>CM076576.1:911265091-912518251 GCA_034641835.2 Pinus albicaulis | reverse complement strand
GAACACTGCCAATGGCAAATAGAAATAGAAAATACAAAAGCAACTACAGTCTACAAGACTACAAGCCTGAAGCCTCAATGAGTCAGAGTCATCAATCCTCATAATCAGCATCATTGTCCTCATCCTGATCATCATGCTCACCACTGCTCTCCTCTGCCTCTGATGCATCCTCCTCCTCTATCATCTCTGCATCTGCTGGTGTGGAGGATGACCCTTCTAATCCATCATCAAATGTGACAGGCTCTAGCACTGGCGCATTGAGATCCAAGTTGGCCAATGCCAACTCAACACTGTTGTCCAGACCCATATCATCAGGAAAGACATCCCACATCTTTGTCTTTCCCTTCAACCAATCCTCCCTCTGCTTGTAGATGAGACGAAGGTTGGTGTGCACATACACCATTGTCTCTGCCCTAGACTGCTCAAGCCTGCTCCTCTTCACACTATACAAATTCCCATATGTGCTCCAATTCCTCTCGCAACAAGAGGATGAAGTCACCTGAGAGAGGAGCCTCATGACTAACTGCTGTAGAGGAGGGCTTGCTGCCCCATGAGTTGCCCACCAAGAATGGGGCTTCTTAGCCCCCCTGTCTCGAATCAAATCATAGCCTCCAAATCACCCCCTGCCAGTGGAAAAATCTGCAAAGGCATCCTCCACCTCATCAAGGGATGCCCTATCCTGAAAAATCCTCCTCAATGCATCTTTTCTCCCTTGTGAGATTTCGGCATCCATGTGAGGAGGGAATCTGCGGGAAGGTCCACCATTCAGCCACTCATGGCTGTAGTATTTTGGGTTCAAGGAGTGAGCCAAACAATGTAAAGGTGTGCAATTCTTGTCCCATCTGCTGACAAGAATATCACGTATGGCTTGTTGAAGAAGGCTACTGGAGTGATGTCCATACTCAGGCCGGCTAAATAATAGGGTCATCCTGAGACTCAATCATGGAATCCCATCCCTCTATACCCAAACCTCTCCTAGGATCGGGTTGATGCATGTCTGCAAATCGGAGCAAGGAAATGATAGGGTCCATGATCTGAATAATTAGATCTACCTTCTCCACCATATATCATCCAACACTGTGTCCTTCACCTTCTTTGAGGCTGTTTGATCTGTCTTTCTCCAAAAATACCAAAACTCTGAAATAACCATGGACCCAAGAGCGGTCTTGACCTCCCTCAACCTCTTCAACATGATGAATGAAGAGGCAAACCGTGTATCTGCAATCGTCAACAATGATAGATTGTTTTACTTCTTGTAGATAGTGAGGGCATTTGTATGGTTTGTTACAAAGTTGCGGATATGTCGTGCATCCTCAATAGTGGCTCCAATCCAAAGCACATCAGAAGCAATAGATTTCGGTGCCAAGTTCAATGAATGGACAATGCAAGGTGTCCAAAATACTTGTGGATATTTTGCTTCCACAATCATGCCAACAGCCTTGCAAACAGGTGCATTATCTGTAATGATTTGCACACAACAATCCACCCCTACACTTTCAATAACTTTGAGAAATAACTCACCCATATATTGTGCATCCTTGTACTCTCCAAGTGCATCCACTGCTTTCAAGAAAATTGCACCATTCGTGGATGACACCATGAAGTTAATGAGTGGGTGGCGTGCTGGATCTGTCCATCCATCAGAAACAATGCTAACCCCAGATGTTGGCCATGCTGATTTAATAGGCTCAAGCATTTTGTCCACCTCTTTCTTTGCCTTTGTCAACAATGTGGTTCTGAGCTTCTCTAACCCAGGAGGCACATATCTTGATGCAGCCCCATGACAAAGAGCTCGACACATCTCAATAAATAGAGGTGACCGTGCAACATTAAAGGATATGAAGTTCTGATAGAAAAAAATGCAATGGTGAGGTCAAGCTCTTCCCTTTTCTCTTTTTGGAAAATCTTGTCCATTGGACCAACTGCAGTTGCCTTTCTCTTTGCTAATTCTCCCCTACTAGAAGTCTCAAAAGGGAAATTGCTGCTGCTTTTCCTCAAGAATGGAAGGGGGTCATCAGTCTTGGATTTTTTTGATTTTGCTGCCACATTTGCCTCACCAATACTCTGCTCTTTCTCCAATTTCTTCCTATCTGGCGATTCAATTGTTGTACAACATTTAATGCCACAACATGGAATACCCAACAAATGAGCTTTCACACGGAAATATGTGCAAGTGAAATGGCCATTGCAAAAATTGCCTTTCCATGAACAATTTCCTCCTCCTGGCTTTTTTGCTGCCCCTTCCTCTCTTGTCGCATATTTCCACAATGGGTATTTGGGGTCAACAATTTGTTTTCCCTACACATTTGAAGCTATTGTTGTTCCCCGCTATTGGATGGAATATAACACTGACACGATGAAGAGGGACGGGTGGGCATCTCAATGAACAATTCTTCTTATAACCACTTCCATCTTCTTTTTTTAGACACGAATCTTGTAAAAATAAGCAAAACAACTAAATATATAAAACATATGCATGCAAACACTAACAACAAACTAAATGCAAAATATAGAGGGACAATGCACTTCTGGGATGCAGTCTCTTTGACTCCCTTTCTCCTTATACATAGCTCTCGCTACTCCCTACTTCACCAGTAAAGAATGGATGAAAAAATGTTGCGAGGAAAAACCGAGCTTAAATGAAAAAATATGGCAACGATTTTCATGCTGCAGCGAGGGCCGGGCGGAAATGTCCCGGCCCACATGCAGGATACGAGCGTGTCAGGAAAGAATGGGTCGGGATACAACCGTACCTCGTTGATACGCCGTATCCTTTGAATAAAAAATAATGAGGAAAAACCGAACTTAAATGAAAAAATAGCGCGATTTTCCTTGCCGCAGGCCCGGCCGTATCCGGCTGTACGGGATACGGCGTATCCGAACGGGGTACAGTCGGGATACAACCGTACCTCGTTGATACGCCGTATCCTTTGAATTGGGGCCGAATCCCGTACGTACACGTATCCGGTACGGGGATTCGGGATTCGAGGGCCTTTTAGGCAAATCCGGTGACTTAGCTTATAGACAAAACGGCTTTTTTCAAAGCATTTTTTCTGTTAATTTTAACTAAAATCTGTCATAGATTTTTAAAAACTTGGGTTTAAGTTGTTTAATATGTAGAATTTGAGTGGCTCGGGGTTTTTCAAGGTATTGAATCCATTTATGCATTCAAAAACGTATTTTAAACAACAAAAAATCATAATCTTGCTTGTGCTTGTATCACTGGATTTTGTCATCATAGGAAGTTCAAAGAAGCCTTTGAGATTGAAAATCGAGTTGGCAACTTGAAAAAAGATGACGATGGGAGATTAGCAAGAACTAGATTCCTGCCCTCTAAAGAAAATCCTTTTCCTTTTCCTTATTGCTAGCCTTCTCTTTTTTCTCCCTTTTGATAGTTTTGTTTCTCTTTTTCTTCCCTGCCTCTCTAGATCCCTTGATGCAGGAGCATCTTCTATTTTGTATTTATTTATTTATTTAATTTGGAGAATCTTACAAAATTCTAGATTTTATGGAGACTCCTAGAATTTGCTGGAGATTAAGTAGTTAGGATAGATTTCTAGAATTGAGAGGATTTCTCTCAACTTCCTCCAAATATCTAGGAAGGAATTCTCTCTTTGAGGAATTCGAGAGTTTTCCTGCTCCAAAATAAATAGCCATGTACTTCATTTGTAAAACCAAGTTTTGTTGAGAAAATAATTAAATGAATAGTTTGTTTGTTAATTTGTTCCTCTCGGCTCTGCATCATCCCCTCCATTCTCCTTCCTTAAAATTTTATTTCATTTATTTATTTATTTTAATCATCTTATAGATATAATGTTGTTATATTCTTCCAATTTAACCTTAATAAATTAATTTGAAGCCTATTTTATTCTTTAGATATTGATCTCTTTCCTTGATTTTTCTGTCCTTACATTATTGACATCATTATATCCTTTTACCAATATTGCTTAATATATATATATATATATATATATATGATTAAAAATATTATTTTATATTTTTAATTCTTGACTTCCTTATATTAAGGATATTAATAAGCCCCAAGGGTTAGCTCAAGCGGTAGTGAGCCAATACGTGGGCCTCTCCGTTGAGGGAGGTCACGGGTTCGATTCTTGAGTCCTTTGGGGTTAGGCGCCGAAAGTCCGCCGAACGGTTTGCCGCGCGTACCATCCAGAAATTCTGGGGAAGTACGCCCGAATTTCCCGTGAGCTTTCCCCTCAGTGAAAAAAAGGATATTAATAGTATTATATTTATTTTGGTATTTTGATATAATATTCATATTCTTATATTTCTATTATTTCCTTACATTAAAATTTTATAATGACCCTTAAACTGTGGTACTAATTAAATAATCTCTGGTTTATAATATCTATATAAACTATGGTTTATATAAATTACCAATTTTGACTATTTGAATCCTTTCCTTACACTAAGGATATTATTTGTATTATATTTTCTCATTTATAGTTTGTTATTTTATTTATATAATTATATTATTATACTTGTATCTTTATATATTTGATTATTTAATTTTTATATTTTTAACTAATCAATATGAACGTATTAATTAATTAATCCTTTTATTATTATTATTATTATTATTTTAATTATCTAATGGGTAGCTAACGTCTCTTTTCCTTTTCATGACCTTGCATATCTCACCTATTTATCTTTCAAAGCGTGATCAGATTTCTTATCAGCATCCTGATGATGAGCCACACTTGTTGGCTCGTAACGTCAACTAAAAAAAATTGTAATTGATCCGGAAATACCAAATCAAGATTACTCTACTCACAGAAGCCTTAACTCTGAAAGTAGAGGGAGTCAACTTTTAGGTTCAGGTAAGGAGGAGCAATCAGTAGATCCTTCCGAGTCTGTCAAGAAGGTCTCATGATATATGATGGGTTCGCAAGATGTTTGGGAGCAAAAGGCTTCGAGGAGCAAGTCGTTGAAGATGATTTTAAACCAATTGACAAGGAAGGCTTCCACTTTAGAGGGAGCAGCCATGGTAGTCGATGGAGTGTGGGACATTGTTCCAATATCGAAGGTAGAGCCAATTCCAAGTGCTAGAAGTATCTCCCTCACTAAGAGGGAGTGTTGATGTCTCCCTCACATGCCAAAGTTGTCTAATATGTTGAGAAATCAATGTAGATGTAGATTAGGGTTGATTCCTCTTACTTGATAATTACTTGTGAGTATTTGTTGGAATTTTATTACTTTTATCATGTCTTCTTCATCAAGCAATTACCAAAACATAAAATACATGAATATCACAAGAACACAAAGAACATAAGATATAGGCTCCAAGCCAAGGCAAAACCCCTCCAAGGGGAAATCCCAGAAAAATTATCTTCTTATAAAATCAGATCAAAGTGAGATATCCAAGACCCAAAGACCAAGACCAATACCTCCTCAAGTACCAAGCCAACACTCCTTCAAAACCTTCCTTCAGCAAGTCAAAGTTCACAAAGTCAACGAAAGTCAAATCTGCTCCGGCTCAAGATTTCAGCCCTGCAACTCAAATTTTCGGCCCCTGCAACTAAGATCTAAAATTTGGCCCTGCAATTTTTGGTTCTGCAGTTCGTACAATTGCCTTAGAAATTTGCACGTGTGGACTAGGCCAAGACAGAAATCAGATTTTCCTCCTCTTTGATTTTCTCCTTCTTCTTTGGCCTTCGTACTTCTTTTATGCTTGTCTTGCTTAGAGATCGAACTTGTTGGGTGAGTGCGCTATTGAGGACAAAGTATCCTCCTATATATACCCTTTTCATGTGGTCGAATAGGCCTCTCTAAGCCAACTTCTTCTGGAAGGGCCGACTTGGTCTTGGGAGTCATAATGACTCTTCTATACTCAAAATAATATTTTTTTTATTACAAATTGCCCGAAAGGGACTTTGACTCATGACAAAATTTCTTATAGACTCAAGAAACCCTAGAAGCGTGAAGAACATGCTTATCTAGAAAAATAATAATAATAATTTTTTTCGTTTTCTTCTTTTGATTTTTACAAGAAATATACATTGGTATAATTACAAAGATAATTATGAAGATCAAACCTAGCTACAAATTTCATCACTCCCTCTTAACTAGGGAAATATTCATAATTCTACAACTAGGTACAAGGATACTCAAATTGAAATATTTTCATAAGAAGAGTCAGATTGATAAGGCATCTTCAACATTATGACCAGCATTGTCAACATAGCAATATAGCAAGGCCTTGACTAACAAGCTCTATCTCTTCACTAGATTAGAGCACAATGTTGGGGAGGCATGACCATAGACACCATCATCATGACCTCAAAAGGCACATACCCCATCCAGATGTTCACCAGGTATGTCCATAGGAATATTCTTATCTTGGATTTCCAATCCTCAAAGAATATTGGTCCTCTTCGACTACTCATGTCGTGGATGCCCTAGCACATCTTCAAAGAGCATCAGTTACAAATGCTTATCCAATCCTCCATTCTCCCTACCAGTGCCTTCACTAAGACTTACGGTTGTTAGTGCATGACACATGGAGAATATGGTGTCCTTCATCACTCCCTCTCAATTAGAGAGGAAATGTCTACAAGTCCAAGTTTGTTTCTTAAGTACTTCGGCTTCTTATTTGGAAGAGATTTTGTCAATATATTTGTTACTTGTTCCTTTGTGGAGATGTACTGCAGCTTCACGACCACATCCTAAACCAAACTTCGAATAAAATGATATTTATTGTTGATATGCTTCGTCTAGGCATGAAACACTAGGTCCTTTGTCAATCTTATACGACTTTGATTGTCACATTGTATGATGGTAGGGTCCAACAGTCCTTCAAACAAATCTGATAGCAACATCCTGAGCCAAACAGCTTCTCTAATAACTTCACTTGTTGCAATATACTCTACTTCATGCTCATCCTAGAAGGTCCCAAGCTAAAACAGCCATCGTAGTGCTCCTTCCATTGGTTTCATTGTCTCCCCAATCTGAATCTGTATAGCCCAATAACTGTATCTCATTATTACCTGCATATTTTAGGCAGTGATGTATGGTCCCACGAAGATATCTCAAAATATGTTTTGTTGTTATCCAATGATCGTGCCTTGCCTCCATTTGAAATTGACTAAGAACATTTACTGCATAGCATATATCAGGTCGGGTGTTCAGAGATACATTAAGGAGCCAATCATCTGTCGATAGCATGTAGGATCAACAAGGCTTGATTCTGAACTTCTTAACTTCTTCAAATTGGTAATCATCGGGGTTGTCATCGGTTTGTCATCCATCATGCCAAACTTTTGCAATATTTTGATCACATATTTTCCTTAACCAAGATAGATCTCACCTAGTTTCTGCCATACCTGCAATCCCAAGTAGTAATACATAAGCCCAAGATCCTTCATGTCAAATTCGATTGCCAACTGTTTCTTGCATTCTTGAATATGATGATCTACCCCTGTAACAAGTAAGTCATCCACATATAATAGTATAATCACAGGTTCATTTTAACCACTTTGATGTAAAGATTAGGGTATGTAGAACTTTTGATGAAACTAAGTCTTAGAAGATGTGCATCCATCCTTGCATACCATCCTCTAAGGGCTTGCTTTAAGCCATATAGAGCCTTCTTTAATCTACAGACATGTGTCTCCTTATTATGAACTTCAAATCCCTCAGGCCGCTCAATGTAAACTTTCTCACCAATTGTCCCATTTAGAAAGGTTGTTTTAACATACATTTGATGAATGTTCTATCTCATAGTAGCAGTTAAGGAGATAAGTGACCCGATGGTAGTGTACCTAGTAGTTGGAGCAAATGTTTCTTCATAATCAATTCCTTCCTTTTGTGAAAAGCCTCTTTCCACAAATCTTGCCTTGTACTTGTCAATGCTTCCATCAATTGCATGCTTGATCTTGTATTATCCATTTTGAAGTGACAACAGATTTGTCCTTAGGTCTAGGAACAATTTCCCAGATATCAATTCTCATTATAGACCGGTACTCTTCCTACATTGCATTCCTCCATTCTTGATGTTTTGTTGCCTTCTCATACATGGTAGGTTTTTCTTCAATAAGTTTTGTTATGTAAGTTGCATATCCTGAATATCTTTTAGGCTTCTTGCTTTCTCCAAAACATCCCTTTGTTGTTGCATGTCCTTTGGCTTCTTATAGAGCTGTTCTCAACCAAGTTGGCCTCCTATGAGTCTATGGAATGATGATCTGCTCCACAGATTCACTCGGTCCTTCAACATCTTCAAGATTAGCGGTAGGTTCTTGAGGATTTTCATCCCTTGGAGCTCTTTAAAGATGGGTCCTTCTTCTTCATTAGAATCAATATGTATGTCCTTGGACTTCTTGTATGCAATGCTTTCGTCAATGATAACATCTCTGCTTACTTCAATTCTTCAACCTTCCTTGATGTAGATTCTATAAGCCTTTGATGAAGAACTATAACCAACAAAGATCCATTTCATACATGCAGGATCTAATTTCTTCCTTTTTCTCATGGGAATGTGAATGTATATGAGACATCCAAATATTTGAAGATGATCAACACAAGGTTTCTTTCTAGTGAAAGCTTCTTCAAGGGTCATGTCATTGAGAATTCTATGAGGGCTTCAATTTTGTATATATACGGTTGTTATAGCTACTTCTCCCCATAAGAATTTAGGTAGGTCTTAGTCATGTAGCATGGCCCTAAAACATTCTTTAATTGATCAGTTATTTCTTTCAGCCACACCATTTTGTGGAGAATTATAGGGAACTATTAGCTCCCTCTTAATTCCTGCTTCTTTGCAAAAAGCCACAAGTTCCTTGAAAGTGTATTATCCACCATTATCAGATCTTAGGGTTTTTATTTTCCTTTCCGTCAGATTCTCCACTTCTGCCTTCAACTTTTGAAATTTTTTAATCACTTCAACCTTTGATTTGAGAAGATATATCCATGTCTTCCTAAAGTGATCATCAATGAATGTCACATAGCATTGATGACCTCCAAGAGAATTTTTTGCCATGGGTCCACAAACATCGGAATGTATGAGATAAAAAATCTCCTTGGATCTAGTGTCACTGCTTACAAAAGGTTTCTTCACATTCTTGCCAAGAGCACATCCCTTACAGACTCCTTCATTTTCTTCCTTTAATTCGGGGATACCAATTATCATATGATTCACAGATGGCATTGTTTTAGAGTGAAGGTGATCGTACCTTCTATGCCATAACTCACAGGGGTTAATTTCTAGATGTAATCGAGCTTGAGGAAGAGGTGTTAGAATCTTATACAACCTTCCCTCATGAATCCCAAGAGTCTTAGCATGTTCAATACTAAATCCCTTACCCCATACAATAACTTTTCCATCAACAAAAGCAACATTATCGCCTTTATCTTCTAGGCAAGAAATAGAAAGTAATCTTTTCTTCAAACCTGGAACAAAGAGCATATTGTTGAGATGAATGCTTCCACCAGTCTCTAGCTCCAAAGAAGTAGAACCAATTCCTTTGATTGAATAACTTTTCTTATCTCCAAGTTCAACTGAATGAGAAGAGCTTCCTTATAATAAGTTTTGGATTTGATTGCATTCCCCTGTCATATGTCTTGAAGCTCCACTATCAATTATTCATATACTGTCATCTTCAAAGAGACCTCCATCCATGTCTTCTTTTAATATCTTGGAGATGAACTCGATGATGTAACTTTTGTGTTGAGAATTTGTAGGGCTGGTGATTAATTCAAATTCTCTTCTTGATAATTACTTGTGAGCTTACTTGAGTTACTTAAGTCTTCTCTTATTTAGCTTATTTAATCTTTCATCAAGTCAATTATCAAAGTACACAAGACACACAAATTAGGCTCCTAGAGCCAGGGCAAAACCTCTCCCTCTTAGAGAGGAAAACCCATGAGAAATTATTCTTATAGATTTCAGATGACAAGTACCATGACCCAGAACTAGACCCTCGACTTATTTATGCATCCAAGACCTTGTCCTTACTTCTTTGATGTTCTTCAATGCTGATTCTTCTTCTCTTCACCAAGTTGCACAGTTCTGCACTAGTACTTCTCCAGTTGAATCTTCATTGCTTGAGATATATATATAGGTTGTAATGAGGAAAGTAAATTTCTTCTACTTTTCAACTACTTCTTCTCTTTGTAGACCATTGTCTCAACTATCCATGAACTTGAACTGAATGCCAATATCACACTTTACCAACAGCTTTACTTTAGAATAGTTTACATGCTATATTTGAACAGATCCGCATAGAATAACTTCCATACACTTAACCAGACCGCATTTCAGGATGCTCTTATTCGTGCATTTAGACAAATTCGTATTTCAGGAACATGTTTTAACTGCAGCACCTTGTGATCCGCACAGTAGCACTGTTATATATCAAGCAACCAGCCCTGAAACTCTTCAAACTTCGCACTGAAAAGCCTTCCAATAAATCCGCACTGAAGCTCCTTTTCAAAATCAGTAAACTATCTCTTAATCACCACAAAACATGTCCTCAAATGGGCCGCAGAAAAGGTATTTATAGAGACAGACTAACTGTCTTTAGGCCAACCAACCAGCAAGATAGTGGGCCGACTTCATAGTTGATTATAGGCCGACATGAAGGACACTTAATCCAACGTTTATAAGGGTATCTTCTTACATCTTTCAAGAGTCATTTCTTCACGGTATTTTGGCAAGATCTTGGAGCATATTTGTTGACTAGACCCTTCATGAACATGACCCTTAAATACATTTATATCTAGAAGACAAATCCTAATAGACATCAAGAAGAAGTCTACAGACCTATAATAAAATCTTGCTCATGAAACCCATGAAGCAAGTAAAACAAAAATACATTTTATTATTTTTGACTTCCTTACATAAGCACATAATTACATAGTCAACATGAAGACCGACCTAGTTACACTTTTCAACATTTTGATGGTTTCATAGACTCCTAAGGGTCTTGAGACCTTTCTTCATGTGGCTAGCCATCAAAATAAAAATAGTAGAAGTAATAAGTCTAGGAGAACAATTTTTTGTTGATGGTGTACTTCCTTGGCGGTCAATAGAAACGACATTTTTTTTTGCATAATCCTTAATATGTTTATTAGTTTCGGTTTATTAAATTCAAAAGAAATATAATTTTAATACTAAATTATTATTATTAATATTATATATGAAAATAAAATTAAAAATATATATATATTTCTCAATAATGAAATATAGTTTTTAAAAAGCAATTTGCAAATTTCAAAATCTTAAAATTATTTAAAAATAAAATATTTACACAAATTTCCATGGCCGAAAATTGTTGGAATTTGATGGATTTTCATAGAGATGATATTTTATCTTTAATGTCATCTTTGGAATTTTAAGGCTTTTTAGAGACATGATATTTTATCTTTAATACCATACCTAAAAATCGTTGGAATTTTAAGATTTTTGATATTTCATCTTTAATGTCATGTCTATCATTGAAATTTTAAGGTTTTTCAGACTTATGATATTTTATCTTTAACATCATTATTAAAAGGTGTTGACAATTTACCCTGAAAAAAAGACGTTATTCCAGCATCAACACTTTTTGTTTTCAGGGTGTTTTTGCACACAAAATTGACGACGTTATTCTAGCATCAACACTTTTCGTTTTCAAGGTGTTTTGCACACAAAAAATTGGTGACGTTATTCCAGCGTCAACATTTTTCGTTTTAAGGGTGTTTTTTGCACAAAAAAAATTAGCTTTTACTTCCATTTTTAAAAAATGTTGAAAATTTACCCTAGGAAGAAAAAACAAAAAAAGGTTATTCCAAGATAACAATTTTTCGTTTTCGGGTTGTTTTTTCATGTTTTTTTTTTATGTTTTTTTATTAGAGTTCTCGTTTTGAGGTAATAGTTCTTATTTGATCAATAACTTTGTTAGAAATCAATGTAAATGTAGATTAGGGTTGATTCCTCTTACTTGATAATTACTTGTCAGTATTTGTTGGCATTTTATTACTTTTATTATGTCTTCTTCATCAAGCAATTACCAAAACATAAAATGCATGAATATCACAAGAACACAAGTTATAGGCTCCAAGTTGTTGGGAAATCTAGAGGGAAATAGGTTAGATGATTTCTCTTTCTATGATAACTCTTTGTGATGTCTTTTTACTTTTTCTTACTTATTAGCTTCTTCACTTATTATTATATTTGTATATCATCAAACAACTACCAAAACAAGAAGAACAGTAGAACACAAGAACACAGAATGTAGGTTGCATGCCAAGGCCAAAACCTCTCCACTTGAGAGGAAAACCTGTGAAATCTCTTCTCTTCTTATAGATTCTTCAATTGACGAATTCCAAGACCTCTAGACCAAGACCAATACCCTCGAAGACCAAATCCAACCTTTCCTGATGATGTGATTCCCTTGTCCAAGGCAAACCCAGTCAAATCTCTTCCAACAACATAACTTCGACCCCCAACTTCAAAATTTCAGCCTCTACTGTAGGTCTGAAATTTTTGGCCCCCTGCAACTGCTTCTAAAACCACACATCTTAGTGAAATTAGCCTTCCAAGGCCTCCCATCAACTCTACTTGCCTTGCTTCCTTTTCTAGGGCTGGAAGGTGACCTAGTAGACCCTTCTTCCAGCAAATTTGATCCTCCTCTAGTAGATAGAGAATATTGACCTTGAACCAATAAACCCTAGCTTCACTTCTTCGCACATGTGAGATTATATTAGCCCAAAAACAATCTTCTTCGTCCTCTTCCTTCTTCGCTAGCCTTCTTGCTCTTCTCCTTTGCTTGAATGAGTGAGTGATCAATGCCTTTTAAGGAGGTCGAGTTCCCTCCTTTATATAAGCTTCTCAAGGTGGACGTGGCTCCTCAAAATAGGTCGACTTCCCAATTGCTAGGCCGACTTGGTCTTGAAGGGTATTTTGACACTTTTAAAGACAAAAATAATTTTCTTTGCAGGTTACAATGTGCTCGATGAGGTCTTCAACTTATAAAAATGATTCTTTTGACTTCTTGACCTAGGACAAACCCTAGAAGCACTCAATGGGTGGTTAACCTCTAAAGCATGAAACCCATGCTCCAAAAATAATAATAATAATTTGTCTTTCATTTTACAATATGCAAGAATCGAAAGTACATTTCATATTTATGACGATTGAACCTAGTTACGCATTTTTCAACACAAGCAAGGGCAAAACCCCTCTAAGGGGAAAACCCAGAAAAACTCTTCTTATAGATTCAGATCAAAGTGAGATATCTAAGACGCAAAGACCAAGACCTCCTCAAGTACCAAGTCAGCTCTCCTTCAAACTCTTCCTTCAGCGAATCAAAGTTCAAAAAGTCAACAAAAGTCAAATTTAGTCTTGTTCAAGATTTTGGCCCTGCAACTCAGATTTTCGTCCCTTGCAACTAAGATATGAAATTCAACCCTGCAATTTTCAGTCTTGCAGTTCGTACAATTGCCCCATAAATTTGCATGTGTGGACTAGGTCAAGACAAAAAACATATTTTCTTCTCTTCTTTTATTTTCTCCTTTCTTCTTTGGCCTTCACACTTCTTTTATGCTTGTCTTGCTTGGAGATGGAACTTGTTGAGTGAGTGTGCTAATGAGGACGAAGTATCCTCCTATATATACCCTTTTCATGTAGTTGAATAGGCCTCTCTAGGTCGGCTTCTTCTAGAAGGGTCGACTTGGTCTTGGGGGTCACAATGACTCTTCTAGGATCAAAAATAATATTTTCTTTTGATTACAAATTGCCCGAAAGTGACTTTGACTCGTGACAAAATTTCTTATTGACTCAAGAAACGCTAGTAGCATGAAGAATATGCTTATCTAGAAAAATAATAACAATATTTTCTTCTTTTTCTTCTTTTGATTTTTACAAGAAATATAAATTGATATAATTACAAAGATAATTATGCAGACCGAACCTAGATATTAGACTTTAGCAATTACTTTAGTAATTAAAGTAATTTCCTTTTATAACATAAAGTGAGTTAATCTAATGAAATGCAAAGGTTTTAGCATTAATGAATTAGATGAATCTCAATTGCCAATCTAGAGTGAGGAGAAATCTAATCTCAACCATCAATCACTTTGGAGATTAGGGTCAGGGATTCAGTCATAAAGGCTAGGCCAAAGGAGAAGACACAACATCTAGTGAGCACAAAACATTGAGAGAGCCATCTCAATGGTTGGGTGGAGAAGGACTTCCACTCAAGTGTGTTGGGCCAAGGAAGTTGCAAGGGTGCAGATAGGAGATCTAAATCATCCAAGACTAGGGCTTGATCGGTTGGATCAATTCCAGATTTGTTGTATGCATTTTCCTAGTAAGGGAGCTCAAATAGGTTTTGATCATTATTAATGATAAACTATTAATTGGGAAAAAATCGTTTGTGTAATGTGTGCTTGAGATTGGTTATACTTCTGCTGAATATTTTTTTTGTTTACATTCAAACCCAATTGTGCTTTTAGTCAATATATCTGGGATAGTCTACTAGGTTAATAAATTGCCAGGTGTTGGGTTCAATAATTTAACATATTTGAATAATAATATGAATTACAGTTCCTTAAAATATCATATTAGTGATGTAGGGGAGTAGTTATAAGCTTTAACTTTTAATAAAAGGAGAAACATGTTGCCAATATGTTGAGTTTACATTCCAAAATAGTGGCAAATTCTCGAGTGAATGGTGATTGAATTTTTCCAAGCAATTTAGTAAAGAATTTAGCGAGTTCTTGATAGATTTAAACCTTTGCATCAAATTTCCATTACTTAGTAGCCCATCCCTGGAAAAATTATTGAAGTGTTTGACCCTAGAGCCTTTAGTTTCCAATCATTAAAACCTATGCTCATTTCCTGAGAGAGGTATTTTTGCCTATCTAATTCAAAAACAAAGCAATCAAGTGACTTTTTGAGCAATGGGTTGTTGACTTGGATGGTTGATTACCTTATATATTGATGTTTCTCATCCTTACCTTGTGTATATGGAGTTTAACGCTAGCATCTAAATAGTTTTTCTTCCCCCTTATGTTTGTCCTATTGAGGAATGAAGTTATTCTTCATCCAGAAGACTGAAAATTCTTGTTTATATGAGCTTGTCTTGTGGAGTTTCTATGTTATCCAAGTGCTGGTTGTCATGTCCAACAGTGATAGAGCAATCAAGATTTAGTCTATCCACCTTGGAAAGTTATATTAAGGTAATATTTTATGGATTTTGAATATTCAACTTTGTGGGAAACCACTTTCAAAAGGAGACAATGAGGGACAACCTTAGAGTTGAATATAGATATAGATAATAGAAAACCTCCTTGATGAAGATAGTTCTCTTCAAGAATGATCCTTGACCCCACAAAGAGGGAGATCACTTTAGGTCCTTTGATGGTGATGTCTTTGTTGATGATGATCAATGATGACTTCTTTCAATGGTAAGGATCTTGCTTCAACGAGAGGGAAATTGCCTTAGAATTTTTTATGATGATGACAATGTCCTTGATCTTACTTCTCTAGGATGAATAGACTTCAAGGTATCTTGATTTGTAGATCTCTTCAACTTGATTAGGGTCTTTGTGGTCTTTTGATGGTGCTAGTCTTCTTCGTTGGTGTAGACTTCTTCTTCGCTCTAGGGTTTTGATACTTCTTTGTAGATCTTGACTTCAAGAGGATCTTCTTAAATTTGCTTTGACGCCTTTCTCAAGATTTGATCCTTGAATTTCCCTTGATAAGATGCCCTTCCTTGATTTTTGTTACCTTAGCTTTGAAACCATGTTGAGAAATCTATGGCATAACAATTAGGTGATTTCTCTTCTTATGATAATTGCTTGTGAATGCTTTTTCCTTTTTTAGATTAGGATCTTCTCTTTACTTAGATAGTTATAATGTTCTTCTTCATCAAACAACTACCAATGCATAAACAATAAAGAGATAAGGGGCACAAAATGTAGGCAATCAACCAAGGCCAAAACCTCTCCAACTTGAGAGGAAAACCCAAACGAATTCTTCTTCTTATAGAGACTTCAATTGACAAATACCAAGGCCATGACCTAGACCCTTGACACAACGACCTCTCCAAAACCAAGTCACAAGCCTTCTTGATTCAACTTTCTTCTTCTTTGAGTCAATGATGATCAAGCTTCTTCCTTTTCTCAATAACTAGGCTACCCTTCAAATTTTGGTTCCCTGAATTAGATCTACAGTTCTCGGCCCTACTGCAAAAACCCTAGCACGTGTGGTTGACCAACTTTTTGAACCTCGATCTTCTTCGTTTGGATGGCATGACCTCTTATCACACTTCGACTTGTAACCTTGCTTATCTTTTTCCTTGAATTGGCCTTTTGGACAGCAGCAAGACCTACGACCTTTTCTGCAATAGATGCCTCTTCCTCCCTTCGCACTTGTGGAGGTATTAGCCCTAAAACGGACCCATAAACGATGCCAAAATCTTCGCTCTTCCTTTCCTTCTCTCGTCGGTTATGAGGCTCCTTTCCTTGTGATCTTCGCACTTCTTATTGCAAACTTGCTTGACCAAATTGCTTGTCCTCAAATGGAGGCTGAGTTGCCCTATATATGGTGTTTCGTCCATCAAAATAAGCTAACGTCAACTTGTGCCTAGGCCGACATGCATTTCTAGAGTCATCCTTATGCCGACATGAGAAATAGCTTGTAACAAGGTCTTGGAGGGTTAGCAACATAAATGACTTCTCTTTTATAATTTGTAACATGCCCAAATGGGTCCTCATTACATGACATTGGCGTTTATGACTTGATGACCAAACCTAATAGCTCACAATGGGAGCTTTATAATATTAAAAAAATCATTTTATTTTTCTTCTTTGCACTAATTACATAAAATCATAATTACACATGTCATTATGAAGACCGAACCTAGTTACACTTTTCAACAGGGAAGGGTAACCCAAGGATGCATAGCATCCTCCTCTTTGTGTGAAATAAACCTTGGTTTGTGTCAAATAAATTTTGTTCTGTGTTTTGGTACATTCAAGGTGGGATAATGGCAGAGCCAAGGACTGGGTGCGTTGGAAAATTAGAAAGGCAGAAATATTTTCTTTATGTTGATAATTACTTGTGATATTCTTATGTTCTTATTAACTTTATTGTGTTCTTTTATCTTAGTTCATCCAGCAATTACCACAATCATAGCATGAAGATCAAAGACACCAAATGTAGGCGGGCAACCAACGCAAAACCCCTATCTAGGGGAAAACCCAGTCAACAACTCTTCCTTCAATAGTTTCACGAGATAATCCAAGACTCTTTGACTTAGACACAAACTTCCTCCAATCACCAAGTCAGCCATTCCCTACTTCTGTAGATGATCACCCTCCAACAACAACTTCAATCTAGAACTTCGGCCTTGCAACAACAGAACTTCAACCTAGTAGCAGCAGCAAATCTTCGACCTAGAACTAGCAAAAACATCAACCTTGAAGCAGCAACAAAATCCTGACCTTGAAGCAGCAACACTTTGACCTAGAAGCAACAGTAGAACTTCGACCTAGAAGTAGCAGAAACTTTGACCTTGATGCAGCACCAGAAACTTCAATCTTGATGCAACAATGGAGACTTTGACCTTCTCATGTACCCATATCAAGGGGAGATGCTATTCAAAACCTTCTAAGGACTGATTGCAAGGGGAGGAGTCCAATCTGTGCACAGGAATCATGTTGTGTTACCGGATCCACGAGGCCTTGATGTTGGATTGCAAATCCACATTCCAGATATGGATACGAATATGGTTATGGATCCACCCAGATCCATGTAGGATCCACCAAGTAAACAGATCCTTCAAACCCGGAATCGTATGCCATGCTACTGAAATGGATCTTGTGCCAGCTTGCCCTCACGCGTCGGATCCCAAGCAAATATTTAATAACATTAAAGTTTTTGGTTTATTTTTTTATTTTTTTAAATATTTACCACCTCATTGAAACCATAAAAAACAAATACTCTATTCACATTTTTAGTCGGATCACTTATTAATAATATGTAGGCAAAGTATCCAAACCAATGTAAATCTAATCAGCTTGATGAATGTCTGCAATTTTGAAAAGTCAACAGCAATCAATGTGCACTAACCAGACAGCAGTCAACAGTCAATGTGGGAGTCAAAGTAGTCTCCAAAAGGGCTCGATCTTGGTTCAATTAATGCGGCCTCCTTTGCTGATTGGAATGAGCCCAAAAACAGTCCAATTCCAGGAAGTCAAACTTGGTCATCTTAGAGAGGATACCTGTAGTCAAAGTTCTGCAATTAGGGCTGC
Source organism: Pinus albicaulis (assembly GCA_034641835.2). NCBI lineage: Eukaryota > Viridiplantae > Streptophyta > Pinopsida > Pinales > Pinaceae > Pinus > Pinus albicaulis. The sequence goes on along the minus strand of CM076576.1, from coordinate 912,499,996 downwards.
AAAGTGTCCAGATTACCTCAGATTCTATGCCAATAGTTGTGGCCTGCTAGAACATAGATACTCCACCAAAAACAACAATCAAACCATGCCAATTTTACCCAAGTTAATGCCGGTCAACGTCCTAGAACAGACCTGCAATTCATCCAACCTGAAATAGACAATTGTCCCTTCGCACATGTGGCAAATCCTTGCAATCCCTAAGTTGTACGAACCAACCAATGAAGAAGAGAGAAGAAGAATGATGTGTGTGAGATATGCCAAATGAGGTTGAGGGTCTCCTTTATTTATACACATTGGAGGGGGATCAATTTGTCAAATTTGACCCCAAGCCTTCCTTGACCAAATGTGCACCTATGGGCTTGACATCAAAAACATATTTCTCCTTGTCCAAATTCAATGCTTCAAGGGCCGATTTTGGTCCTCTCAAAAAGAAGAATTTTGTCCAAAAACCGTCTTGGGTCAATGAGCTTCCCAAAGTGGAATATGGCCCTAGTTGCACATTTTAACACTCCCTCTCAACTAGGGAGAATTCCACCTGCCAATATCCATCCATCATCATGCCATCTCGATCATCATGTACTATCTTTGCATCTCATCTCATCTCTACTGAAGATTGATATTATGGATAATAAGACGAATCAATCGAGAGTGAGACACAAGACATTACCACTCTCTTCCCACTAATGAAAGTCGGTCCTCATAACCAAGGGTAGAACCCTAATCAGACTTGATCCTGAGTGATCAAGTTGTTGAACATCATGCATCCTAGTCATAGGGAGTACGGTAGTACATGATGCGTCCATCTGTAGTGCTATGGTCCTTAACCTCTTTTCCAAACTCATTGGCCAAATGAGAGGTACTTCCCAAGAGTCCCAACTGCAAGGGTAGGATGTATGTTGGGGCATCCACAAGAGAAGGTGAACCACTCATCCTGCTCATATGCCATAGGAGAAGTTGAACCACTCATCCTATGCATATGTCATTAACCATAGGGGAAGGTGAACCACTCACCCTAAGCTCAAATAGTGTCCTCCGCAGTGGAAGGTGAACCACTCACCTTGTGCTCAATCATGTTGGGGTATATACTCATGGAAAGGTGAACCATTTACCCTGTGCTCATGTAGCTCCAAGACGTACCCCAGGCCCCCCAAGAGCTCCCAAAGCTCAATGTCCAACTCAAGTATGACCCTCATGAGAGGGTCTTTCCACGACTCCAAGTCTCTCTCGGAAGGCTAAGAACTTGGCCTTTCCCAAGGGCTTCGTAAGGATGTCAGCAACTTGTTCATCAGTCCTTATGTGTTGGAGGCTAGAGCCTTATTGCTCCTCGTTGTACCATATCTCGGATAAAGCGGTACCTGATATCAATATGCTTGGATCAGCCGTGGAACACGAGATTCTCTGAAAGGCGAATCCCACTTTGGCTATCGCAATAAATGACAGTGGTATCCAACATGTGCTCAAATAGCTCACTGAAGAGTTTTCTCAACCAAATAGCTTTACAATATGCCATACTAGTTGCAATATATTCGGCCTCAACGGTGCTTAGAGCAACCCATTTTTGCTTCTTGCTCATCCAAGAAATCGAAGCAGATCCCAAAGAGAAGCAACATCCTGACGTGCCTTTTTCTATCTATCACACTACCAACTCAGTGAACATCAGAATATCCATGTAGCCTCAAAGTCCTAGTAGTATATCTCAATCCATAGTTGATAGTGCCACGACTATATCTCGAGAGATTATTAGCAGCAACCCAATGTATATGATGAGGCTCAACCATAAATTGACTCAAAGTATTTACAGCAAAGCATATGTCCGATCGAGAGTTTACCAAGAGCATCAAGGTCCACACAAGTTGTATATATTCAAAAGGATTTTCCAATTCGGACCAGTAGCACTTCTGCATAGCTTCTTAAAATTTAGTTCCATTGGAGTAGACACAGATTTGCATTCCACCATACCGCATCTTTCTAATAGCTTCACAATGTATTTCCCTTGAGAAAGGAAAATATAGCCTGGCTTTTGCCAGACCTCCAGGCCTAGGAAGTAATGCATCAGTCCTAGGTCGTTTATCTCAAATTCAGAAGCCAACTCCCTCTTATTGATAAATTAGAGGGTCTACACTAGTCAGAAATAGATCATCGACATACAAGACCAAAATAAGTGGCATGTCCTTTTCAATTTTGAAGTATAAGTTTGGATCAGCATAGCTCCTTATAAATCCCAGCTTCATAAGATAGTTGTCAATTCTCTCATACCAAGCCCTAGAGACTTGCTTTAACGCATAGAAGACTTTCTTCAACTTGCATACATGTGTGCCCCTATCTTGTACTTCAAACCCCCGAGGTTGTTCCAAGTAGACTTCCTCCTTAAGTGAGCCATGCAAGAAAGCAGTCTTGATGTCCATTTGATGTAGGCTCCACCCTTGATTAGTATGGATCAGATACTAGTGTATCGAGCAACTGGTGCAAATATTTCATCATAGTCAACACCTTCCTTTTGAGAGAAACCACGAGCAACAAACCTTACCTTATATTTTTCAGCACTTCCATTAGCTCCATGTTTAATTTTGTAGATCCATTTTGAAGTGACCACAGACTTGTCCTTGGGTCTAGGCACCACTTTCCAAACATCATTCTTCATGATTGACTCGTACTCTTGAGCCATCGAATCTTTCCATATGTAGTGCTTTACAACTTCTTCGAAAGTGCAGGGTTTAGTTTGAATGATGGTACTCATGGTAGCAAGTATCCTTGATATTTGTTAGGCTTCTTACTTTCTTGAACTATTCCTCTAGGGGCAAAAGGTTTTTTGCATCTTGAAGAGTATCGCAGAGCCATAACGATCTTTTCTTTGAGGTAGAGGGATCACAAGGAGGTGGATCAAGAGGATCCATCAAGCCAACAACATCGAGCATAAGCTCATTCATCGGAGGTTGTTCTTGTTTTTCAGCAGCATCATCATCCTTCCTTGAGATGGGGAGATCTTTGGCTTTCCCAAGGGCAGTGTCTTCATCAAAAGTAACATCTCTACTTACTTCTACCTCTCTTTGACCAGGTACTAATTCTATATGCCTTTGAATTTTCATTGTATCCAACAAATACACCTTTCTTCCCATAAGCTTCCAACTTGTTCCTTTTCTCTTTAGGCACGTGAAAATACACAGGACAGCCAAAAATTCTAAAATGAGAAACATCAAGTTTCTTACCATTAAAGATTTCTTTAGGGGTCTTGAAATCCAAAGCTTGATGAGGGCTTCTATTTTGAACATATACAGTAGTGTTAGCAGCTTCCCCCACAAGAATTTCGGTAGACCTTGATCATAGAGCATGGCACGAGTGGCTTCCATAATAGTTTGATTCTTTCTTTCAGCTACACCATTTTGCTCTGGAGTATACGGAACAGTTGTCTCCCTCTCAATGTTTGTCTCTCTACAAAATTCATTGAATTCGTTAGATTCATATTCGGTTCCATTGTCAGCCCTCAGCATCTTGATCTTCTTTCATATTTGATTCTCCACCAATACTTTGAAAGAACGAAACCATTTGAACACTTCATCCTTCCTCTTTAAGAAATAAAGCCATGTTTTGTGTGAGTAGTCATCCACAAAAACTGCATAGTATGAGTATCCTCCTAATGAATTTACGGGCAAGGCACCAGACAGGTCAGAATGGATCAATTGAAGAATATCAGCGGTCTTGCTCTCACTAGAAGGGAATGGTCACTTTGTATGTTACCCAACTGCATAACCTTGACAGACTCCTTCATGGTTCATATGAAACTCGCACATTCCAATGATCATCGTCCTTACCCCAAGTAAGGATTTGTAATGTAAGTGGGAAAATCTCTGGTGCCATAGCTCACACTAAATAGAGGTATCATTTTTCAATGCTCCCAAAGGACTTCCACCAACTTGATAAAGACCATCAACCCTAAATCCATGAGTAAAAGCATCTTTGAAGTTTCTATGCCATACACGTACCTTTCCATCAATGAAAGCTACCTTGAAGCCTTTGTCTTCCATCGCAAAAGTAGACACTAAATTTTCTTCAAATCGGGCACATACAAGACTTCCTGAAGATGTATGGTTTGACCATAGTTCAAGTGAAGAGTAACAATTCCTATCCCTTTTACGGGCATTATCTCCAAGAATAATTTTTAGATTAGTTTTCTTCTCAACTAAATTTGAGAGGGCCTCTGTATATCTAGTGAAATGCCTTGAGGCTCTACTATCAGTTAACCAATGATCCAAGGTATCCGAAGGAGAGGCAGTAGATAGAGCAGAAATAAGATAAAACTCATCTTGTTTCTCTACAACATTATTTTCATCATACCTGGCATTTCTTGTCCTCTTGGGAGGTCGATTATTTCCTTCTTGGGCAGCAAAAGCATTCCTTTTTCCTTTATTGTTATACTTGTTGTTTCTTTGATTGCTATTGCTTTTGTAATTGTTGTTGTTGTTGTTGTCATCCCTTGGAGGATTTTTCTTATGAGGACACTCTCTAGCATAGTGGTCAAACTTGTTGCAATTGTAGCATCTTCCTTTACCTTTTCCTTTGAATCCCTTTTTAGATCCTTGACTCTGTCTCCTTGAATTAGATGGACCAGTATCATTCCTCCTTTTAGCATGTGCAAAGAAAGTAGTAGGTTCATTTCCAATGTAGGACTTATTCTCTCCATCATCCTTGTTTCCACTTGAGTGCACCTAGCCAATAGCCCATCAAAACCAGGTATCTTGTCATTATTGAGAATGGTGGTGACAAATGTATCCCATGGTCTTGAAAGACCTCCAAGTGCAATGAGAGTGAGTTTCCTGAAGCCCTAACTTCTCCAGTAGATAGTAGGTCATTCTTCAATTGAGTTACTCTTATGAAATAGGATTGTATAGACTCCCCTTTATTCAACTTGATATCCTTCAACTTGTTCTTGAGAAAGAAGATTTGATTTGCATTGTTCACTTTGAACATTCCAACCAACTTATCATACATTTTCTTATAAGTTCCCAAATCAGAAATATAGGCAACCAAATGCTTTTGAATGGAGTCAGTTAAAATTTTCTTAACTTTGACCTCACCTTTTCTATACTTTGTTCTAGCAGTTGGAAGTGCATTTGAAGGAGGCTCCACCACTTTCCCTTGCACATAGTCAAATCAAGAGTCATCTTCCAGGCATGATAATCTGACTTGTCATTGAGCTTATCCTCAGTCTTGAAATATGAAGTAGCAGCCATGGAGACTAGTCCTTGTCAACAAACATCTTGGTGATTGCTTTTTTTGTTGCTTGAGCTTGTCCTCACCTTAGCTCTAATACCATGAAAATTTTAGATAACAATGGTATGTTCTATGCTTGCAACAATTACTTCAATGTCCTTTTGTTAACCCAATGGCAATTTCCACTTAGATTTCAATAGAAATCACATAAATCGTTAATTCACATTGACAGTAACTGTAGATAGAGCATAAACAATAAATGCAGAAGACAAGTCAAGACAAGAGAACACCAATATTTGGTTAAAGCCAGGGAAAAACCCCCAGAGGGGGAAAACCCTTAATCAATCCTTCTTATTATCAAATATCAAATGTTCAGCAGAGAGAGAATATCCAATAGAGTACAGTGATGAGAGTCAAAGTCAAAGTGACTTGACTTTTGCAAAGTTATCCAAACCAATGGAAATCTAATCAGCTTGATGAATGTCTGTAATTCTGAAAAGTAAACAGCAATTAATGTGCCCTGACCAGACAGCAGTCAACGGTCAATGCAACAGTCAAAGTAGTCTCCAAAAGAGCTCGGTCCTGGTTCAATTAATGCAGCCTCCTTTGCTGATTGGAATGAGCCCAAAACAGTCCAATTCCAGGCAGTCAGTCAAACTTGGTGAACTTAGAGAGGATACCTGTAGTCAAAGTTCTGCAATCCGGGCTGCAATCAAAGTGCCCAGATTACCTCGAATTCTGTGCCAATAGCTGTGGCCTGCTAGAAAAGAGATACTCCACCAAAAACAGAAGTCAAACCATGCCAATTTTACCCAAGTCAACGTTGGTCAACGTCCCATAACAGACCTGCAATTTGTCCAACCTGAAATAGACCCTTGTCCCTTCACACATGTGGAAAATCCCTACAATCCCTGAGTTGTACGAACCAAACAATGAAGGAGAGAGAAGAAGAATGATGTGTGTGAGATGTGCCAAATGAGGTTGAGGGTCTCCTTTATTTATATGAGTTGGAGGGTGATCAATTTGTATAATTTGACCCTAAGCTGACCTTGACCAAATGTGCACCTGTGGGCTTGACATCAAAAACATATTTCTCCTTGTCCAAATTCAGTGCTTCCATGGTTGATTTTGGTCCTCTCGAAAAGAGGAATTTTGTCCAATAATCATCTTAGGTCAATGAGCTGCCCGAAGTGGAATTTGGCCATAGTTGCACGTTTTAACAGAGTGTTTTGAGACAATATAAAGATAATTATATATAGTGTACAAAAGATGGTCTTGTCATTAATACTTTAATTAGATCAATTCCATCCAACTCTAGATGAGGAATTCTCTTCGAACAATCTGATACGTAGACTATAGCATGTTCTGTTATAAATTATCTAATTATTTCAGTCCTGATGTTGTGATTCATGAATGGTTTTGATTTTTTACTCTAAATATGTTTTTTTAAATTTAAAAAAAAAAAAAAATTATTGTATTGTGTATGTGGTGTTTCCCCGCCGTATTTGGATCTTGGAGTTCAAAAATATGTTGGACCCATATCTGGATCCCAATCCGGATCTGTTTCCATTTCCCAGTAACTTAGAACCAATGGAAAAAAAAAAGGAGTTTGGTGGCTATGTACATAAGCCCACAGTGTTTCCCGCGAATTGGAGGGGAGAGTCTAATCATCAGCATTCCCCATAACCAAATAAAATTATAAAACACAACCTAAAACCTAACTTAGAGATGTAACCCTTGTCTAATGAACAGTATAATATCTGTCTCTAGGCTGATGCTATGAAGGGTTAGGATGGGGTCTATTACAATTTGTTTTTTCCTATTGACGCAAGTGATGAACATAAAAACAATGATTTATATCCACAACCAAAGAAAAATATTAATTTTGCCAAAAACATACCACGCAGATTCCACCAAAAGTATTCTTCCAGAGACCACCTGATGTGAAACTCAAACAACAATGTCTCTTGTGCAATGTGTAGCAAGATGTAGATTGCGGGGAAAAATACTAAGCAGTGACCTTAAGAGACAAAGTCGAACTTATTAATCAAGTACAACAAAAATCAAAAGGTCAACACTAAATACTTTATCATATGGTACATAGTTTATTTACCTCATCCTCAATGCATTCCTATCCGCCTCTGCTGATGAGGCTATTGACGCCATTGCCTGCACCATAATCAATCCAAGTAAATATTTTGTAGTATGTTCTAGACATTATCTTTTTTCTACGGAGACATGATAAATGCATAATTAGAACAGCCATATAAATGAAATGGCTGCTAAATGCCGATTGGCATCAATTCATAATAAGTGTCAACACATATTTCATACATCTCAAGTTGCTAAAATTACAAAAAATCGTAAGAATTAACTAAATTATAACTTTATTTAAAATCATTATTATTATTATTATTAATGATTAAAAGAATTAATATATAAGTTACATGTATACATTTAAAAAAAAACATGTAACAAGATTGTTAACCATAGAGTTTCGCCCCCACTTTATCATGGAGATTCTTAATCTGTAAATAGATTTTGTTACAATACCATGGCTTATCAATATCACATGCCCAAAACGCCATAACTCATTTCATATGACACTTGTTCATATGACATTTTTTTTATTAATGAACTTAATTAGAAGGGAAAAAATGTATAACTAATTTGGAAATAAATCTCAGCCTTGACATTTTGTAAAATATTAAGAATATTCCATGGAGGTTAAATCCCTACCATCCACCTAATAATTATTGATAATTAAATTAAAATTATAGAAGCCCAATTGGCATAAATATCTATTGTCTAGATATTGCAGCCCTGTGTTTTCAACTAAATAGCTACGATTTGTGGGGTGTTGGTGCATCGATAGGAGTGAGGATGGGTGTGCCATTTTTTAAATCAAGGCGCATAGTGGTGCAAGGAAGAATGTGTTACACATAAAATATGTAAAATAGAACCAAAACTAATGTAAAACTGAAACAGTTGAAAATTAAAAAGTAATACATCATGATTCATTGATCAATATATTATTATCACTCAACAACCATAATCAATTAACAATTTCACATTCAATCCTCAAAATGACAAGAAAATAAGAGTCGCGAGTCAATAAGATTTATTTGATTCAAGCTTCAAAATCCAAATGTTCAAAAAAGTTCATCAAAAAGCGCTGAATGGTATTTGCTTGAATCAAAATTAAAAAATCCTCTCTAAGGACTTCTCACTCTAAAGCACTAGCTCATTTGTTGGATTTGTAACCACGGGCATCTCAACAAAGCCATCTGGTTCAATCTTCTCATCCATACGTACAGCATCATCTATGAATTGGTCTCATTTATTGGAAGAACCTTGTACAATATACCTTGGGTATTTCCGAACATGAAGCCAACGGGCACTATGAATGTAGACCAGGTCCCCTGCCTGTATAGATATATCTCCATCCCTCAAAAAAACAAAATAAAATATAAAAACCCTACAACAGCCCTAAAACCTAATTTCCATCAATTTAATGATGCCCCTTTATCATGGGTGGACTTATCCTGGATGACTTTCAGACACTTCCACCACCACAAGATATAGACAGTAGTGTTGGACATTCAAGGGCATTAGAGACAATATGTTGAGGATACCCATGCAGAGTATGTAGATGAACTGGATTTAGATGATTATGTAGTTTGATAATTGATTTGATTGTAGACTATAGTGTGAATATTTTTTTACTTTAGAGACCATTTAGAGCTCTCAGTGTTTATATCTCAGGGAGCTCTACAAACCAAGACATGAAACCCTAACAATGGTGGCAAATACAAAACAACGCAATGTTGCTCAAAGCGTAGCCAGGAGCGTCTCTGAAATCATTAAAAATGGGGCCGAAGGAATTAAAATAGGTGCCAAAGGCACTAAACATGCTTTGAACAAAGCAGAATACGCTAAAATTGCCTTAGATCCTCAAAGTGGCAAGTCTATAACAGCCGTAAAATAGGAAGTTGGTAAGGCAGTAAGGCTACAGAAGCAACAGATGGTCGTAGTTGTTGTTGTTGTTGCGGCAAGGGTGGAGGAACCCAATCCCTTGGCCAGAAAGTATGGCGATCTGTCATTAGAAGCCATCCAATCCAAGGAAATCAGTGGCTCAAGTAGAGTAGCAAACCGAGGAACCCCCACTACACTCCTTGCTCACATATCGTCGAGAGACCATACGCCAGATTCACAAACTTGTTATCAAATCTTTGTCAAGATTCTCTCTAGGCATTCACTATGTTGAGAAATCAATATGGTAGTAGAATAGGGTTGATTCCTCTTACATGATAATTACTTGTGAATATTTGTTGGCTTTTATTTCTTTTATTAGGTCTTCTTCATTAAGAAATTACCAAAATATATAGTACATGAAGATCACAAATGAAAAAGAACACAAAGATGTAGGCTCTAAGCCAGGGCAAAACCCCACAAGGGGGAAAACCCAAACAAAATAATCTTCTTATAGAATCAGATCAAAGTGACATATCCAAGACCCAAGATCAAGACCAAGACTACCACAAAGACCCAAGTCAGCCCTCCTTCAAATCTCCTCCAACCAAGTCAAAGTCAACGTTGATCAAACGTAGTCAAATCTAGTCAAACACAAAATTTTGGACCTGCAATTCCGTAGAGTTGCCCCAATTTCTTCACACATGTGAACAGAAACAAGCCAAGAAATGCAAGTTTTCTCTCTCCTTTGACTTCGCCATCTTTCTTCTTCTATTTGGAACAGAAATCGATATGTGAGATGTGTGTTTGAATGAGGTCGAAGTGTCTTTAATTTATACATGTCCAGGAGGTCGTATAGGTGCCTCTTCTAGGCCAACTTTTCCAAGCAAGGCCGATTTGGTCTCATGGATGATTAACTGACTTTTTGACTCTTTTTTACTCAAGATAAAATAATTTTCATTTTCTTACAAGGAGTCCAAATAGGACTTTGACTCAAAATAAATTTTCTTTTGACTAAATAAACCCTAAAAGCATGAAAAACATTCTTTGACTAGAATAAAAATAATGATAATGATCATAATAAATGAATATAATAATTACATCAATAGTACATTTGAATTTCATTATGAAGACCAACACTAGTTACATTTTCAACACTCTGTCTTAACTAGGGAGGTATTCATAATGACACAACAGGATACTCTCAAATTGAAATATGCTCATAAGAAAGGATTCATATTGATAAGCATCATCATCATCATAATCATAACTAACATTGTCAAACATAGCAAGGCCTTGACTGATAAGCTTTATCTCTCCACTAGGTCAGAGCACAATGTTGGGAGGTATAAATTTGGACACCACCATCGCCTCTCAAGGCACATACCCCATCTAGATGTTTACCAAGTATGTCCTTACAGGACTATTCTTATCTTGGATATCACCCATCCTCAAAGAATATTAGTCCTCAGGACTACTCTTATCTTGGATACCCTATCCTCAAAGAGTATCAATCCCCAAAACTACTCCTATCTTGGATAGGTTTCCTCAAGAAGTATCGGTCCCAGATGCTTATCTAATCCACCATTCTCCCAAGCAATGCCTTCACTAGACTTATGGTTGTTAGTCCTGGGCATAGTGCATGACACATGGAGAATACGGTGTCCACTCTCACTCCCTCTCAACCAGGGAGGAAATATCCACAAGCCCAAGCTTGTCTCTCAAATACTCAAGCTTCCTATTAGGAAGAGACTTTGCCAATATATCAGCTACCTATTCATTAGTGGGGATGTATTGCAGCTTCACAATACCATCTTGCACTAAGCTTCGAATGTAATGATACTTGATATTGACGTGCTTTATCATTGCATAAAAAACTAGGCCCTCTGTCAATCATATGTAGCTCTGGTTGTCACAACATATGATGGTGGAGTCCAAAGGTTCTTCAAACAAATCTGCAAGCAACTTTCGGTGCCAACCTGCTTCTCAAACAACTTCACTAGCTACTATATATCTGGCTTCAACACTACTCAATGAAACTGAATCTTGTTTCCTACTCATCCATGAAATCATAGTAGATCCCAAAGAAAAGCATCCACTTGTAGTTCTTTTTCCATCTGCATCACTGCCAACCCAATCTGAATCTGTGTAGCCCAATAACTGAATCTCATTACCTGCAACATATCTCAGGCAATGATGTATAGTCCCACGAAGATATGTCAAAATGTGTTTAGCTTCTTTCCAATGATCATGCTCTCCATTTGGAATTGGCTAAGAGTGTTTATTGCAAAACATATATCTAGTCGAGTGTTCACAACGTACATCAAGGAGCCAATCAACTGTCGGTAGGATGCAGAATCAACAAGGCTTGAATCTGAATTCCTTATCTTCTTCAAAGTTGTGATCATGGGAGTTGTCATAGGTTTACTATCCATCATACAAAAAAATTTGCAAAATCTTGATCAAATATTTTCCTTGACCAAGATAAATCTCACCAGGTTTATGCCATACTTGTTGTCCCAAGTAGTAGTGCATTAGTCCAAGGTCCTTCATATCAAATTCAGTTGCTAGTTGCTTCTTGCATTCTTGAATATGATGCTCCACACATGTTATTAGTAAGTCATCCACATAGAGTAGTATGATCATGGATTCATTATTTACGACCTTGATGTAGAGATTAGGATTTGCAGAACTTTTGACGAAACCAAGTCTTCGTAGATAAGTATTCATCCTAGCATACCATGCTCTAGGGGGCTTGTTTCAAGCCATATAAAGCCTTCTTCAATCTGCAAACATGTGTTTCCTTGCCATGAACTTTGAATCCCTAGGGTTGCTCAATGTAGACTTCTTCATCAATTGTCTGATTCAAAAAGGTTGTTTTTACATCCATTTGATGAATGTTCCATGCCATAGTAGCTGCAATAGAAACAAGTGATCTAATGATTGTTTATCTAGCTACTGTTGCAAAAGTTTCTTCATAATTGATTCCTTCTTGTTGAGAGCTTGCTTATATTTGTCAATACTTCCATCAACTACATGCTTGATTCTGTACACCCACTTAGAATTCACCACTAATTTGTTTTTAGCTCTAGGAACAATTTCTCAAACATCATTCTTCATTATGGATTGATATTCTTCTACCATTGCATTCTTCCATACTTGATGTTCGACTGCTTTTTCAGAAGTGGTAGGTTCTGCTTCAATAAGTTTAGTCATGTAAGTTGCATAACTTGAATATCTCTTGGGTTTCTTGCTTTCCCTGAATGTTCCTTTTGTTGTTGCATGTTCTTCGGCTTCTTATAGGGTTGATCTTAACCAAGCTGGTCTTTTTCGAGATTCTCGAATGATGATTGATTGCACGAGTTAACTCGGTCCTTCAGATTCTTCATGATTAGTTGTAGATTCTAGAGGATTGCCTTGCCTTGAAATTTCTTCATTTGTAAAGATAGGTTCTTCTTCATCATCAGAATCAACGGGAATATCCTTAGACTTTTTGTATGCAATACTTTCATCAAAGATGACATCTCTGCTTACTTAAACACGATGTTCTTCCTTGATGTAGACACTATATACTTTTGATGAGGTGCTATATCCAACAAAAATACCTTTCATACTTGTCGAGTCTAACTTCTTTCTTTTGTCCTTGGGAATGTGAATGTATACAGGACATCCAAAAATTTTGAGGTGATCAACACTCAGCTTCTTTCCTATGAATGCTTCTTTTGGGGTCATGCCATCAAGAATTCTATCAAGACTTCTACTTGTAAATTTTTCAATGTTCAATGTTGTAACAATCACTTAGACAATTTATTCTCACAGTAGAAATCACTTTCACAATTAAATTTCAATCACCCAACAATAGTAAGCAATTGTAGATAGAACAGTAAACAATATGCACAATAGAAGACAACGAAGATCAAATGACACATAGAGATTTAGGTCAAAGACCAAGGAAAAACCCCACAAGGGGGAAAACCCAACCAGATTCTTCTTCTTTTAGATGTTCATCAAATGTTTAGCAGAGATACATAGTCCAAGTACATCCAACACTAGTCAAAGCCTTGACTTTTAAGTCAACCAATCCAATATCCAATCAAATATGAGAGTTATAGCCAAATCTGGTCAAATACCAATCCTATAATTTTTCAGTCAAAGTCAACAGCAATCAACTCAACCCCAAAGCAACCCCAACCAGTCCACAGTCAATGGTCAAATCAGCTCCAAAAAGTTCGGTCAACAAGTCAAAAAATGCGGCCTCTTATGCTCCATCAAATTCAGTCAAAACAATCCAAGAAACTTGCCCACAAATTCTAGTCAAAATCAAAGTCAACCTACAAAAATCCTAGCTTCATATCTGTGGTCAAAGGTGGTCAAAGTGCCCAAAAAACTTCAGTCTTCTCCCTGAATTGGACCTTCCAGAACAGACCCAAAAACCAAGTCAAACCAAGTCAATCTGCCCAAAGATAATGCTAGTCAAAGATGTCAAAACATAAAGTCAACACAGTCAACAGAAATGTCCTCTCTCCTTCACACGTGTGAACTCGGACATTGCAATTTTAGACCAGATCGAACCAAATGAAGAAGGATAAATGTGTGATGTGATGCCTCCAAGTGAAGTTAAGCATGGTCAATTTATATGTGGTTGAGGAGGTCAAATTTCTCTTTTAGGCCAACTTGTACTTTTTGTGTCGACTTTGAAAATAATATTTTTCCATGAGCAAATTAAAAAAATTCCAAGGGCAAGTAGGGTCTCCTTAGGGTTTGTTGGGCTTCTCCAAGGAGGGAATTGCTACCTCAGCTGCAAATTTTCAACACTCCCTCTCAGCTAGGGGGGAATTTTTTACTGCGTCATAAGTCTCATCTCGAATGTACATGTCTCATCATCATCATTATTGCATCATATCATATCTCATCTCTGCTCATCTATTGAACAATGATATCTCGATCTAAAGAAGAAGAACCATCATAGGGGAGATTAATCTACCACCTTATATCCAATGACAATAGGCGAGATACCACTTACCATGTGAGGTAAGGATCACACACATCTAATTGTTCATTGATCTTCCCACCTTGACCTTCAAGAATCAAGTGGTAGAACACCTGCATCCATTAACTTGGGGGAGGTACCCAACTTACCAATGGTAAGCATCACACACACCTAAGTCTCCTCACCCAATGGCCAGATGGGTGGCAATCCCAACAAGCCCAGCTTGTGGGTAGGAAGCATATTGGGGTATATTATGTCAAGTCCTAGACTTGATTGTAGGGGGAGATACCCAACTTGCCACAAGTGACAAGGATCACACACACCCTATAGTGACAATAGGAGAGATACAACTTACCGCAAAGGGTAAGGATCACACACGCCTATTGTCCAGATTTCCCTCAACCCCAGGAGCTCTCCAGCTCCATTCCCACCCCTAGAACTCAACAAAGGGGGAAGAACATAGCTCAGTGTTCTTGATCAGTCGTGACCCCTTCCTAGAAGAGTCACATCCACCAGTCCAAGCTGCAGTCTGAAGACTAAGAACTTCCCTTTTGGCAAAGGCTTCGTAAGAATGTCAACGATATGCTCATTAGTCGAAATGTGATGGAGTCTTACGACCCTTCTCTGCACCATATCCCAGATATAGTGATATTTGATCTCAATGCGCTTGGCCCTGTCGTGGAACACAGGATTCTTTGAAGGTCGGAACCCACTCTTGTTGTCGCAGTATATCACAGTCATATCAAGTACCCGATCAAACAGCTCTCCAAAGAGCTTCCTTAACCATACTACCTCGCAACTAGCCACGTTAGATGAGAGGTTATTGCAATGCAGTTGCAGGGTTGGTAGCAGTATGCAGCATCAGAGTTGCGTAGTGGTTGGTGGGTTGCAGTGGCCAGACATCAACAACGTGACAGAGGGATGATACAGTGATAGAGTGTTGTGTTAGGGTGTGCAGGACTAGAACATAGTTCTCACTAAGAGGGAGCGTTAGTTTTTGGAGCATCGGATGTGTTCTAGTCATGAAACTTGGTGGAGAGAATGGAATACATGAGATCTCCATAACCCATAATCGTTTCTGAAAATTCCACCAAGAGATGACTTAATTAGATTATTAACCTATTTTTTAATGTTTCCTAAGTCTAAACTTAGGCAAACTAGTTAATTAATCAGAATTAATTAACTCACATGGATCGAATTCAAGACCTATCCCTTGATTAAGATTTAATCTTGGCCATTTGAGTTCCAACAAAGGATTATAAGAAGAAGTCGATGGGCACTTGGAGAAAACACTTCAGCAATTCAATTTCCTTAGCAGTTCGATTTCCAGAGAGCAGCAGCAGTTGTCGAAGAGCCAAAGATCGAAGCAAAGACAGTGAGGGGCAGGGACAGTGAGTCCAGAGGAAAGTTTTTACAGATCCGGAGAGTCAGCTACAAGAGGGTCGAGTTTCCTCAATGAGGCTGCGCAGAGGTAGAGTTTGATTTGGCCAAACAAAGGGTCAATTTAGTTGTTGGAGGACAGGAAGATTTCCAGAAAGTGCCAGTGAGTCATTCTCAGAGGATGGATTGGGCAGACGGCTTGATCAGCTGCAATTCTAGGCAGAGCATTCTAGTGCCTGTGCAGGGTTGACACAAAGGCTGACAGAGGGGTTTCGTGGAGCCCATTCAGAGCCAGTGTCGGAGTTGGATCAGTGTCGGGTGAGACAAAATTTGTCTCACTAATTTTTTGTGGCCAAATTCTCCTATAGTGGATTGCCAGTTTGTGCATCCAGATTGTACTCAAAATTTCACTTCTGCATAATAATAAAAACCCTCAGATGTCGCACCGATTTTCCCACATTGGGCTTTTTCGGGGACATTTGTCCAAAAAAAACTGTGTTAATTATTGTGTATGTGTGCTAGTATTTTCTCAGTTTCTAACACTATTAATTTTCGCAGTTTTATTTGTGAAGGTTGTTGTGTGATTTATTGAGTATTTGTCGTAGTAAATTAATTGTTAAATTAATTAACAATTAGAATAATAATTTCCAGTTGCTGCAATAGGATTTTAGATTTGAAATTTTCACAAATCCACTGTTAGTTACCCATGTATTATCATCTTCAAATGAGCCTGTAAGAGCAAAATAAAGACTTCCATCCATGACTTCTTTAGAAAGCTTGGAGATGAACTTAATGATGCAACCTTTAATAGATTCAAGGAGATTTTTAAGAGTATTGAGTCCTTCCTTCGTGTATCTTGCCATTGGAGAGGCAGAGAGAAGATAGTTGCTTCAAGAATGTCTTCAAACAAGAGTGCCAACAAGATGCGATCCTTAAACTTCCTTCCTTCACCTTAGCTCCAATACCATGTTGAGAAATCAATATGCTAGTAGATTAGGGTTGATAACTTGATTCCTCTTACTTGATAATTACTTGTGAATGTTTTTTGGCTTTTATTTCTTTTATTACATCTTCATCAAGCAATTAGCAAAATATACAATACATGAAGAACACAAAGATGTAGGGTCCAAGCCAAGGCGAAACCCCACAAGGGGGAAAACCCAAACAAATCCTCTTCTTATAGAATTAGATCAAAGTGAGATATCCAAGACCCAAGACCAAGACCAAGAATTCCACAAAAACTCAAGTCAACAAAAGTCAACGTTGGTCAAACCTTGTCAAATTTGGTAAAACACAGAATTTCAGACTTGCAATTCGAACCTGCAATTTCGCATAGTCGCCCCAAATTCCTCGCCCGTGTGAACAAAAACAAGCCAAGAAATGTGAGTTTTCGCTCTCCTTTGACTTCTCTTCTCTCTCCCTAGACTTTGTTATCTTTCTTCTTCTATTCGGCGTAGAAATCGATTAGTGAGATGTGTGTTTGAATGAAGTTGAAGTTTCTTTTATTTATACATGTATAAGAGGTCAAATAGGTGCCTCTTCAACGCTGACTTTTCCAGGCAGGGCCAACTTGGTCTTGTGCATGATTAATTGACCTTTTCACTCTTTTTTACTCGAGATAAAATAATTTTCTTTTTCTTACAAGGAGTCCAAATAGGACTTTTGACTCAAAATAAATTTTCTATTGACTCAATAAACCCTAAAAGAATGAAGAACATGCTTTGACTAGAATAAAAATAATAATAATGATCATAATAAATGAATATAATAATTACATCAATAGTACATTTGAATTTCATTATGAAGCCCAACAATAGTTACATTTTCAAGTTTTCAACACATTGCACATCGCGGTTTGTTCCTTAGATTTGGTTCGAGACCTAAAGTTTTCCTTGTAGATCCGAGTGAGTATTCCCTCTGTCATGCAATGCCTATTTTTTGAAGGTAAGCAACTGGACGATGATTCCCCTCTCTCAGCGTATAACATTGGTAAAGATGCCATTGTTTTTATGGCTCTTCGTCTACAAGGGGAGGAGGGGGGTTAGGGGTAAGCCTTCCTCCTCTCAGACTTTTTCTTATAAAGATGATGTCCATGCTCAACCCCCCCCACACACACAAAGGAAGATCACTCCTAGGTGGCTCTTGGGTCGTTTTTGGTTGAAAATTTTAAGGAAGTTCCATCCCTAGAAATCTTTCACCCTAATTTGAAGGATCTCTGCTAGCTTTATTCAAAGTCAACCCTAATCTATCATTTTAATGCGGTTGATCTTTGCCAATGGATCCATTCCTCATGGACCAAGAATTGCAAGGTTATTTTCTGCTCAAAAGGATTTTTCATTGTGTTATTTGGGGAATTGGAAGATTATCAAAAAGCTTTATCCAAAGGGCCCTAGTTTTGGGGCAATGTAGCATTGTTCATAACCCCATGGTTTCTATATTTTGACCCTTCCACATTTGTTATTACCAAGCTGCCAATATGGGTTTGCCTTCCTAATCTACCTGCTCACTTGTGGCACTACTTAATCTTTCAGGGCATTAAGAACTCCCTGGGCCATTTCCTTGCTACTAATGCCTCTCATGGGCGACTTGGAGAATACACCTATGGCAAAATTGAAATTGTTATCAGTAAAGAGTTGTCAAATCAAACCAATTTAAAAATAGGTGATTTTCATTGGACCTGGGCTCTGGACTATGAGAATACTGCTTTTCATTGTCACTTCTATCATCAAACAAACCATTTACAAGATTATTGCCCAATATTCAAATCTCAATAGAAGTGGAACATCCAAATTCCATATCTAGAATTTGGAAGCCTTGCAACCCTCCTCCTATTGAAAATGTAGCGAGCAAGGTCTTCTGGCTTGTGCCTTAAACATTCAAGACCTCGAATTGTTCTCATGAGTTAGACTTTAATTAGGAAGAGTTATTTCTAGTTTATTGGAATAATCATCAAGTTATCATGCATAGAGTTGGAGCTCTAGTTAAGTGGATTCTTCATCATTTTGATTACAGAACAAGATGGCAGTTAGCAGTTCAGTTAGACTGAGTTAGTCTTCAGTCTTGATTGTGTTGAAAAGTGTAATTAGGTTCGGTCTTCATAATGACTAGTAATTATGAATTTATGTAATGAAAAAAGACAAAGATAATAAGATGTATTTTTGTAATACTTACATCATGGGTTTCATGAGCAAGGAGTTTTGTTATAGGTCAAAGACTTTTGCTTGATGTATTTAGGGATTTGTCTAGTAATAAATATGACTAGAGTCATGAATATGGAGTCATGTTACACTTGTTGAAGAACAAATTGATGATGCAAATAAATGCTCCAAGACCTTGTCACTTAGCTCCTTGAAGTCGGCTCAAAACATGGTAAAGATATTCCTTGGTAAAGTCGGCCTACCCACAGATGATCATGTCGACCTAGAGCGGGAGATACAACCTCTATTAATAAGAGGACTGCAACCTCATGACACAATCAAGAATTCGGATAAGTCTACAATAAAATGCGAGATAAGATCTGAGTTAAGTGCGAAGAAAGGAGACAAAATCAACGAAGGAAGAGAGGGTCATTTATATATGTTTTGGGTCTAAGTCTGAAAGAAAGTCCGAACTGCAGTGCGAAGAAAGGAAGGGAGACACCGCAAAAAGAAGGGCTACTAGTGTATGTGAAAAAGAGGTCAAGATCTCAGTCATACTAGTCTGCCATCTAGTGCGTGAAAGATATCATAATCAGTACAAAGGTAAGACTATACAAGCCTCATTCCTGAGCTTATCTACTAGTGTAATTTCGGAAGTGTGTGCAACGTAAAGAAGGGTAATTACAGCAAAAGAAGAGATCACCATCCTTGGGCATCTAGAGTGCAAGAAAAGGATAGAGAAATATTCTATTAAAGATCGAGGTCAAATTAAAGGAAGAACAAAAGGAATCACATTATTTAAGGGCTAGGAACCGAGCTTTCTAAGTTCGGTGCAAAACAGTGCAAAAAAAAAAAAAAGATAAAAGGGAGGAGTGACAAGGTCTTGGAGGCATACATAGGTCAAGGGTTTGTGTCATGGTCACGGTACTTATCAACTGAAAGATTATAAGAAGAATTACTTGCGGATTTTCCTCTCCAAGAGGGAGAGGTTTTGGCCCTAGATTGAAGAGCCAAAATCTTGTGTCTTTTGTGTTTTGATAAGCTAATGAAGACAAGATCTAAGTAAGAGAACTAAGTTCACAAGTAATTTTCAAGTAGAGAATTGAATTAAAGTACACCCTATCAAATTCTCAACATGGTTTTAGAGCTAAGGTGCTAGAAAGGGCTATTTGACAAGAAGACACTCAAGTACCAAGAAGATCAAGGATTAGTTTCTAGAATACAATAGTCAGAAATCTACATTGAAGAATCAATCTTCAATTTCAAAGAAACAGTTTGTAAATTGGGAAGCCATCATCTTCAACCACTATTTAGTGTTGGAATCAAAGCAACATTGTTGGAGTTATCTTCAAACCATCATCAAGGACTTAGCTCTCTTGAAAAATTCAATCAAAGAAGGGAGCCCCTACAAGAAAGAAGAAAGCATATTTCCAAGTAAGTATCCTATATCTGTCAAAATGATTTCTTGCAAGGAAAGTAACAAATTGTCTGGAACTGAAAACTTTCATGCATTGAAGATAAGGACAGATCTAAACTTAATTGAAAGTGAAGTAATGGACTATGTCAAAGGTTTTCATGTTGAACCATCAAAAGAAAATATTCAAGCCTATACCAAATACACAAAGGGAGAAATAAGAACCAGATGAATCCTTATAGAATCCATAAAGGACTCCTTCAATCCCTATGTGTCAAATTTAGAATCATCAAAAGAGATATATGATAAATTAGTAGAGTTATTCTCAGGAAGTGTTGTATGAGAAATACTGACTTTAAGACAAGAATTATTCAAGTTGAAGATGTCAAGAGAGGAAGGAATAACCTCATATTTTATGAATATTTCCGCAATTTGAGATCAACTACAAAAATTAGGAGAAGTCGTGTTTGATGGAGAAATACTCACTATGGTACTAAATGCTCTACCGAAGGAATAGGGAGGCTTCACTTCAAACACCTATGGGAAGAAAGAAGCAATAACATTTCAGGAAATATGGTCTTTATGTAAGACAGAAGAAACTAAATCGAACCAAGCAAATATTAGGGAATCAAAAAAAAAAAGATTTAGAAAGTCGGGCCCTCATATAAGAAAAGAAATGTGAATGATATAAGATGTTATGGATGTAATGAAGTTAGGCACTATAAAAGATTGTCCCTCATATAATAAAAACAAGAGAAAAAGGGAAGAAGCCCATGTTGCCAGAGAAAAGAAAGAACCGGATTCAAAGAAGTCTAAGGAAGAAGAAGTAAAAGATCTCCTCTACAAATGAGATCATATTCATATCTCAGAGGTTTATGTCGATTGTATAATGGTATGTTAGGAAGCATTGCATGTTGGATGGATGCATCAGTTTAAATTAGCATCATGATCGAAGCATTACAAGTAAGAAGTATTGGTCAAAGAAGGATGTCTAAAAAACATTTATGTTGTGAAATAAAAATGACTCCTGGAACCTCATTGTATTTATAAAAAGGCAGTCATCTGAGTCATGGTTCATCATTCATTAATCAATATGGAACAAGAGCAGACATTTTTCTCATGAAATCCTTTTGGGATTTAATGGTTAGAAAGTAAGCTAAAAGGTTTCATCAAGAATTCTAATAATTTTGGAATAAGGAGACAATGACTCATTTATGAAGCAGATCAAGGGAATAAAAACTCCACAGAAAAACTGCTATAGGATAACTCAAAGAAGGAAATCAAGTATATATACATTTATGATAACACTAGATACTATGTAGTCACATGGTTGCAGGTACTCTATTTCAATCCTTAGAAGTATGATCAAAGAAAGTAGAAACCCTTCTGATGCACAGGTCGTCAACAGACATGTTCAACATCAGATGAAATCAACATAATATGTCCTCATATGGAATATGAGGTGATTGTACATTATCAAGGAACTGCACTATGGAAGTTCCTGGGAATGAAATAAAATTGTGTGGAAAAAAGAAAGAGGGAAGAGATCATGAAAAGCACAACCATGGAAAGAAGCAGTCAACATTCTAGGAAGCCAAGAAAACTTGACTAGAAAATCTCATGGGAAGATATGTAGACTATGATAAGAAGTACGGAAAAGATGAAGACCCTTGACAATACATATCTTCTGAGATGTGTCAACATACATGAAGGATGTCGATGCCGATGCCTACAAGAAGGATGTCATGGTGAAAGATCATCACCGAGGTAACTTTTGATTTAAGTATTCGTATTTATAATTGAATAACATTTGATGAGCTTATGCAAGGTTGCCAAATGGAAGTAGATGACTTCCACAAGTTGATAACCATATGGCAGGATGAAAGATCCTTGGAAGATATATGGTTCAAAATAAAGTAGCATAACATGAAGCTAGACCAGATGAGAAGATTGATGGATCACTTTCTAATAGAAGACATAGCTCTTGGATGAAAGTGATGGAAAAGATCCCAAAATTGAAGGCTCTTCAATTCATGACATCAACAGAAGGAGTACTTCATGAGCAGCTGTATGCTTTCATCATTGCTATTGTAGGTCCCTAATTAAGAGGGAGCGTGGTAATAAATTTCTTACTTGCAAGAAAATCCTAAGGCAAAAAGAAAGCTTAGGTACATTCTTATTTCTTTGTGGAATATGTTCTCCGTAATAAAGAGGGAGAGATAGACACGTCATTCTGGAAGACAGAATGTGGGATTGGGTAATTATCTGGCATCCGATACTCTGTGAGATGTATTAAGACATCCATGGAAAGAGCAGTCGTGAAAGGATGGATATTCTTTGAGAATTAAGAATAGTCCTATGAGGTCATACTCAGTGAACACTCGGGTGGAGTATGTACCTTGGAGACAATGAAGATGGTGTCTATAGTCATTGGTCTCACCAGCATTGTAGCTCAAGATCTCATGGAGCGAAGGATTTGTTAGTCAAGGCCTTGCTATGTAACAATGTTGGGTTAATATGATGCTATAACAGATGGATTACCAATCAAAATTCTTCTTATGAGATTCTTCAGGTTGAAAGAGACCATTATGAATACCTCCCTAGTTAAAAGGGAGTGTTGAAAAGTGTAACTAGGTTCGGTCTTCATAATGACTCATAATTATGAATTTATGTAATGAAAAAGACAAAGATAATAAAATGTATTTTTGTAATACTTGCATCATGGGTTTCATGAGCAAGGAGTTTTGTTATAGGTCAAAGGCTTTTGCTTGATGTCTTTAGGGACTTGTCTAGTCATAAATATAATTAGAGTCATGAATATGGAGTCATGTTACACTTGTGAAAGAACAAATTGATGATGCAAATAAATGCTCCAAGACCTTGTCACTTAGCTCCTTGAAGTCAGCTCAAAACATGGTAAATATATTCCTTGGTAAAGTTGGCCTACCCACAGATGATCATGTCGGCCTAGAGCAAGAGATACACCCTCTATTAATAAGAGGACTGCAGCCACATTACACAATCAAGAATTCGGATAAGTTTGCAATAAAATGTGAGATAAGATTTGAGTTAAGTGCAAAGAAAGGAGACAAAATCAACAAAGGAAGAGAGGGTCTTTTATATTTGTTTTGGGTCTAAGTCTAAAAGAAAGTCCGAACTGCAGTGCGAAGAAAGGAAGGGAGACACCGCAAAAAGAAGGGCTACTAGTGTAGGAGCAAAAGAGGTCAAGATCTCAGTCATACTAGTCTGCCATCTATTGCGTGAAAGAGATCATAATCAGTGCAAAGGTAAGGTTGTACAAGCCTCATTCCTAAGCTTATCTGCTAGTGTAATTTCGAAAGTGTATGCAACGTAAAGAAGGTTAATTACAGCAAGACAGGTGATCACCATCCTTGGGCATCTAGAGTGCAAGAAAAGGATCGAGAAAGATTCGATTAAAGATCGAGGTCAAATTAAAGGAAGAACGAAATGAATCGCATTATTTAAGGGCTAGGAACCGAGCTATCTAAGTCTGAAGAAGAACAGTGCAAAAAAGAAAGAAGCTACAAGGGAGGAGTGACAAGGTCTTGGAGGCATACATAGGTCAAGGGTTTGTGTCATGGTCACGGTACTTGTCAACTAAAAGATTATAAGAAGAATGGAGAGGTTTTGGCCCCGGCTTGAAGAGCCAAAACCTTGTGTCTTTTGTATTTTGATAATTGTCTTGATGAAAGACCTAATAAGCTAATGAAGACAAGATCTAAGTAAGAGAAATAAGTTCACAAATAACTATCAAGTAGAGAATTTAATTGAACTACGCCCTATCAAATTCTCAACAGATTGAAGGAAAAGTGAGTTAAATCTCTAGTGTTGATTGGAGAGAGCACGAGTTAACAACTCCGGTGATGACTGGAAGGAGAACGAGTAACACTCTCAGTTAACTTGCTATCACAACACAAGTTCTAAATTTGAACTAGCCTAATTTAGCATGGATCAAATTTATGAAAAAGAGGACGAAGGCACAAGTAAAAGACAATTGTTTTGTGCGCGAAGGATTGTGACAAGACAAAGCTCACAAGTTAGTGTGAGAGAGCCTTGATTGTGGAGTGTCGGAAATGTGTCCTAAAGAATAGGAGCACAAGTGCGCTAGGATTTTGGAGTTGATTGGTTGTGCGCAAAAAGGAGTTGGGGTCCTAAAAAATAGGAGCTCAAGTGCACTAAGAAATAGGGCCCAGAAGTGTGCTAGGAAATAGGAGATCAACGCAAGGGATAAGGAGGCCAAGGCTGAGCAAAATTGAGGCAAGACAGCAGGGTATGTAGAGCAAGTCAAGGAAGCAGCAAAAGGATCAATTGTGTGCAGGAACCAAGACCAAGTTGTGATCAAGGAAGGTTAAGATCAATTGTATTTGTTGAGTTTTGTGTGAGAAGCAGAATGCTTTCCCAAGAGAGATAGATTGTTTTGTAATAGATTCAATTGCTCCAAGGACAATCAATAAAATAGCCACATCCAGTAAGCAAGTTTTCCTTGTTGGGTTTCCTAAGAAAAAGTGTTTCAATTTGTGCTTGTGTTTTTATCTCTGTGTTTTTATTCCGTTGCATATGAATTGCTAAGAGACTTTGTATCTTGGTGAAAGTAAACTAGTTTTAGTTTTCAGTTATTCATCTAACTAGTTGCAAAGTTTCATGGAAATTTAACACCTCCTATGGAGGGCAAGGCCTCTTCTGCTTTGAACAAAGATGATGAAAGATCTTATGACGAAATCCATTCAAGGACAAGGTCCAGTCCTCAAGTCCTCAAACATCTCCTGAGGCTCCTATTGTGAAACATGCTCCTTCAGCAAGCACAGAGATAATGAATAATATGTTAGGTCCCTATATTACTAATATAGTCCCTTATTATTGTTGGTGTAACCCCCTTATTGTTATTATTGTACCCTTGTAACCCCCGTATTGTTATTATTGTGCCCTTAAATTATTATTGTTAGGTCGGCTAGGATTACATTGTTGCCCACTAGGATTACATTCTAGCCCCATGGACTCCTATATATAGAAAGGAGGTTTTGTAATTTGAGTCATCCAAGAATTGTTCATTCATGTAATGTATTGGAGGTTGCCCCCTCGAAGTGGCTTATTTCTAAGGCGTTGATATCTCATTTCTTCTCTTTTTGGAGTTGGTTTCACAACATTTGGTATCAGAGCTTTGAGATTCTAGGGTTTCGCTGCTCCAAACAGGTCAGCGTGGCATTTTCGCTATAACTTTTTTTCTACGAAGGTTCAGAATCTGAAATTTTTAGAGTGCGAAGCCAAAATCCTGAGGAACATCGTCGCAAAATTTCAGAGCTTGGTTCGCAATATTTTCGGAGATATGATCTGTGCAAGTTAGGTCATTTTGCAGGCTTCTGAATTTAACCTAAACAGGTCATCGTGGTATTTTCATAATAACTTTTGTTCTACGAAGGTTCAGAAGCTGAAATTTTTAGAGGGTGAAGCCGAAATCCTGAGGAACATTGTCGCAAAATTTCAAATATTGGCTCGCAATATTTTCGGAGATATGATATGTGGAAGTTAGGGCTTTTTGAGTCTTCTGAATTTCATCTCAAAGAGGTGATCTTGGGAAAATCTTCATAGCTCTCTCTCTCTGAGCATCAGATTGGAATGCTGTAAAAAGTGGCCGCAAGTACACAGACTGTAGTTTTTGGTCTATCAATTTCAAAGCCAAAGGAAGAAACAGTGACACGTGGCAAGTCGTACAAGTTCGCTCTACTGAACCAGTCCAAAATTGGGTCATTGTGGGAGATTGGACATAACTTTGTCTTCAAGAATCCAATTAGATCAGACCCGTGGCATTTGAAAAAAGCTTCAGAGAGCTACTACAGGGCTGAATTTTAGATATTGAAGATCCGCAATTACAGAGATAATTCAATTTCAATATCGAGCTCCTCAAAAGCAAGTAAAAGGTGTGTATTTTTTTTCTGAATTACATAAGTCTTGTTTGAAGAATCAAGTTGAATTGATTCCAAGGGCATATTGTAGAATAGATATCAGTATTGGATTCTAAAATGGCCCCTAAAAATAATTCAACACCCATTAAGCCTTTAGAAGGCTCTACTATGACTCATGAAGATGAAGAATGGCAACATGACATATCAAAATTACAAGAGCAAGTACAACAAATTTCGCTCTCGCAAAGAACAACAAAAAATGAAATGGAAGTTTTGAAGAAAGGCGTGGAAACTAAGATGGATGGTTTGAAGAAAGGCATGGAAGTTAAGATGAATGGTTTGGAAGCTAAGATGGATGGCATGGAAGTGGGCATGGAAGCTAAGATGGATGACATGGAAGCTAAGATCGATGAAAAAATGAAAGACAACATGGAAAACATGAAGAAGGATCTAAAAGTAGACATTGAAGGTTTGGCAAAGTTGATACAAGAAATGTTTCCTAATGGTGAAAAGATAGTAGAGGAAACTCATGATGAGAACAAAATAAATGTTAATCGTGATTTCATAAACTCTAATGTTGGCGGGAAGAACCACCATATTCCAAAATGGATATGAGGAAGTTTGATGGAAAGGATCCTGTAACATGGATACTACAGATGGAGCAATATTTTGATCTCCATAATGTGCAAAACACACAAAAGGTACGCATTGCAACTTTACATTTAGAACAAAATACATTTGTATGGTATCAATGGCTTTGCTCCCGTAAAAAAATTGTCGCTTGGTCAATTTTTACGGAGGAAATGATAGCACATTATGAGGATACAAAGAGCAACACCTTCTTTAGCCAATTGATAAATCTCAAACAAAAGGGTTTAGTGGGGCAGCACATTGAGGACTTCCAAAAATTGAATATAAGAGTAACTGATATTCCAGAGGAACACAGGATCGATCTCTTCATAGGAACTTTAAAGGATAACATCCAACATGAAGTTCGTGTTCTGGAACCGGATTCATTGGAGAAGGCATTCAGGTTGGCAAGAAAAGTTGAATGTAAAATAATGGCGACAAGGAAGCCTACCACTCAATTCTATAAAGAAGGAAGTGTTGCTACGTCTAGATTTCCACAACCTACAAGGTTGACACCACAACAATTGGAAGAAAAAGAGCAAAAGGGCTTTGCTACAGTTGTGATAGCAAATACACTAAAGGTCATAAGTGTGCTGAGAAGAAATTATTTTACATAGATTGTGAAGAGGAAGAATAAAATGAACAAGAAGAGGATATACACCAGGAACCAACCCAAGAAGCGGAAGAAATGAGTCCGACCATATCGTGTAATGCATTGGCAGGAATTACCACTCCTCAAACTCTCAAGATAGAAGGACATATCAAGAAGAAAAGGTAATAGTGTTGATTGATTCAGGTAGCACCCATAATTTTATTCATTGTAAGGTAGCCAAGGAATTAAATTGTTTCCTATACCCAGCACCAGAATGTCAAGTGATGGTTGCAAATGGAGGAACTATAAATTGCTTTGGAAAATGCCATAATATCAAGCTAACCATGGGGAATATGTATTGACTAGTCCAATGCTTTCCATTCCTATGGGAGGTGCTGATGTTGTACTAGGAGTACAATGGTTACAATCTTTGGGGACGGTAGCTTTTAATTTTCAAGAACTTTTCTTGAAATTTTTTTCAGAAGGAAAGGAAGTCGAATTACTAGGTATTGTGGGGAAGCCAGGAAGGATAATAAGCTCTAATGTCATGACAAAGCTTCTAAAGAAAGAACAACGAGGCGTAATTGCACAATTATGCTCACTAGAAGTTCCAACATCAAAATCATCTATTTCTGCAGATCTCCAACAAGTCTTGGACAATCATTCCAAGGTGTTTGAAACTCCCAAAGGACTCCCACCTATTCGTGATCAAGATCATGCTATTCATTTGATTCCAGGAAGTGTTCCTCCAAACATCAGGCCTTATAGATATCCTTACTTCCAAAAGAGCGAAATTGAACGTATGATTGCAGAAATGTTAGAGGCGGGTATAATTCAACCTAGTCAAAGTTCTTTCTCTGCTCATGTAGTATTGGTACACAAGAAGGATGGATCATGGCGAATGTGTCCAGATTATAGGGAGCTCAATAAGCTCACCATTAAAGATAAATTTCCCATTCCTGTGATTGATGAATTATTGGATGAATTACATAGAGCAATTTATTTTACCAAGTTGGATCTTCGTTCAGGATATCATCAAATTAGAATGAAGACTGAAGATATTCCAAAAACAGCGTTTCGAACTCATGAGAGTCATTATGAATTTTTGGTCATGCCTTTTGGCCTTACCAATGCACCTTCTACATTTCAAGGGTTGATGAATTCCATTTTCAAACCCTTCCTTAGAAAATTTGTGCTGGTACTTTTTGATGATATACTAATCTATAGCAGGTCTTGGAAGGATCATGTTGAACATGTTGACAGGGTGCTCAAACTATTGCAGGAGAAACAATTATATGCAAAACATCCAAATGTTTCTTTGGAGTACAAGAGGTGGAATATCTGGGTCATATTGTATCTCACGAGGGTGTTAAGGTAGACCCTAACAAAATTAAAGCCATTAAGGAATGGAAAGTCCCCACAACCATAAAGCAGTTGCGAGGATTTCTCAAGTTAATAGGGTATTATCGCAAGTTTGTTAAGAATTATGGGAGAATAGCAGCACCTCTAACAACATTATTGAAGAAAGATGCATTTTCATGGACTCCTGAAGCAACTAAGGCCTTTGAACATCTTAAAGAGGCAATGTACCTAGCACTGGTCTTAGCTACGCCAGACTTCACAAAAACCTTTATTGTGGAATGTGATGCCTCAGGAAATGGAATTGGTGCAGTTTTAATGCAGGAAGGAAGACCCATTGCTTTTGAAAGTCGTCCAATCAAAGGAAAGTATTTACATAAACCTATTTATGAGAAGGAAATGTTAGCAATAGTGCATGCACTAAAGAAATGGCGAACTTACCTAATGGGAAGACACTTCAAGGTAAAAACTGATCATGATAGTCTTAAACACTTTTTGGAACAAAGACTATCTTCAGAAGAGCAGCAAAAATGGGTCACAAAGATGTTGGGTTATGACTTTGAAATAATATACAAAAAGGAAAGCTTAATGTTGTTGCAGATGCACTCTCAAGAAAGAATGAAGAGGTGGAAGCATTGCTTTGTGCCATTTCTATTATCCAACCAGATTGGATAACCGAAGCAAGAGATGAATGGAAGAAGGACGAAGACGTGTGGACACTCATTCAAAATTTGCAGCAAGATCCTAGTACATCTGATACATTTAGTTGGAAAAATGATTCCTTATGGTACAAAGATCGCTTATATCTTTGTAAGAATTCCCAACTAGAACAAAAGATTCTTCTGGAATTGCACACTTCTCCTTTAGGAGGACACTCGGGATTTTTAAAAACTTACCACAGGGTGAAGAAAGAATTTTTTTGGGATGGCCTTAAATCCGATATTCAAAAGTTTGTGGCGGAATGTTTGGTTTGCCAGCAGAATAAAGTGGAAGAAATTAAGACCTTGGGACTTCTACAACCTTTATCCATTCCAAGTCAACGTTGGGAGGAGATTTCAATGGATTTTATCACAGGTTTACCTAAGTCCGAAGGAAAGAGTGTCATCATGGTGGTAGTTGATAGACTTACCAAGTATGCACACTTTTGTGCATTATCTCATCCATTTAAAGCAGGTACAGTTGCTACTACATTTGTGGACAGAATTCAAAAGCTACATGGAAGCCCAAGGGTTATTGTGAGCGACAGAGATCCCATTTTTACGGGAAATTTTTTGACGAAGTTATTTTCTTGTTTGGGTACTCAATTAGCTCATAGCTCATCTTATCATCCTCAATCTGATGGTCAAACAGAGATAGTAAATAAATGTTTGGAAGGATATCTTCGTTGTTTTGTATCCGATAAACAAACACAATGGGTCAAGTGGTTACCTCTCGCTGAATGGTGGTATAACACTTCCTTCCATACCGCAGCAAAAATGACCCCATTTATGGCACTTTATGGATATCATCCACCATCCATCACATCATCTTTAAGAGAAAATTCGAAGGTTCAAGCAGTGGAAGATCACATCGAGCATCAACAAGAAGTTCTCCAACTCTTAAAGGACAACCCGAATTTGGCACAAAATCGAATGAAACAACAGGTAGATCAACATCGCAGTGAGAGAAGTTTTGATGTAGGAGACTGGGTATTTTTACGGCTACAACCATACAAACAAATGTCCCTCAAGCAAGCTAAGAAGGATAATAAATTATCGCCAAAGTACTATGGTCCTTACAAGGTGTTGCAAAACATTGGTACTATGGCATACAAATTGGAGCTTCCTGCTTCTTCGCGAGTACATCCAGTTTTCCATGTTTCATGCTTAAAGAAGGTTATAGGAGAAAATCTTCCAGTTCAAACAATATTGCCAGAACTCGATGAGGAAGGAAAAATCATATTGGAACCAGAAGCGGTCATGGAAACAAGAACTCGACAACTACGGAATCGATCAATTTCAGAGTATCTCATCAAGTGGAAGAACTTACCCACCGAAGATTCTACATGGGAGGATGAGAATTTTATACAGAAGCACCCAGAGCTACTCAAGCGTTGAGGACAACACTTTTTTGAAGGAGAGGGGCATATTAGGTCCCTATATTACTAGTATAGTCCCTTATTGTTGTTAGTGTAACCCCCTTATTATTATTATTGTACCCTTGTAACCCCCATATTGTTATTATTGTGCCTTTAAATTATTATTGTTAGGTCGGCTAGGATTACATTGTGGCCCCACTAGGATTACATTTTGGCCCCATGGACTCCTATATATAGAAAGGAGGTTTTGTAATTTGAATCATCCAAGAATTGTTCATTCATGTAATGTATTGGAGGTTGCCCCCTCGAAGTGGCTTATTTCTAAGGCGTTGATATCTCTTTTCTTCTCTTTTTGGAGCTGGTTTCACAACATAATAATGCTTCTTCGAGTGTATTGAAACAACCTCACGAGTCGGCTTCTTCAAACTCCGATAAGGAATCTCCTTCAGCGTGTAATGATAATCTACAGATAGCTTTTTTAAACCCACCTTTTGTGGTTGGGTCAAGGTTTCGAACAATAGAGGAAAGAAAGGTCGCCATGAGGATCAACCCTAATTTGGGTGATTCTCCTCTATAATTGTTTCTTATGCTCCAAAATGTCTCCTTTGCTATTCCCAGTATCATACATCTTAGCTTTGTTACCATCAGTATATGGCACACTGGACCAGAAAATGTGATGTAATTCATTTCTGATTGAACAATAGAAATTTTAGACTTATAAAAAAATAACATTAATATGAAGAGACGTGTTACATTTGTTCCACCAACTACGTATACATTTTGTTATTTGTGGATGAAAGTTGGGATTGTTTTTAGCCATAAGGATTTTAATCCTCTCACACATTCGACTCTGTATTTTATCTCACCTAAACATGGTCTTATCTATATCCTCATAGTGGTATCATATCAAATAACTGTTCAACAAAACCAAAACAAATTTTACATCATCCAAAACTGATCATCAAGAAGCTTACATCTCACCTCAACAGTTGTCTGATGAAGATTGCCTCACGATGCTTCATATCACTAACAATAGAGGCACATGAAGTCCTTTTCATCTCCCATAGTCATTGAAGAAGAAAGTAGTAGGTACAATAGTATTAGTTTGTTTAAACAACTCCATCTTAGCTAACTCCAATAAATAGAATGTGGTTGATGATTATTACATACATTTGGATTTGGAGCTAGGGTTTGGAGAGCATTGGAATGTCCTAGCTTGTGATAAGCTTGAAGGACTATCATGCATCAGCTTTGGAAAAGCAGTTAATATGTATGTGTAACTTCATCTTACGCATATATAAATGAGTTCTTTGTTGTCCAAACTTTGCATACTTGCAAATCTGATTTACATCTTATGTAACTTTCACATCTGCTATATGTTGAAACTTGGGAATTACATTTCCTTTTAGATACATTTGATCAGTGTTTATTTTCTTGGGCTGCCTTGTGTAACTGGTTGGACAGGAGTGAAATATATATTGCTGTAATTTATATTTCAGATTCAACCCTAAAGGTGAAAGCTCATAGGAAATAGATCTAGGGAACCTCAAAGTTGAAGTGAATTTTCTCAGCCGATGCATTGCATCAGAACTGTGAGAAGTATTGTTTGTTGTTTTAAATTATATGAACGTGTTGCTTTTCTGACATCCAACCAACAATTGTAATTCTAGCCGGTAGATGCTGCAACAGAAATATGTTGTGTCTTTGAAAAGGGCGATGATGACATAAGAAGAAAAGAAAAACAAAATCAATTAATTGTACAGTTAACTCTGTGACAAGAATGATGGTATTGGATTAAACCTTCCTGCTAAGTTCGATTATGAGGTGTCTTTAATGGCCAAACAACAACCGGTGTTTGAATATGACAGCATAATGTATCACAAAAGGGACAACGCCAATCTCCTATGTATTTGTTTGTTAATTCGCTGAAATTAATTCACGCTCACCAATCTCCTGTGTGTTTGTTTGTTCATTCACTGAAATTAATTCACGCTCACCAATCACCCCCGTGTATACAAATTTCTAGAAATGGCAATGACCTGAGATTACGATGAAGAGAAAGTACAGGAACAACCCTCTCCAAACCCTGAGGAAATACGAACAATTTAAGTGGAATGTTGTAAGAGCAAAGAGGATTAAGCTGCAGAACCGGAACCGGATGTTCGCCATTAGAGTGGTACACCACATGTAGACTTTGAAGGACAGCTTGGTGGGAACACTGTAATACCTCCTACAGCGCTCAATAAGCATTGTGCCCTTCACCATTTTTCAACCCTTGGACCGTACTCAAAAGCTTGGTCGTGATAGCAAATTGGACCCGTCTGAGGTTTTGAGCCATTCAAAGGTTCGAATTGGTTGCAGAATTGTGTTGACGGCGCTATCAAGAGCACGTGGTCAGCAAGAAGTGTCAAGGATTCTCGCTATTTGAGATCACAGGACTTTTGACAAGTGTATCGGCCAATCTTGCGCACCCTCTTTTCCATTGGAAAGATATTAAGTAAGGTAACTAACTGAACGATTTATGTGATTCAAAAAGATATTTATTGAAGTAATAATCATTTGGGATGACAATAAGCAATTGTTATTGTCAATTATAAGAAGGGGAAAAAGGAAAACTAAAAGGTCAAATATATGAAACATCCTGCCAAATGGATTATACATACATGATGCAGTGTATAGCAATATAATACCATAGGTATTTGAAAAATCAAGTTTGTTGTGAGGATTTATTCATTGTTTTCTTCACAATATACTGCTCATTGAGCAATTGAAAGTGAAAGCCCAGTTCGAGAATGAATGTTGAGTCATATTAAATAGTGGGTAAAGGAGTATATATATTGTCGATTCAAAGTTGAAGTTATGATGTCAATGTTTAATTAAAAGTGTATGATCAATGTTGTAGATGGGTGCATGATTGGTTGAACCCGAAACCTAGTTAAATCATTGTAAATTTGCTTGTATTGGGTGCATTCTCAGTGGTAGCCGACACCTTTTCTTTTGAAAGTTGATTGCAAACAAAATGGCCAGAGTCGATGATTTGTTACAATTATTAAGCAATCTAATGTTGTCTATTGTACATAACGGTGTCCAAATCAACAAGGATACATTATCTGACATCTGAACATGTTTACAAAATGCACAAAGCAAAATTGAATTTTTGGAGTTAGAGTCACAGTTGCAAAAGGATGAATTACGTGACCTAAAGATGAATTGTAAATCTGAACCTACTTTTCTTCAGAACGCAGATGCAGCTGAAAGTCATGTTCAGTGCTCCAACAAGGCAAAGGTATGTAAGGATCATTTGCATATAGATGTGAAACCTACAGATCCCAAAACATCCGTTGGACCTTGGGAAGAAATCATGTACAACAAAAACAGAAGTAGTATAGTATATGATAAAGATGTTTCTTTTCATGTTCTTGATTTTTCAAAGCCTATACAATTTCGTAATGCTAGATTTCTGGATGATGTTTGTACCACAAGTTGTTAGATGTCAACATTGTAACAGACTTGGACATGAGAAAGATCACCGTTATGATCTTAATCCTTGTGAACATTGTTGAAAGAAGAATCATCATCGAAACAAAGGTTTCAAGCATAAGACGGATGCAAGAGAGAAAATCAAGTTTGGATTGATTGCTTCTTGGGATTGGTCTAAAACTGCCAAGAATATTTACAGGTAATACCACAGGAGATATTCGAGAGTATTGACTGGTCTTGCAGTGAGGAGTACTTCATCTTCTCACCCTGTATCTGACAAGGGGGGAATTGATGGAATTGATGGTCTACTACAGGTTCGAAGATTTGTCAAGCGAGCCTGAGACAAAGATAATCAGAGTTTACTGCTACAGCCTAGAGTCCGAGTTCAGAAATCAGATTCAAAGTTGTAGACAGATTGTTTTGATTTATGCTCTATGAGAATAAGCATGATTGCATGTTTTTGGCATGCTGAGATTTGTGATGGAGCACTTCCACTAGCAGAAGATGCAGATTAGAAATTGTTCCAGAGTTGGTTTGTTTGAGGAATTGCTATGATAGTTCTAGAGTTGATGGTCATCCTTAAACCATCATTGGTTGAGACCTTGAGTTCTCCCATCTTTCGTATCGTTAGTGGTTCTCTTAAAAACCACCATACTTGGTTTGTGGTCATCCTTTGAAAACCATTTTTGAGAGACATTAAGCTCTTGGCAAAGATGCATTTTTGCATTTTTAGCTCTCATTCTTGGACTTTGATACACCCCTTCGGATTAAGGGGGGAATGTTAGACACTTAATCCTCGGGGTTGTATTTTGGGTTAGTGTGTGATGGTGATTAGTTATTGAAGTCCAAGGAGTCTTGAAAACCGAATCAACAGTTTTCTTGTTGTATTAATATGTACATTATGTACATCATTCCTTGAGATCATTCTTAATATATAGTTGAGTTGGTTTCCAATTTTGTTGTCTTGCACAACAATCTTTAAAAAGAGCTTAGGAGCTAAAATTACATAACCATTGCATTTTGTACCCAAATTTCATGAAAATTGGGTCTCTTTGTTTGTTTTCAAGCTATCATACCTGAAACGGGAAACACGAGAAGGAAACAAAATGAAAAACAACGCAAGAGGGCTTTAGAGGATAACTAGTGTAATGTCAAGAAAAGAAATGGAAGAGGAACGAAACAATAAACATGTCCTAGCCAAATTACCCGTAACATAGTTTTCAAGTAGTCTTTCCTCATTGAGCCTTTATTTAGGGATCTTTCTCAATTTTGGTCATCTTTGTAGCATTTTCTACATGATATTGTAGAAGGGTATATATTGGTAACCCCACTAAATGGTAGGCATACCCCTTGTGACTTAGTATCAATCACTCAAATTTTTGTAATCATGGATCTAGATGATTCAATTCTTGGTGAATTTGACCATTTTAATAAACTGTATGTGAAACTTAGATTTGAATTCATTGGTGGATTTTTCTCGCACATACTACAAGAAATGGATCTTCTACATATCACATTTCTTGAAAAAGTTTTCCACTTTGCCTTGAAGGTCGAGAGCTAGTTGCGACAACAAGGTTCATCACATGAGAAGTACAAAGGGTCATTAACATCAAGGCAATTCAAATATTATCCCCCTTTTACCTCCTCTTCTAGCTTCAATACAAATTTAATAAAGGGATTTTAATATTTAAAAAAGGTCAAATTAAGGTAAATGACCATTATAAATTAAACACTATGTCATAAATATGAACTAGCTAGGTTAGGTATGTAGCACAACTACCAAGTTTAAGGGGTTAGCTCACTGCTCAACTAGTTGTTGATGGGTATTTGGCTAGTTCCATGCCAACAAGTGCCTGGTTCAAATCCCCCTTGGTGAGGCACAGTAATGTATGCTGACAGGTATACTAGGGATGCCATCCACAAATGTGGGGAAGCATCCCTTAAGTTTCCCACAAGGTTTTCCTTGCATAAAAAAAGTTTGCACACACACTTAATGTATGAGATATATGGTGTTCTACAAAATTAAATGGGAGACTTCAACGTAATAAAATCTTATATCCCATATCTTCCATATTTTTGTGTATTCATCTTCTAACAAAATAGAGGCATCATTATGTTGAGAAATCCAAGGAGATGGCAGTTAATCGATTTCTCTTATTATGACATTATCTTGTGATGTTTTCGTTATTATTATTAGATCTTTCGATTTATCTTTTCTTATCATCAAGATTAATGCCAAGCAACAAATAAAAGAGGACACAAGATGTAGGCACGCAACCAGGGAAAAACCCCTCTTTGGGGAAAACCCAGTCAAAATTCTTCCTTCAGTAGATTCAAGATGAGACGACCAAGACCGTAGACTAGAGACTCCCTCCATCACGTCATCCTCGTTCGTTCTTCCTTTCATTGTGTTTGCACCAAGACATCATCCTTATCATTGTCATGGCACCGAGATCTCCTCACTGTGATTCCACCGAAACCTCAACATTACCATGACACCAAGACCTCATCTTTGTGGTGACATCGAAACCTTTATTGTGATAGACCTTGATTGTGGTAGCACAGAGTTCATTACATTGTGGTAGCACTGATACTGTGTTGACATCGCAACTGTGAAAGCATGACTCTAGTGTAGCACCGAGGCCTTTGACTGTAGCACCGAATCCTTTACACTGTGGTAGCACCGAATCCTGTGGCCACTGTAATGCGAGTTTATATCTGCAATGGCACCGAAACCTCTTCTTTAAGTTACCCGAACTGTGATATGATCCGAACTGTGATTATCTAAACTTATTTCAGAGCGAGATCTGAGCTTTTGTGGTTTTTGTAATGTGAAGACCCCACACTTATATATATATATATATATATATATAGTCGTCATTCACAGAATGATTATACGTGTTCTTGAAGAGGTGTGTCCTTGTTTTAGGCCAACATGAGTATATTGAGGAAACCTACTTGAAGGTAATTCATTTGAGGGCGACTTAAAGAGGTTGACTTGATGAAGAAGCTGAGTTGATGACTTTGCTAAAGAGGATGACTTGATGGAGGAGTCTCTAACAATAAATGACTTTGACAACAACCTAAAGCCCATAATGGAGGCTTGACCTATAATTGACCCAAGCATGAAACCCATGCTTTAACAAGTCAATTCAATAATAATAATTTAAAAAAAAAATTGCTTTTATTTTTACATTTGACTCAAGTACAATTTATGAAGACCGAACCTAGTTACATTCTTCAACACTCCCTCTTAACTAGGGTGGTATTCATATTTACATATAATCAGAGAGGTACATGGAAGATCTCACTTTAACTATGAAGAATTTTAGGCACCTCAATCCCATGGACTAGACTCTTGACCAGGCAATCTATCCATTGGTCTCTCAACAATTTAGGCATCACAATGCCACGGACTAGATTCATGACCAGAGCAATCTATCCAAGTGGGACTAAGATGGACAAAAGCTTTCAACCTCTCAAGGTACCATCAGGCTTACTTACTAACCATCAACCCAGTGATCCAGGTGCGCATCCACCCGATGCCACCCTCTCTACCAGAGATCAAAACAAAGTGCCAACCTGACGTCCTCCCAGGCAATGCTTCACTGGCAAAGCCTCAACAACAAATCTCTCCCAATCAAACTGACTGCAACTAACACAAGACAATACTTCGAGAGATTCACTTGTACAAACACATCCCCAATCAATAATACACTTTCAAATATACATCATCAAAAATAAACCTTCCAATTTCTCTTCAATGTTGCTTTCCTCAACTTATCCTTTGATTATCAATTGAATCTTTGACAAAAGAGTCCTTTATCATACACTTCTCCTACTCCACATGCAGCAACATATTCTCCAATCAAAACTATGTTATGCCCTCCCTAAAGGTAACAGATTCCTACATCCTCCCCATTAATCGTGAGTCATACCGCCTACAGCCCAACGAGCAGTAGTCGTACGACGCACGGAACAACTCACATGCCCTCCCTCTTAACCAAGGAGATTTCTTTCATCAAGGCTCCTTTTAATCTAGGGAGATCAACTTCTTCCTTCGGTATTGGAGAATCTTTCATGGCTTCCATCCTTCTTACCATGCTTATCATATCAACTTCAC
The DNA here is from genome assembly GCA_034641835.2 of Pinus albicaulis. Classification (NCBI taxonomy): domain Eukaryota; kingdom Viridiplantae; phylum Streptophyta; class Pinopsida; order Pinales; family Pinaceae; genus Pinus; species Pinus albicaulis. The sequence continues at coordinate 912,461,713 of CM076576.1, read as the reverse complement.
TTACGGACATCTTTCCCATCTTGAATATGATGTACCTGCACAACATAGACAACAAGTACAACCAAATCTATAGAAGCATGAAGTTAGTCATAACAAAATCTTATAGTAGCGAAAGCATTAGACTTTACAAACATAATCAGCAAGCGACTATACTTCAACTTCTTTCCTAAATCACATCAACAACTCAATCAGTTTTCTCGACAAGATGACAAGTTTTTTTATATAGCGAACCCTAGAAATAAGTTAAACAAGAAAAGTATCTAATAACTTTCAAAATTCATATGTTAGACTTCCCACTAGGATTTCATGTAAACCCTAGATTTCATACATGAGCTGCAACAACCAAAAACAATCACAACTTGATCAACATGAATTGCTTCTACTAGGGTTTGATGTAAACCCTAGATTTTTCCATCTACAACATCATCGTAGAACTTTAAAACTTTGACTAGGGCTTGTTTCCAAACCCTAGGACTTATGACCATTAGTAATTTGGTCCACACAAATATCTAGGTATTCATTATCAAGCATAGGCACGTCATATGTTAGACAATATTAATACATTAGACATATACCGACCAAGACCATGCTAGAGTTTCAACCAAATGAATACATACCTAGGGTTTCATTCCTAGGACTTTATAAACATAACAAGGGTTTTGCTTATAGACCCAACCAAACCCTAAGAATCTAGGATTTCAGTTCATAACATAGCAAACACTTCTTTTACCAGAACTTCAAAGGTTTGGGATTTCAAACAACACCATTTCAACCCTAACAAGTTAGGGTTTTCAAGATCATACCAAAACCCAAAACATGACATCATTAATATATCAAACATGATAGCAATTTCTTGAGACTTCATTAGTAACCCTATGTAGGTTAGGGTTTTCCAGAGAACCTTTCTAGGGTTCATTATACAAACAATCGAAGATACAAGGAGGGTAGATTTATCAGATGATGAATCACCCGAAACAAGAATCTTCACGATTCAAGTGAGCTAGACACAACAATGCTAGTAATGTAGAATGGATTACCAAAGAGAATTATTATAAAGAGAACAAAGCCTATGATCTAAGACATACCTTTATTTCTTAGTAGGAATTCCTTAAAGTGTTCTCCTTGTATTCAACCATGATCTATTACACCTGTAATACATACTCTCAAACAAAACATGTGATACCAAGAACGTGATTTAATTTCTCAAGTTAGATTTTCTATATAACCATGGAGGATGGATTCTTATTGGAAGTTATTTCTTCTTTTAATCAAGGGCTTCTGCTTGACATCCTAGATTACTTGTAATCCCTAGAAGATAAGAATGCATGTTGCAATCTTTACCCTAGACTAGCTATAAACAAGGATCATCAAAATAAGCTAAAATCTTATGTACATACATACCTTGTGATTACATAACTCTGATTTGATAACTTTTTAGACTCGCATGTGCATCTTGACAATACTTACTTGAATTTCCTCAAGGCTTGAATTAGAATAGACTTCAGACTCTTCAGTTATGTGGAGATGGCCTTGTCCTTGGTCCTGTAGTAGCCCTTATCTTATTTCTTGTAGACATAGATTTCCACGGGTGACTGAATCGAGTTTCTTTCCTTTGACAAGATGTAGATCGAATGTACTTATTTATTAAACTTGAAGTACTTCAGCCCATATACATGTTTTGATCTTATCATTGTTTTTATCAATGCTTCAGCCTATGTACAAACCATTGTTCTGATCATACACATACCACATAACTCGAATTCTCCTTTATCACTGTGACCAAAACTCCTCTAAGATAGATTCAGACTTGTCTTACACACATACACCAAAATGCATCATTGGAACATTGAACCTTCTTCTCATTCTCTGATATGATTGAAGTATCTCACAGTGGTAGACTGAAAAACCTTCTTCATTGTTTTGACCTTATCATTGCTTTAGCACTTTAGTGCTTCAACTATATCACTGAGTTTTAAGAAGTCACGACTGTGACTGTGACTGTGACTGTGATTTTGAAAACTATGATTCCAATCAAGTTGTCTCACTGTAGTTTACATCAAACTGTAATCCGCATTGACTTCTAAGATTATTCAAAATCTTCTTCACAATGATCGACCTTTCTTCTGAACTTGTATAATTGATATAGCTTGATCACCCATTCACTGAAATGAACGAATTGTCTTACTATGATTTTTGGAATCAGTCCTTCAAGATGCCTTTGAATCCTTCTGACTTGATCTTCAATAAAAATGTACCCAAGTGATCTTCAAACTGCCTTTGATCGTGACCATAGCTCTGATCCCATGTTGAGAAATCCAAGGAGGTGGCAGTTAATCGATTTCTCTTATTATGACATCATCTTCTGATGTTTTCGTTATTTTTATTAGATCTTTCGATTTATATTTTCTTATCATCAAGACTAATGCCAAGCAACAAATTGAAAAGGACACAAGATGTAAGTGCACAGCCAGGGCAAAACCCCACTCTTTCGGGAAAACCCGGTCAAAATTCTTCCTTCAATAGATTCAAGATGAGACGACCATGACCCTAGACTAGAGACTCCCTCCATCAAGTCATCCTTGTTTGTTCTTCCTTTCATTGTGTTTGCTTTGAGACATCATCATTATCACTGTCATGGCACCAATATCTCCTCACTGTGATTCCACCGAAACCTCAACGTTGTCATGACACCGAGACCTTATCTTTGTGGTGACATCGAAACCTTTACTGCGATAGACCTTGATTGTGGTAGAACCGAGACTGTGTTGACATCGTGACTGTGATAACATGACTTTGTCGTAGCACCGAGTCCTTTGACTGTAGCACTGAATCCTTTACACTGTGGTAGCATAAAATCCGGTGGTCACTGTAATGCGAGTTTATCTCTGCAATGACACTGAACCTCTCCTTCTGCAATGGCACCGAAACCTCTTCCTGAAGTTACCCAAACTGCGATATGATCTGAGTTGTGATTATCCAAACTTATTTCTAAGAGAGATCCGAGCTTCTATGGTTTTTGTAATGCGAAAGCCCCATGCTTATATACATAGTTGTTCATCCATAGAAATGAGTCGACATGTGTTCTTGAAGAGGTGTGTCTCTGTTTTAGTCTGACATGAGTATATTGAGGAAACCGACTTGAAGATAATTTATTTGAGGCCGACTTGAAGAGGCTGACTTGATGAAGACTTGATGAAGAGGCCAAGTTGATGATTTTGCTGAAGAGGATGACTTGATGGAGGAGTCTCAAACAATAAATGACTTTGAAAACAACCTAAAGCCTACAATGGAGACATGACCTATAATTGACCCAAGCATGAAACTCATGCTTTAACAAGTCAATTTAATAATAATTATTATTATTTTGCTTTTCTTATTACATTTGACTCAAGTACAATTTATGAAGACCAAACCTAGTAAAATTCTTCAACACATTATAGGCTTACATCTAACCCATGCTTTTTGGTTTGATTGTAATTTCAATGATGGCTCATCAAAAATACTAATATGCATTAGGACCACCCCGGATGCGGGTGGGCAGTGACGTGATGCAGGTGATGATCGGGCAGGGGCACGCGTGGCACGCCCTCTGGCCTGCCTGCGAAAAGCATTCATTCACTCTCAGAACAATTAAGATGATGGGCCGTCACCCTACGCGGCATTTATGCCGGTGGGGAGGCCGAGACACCATGAATTTCAATATGAAACCTCTCGATCCTTCATCCCATTCCTCAGTCGAACGCTCTGGCGTTTTGATCTGGAATTGTGGTCGTTTGCAGGTCCCCATGTCTATGCAGCATTTGCCAGTGGGTTCGAACTTCTCGCCGGAAGCTGAAGTGCACAACCTTCGCACTACAGTTGGAAGGCGCTGCCCTTTGGCCTGCTGTGTAAGTTTTATCCCCGACTTCCATTTCTCGCACAGCCCTTTCTGTGCTCTGCACCCCGTCCCTCTGTCTGGCTCTTGCTTTGCCACCCCGCCTCTAGTTCCCTCTGTCATTTCCGCCTTTTCACTCGATTCCGAGGCTGCTATGCCAAGATTGAGGCATCGTTTAAGATGTCGCAGGGGAGGCTCCAAGCGTCGTCGCCCCCCTCCTTCTCCCTCGCCCTCTTCTCGTAGCCAAAGTGAAAGTCCTCCCCGTCGTTGAGCGCGTCGTTTGCCTCCCTCCCCGCAACGTGATGCCCTTGCCTCTAACCAACCAGTTGAACCTTGACCTGCCACTGCTGCCTCAATTCGGAATCCATCAACCGTCGTCTTCCATTACCAATGCAGCTCTTCTCGCCCCCTGGTCATTGCAACGGTTACAGTTTCTTTCAAAGAGATTCCTGAGGCTGCTCCTGCCCCCCCACCCTCTGTCCTCCCTGGAAATTCGCAGGCCTCACCCTCTGTTCAGCCGATCTCTCAGCAAGTGGACATTGGTTCTTCTCGCAGGGCGGGTGACTACAGCTCGAGCTTACTCCAGAACATTGGGACGCTAGCAGGCGAGCGTGAGACAGGGGAAGCTGCCACTCAAAATACATCGGTGTCGGATGACGTAGAGGAAGGTTGGTGCCGAATTGTAGAGGAATCACCCTCGGGTGACTATGGTCTCTAGTCTTCCTGCTTTTCTGTTTATCATGTTTAGTCCGTTAAGCATTTTGTTGGTTCTGATCTCAATGAGATTCAGCTTGTTCAAACTGGTCTTTGATGTCAAAGTTGTCCTAAACCTATGTATGAGTCGGTTTTCCCAGATGGGCGGCTCAGGATTTTGGCTATGTTTTGTTAAGTCACGGCTGGTTTCCTCTCGCGAGGCAGCCTTCAAACATTTCTCGGGCTGGTTTCCCCATGCGGGCGGCTCTATCTTTGATATTTTGCTGACTGTCTGGCGCCTTGACGCCTTGCACTCCATGTACCATATGTTACAGTAATAGATTTAAGTTTACTTAGAAAAAAAGAAAATATGCATTGGGACCAGAACTAGTTGATATTATTTTGATGGTTTGTTGTAACATCCTTCTTGAGAAACCTTATTAAAATGATAAAAAACCATATATAATGGTTGTAATAACACTTTATGAACTGTCCAAACATGTCCATCAATATATCATTCATTTTACTTCAATGCCTCTTCTTGAACTCTAATTTTATGTCATCTTTCTATTATCAAGAATAAAAAATGAATAATTAGAACCAAATTCCTCTAAACATTATATTGGGCAACCAACGGACACTAAGGTTTGGCATCATTCTTTCACCTTTCATATCTAATAGTTATATATTATATATTCTTCTTGTCAATGCTATGAACTCTTAATTAGAAGCTATGTCGCAAGGTTCATTGAACTTCAACCTTGAGATTCAAATTTTGGCAAACCTTAAAAAAAAATTGAAGTTTGGAAAATGTCATAACCATTAACCAAGTCCATAGATCAAAACTCATAACCTCATGTCACTGTAAAAAAATTATGATCTGCACCCTTAACCCAGTTTACAAGTTTGCATGTGCTTATTTAGGCCCAACCCACATGTTTTGTCATGTTGATTTAAATTTCAGTATGCATTCATTCCAAACATTAAAAGAGGACTTCTATTTTTCACTTTCCTATCAGCCAACAATTAACACAAAATTTAGGCAGGCATTCACACATATGAGACACTTATTTTTGGCCAAGTTGACCCTGGAAAATAAACCCCACAGCCTCTTGGGGAAAACCGATCTTCAAAGGAGGATTTTATTGCTTGAGAAATTTGGACTAAGTACATTAAATAACACAGTACTTATCTCCCTTTTTAGTTGTAGCATTAAATGCAAATTTCTGGAAATTTGTGCCCACTAGAATTTTCAGATTTTCACAAAATCTCATGCCCAGAATTTCTACATTTTCTCACTGCTCAGCTTCTCGAAATTCATGCCCAGAATTCTGCCTTGAAAACTGCACTGAAGGTGCCTTGAAATCTGCGCTGAAGGTGAACAGTCTGCCTCAAAATTTGTGCATGTCCGTTGCCTCAAAATTCATGCTGATAGTGGCTACTGTCCCGAATTTCGGGCCTGACAGCAGTAAAAACCTCCTCGAATTTTGTGTTGTACAGCTCCTCAAAATTCATGCTACTGCCCTCAAAAATTGTTCCTCCTTGCCTCAAAATTCATGCTGTTGTGCGCCCTCCTTCTCCTAGAAAGTTGTGCCTCCTTCCTTGCTGCAATTTCTCCTTAGCAATCTCTCCTTCTCTCCTTGAAGTTCTCTCCTCTCTTCTCCTCATGCTCTCTCAAGTGTGAAGTGAAGAATGATTTCCCTTTTCCCTCTTTTGTCTCCTTGGAAAAGATTGAATCCCTAAACCTAGGATCCAATGGCTGAGATTTAATCCTCAAATCTCAAGATGTGTGGTTGAGATCATTTCTCCCAAACGACCCCCCTCATACATTGGCCACATCACTTAAAAGTCTCCTAGTACCTTTCTCAAGTTGTGTACTTAGCTTAGAAGTTATAAATAAGAATATTAAAACAGCAAGGCCACTATCAATGGTTTTTCGAGTATCATTATCATTATGTAACAAAGTATCACTATTTGTCCAAGATTTAAGTATGCAGCCAGACTACTATGCATTGCCATTAGGAGTTAATATGGCTTTGGGAGCAGAACGGTTAGTAAAGTTTGGTACTTATATAGTTTCTAAATCTCATTCTAATTTACTAAATAGTAAAAGCACAACTTTTGATTTATACAAAGAGGGCAAAGCACATCCTTCAGTCAAGTAAGAGAATACTATAATGGTTTTGGGTTTTTTTTTTGAGTGGGAGATAGCCTTCAGGTTATTTCCAAGTTGTCTTTGATAGATTGCCTACCAACAAAAAGGAAGCAAAACATGATACCATCCACAATAGTGATAAATGACAAATGGATATTCCAAGCGAACCATTGGCAGTATAAGCCTGAATGTTTAGCACATCCCTTTCCCATTAGAAAAAAGATGCATTCAAGCAAATGAAAAAGCGAATGCTACTATTTATGCGATCTCCTCACTGCTTGACATCTCCTTCCCAGTAGAAAAAAGATGCATTCAAGCAATTGAAAAAGCGACTGCTGCAATTGATGTGGTCTGGCCTGCACATTGCTCTCCCCCTCTCTGTCTCTCTCTGTAGCCCTGTAAAACAAGTTTTCTCTTGGGGCTATGACCTTGCTACTAAATTGTTTGGATGATCATTTAACATAAGATATTCCCTGTTTGGCATTACAATGCTTTTGCTTCTAGTTCACCGTTGCACGAGACCATGCCATGGCCATCGACCTTAATATAGTTGAAACAGAGTATTATTAGGGAATAAGTCTACACTTGAGACTCGTGTTAATGAAAAGCTTGCTTGATTTCACACGAGATCTAAGTTTGGTCTCTATGACCTAATAGGGGTAACAAGCTTGGTTTAAAGCTTAAGAGTACCGTTTTATGTGGTTAGAGTGGCTGCAAAGCTGGGTTACATTTGACAAAATAGATACCCAGTGGCAGCATCTTAGAAGAATATGTCGCATTTTTCCGAGCTATTACTTTATAATATATTATTACAATGTGCATACATGAAGAAGAACTTTGTGCACAATGTAACACTTAGACTACACAAGTTGAGATATAATTATATTAGCAAAAGGCGATCATAAGGTAAGGAGTGTGGTGTTCGAACCTCGTGAACTCTCATGGAGTTAAGCTGTCTATCCTCGACATGATCGGTGAGAGAATCCAGAGCTTTGTTCTGCTGCATCATATCTTTGGAATCTGCCGATCGCGCGACCTCATTCACCTCTTCTGCTGCCATTTTCGCTTACTCGATTCAACTCGACTCTGCGCGTTTTGCCTCCGCCTCTGTTATATTTCGTTCCCTCTTTCTTTGAGTATCTTTCGAGTTATGAACCTCTCTTTATCTCCAAACAACAAAGCAAGTAAAGTTTTATCTCCACAAGGATTTTTCAGTGGGATAAAATCTATCGCAACTTGGAATTTGTACGAGGAATTTTTTTTCGAAGTAACAAATAACCAATTAGGGCAGCAAAACAAATGCTGTGAGTTTATGCGGAAAAAGTGGGAAAAATTATGATAAATAATTTATATAATTTTTAATATTAAAAAAATAATAATAAGAAAGATATTTTATGAATCTATGATATTTTAATGTTTCCAAGATTAAAAATAGTCTATAGTTTATGGGATTATTAGCTTTCTCGTTTTTTTTTCTTTTAGCAGTTCAATCATTTTCTTATGTAAATCGATGATGAGCTGACCCTACTTTCTAATAGTCTCCTTACTGAAAAGACAATGCCAAGGAATTGATGCTAACATACTATCATAATTGTTCGTGATGTCTCTGAAAACATCACATTCCAAAATGAAATGATTTTTTTATTCCACTGCCCCAAAAGTGAAAAAAGTACTCACGTGAGTGGGATTGAATTCCTAAACATATTACTTCTTCTTTCTACCCAACTATTTTCCCTATATGCGTTTACGGAAGTTCTCCATAATAAAATCCTTTAACTCCTTGTTATTTGTGGGACAATCATTGAGGTAAATATTACATTTTTGCATCCATTTGTTGTTTTGTCTCATCCATGATTTCTTTCTTTCATTTGTGCCTTCATTGAAGATAACTTTTGGCCATCTACCTACTCTCATTTGCTCAATTCTTCTTAGATGCCTTATAAGACACACCATAGCAATTACTTCGAAGGGAGTTGCCCCTGTTTCATGCAACATTGTCTCATAAGGAACCAAACTTTTTCTTTTAAACTTGCTCATGATCAAGCATTTTTTGTTTTTTTTCAATTTGTTTCCATTTTGAAACAGGGATGTTGCTAGCCTACAGTTCACACCCATATAATATCATTGGACAAACTAGGAGTCCAAAAATCACTTTAATCGTTTTCCAATCCCATAATTTTGCGTCTCTACATCCGTTTTGAAGTGCATATAGTACTTTCCGCCCTCCTAAAATTCTCTTCTTTCTACAATCTTCCCAATTAAGCTTGTTTTTGAAATCCATCCCGAGGTACTTGTATTCATTTACTTCTTCAAGAATGTTTCCTTCAAAGAAGAACGTATCACTACAAGGAAAAGACCCTCTAGCAGATGTTTTTGAAGAACCCCTTATAAAAATACCCCACACATCTGTTTCTAGTGGAGGTTACTAGAGGAGGTTGGCGGGCAGAGGTTTTTGCAGATGTTTTTTCGTTCGGTGCACTTATCATCATAAACCACACCGGTGCGCTCAACAAGAGAAAGCACCGGTGCGCACAAAAGTAAAGCACACTGGACACCGTGCGCTCCGTACACACCCACCCGGTGCGTCTTATTACTGTAAAGCACCAGTGCTTTACAACTCTTCTACACCAGTGTGTCATAAAACACCGCGCCAAAATAGAAACCGCCCGGTGCGGTTTCTTGTGCCTATAAAACCCCATGCACCGGAACAGGGTTAAATAATAAATAAATAAATAAAATTACGGCCGAAAAAGCGCATTTTCACTTTTCTCAGTGCTTCAGAGCTCTCAAGCACTGGTGCAATTTATCCTTGTCTGAGCTGCCTTGACATTGGTGCTCCCATTGCACCCATTGCATGCACTGCTGTTGTGCATTTCCCACCAATCTCCAACTTGCATTTTGCAAAACGGTGGACAAATTTTCTTTTGCAAATTCTACAGCCAATATGCCTCCTTGACGGCCAAATGTATAGGTATTTTTCTTGTTTTTCCATAATTAAGCTTTTTAGCAGATTAGAATTTCAAATAACCTTAAAATTAACCATTTAAAAGAAAAAATAAATAAATAAAATTGTCATGCGATGCGCTCGAGTCGTTTGGCTCGCACCGGTAAGCGGTGCTGCCTGTAAAATTTACAGGCCGCACTGCAACCAGTGCTAACGGTATATGCACCATTTCCGGGGTGGTACCGAAAGGCACACCACGTTATTTTAAAATTTAAAAGAAAAGTGTGGTGCAGTCATTTAGTCGGCCGCACCATTGATCATGTGGAATAGCAGCAACACAGTACGTTGACTAAAATATCTGCCCCGGGACAGGTATGTTTGTCACCGCACCGCATTCTGCATTTCGACAGGGTCAATAGTGTAGCCTAGTAAAAGACCGCACTGTTGACTATGTAATGAAGTCAGGAGGTCGGTGCGCTGACCCAACTATACACGTCGGGGCATAAATTTTAGTCAGCGCACCGCACTTCTAACACCCTACATAATCAAAGGTGCTCTGAAAATTTTCAGGTGCACCACCTATAGTGCATTGAATATCATCTGGGGCACCGCCACCGGTGCGCGATAAACAAAAGGCGCACCAAAACCAGTGCATGACTGTTTTTTTTGGAGCACCGACTGTTTTGTTTTTTTTTTCCGAAAAAAATTATATATGTATATTCCTAAAAAACATGTCTCATTTAATTTTTTAAAAAAATATTTAATATGTCAATTATTCAGAGAGAAGAGGGGGAACAACAGCAACAACAAGCGGAGCAATATGACATGGTTCGCCTGTGGGAGGCACGAGAGAGGGAGAGAGATGCATACCCTCGCCCTATTACAGCAGCTACCCAGGGGCTCCTAAGGCAAGTAGGCCTCCTCAAGTTCTATGAGGATGCTACTTCTTTAAAGGGCCATGGTGTGTTTTTGAGACATCTTATCCGCAGGTGGAAGGCCCACCGATAAGCTTTTCGGGTTGGTCCTAACCAATGGTACGCACCCACTGAGGAGGACATATATTTCATTACAGGGCTATCGAGGAGAGGGGTGGATTTTCCCTCATTTCCAGAGGTTCCAACTGGCTTTGTAGCAGGGAGTTAGTTAGTGTACTCCCAGAGATACATTGGAGCAGATGTACTGTCTCCTTCAGATTTTTAGGTCGCCGGAGGTCAATTACGTATTGGTGCATTTGGTAGTGAGGAGGTGAGGTGCCTCTCACTTCTGGTTTCGACCATTTCACACAACACCAGTGATGGGCAACGCATTAGTTTCTCACTTATATATTATGTTGATTCTTTGGTATAGGAGCCACGACTTGTCAGGTGGACTACCATTTTTTTGCGACAATTTTGTACAGCCTTAGATAGATGTCATGCTCATGCACAAGGGAGGGTCAACTTCCCTTTTGCTTCAGAGATTTTTTATTTTTATTTTTTGAGAAGTTTCTAGAGTCGAGGCCTACTTTTGTTCAGCAACCTCGTAGGTCGATGTTCGAGGCACAGATGCACATGTGGTGACAGATGATGCCCAAGAGGGGCGAGACTGTGTTTCTAGCGAGGATATCACATGATGCACTAGAGTTGCTAGCTAGTGTTGACGAGCTGCATCCCTTCATTATGGTCCCCTGTCCTTATGCTGGATTGGATTGGCGAGGGTGTGCCAACATCCTCTTCACAGATGATGAGCCGCCAGATGATAGAGGTAATATTATTGTTTTATTTAAATTTATTCTAACATGTTCTTTAACTTATTTTTATTAAATTATGCAATGAATTTGTCTAATTATTATTGTGTACTTGTATATATTTTGTAGACATTAGGTCTTTTGATGGCGAGGACATGCCGGCACCATCACATGATCCAGGTGTGGATCCTAATGAGGATCAGGGCATGCCAGATGCCGAGGATCATCAGGAGGCCGATGCAGAGAGACTTGCTCCTGCTGGTGCACCGATACCGCCTTTTGCTAGGCGCGGTCAGCTTGATACTAAATACAGGATGGAGTTTGGTGAACAACTCACTACATTAATTGTTGAGGCGGGCATCAGGCTCGCTAATATGAGAGACATACAGGTCGATGGTCGGCTGTTACATATGTGGAGAGGCATGTCGTGTGACATGTACAACCTGATGCGGCATGTCGTAGGAGCTACGACCTTAGTTACGCGGCTGAGGAGGATTGTTGCACGTTATAGGCATGGTCGAGATGCAGCATGTGATCGACAGTCTGTGAGCAGCGACTCATCATCTCATGATCGTTCACCTAGCGTTGCGCCAGATGAGAAGCCTCCACTAGCATCTAGCAGCAGTCATCATGGAGATCAAGCTGGACCATCGGCCATGTCTAGTCAGCAGCCTGCAGCGTCTAGTAGTACTCATGATAATGAGCAGGGTGGACCATCGACTGTTGAGGCTGCACTATTGATTGAGCAGGCCTCAACTAGTACTGCTATTGATGTTGTACCACCAGCCGATCCATGACATTTATATTACAATAGTATATTTTTGACATTATTCAGTTTTATATATATATATATATATATATATGGTCCATGTATTTTATGTTCATGTTGCAGTTGTACTTAATTTACATGTTGGTGATCATCATGATGTGTATATTGTTAGGTCATGTTAGATATGTTCATTTAATGTGCAGCTTGCAAATATATGTGTATGTGATAGCATGAGTTATTTGACATTATATGTATATTTGGTGTTTGTGTTGTGATGATGTTATACAATGCTAATTGTGTTTTATTAGATGATCATGATCACGATGATGTTAGCAAATTTGAATGTGTTTTTTAGTCAAATATGATGTTTGTACGATGGTTGTCATGATCGTGATGTTTATTAATTAATTTAGTATTAAATGACCATGATATTTATTAAATATTATGTCGTGATTGTAATTTAAATTTAAATTTAAATTGTATATAAACTTGTAAAATTGTATTTGTAATTGTAATTGTAATTTTAACTGTAATTGTATGTAAAATATTTGTAAAATTTTAATTGTAATTGTAATATTTAATTTATTGTGAAATGATTGTAATTGTAATTTTAATTTTAATTGTATATATGAAAAATTGTAAACTTGTAATTACACCAGAGGCGTTATCTTTGTTGGAGTGGGGTGAGCAAACATTGTTCACCCCACCCAATCAAAACATTTCTTCATTGCCCTTCTCTCGAGTAAGAAATTGACAAATGTAATTGGCAGGCTCCGTCCTTCCAATTTCTCCATTGTCCTGCATTTGTACTTGATGTAAAGAAATTGGCAGAAGAAACTTAAGATTTCAACGGCGGAGATGTACAAAGCCAAGTCCGCGACCATGCTCTCGCAACAACTGCACAAACGTGGTAAGGGTTTCAAGTCTACAATTGACATTATGGAACAGATGTGGCCAGAGATGGAGCATTTCTATCACTTTCCAACCAATACAGAGGCAGAGAACTTTGCTCTGATGATGGCTGCAGATTCATCTTTCCTCTTACATTTCTTAATCTTCCTCTCTACTCGGCCTCGTGATGAGAAAAAGAAATCTTCCTGTCTACAAATGGTGATGAGAAAAAACACGCCAATGATCATCGTCCCGGCACTGCCAGTCTCGTCTCAGTGTAGAAAATGACATGATTGAATTAGCTTCGCTTCATGAGTGTATCAAGTGTGATATTTTGAAGCTCGAGAATCAAAACCCGCTTGTTGTGCTGAGAGCAGTTTTTGGGAACATTGATGGAAGTGATGAAGACTTCAATCAACTGTTGGAGAATGTGAGGAGGGAGCGACCCACAATTTCAACATAGAAGAGATCAAGGCTGCCACCCACAATTTCAGCAGTGACAACCTCATCGGTCAAGGGGGTTTCGGGACTGTGTATAGGGGAACGCTTTCCAACGAGCAGCCGGTGGCCGTGAAGAGCATCAGAAACTAACTGCTCTGTCGAAGCGGATGCATAATTCTTAAATGAAGTGGAGATAATCAACCAATCCTGATCCACTTCAACCAACCAATTCTGGAGGCCAGGCTTTCATTTTCGGGTCCTCCCTACATATAGTAATCTCACACTTTGGAAGCGGTGTGATCAAGTTCCTCAGAACATTAGTGGATCGCAACTCATGTATAATTTCAGTTTATGTGGAGATGTATGGTAGTCCAGTTTGAGTCCCCATTTAAATGTAGAGGGGACATCGGCTTTCTATAATGCATTTCAACTACCAGTAAGTCAGAATGTTCTTAGCAGCGCCCCATAAATAATAAGACGTTACTAGCTCAGGGTTTTGAGGTAACATGGAATGTCGACCCCAAAAGAGAACAAAGGTGTGCCATTTGTTTGAATAGTAATGGGTTTTGTGCTTATAACATATCCCAACCGACCATGTTTATCTGCTATTGTAAAGATGGCACGTCTCATCCAGACAAATGCCCTGCCAATGGTAGGTTTGTCAATCGCCTTCTACAGATTTGATTATGACTCTTAAGTGCGTGATTTCACTTACCAAAGACTTTGGATCCTTACAGGTACAATAGGTCGCGGAAACATGTCAGCGATTATAATAGGTAAGTAAACTATATGATTTCTTCATATTTAGTATCTCTGATTTAACCTAATAGGTGAATTTGAATTTCAATGTTTCCATTAAAATTATCTTGACATAGAGATATTCAATCTCTTCATTCATTCCACCGCAGGTTGCTCCGTGGGAGTTGTGTTGACGGTAATAGCTGCATTAATAATGTTCTTATGGTTTTATGTAAAGAGAAGAAAATCTCCTTTGGGCAGCTCTACTTCAAGGGTTGAGAAATTCCTAAAGCAATATGCTTATGAAATGCCCACCAGATACACACACTCTCAGTTCAAGAAGATGACCAACAAATTTGCAGAAAAGTTGGGAGAAGGAGGTTTCGGTGTGGTGTTTAAAGGAAAGCTTCCAAACAGAACTTTAGTGACTTTTAAGATTCTAGACAGGCAAAGGCACAGTGAGGTACAATTCATCAACGAAGTGGCAACTTGAATTCTTACCAATCCTTTGCTTATTCTTATTTCTTACCAATCTCTCACCCGTGAAAACAGCACAACTTAAAATCACCAGAGCTACTTGATTTTTTATCTGGACATCGAACGTGCTCAGGCACCATATCTTCGAGCACTTTTTTTCACAATGGGAGGATTCACAACAATTTTATTCACCTATCTCAAGGTGTTGGTGTATTTTTCACTGGATCATTGTTGAAAAGCAATTTTTTTGAAGTAACCAGATGACTGTGTATGTTCAAAAGATATTCTATCCCACTCCTATTGTGATGTTACCAAATCTTGACGGATACATTCTGATTCTACTTTTAACTCGATGAAGAATATTCAGAAGTCAGATAGATAGAGATATTGAGCAGTCATGTAGATAAAAGTGAGGTTAAGAAAATATACATTGAATATTTCCAGAGTCTGAAGTTAACTTAGTGTGGATGGGGTTGATTAATTATGATAAGTTTAATTTTCACTTTTTATTAAGACGAAATTTGATAAATAAATTTCTTTTATATAAATGTAATTATTTATTACTAAATTTATTTTCAAGATAAATGTTTATGATAAATTATTTGAAATTATTATTTTATAATAAAAAGATAAAATAATTATAAATGTATTAAATCATCCAAAGTTAATAATTTTTTATTTTTCGAATTTGTATAGTGCTTGTAAAGTATATCTGTGATAATTATCACATTTGGTAAATAAATTTCTTTTATATAAATGTAATTATTTATTAATAAATTTATTTTCAACATAAATGCTTATGATAAATTATTTGAAATTATTATTTTATAATAAAAACAAAAAAATATAAATGTATTA
Source organism: Pinus albicaulis (assembly GCA_034641835.2). NCBI lineage: Eukaryota > Viridiplantae > Streptophyta > Pinopsida > Pinales > Pinaceae > Pinus > Pinus albicaulis. Next base: position 912,446,147 of record CM076576.1, on the reverse strand, counting down.
AATCATCCAAAGTTAATAATTTTTTATTTCTGGAATTTGTATAGTGCTTGTAAAGTATGTATGTGATGATTATCACACAGCATGTATATGTGATATTTCTCACAAATATAGAAAGCAATTTTTTATGGATTAAATCCATATGAGAAATATCCCTTTGTAGCACATTGAAGATTTTTTGATGATGGATTTATAGCAAGTTTGAATACTTAGTTTCTACAATTATTTGAAGCATTTGAAGACCTAGAGCAATCTTTTTGGAGCAAGTATTGAAAGATCTTCGATACCATTATTATTATGCCATTATTCTGGGACAATTATATTACTGTTACTTTATGTCATTGTAAATTTCTTTTTAAATTTAACCTCCTATTATATTCTTTAAAAGATATATAGAAACTAAATTTCCATATATTTCACTTAATTATTATTTTCCCCACTCCTCGGTATTACTTTGCACCTCTCGGTGCAAATGCTAGTTGTAATTGTAATTGTATGTAAAATATTTGTAAAATTGTAATTGTAATTGTAAATGTAATTCTAATTCTAATTCTAATTGTATGTAAAATATTTATAAAATTTTAATTGTATTATTGTAAAATGATTGTAATTGTAAAATTTTAATTATATGTAAAATTCTAAAATTGTAATTGTAATTCTAATCGTAATTGTATGTGAAATAGTAAAATTGTAATTGTAATTGTAATTCTAATTCTAATTATAGTTGCATGTAAAATATTTGTAAAATTTTAATTGTATTGATGAGAAAATTTTGATTGTATTAATGTGAAATGATTTTATTAAAAATTTTAAATTTTTTAAATTTGTAAATAATTGTAAAATAATAGATCTAGAACAATATGAATTTTTGTAAAATAATAAAGTTTAGAAAACCATGCAAATAAATCCATGTACTTTAGAATTATAATTATTTTATTATGATCTTACATACCAAAAAAAAAGAACTTTATACAGTACGCCATTTCTAGAGGAGGTTCCTGGTTTTTCGTCTGGTGCCTTATCATCATAACCTGCACCGGTGCGTCTTAGTACTATAGCGCACCGGTGCTTCACAACTCTTCCGCACCAGTGCGTCATAAAACACCGTGCCAAAACATAAACCACAGTCTTACAAAACCGCACCAGTGCGCCTATAAAACCCTGCGCACTGGAACAGGGTTAAATAAAACCTCGTGCAAGCCAGGTATGTCATTGAAATATCTTTTATAAGAAGGAAAATTTATTCTGTAAAGTGCAGTATTGGAGCAGCAGAGGGTTCGAATCGCGAGAAAGAATTTTTCTGAGGAGATGAGGGTTTGAAAAGACGAGAGTTCGAATTTCGGCTGAGAAGTTTATAGTAGAGAAAATGAGTGATTCAAACAGAAAGACGGACGAAGACGCTTATAGGGATGCAGACGGCTAGCTCGACAGAGTACAAAAGGAGAAAATATTTATGAAAAATCTAAGAAGGGCGGTCGAGAAAGCTTGGTTGAGACCGGCGATAAGGTTAAGAGGCCTGGTCATAAGGGTAAGTATTTTCTTGATCATGGCAGAGAGCATTCAGTTGAGGCCGACGATAGGGTTAAGAGGTCCCATGATGGAGAAAGGGAGAGCAGGGTTGATGGCAGAGAGATATTTGTCGGCGCTCTGGCGACTAGCAAGGTGAAACGATCGTTCAAAAGCAAGGAGTCATATTCGCTAAGGGATGTCAGAGAGAGATCAATTGAGTCTCTTGAACAAGCTAAAAGATCACATGAAGGTAATGATTCTCATTCTTACAAGGATGGCAGGGAAAGATTAGACAGTAGAGAAAGATCAATCGAGGCAGTCGATAAAGCCAAGAGGCACCATGAAGGGAAGGATTCTTATTCCCTTAAGGAAAATAGAGAAAGATCAATTGATGTTGTTGATTGAGCTGGTAGGTCCCATAAAGGGAAAGATTCTCATTTCTATAGGGATAGTAACGAAAGGTCAATCGAGGTTGTTAATCAGTGCGTCATATCTAAAATAGGGCACATTGTGTACATTACGATAAAACATATGGGCTTGTTTGATTTGATGAATATGTTCACTTGCTCTCTCCAAAATGCGTTTAAAAGTTGGGAGTATTGTCCGAGCTCCAGTTGGCTTACATAAACTTTTACCGACAAAGCTTACGTCGCATAAAATCACATCTTCGACTTTCAATTGAACCTGAATGGCATCTCTAACTTGTCTGAGTTGTGGTCCTATGGATAACAAGGAACATCACATGGAGGGTACCCAAAAATAAATAAAAATTGAAAGTATAGGTGAATTAACACTTATCAAAGAACGAAATGTCGAACAAAATGCGAACAGGATACACTTAAGGATTCAATGGTTCCATTTGTTATTGAAAATGATGCTCTCTCTGGATGAAACCAATAAAAATTCTGCTTGTATTATAAATGGAAATCTAGTGACTATTTCTCTGGGAAGAAAATCATAGATACCTGAAGCTACCATATTTCCACCTGCAAATCAGTTTCCCATTGGAAAAGCTAATGTAATAGCCCATTTTTCAATGTCTTTCCTCTACTCAACTATATACTCATTTTCTATGGGAAACCATTGCCTCCACATGTAATAACTACATCGTCTAGTCGAAAATCGGTCTTCTTCTGCTAACAAATGCAGAATGAAGGACTCCTTGTCATTGCTCTGAGAACATTCAAGGTCAGTTTCTCATAAAACATAGATTGTATAAATTTTGTTAAGATCAAAATAGAAAGCACAAAGGAGAAAAGAGGAAATTGGATGCCAAGATGGAGGAGGAACTTACAAATGAGCAAGAAAATCATGGGTCAACAAGCAGATCATGGGGTACCTTTTACTGTTGCAGGTTATGGAAAGGTTCAATTTTTATTTATTTATTTATTTATTTTTTTTCTAAAAGAATAAGAGGTGTAGTTTTGAAAATAAATGGCCCAAAGATTTTCACAGCAAAATGTACATTTCCAACATGTCTAATTTTGGTGTACACACGTAAAAGTAATTTCGGTGCCTTAACCGCAAATCGGTGCTAATGTACAAATAATTGCATCGGTGTGTTTTAGTTACTATGCACCGGTGTGTTTTAGTTACTACACACCGGTGTCGTGTTACCAATGGACGCACTAGTGCGGTGCTATTAAGTGATGCACCGGCGACGAAAAAAAAAAAAAAACACACAGTTCTATTTTCTCTAAGTGAAAAAAAAAAAAAAGCGGCAAATTGAAAAATGGGTAACAAAATATTTTCAAAAATCTAATTTCATAAAACAATTCTTTAAATACTAAACACTTTTCATTATTTCACTATTTTTGCTAAAAATTTTAGCCAGAGATTTGCAGGAGACATACCTGGAGCAAGAGAGCACAAGAGCATTGTGGAGCAGGAAAATATGTTCGAACAGAAGTATTCAGAAAATCAGAATCCAAACCTCTGGTGATTCAAACCCTATAGCATAGAATTTTAAACAATCTCGTGATTAAATTTAATTATTATTTTTTTACTTTTTTCTGCAATTTTTTTACGAAGTAAGAAAAAAATTTAATTTGTTTTTCATTTTCAAAAAAAAATAAAATCTATTTTTACCCTAAACCCTTTATATATATATATATATATATATATATATATATATATATATATATATATATATATATATATATATATATATATATATATATTATTTTATTATTATTATTATTATTATTTTTTTTTTTCTATTATTTCTTCTTCCTGTTTCTGTGATTTCATAATTAGGTCTTTTCATTTTAGATTGACATCCAACCCATAGAGCGACTTGCCAGGTTGGATCCCAATCATGTAATTTATGCATGATTTTTTTGAAAAAAAAATGTTGTTGTTGTTGTGTTTTTTTTTTTTTTTTAATTGGGTAAGCCTGCGTAACTACTTGCTCCCGGCCCCTTAAATCCGCGTGTAATAAAAAATTTAAAGCGATATATATATATATATATATATATATATATATATATATATATATATTTTAAGTCGATGCGCCATATCTATATTATACTATTTGTGTAGTGCGTTTATAACACCCCATAAGCGTGTCGTACATCATGAAAGGAGCACCAATTTCTTGAAGTTATTTTTTACTTGAAAAGTTGACAATTTATTTATAAACATATTAATGAATGATATGGTACATGTTTGAGATTGATAAATAAATGATTGACAAGAGATCAAGTAACAAAAATACTGATAATACATCAAGAAAAGAAAAAAAGGCAAGTTCTTTGTAAATTATTTACAAAAAGTATTATTTTTGAACTATATGTAAGTTTAACTAATATGTATTGTTTACTATGTATCATGAAAAGCCACAAAATGACGAAGCCCGATAAGATTATTTTTGATCTAGGACCAGAAGAGCGTAAAAGCTTGATGGAAAAATTGCAAAAGGATGAATTAGGTGAATGAAAAAATACTATCGATCTAATATGAGTTTCTTTTTTTTTTAATTTTCATTAATAATATACTTAAAATTATTATATAACATATGTCAAACAATCTATTAATTCACATACGTTTAATGTTTTACGGGGACCAACAACTCGGAAAGGGAATACAACTCAGAAAAGGAATGTTGTTCTAAGAAAAGAAAAAAAAATAGAACATGCAAATGAAAATGAATTTCTCCTTAGCTCATCTGGAGTGGTGCTCGAGGTTAACGAAAGGAAGAAAATATTTTACAAAATTTTGAAGAATCTAGTGGAACGAATGTATATACGTTCTTTCCACTTACAATACAAAAACCAATCTAATGATTCCAAGAACCAAATTTTATCTAAACTACAGGAAGAGTTTCCAGAGAATTGGTCAATGAGACATGTCAGACTTTTAATAGCAAAAAAATACAAAAAAAAGAAGGAATAAAAAAATAATATTCCTTTAGATGTTTGTCTAGAATTATTTATAAATATCACTTTTGTTATACTTACTTTTCATATATCAATATAAAAATTAAATAGTTTATTTTCATGTTACATTTTCAGGAAGATTATGAAAATCTCAAAAGATGAACGAGCTGATATCACAAATATGCCAGTAGGAATGTCCAAAAAGGTGTACAAAGAGATGGTCAATGAAATGGACAAAGTTGCATTGCAGGAGGAGCCATCCCAACAACAACGTGCTTCAAATGTAAAATGTAATCATTAAATTTTTCGATCATTAGGTACAATAAATAAACAATTTAGCATTAAATATTAATTTTCAAGTATTTTCTTGCAGAAAATAAAAGAAAATGAAACCCATTCAGCACATAAAACGAGATGACAAGGAAGAAAATGGTTGATATCTAAGTTTGTGAGTAATTGTTACTTCCTTATAACAACTTAACTATATTTTAGTTTGTATTTTTTAAGTTGTTTTACAAAAATCATCATTGAATGTCTTCAAACAAGCGCTAACATACAAAGAAGAACCATCAGACAAATTTATTGAAATTGGGTTAAATATGTGTTGTGAGTATATGTTGGCATATCATAAATTAATTGTGGAATTTGTAAGCATCTATCGATCCTGTTTTACTTAGCTCCGTCTATAATTAATAGAACACAAAAATATTTTATATTAAATATATGACTTGTTATGGGGTATAAAACTTGCAGGAAACAAAGTATGGAACTGCACCAACAGATGAAATTTTGAAAGATGGCATGGTACATGGTTTTGAAAGAATGTGTATAGTTTATGATTCAATTGCTGCTATGGTACGTCATTTAATTTCTTTTTGATTTACATTGATGTATATTATTTAATATTGCAAATTTCATTATTCTCACCAATTTATATACACTCATTTCAGTTTATTTTTATGTTTGTAGATGGAAGGTGAAGAAGAAGAAGACAATCAACATCGTGAACAAAAAATTCCTGAAAATAACCCAAGTCATGGAAGTAGCTCTAGCAATGACATCAGTTCAAGCGAAGAATGATGATCACTATGTTTGGATATTAAAGCAAGGCATTGTATTTTTTGAAATATTTGTCTGTGAAATCAGACATTTTGTTTAATGTAATGAACATAGTGTCCCAATTGAAAGACAAAGGGATACCAATAACTGTCCGAGTCTGAGGTCTTTGATGAGTGATTTGTGTTCTCCATTGTCATTCTCAAATGCACTAATTAAAATTCAATTCATATGAATATTGTTATAAGATATATATGTGTCGACTTTTGATGAATAATGAATTTTTAAAAATCACAATAATTATGATATGATATAACAAATTAATCCAAACATCACATTCAAATGCATTAATAAAATTTTAATTAATATGAATATTGTTATAATATGTGTTGACTTTTGATGAATAATGAATTTAGAAAAATCACAATAATTGCACTGTCACAGGTTGATGTTTCTAAAAAATACAAAATGAACACCAGTGTGTGTCAGTTACTGTACACCAGTGCGTTTGTATGATGAAGCGCACCGGTGCGTTTCTACGACCCATGGGCACTGCACAAATACCAAAACCAATTAAAATCTTGGTGTGTTTTGTGTGATACTGCGCACCGGTGTGTTTATGTGATACTACGCACCGGTGCATTTGTACGACGTATGGGCACCGCACAAATACCAATACCAAATATAAATATCAATGTGTTTGTCTGATACGACGCACCGATGCGTTTCTATAATTCTACGTACCAGTGCATTGAGACGACCTATGGGCACCGCACAAATCCAAAGACCAATTGGTACGGCCCCGTGTGTTGTATCACCAACACTGTGCCCGGTGCGGTTTTATACCTTGACGGCCCGATGTAGGAACCTTCGACCGCCCCGGGGCCACTGTCTAGATGACACGCATCGATGCGTTGAAACCTTAGTAGCGCACCGATGAAAAAAACATCCGTAATAACCTCCGGCCGTCCAGTTTTTTTAGTTTTGTTGAATTCTCATTAAAAGCTCTGCCAAAACCTTTGTAACCATAAATGGATGTTGTAGCAAATGTTATTTTGACAATTTTGGCCAATTTTATAACACTAAAAACCTCCTTTATAACCTCCGCTAGAGGGACTTTTCCTTGCAGTGTATGTTGGATCTGCTTCCTTTTATTATAGAAAATCATTATTTTGGTCTTAATGGTATTGACTTGCATCCCCATTGCTTTACAAAAATTCTCAAGGGAATATAGGTGCATTTTCAATCCATGGGTTGATTTAGCAATCAATACAAGGTCATCAACATATAAAAGAAGATATATAGCAAACTCACCCAATCGAACACCATCCCCACCTTGCAGATTTAGCCACTCTTCCAATTTATCAATATATAAACCAAAAAGGGCAGGGGATAAAGGGCGAAAACCTTGCTTGACTCAAATTTCACTTCTAAAACTTTCTCAAATGCCTCCTGAAGTTCTAATTTTAACTTTCACCTCTTCATAAATCCTATGAACAGTGGCTCTATAATGCAAAGGAATTTCAAGTTCTTCCATTCTACGCCACAACTTATCTCTAAGGACAGTGTAAAATGCCTTTTTGAAGTCAAAAAAGTAGCAAAATACTTCTTCTTTTCCCCCCCAAACCTTTTAAATATTGTGTCTCGGTGTGATACCATGATCTGTTGTAGAATGCTTCGGCCTAAAACCTGCTTGCCCTTTTTCCCTCTTTTCTTTTACTTCTACCCACTCATTGATTCTATTTTCTACCACGTCGCTAAAAATATTTGCAAACAATGGATTGATCACAATGGTTCTATATTTGGAAGGATTATTAATGTCTCCACTTTTAAAAAGGGGTATTGCTAGACTAGATGTCCAATCTCTTGGGAATCCTTGTTGGATGACGTTGTTGAATATTTCCATGATGTGTGATGCCATAATGTTCATTCCCCACTTTAGATATTTTGCTTGAAGTTCAACCAAGTCCTTTGCCTCCCCTGTTTTCAACTTTTCAATTCCTGCCTCCACCTCCTGTAATGTGAAAAGCTTTGTAGTTGTGTTGATCTTGGGAGGAGGCTCAACCTCTAATTTTTTTTCATAGAGTTGTCTTGCATATTCAAACCACTGATTGGTTGTAATATTATTTTCAATTTGTTTCTTCCTTGGTTGAATCTCTTTACAAAAAAGCTTTGGGTTATTCTTGCCTAGATATATTAACTCTTCTTGCCTTGCTTGCATGAACTCATATTTTTTCATTTTTAAAATCTTCTTATATAACTTTACATTCATCTTCTCTTTGCTTGCCTTTTTCAAGGTTCTCCTTGCCATTTTTCATTCCTCATTGAACCAAGTATTCACAAGAAAACAATTTGATTCTGATTTCTTATTTTTTTTCTCTTTTTCACTTCTCAAGTGCACCCTAAATTATATTTGTTAGCTCATGATTGTTGAGACTTTAGAAACCAATTTTCTCCTTCTAAATTGATCTCTCCAGCATTGTTTTGAAGATAGTGCAATTTTCTTGTGTTAGAAGAATTTTGCCCCCTGATATCGATTATCGAGAACATTGATTTTTCCTCCTATGTTGCATTTCTTCTAACCAAGATAGATTTATATAAATTGGGTTATGGTCTGATTTTAACTCCCAAATATGCTATCCAGTCTTAACTTCATCTATCCCTTCTATTGCTTTGTGAACAAATAACATAGTCAACAAGACTTGCCCCATTGCATGTGTTGCAAGTGAAGTTCCCAGACCTTTTCCATCTATCTAGACCATTGTAGATAATCAAGTTGAAAGCACCACACAACATAAGCAACTCCTCTCCAAAATGATTACTAACTCTGTCGTCTTCTAAACATCTCAACCATTGAGGATTCTCCTCTTCAATGAGTCAGATATAATTGGGATCCTCTTTGCAACAAAGAAAACTAGCTTGTTGGTTTGTTGTTCTAGCATTGAAATCTCCCACTAAAAGAACTTCTCCCTGCTAAGAATATGCGGCAATATCTTGCTTTAAAGCTGCATACGGATCTTTGTTGTCCAACCCCTTATTTTTGTAATTTTTTTATGCTTGAGGCGCAAAATAGCATGTTGCAATTCTTATGCGGTTCTCATTCTCTGTGATTTTGAACCATAAATATTGTTTATTTGTATCTTCTTTCACTAAATGAATGTGACGACCTTCTTTTTCTTTCACTAAAACCAATATTCCCCTGTACCCTTTGCCATTTTTTGTTGCCTCATTCCAAATTGCTAACTTCAAATAACCGTCAAACATATGAGTTTTGCAACCATCATTTTCATGAGTTTTTGTGAGGAAAATTATGTCTCTACCTTATGCAATAGGCCCTATCCCAAGTCCCCTCCTCCAAGGGTAACCTCTACAGTTCCAACAAACTAGACTTAGGTAGACCTAGGTAGGATTTGATTGCTACGTAGTTTGACACACAAGACTCAAATTTGAGTCTTCACCCCTTTTCATCCATGTTGATCCTATTGTTTTCCTCCCTACTATAGAATTACCTATTTTTTCTTTATTGCCAGCTTGTTGCCCTGTTTTTCCATGAGGCCCAAACACTACAATATTCGCTTTACCATTGTACAACCATGCTCTTTCCCCTTCGTTTCTTACTGCTCTAACTTTCTCCACTTCTTCTCTTCTCTCTCCTTGTTGTTTGCTAGTTAAATCTTCATCTAGGAAGAAGTGTGAGCATTTCAAGAATTTCTTTTTGCTTAAGAGATGGTGTTTGTCTTGCACACTTGCCATGATGACTTTTATGGGTCGAGGTCTCTATTCACATATCTTTCCCACCCTCCTTGCTTGGAAAATTTTCCCTCTCCACTGTAATTTCTCTTTCAAAAATTCCCTTGTCAAATTGAGAGTGTTTTCATTCTTTCCATAGTCTCTTGTTCCCATGATAATAAATTTTGTTTCCCTATCTTTTCTTTCTTTGTGTTCTCTTTCCTATGCCCTATGAGAACTTACATCTTCTTTTTCCTTTATTTTGTAACTGTTAGTGTCCTCAACTCTAGTTTTGATTTCTTTTGGAATGTATATCCTCTTGTTCTCTTTTACCTTATTTTCGGAAAGGACTACTTGTTGAATTGTTTTTGTATCTACCTGAGTTGCTTTAGAGATTATCACATCCTTGTTTGTTGTCATTGATTCATTCCTAGTTTTCCATGTTGCATTCATGCTTTCCCATTCTTATTTTCCTGTCTCTAAAGCATCCTGTAACATTGTTACCTACTCTTTTAAAATTCTATTACCTTCCATTAAACATTGATTTGCAAGTGTGATCTCAGAAATTTTGTGGTCTCTTACATGTTCTTTGGCTTCCAAAATTTCCATCCTTGCCCTGGCCTTCATCAGTTCTTCAACATAGAGATTTGATGACCAAGTAAGAGGTGTAGATGTGGGATTATAAATGATTCACTCTTATTTATTTTTGTTCCTCTTATTTGTTTTCTTTCTTTGGGACTGTTTTCTTCTTCTTTGTTCCCATTTAAAGCCGCAAGCCTGCACTTTAAAATGCCCCGATATTGTTTTGCATTTACCCAAATCCACTTCCCTGCGTTGTTAGTTGAATTAATTTTGGCTTTGCCAAAATGATTTGTTTTCACAAAATCTCTGATTTCCTTGCCATTTTTAACGTTTACTATTTATTATTTTCCATTTTGGGATTTCAAAATCCACTGTTTAATGCTGAAGGCAAAAGTTTTTTGACAGATAGCTTCAAAATTGGCTCGCCACCTCTACAAACTGGTTTACCTTAAGTGTTTGTGGTTGAATGAGTCAAACAAAATCATAAGACTTTGTTTTCACCCGAAACCTCTCTCCACTGCTCGAGCCCTACAACACTTACCCTTGTGAGATTCAGGTGTCGGAAATGCAGTCCAGTCGATATAGAAGAACAATATTTCCTTTCCCTTTGTTGCTTTGGTATCGGAGCTCTCAGAAATTTGTTGAATCAGTGAGTGACTCTATACTGGCCCTGTAGAAAGTGAGGGTGTGTTTCTCTTTCCCTATATTTGACGTTGGATGCCCTTTTTGAATATTTCGTGCTTGCTCCCTGTAAGTGCCTGTTGACCAAGCTGAAGTTCGCTCTGAAGGTAGTTATATGAATCTGAAAGACTTCCTTTGATACTGTTGAGCTATTTTGTCATGCAGCAAGGGCATTCAAAACCAACAATTTCTGTCATTTACATAGTGATGTTTAGTGTATAGGTTTAGTTAATTGGGAAATTAGTAGAATTATCCGCAAACCGTGGAGAATGAAAATGTCATACATATTCCTACTCATTATTGAAATGTAGTTTTACATATTCTTACTTATTCATCAGAGAATCTTATTTTACAATCCAGTATGAGGGGATGTGTAATTTTGTCCATGCTCAACTTGGAGTTGACATGTGTTCCTTAAAAAACACTTTAAATGAAAGACGTTGTTGGTTATAATAGAAACATAAATGATTATACATATTTGGTTAGTTTTAATTATTAATATTATAAAACATTAATAATTTCATTATCATTGTGTTCACTTGGTTCTTTGATATTTCACTTTCACTCTTCAAATAATAAATAAAATATGTCAATGTCTATGGGTTAAATAATATAATTTATATAACTTTGCAGAGATATAATAAATATTCCATTAATAAATAACAGATATTATACTTTTATTATGTGTGTATTTTAATAGGAGGAAACAAACTCATTCGATTTTTATTCTAATATAATAAATTATTCAAAAATACAATTTAAACAGTGAAAAGTTACACATAGTCTATATAGAGAGAAATAGAAAACCACTATAGATCTACCTTAACCACACATTTATCAAGTAGTAAAAGGGATTAAATCTTTTTTCAAGTGTTGCATTCTAAAAAGAGGTTTGCATATAATGAAATTTGATCCCTCTCGGCTCTTGGTAGATCTGTGATTAAGATGGATCTATCCTGGTTATTCAAATGATTTAGGCTCAAATTGTTTTCCTTAATTACATGCTTTTTATTCCATTCCTTGCAAAACATATTTTAAATCTTTTACGAGACTTAACCTCTCCAAATGCATTGTCTTAACTAACATTTACCCTATCCTTTTATTGAGCCCTAGATAGATCAAGCATAATAGTTTCCATACTTGTTACTTCTTATGCAATGTAAGAGCCCTCGTAAAATATAAGACGAAGGTCATGGGACACATATTCCAAGTTGAATGTTGGGTAAAATCGTAGTAATGGGGATCATTGATGATTAATTAATGGGTATGGAAGTTGGCAAAGGCAAAGAGGTATTTATTGATATTTTATTTATGAAAATAAAGGAAAATAGGATAAAAGGAAGGCGAAAGGTCACATGTTTCATGTGATGAGGAAATTGAAGGAAAGTAGAGGAAATTGAAGAAATAGGGGCCTCGATGATAAAAAGTTTTTTGAGGATCAGTTCACAAGATTTTGGTTAGTGTTGGCTTTTGACAGTTCTATGGTGGAGTTATCTCTCTATTCCCTCTCTTTAAAACTCCTGCACACTTAGAGTCTTCTTGGAGCATTCTAGGAGCACTTTGACATACATGGGATTTGGAGAAAGAAGACAAAGGAAAGTAGGAAAGTGCAAGGGAACGTGTGGATCAACAACTACAACTGGATTTCTTTGCGAGTATCAAGTTGCATGTATGATTTCCTTGCTAGTTTTGGCATGTGTTGTCATTGGCATGGAGGATTGCCTAGATTGACAGTGGTCTTAGCCTTGCATTTTCATTCCTAGATAGCCATGGTGTTTTGGGTTTTCCTTTTTTCTGATTGGTGCTCATGTTCCTTATGGTTGTGGGTTGAATTACTAGTTCCTGGAGTCTTGGTTGGACAAATGCTCTGGAATCCCTGTAACAACTTGGGTTGAATTACTAGTCCTGGAAGCATTGGTTGGACAAATTATTTAGAGCCCTTGTTGGGTTGAGTTACTAGTCTTAGAGCCTTAGTTGGACAAATGCTCTGGAGCCCTACGATAGTTGTGGGTTGACTTACTAGTGTTGGAGTCAGGTTGGAACAAACTGTTTGGAGCCCTGGAAAGCTTTAGGTATAGACCAATCTAGTGATGTCCAACCTTAGGTGGAATCGCTCATTAAGTGTTGAGGTGGTTTGGCCTCTGTAAGCCCTGGTTTGGTTTATTCCATGAGATTCCACATTCATGCTTGGAATATGGCACGGGGGTGATTAGTTGAAAGAAATGTTTGGTTCACTCCAATCTATGGTCGGGTGGTACGTGGAAGTCCCTAGCTTGGTTGGATTTGAGTATGTTAACAAGAGAACTTTTCCTCTTGTATTTCATGAGTAAATGTACTTGTTATTATCTGGCTTTGATGGTTGTTCTATCATTGTTATTATTTTGATTATATGCTAGTTATAAGCATGGTTTCATGAAATTCTAGTTATGGCTCTTATCGTGTTCTTATTGGTGAATGATTGGCTATTGAATGCATGATCTAATAGATGTTATTGCAACTATTGTGAGAGGACATTATAGCTTCTTGATGATTCCCATATAAGTTTCATATCTCTATGTTCAAATATGCATTCATGACTTGTATATTTCATGTTCACCATGTGTTTGACGAAATGACTGTCACAGTTAGACCTGGTTAGGTCAAGTCCTTGGTTAAGTTTTGTGTTAGAGGAATTTTCCTTGTGCCATTTATCATTCTGTAAAGTTTTTCCAAGTTATGGGCAGTGGTCTGGAGACTAGCCCTGAAAAGTGGCTCAGATCTCACGGTCGCACGCACAAAACTGGGTAAAAAAAGCTACAGTTTCTCCCTTACAGCCTTATACATGCGACTGGAGGGTTGCAGTCAAATTCAAGTAGTGTTGTACCAGCATCTGAGAGTCCAGATAAGTGAAAAATCAAGTTAACTCAGGGCTTGAGCACCTAGAAGGGTGTTTTAGCCCTTGGGGGTCCTGTAGCACCTGAGGGAAGTCAGAAAGTCTTGGTTTGTCAACTTCATTTCCTTAAGGTGATCTAGGAGGTTGAGTCATATCATAGTAACTCCTTGTCACATATTTTCCCTGGTGGACCAATGAACTTGGGTAAGTGTAGGAGGAGGGTGTTACATGCAACTTCATTCTTTTGCTTTATTGTTTGTTCCTACCATAACTCCTTGGGGTTATTAGTTGTGACCCTATTTCTTGATAATAAAAAAGAAAAAGGAAATCCCATGTGTAAGAGGACATTTCAAATTAGATTTCTTCTAAAATAAAATTGAAAAAATAAATAAATACTATAATAAACATATATAATTCTATATAAAACGAATTATCGTAGTTCCTAACTTTTCCCCTTGGGCTTATTGGTTGCTACCTTATTTATTCAAAATCAAAAAGAAAAAATAAATCCCATGTGTAAGAGGACTTCTCAAATTAAAGTTCTTCTAAAATAAAATCAAAAATTTATTTTTAAATAGTATAATAAGTATATGTAATTCTATAAAACTCATAATTACCTTGATAAGTCATCCATTGTGAGATTGATGGGAGGAGATGAAGTTCGAGGACAGGCAGCCATGGCATTGAAGGAGGTTGTCTGACGGCGTACGCGGGGTCAAAATGACCTCCCACATGGAAGCTTACGACCTCCAACTAGTGGTTTTGTACACTGTCTGGGGAGAAGTGTTGCATTGGGAGGTGGTCTTTATGTTCTTGCAAAGGATGTAGTTTTAGTTAATCCCATGTTGCTTCAGTTGTGCTTAATATTTTATGAGTGTAGTTTTTGTGAGTTGAATATATTACTATGGAAGGTTTGTTTTTTATTGTCACGGGTTTGTTTTTTACTGTTTTTTTTGTAAGTAAGCAGTTGTATTAAAAGCATCTAATGTACAAAGGATTACAAAGGGTTATGTTGGTAACAGAACAACAGAAGACCGTGATCCCCAGACATAACAAGAGGAACCAACTTAGACAGAATAGGCAAAACAAAGCCGAGCCATACAGGGCGAGAAGAGCCACTGATGGCAGAAGGCAGCCAGCTAGCAGAGATAAACGGAAACATGCATACAGACCAAGGGCTCGCGGCATTAGCAACATAGACTATACAGAGTAGAAAAATAGGAACAAGAACATCCAGGAAGAAAAGACACAAAGCATAACCAAAAGGGGTTGAGTGCGCAATGCAAAAAAATTTCCCTTTCTTGTTGACAACTTTGACCCAGCCATTGGGGCCTGGGGAGATGGAGACCAATTGCAGATCACTATGGCTCCCAGGAGGAGCGTCTTTGTTCGAATCGGAAGAGTTGGACACATGTGGGCGTTTTTGTATAGCCGAGGAGATAGGGGGTCTCTCGGGGACATCATCAGGAGATGGTTGCTATTGAGTAGCCACCTCTTCATCTGAATCATTCCATTCCTATTCTGAGCTGCTGGAATCAAGATCCTCCAGGGGGGGGGGGTCAAAAGGTTTCCAACTTTTATTTTTTGGTTTGCGTTTTCCAGATTTATGACTGGCTAGAAACTGAGCACATGAGTTCTGAAGATGCCCGGTCTGGTGACAGTGCCGGCAGCGAAAAGCTGTATTCTCATAGTCAAGAGGTTGAGGCCAAGAGAAATCCCCAACTTTGAGAATGATATGGTCCAGAAGTCCTTTACTGGTATCAATTTTTTCACATATTCTGTCGTAGGTGTAGATACCCTTCAGGCCCTTTGAAGGATCTGAGGCAAGGTAACTACCTAGAGTATTACCAATAGCTTTGAAGACGACACAATGCCATAGGTGAGCAGGCAGGTTGGGAAGCCGAACCCAGATTGAGAGTTTGATAATGACTGTTGTGGAGGGATCAAAGTCTGGGAACCAGGGGGTTAGGAAAAGCCCCGCCTTACCCCATAACCAAGGACCCCCAGTGAGGGCGATCTGATAATCCTTACTGTCAGCTAGAATGACAATGAAGAAACCCTTAGAGCACAAAATGATCTTGCAGTGTTTGGTCCAAGTGGTATGAACCTAGCTGTAAAGATATTCAGACCGTGGCCAAAGACCATTGAATCTGCAGATGAGGGCATTTTCTTCATAGAATTGGCGCACCCCAGCCAAGTCTGGGTGGGCTATTTCTGTAGAAGGAACTTCCTCCATTTTTTCCACCAGGAAAGGCTTGGGAGCCTCTGGGGTAGGGGCAAAAGGAGAAGAAGTAGGAGCCTTGACAACCTCCTTGTAGGAAAATCCCTTGGGTGCAGAGGACTGCCCTGTTGCTCCTCCCCTGAGTCGATAAGACAGAATTACTGTGGCGTTTCTATCTATATTGTAAGAAGTCAGAGGCAGATAATCAACAAGCTGCTTACCAGCATAAAGGAGCCTGAAACCGGAGGAAGGGACCCTCAGTTTTTGTTCGAGGGCCTTAGAGAGGAGTAGCCTCGTAAAAGAAGACTGAACCCAAAGGAGCAGGGTTTTTCCCGTTGGGAGAGAGACCTGTATTTGAAAAATGTTGGACTGGATTCGAAGAGAATCCAAGCTGTAATAAGCTAGAGCTATTTCAGAGGAGCCGCAGGGCTGCAAAACCAACCCCTGACCTGAGCCGATTAAACTCTGCCTTCGGACGCAGCGGAAGGGGGCAGCATCGTGAAGAATCTTACAAGATAACCTACAAAGGCCGTAAATACGGCGGCCAAGTGAAAAGGCGGCCCGGTAACAATCCTGAGCCAACGTGCTGCACAACGAACGTAGGGAGATGATATTCCGCGCAGTCCCAGCCTGCAGAGCCCTGCGCAGAGCATTTAAGTCATCGGCCAGGAGGGCCGAGGACTGGGCAGCACCACGGAAAACAAATTAACCGCCGAGATACCAACATCGGATAGCCAGGGAAAGCTCCCGATGGAAAGAAGGAGCCGAGGTTAAGGTCACAACAGAGCCGGATGAGAGCAGAGGAGAACATGCGTTGTCAATGGACCTGGAAACAGAAAACCTAGAAGCCATCACTGCTCTCTGAAATCACTCTTGTTTTTTACTGTTACTTTGTTGCTTCATTATCAATTTATTCGCATAAACAAAATGGGAAAACCAATGGAGTTTGTCGACCTGGAGCCAGAGGCAGAGGATATTCTTACTTTGTGGGGGTTGGAGCCAACAAAGCACAGCCTAGCAAAGGTGAAGCTTCCAACTCGGTCTCCAGATGGCATGAAAGGAGTCAAATGTCTAACAGGGTTTTCATAGGGTGATTTCGAGTCTATGGCTTTTGAATACTTCAAAGTTTTAAGGGTGGTTCCGCGTGTTTATGATGTTAGCTCGTTGGTGCGAAGGAAGTGGATTTCAGGGTGGACTAGGCGGAAGTCGAACATGTGGAAAAACTAGTAAGTAAACTACCCTCTCTGCAAGATTCTGCAACAAGTCTTTTGTTTGGAGGACTGGAGGATATTGTGTGTTGCAGTGGTTTGCGAAGTAATGAGGGTCTGAAGGCTTGCTTGGAAAAAAAATTGTGGTTCAATAAGCCGGTTTCGGGGCCCCCTCACAAAGGCATTCTCACATACATAGAACACGACAAGCTTCATCAACCTCTGAATGCAGATGCGTCTCAGAATTTTGGCTTTGAAGAGGTTCATAGAGATATGAGTTTGGAAGGTTTACCCTGTCTCCAGTATGGTTCGAAAGGGAAAGTTTTACTAAGTGACCCTTTGAAAACACCTGGTGGTCTATGTAAGGAACCTAAAGGTGAGGACTTAAATGAACAAAAGGTTTTCTCTTTTCGTGGCCTTGATTTTGGAACTGAGGAATAAAAATCGGTACCTAAGAGCTCTTTTTCTAGGTTGGCACAGGTGGAAGAATGGTTAGGGCAGTCTGAAGAAGAGGAGGTTGTCGCGCCGAAGGGTCAATATCTAAAGATCCCAGAAGCAAATGGTCAACAAGCGAGACAAAAGAGGAAAAAATGGAAGTTAATCAAGAGGAAAGCACAAATGATAAATTTGGTGATGGGGGTGGAAATTCAGATAGATGGAGCTATGGTGGCCTCAGAACACACATTGGTGAGTAGAGCGAGAGGAAAATATTACTCTACGCAGTATATCACAGAGTGGATTGGAAAAAACTGGAGCGAGGTTCTAGACAAAGAAATTGAGGTTTTTACACTGGAAAAAGGATGGTTTATGATTTGTTTTTCAAAAATTGAAGTTGTGGACTAGGTTCTAAGACGTAATTAGGGTTTTGGCATGGCCCCTATCCTCTTTAAATAGTGGTCTCCCCTTTTTTATTCCCAAAGAGAAATCGTGGAAGATATCTCGGCTTGGGTACGTCTACCATCTTTCCCTCCTCATTTCTTGACTGAGGATGTATTCAAAGCTATTGGCAACAACCTGAGATCCTTTTTGGAGATAGATCAAACACACCGGAAAACAAAAAATAGAAATGTGGGATGAATACTGGTGAGTTTGGATCCACAGGAACGGGCTGGTGGAATAAATTCAGATTCAAAGGGACACTTTCTCCTTCTGCCAAGCTTTAGATTACAAACACCTCTTATTTCATTGTCACAGATGCCATAAATATGGACATCTAGCACGAGACTACCCATTGGGTATTGGAAGGAGACATAAACAAAGAGATGAAATGAGGAAGGAGAGCAGTGCTAAAATTGAAGCAGAAGAGTACGTTCAAATGAAAGGGGTTGAATCTCATCAGGCAGGGGAACAGATGACGATGGAGGGAGAGGTTAATCTGAATACTCAGTAGGAGATGCTTCCATTGTCGGAGTTGTACCAACCTCTGGATGTCATTGTCACAGAAGCCATTGAGACATAACAGGCAGGCACCGTCTCTTGCACTCTCTCCTCTTTACAAGCTCCTCTTGATTCCTTATTAAATTATGAGCATAATCCTGGTCCTTCTAGGCCTCCAATAAATGATACATAATGTTTATAAAATCTCTCACAAGCTCTGGAAAGTATAATAACCACTATACCTAACCTCTCACTTGACAAGATTTCTTAAACCTCCACCCGAGGGAAAAAAGAACCTTGTCTGTCGAACCTATTGGGGGTTTGGGGAGTAATCCAAATTTATAAAAGCCCCAAAAAATTAGGGGTAGGAAAACTGGCCTATCTAAGGCACAATTAAAAGCAAATTTTGACATAGCCAACGATAAACAACTATCCTTAAAAGGGGCACTTAGAGCAATGCAGTTCCCTGTCATTGTTCGGGGGATCTTGCTTTGGGGACAAGAGACTGTGCCTTAAGATTGAAAAACTCTTGGGGGTCGGAGTTGGTCATAAGAGTGGAGGCTTACTCATATGAGATTGGTTCTGATGTTGGTATTATCAATATATATGGTTCGTGTCAAGAGAGGGTCCTATTATGGAACAACTTCTGACCAAAGTCATTCAATGAGGTAGTGAGATAGATTATGCTTGTGGAGAGATTGTTTAGGCTTAAACAAGCATTGTATTTCTTCTCTATTTTCTGACTAAAGTAATATAGATAGGAATGGGTTTTGAGCAATGTCGTTCCCCTAGATATATCCTTGTGTTATGCGTATTGATTCATGAACCTTCCTCCATGTTGAACGATCGTGGTCTCCACATATTTCTACGTTGATAGAACACGACATGTTCAAATTTTCGAGAAAAACACAAGTGCTCAACGTGTGGAGGAGGCAGACCAATCAACGAATGGGTAATTGTTCCTACCCTCATCAAATTCAATGGAACCAACCCAAAATCCATCATTCTGAAGTGATGCTAGAAAATTCAATTGAAATCCATGAAAGATGACAATCTTCGTTGCCACTCTTAACATCTTCGACCACGGAATACGCCCAACGAATTTTTGACGAGTGAAGATACTCTCATAATAATGCTCACCATGTCAGTACAATTCTAAGAATGAGGGGAAAAAACATAAGTTTATATTGGTTGGTTGTTTGTACCACGCTAGCATCGAACTTGATCAACCAAAGTCTTCGGATGAATTTGCAACAGGCCGTGGTCTGTCCAAAAAATAAATCAACCATGCACACAAATTTATTCAACAACAAACCACTAATTTTGATATCGATGGAAACAATGACAAGAAGGTTGACCGGGTTGAACCATTATCGACGGTTACTTTTTTTTTTGTTCAGCATGAAAAACGCCTGGTATATATTAATGTACCATCACAAAGTTCCAAAAGTGTTACAAAACATTTCTAACAAATATACAACATCAATGATAAAACCATAAAATCATCAATTAAACCCATTACAGTTCATTATTCCATGTATCTGTCATATTTGTTCCCTTCATATATTGATAAAGCTATTGGCATGTCCACAGATTGTGCAACCAATAAAACCTGTCTATCCTTCTAGCCTTCCCCTTCTTCATGAAACAGTAATCTGGAAATACAGCAAGGTCTAAACTGTATTAAACCAGAAATACATATTTGCTCACCATACTCAATAGCTTAAAACTATGCCTACAGTCAGAGGTCTCCTTTGCATCTATGTGATTTTCACCTACATGTAACACATCAAACAAAAGACAAAATACCACAATCCAACACATGCTCAGTAAAATCTTACAGTTCCACTTGCCCCAACCCTTTCTGCTTAAAATAATTCATATATGATTTCCCCACAATTCCCCTCCAGGCCCTTTTTAGACAACCTATCTATTGTGGAGTTCTTCCCTCAATAAATATGGGTGAAAGAAATGCTGGTGAAAGTGCCAGCCAAAATTAAGATACGTTCAATCCATGAAGTTAAATTTAGGGGGCCATCTAATTTATATGATTTAGAAAATCAATTAACACTTTTGAATCCCCAAAGATCCATATGGTGTCAATGTATAAGTGTTTGGTAAACCATAAAAGGCCCTAGAGTTCCAACGTCTCAGCCCTAGTGTTCGATACCAGTCCACCATACCAGTGTAGCTTATAATGGCAAGTAGGGGAAATCATCAACCAAGCTCCGTAGCCACATCTGTCATTTTGTTCTGCCCCATCAAAGAACCTCGCAGGAAAACTAATCTGATAAGGTCGCATTATGATTGATAGATCCCTGGGTGGTTTGAGTTTAATTTTCATACCCATTATCGGCGGTTACTATCAATGCCTCTAATGGCGCTCAACCTCATGATATTGTTAAGGTTGAGGTTAATCGAATTTGCAGTCACTTGCAATTCAACTTTCAGGACATAAACTGTGAAGAGGAAATTGTTGATATTGCATGGAGAACCATAGAGATAAGGAAGGCACGCAATTCTCAGGATGGAGCTATCGTCTAGATTTTGATGCGTCTCTTTGTCAGTCATCTCTTGGCCCAAAGTTTGGAATCAGATTTTATACGGGTCATATCTATTTCGCTTGGTACTCTCGTCAAACTTAATCATTATTCATTGCTTAGCTTCAATTTTTTTTACCAAGAGACCAATTTGGAGAACCCCATGAGTGGGAGAGGAAGGTTTTTTGTTTTTTTGTTTTTTTTTGTTTTTTTTTATCAGAGGAAAAAAACAATGTTCTATTAATACAGTGACAATACATGAAAATACATCAGCAAAATGAAAGATATCCCATGAACATATGTGAGCATGCAATTCATTTTCAAAATATCTTCATAGTTAATAAACAAGCATAGGTACCATTGAGATGCAAAAAAAACCAACCATCATATGAGATTCATCCAGATAGACCTTAATCTCAGTAGACTATCCCCATTTATGAAGAACATTATAAGAGTCAATGCAAATAACTAGCTTGCCAGTCATGTGCGACAAAGAGCAACACCAGTCTATAGCAGCCCAAAAAGATGGCACACTAGTTGCTCGTCCCATAGGCTCGCTTGATTAGGGAAAACTAAGCCATTCACCGAACAAACTACAAATATATACCTACAACACATATGACAGCCTCGCTTGATGATGACTCTATACAATTTCCTGATATATACCCACATCATTGAAAGTGATCATCCTGCTATCCATAGAGAGCCCAACCCGGTGAATAGTGTGGAAAGTAAAAATAAAAATAAAAAAATAAACCAGGCTCGCTTTTATGCCGACGAAGACCTTCATCGCGGATGAATGGAAATCCCTGTCCACAAAAAATATTAGAGAGATGGAACCACATATTTTTGTAATATCTCCTTGCCCGAATAATATTCAATATAGAAGAAACCATTAGGGTCTAGGAGTCTCTTTTTAGATAGTTGATCCACCCCGGTGTTGCAGTCCCGGTATATATGGCACATAGGGGGGTCATTGAGCCTTGGCATGAGGTGTTTGATTCTGGTGATCCAACCACTCAACCCAAATGGATGGAGAGCCCCTCTTCCGGATAGGCCATCAATAAACACCTTTGCATCCCCATATATATTGACTGTAGAGAGCTTCAAATTTAAGGCCAGTACCATGCCACCCCACAAGGCCAACAATTCTGCCTTGACATTTGATCCATTGCCTCCATTCCAGTGTAGATAGTACCTCTATCATCCATCGATCTTAATCCATGCTCCACAACGACACACCCCATCCTTTTGCGCCCCATCAAAGAACAGCGTTGGAAGAGTAATAGGACAGGGTCTGATCCTGTTTGAGAGATCCTTGTCCATGTGAGAGACAGTCAAAAGATTGTTAATCCATAACATTATGCTTCCAAATACGTTACATATAACAATATCTGATCCCTCGAAGATGGCCCTATTCCTAGCCAGACACACCTCCCATAAAATGAAGAAAGGCAAGGTCTTGTAATTTCCTTCAAGAGCATCCCATGATGCTAAGGCATGAATAATGGATTCCGGCCTGCATCCATTTCCCATGTGAAAAACAACAAATAAATCCCAAACTTTAAGAACCCCTGGACATTCAATAAATAGGTGATATTTAGGAGGGGGTTTGCCACCGAGTGAAAATATTTTGTGTTTTTGTCTCCTTCCTTCATCCATGTAATCCGACTCTTCAGTTTCCACGTAACTTCTTGTATGCTTAGAATTTATGCTTTCCTCTATTCCAACACTGTCAAGTGGTCATATGTATGGCAATTTGGTGGCGATGACCGCATGTTCTCATATATGCTCCTAATTTCTTCGGAGATCACCCTCAGCTCCCATATATTCCTATCATTCTTTCTCTTCTCCCATATTTTTTTGTGAAATTTTATCCTTCTAAGCTTAATAGAAAAACTAATGTTACCCTCACCATTCATCGATCCATCTAGAGATTTCCAGGCCTGTTCCACCAACTGATTATATTCCGAATCTTCAAGCCAGACTCTGTTAAATTTAAATGGTACTCCCCTATTCTTTTGTTCCTCTCTCCAAGTACACAGAGTGATCATGTGATCAGATAGGCTTGTCGCCACCACCCTGACTCTAGCATTCCCCAATAGTTCACAAATACATTCATGTACCATAACCCTGTCCAAGACCTTCCTAATGAAATAAGATCCCTCCTGCTTATTGGTTTATGTCAGCCTTAAAGGGGAAGGTCGAATCTCCACTAAATTGTGCTGACTGAATATCATAGATATGTGATCCGCCAGTGGATCCAATCGAGCCCTCCTGCCCCATAACTCTTCCATAGTTAGAGTATAATTGTAATCCCTAATCACTATGAGATTCTGCATGCCTAGAATAGAAGATGCTCATATACGCTCTCAGAATTTCCTTCTACTGTGACATGGAGCATATAGGTTTATGACATGGAAAGTTTCTGTTGAGCCTTTGATGTTACCTTCCACTATGATACCACCGAAGAATCTGAATGCTATGAATCTAACCATTCCAGGAATCCACATGGCCGCCATCCCTTCGGCCCGACCCACAGCATCAGTACCCACCGTCAGGTCGAACCTTTAGGAAATACCTGAGAGCCTTATCTCTAGAACATAAAGTTTCTTGAAACACCGCTATAGTAGGCCACTGCTCAGAAAAGACATCACGAAGGCGATTGAATTTTGAGGAGTCGCCTATACCCCTTATATTTAAAGATAACAAGGAGGTCATTTTGTAACCAATTCAAGGCTTTTTGCTCTAAGCGCCCTAATATTATCCACCGACGAAATGGGTACCTCCCTGAAATCACCCGGCTCCCCTTGAAATAGAGATTTAGTTTTTAAACACCCCCGAAAATGTCGAGATCCCGCCTTGGTATTTTTCCTAACAGTGATATTAGATGCAGAAAGGGGTGATATGGAAACTAGTGAATCCACTAGAGGTTTGTCAAAAACTGTAAAAGAAGCTAAATCAATTGCCTGATTCCCAAGCAGTCCCTCTATGTCGCTTCCAACAGTGTTCTTTGGAGAATCCAGAGGATCAACAGTTATAGAGTTTTGTTGCGGGGAAGGGGATGCCCATTCTAAGGTCAACGTAGAAGGAGATACAACCAGCCTATCCGAGTCATTCGGGTCAGAAGAGATATTATGCGGTACACCAGTGGGCAAGATAAGCAGCTCATGCATGTGAGAAGGAATGCGAGTGTGGGAAGATGGGACCACGATAGCACCCCCCTCGTGAAGGGCTATATTTCCAGCATCTACAAAAGTCAATTTGGAGCTATCCAGATTCGAAATAGAAGAATGAGTGTTCCCCGTGAGAGTAGTTAGTAGAACATCGTGGCATGATCCCCTTTGAGGGGGGGGGGGCAACAGAATCATTACAAGGAAGGACCAAATCATGACTGTTAAGGATATGAGGGCTAGATGACCTGTCGGAACCCGACCCGGATGAAACAGACAGTCCCATATTAGAAGTGGTAACAAACAACTTACCCGAGTACTTGCAATCCATTGTTGCGTCTTCTTTTCAGATCCGTCCATGGTGATACCGGTTGCCCCATTTTGTCGCCTTCCAAAAATGGGCCAGACACTTGTCCATTAGGTTCCTAGTATGATGACACACCAGACATCTAAATGGAATGCCCCAAAAATCAACCCTCTGCCTGTGACACCTCTGACCCCATTTTAGATCAATATTCCCAGGCAAGCTGCCAATAAATACGACCTCCAGAAGGATCCAAGCAATTCTCTTATCGTTAGCACCCAAGATTTTTGGGTCCACATACTTCGTAGTTCCAATAGAGTTGACAATAACCTTCAATGCATTGAGACTCCAATACTCCAGAGGGAGCCCAGGAAGTTTTACCCACACAAAATTATTCCTCGGTGACTCCATGACCGAGTCGAAGCCAAGAAACCACAAAAGGAGTTGTACAAAACTTCTACTCGTTACCCATGTTCTTTGTAATATTTTCCTTCGATCCTCCTCATGCATGAAATGAAAACTATACCACTCATGCATCATGAGACTGACCTTGGGATCATAGCCCAGAATGGGTGCCCATGAAATCTTTACCCATTCTACCATGTCCCATTCTTTCATATCTGCAAATATCCACCTTCCAATCAAAGCCCGCTTCTGCAAACTGGCGACCCTTCCCCAAAGATCATTATATTCCAGGTCGACCTGCCATATTTTTGTGGCTGACTTGTACATTCTGTTATGATTCCTTCCCTTCCTGTAATTTGAGGGTCCTATAGTCAGTGTGCCTGCATGGGCTTGATAACCATTACCTTCCTCATCGATATGGTGCCCATCACCTTTTTTCTTTGCAAGTGCAGGCTCGCATGGCATGCTCGACCCAAAAGCCACCTCAGCACGACCTGGCGCCAAGTCACCCTGCCAATTTTGTTTCATCGCCATAGTGGCAGCTACAAATGCCTCCTGGGTAGAAATGTCTGATGTTAGGATCTCATATCTGTCTGACATCCTCCTTGAGAAAATGCCAACTACCCCACTATAAATGCCTAATAATGATCCCACCTGCCAAGGACCGCACTTAAATCCACCCCAGTCCCAAAAAAATCCATACAAAGGATAGTGACAAGACCACAAGGGTAATCCTTAAATAGGAACCATCATTCGAGACCTAAAACAGCCTGGACAAAATCCACCCACATCAATGAGACCTCGAGACCATACCCACCTTATGAAGTCTTCGAATTGTTTACTCCACGACAATGTCATTATTACATGAATTGAATCTACGGAGTTCTTTATCACACAAATGACAATGTCATTATCCGGTTGATATATTCTTGGAAATATTGTGCCGTATTTTATGGATAGTCGATTGCTTCACGGTGTAGTCATTGTCATCAAGTCGTTAGGCGAGACACCGTGAAAAACCAGGCGACAGTCTCAACAAAATTTTGTAACATTCAAGATCGATAAATAAATATTGTATTTATGTTTTCGAATACGAATCAGCTTCCATGGGTTCAAGTTATGATTTAAAACATTTTCAGTTTTTGGCTTCTTATTGTTTTACGTTATCACAATTGTTTTCATTTAAAGTAAGATAAATTTATATGAATATATAATTAAAAAAGAATTTTATAATTAATTTTTACCATTCAAAATACAAAATATTGTGTTTGGGTTTTCAAATGTGAATTGGATTCCATGGGTTCAAGCAGGGCTTAAATTTGACGGGTCCTCATACTCAACATAGAGTTTTTTTTTATCAAGATCTTATTTTAAAAAACCTTTCATATCACTTTTAATATTTCCTTTTATTAGTTTTATCTAACTTAAAAGCAAAAAAATCAATGTATACTTGCAAATATTGAAGCTGATGTAATTAAAATTTAAACAGATTAGGGTGAAAAACAACATGTCATTGTTAATTTTTTTTTTTTTTTTTTCCAAAGTTTCATTTTTAATTAGATTTATTTTTCAAAAAATCTAACATTTTAGTTTAAATTTCAATAAGATTTTGCTAAAATAATGTTTAAGGCGTGGATATTAGATGTTGTCAATAAAGGTCTTCAAATGAAAGTAAAGGGCAGTTGAACTTACTGAAGTTAAGACGAAGTCTTTCCTAGAGAAGAGTTTGCTACTCATGAGGCTCTGTTAAAGGAGGAGCCTCGTCCTACAGGAATTCCATGGAGGAGAGAAAAGATTCCATGAAATCTAACATTCTGAGCAAATTACAAGAAGCTTTTGTTTTGTTAAAAATACTAATCAAGACTTTATTAAACTATACATATGTATGTTCACTCACCAAATAAATATTGATAAACTTGATAAAGAAATTGGAATATAAAGACTCTCACTAAGCTATAACTCACTCACATAAAGAAAACAACTATTTCTATAAACATCATCTTGAATCCCAAAAACGATAGCTAATAGTCAATTGCCTTATTATCTTCGAATCTCTAGTTTAATGGGGAAATGAATTATTTACCACTGGTAACAATATTTTAAAATAAAACGTATAACATAAAAAAACATACCCACTTCTAAAGCCTCATCGAGGAATGTATAACATAAAAAATATACCCACTTTTGAATGTGACCAGCCTAAATCCATTTTAACTTTGGATCCACCAAGCCTAAAAGGGTTCAAATTTGATTTAGGTCACAAGATATTTGATATTTCTGGTAGGTCCTTAGTTAAAATGGATATAGGTTGGTTTAATTTTACCTTTTAAATATGTTATGTTCCACATGAATACCATGGGTTCTCATACCATGTGTCAATTCCATGAAAATATTTTTATTTTAATGTTATTTTTTATTATTTTAATTTTAATTTTGATCAAGTAAAAATGTTTTCACATAGTATGATTTTTATTTTTAGGGATAAACAACACATTACATTACATTACAACCAACCTATATCCATCTTAAATCCAGAAATCAAATCTCTTGAGATGCAAACCTCTTTAGGGTGAAAGGAGATTTGATCCAGTAAATTCAGAGTTAAGATGGATCTAAGATGTTTTAATTCCCCCTTTAAATATGCTATATTCCACATGAATACCATGGGTCAATACCATGAACTTATTTTTATTTTAACGTTATTTTTTTATTAATTTAATTTTACATTGACCAAATCAAAAAGTTTTCACATAAAGCTATTTTTAATTTCGTTTTATTTTCACTCAATTCAAAAATAAATAATTTTATTAAAAAAATAAAATTATTATATTAAAGAATATTGTATTATGGACAAGATGATGAACCACACTGGTTGGTTCGAAATGCATGGACAAAAATTTCTCGAATGTGATTTTCACCGAAAAATTTGATACATAATTTATGGATCACAAAAGCCAAATTCCTAATATTGTATTATTTTTTAAGATAAAAATATTACATTTGAAAATATTATATTCAAAATATAGAGTACAAAAACTATCTATGATAAATTGGCTATTTTACTTTAATCTTATTTTAATTTATAATTTTATTTTATTTAGTTTTAATCTTAATTTTAATTTTATTTTTTTTATGTAATTTGACATTCACTCTGTTAAGTCACAAGTTATCTGGAAGCTTACCAAAATACACTGCCGGTTGTTGACAACTGCCCACACCACAAGTAAGGTGTCAAAAGAATCGACAACTCCACATATCCTAGTACCAACTATATATATATATAATGAAACTTTTGATTTTTTTATATACTTGTCACTTTGACATTTTTCAAATTTATTTGCAAGTTAATTCTGACATGTTTGTTTCAGAATAAACTATATTTTACTAATAAAAAGTAGAAAAACTAATAAATGACTAGTCAAATTTAAACTAATGATTTATAATAATTTCAATATTTAGATTTTTATTATTTAATGTTGTCAAAATTCTTTTCCTCTTTTATAACACTTTATTATTAAAAGTTAAATTGAAATAAATTTATAATATTATATAATAAAAATAATTTTTAAATATATACAAACTCTAAATTAAATTAGATAAATAAGTATAAAAACATCTCAATCCAGAGAATACAAATTTTGAATCCTGGAAAAATATAATAATACAATTAATTAATATAATGAATTATTATTATTGAAATTATATATATATATATATATATAAAACAAGTTTTGAGTCATTTAAAAGGGTAACCATAAAATTAATTGAGAAAAAAATATTTTAATTGATTGCTAGTATATGTTAAAGATAAATTATATAAATTTGTTAATTAATTAAAAAATAAGTTTAATGGAAAAATAGATACTATTTTTTATATAATTTATTTAATAAAATTAAAATATATTATATATATATAATTTTTTAATTAAAAAATATTATAAAATATTTAAAATATTATTTTTATATAGCTATTTCTATTTCATAAAATTATAATAAAAATTACTGGTACGTTTTAATTTACACAACATTTTTAGTAATCACAAATTAAATG
Organism: Pinus albicaulis; assembly: GCA_034641835.2. Classification (NCBI taxonomy): domain Eukaryota; kingdom Viridiplantae; phylum Streptophyta; class Pinopsida; order Pinales; family Pinaceae; genus Pinus; species Pinus albicaulis. The sequence goes on along the minus strand of CM076576.1, from coordinate 912,417,065 downwards.
TTGATATTTATTTTAAAAGTAGTTATGCTCGTTTTTAACTAAATTGACTAATTTAAAAAATGTCATATGAACAAGTGTGTTCAAATGAGTCACTTGTTCAATTGAGTTATGATTTTTGGGGCATGTGTTATTGGTATGTCATTGTATTGGCTTATGAGATTGTAACTAAGCCTATTTATAGGTTAATAATCTCCATTGTAGATGAATTTAGATTGTTAAGAATTTTGTTACAATTTTTTTAAAATGTATATATGTTTGACTCATTACTACTATTATTATTATCTAAGTGTTATGAGATTAAAATCCACATATGGATTGTAGTTTGTACACTAAGTGAGTACAATGAAAATCCTTCTAGACTAGCTATACCTTAACCTCATACTAATATTTATTCTCCATATCTTTTAGCCACTTTACTATCCTAAAGGACTCATGCTCTTTGGAGGTGTAGATTCTCCAAAAAATTATAGAGACAAACAAAATTTACACTGCACATCAAACCCACAATTAAGGAATAGTTGTGAGATAAGGAATACCATTTCTCATTAGAACTGTAACAACCTTGGTCAAAAATCCATGTAAAAGTTAATAATGGTAAAATAAGACCTTGGTCATGGGACACATATTCCAAGCTGAATGTTGAGAAAAAAATCCTAGTGTGGGTGTTCATATGGTTTATTATGGCTATGGAAATTGGAAAAGGCAATGGTTAAGGCTTTGGAAAGACAATGACATTTACTAGCATTTATTTATGAAAATAATGGAAAATAGGAGAAAAGGAAGGTGAAAGGTCACACGTTTCATGTGAGGAGGAAAATGAAGGAAAATAATGGAAAATTGAAGAAATTAGAGATCTCCTTAATAAAAAGGCTTATAAGGATCAATTTATAGACTTTTATTAGTTCAGTTTTGGAGCTCTCATTCTATTCTCTCTCTCTCTCTCATACTCTTGGACACGAGTTTTCTTGAAGCACTCTTGGAGGAGTGTGGCGCACTTGGGATTTGGAGGAAGAAGGAAAAGGAAGAGCAGGAAAGTGCAAGAGGACATCAGGATCAACAACTACGACGAATTTTTCTTGCAGTTACCAAGTTTCATGTATGGTTTTCTCACTAGTTTTTGCATGCATGACATATGCATGTTGTTATTTGTTTATGATCTGTCATTGGCATGGAAAATTTCCTGGATTGACAGTATTTTTTTCCTATCCTTTCCATTTCCTGGATAGCCATGGTGTTGTGGGTTCGCCTTTGTTTTCTAGTTGGTTTTCTTGTACCTTTGGTTGTGGGTTGAGTTATTAGTTCTTGGAGGCCTTGGTTGGAAAAACACTCTGGAAGCCCTGTAACAACTTGGGTTGAGTTACTAGTCTTGGAAGCCTTGGTTGGAAAAATTCTTTGGAAGCCCTTGGTGGGTTGAGTTACTAGCCCTGGAAGATCTGGTTGGAAAAACGCTCTAGAAGCTCGACAACAACTGTGGGTTGAGTTACTAGTCCTGGAAGCGCTGGTTGGAACTAATGCTTTAGAGCCCTGAACAGCTTCGGGTAGAGACCAATCTAGTGATGGTTAGTGATGTTTGACCATGAGGTGAAATCACTAGTTGAGAATTGAGGTGGTTTGGCCTTTGGAAGCCCTAGTTTGGTTTTTATTAATGTGTTTTATGAGATCCCACATTCATGCCTGGAATATGGCATGAGGGTGATTAGCTGAAAGAAAGATTTGGTTCAGTATAGTCAGTGGTTAGTTGGTTCGTGGAAGTCCCATACCTGGTTGGCCTATGTAATCATCAATAAGAGTTATTTACCCTTGGTATTTTATGGGTAAATATACTAGTTTTTATGTGGTTTATATGACTCTTATATGCTTGACATTTATGTTGGTTATATGTTGGTTACGACAAATATTTATGATAGTGATATGTATGGATTTCATCATGTTTTGGTTAAACACTGAATGTACAATGAATGTATGGCTTGATAGATGAAAATGTAGTTATTGTGATAAGGCGTCCTTAATTCTTTATGATTCTCAGATAAGTGTGAGACCCTTATGCTCAGATATGTTTTTTAAACCTGTAGAATGCATATTTGTGACATGTTTGATGAAATGTTTGTCATGGCTAGTAGGGGTCCAGTCAATTCCTTGTTCAAGTATTTACATTTGTATCTTTGTTTTGATGTTATTTTTCATTTATGAAAGTTTCATGGAGTTTTGGGCAGTGGCCTAAGTCCTGGCCTTGAAAAAGTGGCACATAATTCGGAGTTGCCGGCACAAAAATACCCAGAAAAGTTCCCAGTCGCATGCATGCCCATGTCAAGGGAGAAATTGAGGCTTTAATGCAGGAAAATGTCAGTTTGTCTCAGGGGCTGGTCACCTGGATGTGTTGGATGGATCATAAGGGTTATGTTGCAGGTGCAGAAGGTCAGGTTGACTGTGTTTCGTTGGTTCCACTCCCTCAACTGATACATAGGGAATTGAACCATATCATACTAACTCTTCGTCACATGTTTACCCCCGTTGGCCGGTTACTTGGGTAGATGTGGGAGGAGGGTGTTACATAGTGGTATTAGAGCATGGTTCTGTTCTCCTTGGGTGATGTATGGTTTTCGTTCCCCTTGGATGAATGTGTTGTCATATGTACATGTCAGTTTCATATATGTCTTTGTGCTTGTGGTCTATGTGCTTGTTGTGTATGCATGAAATTGGTCATGCTTGCAGTGGTGTCTCCATATGAAAGTTGATGGTGCCATTGTTGAATGTATTTGTTTTAAGTATATGTCGGTCATGCATTGGTTATGTGTGTTAGTTTCTATATATTTCTATGCATACATTGGATAGATGATGGTAATTGTGCATGAATTCAAGGTATGTGGTAAAAATAGTCATGCATTGATAATTGGATAATGGTTGAAAATATGCATATATTTTGATCTGATTATATATATATATATATATATATATATATATTGCGCTAATCTGGTTGGTATTGTAAACGAGATATTCTCCCTGAACTATACTAAGGTATGCTAGTTTGTTTATGATTTGGTTTAGTAGACATAATATACCTTGCAGGAAGAAGATATCAAAGATGACTAGAAAGATGGTAGACTACAAAGATTTTCCCTATGAATCAGATGAGCAACATGGTGTTGGGCACTCTTCTGACTTAGCAGACACATTGAGAAGTTTGAAGGAAGAAATAGGGAGTTGAAAAGCAGAAAATGATAGAGTCACGCTGGCAGAGGAGAACCAAGCAGAAGTCAATGCAATAATTCCTCAGAGTTTGTCATAATTGTAGAGACATAGGCCAATTTGGATCAACTATGGACAGGAGAATAGGACTAATGGGGCCCATGGCAGCATACCCCATAGTGGGCATAGGTTAGATGGAGATGATACGAATAAGGATGGTAGGTTCTTGGATACACCATACACGAGAGGTGATGGACACAGATACTATTATAGTTTTGGTTATGACATGTATCATGGTCATCATTGTTCTCACCCTTATAGGAGGAGTGTTAGGGGATACTTGCTGGATGATTTCAAGAAATAAAATCCACCTACATTTGATGGGGAAATAAAGAAATCACAGGATGCATAAGCATGGTTGCTTTGAATGAATAAGTTCTCCAGGTTACATGATTACTCAGAGAACATGGAGGCCTTAATAGCTACATTCATTCTTAAAGGTAAAGAAAATACCTGGTGGGAAGATGTAAAGAATGATAAATATATTTATGAGGAGGAGTTGACTTGGATAGAATTCGAGAGACTATTCAGGAAGAAGTACCTATCAAAGAGGTACTATGACAACATGGAAAAATAGTTCTATGAGCTAAATATGAGATCTATGACTGATAAGGAGTACTCTAGCAGGTTATTTAAGTTATTGAGATATGTGCTTACCTTAAGAAGGAGAATTCCAAGATTCAGAGATTCATTAGTGAGTTGTTGATAGCATTCATAGACAAGATTGATTTTGATGAGCCTAGATCATTGGAAGAGGCCATCCAGAAGCTAAAGCATTGTTACGAGCAATCAAAGCGCGAATATGAGACTAAGAAGAAATGGAAAGGTAATGATAAGAATAAAGGGAAATGTGTAACACCCCAAATTTCAATGCTTTTGAGTTTGACATTTGAACAAAATCCAAAGGGAAAGTCGACCCAATGGAGAAACAATGTGTGGATTTATTTAAATAGTTATCAATAAATATAAATGGAATAATTCTGTGTGCAACATGACTAGATTGAGATGGAGATCCTAAACCTTGATCCATGAGGATATGGATAAGGTTAGACTTTCCCAAAACCTTTTAGAAAAACCTTGAAAGGAATATTACTAAATTAGATTGGGAGAGAAAAAAATAATTTCCCCAATGAAGAGGAAAGTAATTGGGAAGAGGAAGAAAAGCTGTAAAAGCGGAAAAACATCTTTAAAGTACCTCATTGAGGGAAGCCTAGGAAAAAACAGGAATAAAGCATCCTGGAATTTCTGGACGCAAAAATTAGAAACAGGCTTTGGGAAAGCACTGCTTAAGTAAGCTATTCTAGGACAGACAGAGAGTTGTCTGTTACTGGAAGCAGGGGATCTCAGCTCGGGGGTGAGTTAAGGAGATAGAACTCTACGGTTGGGAGGACTAGTCATTTGAATTGGTATGCACCCATAACTAAACTAATTTATTATTACATGGAAGTGTTCATGGTTAACTTACAATGTTGTTTTAATGAGTAAATTAAATTATTGTATGCTAAAAAATTAGTGATATCCATACATTTAACAGACTTAAATGATGCAGAGATACCTCAGATCTGTATGGTAGTATGGGTGTAGTTATGATGAGATCCATCTACCAAAATGTCTAAACAAATCAATGGTTTAAATCTGGAGATCAATATCTCTCAGAAAATATATTACTGTTGTGTGGTGATATAACATAATATTAATTATGTGTTAGATATATATCTGTATATATGAGAAAACTACATTAACCTGTAGAATATAAAATTTTAGCTGCAAAAGAATGGTGACCTATCCTACTTATTATTCTGCTATGATGATGATTCGTAGGAAATCCAGTGTCAAGAAAGTTGACTTTAAATTAAGCAACCTTAATACAGTAGAAAATAATCTGTGAAGTAAGACAGGAAACATAAAATAAATATTTAACATATAGAAATTAAACACATATGTTGAGTAGAAAGCATAAGTATTACAAACAAATAAATGTTCCATATGATTACAACATATTTCCTGTAGTTGTACTATATTTTGAATTATAGTACTGTTATAAAATCTATTCCTAAATACTAGCTTGCTACACAACAATAAATTGAAATAGAATTAGAAAATTGGTTGTATTAATTACTGGAAAATAATAAAAGAATTATTATACAAAACATTTAGTTGATGCTTATTGAGAAAAAATTACAATTTTATTTCTGTGGAAAAAGTTATGTATCTTGCTTCTGAATGAAATGAACACGAGGAAAATTTAAATAATTGGCATGCAATTTCAATTTAAGCTCAAGTTACTTTTTCCAACAATACACAAAGAGGTTCTGTTATAACACTGTATATTAACACATAAAGTTTAATATAAACCCCAACCGAGTATTATATGCAAGAAAGTGAGATTTTTTATAATTGTATCGTAGAGGCGAATATATAAATTTCATACAAAGAAATAAGAAAAGGAGATAAAAGTTGTAAATTAGCTACCAGAATAAAATAAACAATCATGTATATAATTATGTGATTTCAACTGAGATATCGAAAATAAACAATATAATATACTGTTGTGACAGCATAGGAAACCAACCGGAATATTAAATAGTCCGTGAATAAATTTTCACAATTATGCAAACTGAAGTTAATTGATTTGATTTCACAGGGCTGTTTTTGAGAAACTTTGAGAAAGAAGTTAAGTTTTAATTATTACAATATAAACTGGGAAGAAGAACTAAGTACGGAAAAAGCCATAAGGCATCTATTAATCTTGAAAAATTATACAGAACAATTCTAGCGAAAGATGAAGGTAGCAGAGGCAATGTGTTTCCCGACCTGTACATACATACATATGAGTAAACCATAAGTTAGATTTCGATGCCGTACTTTAAATCACAACTGGAATTAATAGTGCCGAGAGAGAGATTACCTGAAATCAGTAAAACTATGGATTAGAAACCCATAATTATGAGCTTTTAAGAGTATAAATGAATCTTGAAATCGAAATTAAGATTTAATTACCTCACAAAAACTCAGCAAAGCATGTATTTAGCTGATAAACCAGAATGAAAAAAAATACCATTGCGAAAATTACTAATACAGGAGATCAATGTCTGGAGAAATGAATGAAGAAAGTGAAAAAAAAGAGAACGTCAATCCTCGTCTTTACCTGAAGAAATTTGACGAATCTCTTCACTGGGTCGATTCGATGCAAATTATTAACAAAATGCATAGCTCAGGAGAAACGAGTGAGCATAACTTGATGGGTTATACAATAATTGCATAAGAGTTCGTACGGGGCCGGAAGAGAAATCATGAGACGAAGAGCTATGGGCTCTCCCCAACTCCATCAACCTCATGCATCTATGGAAATGGTGAAAGCCAGTCTCGTAACAAAAACAAAAATAAATAAATTGAAAGGTAAGCCATGTAGAATATCAAAGGTAAAATGGAGAAAGTTCTCCAATACAAACATAAATCGTAATTACTGAGACATCATTCGCATATTAACCCTAAGCCTCATAGACTATATAAATTGAAATGGTAGGAGTAATCACAAGAAAGGTGAGTTTACCATTGTTATTCAGGTTCGAACAATATCGAACAAACCATATAAATGATGAAATAAACCGAAAGATAGAATGCAAGTAGACTTATTCAAATGAAGTAAATGAAAATAATCAAACCAAGAATTTATTCGCCAGCGTTATTGTTAGTTAGTAAACAAGATTTCGGTTTAATAAGAGAAAGCCGAGGATTTCACTGGACCATACTATTAACAGGAAATCGATTGCAAATATAAATGGTAAAATGATTCTTATGGAGCGATAGAACAGTGATGTACGCTTACCTGTGACTTAGTAGGCTGGTGCATGAAGTGGGAACCGGTGCAACTGAAGAAATCTCTCTTTCATCCACAAGAGCGAAATATAGAGACAAAATTCCCTTGCGGTAAAACGAATCGAGAAATGGTGAATATGGCAATACATGATTTTAATAGAACCAGAAATGAATAACCCTAACTCGTTACAACCTTACACTTGGCAGCCATCCACCAGCTCTCCCTCAGATTGAGGATATGTTCTGGAGATTTGACAAATATCTATGGCTATTAAAAGCAAAGGTACAAATTTCTGGTGAGGGAGTAAAAATGATGGTCAGATCCGCATCATGGAATAATAAAGTATGGTTGTTTATGTGGCTCGAGGAACAATTTGGGAATCGTATCCTTACCAACCGAACTATCGTGGAAAATCAAGGAAAAACCTCATTTATGATTGTCAATTGACATCAACATTGTACATAAACCATAGAACTCGAATTAAGTCATATTAATAGATTAGGTGAAGTTAGATGTAAACCTTTAGGGTAAGTGTAATTTGAATCATGTGTATAATTTGGAACCCTCGTAGAAAGTCACAACTATGTGTCACTTTAGAGTTATATTACGGGGTAGACATGGATTAAATAAAGGAGTATAACTTAAAACCAAATTGTGAACGAAATAAATTAAGTCCAACATATATGAACTATCAAGGTTAAAAAGTCTTAGGGAAAGAGAATGATTGTACGAAAAGGCTTATGAAATAGTTAGAAAATATTAAACGTACATGTAAAGGAACTTCATTCAAAATCTAGGTATAAGTATATGTATATTAAGTGGAAATATGAAAAGGGCCTTATTATATAACTAGAAATTAGTTGAATGAAAATAAATATTAATATTGTGGAATGAGGAATTATAAATTAGGTGCTAACCAAGTCTTGTCTGACGGCAACAAGACACAATGTATAGGTAAAAAAAAAAAAATGATAAACGAGAGGCATTACAAAATTGGATAAGAAGTGGGAAAGGCCTCAAGACACAGGTAACAAAGAGAATGAAGCACCACACACGACGTTCAATGCATTTGAAAAAAGGAAGGGATTTCAATTTGAGGAGCAGAACAAGGGTGTAGGCTGGAAACTTATACAATGTTGGACTTGTGGAAAAGATCATCGCATGAGATATTGTCCACATCATCAGGGTGGTAGACCATAGATCTATAGTGCTCAAGAAGCACAGACAGTGAAAGTGTTCCTCAAATCTATGCAGCGTTGGATAACAGGTAGGAATATCACCATGCGTCTATTATCGAGAAGGACGGTAAGATGTGATCAAGTTGTTTATATTTTGATTGACCGTTGATCTAATTATAGTTATGTTAATCCTGACTTGGTGGATAAGTGTGGTTTGAATAAATAAGTGCATGCAAAGTCTTGTTTAGTGCAGTTGGCTACAGGTACAAAGAAGCAAGTTCATGATAGGGTAAGAGCTTGTGCATTTGAGTTGAATGGTATGTCAACATCAGCGCATTTGAATGCATTGTCGTTGGGTTCATATAATATGATGTTGGGTGTGTATTGGTTGTATCTTCATAGGACCAAAGTGGAATGCTATGAAAAAGCTATTGAGTATTTGGATGATAATGGAGAACAGAGAGTCTTGCAGGCCAAGAAGAAGGCAACATCAGTTAGGATGGTAATAACTATGCAGGCAAAGCGTAGTCGAAGGAAAGGATGTGTGTTATTTGCAGTACATATTTCTATTGACAAAGGTAAGGAAGCCAAGGATGCGTATGTCTTGAGCAGGTACCCGGTTCTACAACAATTTCAGGATGTATTCCTTGCAAAGGATTTAGAGTTATCGACTCACAAGGAAGTGGATTTTTTATTTGAGTTGGTACTAGGGGAAAAACCAACATCAAAAGCACCATACATGATGAGAGCTCCAAAGTAGGTAGAACTAAAGTTGTATTTAAAGGAAATGCTTGACAAGGGATACATTTGATCAAGTGTATCACCTTTGGGTGCACCGATATTTTTTGTGACGAAGAAGGATGGTACCCTCAGGTTATGCATTGATTACAGGTAGTTAAACAAGGTGACCATAAAGACCAGGTACATATGTTTACAAGGATTGATGATTTGTTTGATCAGTTGAAGGGAGCAACAATGTTCTCGAAGATTGATTTGAGATCAGATATTATTGGGTATGCATTAAAGAAGATGACATTCACACGACATCTTTCTGGACCAAGTACAAACATTATGAATTTGTTGTAGTTCTATTTGGTTTGAATAATGCTCCAACTACTTTTATGTGCTTGATTAATAGTGTGTTGTGTCCTTATCTAGACAGGTTTGCTATTGTATTCATTGATGATATGCTGGTATATTCTAAGAATGAGGAAGAGCATGCCAAAAATTTAGCAATAGTGTTGAGATTGCTAAGAGAGCATCAGTTGTATGCTAAGCTTAGCGAATGCAGTTTCTTTCAGACAAAGGTACACTACTTGGGGCATATGGTTTCCAAGGAAGGTATAACAATGGATCTAGAGAAGATAAGGGTTATCATGGAATGGGAAGCTCCTAGGAATGTGGATGAGGTAAGATCATTACGGGGTTAGCAGGTTACTACAGGAGGTTCATCAAGAACTTCTCTCACATTGCATATCTTATCACGTCATTGCAGCGAAAAGGTAAGAAGTTTGAATGGAAAAAACAATGTGCTACAAGTTTTGAGCAGTTGAAACAATTGTTGACAAATTCTCTAGTGCTAAAGATTGTAGATCTGGACAAAGAGTGTTATCACCAATTTTTGGTCATCTAACCTGTTACTATTAGATGGACTAAAGTACACCATGTAAGACCAATTTTACGATAGTAAAATTGCTTTCACTATGAAAAATAACTTAATAACCCATAATTTATTAAGTTTTTTTTGGTCTAAATAGGAAACTCCATGACAAATAATTGAATAAATCCTTATTTGTTTGATTTTCCTCAAGGGATAATTAATTAAACCACTGTTTAATTAATATTCCTGGTCATATTTAACCAAAAACGAGAAAATTAATTAGATAAATCATTATTTATCTTATTATTTTCTAGGAATAATTATTTAAAACATTATTTAAATAATATTCCTTGTTAAATTTGACTAAATCATTTACAAATAATTGAATAAATCATTATTTATTTAATTATTACTTAACCACATTCTTAAAATAATAAATAAATCATTTATTTATTTATTATTTCTAAATAAAGGGATTTGACCAAATTCAAATTTTTTTCCTTCCAACAAAAATAATAAAATATTCCATAAAAGTTGGATCTAGATTTGGTTAATAATATTTTAATTATGCACCAATATCTAGACTAACTCAATATTTTGTTATAAATGTATGGTTTTTCCATTCATTCACTACCTTTGCTACCCAGATATCACTCTTGATCTATACTTTTGGTCTGACTTTGATCCTCCATCATTGTCATATTTTTCTACTTTTTGCTTGTGAGCTCCCTTTGAGTTCCATTTTTGTCTAGGTTTTCTGCACCGTCAAGAGAGAGAGAGAGAGATTACATCTGAAGCACTAAGGACATATAAGAACCCATCCCATTGAGGGGGATTGATAACATCTTTCTATGTTCCCTTCCCAGGTGTCATAATACAAAAAATTCTTTAAAAATTCTTGTCTTGTTCATTGGATGCATGGAGCAACTCTTGCTTATTACTTGTTGTTTAATGTCTTTAACTGCATAGATCTGAATTTCTAGAGCATTTATTCTGATCACTAACTGCAGATCTAAGGAAATTGACAACTATCTTTGATAAAAATCACATCCAAATAAATTTGGTCGACGCGTTTCGAACCAGCCAGTGTGGTTCATCATAAAGTCCTGATGATGAACCACACTGGCTGGTTCGAAACGCGTCGACCAAATTTATTCGGATGTGATTTTTACCGAAAGATTTTTTCACAATTTATGGATCACAGAAGCAATATTCCTAAAACTATCTTTGATGTTAGGGTTGTTTGTTATGCACAACTAAAGTGAGTTTTTTTCGTATGCTTGTGATTAGAATTCACACTAACAATGAGTTTGTGGTATGCACATATGATTACAAGAGAGGACTTGGTGGAGTTCTTATGCAGGAAGGACATGTAGTATGCTATGAATCACAAAAAATGAATAAGCATGAACATAATTATCTGACACATGATCTTGATTTGGAAGCGATCATCCATGCCTTGAAAATGTGGAGGCACTATCTTCTTGACAGAAGGTTTGTATTTACGCGATCACAATGGGTTGTGATATTTATTTGACCAACCAAATATGAATGCCTAGCAAGCTAGGTGGTTAGCCATGATCGAAGAGTTAGACTTTGAGATCAAGTACATTAAAGGTAAAGAGAAGAGGGTTGTAGATTCTCTTAGCAGGTGGATACATGTGAACCACATAAAAACTATGAGTTATTATGGGATATTTACAGGCTTAGATCTTATAGGTAGGTTAGCAAGATAGTAGTTACACGAAGCTCATGCACATGTTACAAAAAAATACAGGTACATGTACAGGTAATAGTACAGATACAAGTATAGATATAGGTACATGTACATGTAGTGGTACAGGTGCACAGGATTGGACTATCATATTACAACAGATGGCTTATTCAAATTTAGGGACATGATATATATGCAAGATGACAGAGAACTCAAGAAGCTTATTTTGAGAGAGTTTCACATGAAACAATATTAAGGTCACCCGAGATATCAAAAGACATTGACAACGGTGAAGAAGTTCTACTATTGGACAAACTTGAAGAAAGAAGTGGCAGAGTTTTTGGCGAGATGTTTGGATTGTCAATAGGTAAAGGCAGAGTGTAAGCATCCAGGTGGGTTACTACAACCGATTGCAATTCCAGAGTGGAAATGGGAGGTCATTTACATGGATTTCATTACAGGGTTGCTGATGACATCGAGACAACATGATTCCATCATGGTTGTGGTGGACAGGTTGACTAAGGCATCACACCTCATTCCAGTGAAGTCTACTTATTCAGCTAACGATGTAGCACAAGTTTTCATTAAAGAAGTAGTGAGGTTGCATGGTGTCCTAAAGAAGATAGTGTTAGACATGGACGAAAAGTTCACTTCCAAGTTTTGGAAGGAGTTGTTTGCAGGTTTAGGTACAAAGTTCACCTTCAACACAACTTATCATCTGCAGAAAAATGGACAGACAAAGAGGGTCATCGGAATATTGGAGGACATGTTGAGGATGTATGTGATGCATCGACAACGAAAGTGGGAAGATTATATTCCACTGGTAGAGTTCACTTACAAAAATGGGTATTAGGAGTCTTTAAGGATGAGTTTGTTTGAGGCATTGTATGGGCGGAGTTGTAATACTCCCATTAGTTGGAGTGATCCTATTAACAACGTATTGATAGGATCGAACATGTTGGAAGAAATGCAACAAGAAATGCAGGTAATCAAGAAGAATCTAAAGGTAGCACAAGATAGATAGAAAATTTATGTGGATTGGAATAGGTTGTTTAAGGAGTTTTAGGTTTGGGAACAAACAATACTTGCGCATCAAGCCCAGGAAGAGCTCCTTGAGGACTGGATCATGTGCCAAGCTGGCACCTTGGTATTGTGGACCTTTCAAGATTCTTGAAAGGATTGGAAAAATAACCTATTGACTTGAATTTCCTCTGAAAATTAAAGTCCATGATGTTTTCCACGTGTCATTACTTAAGAAATATGTTAAAGATGTTGATAATGTGATTGACTGGTTTGTATTTTAGGTGGAGCCAGAAGGATAATTCCATCCAGAACCAAATTTTATATTATGGGGTAAGACGCTCATGCTCTAGAACCAAGAAATTGAGCAAGTTAAAGGGAAGTGGAAGCACTTTGGGCTCGATGAAGCTATATGGAAGATGGAAGATCAGATGCGGGCCATGTATTCTTCTCTATTTGTTGGTTGAGCGAATGTTTTGATCTACATATTTGGTATATGCTTGGTATGGTGTTTTGGTATATGTGCATATGTATATGGATGTAAATACTGCCATGAGTTGTGTTATAAAGCTCCAATAAGTGGTGTGGTGTCATGTTGTTATGTTTTCAGGTTGGTTTGCTTTTCAACATATTGATCGTTGTAAACACTGCAAAGAGCTAAGTTATAAAGCTCCATGGGCAGTATGTTTTTCTGTCAACAGTCTTGTTGGTTTTAGGTGTCATTGAACACCGAGGACGGTGTTCCCCTAATGGGGAGGGTTTTGTAATAGCCCTGGTAAAAAATCCATGTAAAAGTTAATAATTGTAAAATAAGACCTTGGTCATGGGACACATATTCCAAGATGAATATTGGGAAAAAATACTAGTGTGGGTGTTCATATGGTTTATTATGGCTATGGAAATTGGCAAAGGTAATGGTTATGGATTTGGAAAGGAAAAGTGGCATTTATTGGCATTTATTTATGAAAATAATGGAAAATAGGAGAAAATCAAGGTGAAAGGTCACAGGTTGCATGTGAGAAGGAAAATGAAGTAAAATAATGGAAAATTGAAGAAATTAGAGGCCTCATTAATAAAAAAGCTTCTGAGGATCAGTTCACAGGCTTTTTCCAGTTCTGTTTTGGAGCTCTCATTCTATTCTCTCTCTCTCATACTCTTGGACACTTAGATTTTTCTTGGATCAATCTTGGAGGTGTGTGGTGCACTTGGGATTTGGAGAGAGAAGGAAAAACAAGAGCAGGAAAGTGCAAGAGGACTTCGAGATCAACAAATAAAACGAGTTTTTCTTGTAGGTATCGAGTTGCATGTATGTTTTTCTCACTAGTTTTGGCATGCATGACAGATGCATGTGGTTATTTGTTTATGATCTGTCATTGGAATGGAGGATTTCCTAGATTGACAATGGTTTTTCCTAGCCTTTCCATTTCCTGGATAGCCATGGTGTTGTCGGTTATATCTTTGTTTTCTGGTTGGTTTTATTGTACCTTTGGCTATGGGTTGAGATATTTATTCCTAGAAGCCTTGGTTGGACAAACACTCTGGAAGCTCTGCAACAAATTAGGTTGAGTTACTAGTCTTGGAAGCCTTGGTTGGAAAAATTGGGGTAGAGATCAATATGGTGATGGTTAGTGATCTCCGATCTTGAGGTGGAATCACTAGTTGAGGTGGTTTGGCCTCTGGAATTCATGGTTTGGTTTTGATTGATGTGTTTTATGAATTCCCATGTTCATGTTTGGAATATGGCATGGGGGTGACTGGATGAAAGAAATTTTTTGTTCAACCTAGTTTATGGTTGGGTGGTTCGTAGAAGTCCCATACCCAGTTGGCTTATGCAATCATATATAAGATCTCTTTCTCCTTAGTATTTTATGGGTAAATATACTTATTTATATGTGGTTTATATGGTTGTTATATCCTTGACATTTATATTGGTTATGGATGAGATTTATGGCAATGATAATGTATGGCTCTCATCATGTTTTGGTTAAACATCGAATGTAAAATGGATGCATGGCTTAATAGATGGTAATGCATTTATTGTGATGAGACATCATTACTCCTTAATGATTCTCAGATAAGTGTGAGACCCCTGTGCTCGGATATGTTGTTTAAACCTGTAGAATGCATATTTGTGACATGTTTGACGAAATGTATGTCATGGCTAGTAGGGTCCAGTCAATTCATTGTTCAAGTATTTACATTCGTATCATTTTTCCAATGTCATTTTTAATTTTTGAAAGTTTCATGGAGTTCAGGGAAGTGGCCTGAGTCCTGGCCCTGAAAAAGTGGCACAGAATCCATAGTCGCTGCCACAAAACTACCCAGAAAAGTTCCCAGTCACATGCATGCCTTGTTGTGGGAGTGATTAGAGGGTCCCAGTTGCATGCATGCCCATGTCAAGGGAAAAAACGAGGCTTTAATGCAGGAAAATGTCAGTTTTTCTCAAGGTCTAGTCACCGAGATGGGTTGGATTGATCCTAAGGGTTCTATTGGAGGTGTAGAAGGTCAGGTTGTCTATGTTCCGTCGGTTCCACTTCCTCAATTAATACATATGGATTTGAACCATATCATATTAAATCTTCATCACATGTTTACCCCGGTTGGTCGGTTACTTGGGTAGATGTGGGAGGAGGGTGTTACAAGAACTATTGTGTCCAAGTTTACACCATTATTTGTGATATCATCTCTAGCATAATTTTTCATTCTCAATACATGAAATAACCTTTCCTCACTTGATCAACAATGTTCCCAACATGTAATCCTCAGGCAAAGATCCATGACCAAAGTGATGGATAACTAGTTGTGAATCTCATAATACCACCAGATCTTTGATGTTTGCTTCTTTGGTCAAAAATAGCCTTTGCAATAATCCATATGCCTCTTTCGCATAAGTTGAGAGTAACCTTTCCCACTCCAACTACCAACAACTTAAACCCAAAATACAAATTATTCAACTTAAAACAACCTACATTAAAAAAATACTTAAAAAAAACTTAAATTTTAAAACCAAAATATAAAACCAAAGTACAACTTCTTTAACTTAGAAAACCTATCGGTGTCTCCTTGTACCTTTTGTGGCAATTTCTAGTCTATAATATTTTAAACATGTCAAAAATATCCTTGCTGGAATAATACTTTAAGTCAAGTACAATATGAAGTTACGGTGAATGTAACACAATACAAATAACACTAGGTTGCAATACATGTAAAAAAAAATGTTATGTTGCTTCCGTTAAGATATGTGACAAATGTTTGTGGTCCTAGTGAGGGCACAAAATGGCTATTAAGGAAGCTCACTAAAAAAGGTCTCAAAATATGTTGTTAGCAAGCACTGAACCATAGTTGTGCATGTTCATTGGTCTTCAACTGGGTCTAAAATGCGACCATAAGAACATCCAAACACTCCACAATGAAACAATGAGGTATAGTTGAGCATGGGAGAAACCAATTGATCAAAGATACAAAAATGAGCATATCTACTAAATGGGAGGTGGCCCATTAATGATTATGATGAGTACCAAAGTATCGAGTATGAACTAATATGGTGAAAATGAATGTGTTGATTTTGAACACTAGAAGGAACTATGAAGTCAATGATGAAATCCTTGCTACATACAAAGAGTACTACAAATGAAGAAAATGGTATCTAAGGTACCTGGACCTCCAAATAAAACTCCTATAATATTGTGTCAATGTTATTAAGAGTAAATCCATTGGAGAAAAAGTCATATTGATTTCCTATACACCAACTTGAAGCACCAAGAACATATATTAATGCAAGGACTTGGATTAGACTTAATGCAATCAAGCTATAATAGTATTTGATACCAGAGTTCCCTTGAATGGAACATGAAATAAAGATTTACATTAGCAACAACCACATTGGGACCCTAAATCACTATAAATAAATAAAATATCCGAATTAATAAAAACATGCAACAAATTAATGTAATAATTATATTAAAAATATAATTATTCCACTTTGAGTGAGCAACCTCCTTGACCGCTTCACAGTGGTTATCTCCTTATACAACCAATCACACCTTAATAATACTTAACCCCCTTTACATTGAAAAACTCTACTTATAAGTATAATCCAACATGAGTCTATTTGAATAATCACGACCTTTAAATCATGCCTAACTATTATTATTGCCTAATTTATAATCAATATAGTTATATAATAATGTCATTTTTTTTTATTTTTTTTGACGATTCATCCTCGAATCATAATAAGGCTATAGTTTAGTCATGCTTCTGCTACAACTCATCATCCATGACATGAAGTAGATCCACCTCATGAAGTAGTTTAATTATAAAAATTAATAATGCCAAGCAATAGGATCCATGTACGACAAACTATATTCAATGTCTACAACTTAATTTTGTATTCTTTCGAAGCTGCATTATGAAAATCAAGTGCCCAAGGAAATATTTCATTCATTGTTTTGGAATTCTCTTAATGCCTTCCTCATTTTGTCAATCCCAACAATCAATGGGCCTTTATCATAGGATACATAGGTTTAAGGAGTTGTCTAACAAGACGGAGGAATTGCCTGGACGACCAAAATTGGTCAGAATTTGGGCCAAAAAAAATTAAGAAATTTTACAGTAACAATGTTTGAATTGTGATTTTGATAGTGGAAATAGATTCAGCACCATCAAAAACCTATAATGCACCCAAAATATTAAAGTTTGATAATTATAATGTGGATTTACAAAAATCCCTACCGGATTTTTTAAAATCTTATCGAAATTTCCATGATTTTCAGAGCGAAAGAGCAGTCTAGTTAGACTACGGCTAGGCGTAATTCCTTCCTCATTCTCTTAATGCCTTCCTCTATTTTTAATGTGATGATTAGAAAATTCTTTTTTTCAACACATCCATAATAATTTGCATGCTATTTTCACTGTTCTTTGTGCTTTACACATATTCCTCAATTCGTTAAAGGGAAAAAAGTGAGGTCTTGATTTTAAGAAAAATATGTTAATTAACAATCAAAGAGAATTGGAAGTCATTGTAAGGCTATTATTGGAAATTATTGATCTGAAAAAGATTCCTCTACAATGCAATTTAAAAAAGCGTTGAAATGAAGCAATTAAGAAAGCAAGTCTAATTCCTCACTATCCACTTCATATAAGATGCCTTCCAAGCTTCCAACTTGTCTAGGTAGTTTTTTAAGAATTCTTGCCACTTTGGATTTCATACACAAGTGTTCATTTCCAATATGGCATTCCGATTTTATTAACTAGCACTTGCATCTTAGGGTGCAAAGGGAACATCGACAATGTTAAATGTAGGGTGGAGGGCTGACGACGTTAAATGGAGGGCGGAAGGCTGACTTAAAAATTCCACGTGATATTGACCGGCCTACGAATCTCTATAGTGTTAATTTGTCTAACCTCACAAAAAACAAAAAAAAAAAACATGCCCATATATAATTTTAATGTCACTCTAACATAGAATTAATTTATATTTCAGATTGAGGATATTTATATTTAGTGTGTTGATGGATGATATATTACATTGGAAGTTTTCCCCGGAGAAGACAACTTCGACAAATTCTAGAAAATGAAATTGATTCCCAATATGTTTATTGCTAAGTCATAATTTCCATTTGACATGATAACTCCTAGAGTATGGTATGGTTTAGTAAGTAAGTGTCATAATAGGTATTGAATAATGTCTTTGATGGTTTACATTGAAGTCACAAATATGGATAGTCAAGAGTGATATTTTTTAATATATTTATAGTTTTGATATTTATATATTATACATTATAGAAATGTATGTATTTAATTTTTTTAGTTTATATATAACTAGGTTGAGCTTATACTCATGTAATATGAGGTCAATTCCAATCGCTATCACTATAACCTCTAGGTGCATCACACACCCCTTAAGCACGACACAGTCACTAGGAAAGGTTTGAACGAGCAACGTTGTAAGGAATTCCTTAACAATATACTCTATTTCCAACTGATCTACACCAATGGGGGCATCTTCGGAGCATCTAAAAAAAATCTCCATCAAAGAAAATGCATCAAGGTGAGATATTTAACACATAACACAAATTCCTTGAAAGATTCTATTCAAGACAAACTCATGTTACATCACATATTTCACCATCTTCACAATAAAAGTCTTCTTATCTTGGGATTTATAAAAATGTGGAAAAATTTGAACTCAAGAATAAATTGGTAAGGGTTCAAAAATTGAAAAACTCGAAAATTTGGGAGAAAATTGAAAGAATCAGCAAAAACTTGAGAAAAAAAAATACTATTTTTTTCATTTTTTTTTTAGCATCTAAAGTATCCAAAACTTTAGATAAATGCATTGCCACATAAATATGAAAATTCAACTAATATATAAGATGTACAAGAAGTCTGGTGCTACATCACATATCAACAATGAATCAAGTCCTAAATCTTGAGTCTTGACTTAGTCTCAAGAGTCAAAATATCAACAAAAAATATAATAAATGTATATCATCATCAAAAGTATTCTACATGTCATAAAATAATTATGTCACTGAGTTCCTATGCCCCTTTTACAGAATAGGGAATGGATTTCCTCTATAGGAAGAAGGCCCTACCCCCGGGGCTAGAAATAGACTATGTCATCCTCCAAAAGCAAAAATAGGAGGTCGACTTTGTCCCTTGCTACTTCCCTTGCTAGATGGTGTCACCTCCTCTTGCTCTTGCTACGCCTCCTGTTCCTACTCCTCATCCTCCTCCTCCTTTACCTCTCTCTCCCCTAAAACTATTACCTCCTCTAGTGCCTCTAGATCCTCCTCTAATCAATTAGGCATCAAGTTCATGATATGCCTCTTAGTCTCAACCCTCCATGCATCAATGGTGTCAATATGGTCCAATGAGATGACTTCCACTTCAGAGTTTTTCTAAAGTTGCCTCACCCACAATTGAAGATTGTAGTAGGCATATACCATGCCATTGAGGCGCTAGGAATCCAACCTATATTAGGGTAAGAGATTGTAAATTAGTACTTGGAAAATTTAAATATTAAAAAATAATATATTGATAATGATTACAAAAACTTAAGTTGAAATTATTTAAGTTTTTTTTGCTTTTTGGTGTGTATTTTGTCAAATACACTCCAATTGCACTCACATCCGAAGGAACTAGATGTTTCACTAAACACTCGAATGACAAGCTTTTGGAGATGGGGTACTCTACCACCATAACTTGTCATTCAAGCATTTACAAGTTAAAATAAATGAGAGAAACATAAGAAAAAACATTGAAATTTTAAACTTGAAGCAAATTATGAAGATACAATGAATCATGAAATTTGAAACAAATATAAGCTTACGTGATATTTTGGTCTTCATATCCTTAATAGGCATGCTAAAACCAAATGTGCCACTTGCCATCATATATAACTCCATTTATTTAGAAATATATGTTGAAAATGCAGCGAGAAAGTCTCAATTTTGATTTTGATTTAATTAAAATTGAGGAAATTCAAAATTCCACATCAATAGACAACTTGTAGGAGTTAACTAAGGTGACATTGATGCTGTCACTAAGTTAAGAACACCAAAATCGATTCAATGAGTTCAATTTCACTTTACTTGAGTTGATTACTAAAAAATATGATTCTAGTTTAGTTAATTCGATTTAGGGACATGAAGTTTAGTTGTGTGTAGTGTGTTCCTAAATTTTAGGAGCCTAGGTTGAGTTAATTTTAGTTGTATCAATTAATTCAGTGAAATCGAGTTATGGTCAGTTAAACTAGTTATAACTGTTGGAGGAACTAGTGGAAGGTCAAGTTGTGGAAGTGGAACTTCAACCACACTTAGTGATAATCCATATAACTAATAAATCCGTTAGGGTCCTATAATAATAGGATTCATAATTTTGAATTGACTACGATTAGTCTTGTAATATGTACATACTTTGCTTTCTGCAAATTTTTTTCCCTTCTTAAAAAATGTAAAGAAGGTAAAACAATAAACATAGCAGTCAAAGGATAAAAGTAAAAAACAGCAGTGGCAGTCAAAGAGTATCAGAGTTAAAGTGTATCATATGAAAGTCAAATGATTAAGGTCAAATCAGGGTTGAAAGTTAAAGCCAACCAACATAAAGGACACTCAACTGCCTATAAGACAACCTTCGTTGAGCAACAATCGGAGACAAATAAGCAAAAGATCAAAGACAAAAAAACAACAAATTCAATAAAAGCAGGGACAACTTGCATTAGTTAGACAACTGTCTCTATCTTCTTGCATGAAGATATTTATTTTTCCTTGAATAATTCCTAAGTTAGTTTTAGGATATTTAGTAAGAGTTTTTGTATAAATACTTCACATTTTGAAGTATTGAGGGTGGATTGTGGATTGTTAAACACTTCTATAGATGTACTGATCTGAACCAAAGGGTTCTTTGTACCATTTTCAAGTCAACAGACTGGATTGAGCAATAAAGAGATTATATTACATGATTCATGTGTTGGGCCACTTCAGTGAAGTACTCTCAATTTTTATTTGTTTTTAATCTGAAGTTTTCATATACTTGCATGTTTTCTAAATCTAAATGTATAACAAGAATGTTATTTTAGAATATGTTTAAAAAACACTCTGCCTTGAACTGTTATTTCATTTTTATGTTTTCTGCTGATATCTAGATTAGGGAATTCTTAATTTCTCCCTAGTTTCGATTGACCTATGTCATTTCTCTCATTATCCGGATCTGAGAACCATTAATTTCTCTCTCATCCCGATTGAAACCATTTTCACTATCAACCTTAAGGATCTGAAGTTACTTAGCTATCTTGCCCTGTGAACACTTCCCTTTAGAACCTTGATTATGCTCTTATTGCTTGACACTTTGACTCCATTCGCCCAATGGAATACATAGCTACACCTATCCATATGAATCAGTGATTCCACCACCAAACCAAACCCAAAATCAAAATCCCAAGTAATCCTACATAACTAGCCTAAAATCAACTAAAATCAACAAAGATAAATCATATAGAGAAATCCCCCTCTGAGCATTAGGAAGGCTAGATCCTAAAGCTTAAAAGTAGGTTTGTGGTTACCTCTAATATTCTTTAAACCAAAAAAACTAACAACCCTGAGAATTATTGGAGTGATAACATACTGGCGACCATATTGGGGAACTAACCAGTCCTTAGCGTTTAAAATAAATCTTAAAGGAAATACTTTTACTTATCTTTTCACCTTGAGGTTGTTTTAAAGGGTTTTTAAGTAAATTTTTCATTAAAAACTAAAATTCTGGCTTCCAGGAGAACCTACTATACCAGGTCTCATCTTGATCTAGAACCTGCTATAATAGTAGATAATCCTGAGAGAATTTTAAAGAAAAACAAAAAAGTAGAAAGTTTAGGTAATAAAAATCCATTGATCAAAGCAAATTCCCTCCCCAATAAATTATCAAGTTTACAAGACATTGAATTTGATTTAGCTTTTGAGCAATCTTTGTTTATAACTAAATAAAAAAGGGCCATATATGATAGTATAATAGGCCCTGATTTCATTTCATTGATTGAAACTAAAAAGGAAACTGTTTCACTTGATTCAGATCAAAAAGCTCTAGAGCCTTATGATAAACTTGATGCTTTAACTGCAACTTTGATTAAGGAAATTGATGAAGCATATTTCCAACATTCTGTTGAGTTGACTGCTTTATCTGCTTATACCCCTAAGCCTTCTACCATTCATTCAGAGTTAGCAAATTCAAATTTATTTAGTACCACCTCATCTATTATTTCCACTACACCTCATTCCAATGAATCCTTCATCCCTAAGCTTCCTCTCCAACCTAGAGTTTTATTTCCATCTCCAAATATTGCAAGTTCATCTTCTAGCACTGCTGCTACATTTTCAAGTACTTCAACCACATTTCCAAGTACATCTTCTAGTGTCCCAACCTCATCTGCAAGTACCTCAACCTCATCACCAAGTACCACCAATTTACCTCCTAGTCCACAGAATCTTACCCATGGCAGCTAGATATGCTCCTTTGGTTCTACCAAGTCAATTACATAACATGCCCCAAGATTATCATAGTAAAATCCCTCAATTTGATGGAACTACTCAATACACTACACAACAACATGTTAACAAAATGACTGATTACTTTGAATTGCATGAAATTGATGAATCTGATGTCCAAATGAGACTTTTTTCCCAAAATTTAGCTGGAGAAGTAAAGAAATGGTTTAAAGCTTCACTTGCCAATCATATTGCTAATTTAGAAGCCTTCCATATATTGTTTATCAGTAGATGGGAGAAAAAGAAGAATCCTTTACAAATTTTGTCTGAATATGAACACATAAAAAAGAGGACCTAATGAGTCAGTTCAGGACTATTGTACTAGATTCAACAATATCTATAATGCTATTCCAACAAACATTAAACCCCCACCATATCTAGCTTTACTCAAATTTCCTGATGGTTTTGATATGGATATGTCATACCAATTAAGTTAAAGAAACCCATAAACATTAGAACAAATGCAAAACATTGTAATTAGTGTAGAAGCCAATTTGTTAGCCAAGATAGCAAGAATGAGAAATGAAAGAAGAGTAACAATAAAAGAGGAAACATCCACATTAGATAGAAAAATAGATCGTTTAGCAAAAGCCATGGAAAAAATGATGGATAAACTAGAAAGTATGGAAAGGAAACCATAGTGGGATAATCAACAACAAGGTCCTTAAATAAGAAATCCCAATTTTAGAAAAAACACCAACACCGGTAAATCTAGAGAATCAACACCTGACCAACAAATAAGACCACCTTTCCAAGAGAACTATGCTAAAATTTCTCACCAAAATGAAGAAGATGAAGACACTCAGATTAACTTAATGGGAATCAATGATGATGATACTATTTTTCTTACACAAGAAGAACATGAATTATATGAATTACAACAGTTACAGTTATAATCTAGAGAGTCTTTTGATTATAAGCAAGGTTATGACTTTGCCATTAATGAAGTTCACAACCAATATAACCTTAGGAGTAAGAAAAATGTAGAAGCCCCTACTAAGAAATATGCTCAAACTCAGAGAAAGAAAATAGTAGAAGCTCCTACAACCAAAGTATTGCAAATCCTCCCTAGAGAAACCCATCAAAACTATAATTCAAAATAAAAAAAATTCAAGTCCTAATAAAAAAATTTCTAGTCCAAAAATTGCACCCAGTCCTAAAATTGTAGACATTACAGATAATGTTGTTCAAACATCAGTTGATCCTCAAAAATATGCTGCTGCTAAAACAACAGCCTCTGCTAAAACTACACCTTCTGCTAAAACTAGCTGATCCAAAAACTTCTGATGCTGATAAAAAATCAGCTGATTCTAAAATAGCTACTGACAAAACAATTGCTGAAAATTCAGAATCTGCCAAAGCTTCCACTGCAACTCAAACTGTCCCTGAAAAGAAGATTGAAAATAACAAAACAGTGGAAACACAAACATAAAAACCAACTGTAGATAAAGAAGAAAAACACACTCAAAATACAGTTACTAAAGAAGAAATCACTCAGTTAGGAAAAACGCAAACACCATTTAACATCCAAACTGAAATTGCCAAACTAAAAATACCAATTCCTTTGATAGAGTTGGTAAAACATGATTTATACAAATCACAGATCACTGAAACTTTGAACATCAATGAAGGAGAAGACTCTGTAAATCTAAATGATGAGAAACTAGAACTACTTTTTGGCCCAAAGGTAAATGAAAAACATCAAGAAGGTGGTGTTCCTCGTTTTTACATTAGCTTGAGTATACATGATCAAATCCTACACAATGCTATGCTAGATTCAAGAGCATCCCAAAATTTAATGCCAAAAGCTATCATGGAAACATTTAACTTAGACATCACTAGACCATATAAAGATCTTTACTCATTTGATTTCAGTAAAGTGAAATGTATAGGTTTGATAAAAGACTTGTGTGTCGCTTTAGACCAATACCCAGGGAAAGGTATAGTCATGAATATTGTAGTAGCTGATATCCCTCCTAAATATGGAATTCTATTATCACGCTCATGGGGAGCAAAACTGCAGGGATCTCTACAATTAGACATGTCTTATGCCACTATTTCAGTATTTGGTCAACCTAAGAATCTTTACAGAGAAAGTCTAATGAATTACATGGTCAGTAGTATAGAACAACCTCAAAATTATCCCATTTACTCTGTACATTCTGATATGGATTCCTTCATTTTATGTAATTCAGATTCTGGCATAAATAAAAACACAACTTTAAAATAGAAAAAGAAGGAAGTTAACAGTGACAACATATTTCATGAATCAAAGTGGCACTTAGACTTTGATGGCTCAGTGAACAAATTAGGAGCAGGAGCAGGAGTTTGGATTCATAACATGGAAAAAAATCATTCATAAGGCCATGCCTTTAGACTAAAATTCAAATATACAAACAACATGGCAAGTATGAAGTTTTAATCTTAGGACTACAGATTGTTAGAAATTTAAGAGGCAAAAGAGTTTCTATCATGGGAGACTCTGGCTTAATTGTAAAACATATTAGAGGAGAATATTTTGTATATAATCCTAGATTAAGCCAATATAGAGAAACAATTTTAGATCTGATTAGATAATTGCTTGAAATTGACTTTGCTATAATTTCTAGGAAACGGAACATACAGGCACACAATTTAGCAGCTTTTGCTAGCACCTGCAACCTACCTTTTTAGCCAAATCATCAATATACAACAGAGGTAAGAAACAAGCCTACTATACCAGACAACTTAAAATATTGGCATATTTTTACACAGGATACTCAAATCTATCACTTTATGAATGCTGAGGGAGAATTCCAGAATTGTAACATAGATACAGATTGTACAGTAGATGATAAAATAGACAGTGAGATAGATGTAAATAATTTAGATTTCACTGAACCCACTAAATTCACTCAAGTAGAAATAGACAAATTAGAAAAGGTAGAAATAGAAGAATTAGCAGATGATGATTCTGACATTTTAAACCTTAAGAATAAATTTTTACCTAAGGGATTAGCCCCATTAGAAGGTCTTTTTTATTCAGTTGATGTTGCAAGAAAACCAAAAATGGAACCATTAAGATCAGACATAGAAGAATGCAATATATGATCAGAACAGAAACCTAAGCTCATCAAACTTTCCAAAGTATTACCTCAAGAAGAAAAACTGAAATACATAGCTCTGTTTAAGGAATTTCAGGATGTATTTGCATGGAGTTATGAATACCTTAAATCTTATGACACTAGCATAATACAACACAAAATACCTATCAAAGAAGATCAAAAACATTTTAAACAAAAGCTTAGGAGAATCAATCCAGTTCTAATGCCTTTGATTGAAAAAGAGGTAAAGAGGATGTATGAAGCACAGATCATTGCACCTATCAAATATTCTGATTGGGTTTCTAACTTAGTTCCCACTAGGAAGAAAACAGGGGAAATCAAAATTTGTGTTGATTTCCGGAATTTAAACAAAGTGTCCCTAAAAGACAACTATCCCCTCCCCAAAATGGACCATATTTTAGAGAGGGTGGTAGGTTCATCCATGATTTCATTGCTTGATGGATTCTCTGGGTATAATCAAATCTTGGTTCATCCAGAAGACCAACCAAAGACAACATTTACTACTCCTTGGGGTACTTTCATGTATTTGAAAATGCCTTTTGGATTAATGAATGCAGGTGCCACATTCCAGAGAGCTATGAATATAGCTTTTGCCAAAAAAATTCATGATTTTCTTGTAATTTATCTAGATGATATAACTGTATTTTCAAAAACTGACAAAGAACATCTAGATCATCTGAGACAAGTGCTTATTAAATGCATAAAATTTGGTATTTCTTTGAATCCAAAAAAGAATCTCTTTAGACTTGAAGAAGGAAAACTGTTAGGACACATAATCTCAAAAGAGGGAATTAGGATAGACCCAACTAGAATAGAGACCATTTTGAATATAAGTCATCCTAGAAATATAAAGGAATTGCAGGCTTTGTAAGATCAATTTTCTTAGAAGATTCTTTTAAAATTTAGCATAATTTCATTCAAAATCTTGTCCTGAAGATGGATCCCTGTTCGGATTCAAAACGTCGACCATCCGGAAAATTTCTGCAATAAACAATAACCACAGAAGCTTAAAAACCAGAATTAATTAGAGAACTAAATAACATGTTGAAGAAAGACTCAAAACTTAAATGGACAGTAGAGGCCAAACAATCCTTTGAATTAGTCAAACAAGCCCTTACAAGAACACCAATCCTAATGAGTTCTGTTTTCAAAAAAGATTTTATCATTTTTTCTTTTGCTTCAGAACATACTATTGTTGCAGTCTTACTGCAGAAGAATGATCAGGGCTATGAACAACCCATTGCTTTTTTCAGAAAATCACTAAGAGATATCACACTAAAGTATAACATAATGGAAAAGCAGGCACTGGCTTTAGTGAAGGCTATCAAAGACTTTAGAGTGTATATCTTGTATTCACACATTATTGGATATGTTCCAAATTCAGTAGTGAAGGACATTTTGACTCAGAATGGGCCTGATGGTAAGAGAGGCAAATGGATTGCCAGTATTTTGGAATATGACATGGAAATTAAGCCCACCAAACTCATTAAAGGCCAAGGTTTAGCAAAACTCATGGCCGAATCAAATTGTCAGGCCTTAGATATAAATTTTATTTCTCAATTAGATGATCAGGAACAGATGGCGACTCCATAGATCAATGAAGCTTTCTTAGATCCACCATGGTATGCAGATATCATATTTGTATTACTAAACTTACAAGCTCCTCCTGGATTGTCTAGAACTGAAGCTATATCTTTAAAGTTAAAAGTAATGAAATTTTGTATCATAGATAATGCTCTATTTTGGAAATATCATGGTGGCATTTTATTGAATTATTTACTTAAGGATGAAGCTGATAAAGTTATGGAAGAGTTTCATGCAGGTGACTGTGGAGGACACCTTTACTGAAAATCAATTGTAGATAAAATCTTGAGGGTTGGCTTTTACTGGTCCACTCTCTTTGTAGATGTAAGAAAGTATGTGACCTCTTGTCACAAATGCTAGATCTTTGAAGGGAAGAAAAAACTACTACCTTTACCCCTTAAACCCATCTCCACAGAAATTTCATTTCAGAAATGGGGTTTACACTTCATTGGTGAAATTCACCCACCCTCCACAGCCCAACACAAATGGATTTTGACAGCCACAAACTATTTCACCAAGTGGATAGAAGCCATTCCTTCTAGACAAGCCACTGATTCTATCATAATCTCATTTCTTGAAAACAATATACTGTCTAGATTTTGATGCCCTCAAAAGCTCATTACTGATAATGCAGCTGCTTTCAAGTCTAAGAAAATGATTGAATTCTATAACAAAAGCCACATTAGCCTTGGCCATTCCACTGTCTACTACCCTCATGGTAATGGTCTTGCAGAATCCTCAAATAAAAGGCTTGTTAATATCATCAAGAAACTATTAGAAGACAATAAAAAGACCTAGAAAAAAAGGTTAGTTAATGCCTTATGGGCAAACAGACTCACCATAAAGAAGTCCATTGGTACATCCCCTTATCAATTATTATATGGGATAGATGCTTTTTTTCCATCCTATTTAGGAGTGCCAATGATGAAGATGATCCAAGAACTACAGGTAGAAACCAATGATATCCAGAGAAGAATATATCAGACCATACACTTGCAACAATCCAGGGAAGAAGTCTATGTCAAATCACAAGTTGTCCAAGATAAGATTAAAAAGATATTTGACAAGAAGGAAAAGGCAGATGATTTCTACATAGGTGATAAAGTTCTTAAGTGGGATTCAAGAAGAGAAGATAAAGGTAAACTTTGGTAAATTTGATTTCCTATAGAAATGTCCCTATATCATTTATGGTTACAGAGGTAACAATGCATTCTTTTTGAAAGAGTTAGATGGATCAGATCTTCCAGGTGGACCTATCAATGGTAGAATGCTGAAGCATTACTATTCCCCTGATTAACATTAACTCAATTTTTTTACTTTGCTCATTGTACATAACATTGCAAAGTTGATTGGATGTTTTTCTTACAAAGTTGAAGCCTAGAGAGAAGGCCCTAAGCTTTGAAAGACAAAATATCATAAGTATGAATAAAGCATATGCTCAGAAAAATGTTCCAAGGCAAGCACAACCAAATTCAAGGCTACTGATCTTAAAGTTCTTGAAATTTCACCAGGAAATGCCATCCCCATGTAGAGCCACTGTTAGGGTCCTATAATAATAGGATTCATAATTTTGAATTGACTATGATTAGTCTTGTAATATGTACACACTTTTCTTTCTGCAAATTTTTTTCCCATATTAAAAAAATGTAAAGAAGGTAAAACAGTAAACAAAGCAGTCAAAGGATAAAATTAAAAAACAACAGTGATCGTCAAAGAGTATCAGAGTTAAAGTGTATCAGATGAAAGTCAAATGATTAAGGTCAAAGTAGAGTTGAAAGTTAAAGCCAACCAACGTAAAGGACACTCAATTGCCTAAAAGACAACCTTCGTTGAGAAACAGTCAGAGACAAATCAACAAAATATCAAAGACAACAAAACATCAAATTCAATAAAAGCAGGGATAACTTGCATTAGTTAGACAACTGTCACTATCTTCTTGCATGAAGATATTTAATTTTCCTTGAATAATTCCTAAGTTTGTTTTAGGATATTTTGTAAGAGTTTTTGTATAAATACTTCACATTTCGAAGTATTGAGGGTGGTTTGTGGATTGCTAAACACTTCTATAGATGTACTGATCTGGACCAGAGGGTTCTTTGTACCATTTTCAAGTCAGCAGACTGGATTGAGCAATAAAGATATTATATTACAAGATTCATGTGTTGGGCCACTTCAGTGAAGTACTCTGAATTTTTCTTTGTTTTTTATCTGAAGTTTTCACA
Source organism: Pinus albicaulis (assembly GCA_034641835.2). NCBI lineage: Eukaryota > Viridiplantae > Streptophyta > Pinopsida > Pinales > Pinaceae > Pinus > Pinus albicaulis. The sequence goes on along the minus strand of CM076576.1, from coordinate 912,387,537 downwards.
TAATTGCATGTTTTCTAAATCTAAATGTATAACAGGAATGTTATTTCAGAATATGTTTAAAAAACACTTTGTCTTGAACTGTTATTTCATTTTTATGTTTCCCGCTGATATCCAAATTAGGGAATTATTAATTTCTCCCTAGTTTCAATTGACCTCAGTAATTTCCCTCATTATCCAGATTTGAGAACCCTTAATTGCTCTCTCATCCTGATTGAAACCATTTTCACTATCAGCCTTAAGGATATGAAGTTACTCAACTATCTTGCCTTGTGAACACTTCCCTTTAGAACCTTGTTTCTGCTATGACTGCTTGACACTTTGACTCCATTATCCCAATGGAATACATACCTACATCTATCCATCTGAATCAGTGATTCCACCACCAAACCAAACCCAAAATCAAAATTCCAAGTAATTCTACATAACTAGCCTAAAATCAACTAAAATCAACAAAGATAAATCATATAGAGAGAGCCCTCTCTGATCATTAGAAAGGATAGATCCTAAAGCTTAAAAGTAGGTTTGTGGTTACCTCTAATATTCTTTAAACCAAAAAAACTAACAACCCTGAGAATTATTGGGGTGATAACACAATAATATTAAATTAGCTCATGCATGCAGAGAATTTGAATTGCCTAGTTGTGGTGGAGTTTCCAAGGCATTATGCAAATAATTATATACTAGATTGAGTGCATAGTTCATTGTATTGATCAAGTGATCAATCCTAGGAATGCACAAACATTTTTGAGGAATTTCCTATTCAATAGGGAATAATTCCTCAAGGAACAACACAATGAAATAGGAGCTTGGAAGGCTGAGTAATTGGCTAAGTATTGGTCAGAGTCAGTCAATGAAGCAGAAGGATAAAATATATAGGTGTCGGTTGTGCTCAGACTGAGCAAGCATATTGTATTCATCCAGGTTCTTTGATTAATGCAATACATATAGGAGGGGTTTTGAGCAGTTTCTTTGCCCTAGATAAATCTTTGTGTATGTGTGTTGAATCTTGATGCATGGTTTTGATATGTGTTCTTGATCATGAATTTCTTTCCGCAGATGACTAGAGTAGATTTGAGTCTTATGTTTTAGTAAATTACATGAGAAATTTTGAATATACACATCAATTTTTACATTATATTCATGTTCTTGCTCAGATGGAACTATCCTCTCAACATAAGTGAGGAATACATCCATCACCTTGGCATCAAATCTAAAACAAAAAGAGTAAGAAAATGCGGGGTCGAGGTAGATCACTGTAACATGAATGGTGTGATGGAGGGTATTGTTCGATCACTCATTAATCACTCTCATTAGCAACTGTTGTTTCTAAAAAATATCACCCCCGTTATTTTCATAATAGGCATGAATGGATTATTTGGCCCTATCCATGGCCTAATATAAGTAGCCCATTGCGGGCTTGTCTTCCATCAACCAACTGAAGAACCCTTACCAAAGGTTCAGAAATGTCACACACCTCCTCCACTCCTACCCAAAAAATTTCATGATATGAAACTAGTCTGCATATGTCCTCTCCCTCTTCTTTGCGGTTAACATAAAAAGCGTATCACTCTTGTTAAATAAACATGGTCTTCAAATCCGACATAGAATTCAACAAAGACTGAAGAGATGTGAAACTAGTGGAAAATCGTGTAATGGCAGGACACACCAACTCGTTGTTGTTGGTGAATATTCTCATCAAGCTAAGCTGCACAGATGTATGGTTATATATAAATTTTGTTACGTTCTTGGATGATTCAATAATATCCCTCACAAAAGGAATCTTCCCTATATCCTCCAACATCAAGTCAATACAATGTGTAGCACAAGGTGTCTAAAACAAGTTAGGATACCTCTCCATAAGCAACTTGTCAACAACAACATAATTTACAATGTTGTCCATTATTACTTGGACAATTTTTTTTGGACCTACATCTTGAATGAAGGTGTCCAACAACTCATATAGTAAATGTGCATCTTTAATCTGTTCAGATGCATCAACAAATTTCATAAACATTGTCCCCTTGGGACAACTAACCAAGAAGTTAAGAAGGGTCGCACCCTCTTGATAAGTCCAACCGTATGAAATCACAATGCATCTACTGTGTTCTGATGACTCCCTAAACTCCTCCAATCTAGTAGTGCAATAAACCTTTTCATTTTGAAGAAAAGTCCCTCTCAACTCCACATAGGTAGGGGCTTTATATCCCAAGCAAGCAACAACAACAACATCAAACTTATGACTTGGTATAATGGATAGGTTTTAGAAATTTTGAAAAGTACATCAATCCATATAAGAAACTTATTGACCATATTGTCACCCTCTTCCTTTTCCCTTTTTTAAAGTGTTGATTTGTTCCTAGGTTGTGCACTAGGTCTGGTTCTAGGAATTAAAAAAGATGAGATAGCTTAGGGGTTGGGTGATGTGGATGTGGAAGGTGATACTGAAGAAGCACTCTCACTCCCCCCCACTACTAATAAAAATTGAATCATTATATTGTTTATTATCCATATTGATGATTCTGGTGTGGAAAAAGAGTAGGAATCAATTCTCAAGACCATTTATACTGGTGGGAACCAATTTGGAAAATTGGGGTTTGAAACCTTCCTGGATCATTTTGAGGCATAAAAAGACATTTTTTGGGAGTAAAAATTTTCTACTTCAGTGTCACACCTTTTTAACCCTATTCTACACACGTAGACCTTTCCAATGATGCAATAATTGTGTCAATCAGAGTCTGTATGTGAAATTTATGCCACTCAGAAAATGACCTTCCTATTTTCACCACCATAATTCAAGATGATCCCACATCAACCCCCACTATTCATGGAAATTGGGCTAGCCACGTGATTGTGATGTGGAAGACTCTAGAAGATTCTATATTGTAACTCTGGTTAAGAGTTGAGGTAGTCAATAATCACTAGTAGGCTATCGGGCTGTGTTATAACTGGGTCACTAGGAGGAAAAGGGGTTCCATTATTTTGAGTGCATTTGTTCCATAGATGAGAAAATAAAGCCAAGAGGGATAGAAGGTAGAGCACATAGAGAGGATTTTTGCATTGTAGAAACACACGGGCCATAGGCCATACTTCTTTGTACTCGCAACCATATTTCCATTTAGAGAAAGAGAGCATAACAACCTCATCTTCTAGCCAGGTTTTTCTCTTGAAAGGGTTTCCCAGGTCATATCGTGTGTCGAATGTGTTTGTGAGATTTTATTTTTCCTTTATCTATTTTTTGCATATTTTTAATTCATATGCATACATTATTATCAATAATCTATAGATCTATAAATCTAAATAGATATAAAACTATAATTTAGTGTATATTTTGGAACTTGTAAGTATAATTTTATTAGATGTGTTGTGACAAACGGTCCAGTGGAATATCCATGATAGTTTATGGATCATATTGGTATCAAAGCTGGTTTCTTTAGGTATATTGTAGAGAATTGCAGGGGATCTAGATCAACTAGGCCAAAAGTCGTAAAAACCTAATCATGGCAAATAAATTTGTGAATAACCTGTGTGATCTTGCAGAGGAGAGGTTTTCGCGGGTGGAACAAATAGTCAAAAATATAAATCATGATGTAAATATCGTTATGGTGGCCCTAATTAATAATCTTAGGATATTCAGAGAGGATGGAGGTTCTAATGTAGAGGAAAAATTATAAGGGGGATCCGAAGATTGGGTAGAAATAGAGAACCAACTGAAGAAAGAACCCATAAACTATTAACCCAGTTCGAGTTCCATGAATCAATCATATCCCCTGTTCAAAATGGAAGCAAAAGTTGATATCGGGACATACCATGGCGAGATCAATTCTTTGAAGCTAAGTCATTGGTTGCAACAATTGGAAGTGTATTTCAATGTCCATTAAATTGGGGAAGAACATAAGATTTCATTTGCATGACTGAAATTAGAGGGCCATGCCCTAACTTGGTGGAAAAGTGATCCGAACTTAAAAAATAATGCAAAAAAATACATATATAAGAAAAAATACAAATATGTAGCAAAAATAACACTTCATTTCATTAATATCAAATAACTGAAATATGCTTACAAACATAATGGAAATAAACTAGCTCGAGTGACGGTAGCTTATCTCTGAGAATAGATGTGGTGGATAAATGACTTTGAAATGTATTAAAATGAGGCTCAAGGGCCTTTTTATAATTGAAAAAAAAGGGAAGACCCTAAACACCAAAAAACCTAACCCCAAGAGATGGAGCTCCAAGAGTTTGTGGGCCCCATTAGGGTGATTGGGCAGCCAATTTCCCAGGGTTGTAACTTGATCATATTATCTCTGTTTGGCATGTAAAATATCTTGTTGGAAATATCTCTTTAAGTACTATAGGATTTTTTGTAAGCCCCTACTTATGGTTGTGGGATTGCTGCAGACCTCAAAAAAATTATTTTAAGGGGGTCAAAACTGCTTTGAAATTTCAGGACCCGAAACACTGCTAAAAATAGTAAAAGCATCTATAAACAAGGAGACTGATGAAACCAAATGGAGGTCTAGGTGGAATAGAAAGCTGACCGCCAATATTCACCTAGAGTAGTCCTCCCTCCTTAGGAAGCAATGGTCCCCATGAGGTGAGGAAATTTCTATTAAAGCTAGTCCTTGGTGAACCACTTGCCGTGGTGAAGGAGTTGGTCTTCTTTGACAACTCAATATAGATGGATACTCTATTGGTGAGTCTTCTTGATCTGTGTGTCCATGAACTGATCACTTGTGGCATGTTCCATGCAGTCTAGGTTTAACTCTATTGTTGTGAGTTGTCCTGCAATGTTGGAAGTGTCCAGTAATGGTGGAAAGTATGGCCGCTCCACATTAAACAGTGGGTGCAAGACAAGCAACGATGGAATGTTGAGCTCAAAAGCATTGTCCCCTATAACCTTGGTGATGGTATGCAACCCATATCGGAGCAGCCAAAGCTTACGGTGGGGCGCAACGAGGCATTCCTTATACAAATGTAGCCAAATTGTTTTTCCCACCTTGAACTTGTGTGGCACTTGATGCTAATCATGTCACTACTTGTACTTAGCATTGGATTTGTCCAATATGTCATTGAATTTCTGGCGGATGTGATGGATGCACTCAATGAAGCTGTTAGGCTTGTTAGCTTAGGACTGGACATGGGCCGAAGTTGCCTGAGTAGCTTCAAATGGTATGGCCACAACAATGGGACATAGTGGTTGGAATCCCAACCCCGCCTGAAAGGGGCTGTGGCCAGTTGAGCTATGGAGAGCTCTATTGTAGCTGTGCTAGAGATAGAGGATGCTTTCATCTCACATGCTTGGATTCTTCGAGTTGTACATGTGAAAAATGTGTACGATCATCCTGTCGACAACGTTTGTTTGACCATCAGTTTGGGGGTGGAAAGCTGTGGACTTAGTGAGCTTGGTATCCAACATCGAACATTTAATTGACCAAAATTTACTTAGGAACCTACTGTCTCGAAATGAGATAATGAAATTTAGGATCCCAAAGTGTACCCACATTCATTCAAAGAAGAGCTTAGAAATGACTTCTACTGTGATACTCTTCTTGGAGGCCGCCATAATGGGCATCTTAAATAATATGTTGATGATCACGAAAATGTAGTCATTGCCATGCTTAGTAGAAGGGAGGCCCGACATTTAATCCATGGAGATGGATTCCCAAGGTTGATTAGGAGTAGGAAGAGGAGTATATAAGCCTTTCTTCTTAATGGAAATGGCGCAAGTAGTGCGAGATCTAATGTACTTCCCAACTTCCTATCAAAGGTTCGACCAATAAAAATAATTCCGCAATAGTGCCACTGTTTTCTCTACTTAGAAGTGTCTAGCGACCCGACTGTATTGCGCCTACAAAATGATCTTGGCATGCTCAAAGGAGCACAAAGGTGGTGACATAATAGTGTATCCTGAAGGTGAAAATTTGGAACTTGCTTGCCTTCCAAGAGCGTCTGGTATGTGTAGCCAACTTCTAGATCACTCTTGTATAGTTGCGACCACCCTGAAGTCTCTTGCCCACAAGAGTCTAAGGCAGTGGTCAACGTCATGACTGACGACGGACTGAGGAAGTCTGCAAAATTATTGGTGCTGCCCTTCTTGTACTTAATGTTCAAATGGAACTATTGTAGGTATGTGGGCCATTTTTGATGGCGATCATTCTGCAACTTCCCTTGTGTATGTATGAATTGCAGGGTCGGTGGTCTGTGTGGATGACCGTTTTCTTCCCTAGCATGTAATTCTTTCATTGTTATAAGGCCTGCACAATGGAATACATCTCTTTTTCGTAGGTGGGATACTTTCAGATTGTGTATAAAAGTGTCTCACTGTGATATGCCACTGGATTCCCCTGCTGAGTAAGAATTGCACCAATAGCACAGTCAGAGGCATCTGTCTCAATCTCAAATGGTTACCGCAGGTCTGGTCATGTGAGCATTAGTACAGAGTAGAGGCGATGGTTTAACTCGAAAAATTTCTTCTGTTGGAATTCATACCACAAGAATTTTTATTTCACTCCACCCTTGGTGACTTGATGATGCAGGGGCATTAGGCTCAAAACAACCTTTGTACATAAATAAATATAAAGGGGGGTATCATGTTTTATTTCCCCATGTAATTATTCATAGTTGAGTTATTTTTAGTTAACTAGAGAGGAAAATGTAACTGCCCGGATGATTAGTGGGCATAGGAAGAGACAGTCCGTCTCTGTCTGTCAGAGGGTTAGTCTAATTTTGGAACTGTAGGAAATTGAAGAGTTTGCGAGTCATTGAGAAATTCAAATTGATTCTTTGTAATAAACCTCTGTGGCAGAGTCCTGAAGACCTAGATAGAGAACTGCATAGGCGGCATAGAACTGTACACGATACAAAGTAGAGGAGAAGGGCCAATTGATCGAAGATCTGGCCAAAGCTTTGTAAGTAAATTCAAGATTTTATATATGAATGAATCTGTCCAGTTTTACATGTGCATTGATCGAATCAATTTCTGTATGGGAATAACTGAATCCCTGTGGTTATCTATGTGGATGGAACTCTGTCGTAGAGTTCTAAAATAAGGCTCTGCATTTAGTGGAAGAGCCGGTGGTTAATATTACATGGGCATTAATTGAAGTAATTTCCGTAGGCTTAAGCTTTGAATTTCGATAGGAAATGTATGAAAACGCCATGTTAAGAGCCACAGGAAATATGTTGATTTAATTCGAATAATATGGCAATGCATAATGGGAATCTCTGTGTAGAAGGATGACGCTGTAACCCTGTATTTGATTGGAAATTCGATGTTAATGTCGACTCGGTGATTTGAAATTAAATGTTTGTAATCGGCTCTGAAAGGACTATATGGAATTGAGGGTTATATGGGTGTTGTTTGGTCCAACCTGACATAGGGAGTAATTTTAACTTCAATCAGAAATGGGACTCAGTATTATAGAGTCGTAAGGTGCAAGAATTGAATAGGCAGTGCCCGTGTTGAGAAGTCGGAAGGTAAAATGGTGATCTGATTTGGAAGAGGGACTGTGTATGAAGAGAATATGTAGTGGTGAAGGCGGAGGTTGTATGAAAAAACACAGGAATTGGAGTAATAAGGCATTGAAAGAAGGGTGGAACCTTGAGGCAAGGAACAACCAGAACCGGGAGGTGGAATAGTAAACACGATTTCAACTTGCAAAACCAGTAGGATCGTGCGGCACTCTAAGCGGTAAGCTTTTTTGGTAAAATTAACGCGATATCCCTTCCTGGGCAACACGTGGCTTAAAGTGGTTATTGGAAACCACCTTCATCGCGTTATTCTTGAGCGTTAACACTCGGAGACAAAAGAAATGCGAAATCCACTTAGGTCTGTTCGATTGACCTTTGGGGCGCGATGAATTGTCGACCTTCGGATGCATTCGACCTTTATTGCAAGGTGAGAACCTATGGGACCCATAACCGTAATATACATTGGCCTTCGGGTTTAAATAAGGATGTTAAATTATGTTAGTGCTGGCGTTCTAAATTAATGTTGCGAAGGTTCACGTAATACTTGTTGAGATGCAATAGAAAGTTCATACAAGTATGAATTAGAGGGAAGCTGGGCGTATTGACTTGGGATTAGTGATTGCCTATGAACCTTGGTTAATCAAGGTCGAGTGTTGGATTTGTAAACCCGCAATAGCATATTTTATAACGTGGTTTTACCATTAATTGAAAGAAAGAAAAAGCTTCCGCAAGTGAGATTACTTTATTGGGTTATAATATGGCTATATTTATAATATTCGAATGCTAATTCGAAGAAAAGTTAAATTTTGAGGTTTTGGAATTGAAGCGCTCGCATGGATCGGTGCGACGATGAGTCTTGGGGTTAATTGTAAGGTCTGGCTTCGAATTAAGGCCGATTGATGTCTAATCAATTTGTTTTTATAAGACCTTTGAAAAGGGGATTTCGTTGTGAAATAACCCTTGGGTATGCAGGTGAATGGTTTCTAAGAAACTTCTATAGTAAAAAGAGTTTGCCCAGATTGGAAAGTGGGTTGAGCACTAAATTGAGTGCAGGGGTTTTCTTGTGTAAGAAAGTTTGATTCAATATCTCAAATCTCAGATTTGAGATATTGAAGATTCCATATATATTTTATTTAAATTGCCAGTACAGAGAGTAGAATGTTCAACTTTGCAGATCGAGATGCGTAAGGGAAATTTTTTTTTGGGGACTGTGGGTTTTACCCTACACCACTTGTTCAAAGGCCAAGTGATATGAGAGAACCACAACATGAACCTGCGATAGAAATTGGAAATACCCAGAAAGTTGTGGAGCTCTATTAGAGTGGTTGGGGTTGGCTAATCCCGAATGACTTGTATCTTGGCTGGGTCCACATGCACACCCCTCTCATCAATGATGTACCCCAGATAGTGAACCTAGGTCATACCAAAAGTGTATTTCTCCAAATTGGCAGACATATTGTGTTGTTGCAGATTTTGAAGGACTTGTCGAATATGGTGGAGGTGCTCTTCCCAAATTTGGCTGAAGACCAGGATGTCATCCAAATAAAAAACCATGAATGAGTTGGTGAAGGTTCTCAAAATGTTATCCATCAACCTCATGAAGGTTGCAGGGGAATTATTCAACCCAAAAGGGATGACTAACTATTTGAAAAGGCCCTCCTTGTATTTGAAGGCAATTTTCCACAAGTCAGAGGGTTTGATTGGTACCTGGTGTTACCTTGACTTCAAGTCAATCTTTCTTAAATATCCCCCCCCCTTGAGCTGGTACATGAGGTCATCAATCCGTGGGATTGGATACCTATTCCAGACAATGATCTTTTCCAACGCTCGATAGTAAATATAGAGTCTCCAGGTCATGTCCTTCTTCAGTACCCACACAATCGGGCTCCCACAAGGTGATGAAAATTTCTTGATGTTCCCTTTCTGCAAAAACTCCTAAATCTGGCTCTTAATTTCATCGTCCTCTAGAACAGGGCGTCATATCAATGGAGTGCTTGACCTGACAGTGTAGAGGTACCCATGTGGGTGAGGCGAATATGTCCCAGTACTCCTCAATGACCTTGTCCATATGCTGCTGCTGTGTAGAGGAGCCTTATATGGAGGCTGTGTCCACAATATTCTTCTTTCCCTAAGGGTGAATAATAAGGAAAACAAATTTCCTGGTTTGGGAAATGATCTTACTGCATTGCTTCATAGTGATCAAAGAGATGGTGGTAGGTGGTGCTACCTCCAGTATCCTGTACAAATTATTTCCGAAAGTAATAATAACAGTGCATGGCCTAGACTCATACACAACATGTCACTTCCACAAGTATGGTTTTCCAAATAATACATCACAAACTTCAAGAGGAGAAACATCACACAATACGTCATCTGCGAAGGGCTTGATACTGTAGGGAATGAAAAATTGTTGGCTAACGCAAATATCTTGCCCTTAGTGAAGCCACTCGATGGTGTATGAATGTGGGTGTGTTGTGGTCGGTAGGAACAACCACTTCATGGCCTCTGCTGAAATGAGGTTATTTTGGATCCCGCTTTTGATTATTAATTGCAGCATAGAACTCTTCACCCACATCTATGAGTGGAAGAGGCGCTCCCCCTTCCTTAGATCTTGGTGGCAATGATGGAATTGGGATCCGCATTAATAATATGCTTCCCTTTTTCATTCCCCTCATCGGGTTCTGACTCAAAGTTGGAACATGCATCTGATTCGGAAGCATTCAACTCGACCACTAGTGGCTGCTTGGACCGACACTCACTTGTGTTGTGAGTGGGGCTCTTATGGAACTCACACCATTTCCCCATGTCCTTGTTTGTCTTTGTGGTGTTGTTATTTTCTTGCAACTTCGGGGGGTTGTCTTGGGTCACGTCACCTTGGATTTTTCCTTTGTTCTATGGCTTGGGGGTGCCTTTCCCTTGCTTCAAATTCATAGATCGAAAGTATTGCTTCTTCTGTTTAAATTTTTGCTTGATATTGACAACGTATCGATAAGCAGTGTTGAGCGAGGAGATGTCCAAGAATTCCATCTCGTTCTAGATGTGCTTGTGTAGACAACCGCAGAACTTGAGTACCAAATTCCACTCAGAATCGTTGATACCTAACTTCGTGCGAAGGGTATGAAAAATATTTGTGAACTCTGGCACATCTTGGTCCCTTCCATACTGTAGCGTGGTCCACTTTATGTGTTTAAATTCATAGCTCCCGAAAGGGTAATACTTCTCCTTGATGGCATCTTGGAAATAATTCCAAGTGGGTGAAAATGAGAATAATGAGGTTTCACTCTCGTCCCTATTCTCGTAGTAGGTTTCACACTAGTACTTGATGTGGGGGGTGACTTTGAGGAGTGAAAAAAGTAATATTTTCCAGGTTGGAAAAGTCATGATGTGAGAAATTTCATTCTAACAGATTTAACCATTTATCTATGGCATCCACATCTTTCTAACATTAAAATATGGGGATGTTAAAGTTAACTTGTACCTTGAAGAGATCGATGCTCCCAAAGTGGTTGCTAGAAAAAGATGCGGCGCCTGTGGTTAGCTGCCGAAGGATCTGGGAAAAGTTGTCCATCAACGCTTTCCTTTGTCACTCGAGGGATTCTTTGAGCAATATTTTAAAAATATCTCCTACTCCCTCATCTTTCTTTTCTTTTTCCATGGGAGGCCGCTAGGGTTTGCAAGGGTTGAACTTGTTCGAGCCCTAAATCCTTATACCCCGACCTTGTTGGGGACATGCAAATAAAAACAGAGAAAGAGAAGACTACTTTGATACCACTGATCCAAACATAAATAGGAACACAACAAAATAAATATATAACCACAAATACAAATATGCAGCAAAAATAATACTTCGTTTCATTAATAATAAAGAACTGAAATATGCTTACAAACATAATGGAAATAAACTAGCTCGGGGGATGGTAGCTTATCTCTAAGAAGAGATGTGGTGACTACATGCCTCTGAACTTTGTTACAATTAGGCTCAAGGGCCTTTTTATTATTGAACAAAAAGGGAAAACCATAAACAACCAAAACCATAACCCTAGGAGATGGAATACCAAGGGTTTGTGGGCTCATTGGGGTTAGTTGGGCAGACAACTTCCCAGGGTTGTCATTTGGTCATATTATATCCGCTCGGTGTGTACGATACCTCGTTGGAAATATCTCTCCGAGTACTACAAGATTTTCTATAGCCCCTTTGCTGTAGCTATGTGCCTACTGCGAACCTAAAAAAATGCCATTTAGGGGGTCAAAACTGCTCCAAAAGTTCAGAACCTGAAAAAAATGCTAAAAATAGTAAATGATGCTATAAACAAGGAAACTGATGAAAATGACTAGAGGTCTAGGTGGAATAGGTGGGTGGCCACCAATATCCACGTAGATCAAAAATCCAAACGGAGACCTTGAGGTTGGAGGGAGATCCTCGAGTGGCTAAGTGGGAGGAATTCAAAACCCTCATTAAGCCACGATTTTACCCTATTAGGTATGTATAGGACTAGTGGATCTAGTGGCACTAAAGTTTAGGAAAATTCTGAGCCAAAGTGTGCAGAAGTATACCAAAAAGTTTAGAAAGATGGCCATAATGCTGGGTATCTCCCTAAAGAACCAGATGTAATCCTCAAGTATTTTGGGGGTCTACACTTCCATAGGCGGGAGCTTGTGATGTTGTTCAAGCCCAAATCGGTGGAGAAGGATTATGCATAAGAAAAATACCTAGAGAACATATGCTTTAGGAAAACACAATCAAGTGGATCAAAGTGGAAGGAGCAACATGATGCTTATAAGGAGGGGAATAAGAAGCAGAAATGGGGAAAAGATAAAAAGATGATATCCATAATAACTAGTGAAAAGATCCTAGTAACTGTAACCATTGCAACATTAACGACCATACAAAGGAGAAACGTTAGAAGTTGCGAGCTTAACCTGAAGAGAAAAAAGAAATACAATAAGAAGAATAATCTCATGGCCACTAATTCAAGCAACCAAGTTGAAAGAAACTCATACATGGATGAGAAGTTTGTCTTTACATTAACACAAAAGGAGGTGAACATGAGTAGCCTTTAGTTTCAGGAAGAGAAATAAATAACCAAACTCTTCCATATAAGATATAGGTCAAGAAGACCAAGATTGATGCTCGGCTTGACTCAAGATCTCAAGAAAATCTCATTGTAACAGATCCGATCAAGAAATTGGAATTGGAAGTTCGTGATCATCCAAGCGCATATCCACTAGGATGGGTAAATAAAGATTTAGAGTAGTAGGTAACCATAAAAATGCAAAATTAGATTTTCCATCAGGGCTGATTTTGTTGATGGAGTAGAACTAGATGTGGTTCCCCTTGATGTATATGGAGTCGTGTTTCAAAATCCCTACATGTACATGCAAGATGAAATTATCATGCAAAGAGCCAACCTGGATCGACTCATCAAAGATGGAAAATAATTCACCATCAATGCACATAAAGGCAAGTCAAAAATTTCGTTGGTGAGTGTCAACCAAACCAAGAAATTTATGAGTTCCAACAATAAGTATGTTTTGTTGTTTTTAGGAGAAAACTAGTCTGTAGAAGAGTTAGTAAGAGGTAAGGCATCCCTGGAGGGGTGTAACAAGTAACAAAAAAATCAACAGAATTGATACAAGCATATAGGGATGTGTTCCGAGAGCCTAAAGGGTTACCACCTTAGAGGGAATTGGAGCACGAGATCTAGCTATTGCTGAACTCTCCATTGCCAAATATTGGGCTGTATAGACAATTTGCTACAAAAGCAAGGGAGGTTAAGAAACAATTGCAATAACTAATATAACCAGGTGTCATTTGACCAATTAATTCATAATGTGGTTCACCCTTATCATTGCGCCAAATAAGGATGGGACTTGGCGGATGTGTATAGATTACAGGGAATTAAACAAAATCATGCTCAAGAATAGGTACCCCCTTCCCATGATAGACGATCTGTTGGATCAATTATTGCAAGTAAAATAATTCACCAAGCTAAACTTAGAGTCTGGATATCACCAGGTTTGAGTTAAAGAAGAAGATACCTAAAAGACCACCTTCAAAACTAGGCAAGTTTTGTATGAGTGGTTAGTCATGCAATTTTGCCTATGTAATGCACTAGTTATGCTTCTGATATTAACAAATGATGTACTATGCACTTTTATAGATTCATTTATTATTGTCTATTTGGATGATATAATAGTATACAATGCTACCTGGGAGGAACACATCTCACATTTAACGCAGTTTCTAGAGACATTACGGAAGCACTGATTACTAGAAAATATCAAGAAGTGTGAGTTTTAACAACAGATTCTGGTGTATCTAGGGTATGTGATAGGTGGATGGGAGTTGAAGATAGATCCTTACAAGATGGAGGCCATCATGAAATTTCCGGTGCCTACTAATGTTTCTGATGTCAGGAGTTTCATTGGGGAAGCATATAACTTTAGGAAATTCATAACCTCATTTTCAGTGGTAGCAAGACTACTCCATGCCATAACAACTAGTGGGAAGAGTTTCCTCTGGGGAAAGGGTTAATAGAGGGATTTCAAGGAGCTAAAGAAGAAAATCATTCAAGAACCATTTCTGGCATTACCAAACTTGAAACAACCCTTTGAAGTGGAGACAAATGTGAGTGGGTATGCTATGGGAGCAATATTGATATAGGGAGGAAAGCCTGTATGCTACCATTCTGAAGTATTTCATGGAAAAATTATTAACTACCCTACCTATGACAAGGACTTCTATGCCCTGGTGCAAGCTGTGAATAAGTGGAAGCACTATCTGATGGGAAAGGAGACAATAATCCACGCAGATCACCAACCACTACAGTACCTGGAGGCCCAGAGTAAGCTACAATAGACCATGCACTACAAGTGGATGGGGTTTCTACAACAATTTCATTTGGTGATCAAGTACAAGAAGGGAAGCAAAAACAAGTTGGTCGACATGCTTTCAAGGCCACCCACATCAAAGATCACAACTTTGGGAACTTTGATGCACATGGAACGATTCAAACATGTTGCATATAAAGAGGAATATGAAGATGATGAGGACTTCAGGGAGGTGTTTCAATAGTTGTAGAGTCGGATTCATGTGCATGATGGCGATAACACCATTGACTACCATCTCCAGGATGGGTTACAAGGTAGGCTGGATAAGCTATGTGTACCTAAAGGTGAGCGATTTTAGCTAATCAAAGAGGCTCACACCTCTAAAGTTGTAGAGCACTTTGGTGTAGGAAAGACTATGCCCAACTTGTAGAGGGATGTGTATTGGCCCAAGATGCAAGAAAAAGTAACTAGGTTCATAAGAGGATGCATGCTTTTTTGTACCATCGAGATTAACAACATGAAACATGGTCTATATCATCCCTTATCTGTACCCACTCGTCCTTGGGAGAGCATATCCATGGACTTTGTTAAATTTTTACCAACAAACAGGAAGGGACATGACTACCTGTTCATGGTAGTTGATAGGTTTATCAAGGTGTGTGTTCTGATGCCCTGTAAAAGGACCATCTATGAGTAAGAAGCAAAAAACTTGTTCTTTGGACAAGTTTGTGTGCACTTTGGGATACCAAGGAGCATCATTTTAGAAAATGACACATTATTTATTAGTGCATTATGGACTACATTGTGGGAGAATATGGACACAAAGATGAATATCTACAATGTTCTATCCACATGCAGATGGGTAGCCAAAAGATAGTTAACAATACTTTGGTGCAACTTTTGAGGGGATAAAACTAGAAGCATCCAAAGACCTGGGATGAAAATCTGGTATATATACAACATTCTTACAACATATCAGTCAACACTTCTATAGGAAAGTCCCCATATGAAACTTGTTTATGATATTTTCCACCTTCACCTTTGGACATTGCATATGGACAACAAGGATGAGTGAGGGAATATCTTATAAGAGACGCCTTCAAGGTTGAAAAGTTTATAGAGAAGATCAAGCATATGCATACCCATCTACAGGTACGAGAGACACTATAGAAGTCATACGAGAAGTATAGGGCCATGCTGATCAACATAGAGTAGAGAAATCGTTCAAGGTGGGAGATAAAGTATGTCTACAGTTGAACAATGAGAGGATATCGGGGCCTAGTATGAAAATCAAGGCTATGCAGTATGGGTCCTTCGAGATAATAGATAAGGTGGGTGATAATTCGTATTGACTTAGTTTACCACCATATACATGCATTTACTCAGTTGTGAATGTAGATAATCTGAAACTCTATGAGCCCTCGATGCTATATCAAGAAGAGGAACATGTCATACCTTATGTGGAGGATTTGGCACTAGATGATTAGGCAGAGTTTATAGAATATACAATTTTGTAGAAGAGGTCTAGAAATACAAGACAGGGGGAACTTGAACTTTGGAAAATTGGGTTGAAAGGACAACTTCCAGGCAAAGCTAAATGGTACACCCAAGAAAAGGTGGAGGAAAAATTTCCTCACCTCATTTAGTGAATTTTTGGGATTGAACCATTATATTGATTTTCATCCATCTCGATGCTTCTAGAGTGGAAAAAGTGGAGGAATCAACTCTTAGGACAATTTAATCAGTGGCATCCAGTTTGGCAGTTTGCGGTTTGAAACCTTCCGGGAACGTTTTGAGGCATCAAATGACGTTTTTTGGGGGGTAAAAATTTGCCACCTTTGTGTAGAACTTTTTTTTCCTATTCCACACACAAATACATTTCCTACGACACATAAATCATGTCAATCGAAATCCGTATGTGAAAGTTATGCCACTCAGAAGTTGATCTTCCCATTTTCACCACGATAATTCGACATGATGCCACGTCAAGCCCCACTATTCATGAAAAATAGGCTATCCACGTGATTATGATGTATAAGACTCTAGAAAAGTCTATATTGTAACTCTGGTTAAGGGTTGAGGTAGTCAAACCTAAACACTAGTAGGCTATTGCGCCGTGTTATAACCAGGCCACTAGGAGGAAAATGGGTTCCACTCTTTCGAGTGCATTTATTCCATAGATGAGCAAAAATAGCCAAGAGGGATAGGAGGTAGAACAAACAAAGAATATTTGTGCATTTTAGCACCCCACGGGCCATAGGCCATACTTTTTTGTACTCACAATCGTATTTCCATTCAGAGGAAGAGAGTGGAGTGGCATCACCTTCCAACTGAGTTTTTCTCCTGAAAGGGTTTCCTAGGTCATATCGTGTGTCAAATATGTTTGTGAGATTTTTTTCGTTGTTCTCTATTTTTTGCATAATTTTAATTCGCATGCATATGCTATTAATTGTAATATACAAATTTGTAAATATAAAGAGATATAAAACTAATATAGTGTATAGTTTGGAACTTTTAACTATAATTTTATCAGATTTTTTGTGATGAATTATCCATTGGAATATCCATGGAAGTTTATGGATCAACACCTCCCCTTACAATTTTAACTTTTACCATTTCCGTATTGTCTTTAGCATCATCTTTATCATACAATGTTTTAATGGCCTTATGAATGATTTCTAGAGTTGCATCTGGGAAAAGTTCTATATTTTTCCCAAAAAATATGGCTAGATGGAATTTAAATGGTTAACGCCCCTTAACATATGCCTTCCCCACAACCTGCAAATAAAATATCGTCTATTGACCCCCCCTCCCCCTTAGGTACAACATCAGGTTCACCATATTCCCACAAAGAGTCCAACTGCCTTAACATCTTGTTTGAACTTGAATTTGAACCTAAGGCACAATTTTGTTTTTAAAAAAAACTTAAAAGCTACCCATCACATAAGAATCAAGATATATATTAAAATATTTAAAAAATAAAATTGTGAATTGAAAATTTTAGATGCCTCTTCTCACTCATTGAAGTTAATAGCGAACACACTTAGATTCCTTAAACAAGGGCTTGAAAGTTTTAAACATGTAAACAATCTACAGTAAAAAATAATAATTATAAGGACCATGCTGCTAACAACCCAACTCTAGTGACAAAAAATGAAGTCTGAAACATTTTGATTCAAAGCAAAAATACACTAAAAACGAAACTGATAGAAAAATTTAAATCATTCATGAATGTAGGGTTGCAAGTTAGTATGATAGGGTTATCTTGACAGTTATTGGATACGTAACAACCACAAGGTTAATCTAAGTCAATCGTTCACCATGTATATTGAAAAAATCAACAGTAGTATGTACAGTTACAGAGAAAATCCATACTTGCAAATAGGCGGTTGTTGTCTCTCATGTTGAGAAGTGGACACAAATCCAAATCCACGACACAAAATTGGTCAAATCTCCTCCTTCTCGGCAGTGACAAACTCCTCCTTTCTCCATAGGGTCGAATTGTTAACAACTGAGTGAAAAATGAGTTAAAAAATCTAATTTTCTCTAACTTATACGTGGCTTGTAGAGGACTCATGACTTTTTGGATCGAAGCATGATAAAATCATCCTTTTTTTTTTTAAGTTTGAAAAACTCCCAAAAATCCTGGACGATAACACTGGTGAGTTGAAAAAATCACAATTTCCCGATTTTATCGGGATGCTATCGGGAGGTTGGAAACAAATATTTATAGACTTGGTTGTATGCTCTACCTCCCAAAAATTTGAGTATCTTGTATCTACTTCCTACTTTCCACAACTTGCCATCAATTGCTCAATGACCTTTTTTAGTGTCCATCTTTGTAATTTTTGATGGTCAATGCAATTTTTCATTATATATTACTTTCATGTCTAATAGTTCCAAGCAAATTTTCTTTATTTCCTTCACAATAGTTGATTAATAATTAAACTCAACATTGGTCTAATGAAGACTTGTTGGAAGTCTAATATGTAAGGGTTATAGTATTTGGTATTATTTAAGTTAGAGAAAAAAAATCAAACAAGTGGGATAGTTGCAAAGCAACATAGCCCCTGCCTCTTTTGATAGTTATTAGATTAGTTGTTCATGTTAATCCAAGACTTGAAATTTATGTTGAATTATGTTATTACCACATGACCTAGTCCATTTACTATACAGGCATCACATTAAAAAAAATCATGCATGTGTGGAAGAAGTGTTGTGCGAGATAATAGTGTGTAGAAGAAATGTGCAGAGGGGGGGATTTTTGTAGAGGGAGGAACATGGAGAAGAGACATCCACAATTCCGCACCTTCCACTCCTTAGACATACCACTTCCCGCTAAAAAATATGACACAATGTAGATAGACAATATTCATTTATTTGTCGTTCTACTTGGAAATATTTGCATACTGTGTGGAAATTTGAAAAACATGACAAATATAATTTTAAGAAATTGGTAGATTAAATTATTATTTTTATCTCAACACAATCTTGGGTAAGAAGAAGGTCCCTAAATACTTAAACATATGATATAATTATTTTCCTATGTTTTATCTTTTCATATTTCCAAATTTTCACTTACATATATTTGAAAAAAATAATTAATGGCATTCTAAATTTTATGAACCTAAAATTGATTTAAAATAGAAAACCTAATTGTTTTACCATATCATATTTTTGAGTTTCTGCATTGCTTTGTAAGTTTTAAGATTTTAAAATTAATTGAAACAAAAAATAAAATGAGATTCTCAATCAAAATTATTTGAGAATTGAGATTCTCGAACGTGAGCGTGGTTTCGAAATATCTGTGTGCACCTTTTCAGAGGTATTATATTTAGACTTATAATACTAACGATATACTTTCATGAAACATGAGAAAATTAGATAAATTTAATTCTTAAAATTAATTTATTTTTTATTGAAATATATATTTTTGTTTTAATTTAAAAAAATAAAAATAAAACTTAATTGATTTTTTTAAAGGTTATAAAGTATTATATATTTATATATATTTTTAAATTACATTATATATTTTTTTTCGATCTAATAACTTCTATTAATTTATCAGAATATTATAAGAGATAGGCATGAGATCCAAAGGTCTCAGATCCCTATGAATATGAAATTTTTTATGAACATGAAACTCTAGATGAGCAAGACAACCCGACCTCATCAAGTGGTTCATTTGTGGGTATGTGACTCCTGAAGAACGACATTATTAAAAAAAAAAAATACGTCAAATAAATAAACTTTAGTTGAAAAATTAATCACATTAAGAAGAGTTCATTCGTCTGTGGAACAAGTGTTGTGCGAGATGAAGGTGTGCGGAGAAGGAAATATGTGTGGAGGGAGGAAGATGCCGAAGAGATATCCAAAATGGTGTGCAGAGAAGGAAATATGTGGGGAGGAAGGAAGATGCTGAAGAGACATCCGAACTGGTGTGTTGAGAAGGAAATATGCGTGGAGGAAGGAAGATGCTGAAGAGACATCCAAACTTTTGCACCTCCCTCACAACGCTTCTTGCTAGAAAAGAAGAAACATTGCATGCATATAATATTGATTTATTTTTCATTCTACTTGGAAATATTTGCATACTGTGTGAAAATTGGAAAAACTCAGCGAAGATAATTCCAAGCATTTGGTGAATTAAATCAGTATTTTTCTCTCAACACAATCTTGATTGAGAAAAAGATCTAGAATATATATATATATATATATATATATATATATATATATATATATATATGATTTTTTTCCTTTTTCTTCCACTCTACCAAATTTAAGTAGTTTTACCATTTTATGTTTCCTAATTTTTACTTATTTATATTTGAAAAAAATAATTAATGGTTTTTAAAGTTTTATGAACCTAAATTTGATTTAAAATAGAAAAAGATAATTATTTTACCATTTCAAATTCTCAAAATTTTGCTTACATATAATTGAAAAAAATTATTAATAGCTCAATAAGTTTTAAGACTCTAAAATTGATTGAAAAACAATGGTTAATGTTGAGATTCAACAAGATGATGAGCTTAGTGAAAAGAATCGCCTTCACTAAGTGGGCCTGCAGGCTATTTTTGGCGCAAAGTCTATTTTTAGATATGTTGATCATATTCTATGAGTTGCATGATGCTATTTGTGGATGGTTGGTCAAGCTGGAAAAATAGATGGACTTCTATTTTTAGACATATTGGGCGGAATCTATTTTTAGATTGCTAGTCTAAAAATAGATATGTCGAATATTATTAGCTCTTAATAATATTTGGACTCTAAACATTATCTTATCCTCTTGGAGCACTTCAGTTAAGTGCCCAGATGTGGCACATGCAGCTGACAGAAGGAATTACGCTATTCCTAGGGTTTAGTGGAGCTATTGCATGTTGACTTCAGTTAGAACTCATGTGACAGAGTTTGGTGGAGTTATAGAAGTAGTTGGTGGAGTTAGTATTTAGTTTAACTCGGTTAGACGCTGGTTGAGCTAGTTGTATTTAGTCAAACTGATTGATACACTAGTGAGAGTGGTGTGAATTAATTAGTTAATTAATTCACTAAATAATAACTCATTAATGAACTGAAGAATACATCAGTTAACTACAGTGCATGGACAGTTTTAGTGGAGACTAGTGGAGAGGTAGGTGAAAGAGCAAGTGAGACTATCAGTTGTGACTATAGTGATGCATTGATTGCATGCAACACTCAGTGGAGATGCCAATGAGGATTGCGCACTGCAAGCTTGGTAAATTCGAGTTCATTCAGAGCCATTCTTTAGCAGGGATTGCGCAGTAGAGGCAGGCTAGCAGGTGGCAGAGATCGGTGCATGGATTTGCAAGATCGGGCCTTATTAGTGTGTAGCGATTGTATTGTACTGAGAGCTTGATATGATTAGATTTGTATGAGGATTGTTACATGATCTCTATGACATATATTATATACAGATAGTTGGGGTTTTTAGCTTCAGGCTTTCCCGTTAAACACTGTGTTCATATGTGTGTGAATTTTTATGGTTTCAAGTGTGCATTGCAATTGATTTAATTTCCGCATGTGATGATCAATAGTGGAATAGATTCTGTATTGTGCATGAAGTTAAAATAATGTGTGATCAGGAGAATCTTGGATATATAACACATAAGTTATATAATTTCTACATGTTATCAGAGCGATATTGATCAGAGAAGATTGCAATTATTGAAGCGGTTGAGTTTTGTGCTGGTGGAATTCGAATTTGCTGTAGTGTTTTCTTGGTGTCGAAGTTGAGCATTCATTGAAATGTCTTTCAACAGATTGCGATTGGAGTATGCCCTTGATGGAAACTTGAATTATATTGCATGGAAGGACAGCATGGAGGCGGTGCTGGATGATAATGGGTTGAAGGAGTTCATAGATGCTAAAATTCCAAAACCTGCTTCTAGCGATGCAGCCGCACTTGACGCATGGAAAAAGAAGACAACAAAATGTCGAAGGATTCTGTTGGAAGGTGTGAAGGATCACATAGTGTCTAGCCTTCACGGTAAAGCTAGTCCATTCTTGATGTGGAAAGCTTTGACAGACTTGTTCCAAAGCAAAAGCGACCAAAGGAAGTTGGCGCTTAAAGACAAGCTCATAAAAATAAAAATGGAGAAAGGCGACAGTATACCCAAGTACCTCACGAATTTTGTCCAGTGCAGGGATGAGCTGGGAAGTGTGGGGGTTACTGTAGATGAAGAGGACTTGGTGAGCTTGGCTCTCCTTAGGCTTTCGAAGAGTGGCATAGCTACGAGGACTCTGTCAATGGTCGGGAGAAACTGCCAGGATGGGTGCGAATTTGGTCGGATCTTGTGCAGGAGGAGATAAGGCGGGGTACCAGGGATGGATCTTCATCGAAGAATGAAGATGAAGAAAATTGCGCTTTCGCTGCCAAAGCATGGAAAGGGAAGGGAAAGAAAAATCCTTCTCAATCCGGTGCCAAAGGCAAGAAGCATGACTTGTCCAAGGTGAAGTGCTTTCATTGTCACCAACACGGACATTACACCACTAATTGTCCACAGAAGAAGAAAAATAAGTAGGCTGCTGGATCTGCAGCTGGAGAGGCCTTAGCCTAGCATTTTGAGCTGAATTTTTCGCTGATCGCATGCTTGGTTTCAAGTGTGAGGGGATCAGTGTGGCTTCTTGACAGTGGTGCGTCTTTGCATATGACTGGAGACAAAGATTTGTTTAGTGATCTGAATGAAAAGGATCTTGGAGTGCACATCGAGATGGGTGATGATGGTAGATACAGTGCGACTAGTATCAGGACCATTTCCTTTGAGAGGGAGTCTGGAAAACCTTTCATCTTGAAGGATGTCATGCATGTTCCAGGATTGAAGAAGAATCTGATCTCTGTGGTGATGTTGGAAGACAAGGTTTATGATGTTGCTTTTAGCGAGGAAAAGGCTTTCCTGCGTAGTAAAGCAACGGGTCAAACCAGGAGGATAGGGGTTTGAGTTAAGAACCTTTATCAATTGTAGGTAGATGGCTGCGCAACAATGGCAGGCAAAGCAGAAGGAGTGGTGAGCCGGGATGAGGGCGAATTGTGGCACAGGAGATTGGGCCATCTTCACCATGGCGCTTTGAAAATTTTGCAGCAGATTTCTATTGAGCTTCCCAAGGGTACACTTGTGCAGTCAGATCAGTGCAAGGGATGTACTTTGGGAAAATTTGTGAAGACCACTTTTCATGAGAAGGATAGTCGCACCACGACGATCCTTGAGAGAATTCACATAGATGTGTGTGGACCTTTCTCAGTAGCTTCGACAACAAAGCACAGGTATTATGTGATATTTGTTGATGACTTTTCTCGTAAGTGCTGGATCTTCTTCATGCAGAAGAAGAGCGAGACATACTAAAAGTTTTGTGAGTTCAAGGTGCTAGTTGAGAAAGAGTCGAGGAAGCAGGTGAAATCTCTAAGGAGCGATAATGGTGGTGAATACATCTCTGGCGAATTCAAAGACTTTTGCAGCGCATAAGGAATTCGAAGAGAACTCATAGCACCTCATAACCCACAACAGAATGGGGTCGCGGAGAGAAAGAACAGAACGATAGTGGGTGCTGCACGGGCGATGTTGCATGATCAAGGCCTTCCCATACACTTGTGGGTTGAAGCATGCAACACTGCGGTTTATGTGCAAAACTTTTCTCCTCATAGAGTACTTGGCATGAGTACACCCAAAGAGGCATTTTCTAGTAAGAAGCCTGATATTTCTCATTTGAAGATTTTTGGCTCACCTGTTTACATTCATGTGACGAAGGATGACAGGAAGAAGCTGGAGCCGATCATAGAGGTTGAGATATTTGTGGGGTACACAGAAACACCCCACAATTATCGTGTGTATTTTCCAAACAGTCGAATGACTGTTGTGCGACGGGATATCAAATTTCATGAGGAGAAAGCCATGAAGTTGTCGCTTGAGAGGGAGCTACACTTGCATGCAGATTAGGAGCTACTTGTTCCTAAAGATGAGCCTTAGGATGTGGATCAGCCACAAGAGGAGGTTCATGGAGTGGAAGAAACCACTCATGCAGCGTCAAACATCAGAGGGCAGAAGCGCACTACAGAAGCTGAGCGACTGAATCTTGATGCAGCGCAGAATGTAGGAGTACCTACATCACAGCGTAGACAGAGACAATCACCTGACCGATTTACTAGATACATGGCTCTGATGAGCAAGTGTATCGTGACAAAACCATCTTCTTTCAAGGAAGCTGTGGAAAAATCCCGCATGGGTAGATGCCATGGTGGAAGAGTATGATTTGATTGTCAAAAACAGTGCATGGGAGATTGTCCCAAGGCTGGAAGGGAAATCAGTGGTAGGTTCGAGATGGATCTACAAAGTGAAGCAAGCTGTTGACGGGAGCGTCGAGAAGTATAAAGCAAGATTTGTTGCCCGGGGCTTCTCACAGATCGAGGGGATTGACTATGAAGAAACCTTTGCACATGTCGCAAGGTATTCTTCCATACAAACCATCCTTGCTCTCTCAATGTAGATGGGTTGGCACATTCATAAGATGGATGTGAAGACTGCGTTCCTCAACGGAGTCATTGAGGAGGAGGTGTACATAGAGCAGCTTGAAGGATTCGAAATCTTCAGCAGCGAGTCGCATGTGTGCAGGCTGAAAAGAGTGCTATATGGGCTGAAACAAGCACCTCGTGCTTGGTACACACGGATAGACAGTTATTTCACCGGACTTGGTTTCGCCAAAAGTGAGGTGGATCCGAACCTATACCAGATTGTGGTGGAAGGTAAGTTGCTGATCATTGTACTTTATGTAGATGATTTGATACTAACAAGTGATGAACTGTTGATACACTCATGCAAGGCAGATCTTGCAAAGGAGTTTGAGATGAAGGACTTGGGCCTCCTTCATTATTTCCTGGGATTGGAAATTTGGCAGCGGAAGGGTGGACTGTTTGTGTCTCAAGGCAAGTATGCCCAAGAGATACTGGAGAAGTTCAACATGCAAGGCTATAAGCCTATCGACACTCCTCTTCCTGGTGGTTGGAGAAAAGAGGATGCTACATCGACAGAGGTAGTGGATGCCACTTTTTATCGACAGTTGGTTGGTTCGCTCATGTATCTAGTCAATACATGACCAGACATATGCTATGCTGTTAACCAGCTTTCACAAGCTATGGTTAAGCCTACCAAGCTCTTTGGAAGGCAAGCAAGCATGTCCTGAGGTATCTCAGGGGCACATCGGGATATGGATTGTGGTACAGACAGTCAAATGAGTTGAAGCTGCATGGCTTCACGGATGCAGATTGGGCAGGAAGCCCAACAGACAGAAAGAGAACATCTGGAGGGATTTTCAGTATCAGGTCTACAATAGTTTCTTGGTATAGCAGGAAATAGAGATCTGTGGCACTCAGTTCAGCGGAGGCTGAGTACATGGCAGCAAGTTTGGCTGCATGCAAGGCTATATGGATGAGGAAGATCCTGGTCTAGTTGTTCGGTTCACACTTAGATCCTACTGTGATATATTGTGATAATCAGAGTTGCATTAAAGTCTCAGTTAATCTAGTATTTCATGATAGATCTAAACATATTGACATCCGGTATCATCATATCAGAGATTGTGTGCAGCGGAAGATCATGTTGCTTTATTACATTCCTACAGAGGATCAGGATGCAGATATTCTGACGAAGGCGCTCACTAGTAGCAAATTCGAATACCATAGAGATAGGATCGGGGTGGCAGATAATCCCTATCTTGTTGAGAGGGAGTGTTGAGATTCAACAAGATGATGAGCTTAGTGAAAAGAGTCGCCTTCACTAAGTAGGCCCGCAGGATATTTTTGGCACAAAGTCTATTTTTAGACTATGTCTATTTTTAGACATATGGATCATGTTCTATGAGTTGCAGGATGCTATTTGTGGATGGTTGGTCAAGTCGGGAAAAATAGGTGGACTTCTATTTTTAGACATGTTAGTGGAATCTGTTTTTAGATTGCTAGTCTAAAAATAGACATGTCCAATATTATTAGCTCTTAATAATATTTGGACTCTAAACATTATCTTATTCTCTTGGAGCACTTCAGTTAAGTGCACAGATGTGGCACAGCAGCTGATAGAAGGAATTACGCTATTCTTGAGGGTTTATTGGAGCTAATGCATGAGGAATTCAGTTAGAACTCATGTGACAAAGTTTGGTGGAGTTATAGAAGTAGTTGGTGGAGTTGTATTTAGTTTAACTCAGTTAGACTCAGTTGAGCTAGTTGTATCTAGTCTAACTGATTGATACAATAGTGAGAGTGGTGTGAATTAGTTATTTAATTAATCACTAAATAATAACTCATTAATCAACTGAAGAATACATCAGTTAACTACAGTGCATGGCAGTTTCAGTGGAGACCAGTGGAGAGATAGGTGAAAGGGCAAGATGACTATCGGTTGTGACTATACTGATGCATTGATTGCATCCAACACTCAGTAGAGATGCAAATGAGGATTTTGAAGTGCAAGCCAGGTGGATTTGAGTTCATTCAGAGCCATTCTTCAGTAGGGATTGCGCAGTAGAGACAGGCTAGCAGGTGGTAGATATCGATGCATGGATTTGCAAGATCGGGCCTGATTAGTGTGTAACGATTGTATTGTACTGAGAGCTTGATATGATCAGCTTTGTATGAGGATTGTTACATGATCTCTATGACATATATTATATACATATAGTTGGGGTTTTCAGCTCAGAACTTTCGAATTAAATATTAAATAATTCACATATGCTGTAATTTTAAGTTATGTCTTCACATTACTATTAGATTCATTCCTTGTATCAGGTCAATAATTAGAATAGATTACGTGTGCATAGAGTTAAAATAGTGTGTGATCAGGAGAATCTTGGATATATAACACATAAGTTATACAATTTCTACAGTAAAATTTAATATAAATGTTTATTCAATGTGATTGAATCAAACTTGAAATGAGATTCTCAATTAATTTTAAGTTCAATGAACTGAGATTATTGAACTTAAAAAGACATCATGGTTTCGAAATATCTATGTGAACATTTTCAGTGATACTATATTCAAACTCACAATACTAATTGTATACTTTGATAAAAAATGAGTTGAAAATAAGATAAATTTTTTTTTTTTAAATAAATAAATAAATATATATATATATATATACAAAATTTAATTGATTTTTTAAAAAAGTTATAAAGTATTATAACTATTTTTTTTTTACAACGTTATTAAAAATAAAACATTTACAATAAATAGAGTTTAGTTGAAACATTAAATTTTAGTTGCAAAAGATAAAGTTTAATTGAAACTCTTAAACATAGTTTGTCACTAACAAGTGGGATAGTTTGCCGTTTTCTTGAGTCTAAGTGGAGAGTTAAATGTGAATACAATATGGACTGAAAACACCAATGATTTCATTTCATGTGTACGTGGTAAATATTAAGAGGCTAGTTGTTCAATTTTCTTACACGACGAGATAGTGTTGCGAGACTCTCAATAAACGAGCAACACAATTAATAATACAAAATGATTAAGATTATATAAAAATAATAACAATCATTTAGTGTTTTGCAATTATTTAGCTAATATTGATATAACAAAAAAAATAGTATAGTTGAGTAAAGTGCATATAAAATGTTTCAACTAGCGTAATGTATTGAAAGCTTTATTATAATGATTTTGGAAGAAACAATGTTTTATAGTGATCATGAAATATATATATATATATATATAATTGACTTAAAAGAAAATATGCGATAATTTTTTTTTTTTTTTTTTTGACTTTTGAAAAGTGTATTTTTCTTTACAATGCAAACATACATTTAACTATAATAAGTTTTGGCACTTCTAATGTATTGTGTGAATTTATGACTTTTAAGAAGTTGTATTATAATGTAGATTTATTGGATCAACTATAATAACTTTTGGTGCTTCCAATGCATTGTAAATTTCACTGAAAATATTTTGATACCTTAACAAGTAACAACAATACTTGTTTCATTACACGCTTGTCTATAGTTTATTAGACTATATAAATATGAATTTTACATTGTACACTATATATTATAGGCTATATCCCAGATGTGGGTGCCTCTTAGAGTTTGGTCCGCTCGCCACCTGGCCTCCCCATCGCTGGGCAACCATCCTCGCCACGAGGTAGCACATGACCCTGGCGTGGGTGCCATTAAATATGCCAAACCGGCTCCGTAGCCCAGCGCCTTAACTGCAATTCAATTCCCTCACTGTGAATTCACTTCCACACGTCCTAGTTGCAGAAATCCCTGACCATTTATGGGCAATGGCACCGTCCCCTATCAGCACTTCTCCCTTCGTTTCACTGTCAATTTCTCTCTCGGCTCTGTCATTTCATGTTGCGCCTCAGCCCCTCTCGCAACCTTGCAGACTCCCTTCGCCCATTCACTCCACGCTGATTACAGTTACACTGCTATCCCTGCTCACTCAACTCATTCACATTCCCAGAATTGGCTGCCTCCATGCGTCAACGCCACCGTATGCACTGCCACAAAGGTGGAGGTCGTGGCTCGCCCTCCTGACCTCCCATCCATGCCTTGGTGGAACGTTCTCTGGACTTCTCCCTGGACTTGGATTCGCTGAAGGTCCTTGACCCTCAACACCTCTCAACCCACATCTCTCTGCGCCTTCCTGAAGCTCAGTCTCGCCCATCTGGTTCGAGGTCCAGGAAGAGGATGAATAAATCTACTCTGTCACCCTCTTTCCTTCAATAACCTCGGAAAATGGTGGCTCTACCCGTCAAGCCTTTGGAGGACTCCGCAGACAGTGGTGGTAGCATTAGTTCCGCAGTAGGTGGAAAAGCAGTAGCTACAGGTGCCCGTTCGACTTCCACGCCGGAGCTGGACCCCCAGCTGTCCAAGCCAGAGGACGACCCCTCTGATTATGAGTGCTTCATTGAGGAAGACCAGCCTCCCCAGCCAATTCAAGATGACAAGAACTAGAGCGCTTAGTGCCATGGTTCCTACTTTTCATGTTTTTTTCCAGCTCTGTTATAGTTTCTATGTTTCTTTACTTTCTGCATAGCATATTTAGATACTGGGTGCTTCTGTTCAATGCTGGTTTCCCCTCCAGGGGTAGCAAATATTATGCTATTTGGACTGGTTTATGGGTTGGTTTCCCCTCTTGGGGCAACTCCATTTTTGTTTTTTTGAATTTTCTCTTTCCCACCGAATTTGCTAACTCAACAATTCTGGTCAAGACAATGAACTGTAACACTGTACTTTTTGTATGATATAATAGAATCTAGTCATATTTAGAAAAAAAATATATTATATGCTATATAGTAGATTTTCCACTACAAAAATACTTATTTTGTTGCAGGCTTTTATATAGTTTATTAAGCTATATAAATATACATTCTATAATATCAAGCACTGTGCACTTTTTCAATATATTAGTTATATGGTATTGACCTTGTAAACCATGACACTTATGTAAATATGTCATGATAAGTCTTCAAAACTAAACTAGTTATTGTAACCTAATTGTTTAACCATTTTACTAAATTTTCAAATTTTCGTTGACATATAATATAATTAATTTTTTTTTTTTTTTATGTTCTGTAAGTTTTAAGAATCTAAAATTGATTGAAAAAATTAATAAAAAAAAGGTTAAACATAATATAAAAGTTCAATCAATCTAATTAAATCAAATTTATTTAAGAACTAAGATTCTCAATCAAATTTATTTAAGAATTGAGATTCTCTAAATTGAAGAGACATTATGGTTTCCAAATATAAGTGTCCATTATTAAAACTCATATAATGTATATTCTGATGAAAAATGAGTTGAAAGCTAGATACCTTTAATTTTTAAAATTTATTTATTTATTTATTGAAATATATGTTTTTTGGTTTTGATTTAAAAAAAACGACTATGTATTGCATTAAGCCGATGCCACCTGGATCCTCATTAACCGATTTCTTAGAGGCCATAATGGAAATATTACAATGTGATCTAAATTTCGTTGTGGGCGTGAATAACACACATGCATGCTGCATCTCATATATGAATTCACACATTCGAAGGGTTGTCTTATACATTGTCGCTTCCTTCCATCTGTCCTTTGAACAACATAGTGTGCTGACCTCAACCCATGTGTTTGCATATACACACTTCTCTATGGCACCCAAGAGCCACCATATTACAACAATATTTATCATAACTTCGAATGTTTTATATGATAAGATCCGACTCCTTTCTCTAGGAATAATTCGTGTACATGATTGGAACAACAATATTTTTGATTGAATTTTCACCTTCATTAATCCTTAGCTTACCTTGATCTAGTTGTGCCCCTTGATTAGCTAATGTGTCTTTTTCCATTTTCAGATGGATTTTAACATAGAAAAATTTAATCAAATCAAAATATTCGAAAAGAAGTTTGATTTTGTGTAGGGTGGGTGTCAAGGATTGCATATCATTTTCTTTAATTTTGTCTATTTGCTGAAATACAATCTCTGAATTTACTAATATCATCAATTGACGAAGATATTTAGAGAGAGTCAATTTCAATTTTAGATAGGGAGCTAAATATTTAATTTGGTTATTTGTTGAGATCACTAGGTCTGAAGCAAATTGAATCTCTCTTTCTTCATCAGATCGAAAATAACCCCTCTCACTCCCACCTCCCCGTTTGGTTTTGATTTTTAAGAAACTAAAACTTAATTGATTTTTTAAGGGCACAAAGTATTACAATTGACTTTTTTTAAAGAACTACATTATTAAAAAAATTAGTTGAAAAATTAATCACATGAAAAAGAGTTCATGCATGTGCGGAAAAGGTGTTGTGCGGGATGGAGGTGTGCAGAAGAAGCATACGAAATAGTGAATTTGTTCGAAGGGAGGAAGATGTGGAAGAGAAATCCCCACTCTTGCACCTTTTGTACCTCCTGCGCAACACTTATTGTTAAAAACGATGCCACAATGCAAACATACCATATTCATTTGTTTGACACTGTTTTTTTCAAGCATCTAGTGGATTAAATCAATATTTTTCTCTCAATGCAATCTTGCCACAGAAGAAGATCCATAAATACTTGTACATATGATATGTTATATTTTTTTTTCCTATACCAAATTTAAGTTGTTTTACCATTTCATGTTTCATAATTTTCACTTCCATAAATTTGAAAAAAATAATGGACGACTTTCTAAGTTTTATGAACCTAAATTTTAAGAGTGTAAAATTGATTGAAACCGTAAGAAAATAAAAGTGGTTAAATGTGATATAAATGTTCATTCAATATGACTGAATCAAACTTATTTAAAAACTAAGATCAAATGGTGGTTTGAAAAATGAATTGAAAGCAAAATAAATTTATTTTTTAAAATAGATTTATTTTTTTGTTTTGTTTTTTTAAGAAAATAAAGCTTAATTGAATTTTTTAACTGCATAAATTATTATATATATATATATATATATATATATATATATATATAACAATTTTACTGAAAAGAAAAAAAATACATCAAATAAATAAAGTTTAGCTGAAAAATTAAATTTTAGTTGCAAAGGATAAAGTTTAATTGAAACTTTTAAATATAGTTGGTCAGTAACAAGTGGGAAAGTTGCAAAATGAGGTATATGTAAAGTCCAGACATAACTAGGTTATATAGCTATGGTCATTTTCTTGAGTGTCCGTGGAGAGTTAAACATTAAGATGGTATGGACTGAAAACACAAATGGTTTTATATGCATGTAGTAAATATTAAGAGGTTAGTCTTGCAATTTCCTTACATAGTTAGATAGTGAGTAATAAGACTATCAATAAACACAATTTATAATACAAGACAATTAAAGATGATATAGAAACAATAATAGTCATCAAGTTTTTTAATTATTTATATCAATATTGATGTAACAAAAAAATAATTATTTAGCTCAAAATTGATGTAACAAATAAAATTAGTATCATCCAGTAGAGTGCATATAAAATGTTATAACTAGTATGATGCATTGAAAACATTATTATAATGAATATTTTGGAAGAAATAATGTTTTATAGTGATAATGAAATATGTAACTAATATTTATACTCGTATATATAAATAATTTTAAAATATATAAAATACATTTTTAATATTATTGACTTAAAAAGGGATTTTTTTTTTAATTTTTTTAATTTTTTTTACAATGCAAACATACATTTAACTTTTGTACTTCCAATATATTGTGTGAATTTGTAACTCTTAAGAAGTTGTATTACAATGTAGATTTATTGGATTAATTATAATAACTTTTGGTACTTTTAATGCGTTGTAAACCCTGCTCAAAAACTAATTTGGTACCTTACAAGTAATGACAATACTTGTTTCGTTGCAAACTTGTATATAATTTATTAGGCTATATAAAATGAATTCTACATTGTAGGCTATATAGTTGATTTTCCAAGACGACAATACTTGTTTCATTGCAGACTTCTATATAGTTGATTAGGCTATATAACTACAAATTCTATAATGCAAACATGGTGTACTCTTCTAGTGTATTAGTTATATAGTGCTGACTTTGTAAATGTGACAATTTTATTTTTATTTTTATTTTAGTATATTTCATAATAGAAGCTTATGATTTGTTTTCATGGATGCCATATTTTAGAGATAGCTTTGTCTCTAAAACTTCCTTATTTAGTTTTGTGTCTTATATGAGGTATTTATTTATTACATTTTAAGTTTTCTATCACATTGTAAGCACACTATTATAATTCTTCAAAACAAATTGAAGCTTCACGTCCATGGATTTGTGGATATGAGCTTATTTCATTCATTCAATTTATTCAAGTTTTTAATATTTTATACCTTTTAGTTTATGCAACTATGCGTTTGCTGATTTTATATCTATTTTATATCTGAAAACTTGAACCTGTACATTCAAAAGCGTGGACATAGGTTTAGGCCATGAGTATATAGAAAATGAATAGAGAAAACCTAAAACTATAGACAACGCAAAAACTAAAACTATAGACAATGCACCACAATAAGTTTTTGAGAAATAGATGAACCAAAATCATATATAGTTGGAAAGTGATATCAAAAGTGGATAGCGAGGGGGTCCCTGTTGGTATTAAAAACCACCACGAGGGGGTTTGCTATTCACCAATGTTCACCATGCTATGAAAAAGTGGTTTTCACGAAATGCCAAAATGCGTACCCCATGCCTTTGTTAAACTTCAGATGAGTAGGGGGGTTGGCTATTTAATAGTGGTCATCGATCATATCTTAGTAGGCCATCACCTCTCCCGACTTGCGTGCCCTTTGGATTATCCCATTATGTATCAAAACACGAGGATATTTTTAAAATATAAAATATGTAGAGAATTATTCTTCATGGAAGCCAATGATGTTGAGATTACACAATGAGAGAAGTCGGTTATAAAAATATTTATTTGCTACTACTTCCAGTATCTATGTTTTGTACTGTGATCATAATGGGGAAGAATATTTCTAGTCCTAATTGTGGATGGATTTTAATAGGAATAATGTTGGTTGCTTTTTTTGGGTTTCTTTCAAGAAATTGTGTCTAAGACCGTTTAGCCACATTTTCTGAGTCCTATTGGGTAATGTGGGGTGATGACCACTTTCAGAAAATGGAGGGTAGGAATGCCATTTCGCTGAAACTGGACCGATCCTCAGTTATAACCTAATCCATATTTTTGGTGATTTGATATATATATATATATATATACAATCCTATGCAATCAGAACATGAAGGACTTGATAACATACTATGTGAATATAGTGTTAGGATTTAATAGTAGAAAAAACTTCAAAATATGTGAAATATAAAAAGAGTTTGAAATCCTGGGTATGTTTTTTTGAAGGAAAAAAATTGTAACTTTATTTATCAAGATAAACAAACTTACATTTTGTGTATGCACTTCAGAGTACATTAAAAAAGGATCTACCCAGATCCATACGATGGAAAAAAAGGTACAATAAACATCTCGACAAATAGTCTTCATCCATAGAAAAATAACTCCTTGAGGGTGCCCTCTAAGACCATTTATAATATATCACTGCCATACAAAAAATCCAGTCAAAGAACCTGTAAATACAACCAAAAATTCTAAACAAAATAGACAAGATCATATATCAAAATCCATGCAATATGAGTATCCAAGATATGTAGTATAAAGAGATGACATAGAAAATATGTTAGCATTGTGGCCTAATGTGTTGGACTTGATGTCAACCTGCATTATGATATCATCACACCATGTCTACCTGGATCCTTTGGTGGCCAATAGTTCTGTTGCAGGAAGAGGCAGGAGTTGTTGAAATTTGCAATAAGAAACAATGAAATTGGCATCTAGAAACAACATGACAAAACACACACTAGTGTGGGATCACAGGTCACGCAGTGATGGGTCCTAGCGATACATTAGTGTGCAAGCCAATTTATTAAATAAATTGGAAATGTGTCTAATTTAATTTTCCCTTAATTAAATTGGACAATAAATTGTAATCTTATCTCATAAACACTTGTAATAGCTAACTGAGTGTGATAGACTCAGTTAGCTCATGAAATTCGAGTTGAGGGTGGTTGGTGAGGCATGCAGAGTGATTCTATTTGTTTTAGAGTCCAAGTTGCAGTTAGTGTATTAGTTTAATACATGAGAAATCAGTTAACTCAATTAAGTGAGTTAAAATCAGTTTAACTAGTTGTAACTGATTGTTGCACTAGTGAGAGGTTAAGTGAATTAAATCAGATTTAATCACATGCAGTGATTTGTCAAGTGACCGATGATTTACTATTAATAGCTGCATGCATGTCAGTTATGATGAAGACCTAGTTGAGACAAAGGTTAAAGGGAAGTTAACTATCAGTTGTACTTTTAGCAAACTGCCCAGATGCAGTTAAAACACCATAGGATTTCCCATGATGTTTGCGTAGTAAAGAAAGGCTGAAATTCCTAAACAATAAGGATTTCATTCCACATGAATTGTGCAAGCAAGGCAGGCTGAGCAGAGGCTGAAAATTGTCTAAATGCTGGTTGATTTTGTCCAGATCAGTGTGAGACAGTTAGCAGAGTGCAACAGACTCTTGTGAGAAGAGTGCATTGTAATTGTTTCATGATTCCTTGGTTCATTATACAATAGAGATAGAGGGGTTTTGAGCAGCAAGCTTTCCCCAGGAAAAATATCTGTGTTGTAGATTGATTTGCTTCTTTATTTTACTTGGTGTGATTGTGCAATCGTGTTTATTTTCTACAACAAATTTGTAGAAGGATTCAGTATCTTGCTTTAGCATATTGCATGATCGGATTGAATCCATTGATATACATATTGTTTGTATAATTTATGTAGGAGTTGCGTAAAGAATATGGATTGCATTCCACATGAATTGCGCAAGGCAGGCAGGCTGAGTAGAGGTTGAAAATTGGCTAAGTGTTGGTCGATTTTGTCCAGATCAGTGTGAGACAGTTAGCAGGGTGAAACATACTCTTGTGAGAAGAGTGCATTGTAATTATTTCACGATTCCTTGGTTCATTATACAATAAATATAGAGGGGTTTTAAGCAGCAAGCTTTCTCTAGGAAAAATATCTGTGTTGTAGATTGATTTGCTTCTTTCTTTTACTTGGTGTGATTGTGCGATCGTGTTTATTTTCTACAACAAATTTGTAGAAGTATTCAGTATCTTGCTTTAGCATATCGCATGATCGGATTGAATCCATTGATATACATATTGTTTGTATAATTTCTATAGGAGTTGCATGAAGAGGCAGAGGTTTGGTTAGATAATTTCTTATGAGGATAGTGCCTGCAAAGGTTTGATGAAGTGTTGTAGAGGATACATATGATTGTACAGGTGTTGTAGAGGATGATTAAGTGTGTGGCAGAGTTATGGGCTAAGAGTAAGTGGTTTTTCCTCAGTTAAGCTATCTTCATTGGGAGTCAGGCATGCGCAGAGCGAAGATAAGGAATCTTCACAGGATACGAATGGAATCACAACGAAGATCTTGTATATGAGCTAGTAATAATCCCAATGAAGGTGCCTATAGGTAATGAAAATTAAAAACCATGAGCTCAACCACCAATTTTCCCATGGAATCAGTGCGCGAGGTTGATCCAATGTGCAATTGAAGTGATCAACATAACCTTCACGTAAATACCTTAGATCTTCTTGTGGTATTTAGAAGGAAAATAGACTATAAAAGGGGAGTGATCTTGATCATTCATGTGTGCAAAAAGAGGTGTGGATCGATATGGAGTTGTCTTTTTATTTTTTATTTTTTATTTTATGTTATTGCACAAGTCTCGAGGAGGCAATGGTAGCAATTATCAAGGGAAGTGCATGATCGATTTGAGTCTATTAAAGAATAAGTGTATTTGATGGAGAAGAAATTTATGGTTGTAGGGATCCACACATAAATCTATCTACTGAGTGAGCACATTGAAAGTATGAAGATTGTAGTCTATCTTCACTTCTTGGCTTAGATTGACAAAAACCAATAGTTTCTCACTGAAGGTTCATTTATGCACACGATATTAGTGTTATACACACTATCTAATAATTGAATGTGTTTGAATAGGCTTAAATGTTACAAGATTCATTGCAGAGATCAATCTTTTAAGTGCAGGACAAATATTTTGTCTCTCAGAAGTATGATATGAAAATATTAGCACTTAGACAAAGGTTTATAATTGTTGCACAACAAAATTATATACATTATTGTTTGGCTCTCTGTGAAGTCTATATTTGTTTTGTAGAGAAAATAGATAAAAACTTTATGATAGAGATCAACACCATATTACAAAATGCATAGATAAGTTTTCATATGAATTTAATGCTATTGATAAGTGTCCATTGAATCTCTTCATGTCTTGCTTACTGAAGGGTTTTACAAAGACTAATTCTCATTGTATTAGAGAAATTTTTTTTGACAATGGTTGGGAAGTGGTTTTTTGTCAATGTATTTTACTGCAAATATTGTGATAATATTGATTTACCTTCATATATTAATGATCTAAAATTGACGGGTTTGTAGATATAGAGTTTTGTCATTATTTACATGTTTAGTGCTTTGGGTCAGATTTTCTAGTGTTGCTTATGAGTATGCCTGACATTAAATAGGGTTGTGATAATCTCATATATATATATATATATATATATATATATATATATATATATATATATATATATATATATATATATATATATATATATATATATGTATTCTTATATATCAATCTTGTGTAACATAATTCAAGGATTGAGATCCATCAATGTCAAGAGATTATTTGACAGAATTTGTTGCTACTTGTCTTGATTCATCTTCAAGATCTTGAATTGAAGGGCTTGCAGAGACATAACTTTGACATTGTTCACATGTTAATGCATTCATAGATAATTTCTTTGAGTAGAGATTATTTTTGGCAGAAGTACTTGGTTGCTTGCTACATCTTGCAAATATTGAAAGCACAAGACAAAGAATGTCTCACATTTTGATTAGAAGTTCATATGGAAAAATTGTGACATTTTCCTACGAATTAATCAAGTTGTTGTTTGTCATATGATGCTAGAACACAATAATTTTGATGCTTGTTTGCGGTAGAAAAAATTTTGATTCAGAGAATATTTATGACAATATTGACACTTTATATTTGCAAGTGCCTATGATGATGCTACTTTTTGATGGTTGTTGTTGGTATTATGCAGAGATACGATTTGCAAAGACATAATGATTATAGGGAATGCCTTCATTCATTGCGAAAGGTGCTTGTTGATGTATGTTGTTGTGTCTATGGCTCAGTAGAGTATGATTTAGTGTTCATGTATACGAAGGCTTGATGAGGTTGCTACTATATCTAACTTGTCATTGTGTTGGATTGATGAACTAGAATTTGTAGCTGAAAATGTGTTGATGTTGCATTCTATGGTTTGTCATTAATATGGATGGTATTTTTATGCTACAATGAGGTTGCTATAGTTTGACTACATTGATGAACAAAGAGATGGTTTACATTGGCATGTTGTTGTCAAATAAACACATGTTAATGATAGAGTTATGTTTAAGTGAGTGGATTGGTTATCAAAGAAATAATTGATGAGTTGAGTCATGCATGGATGCTTTTGGATAGGAGGTACTAGGGTTTGAATTTAATGTCTGTTTGTGGTTGGTGGATCGTGAGCATTGTCTTTTATTGATTTCTTGGTTAC
This sequence comes from Pinus albicaulis, assembly GCA_034641835.2. Classification (NCBI taxonomy): domain Eukaryota; kingdom Viridiplantae; phylum Streptophyta; class Pinopsida; order Pinales; family Pinaceae; genus Pinus; species Pinus albicaulis. Next base: position 912,349,560 of record CM076576.1, on the reverse strand, counting down.
TGCAAAGGAAGTTTTTTTTTGTGTTAATGAATTTTTTTTTTTTTTTTTTGTTGATTATAAATTTGTTGCAGAGATTTTTTTGTATTTGTTATTCAAATTGAGAAAAATTGTATGTGGGAGTCCAGTTTGAAAATTAGATGAAAAGTGGCCTGCAAGAGTTGTGTCTAAGTCAGGAGGATCAAGTGTGAAAGATTATGAAATATGATCCACATAGGAACTACGGGTTGGAGAATTCAGTGAGAGAGTGGTAGCTTCCTTCTAGTGGTGGCCGATAAATTTGATCAGGGAGTAGTAGCTTCCTTCCAGTCGAAGCTGGAAAAATAAGAGGAGGTGTTAGCTTCTAGCAGGTAGGAGTCTGCACACTGGTAAGAGTCTGCACCAGTGTAAGATGTAAGAATATTTTCTTAATAATAATAAGAAGATAGAGACAACAACAACGGTGGTTTTCCCCAGTTGGGTTTTCCACCTAAATATTTGGTGTCCCCATGTGTTGATATGATTACATGTTCTCATGGTTATGCTATTATGTTGAATGCTGCTCATGATTTACTACATATGCCTCTAGATATACTGCATACTATACTGTTAATGAAATGATGATCTAGATAATATTGAAAATAAAAGGCATAAAAAACTAAAATTTGATCTGGAATGAAATACCGATTCACCCCTCTCATCATTTCTAACAAAACAAGCTAAATATGAACCTCGTGCAGGTCCATAAAAAGTAGATAATAAAACTAATAATGAACATCATTTAATATTTCTTCAATTAACCATAGCCCTACGACTAACTAAAAGGCTTCCTTAGAAATTCGATCCAATCTAAGTAGTAGTTGTGTTTCTTGTATATATGAGAAGAAGAGAAATCAACAAATAAATGTTTTAATCTCGTCCTCAAGAATGTGAACAAGATGTAAACAATGACACAGTTGGAACTCATTGACTTGTTGAGATTTCTAATAATAATTTAGAGAAAATCTCATAAATATGACAATAATAGGATTTGTTGCTAAATTGACTGCATCTAATCCTGATGTGGAGTTATTGCATCCTATTTTGTTGTGATTGAATTCATGATTTAGTTTCTACTCCCAGCTATAAAATGTAAGCCCGTAGAGGCAAATATGCATGAGGGATGTGAGGTGAGAGGAAGAGAAGTGCAGATGAGAAACTATGCTGTTGTAATTCTCCTGTTGATGAATGAGATTGTTGATGCCTCTGTTTGGTGGATGTAGCCCAGATTGGTTGGGTGAACCACGTTAAATCCTTTGTCTCATGTTTTATGCTGTGCGTCTGTGTGTTTTATTTGTTTTTCCGCTGTGATAACTCTGAAAATTGGTATCAGAGCCGACTGAAGGCTGTGTTAACGTGTGATTTCTTCTGACTCTATTCTTTTGTTTTCCGCTGAAAGCTGTGTTAGCGTGAATGAATGCATACTGCATGCAATTTTCTGTTTGTTTAATGTGCTCAAGTCAACTTGCTCATGCTGCATGGCGTCGTTTTCTTGCACTGGCTTCCAACCAGTAAGAGAACATCGGTGTAGAGACAGAGAAAAGCAAAGTAAAATTTGCAGGTGCTGAAAAGGGTATAATTATACACCCACCTTCAATAAGTTGTATGCCTGTGCTATCTTCCTTAAAAGGCACTGCGTTTTTCTTATTTTCCTCTTGGGAGTTTGAGAACAAAGAAATGAGGAACAAATTCATACACTTGGAGCTGGAATTATAGGTCCCTCAACGCTACCGAATCCCCAAAAATTAAACTGTCTGCGTCCTCTATAATCATCTGTCTATATTGATCACGCCAGACCTGATTTTTACATTTGAGAGAGTTGTGTATGAACTAAAATGTTAATCATGTCCACTATTTATACGGTTTGATTTCACATTACAGGAAGTGTTTTTTGTGTTGCTCGTGTATGGTGCACCAATGCTGTGTTAATGTGAATGCTCAGATGGGAGGCCGCCTGCGCAGTTGCTGGCTGAGGCAGCTTGCGTGAAGGCTGTCGATGGACAACGTTAAGTCAACAGAATGCAGGTTGGCTTGATTTGGTATATAAGGCTGCTGTTGATAGAGAAATGAACAGCGCCGTGAACTGGATGGAGACTGCGGCATCGAATCAAGATGCATATTGATGATCGGCTATCAATGTGGTATCAAATTTGTTGCGGTGGAGCATAGAGAAGAACTATTGCTGCGTGTGCTGAGGCCATAGAAGGACTGTTGCACAGCTGGTTCGAGGATCTTGTCGTGGTGGTTGAAGTAGGATTCAACCAAGCTGGAATAACATTTAAGTATCCTTAAATTCTTTGTTAATAAGCTACTACATGTAATCTTTCATGATAGTGTTGTGTGATGTTTTCTGTGCTGTGTGAAAAGTCAGATTTAAATGTCAAAAACACAAAGTGCTTGATTTGAGATAGATAAGTTCAATGGGAAAAACAACTTCGAGATTTTGAAAGTTAAGATGCATGATCTACTTGTGCAACAAGGCATGGCGAAGGCACTTTTGGGCATAGCCAAACAACCTTTCGCCATGACAGATGACGAATGGAGTGACATCGATGAAAGAGCACTGAGCGACATTCGATTGTGTTTGGCGGATGATGTTTTATTTAACATCGTGTCAGAGAAAATTGCTGTTGGTTTGTGGACAAAGCTTGAAAAGCTGTACATGAAAAAATCCTTAACAAATAGGATTCTTCTGAAGAGACAGTTGTACAGCTTGCGCATGAAGGAAGGTACGACGATAAATGATCTTCTGAATACCTTTAATACTCTTCTGGTGCAGTTAGATAATACAGATGTAAAATTTGATTAAGAAGATAAAGCTATAACTTTATTATGCTCGTTGCCCGAGTCATGGGATCATTTTGTTACTTTTATAAGTCTTAGTTCATCAGAAACCCTTGAATTTGATGATGTTGTTGGAGCTTTGTTATCTAAAGAAACAAGGAAAAGGTAAAATTCAGAAACCTCTACATCAGAAGCAATGATGGTTAGAGGTCGTTCTAAAGAAAGACGCTTCAGTAAGCAGAACAACTCGCGATCAAAATCGAAAGGGAAGAAGAGAAAGGCAAAGTGTTGGTTTTGTGGCAAATCAGGACATTTGAAGAAGGACTGTTGGAAGAGACAAAAAACATCCAAAGGAGACTCTTTGACAGAAAATAAAGAAGCAAACACGACATATACAGGTTCGGCATCCGGTTCAGGTATGAGTGATGAAGTTTTATCGGTCAGTTTGTCTAATCATGATCAACATTGGTTGTTAGATTATGGTGCGTCAAATCACATGTGCATTCATATAGAGTGGTTTAAATCTTATAAATCAATCAATGATGGAGTTGTTTACATGGGAAATGATGTCTCATGTAATATTGTGGGAATTGGAAGCATCTAGATTAAAATGTTTGATGGGACAAATAAAATTTTAATTGATGTAAGACTCGTGCCTGAACTCAGAAAAAACCTCATTTCTCTAGGAGTGCTAGACACAAATGGATATAAAACCTTTATTTAAGGTGGAGTAATGAAAGTTTATAAAGGAATTTTACTAGTAATGAAAGCAAAGAAGGTTGGAAATCTTTTTCAGTTAGAAGGAAGAACAGAGTCAGATCATGCTTTTACAGTATCTGAAAACGACAGTAATTCTATTCGTCTATGGCATCAACGGTTGGGCCATATATATAGACGGAGCTAAGAAAAACAAGATCGATAGATTTTGAGGTATAGACAAAATATCATAAGCGATACAGGATAAGCGGAATGGCGATTAGGGTTCAGGTTTGTTCCACACAGGCGGCCGCTCTCTCCTCTGATGCTCTCGCGCCGCAACTGCTTGGGCGACCATCTCCATTTTCCTCTGCATCGGAAGGACCCTGCTCTACGTTGCTCGCTCAGGATCATCACTGTCCCGCAGCCCTGAAGCTGCTATCGCCTCCAACAGATCGACGGCAGCGTGTTTTTCACTTCGGGAGCCCCTATCGCTCCTCTGAGGCACTGCATGAGGATTCCCGTGGTAGCTCTCATGCTCCAAGACCTCTGGACAGGCGCGCAGAGTTTGACTTTCTCATTTCTCAGTACGCAGGTAGCAGTGTAGGGTTCTGCTTGCGGTGGAATAAATTGCCGCCTTTTTATTGCTCTGTCCCCCTGTTCTCAGTTTCAGATTTGAGATGGAGCGTCTGTCTCCCCTCGCAGGAGAAATGTCCTCCCAAACAGCTCCCAGGCAGACTTACTAATGGAGACATTAAAGATCCTTTCTCTGTGTCAATACAACAGACATCCAAGATCTACTCTGCCTCCTATCAGATCCAAATTTCACAACCTTCAGGCAAGACCATTCTGCTCTGGGTTCGCTCCTCAGATCTGGTGCAGACTCTTAAACTAAATCTGGAACGCCGGATTGGGATTCCCTCAGCCCTTCAGAGGCTTCTCTTTCGAGGTAAACAACTTGAAGATACTCTATCCCTCTCTTCTTACATCATTAATAAGAATAACTCTTTAGTACTCACCCTTCGTTTGAGAGGTGGTGCTGTTGGACAGTCCTCTTCTGCTCCTTCCTTCTCATACAGAGATGCGGTTCACTCTGAGCGCCCCAAACCCCCTGAAGCCCTTAAACCAAAGCCTTTTTTGGTTGACAAGCTTGAGGAGGTTCCCTCTGTTGAGTTAACCCATTCAGGCATCGCAAATGATCTTCAAACGTTTGCAGAAAGAGCCATCATATGCAGATTTAATGGACTGTGGCCGCGCTCTAAGGAAATCTATGATTGGATCCACGCTAAATGGACTCACCATTGCAAAGTCAGCTTCTGTTCAAAAAGATATTTCATAGTTCTGTTTGATAATATTAAGCATTATGAAAAGGCTATAGAACAAGGTCCTTGGTTCATGGGAACTGCAGGGCTCTTCTTAATACCATGGTTCCCAGATTTTGACCCAGCAACTGCTGTCATCACCAGGACACCCGTCTGGATCAGGCTTCCCAACTTACCAGTCCACTTATGGCATGTTAGAGTCTATAGAGCGATAGGCGACACCTTGGGCAGTTTTCTGATGGGAGATTATTGGCGGGAAAACAAGGGTCTCTACACATATGCCAGAATATGTGTGGAACTAGATTTAAGCAAGGGACTTCCAGACCAAATCAATCTCAAGATAAACGACTTTTTTTGGACTCAGACACTGGATTATGAGAATACTGCCTTCCGTTGCCGACATTGTCATCAAACAGGGCATCTGCAGAACTCATGCCTAGCTCTCCCGACAAAACAGAAAAAGGAGAACAACTCCAAGCCCAAAACGAAACGATGGACTCCTTACTCTCCGCCACCTACAGAGGACTTTGATTCCTCAGAATCGGATGGAAGTGATGCAGAATCGGATCAGAATCAGACAATGGACATTCCCACCGATGCTCCTTTGCATCCGCCCGATACTGCTGTCGCTCAGAAGCGCTCCCATGTTACCTCCTCTTCCGATTCTGATAAGGAGATCCCCCCTACGGAGAAATCCAGTCTTCAAGTTGTTCTAGCTCATACACCCTTGGATGGATGGGTTAAAGTTAGTAAAAAGAAAGGGAAAAAGCTTCGTGTAGAGGCCTCTACCCACTCTGGGTAGTTTTCGGTCTTTTTGCCATCCTTTTTTTTCTTGTCTTTCCTTGCTTGTTTCTTTCCTTCTCTAGAACCGAGGTTGATAGTTTTATCATTTCCAATTGCTGGCTTTTTGTTTCTCTTGATTGTATCATCATCTTGTACCATATTTCAGCTTAATAGATTCAGTCTAATTCAAAAAAAAAAAAAAAAAAAAAACGGTTGGGCCATATGAGCGAAAGAGGATTAAAATTTTTATCTGATCGTAAGTTACTTCCTAGTTTAAAATCTTCTAAGTTAGATTTCTGCAAACATTGTCTATATGGGAAACAAAGCAAGAAGAAGTTTAAAACTAGAAAACATACTAGTAAGGGAATCCTTGATTATATCCATTCTGATGTTTGGGGTCCATCTCCTACAACCTCATATGGAGGATCATCATATTTTGTATCTTTTATTGATGATTTCTCTAGAAAAGTGTGGGTCTATATGTTAAAGAAAAAGTCTGATGTATTCACAGTTTTCAAACAATTTAGAGCATTAGTAGAAAACATCACTGGAAGAACCATTAAATGTTTAAGAACTGACAATGGTGGTGAGTTTACTTCAAAGGAATTTTATAATTATTGCAAGGAAGCTGGGATCGAAAGACATAGAACTACTGTATATACTTCTCAGCAAAATGGAATTGCTAAACGCATGAACAAGATTCTCTTAGAAAGAGCAAGAAGTATGCTTAGTAACGCCAAGTTGCAGAAGGAACTTTGGATAGAAGTAGTATCTACGGCTTGTTATTTGATAAATCGATCACCATCAACTACAATAGGATGCAAAATTCCTCAAGAGGTATGGAAAGGTCATCCATGCGATTATTCTAAACTGAAAGTTTTTGGTTGTGATGCATATGCTCTAATTCCGAAACATTAGCGTTCTAAATTAGATCCTAAATAAAAAAGATATATCTTTGTTGGATATGGTGATGGGACTAAGGGACACAGGTTGTGGGATCTTACTACTCACAAGATCATCATTAACAGAGATGTTAAATTCAATGAATCTTCACTCAATAATCTAGATGTAGATGATAAATCGAAACATGATAATGTACCTAAGTTTCAACATATTCAGTTTGAAACCAGTTCAAATACTGATAATAGTCCTAATGAACAAGTTTCAGATGCAGATCATGAACATGTTTCAGATGCAGATCATGAAGAAGTTCCTACAGATAATAATCAGCAAAATGTGGAAGAACCAGAAACATCTTTAAGGAGGTCCACGAGAATTAGATGTCCTCCTAAAAGGTATGATGATTATGTTACTTTAGTGGCTTTAACCGCTAATGATGATGAACCTTTGTGCCATCAGGAAGCTGTAGAAGGTTCTAACAGTTATAAGTGGAAAGAAGCTATGAAGGATGAGATGAAGGCATTAGACAAGAATGCCACATGGGATATGGTAGAACTTCCTAAAGATAGGAAAATTGTGGGATGTAAATGGGTTTACATATTGAAAAAGGGTGTTGATGATAAAGAAGACAGGTACAAAGCGAGGCTAGTTGCGAAAGGTTTTTCTCAGAAAGCAGGAATTGAATTTCATGAGATATTTTCACCAGTTGTAAAAATTGTTTCAATTCGGATTGTGTTAGCATTAGTTGCTTTACTTGATTTAGAATTACAGCAATTAGATGTTAAAACTGCATTTTTACATGGAGATTTATATGGAACAACCGAAAGGGTTTGTTATAAATCGCAACAATAAATTTGTCTGCAGGCTCAAGAAATCATTGTATGGTCTGAAGCAGTCGCCTCGACAATGGTACAAGAAATTTGATTCTTTCATGATGAGCCAAAATTATATAAGAAGTGAATATGATCATTGTGTTTATTTTAAGAAATTGAGTAATGGCATGTTCATTATCTTAGCGTTATATGTTGACAATATGATTTTAGCAAGCAAAAGCATAAGAAAGATCAGCATGTTAAAGGCTCAGATGGTTAGGACATTTGATATGAAAGATCTAGGAACAACAAGACAGATTTTGGGCATGGAGATTTTCAGAGACAGGAGCAATGGTAAGTTGTGGCTATCACAAAAGAAGTATATTGAGAAAATACTCTTAAGGTTTGGTATGAACAATGTGAAGCCTGTTTTAGTCCCTTTAGCTTCCCATTTTAAGCTTTCTTCAAGTTTATGTCTTAACACAAATGAAGAAAAGGAATATATGTCTCGAATTCCATATGCCAATGTAGTAGGTTGTTTGATGTATGCGATGGCTTGTACACGACCAGATATTTCACATGCAGTTGGGGTTGTCAGTAGTGTGATAATCAGGGAAAAAAACAAAATTGACGGTGAAATGGGTCACTAGGTATGCGAGGAGAGCACAGTATTCTGTATCGGTTATATGATAGTGATTGTTTGGATATGTCAGTTGATTTACAGGTGATTTGGTTAAGAAGATTATTAGGATGTCTTTACTCTTGCAGGTGGAGCTATTAGTTGGATGTCAAAGCTACAAAACATTGTTGCTTTATCCACTACAGAAGCAGAATACATAGCTGCTTCACATGCTTGCAAAGAAGCGGTTTGGTTGAAAGGTTTGTTTAGTGAGTTTGGTAGGTTGCAGGACAACATCAAGTTATTTTGTGATAGTCAAAGTGCAATTCACTTGGCTAAAAATCTGGCCTATCATAGTAAATCAAAGCATATACCTATCAAGTACCATTTCGTAAGACAAGTTATCACTAAACAGGGAGTCTCTCTTGAAAAAGTGCATACAAAGGACAACTGTGCAGACATGTTCACGAAACCAGTTTTATTAGAGAAGCTATGATGGTGTCTGGCTTCTCTTGGCTTGTAAAAAAGATAAAAATAATAATGGAACAGGGTATCAGGCTAATTGTTGTCAAGGCGGAGATTGCTGAGATTTCTAATAATAATTTAGAGAAAATCTCATAAATATGACAACAATAGGATTTGTTGCTAAATTGACTGCATCTAATCCTGATGTGGAGTTATTGCATCCTATTTTGTTGCGATTGAATTTATGATTCAGTTTCTACTCCCAGCTATAAAATGTAAGCCCGTAGAGACAAATATGCATGAGGGATGTGAGGTGAGAGGAAGAGAAGTGCAGATGAGAAACTCTACTGTTGTAATTCTCCTGTGATGAATGAGATTGCCGATGCCTTTGTTTGGTGGACGTAGCCCAGATTGATTGGGTGAATCACATTAAATCCTTTGTCTCATGTTTTATGTTGTGCGTCTGTGTGTTTTATTTGTTTTTCCGCTGTACTAACTCTGACATGACCAATTGAAAACCAATAAAAAGTTGCAAAAACTTATAAACAGTCACAACCCACAAAAGCCAGAAGAGAGCAACGCAATTTTGGATATGTTAATGAAAATAATATTTTTTATAAAGATTTTAAGAGTTTTATCAAATATGTAGCGGCATCCGTTTACACTGGATTAATCGAACTTCATTTTCTATGCTACCTTCTAATTTTTTATTATTTTTGTTCATCATAATTAGCATTGTTATATATATATATTCAGCTTGTCATATTTTAGTGATTGAAATAAATGTGCTAGTGATATTATATTTTTCTGATTTCGTTTTCTTGGTGTCACTTACACGGATATTGAGATTGCAATATGGACTGGTTCTTATCTTCTAAATGTTCTCTGAATGATATTTTTAAAGTTAATCTTGTCTTTTATTTTTTAAGTATTTATTTATTTATTTATCTTTTATAAGTTTGAAAAAGGTGTGCAATAACTATTCCAATCTTATAAAATATTGATTTAATCCACTAAATGATTGAATTTTTTTTATTCTCGTGAAGTTTTTCCAAAACCCACATGGAATGCAAATATTTTGAAGTAGTACAACAAATAAATCAATATTGTCTTTCTGCAGTGTGTCATCTTTTCTTTTCTTTTTTAAGCCAGAAGTGTCCTGCTAGAGGTGCAGAAGCTGAGGAAATTTTCACGCTGTTTATCCATAATTTATGAAAAGATCCACATTCTACACATATTTTGCTTTCCGGAGAGTAAATTCAAATTTCCTGCTCTGAATCTCCAAGAGAAATTTCTTCAATGTTAGGAGTGTTATTATGCTCAATCTTGCTGCAATAATTCTTGTAACCTTCAAATAAATCGATGCCACCAATATACCATTAAACTTTTAATGTCACTAGCATTTAAATTAACTCCAAAGTCTTCATAGCGGAAGTCCTTTTTAAATGGTGCAAACACCAAATGGTTTGCCGAGTTCTTTTCCAAGTGTAATCGTGGATCATTAAGTTTGGAAGTTTTTAATGTGTCCATGAATTCACATAAGAGGTAAAATATCTTCAATTCAATGCTTGGATTAGTTCACAGGAGATCCTTTAACACCTACATTCTTTGAACATACATCTAATCTTTATTCTAGAGACGGTCCTCCTTTTTACACTCCTCCCTTTTACAGGGAAATTCCCCATATAGCGCAGTCTAATGGTTAATTTTCCTCAGTGTTCAAAATATCATTTTTTTTTCGGGAGAAAAAAATGGAGCATACCTTCATTAATCGAAGAAATGTTCTACATAATCTTAGATCTTAATCATGGCTATATGCTAATCTACTGCCCTACCACAAACCTAAACTACTAATTGTCAAAATTATAAGGACAAAACACCTCTGTTTAAAAAGTAAAAAAATTTAAACACCAATAGGAAAAGAAAGAAAGAAAGAAAGTATTTTTAAAGTCCACAAGGCTAAAAATAGCTTATGGGACAAATTGCTTCTCTATGTGGCTCTTGTATTCGGCCCTTTTCCTGTGAAGTTTTACAATAACCACTCCCAACTTCTCGACAAACTCTTCGTTGAATAGATTATCCCAAGAACGGGCTTCCAGACTACCTGCATAATTTCCCCTGCTCCCTTTGAAGGCCTCACATTCTAAAATGAAATGTTTTTCTATTTCCACTTTTCCAGAAGAGCAAAAGATACATACTATTTCCTCCCACATTTCTTTTGGCCTTTTCCAGCGCCCTGTTTCACAACGGAGTTGTTGAGAATTAGTCCTTAATTGAGCAAGAAGAATTTTAGATCTCCAAGAAATATTGGCCCCTATGTACGCCTTTTGCTGATGGTTATGAGTGGTGTTAAACTCTTCAATGTAGTACTTCTTCTTTCTCCCTAGTTCTTTCTCCCAAGTGTGTTTGTGGAGCTTATCCATAACAAAAGTTTTTATCTCTTTACTGTTTGTAGGACACATGCTCAAGCAAATACCCCATTTACTAAACCATTTGTTATTTCGCTGCATCCAAGTCTTTTTTCTTTTGTACAAATTGTCACTAAACACAACCTTAGGCCATCTACCCTCTTCCATTTGCTCAATTTTTTTCAAATACGTTATGACTCACACGATAGCAATTGCTTCATTACGAGCAGCCCCTGTTTCACTTAACATGATAGCATAAGGAATTTCACTTTTAATTTTGAATAATTTTGTAATCAAATGCTTTGAATTTTCTCAATTTGTTTCCACTGCATTTCGGTTGTGCTGCTAGCCCAGAGTTCACAACCATAGAGAATCACCGGAATTACTAGAAGCCCAAAAAGAGTTAGAGTGCTTTTCCAGTCCCACAACTCTGCGTCTATACACCTGTTTTGAAGAGCATAAAATGCTTTCCAACCCCCTAAAGTTCTTTTCTTTCTACAACCATCCCAACTTAAATTTCTGTTGAAGTCAATTCCAAGGTATTTGTAGTCTGCAACTTCTTCCAGAATGTTGCCTTCAAAGTAGAACTTATGCTGGTTATGCTTTCTTTTGTTAGAGAAGATCACTACTTTCGTTTTTCTAATATTGACTTGCATCCCCACCCTTCTACAAAAATGCTCAAGGGAACGTAAGTGCTCTTGCAAACCAAGCGCTGATTTAGCAATCAATATAAGGTCATATGCGTACAAAAGAAGCCTTATAATGAACTTGTGCAAATGGATACTGTCACCCCCTTGCGAATTTAGCCACTCTTCAAGCTTGTCAATATATAACCCAAAAAGGGTAGGAGACAATGGGCAACCTTGCTTGACCCTGATATCGCTTCTAAAACTTTCAGAAATGCCTGCTGAAGTTCTAATTTTGACTTTCACCTCTTCATACAGCCTATGCACAGCTGCTCTCAAATGTCTGGGAACCCCGAGTTCCCCCATTCTGCCCCAAAGCTTATCCCTAGGAACTGTGTCAAAGGCTTTTCTGAAATCAACAAAGCAACAAAAAACATCTTCATTTTTTTCCCAAACTTTTTCAATGATGTCCGTTAAAGTTATACAATGATCAACTGTGCCTTAAAGAAGAGGACAGAAACTGAAATACCGAGGAATGAAAACAAAAATTTTGCCAAGGAAACTGAGATTAGATCTCGAAAGTACCTTGACCACTAATCGATCCATCGACTTGTTATTCAAAAATAATATGTCCTAAAAGGAGCGACAATCCATGTTTGGAGAGAGAATTGACATCTGTGTTTTGTTCTCTGTATAAATGTTGAAATGAAACCTCAAAGGTTGAGGCCTTTAAATCCCAAATCAGCTGCTTCCAATTACAATGGCAAAGTGTGGGAACCTCCAAAGCGTTCCATCCTAGGATCTAGTGGATCATGGAAAGTGAATCTCCAATGGTCAAAATTTTATCAATGCCAAGCCACGAAGTGCATTGTAGATCTCCCCATAATCTTATCATCCCTATAGTTGTCCCCATAGCCTCCAAACCAAAGAAAACAATAATGTAAAGAGGGGTCAACTTGGAGAGAAACTCCACATCCACATTTCCCACCAGAGGAGGCACCATCAAAATAGCAAATTGTTTAGATTCCGACCAAATATAAAAGCGTAATAGATCGGGAAGTGGCATTGGGTACCCAAGGGCTAATTTCCTGAAAATATGCAATGATCCTCAAAGAAGAGATCTTAACATATACCCCACAATACATATAGAGGGATCACCCCTGAAGGGTTTTACTTGGTGTGCCCATTAGCAAATACAATCAGGAAAAAAGGAATATTCTCTAATAACATGGATACCTAAGAGTGTGGAAACTTTGTCCCAAATAGTGACTGCAAAGGGACATTGTAAAAATAGATGGTTTTAGTTTTCTGAATGCAAAGTGAACATTAAATGGTTCGAAAGGTCTACCAAATCACCAAATCTTAATAATATGACTAATCTGAAAGACATTTATCTACGTATTATATTATATGATGACATATTAAAATGCGATTATGAATAACTAACCATGTGAAACATTTGATCTACTTCCCAATTCCAGAGTTGAACAATGCAATCCTCACAGGGTAAATAATGGATTGTCAAGGTAGTATAATTATATACTTCTTTGGAAACAATCCTTCCATTCACTATACAACTGCCCCATACCAGTCGATCCTGCAAATGTGAGAAGGATATTCTAGCCTGACAAAGGAGGCTGCGATAGCCATCCCATTCACCCTCTAAAAAATCTGGGATACCGATCTGCCGAGCATGACGCCAAGCAGGGATATAAAATGGCATTCAGCAACCCTCCCAAAGGGTTGCAAGATTGTTGATCCCCTGCAAATTAAGGATATTGATGATTGGGGCCGAAAGGAGATGACAACCAGGCAAATCTCATATTCTTGCAACGTAGCTGCGTATTCAATTTATGGTCAATATTTTTTGGATTTCCGGGCGTACGATGAATCACAGTTGGATTGTGATTTCCTAAATAACACCTCCCTAAAAAAAACTCACGTTCCTTTGTTTCTCAACACAATTTCCGCCAGCCTCAATGCAATAACACTAATTCATAATAGTCTCTTCAATGTGGACAACAAATTAATTTCCCTTTACATAATTTGATGCATTTCTCGCTCTCTTGAACCCTGTCATGTCGTGGTTGAGTTTAAATCATCATTATACAATCGAAACACCATTTTCAGGAAAATCAATCGAAACACCATTCAACGTTAAATTTGATCAACACAGAGTACCCATACAATTTGTTCACAAAGTATTCATTTTCTCTCAAGACATATTAGCAATACACAATTTCATCTACGGAATTAAAATTCACAAACTTAGACATCAATTAACTACACAAGATATCATCATGTTTTCAATATATAAGTGAATAGATATTTATAGAGGTTGCTTATGAAAATACCATCAACACCAAACTAACCAACAAAAGGCACAAACATAATACATATGCAAAATGATTTTCATTAATCAGATTCGATGTACGTAGTGCTTGGCCTAATCTTCAATGTAGTCATGCAGCCATTGGCCCTCCTTCCTTTGGACTTTTAAAGACCATCAATAAAAAAGGATTCTGAACTGTAATTAATTCAGATCCACAAAATACTCAACTAAGAAACCCTAAGGATATTTAGATCCATAAAATCCTCTAGATCCCTAATTCACTCCTAGGATATCTCTTACTCATTCAATCTCACCATGATTCAAGATCTGCCCTAATTCACTCCTAGGATATCTCTTACCCATTCAATCTCACCATGATTCAAGATCTGCCCTAATTCACTCCTAGGATATCTCTTACTCATTCAATCTCACCATGATTCAAGATCTGCCCTAATTCACTCCTAGGATATCTCTAACTCATTCAATCTCACCATGATTCAAGATCTGCCTTGTTTAGTAGACTCAATTACATGAATAAATCGAATTCATTCTCATCAAACCTTATCCTATGACTTCTTCTAAAATTAGGAAATTACAAATTTATCATTAAGGACTATGAAATCCTTCAGTAAAATTGAAGACCCACAGGTATAGTGAAATGTATTTGACTTTGGAGTCTAAATGCTCCTGCATCACATATAAACATCTAGGAAATAATATATGTCTTCATTTGTGGCATCACACTGACATTAAACTAGTTAGAAAAATGTGGGTTGGGACCAAGTTGCAATTCAATATGATCTAAATAATAATCATACTCATGTACATATTATTAGATGTGATGTTGTGAAGCATAGATGGAATATCCTTTCTACAAAAATGAATTCAACATGAAAATCCTAATGAGGAACATGATAACACATACATGGAATATCCTTTCTACAAAAATGAATTCAACATGAAAATCCTAATCAGGAACATGATAATGCACACTAAAATGAGTACACTATTAAAGTTCAATTACACATGGGAAATAAATACTACTATTTTATATTCACATAGTTGTTATCTAGTCATATATGTTTAAGCTTGACAATATTAATAGATTATGTTTGTCATTTATAAATACACTACTTAAAATTTCCTCAAATTTACTAGTATTTAGCTTATAAAAAATGTCATGACTAACTTTTCTTTTTTGGTCATGTAGCCACAAATTTATCATTTGTACTAACAATATAAAAATTTGAATAATCTCTTTTCTCATACAAAATTTGATTTATCTAATTTATTGGATCACTCAGTTCTATTTGTCCCTTGCCGAGAGAGAGAGAGAGAGAGATAACATATATGTGACAAAGGAGAAATAATGAAAAGAAGGCCGAAAGAGAGAGGGAGATGTTCATAAAGGCTAGGTTGAGAGTATCTATTCACATTCCCTAAAGATTGTTATATATTTAGTGTTCTCAAATTTACTAGTATTTAGCTTATAAAAAATGTCATGACTAGCTTTTTTGGTCATGTAGCCACAAATTTGTCATTTGTACCAGTGATATGAAAATTTGAATAATCTCTTTTCTCATTCCTTCCCTTCATGAAAAATTTAGTTTATCTAATTTATTGTCTCACTCAATTCTATTTGTCTCTTCATTTATTCATGTATTCCTATGTAACATTCTCATTCTCATGTTGAAGGCTATAATTTGAACCTATATGTGACGAAGGAGAAATAATGAAAAGAAGACCGTGAACTCGAGAGAGAGAGAGAGAGAGAGAGAGAGAGAGAGAGAGAGGTGTTCATAAAGGCTAGGTTGAGAGTATCTATTCCCATTCCCTAAATATTGTTATATATTTAGGGTTCAAGAGCCAAGCCAAAACTTCATTGGATTTCCCTAAAGGTAGATAGTAGACTGGAATCCTTTTACACACACTATATAGCACTGGAGGGAAGAATATCCCTAAATTATTATCTTTCTTGTGTTGTGTGGATGTTGGAAACAAGTGTCATGGTTGGGTTGGTTGGATGACTACCTAAAGTGTTTTGTGGTTATTTGCTTGGATGGACATGAAAGCTAGTAGGTTGTGTAAATGAAATAAGTATCCCAATCTTCTTCTTCTTCTTCTTCTTCTTCTTCTTCTTCTTTTTTCTTTTTTTTAAATTAATTAATTAATTTTTATTTATTTATTTATTAAATTTTTTTTTTCACTGTAATGGCCTCATAGCTCAACCAAGGGGTGGAATCCATAGAGGATTGTCACTAATTGGATGGAAAATTACTCACTAGCATCCAATTTCCTAGTTTGTTTAAATATACACCCTCCATATCTATATTTGAATTCATGTTCATAAATCTATCGATTGAGTTGTACTTTTTGTATGTATGAAAAAAGACGAAATTAATTGATGCATGATGCTATATATTAACCTTGCTATGATAGCTAGTTGTAACATGAGCATTGACCCAAGTTTGATGGTAACACTTCAAAGTAGCACCTAAGCAAAGGGGTACTTAGGCTAATTAAGAGAACACTTTGAATTGACCATAAGAGAATCTTAAGATTGAATGATCCTACAGTTAAGATGGTATTTTTCCTATGGCCATGCCATCATGCATGAGTAATTCAAACTATACATGGACATAGCCACACATGTTTAAATACACACATAATACTGAATGCTCAACAAGAACTCAAGCCAAGTAAATCTAAGGAAATTCGAATTCCACACGATTTTAGTTGGAATTTTAAAGTGCTAACTTAAATAGTGGCCATTCTAACCTTTGATAGTTTATTTTGGAGGATTACTTCATACTTGAAAGAGGTTCACTTGCATTTATTAACTTGTTTATGTGTGAATATTTCTTTTAAAGTATTGGAAGTTGTTATGTCTTACTTGAGAGTGCTATATTTGAAGTGGCTTGATAAGACTCTTCTTTGGAAGGGGCTTGGTGCCATGTTTCTATTCATAAAATTTCCTTTCAAAGATGATTGATATTTCATTGAGGAATTTCAAAATATGTGATACTAGATCTTTTGAACATGTCCAATAGTTCATTGGGGACTTTCAAAAGACGTGACAATGATCTTCCAAATACACTCAATAATCATTAGGGAATTTTGAAAGATGGTGAAGTTGGATATTTCAAAAATGCACAATAGTTCATAGGCGAATTTTGGAAATGTGAAGTTGATATTTTGAAGAGGCCCAATAGTTCATCATAGAATTTTGAAAGATATTTCTTTAAACATTCCAAATGGTCTGTGCATGTGGCTATGGGTGTATTCCTTTCAAAGGAGTGCAATGGCCTTGGGACCGGACATATATTTTAAAAGGGGCATAAATTTTGAAGAGGGCCTATGAACTAACATACATAGGCATAGACATATGATGTTAAAAGTAGATCCCAATGGAAAGCCATTTTATCTAGCTAAATGCCATTTCAAATGGGCATTGCATGTGGTCTTCAACCCATGTAGTAAAGGGGTTGGTCCATATAAATAAATGGGGAATTTGAGAGATTGAGTTCAATGAAAATCATAAAATTCATCCTTCTCCATCCATAAAGCTATAGAGGGAGATGAGTATGTGACAAGCCTTTTGTTTCTTTGATGATGATATTAGAGAGAAACCTTCCAAGCTCTTTTTTGTTTTTTTAAGTTCACAAGTTATATCGATTAATGGTGCTATAATATTTTGAAATTGAGACATTATGTTCACATAGGTAATTAATGTTAAGAGAACAAGTACATAGTATTTATTACTATCCCCTTTTAGGTATTTTCAATCCTAGTTTCATTATGAAACTCATGAGAGTTCATTCTAATTTAGGCTATGTTAACTTTCTTCCTTTTGTTAATTCCAGTAAACATATAACTTTGATATTTTAAATTGTGGTTAATGCTCTTTGTAATATGTTCTTTTGTTATTCAACACAAATATGGGAATGAATACACACATGCAGAAAAATCATGGAATTTTTTTAGAAACTTAAGTTGAGATATGACTAGGATATTGTTTATATGTGTATGAACACAAATGAAAGCAAAATACATAGGAATTTCATAACATCATTTATGAATCCAAATTTGAAAATAACACTAAAAAAAGAGTTATTGTAAAGGCTTTCACAAGCTTTGTACACATATTTTGATTCATAATAAATTAAGCGTAGGATTGAGATATATCAATTTAAAAGTTGATATGCTAAAAAAATTACATGTGAGAATGTTTCAAATATTTGAATCACCACTGAAACCATTCACTTGTGTGCAAGAAGGGTGTTTCATGCATGGCTGCAAAACACTCATAACATAGTTATTGAATAGTTATTCATTTTACTCTTGCCAAAAATATTAGCTAGAAACATATTGGTATGCTCAAATTAGTTAAAGTTGTAATTCTTCAAAACATTGGAAAAAAAATTTAGTGTTTCATTCCATGTTGACATGTGATTAAACTTATATTGATACCTAGACTCTTGAGTGAGCATGGATAAGCTTGATGCAAATACTTGATGATTTTAATGACATGTAAATATGACGTATATGTACCATACTATTACCGCATATATATGAAAAATTGATATATATATATATATAAAATGAATGGTGTATATCCTAATTCATATGTCCATTATTGAAATATGTATTAACATAGATAATGTTTTCCAAATACAAATTCTAATGAATGGTGGGATATGTATGCATATAGTGTTATGTATATACTTCACCATATATAAACCCGCTCGATATATAGTGGCTTACATGAAGGATCAATGCAAATTAATATAGTGCAACAATGAAAAAGTTACTATAAAAGGCATTTAAAAAAAATTGAAGAAAAAATGAACCTGATTGATTTGCTTGGTAGGGAATGCTACTTTCAAATCTTAATGGTCCAAAACCCTTGTAGTCACTTCTTCCATGGTGGCTTTTTGTTATCCATATGTTTTGGATGACCACCTCACCCACTCCCTAAAGCTCTTACCTCTTATCTTAGTATTTGTGAGATTTCATTTCTCAATGGTTTTCTTTTTTATTTCTCGGCCATCTTCCTTTTAAAACTCATTCAAATGCTCTTGGAAAATTTTGTTCATGACTTCTTTTGAGAAATTTCATTATTAATAATCCGTCTTTATTATGCCTCTTTTCTCCATTTTCATTTATTCATAATAATTTTTTATGTCTTTTTATTCTTTATTAAAATTATTTTACAATTTCTAATTTTTAATTTTTAAATAATTATTAATTTTTAAATATATTTACCATATACTTATTTTAATTTTTAATCATCGTTTTACTTTTCTATTATATACTTATTTGAATGAATTGAAAATTTTTCCCTATATTAATTAGTTTTATTTATTTAATGTAATTTTTTTTCAAGGAAAAATTCGTAATTTTCATTATAAGAGAAAATTACATGTTGTATCAGCAACATAATCATCTACGCATATATCAAAATCACTTACAGTCATATAGTTCAGTTATACATAAGTAAAATTGTAAAAAACAGTGTTGTGCAAAACAAAAATTTGTACATAATCACATGAGATAATAATAAAAACCAACCATATCCATGCCAAAAATCAACAAAAAATCGATAGCCTGGTTAGAGTACCCCCTGACCCTCCATATCCTCTATGAAGGGTCTATGGAAATAATGATACTCATTTTGTCCATCCTGATCGATAATGAACCAATGACCCCACTCTAATTGTGATGCTTCTTTGGATAGTTGATCAACCACTTGGTTCCTTTGCCTGTAAATGTGAGCAATAGTAATGGAGTCAAAACAAGATTTTAGTGCCATAACCTCATCTAGCAAATCTCTAAGAGTATGAACATGACATTGAGCTTAATTTTTGAACCAGTTAATAATAATTTTGGAGTCCCCAAATATCTGAATCTTGTTGCAACTCTTCTCTCGGACGAAGGTGAGGAGGAGTCTGAGACTATTGAGCTTGACATAGTTGTTTGTCCCCGGGCCTAATCCCATTTTAATCTTATAGTAGTGGATTCAGAGAGATAGAGAGTAGCTCCCCCTCCACAGCCATGGATGTTTGAAGCCCCATCGAAATAGGCCCACGGGAAGGAATTATCAATAGCTTCTGGTGCTAGAATTTTGCCTTGTGTCTCGGGATCGTCGTTTGGAATTGAGTGGAAGAGCATCACAATGGTGTTACTAATGCGAGGCAAATAAATCACAAAATTTTGAAGGATAGTTTTATTACGCGCCAGCCATGTGCCCCAGGATATCAAGAGAGGGAGATTATGTTCTTTTGGGTAGTGTGCCGATTTCCACCAGTCAGACCAAGCCACAGATACAGAGTTTCCATGCCATTGATGGGTGATGCCCAGGTCAGTTGTGGTAAGATTCTAGATGATATTGCTAGATAGGAAGGTGAGGAAGAGGTGATCCAGGTTCTTGGCCTGAGATTTGCAGAGACAACATCTGGAGGGACCGTGGAAGGATCGTCTGTTGAGATTGTCTTCCGTTGGGGCATAGTTGGTGAGAATGCACCACATGAAAAGTTTGGCCTTTGGTGGTGCCTTCAAATTCCAAATGTGTCTCCACCACCACAATTTGATCTGGGGATCAAGTTCTGCACAAAGAGAGACATAACCTTCCTTTGGAGAGTATCTGCCCTTGGGAGATAAGGCCCATAAGAGTTCATCCTCCCTCTTAGTGATTCTGATGTTGGTGACAAGGAGAGCCCTGAGATAATTGTTTCAATTCGGATAACAAATTTCTAGGATGTCAAGATCTTGTGTCGATTTCCAGGCTTGTGAGATCCAAGAGGAATTAATACTATCAACAATTTGAGAAACTTTTTGAATTCCATTGTTCATTAAGTGCTGTCTGATGGCCAAAGGTAAATCATATGCCTAACCAAAACTAGACCAAGTATCCACACCAATCTTTACATTTTCACCTGATCCAATGCTCCAAGCAAGGCCTTTCTTGATGATGTGGATGGATTTGGTGATGGCCTTCCATATAATGGAAGATCCAAGGATGTATGAAGTGGGGCCTATGATCCACTCGAGGGTAGTCCAAGGGGAAATATATTTGTAATATGTTACCTCTTGCCAGAGGCTGCTGGTGCTGTGTTAATTTTGGGCAACTAGGTCAAAACTCCATGTTGCACTGCTCATATGACGATGATCATATTTTTTTTGGATTCCTCTTTCGGATAGGTGCAAGATTGATCTAAAGATCATCTTGTTTGGATGAGAAGAACATATATTTTGATTTTATTTCCCACACATGTGTAAGGTCGACCAGATTTGTAATGTAGGCTCACAAGCCTAATAGATGTGTCACACACCCTCACTGATGGATATAAATTAGAGAGACTTGGAGGTCATTTTCTCATCAACTCATCACACATTCTATCATTGTGATCTGATTGATTCGATAACCTTTGGAGGCCTCTTTCCTTCACATGTGTGGAGCTGAAGCTGGGGAAAATCTACGGATCTATTTAGGGTTGTTTTGCGGTGCGTTGACCCACATTGACCGTGGTCAACCATTGACAGTTTGACCTCCAATATTTTTTGGAAATATGATTTTGTAGGCCATACAACTGGGCACAAAAATCGAGGAAAAAGGAGCAGTTTGACCGAAGCCCGAAATCTGTAGCATTGAATTTCTGTTGACTGTCCTGCGTTGGATTTTATGCGTTGAATTTTGGTTGAGCATCGTTGAATTTTGATGAGCTATCTTTGAGGGCTGTGTGTGTGACACTGGGAGGGTTGGTTGATCTAAGAAAGACTTTGCTGGTTGATGCATCTTGTTGACTGCTGTAACACACACTATCCTATGTCTTTGTTGGACAGGAATAATTGTAAAATATGATCTATATTATTGGCTTGTCTTCTGTTGATCTATTATTGCATTCTATCAACATTTTACTTTCATGTTTACGTGAGAATCGAGCCTAAGAAATATTGAAGTAAATTTAGATTAAGCATAGAACACTCCATGTCTATCTAAATTTAACATGGTATCAGAGCTGAGGTGAAGACAAAGTCCAAGCTAGTGTGAGAAGCAATCACCAAAGAAGAAATCCTATCAAGGACCAATGGCCTCCTCAACCTATAAGGGTTTCAAGGATGATGATACATTGATTGATAAGTTTGATTATCATGCATGGAATATTTACTTGGATTTGGCATTAGAAGATCAAGATGTCATGGACTATGTGCAGGGGAAGATTCAAGAGCCTCCGTCAAATTCACCTGTTGCCACAAAGATGAAATATAGAAAAGGGGAAATCAAAGAAAAGATGATTATCTAGGATTCTATTCATAAGCACTTGGTTTCTTACATTTCTAAGCTGAGCACATCTAAAGAGATGTATGATAAGCTGGTTAGCATGTTCAGGGCTAGCAATGCTAATCAAGTTCTTTTCTTTAAGAATCAATTGAAGAATATCAAGAAGGGAAAGGATGTAACCAGTCAATCCTATTTTTATGAGGCTCACTGAAATCAAGAACAATATTCTAGCTATTGGAGAAGAAATAGCTAATCTAGATATGGTTCTCATTGCGCTTGGAGGTATCCCCCGTGATTAGTATGTATTCAATACCACTATTCTTAATAATAATGTGATTCCCGATTTTGATGAAATATTGACGAGATGCACTCAAGAGGAGAAAATAATGATGGATAGAGATCATCCCTCTAATGGAAATGGAGGTGACCCTACTGCCTTCATTGCTCATGCAAAGAAGAAGAATAATGGTGGTCCGAAAAATCAAAACCATGGAAGAGCGGGGCCCAAAGGAAGGAAGGGAAGATGTTACACTTGTAACAAGTTTGGTCACTATGTAATAGAGTGCCCTAATAGAAGGGACTCTCCTAGGGATGATGACAAAAACAACTACAAGGGGGAATGACAATCAAAGGAACAACATGTTCAAAGGAAAAAGGAAGGCTCCCTCTGATTGTAGTGGAAATGGAACCTTTCAAGAGGTCAAGAAATTCCAGGTACGATGAGTCTAATGTTGTTGATAATAAGAGAAATGAATTTATTCTTGTATCTGCCCTCTCTGCTGCATCTCCTCCCGACACCCTGGATGTCTAGTTGATTGATAGTGGTGATTCAAGGCACCTCACCGGTTATAAAGAAGCCCTCTCTGATTTGATTGAGAAGGATACTAATCTAGAAATTATCCTTGGAGATACTGCCACCTATCCTGTGAAAAGGACAAGGACTGTGACCCTTCATATATCTTAAGGTCAAGTCCTCCTCTTACAAGATGTGTTGTACGTACCTGATTTGAAGAAGAACCTTGTGTCTATTTCAGAAATGGAAGACAAAGGGTTCAAGGTGGCATTCGTCGATGGAAATGTATGCATATGGAAGAAGAATTTCAAGGAAGATCTTACTATTGGTTTTAGAGTTGATACACTCTACCAGGTTGGAGGAAGTCCATTTGGGGCTATGTCATGTGATACAACTCTTCAAATAGAGTTATGGCACCAGAGGTTGCACACCTTCATTACAAAGCCCTTCCCGAAGCAAGGAAGGTGGTGACAGGGATGCCGAAATTTAGAGATGATCATGAAGGTATATGTCAGGGTTATGCCGAAGGGAAGCATACAAAGGGACCATTCCCCTCAAGTGTCACAAAGACAACTGATATCTTGCAGTTGATATATTCTGATTTATTTGGTATGCTTCCCATGTCATCCTTGGGAGGATGTTCCTATTACATGACTTTTACAGATGGCTTCTCCCTCAATACTTGGATATATTTCTTGAAGAAGGAGGACAAAGCATTCAAATGGTTTCGTACCTTCAAGGCCTTAGTGGAAAATCAAACCGAGAAGAGAATCAAAGTTTCAAGGACCGACAATGGGACCGAGTATGAGTCAAATGAATTCAATGACTTTTGCAGAGAAGCTGGCATTAAGAGGGAGACCACAACTGCATATACTCCTGAGCAAAATGGTGTTGCTGAAAGAAAGAACAAGGCCATTGTGGAAGCTGTCCATGCCATGCTATGTGACCAGGGTCTTCCAAAGTTTCTATGGGGAGAAGCAACAAACACTGTTGTGTATGTTAAAAATGGATGCCCGCATTCCGCTCTAGACTCCAAAACTCCTGAAGAAGTCTTCTCTGGTAAGAAACTTGATGCTTCTCATTTTAGAGTTTTTGGTTGTCCTATTTACTTTCATGTGCCGAAAAAAAATAGAAGCAAGCTGGATGCTTCTGGAAATAAGGGAATGTTTGTGGGCTATAGTGAAAATTCGAAGGCATATAGATCTATGTGCCTGGTCAAAGAGAAGTGGAGATATGCCACGATGTTGCCTTCGATGAAGATGTTGCCCTCAAGAAAGTGAGAAATATTCCTAGCTCCAAGGAAGACAAAGAAGATGAAGAAGTAGGGAAGCAGGAAGAGCCGAAGGATGAACCGATGCCCGATCTTGAAGGACCTATGGATCCTATTGATCCAAATCCTTCAAATAATAGAAGACCCTCATGGCTAAGGGATACTCTCGCAGATGCCGAGAGACATATTGCCCCAAGGGGGACATTCCGTGAAAGCAAGAAGCTGAATAGATACCAAGGGTATCTAGCAGCCATGAGTAAAATTGTACAATCCGAGCCTGGATCATTTGAAGAAGTCTTAAAGCATCAAGTTTGGAAGGATGATATGCATGAAGAATATGATTCCATTATGAAAAATTATGTTTGGGAAGTGATCCCGAGACCGGAGGACAAATCTGTTATCACCTTGAAATGGATCTATAAGATCAAGCATGGATCTGATGGAAGTGTTGAAAAGTACAAGGCAAGATTTGTTTCCCTAGGCTTCTCTTAAAAGGAAGGCATAGATTATGATGACATATTTTCACTTGTGGCCTGCTATACGACCATCTGATCTATCATTTCCCTTGTTGCAACGCAAGGATGGTGTCTACATCAGAGGGATGTGAAGACCGATTTTCTGCATGGTTCTATAAAGGAAGAGGTGTATGTGGAGAAACCTCTAGGGTTCGAAGTCTGAGATAGAGATACCTATGTATGCAGTTTGAAGAAAGCCTTTTATGTGTTGAAGCAAGCCCCCAGGGCTTGGTATGAGAGGATCGATAGCTACTTGATGAAGATGGACTTCACTCAAAGTAATGTTGATCCAAACCTTTATTTTAAGGTTAATAGAGAAAGGCCTTTCATTTTAATTCTCTATGTGGACGATCTCTTCCTGACAAGTGCTGACCCTCTCATTCATCAGTGTAAGAGGGAGCTAGCTTCCGAATTTGAGATGAAATACCTAGGACTGATGCATTACTTCCTAGGCTTGGAAGTCTGGCAGAGGCCATGTGAGATTTTCCTTTCTCAAGGAAAATTTGTCGTGAAGTTGCTGGAGAGATTTGGTATGGTGGACTGTAAGTCTGTGTCGACACCGATGGAACTCAACTTTAATAAATTGTGTGGAAAAGTTATTGGGCCCATGCTGGAAAATCCCACCGAGTATCAATAACTCGTGGGGGCCCTGATGTTCCTAGTGAACTCCCGTCCGGACGTATGTTTTGCCATGAACACTTTGAGTTAACATATGGTTGATCCTCATCACATTCACTGGATTGGTGCCAATAATCTATTGAGATATCTTCGGGGCACAATAAACCATGGGCTGAGATAAACTTTCGGGAGTTTGAGACTCCATGGATATAGTGATGCCGATTGGGATTGCAATGTGGTGGATCGCAAGAGCACATTTGGATGCTGCTTCACCTGGGGTTCTGCTTCGATATCTTGGATGAGCAGGAAGCATAAGTCGGTGGCTTTGAGCACCGCAGAGGTCAAATACATTGCAGTGAGTATGGCCTGTTGTGAAGCATTTTGGGTTCAAAATCTCTTCAGTGAGCTGTTTAGGCATTTGCTAGATACCACTGTTATCCTTTGTGATAACTAGAGTGGGATTCGTCTTTCGAATAATCTCGTGTTCCACGATCGTTCCAAGCATATTGATATCAGGTACCACTTTATCCGAGATATGGTACATCGAGGCGCCATAAGGCTCGATCATATAAGAATTGATGAGTAGGTCGCGGATATTCTTACAAAGCCCCTGGGGAAGGAAAAGTTCCTAACCTTCCATGAGAAGCTTGGAATCATGGAAAGACCCTATTTTGAGGGTCCTGCTTGAGTTGGAATATGAGCTAGGGGAATTTTGAGGTCTAAAATGGGCTTCCTAAGGAAATTATAAAATAATAGTGGAAATAATAAAACAAGATTTGATTACATCATCAAAGTTTAAAGGGAAAAAAGAAAAGCTACTTTTTCAACTCGTATTTTGAACTTATATCCCTAAGGTTTTACTCAAATTTCGAGCAGGAATACTTGTTAGATGCAAAATTTAATTCCTCGTCCAAGGAGTACCCATGTTTCATACTTTTGATGGACTCTTCTACACAAAAAATGATAAATACATGAAAAACGTGATTGCAATCATGTTTTTTCATGTATTTCTTATTTTCCGTGTAGCAGGGTCCATTAAAAGTATGCAACATGGGTACTCCTTGGATGAGGAATTAAATTTCGCATTCAATGAGTACTCCTTCTCGAAATTTGAGTAAACCCTTAGGGAGATAAGTTGAAAATACGAGTTGAAAAAGTAGTTTTATGATTTTATTATTTTTTAATTGTTTTACTTTTTTACTCCAAAAATGGTGAATCATCCCCTATGGTTGAAATCATCATCTTGAATCCTATTGGTTCTTATAAAGTTTATTTTTGTTGTGCATTTTTCGTAGGAGGCCCATTTTAGACCTCAAAATTCCCCTAATAGCTTGGGGATAACTTCTTGGAGCTATAAGCACACACGGGGCTAGGCTTGCTGAATCTTGTTGTGCTCATGCCCCACCTTTATGATATTGAGTTGGTTCACCTCTCTTTGATCTATGCCCTACTCGCATCCTACCCATGGAGTTTCAAACTCATGGGAAATACCTCTCATTTGGAAAATGAAATGGGAAATGTGGATAGAGACCAATAGAAAGATTGATGTGAATCACATTTTGTTCTATTTGAGAAGAAGAGCCAACAAAGAAAGTTATGACAGGATGACGCATGATGCTATATGATGGTACACGATGGTATTGATCTCTGGATGGCACAAGTGGACAAATGGAGTTGTCTCTAGTTCAAAGGGAGTGTTAATTTTGGGCAACTAGGCCAAAAGTCCATGTTGCACTACTCATATGATGATGATCATGTATTTGTTGGATTCCTCTTTTGGAGAGGTGCAAGATTGATCTAAAGATCATCTTGTTTGGATGAGCAGGACATATATTTTGATTTTATTTTCCACACATGTGCAAGGTCGGGCATATTTGTAATGTAGGCTCACAAGCCTAATAGATGTGTCACACACCCTCACTGATGGATATAAATTACAGAGACTTGGAGGTCATTTTCTCATCAACTCATCACACATTCTCTCATTGTGATCTAATTGGTTCGATAGCCTTTGGAGGCCTCTTTCCTTCACACGTGCAGAGCCTAAGTTGGGGAAAATCTGCAAATCTGTTTAGGGCTATTTTTCTATGCGTTGACCAACTTTTACCATGGTCAACCCTTGACCATTTAACCTCCAATATTTGCTGAAAATCTGATATTTGTAGGTTGTACAGCTGGGCACAAAAATCGAGGAAAAAGGAGCAGTTTGACTGAAGCCCTAAATCTGCAGCGCTGACTTTCTATTGACTGTCATGCGTTGAATTTTTCTGAATTGATTGTTGGTTGAGCATCATTGAATTTTGATGAAATATCTTTGAGGGCTATGTGTGTGACACTTGGAGGGTTGGCTGATATAAGAAAGAATTTGCTGGCTGATGCATCCTCTTGACTGCCGTAACGCACACTATCCTATATCTTTGCTGGACAAGAAGAATTGTAAAATTTGATCTATATTATTGGCTTGTCTTATGTTGATCTATTATTGTGTTCTATCAACATTTTACTTTCATGTTTATGTCATAATCGAGCCTAAAAACGACTGAAGTAAATTTGCATTAAGCATAGAACACTCCATGTCTATCTAAATTTAACACACTGATTAAGTGCCACCCAATTTTTGCTGCCAATGCTGTAGCAAAAATATTAAGGTCTTTTAGGCCCCAGCCCCCCCATATTTTGGCTTGGCAATACTCTTCCAACCGATCCAAGCATAAGTCTTGCCATCTTGCTTACCCCTACAAAGGAATATTCTGTGTTTTTATTGAATTCTGGCCGTCACCCCTTTGGAAATCCAAGCCAAATCCATTCAGTATACAGGTATTGCCTCCAACATTGATTTGATTAGAACTAGTCACCCAGCTTTGGATAGCCATCTTTGCTGCGAAATGTTTACCCTCCTCTCGAATTTTGGAATTAACCAGTTCCAATCGGTAATGCGGTAGTCGTTTGGCTTTAGACAAAAACCTAAATATTTGATGCCATCCTCTAGTTTCCTTCGAACAAAATGAAAATTGGCAAGGACATGTCTGCATTCCTGCTCTGTGCACTTCACCATTATGATAGTAGATTTAATATGATTAGGGTCTATACCAGTAGCCTTACAAAAAATCTCAAGAATATTTCTAAAGTTGATGGTGTCTTGGCTGGATCCATCAAGAAAAATAAGTACATCATCCACAAATAAGAGGTGGGTCAGTTGTATAAATTCAGATAATTTGACACCTTTAATAGACCCATTCGCCTTGGCCTTAGTCAAAAGTTTGGTCAGGCCTTCTATGATTAATAAAAATAGCAACGAGGCTAATGGGCATCCTTGATGAAGCCCTCTACCTGCATGAAAAAAATCAGTTGTTGCTCTATTGATAAGAATGCTAAAAGAGGCATTAGTGATACAACCCATGATCCAATTGATGAAGGAAAGGGGGAAGCCAATATCAAGAAGGATGAGTTGTAAGTAGGTCCATCATGCACAATCAAAATCCTTTTCTAGGTCAATCTTGAGGATGGTGCTTTTGAGACTTTTGAGCTTGATAGAATGTAGGGCTTCCTGAGCCGTGCCTATAGCTTCATGAATTTGTCTCCGGTTAAGCAAGGCAAATTGTTCCTTAGATATGTGCTGAGATAATATGGGCTTAATGCGATTGGCAATGATCTTAGATCTGATCGTGTAGATACGGTTGCAGAGGGATATGGGCCGGTAGTCATTGAAGGTTAAAGGTTTATCATTGAAACCATCATAAATGTGACCAGTCATGCTCTCTTCGATGACTTGGAGGAGGTCCCTCCAAATGTCTTCAAAGAAGGTGAGATAAAATTCAATGGGCCAACCATCTAGACTAGGGCTCTTGTCCTTCTTAAACCATTTTAATACTTCTTCAACTTCCCCTTAAGAAACATATGCATTTATATTTTCAATATCGTCTTCCTCCACATTTCTGTGCATGGACCTGGAAATTTGGAGTATTCCTGAGATATTTGTAACCCTAGGGTCCCTATAGAGATGGGAGAAATTTCTACTCCCCATATGAGCAAGTTGAATGTGGTTATTGGCCACCCTTCCAGCCTGGTCCCTTAGTTCCCAGATTGTGTTGATACACCTTCTGCCTTTTGCACATTGCTGGAAGAATTTAGTGTTGTCATCTCTCGCTTTGAGCCAAATGGCCCTGCTTTTGAGCCTCCACTCTTCCTCTTGTTGCCTTAACAATTTGGCTTTCTCCATTTCCAATTGAATGATATGTTCCTTGGCCTCAGTGGTATGAAAACTAAGGCAGTATGACCCCAACATGCTCTCTAATTCAATCTAAATCTTATTCAATGTCTCTTCATCATGTCTTTTATTTTCTCTGGCCCATCTGATTATAATGTCTTTTAATCTTGTCATGTTGTTATAAAAAATACGGGCCAGCTCGGAGTCCGGCATCTGATCACAATGTGTCCATGATCTTTTAACCAGTAGGTGGAAATCAGGATCCTCCAGCTAGCATGAGTTGAATTAAAAGGGGGAGTGGGGTTTGATACTTTCCCCTTGAATTTCAAGGTATATGGGAGGATGATCTGAGGTTCCTCCCTTCCCCACCCATTGTCTGGCCTTGTCTATTCTATCATCCAACCTGGTCTTGATAAAAAATCGTTCTAGTCTTCTTGCCAGAGCAACCTCACCAGTCCTTTTGTTGCGCCATGTGGGAATTTTTTTGGGCATGGCCAAATCCAACATATCAAAATCATCAATTAGATGCTCAAAGAATTCCGACAAGGGGTTTGGGACTGCATTCGGCCCCCAAGATTCAACAAGTCCTATGGAGAAGTTTAAATCTCCACCAATGATAATGTGATCCCCCTTCATGATGGTAGTGGCCATCAACTTGTCCCAGAAGTCCTCTCTATTGTGACGGGGGCCGTAGACATTGATCATGCATATGGGCATATTGAGCCCATTTATAGTGACGTCGGCCCCAAGTATCCCTTCTCTGCCCCACCAGCTACCCACTTTGATAGACCTATTATTGAATCCCATAGCACAACCTCCAGAGCTCCCTCTAGCATCTAGTGTTTGAAAACTCCAGTCCAGGAGTAGAGAGGTGAGAAATTTAAGTATATAATCTCCATCCCCAAAAGTTTCTTGAAGAAGAAGAGCATCCACTCTCACAAGAGCCAACAACCTTCTAAGTGCTAGTTTTTTTGTCAGGACTAGCTAAACACCTGCAATTGAAAGAGAGGCAAATCATGGATCACCCATGTCAGGGGTGGCCTTTGCTCTAAGAACCCTGTAAATAGAAGATTGTTTCCCTGATGCTACCTCCATTCCAGCCCTGAGTGTAGCCTTAGATAGGGATGATGGTCTTCCCCTAACAACTTTAGATTGGGGACCTATGAGGTCAGGTCCTAGTCCATAGGCATGGGGCGTAGCAGCCTTAGTTGAGGATCTAAGATTGTAATGGTGGCCAGAGCTATTGCCCGAGAATTCAGTAAAGGATTGGGAATTAGATTTGCCAACAAGGGTATGAGGGTCCGGCCATGAGATGAAGGGAGGATCAGTTGCAACAGAATAGACAATGGGATCCATATTGCATCTAATTAAATCGATTTTAGATGTAACTAGTGATATTACATGAGATACATTGCGATTAAAATTAGAATTGAAGGTGAAAGGAGTAGCGAGAGGAGTACCCAGGATTGAAGTAGTATCCTCCTCATGAAGTTGAGGGCCACAAGTCTGTGATGCTGATGGCTCTTGATAGGACAACAATTTACTAGGGGTACTTAGTGACATAGGTTCAACCGGGGGCCTCGCTTGAGAAGAGTTTGATTCTCCAATACCCACAGTTTGGGTTCCCGCATGCACCAGGAATTTTGCAGGTTCAACGTTTGCTGCAGTGATTATTAGGCATTCCTTGTAAAGATGCCCCACTTCATGACAATGAGAACACCGAAATGGTACCCCTTCATAGTCCAGTATCTGGCATCTTGTTATGTCTCTGAACCGTAAGTTGTAGCTCTCCACTAGATCTTCCCTCGTGTCCAAATGAACAAGAATCCGAGATACCGAGATGTTTCTAGTCTCTAAGTAGGACCTGTCATGGTCCAAATAAATCCCTAGGTCTTCACCTATGAAACAAAGAGCTTCCTCTATCTAGAACTGCAGAGGGAGCCTCAGTAGTCACACCCAAATAGGTCCTGCTCCCATCTTTTCCTTGGCCGGGTCGAACAGGGGAGTCCATTGCTTGAGCATAACTGGTGCCATTTCTATATGCCAGTATTTGGTAAGCACCCAATTGGCCATCTCCGGGTGGGGGAAAATTAGGGCGAACTACCCCCTATTCATCGTGAGTACCCCAGGTAGTTGCTCCAAAATGTTGCCCCAAAGTTCAGCTGTCCAAATCTTGAGTCTAGTAGTGGTGTAGTTCCTCCCTCGAACACATCTGACCAAGACAATTTGTGAGGTTTCATCCAACTTATCCATGCCGATACCCTCTCCGAAGACCAAGTCCCTCTTCTATTCACGACTCCTTGTGCACCTGTGTTTTTTCTTTCCAGTCCTGTGGGTAGTCCTGTCCCGGATGTGCCCTTCTCCTTCTGGTATGGACGTCTAGATGTCCTCCGGTGGTGGAATCGACTGTGTGATGCCGTCAAAGCAACCAATGCTGCCACAAATGGGGGCTCCCCTAAAATGTTTGTGGCCGCACTTTCATCCTCTGCGTGGTTAATGCCTGACTGCTCGAAACCAAATGAACCTTCCAAGTTACCAACATTTTCCCCTAAACCTTCTGTTATCGGACCCAAGATGTTTGGGGTAATTTGGGCTTGTTGCTCCGAAAGTCTGAGAACCGACGACGAGGGGATAAAGTATGCTGGTGAGGCAAGTGCCGCTGGGAATGGTTCTGAATAAACCGCTTCAGCTGCCAGGTAGGGTTCCTTTGAGGTAAAAGGAGGGTGTGATGACTCACCAATATCCATATCCACTTGTTCCTTCCCTGTAAGGTCAGCTTCTTGAGTCATCCCACATGTCCATTGAGGTGTTAACCTTGCCCAAATCTAGGATGGTTCCAAGTTGTTAGAAGAGTAGTCCAGCTCAACCTCATCCATCTCTCTGTTCTGAGAGCTCCTGCTCCTTGCAGCGAAAAACCTTGTCTGTTATGAGGTGCTGGCTCAGAGGCTATGATCGTCAGTCGTATCTGATGGGGTTCAAAGGGAGAGTAAGGGTCATAATAATAACCCACTGTCGGGTTGTCGGAACCGTTGAGATAACGCCAAAGGTGCACAACTACTAGTCTAATGCTGTGTATCCCGTGACCATTTGCGACATGTAGAAATTTGCTGAATAATGAAGATTTATCCACCGAGATTATCCTGATCACATATCAATTCGAATTCATATGCAACACATAATCTCTTCTACTCAGATCATCACACATGCGGAAATAAAACAAGCGATATGCGATCAAAAGATCATCAAAACATCACACACATTACACAGTATGTATGGGGAAAGCTTATAGCTGAAAACCCCCAGCTATTTTGTATAATATAATGGAGAGAACATGTAACAAACTCAGTACAATACTCCTCACAAGTACTCAGTACTGTCTCGTAAAGTTACACACAAACTAGCTTGGTTTTTAACAGGTTACTGGTTCAAAACTCACCACCAATTGCCTTTGCCTCTATTGCGCAATCATGGCCTGTCTAAATAGAGATCCAAGGTTCGAATCTCCTTGGCTTGACAGCGCAATCATCATGGGAAATTCCTCCAAGTGTGGTGCAAATCTCATGCACAACTGATGTCGCCACTGATAGCTAACTCCACTCTTTCATCTACCTCTTTCACTGGTCTCCACTGAACTGTCCATGCACTGTAGTGAACTGATGTGTTCTTGAGTTGAATAATGAGTTACTAATTAATGAATTAAATAATATTTAATTCACTCCACTCATTACTAGTTGATTAGCTAGTTAAACTAATCTCAACTAGTTCAACCAAGTTAAACCGAACACAACTCCACCAACTGTCTCATCAACTCCACCAAACTTCTGCCACTGAAGTCCTAACTGAAGTCAACCATGCATGAGCTCACCAAACCCTAGGAATAGCGTAATTCCTCTGTCAGATGCATGAGCCACTTCCGTAGCTCGAACTGAAGTGCTCCAAGAGAGTAAACTGAAGTTTAGAGTCCAAATATTATTAAGGGTAAATAATATTTGACTTCCCTATTTTTAGGATAGGCAGTCTAAAAATAGACTTCGACCTATAGGTCCAAAAATAGAGGTCCATCTATTTTTTACCAACATGACCAATACTCCAAGAATAACATACTGCAACCCCTGGACCATGCTCCATATGTCTAAAAATAGACATAGTCTAAAAATAGACTTTGTGCTAGAATTCGCCTGCGGGCCCACTTAGTGAAGGCGACTTCATTTCACTAAGCTCCATCATCTTGCTGCATTTTCAACACGACAGTCCACCATAAAACTCGAGTAGTGAGTGCTGAGCATCCGTTAAGTGGTCATGAGAAACCTCCCCTACGTGCTGGCTATGCTGTCAACAGGGTCTCACGGTGTCAGAGAAAAACGAAACAACTGCCCTGAACCGTTACCATGCACTGCTTAGTGCTATGTCAAGCTCTCATGGTGGCCGCCCAAATTCCAAGGTTTGTTAATAGTTAGGGTTCCGCCATCACTCCATCGTCTCCGCTCCATCACCCTACATCACATATCACATTCTATTTAATGTAATTATTAATATATACTCTGTGATTTATATATTTTTAAAATACAATAATTCATATTATTATATATATTTTAGAATATTTTATTATTTATTTTGAAATAATTTTGTTTTAATTATATATTTTTTTGATTTTTGATTTTTAATTAAATTAGTTTAGTTAATATTTTAAAATTTTTAAAATTATATATATATATATATATATATGAATGATAATCATTATTAATATTATTATCTACTAATTCATTTATTTTAATATATATATGATAGTTATTATTAATATTATTATATATTAATTCATTTATTTTAATCATATTTTTTTATATTATTTGATTTATCTAATTTATATATATATATATTTGTTTAATTTTTTTCTTCACTTAAAAATTTCATTTAATTTCTCTTCTAATTAATAAATAAAATATATATTTATTATTTTTTAAATTAATTTAATCCATATTCCAAAAAAAACTTTATAATAATCCATATAAACTTTTATGATAATAGGCATTTTAATTTTAATTTTAGTTTTACATTTAATCAATGGAAATGATGATTTAAGCTATGTAATTCTTTTCCCTAGTTTCAATCTCACTTCTTCATCTTTGTGAGCATCACCCGATGCAATGAGTGCTAAGTGGAGTGTACTATTCAAAAATCATGAGAAATTACTCAGATACAACTACCTATCA
The DNA here is from genome assembly GCA_034641835.2 of Pinus albicaulis. Taxonomy (NCBI): domain Eukaryota; kingdom Viridiplantae; phylum Streptophyta; class Pinopsida; order Pinales; family Pinaceae; genus Pinus; species Pinus albicaulis. The sequence goes on along the minus strand of CM076576.1, from coordinate 912,314,904 downwards.
TGGAAATGGTTATAGATGAATGACTTACTTTAATACTAAGTAGGTTTGATTGTGGGAAAAATCCCGAGAAATGTGGCCTATTCAAAAATAATGAGAAATTAGTCAAATACAACTACCTCTCACGGAAATGATCATAAATAAATAACTTAAAGTAGTTGAATCAATTTATTTATTTTTAATTTTTAATTTTAAATAATACTAAGTATAATTGTAAAAAAAATCCCAGAAAATCTTGTTTACTGACTACATAATTATTCTATATATTATACTTATTTATTTACTTGATAAATATAACATGAAGTTGCTTTATCTGTGAAATCAGATTTGGCCACTGCTAGCCTTACTAAGTATTTTTATGATGAAAAAAAAAGTAATATCAATCCCTCCATCTCTCAGAACTTGAAAATGATCCTTAAATATAAGGATCTTATACTCTGTGGGGTTGAAATGGCCGAATCATTAGCAAGATCCCCGCCCAGAGGAGCAGTCGTTTATGAAGTTGATGGGAGGCAAATTGCATCCCTTAGAATTTCTCTTACAGCAAAGAGGGCGAACTCCACTACTTTTCCAATTCGCCTTGATTCTCATATTACAACAGCAGTGGAAATACAGAAAACGTATCCCAGTCTCTTTTAGTTGCTCTTTCTCTTTTGATTATTTATCTTATTGTTTGATCTTTGAATAATTTTGAGTGTGCATATTTTCAGAGTAATGTATGTTTTCAATATGTTTTGGAAATTGTGTATCATGATTGAAATTATTGAGTGGATGTTCCATCTATATTAAGAAAATGTTTTGTTTTAATCTTGATATATAATTTAGAAAAAAAATAAAAATTAATAATGGTTTTATCTCAGATTTCTATGATTCAAAATGTAATTAAAAAAATAAATTTAATAAATACACAATATGAGCTTGGTTGGAATGATTTAAAATCAAAGTAAATGTAAAATGCATAAAGAAGAAAAGAGAAACTATGATGTCACTAAGTTGAATAAGGCATCCCAAAGGGAAAAAGGAATTATGGAAAGCACCTTGCAAAAACCAAAAAATTGTAATTTAATTTGAAAAACTGTTCATAATGTTGTCATGAAATAAACAACATAAAACATTACATAGATTAGACTAAGTGGCTCATTTCATAGCAAATAATAATGGAAAACAAAAACAACCATAGATTTGTTATGTAGCAACTTAGGATGAGCAAGAAGAAATGTCTAAGACTTCCAACTGTTGGCAACGATGTCAGCCAAATCAACAACCCTCTGTGAATAACCCCATTCATTGTCATACCAAGCAACCACTTTCACCATATCATCTCCCATCACCATTGTGAGTGATGAATCCACAGTTGAGGAGACATCTGAACACCTGAAATCTATTGATACTAGAGGCTCATCACACACTGCAAGGATGCCAGTAAGGTCTTTATCTGCACTTTCTCGGAACGCTGCATTCACCTCCTCTGCAAATGTCTTCTTCTCCACCTGAACAACCAAGTCAACAACTGATACATTGGGTGTTGGCACTCTCAGAGCAATTCCATTCAGTTTCCCTTTCAGACTTGGGAGAACTAGTGCCACTGCCTTTGCTGCTCCTGTTGATGTTGGGACAATGTTCAAGGCTGCAGCCCTGGCTCGTCGAAGATCTCTATGACTAGCATCAAGAAGTCTCTGATCACCAGTATATGAGTGTGTTGTTGTCATGGTGCCCTTGATGATTCCTGCACTAAACAAATTTAGGTGTACATTGGCAAGCATATTGAACAGGAACAAAGCAATGTCCTCAAATAGGAACTAAACAATGACATTTTTTAATCCAGATAAATTATGGTGATCGACAGTAGAAAATGATATGTTAGATTTCAACCTGAAATAGGGGAAACGATGAATGAATTGTTTGTTCTATTTAACCAGATGACACTCACCGAATTTCTGGTCCAGAACTTTAACAAAAGGAGCCAGGCAATTAGTAGTGCAGGAGGCATTGCTAATAATTTCTTCTGCAGGATTATATTTTTCCTCGTTCACACCAACAACATATGTAGGAATATCTCCCTTTCCAGGAGCTGTGATCAAAACCTTCTTTGCCCCAGCCTGGAGATGCTTACCAGCACCTTCCCTGTCAACAAATACGCCAGTACCTTCTATGACCAAATCAATCCCATAGTCCCTGCAAATACAATATGAAGCATTTTATCATGAGCTGAGAAGCATCAATTATCTCTATATAATAACCCTAGAAGGCTACCCAGTATTATACAAATTTAAGAATTATTATATAGCAGCAGCTGCTACCACCCAGTATTATACAGATTTAACAATTTTTCAAGTAATGGTTTATTTTTCAGTGGAATAACACATTTTAAATAACAAAACAAAAAAAAATCACTTTAAAAAAAAAAAAAAAAAAAAAAATCGCCAAAAGGCCCCAAACTTAAAATAGTTAAACAATACCCTTAAAATATGCTAATCAGCAAATTTGCAATGCACATGCTTATATTTTGTTAAATCAGGTCTTTCATTCTCTATTGAATATTCTAATTTCTTTGGGTTCTCAAGCCAAGTTCACCTAAGCAACCAAAATATTATACACAGAAAATAAAGAATTGACCATGTTGATTAACGTTAGTGCATTTGAGTAATCTACTTGATACCCAAGGGAACCTGTTAAGTGCTGAACATGTCAATTTCACAATGCTCTAATTATTGATTTTTGAATGAACCGATAATTATCCCAAAGAATTTCAATCTCTGCTAAACCCAATTGTAAACATCAGAAATCTGATCCAATACTTAAAGTGTAAGCAGATCTGTAGCATTAACCTATAATCCTAGACAAATGATTAGTTTCATGTACTTACTTCCATGGCAGATTTACAGGGTTCCTATTTGATACAACTTGGATGACCTTGCCATCAACAGAAATGCCATCATTTCCTGCTACCTTCACATCTGCGTCAAAGGTTCCAAGAATAGAATCATATTTGAGCAAATGCGAGGCCTGTTTAACACCTCCGGTGTCATTGATGACAACCACATCCAAAGGGGAGTCCTTTCGACCGTGCCAACATCGCAGAAAATTGCGACCAATCCTTCCAAACCCATTGATTGCAACTTTTATCTTTGCCTCCACTACGCCCCTTTTTTGTCCAGATGATCCTACCTGGAATGAAAGAACAAGGGCAAGAGGACAAAGAACCAGATCAGTTTGCTGTTTACCATGAAAATCCGATACACAAATTTATGTGATGAAACAGCATTTGCAAAGTGAGATCCATATACACCAAGGACAATCATTAAATAAGTAATCTCTGCTTCCAATGCTATAACAAGCTCGAAGTGTCTAACCCCTGTATGGACTAGGGCATCAATCATATAAATACGTTAAATCAGCATACACCAACAGAATGATTAAAAACCTTATGATTTCTACGGCCTTAGTCTAACTGTTCTATGGTTTGGGTATGTTTTTTTTGGTTAGATTTAGTAATTGGTTGGAATTACAAGTTTGTTTTTGTAAATTCAGTGTCTCTGGGTTTTCCTGGGCACTGAATCCATTTTTATATTAAAAACGAATCTGAAATAACAAAGAAAGTATTTAAAAAATACTTTCTCATCAAAAATTGTTTTTCTAAATTTTATGGTTTGGGTATGTTTTTTAGTTAGATTTAGTAATTGGTTGGAATTACGAGTTTGTTTTTGTAAACTCAGTGTCCTTGGGCTTTCCAGGGCACTGCATCCATTTTTAATATTAAAAATGAAAATTAAATAACAAAAAATAAAAACTTTCTGATGAAAAATTGTTTTTCGAAAATCTCGCCAAAAATTCCAAAACATAAAATAGTTGAATCCAGACAATGTGCATTTCTACACAGACGAGTATCATGAATAATTCTCACTACAAATTGATTCTGTTCAAATTGGTTGAGGGCTAACAACCACAAGGTGTTTGGACGCAAGAAGAAAGGAAGTTATTGGGTTGTGTTTGAGGTCTAAACACATAGATTGAGGAAGAGAAGGTGTCTGTAGGGAAGTTTATGGCATCAACATGGGTATGGAGACTATCAAGAAGGCTAGCTGAGTTGGTTGTGCAACAGCTAGGAAAGGGATGCAAAGAAAAAGGCTACAACCTAAAGGGTTGAGGAAAGGAAGGTTGCTGAAATTCAAAGGTAAACTTGCAGGCCTATGTTAGACTAAGGTTGAACAGGTTTGAGGCTGCAAAAGTAGGCTAACCAACAATGAACAAAAGGGCTAACAACTAGGTGATCAATGGCTGTCCTGATCAGGGAGATGAGGAGTTTTTTATCTGTCTTGAAGTTCTTATACTTGTTGAAAGTCCTAGGGCTTGTGGAATAGAGAAAGACTTGGAGTGTTGGATGCAAGTGGAGTTTGTGAGGTGCTTACTTGGTTTATCTCCTTGATAGCATGTGGAATGCAAGTGGGAGGTCCAAGGGTGGAGTTGGTGTTGATGCTAGCTCGTTGTTAAGCCTTTGGTGTGGCTAGATAGCTCGATGAATGGCTTGCTAAGCCTAATCTGTAGGATGAAGAAACCCTAGCCCTTACAAATCATGCAAGAATGGAAAGCAACTGTATTAGCAACTAAATGTTAAGGATGAGGATGAGCATCCACCTCAGAAGAAGATAAGGAATCAAAGCTTGATGAGATTGCAGACAGACTTCATTGATTTCTGCAAGGAGGAAAGGATCAAGAAGGAGTTGACAATTCCCTACAACCCTTAACAGTTTCTTTTTTTTAATCAAGAGATAAGTACTTCCTATCTTCCTCCCTTGAATATTATTATTATCTATATTCCTTAGTCAACCTCTTGTCTTTGTATTTTTTGCTTGGTTATAATTATTTCTTCAATGGCCTCCTGAATGAGGTTTGAAAATTGCAGGTACATCTGAAGGTTGCCAAGGAAATGATTCTGGTAGCAGATGGTGGCCAGAAGAATAAAACAAAGTTTGTGGCAAGAGGGTTTTCCCAATAAGAGGGAGTGGAACACAAGGATAATTATTACTCCAGTCTGCAATGGATAGTTTCTTGTATGGCCTAAGGGCTCAAACATAAACTCAACAAAAGTGATTGGTGTTCAAGGGGGAGAAATTGTACAAACATCCAGGACCGTGCTAGATGACTAGAAGAGCTTCCAATACTGAGGGAGCATATAGTCAAATAGAGTGGAAGGATCAACCTTCCAAAGAGGATGTCATGGGTTGAGATTGTCAAGATGCTCAGAGACAGAAGGTCTCTAAGAGCAGTATGCCTTCTTTGAGGAGAGCATGTCAAATAGCAAAAGGACTTGCTTACATGACAGGGAGCAACAACAAGAAAAGGACTTGCTTGCATGACAAAAGGAGCAATAGTGACAAGAGGATTTTCTTCCATGACAGAGGGAGTAGCTAGGACTACCACAGGAAGGCCTGTCAGAGGGAGTAGCCAGGACTACCACAGGAAGGCCTGTTAGAGGGAGTTGGCCTCAAAGATTGAAATGAAGGATTCTGGAAAGATATAGTGTTTCTTGGGATTGGAGATTCAGATTTGGTGGATCTCACGATGTACAAGAAATTGATTAGATCCTTGAGATACCTGGTTAACACAAGGCTTGATATTTGCTTTGCAGTGAACACCCTGAGCCAGTATATGGTTGAGTTGACGCAGATACATTGGGTTGTAGAAAAGCATGGTTGAGGTACCTGCATGATATAGTAGATATGGTTTGAGATATGTCTCAAGTGGTGAAGTGAATTTGCAGGGATATATGGATTCAAATTGTGGTGGGAGTGTAGAGGACATAAATAGAACATCATGGCGTTGCTTTAGCTTGGGATCAACTATGATATCCTATTCCCGCAGGAAGCTGACTTCTGTCGCACTCAGTACAATAGAGACAAAGTATATCGTATCCTATGTCACAAGTTGTGAAGCAGTATGACTTCGAAAGCTTATTGCAGGAATATTTGATCAGGTCACTTCATCCGATACATAGTGCAGAAAGGAGCAATGGAGCTCTAAGACACATACGCAGATGAGAAAATTGCAAACATTCTCACTAAGCCTCTGTCTAGAGTGAAGTTTGTATACTTTAGAGACAAGCTTGGCGTGATGCAAAATGTCTCCCTTGTTGAGAGGGAAGGTTGATGTCTTTGCAGGATTAGGGCATACCATCTCTTGAAGCCAAAAAGGATTTTGGTTGGGTCATAAAGGACTTTGAGCAGGGGAGATGGATACATTCACCTGAGAAGCTAGAAGGACCTGGTTAGGTCATAAAGGACTTTGACCAAAAAGGTGAATGGCCCAAGGAAATTATATGAGAAAATTACAAGATTGGATAGATCTTCTCCTAAGAAGCCAAAAGGACTTGGCTAGGTCATAAAGGAATTTGACCAAAGGAGATAGATGTAATTCATCTAAGAAGCCATAAAGGATTTTGGCTGTGGGTGAATGGTCCAAGGGAAAATTCTCTCCTAAGAAACCAAAAGGAATTGGCTGGGTCATAAAGGACTTTGACCAGAGGAGATTGATACATTTGTCTAAGGATCCATAAAGGATTTTGGCCAGAGGTAAAAGGCCGTGGATACTCACATTGCCCACTCTAGGATGGAATTATCTATAGACATACATCAACATAGCAAGCTCATGAACTTTTCTTATGGAGGAGAAATTTCAGCAAAGGGGAAATCTGTTGCAGCCAAGGAGAATATCTCCCTCGCTAAGATGGAGTGTTGATTTTTGTGTTGTGTCGAGAGGTATTCCCACATGCCAAGAGGCTGCATAAGTCAGCCTAAAATATTTATGAAAATAAAAATAAAAATTCAATTTTTTATTGGGCTTCAAGTAGGCTCAAAAAGGACAAGTCGAACTAGCTCCTGAAGGGACATGTCCCTTGGTGTAAATGCGCCCATTCGACTTGTATATATATACATGATTGTGATACTTCATTTGATTACTCATCATCATCATCTCTTTTCAATAACAACCACACGTGGGAGCAGATAGAGGACGAATTTGATTGAAGTTTGGACTTGGATTTTTGACACAAATCTCTAGACAATTTGGAATTGTAAACCTTGTTGAAGAATAATTTCTCCTAGAAGAAGAGTTGTTGGGTTTTCTCCCAAGTTTGGGTTTCCCAAGGAAAACTTCTTGTCTCTATTGTGCATGGCTGCATCTTATGCTCTTTATTGTTTCCACTATATTTACTATTGGAATCTTTTGTGCATAATTGCTCAATGATATCAGTGGCATTAGATACACTGTTTGAAGATCATTAGGTAGTAATTATCAGATCAGAAGATTGGTTTCTACTATGTATATTCTGGAAAATTCAAGACAATGAACAAAGCCATACCTGTACATACTATAGACAACATATTACACTCGTTGTTTTTCCCACATGTCAAGAAGGCAGCTCAAAGTGTAACTTTGATATAACATGTGTTTTTCATAAATGCCTGGCTTAACATGAAAATACTACTTGTATTTATAATAAATCTATCTTCTAAATCAGATTTTCCCTCCACATCCACATACAACACATCAACAATCATACAGTGATGAAATGACACCCAAATATGTAAGTGTGATAATTGGATGGTGAACCGTGATATGAAGTCTAAAGCACCAGGGGTAATTAACTTACACATAATTGTATGCCAGGGTAAACATAATGAAATAAAGCGGGCTCTCCAAACAATAGTGTAGCAATCATTAAAAAAAAAGGTAAAACTTAGATATATAATCATGCAGCAATGTGATGTCTATCACATAGGAAAAACAAACTACTAAGCTCCTTACTACAGGAAGACTTATTAAAGCAGGTTTCACAGATGCCTGTTCACAAAGGATGTTTGGGTATTGTCGAGTTCGCAGCGTGCTGACTCACTTAGAGATACCTGGTGGGTGATAATCTGCATGGCATGCCTGGTAATTAATCAGGATGGCCACTCCACTTTCTGTGGTGAAAAAGATGAGTCTGAAACTTCAAAGACCTGCCTGAAAATTGGATTTCTATACTGGAAAGAATATTATTTTTTGACTTAATAGCTTTGCAATGTAAAGTTAGAATAGGTACTATAAGATAGTGGAGATCTAGGTGCAGATCACTTGCACTTGATCTTCTACCACGGTAAATAATAAGCACTATGCAGTAAGCTTATTATTGGCTTATTTCTTTTTCATCCTGTCTATTGAATATTAGTTTATTTTCATCCTAGGCACAACATGGAAAAGTAGTTAGCCAATGACTGGCTTACTGCATGATGCTTAATATTTTCCGTGGTAGCACACAGTTAGACATGGGAGAGGGGATTTTGATGCAGTGATTTTCTTTTATGTCAAGGAATGCAATTTCAATTTTCATCCCCTAATAATCTAAGCATCAGTTTCTCTCCCTATAAACAAAAAAATAAGACCTGGTGGAAATATTTTCAAGAATCATAAAGCAATTTGATCTCTGGATCAAACACTGACATCCATATAAACCAAATTGCAGCCAGATTGTAAAGTGACCTCAATATGAACAACAACCATGATCACATAGCAATCTGAAATCAACTGCATACACATATGCATCAGTCTGACAATTTTACAATCTAAAGCAACATCAAGACAGGCCTGAGTGGTTATGATCAAGCAAAAGCAGAAAGCAGTCCCATAGATACCACTGAATAATCTCAAAGCAAAGTGATTTAAAAAAAACTAGCTCAATTGTAAAGAGACCATTTTTGGGGAAATCCAAGGAATGTTTCCTAGATGGTATTTCTTGTAAATGCCCCGTGACATTGGCGACAACCAGTTCAACTAACCCCAACTAACCCCAACTAACCCATGCATGTAAATGTGATAAAAGGATGGAAATATGACATCCACAAAGAACAAAAATGATATCTACACTCACAACTATCACAATTATATAACAAAGCAATATCCAGGGACACCAGAGTGGCCATTGTGAAAGAGAACTACATTGTGAAAGAGAACTACTAAGACAATCAATAGTGTGATCACCTACATATACAGCAGTGTGATCATTGATGTCCAGTCATGGAGAAAATTTCCACTGTGGGAAGCTCCTAATTTTCTATTACTTGCTTTACTATCATAATGCCACCTTGCCACTATCAGAACAAGAAATCCACTAATTAGACCAACAACGGTGGTGGTGACTCACAATCATATATGGGATATAATCAAAAGTGTGAACATATCCTCACCGCATTAGTTTGGAATGCAACTACTGAAACAAAGTCCTCGTATTTCCTTAGGCAAGGGAAGCCACTGTAGCTCTTGAGACCTGAGTATTCGGAGAAGCCCTTCCCTGAAACCTGCCCATTAACAATATCACGTGACACATCAATTACAACTTCAACCCCAAATCCAAATTCAACTATAACACAAACAAATATACTTGTTTGAACTGAATAATAATAAAACTGACTACAATAAGCTCAGTACCACCATCCAATACTTCATGTACTAAAAACCCATCTAAATTAATGCATTGCCAAGTAATATTCACTCATCATTCTTTCATTTGGGTAAGCAATTTTGCATCAGCACACAGAATTCTAATGATGCATTAGCATTATGGCAACTTCAATGAAAAAAATCAACACTGTATCTTAGAAAAACCTGCATGAACAGATTATTAGCTAGCAGAGTATAATGCAAGAATAGGCAGACATCCATATGGTGTCAGCCTGTAATTTTGAATGATATGGATGGTGAGTGGCATGGGAAGTAGAGTAGACCTGCAGAGATGCATGAGTGCTGCTGCAGTTGGCCACAGCAGCCATGGAGAGTGTAGCTGAGGCCATACTCCCTCTCTTTCAGTGTGAGTCTCTATGTGTGCCAATGGCAGACCCAACTAGAGTAGCAATTTCATTGGGAGTGAGCAGCTTGTCAAATAACAATGGGTGTGGAGCCTGAACAAGAGGTGGTGGATAGGATGAACTTTTGGATAGACCTTTCTATTAATTGGGTGGCTCTCATTGATCTCACCCGTCCAATGCAGATGATGTATCAAAAGTAATTCAGCTCACACACAAAAACACGTCAGATAAGATTTCACAACATCGGATTAACAAAATAAGTGAAAACATGGATGCTCGGTTTTTGTGGTCACCTCTTTGAGATTCTCAAACGATACGATATATTTTTTAATAAATGTAACATGATTTTTCATAATTCTGTATACATGAATGTCATAGGCTATTTTGATTAATAAGTGATATTAAATATCATTAAAATTAAAATACATTTTTTTTTGAAAGTGTGTATATTAAAAATAATTATATAAATTTAATATAAGTAATAATTAACAAAATAATTTAGTATTTACTATTGAAATATATATACCTGTGGGAATTGAATCTAGGTGGAGAATATTTCTTCCCAGCCACTCATATATATATATAAAATTCATTACGCCCAATATAATTAAGTATGGAGACGATGTTGTATTGGTGCAAATGTTTGTCATTCACATGTAGGCTCAATTAAAAAATAATATGAAGATTAAAAGTGATATAGAGTCCAATATGAGGGAGATGTTGTGTGTCCATAAATAAGTCTAAACATTTAGATGCTGGGTCAATTAATAATAGAAAGTTAAAAGTAATAAAAATAATAAAATTAGATTTGTTATATATATATATATTTTTTTGGTTTTTAGATAAAAGAAAATCATGATATACATATCACATTAAAATACATAACATATAACTAGTAGCTATAAACTAAGATCCATTTTACCATATAAATTAAAATAATCTCTGCATCCTCAACACTACCAAAAATATTCCATGGATATTTCATAGGGATTGAATCAAGATTTTAATAAAATTAAAAATAAGAATACTTGTATATATAGGCATGTGGAATTTATATTATATAGATAATATTATTAAGAACCAACATGGATTTATTTGGATCCATCTTAATTAAGGATCTAAATAAAATCTATGGAAGTGCAAATCTTTCTTCATGTTTTGCACTAAAAAAGTCCACATTCTAATATCTATATCCTCAACACCGCTAAAAAAATATTCCATGGATATTCCATAGAGATTGAATCAAGATTTTAATAAAATTAAAAATAAGAATACTTTTATATATAGACATGTGAAATTTATTTAACATAAATAATATTATTAAAAATCAACATAGATTCATCTTAATTAAGGTTCTAAATCAAATCTTTAGAGATACAAATCTTTCTTTAAATTTTGCTTAATTTTTTTTAAAAAAAGATTACATTTTGAGAAATTTGACCCCTTTTAATTCTTGATAAATCATATATATATATATATATATATATATATATATATATATATATATATATATATATATATATATATATATATATATAATTTATTAATTTATGATATTAATCATAATTTTATATGGTCCAATATTTTAGTATAAAATTTTATAAATAATTTTGGATATGCTTGTTTTATTATCCATTCAAATTATTAGAAAAGCCAAATTTGAATCACTTTTTAATTTAGATTGTCCAATCATGAATCAAGAAACAATCAAATAATTTAATAAATGAAATTATAGTACTATTATGTTAATGTCAAAATTATATAAATATAAAATATTATAATGTTGTTATTTTAATATCAATTCTATATAATAAATAATTATATTTGTATTAGGAAAGGGTTCAAATGCACATTTAATAAGAATTAATATATTTATATTAAATAATTGTTGTAATTTTTGACATATAAATATATAAAAATTATCAAGCAAGAAATTATAAGTGGCTTGTAGAGTTGATTCCCACTAGACTTACAACCATTTGCTTAAGTGCTCTACATTTAGCTTGTAATTGTTCAATTTTCTATGTTTAGTTGTGGAGGGTTTCTATCATGAATGTATCCTCATAATCTCTAGTTTCTTCCAGGTATTGCAATTTTCTTGATAATGTAGTTATTGAGATCCTGTTACTAGAAATATAGGCCTCCCATCTTCTCAAAACTATTTGAATTTTAGAGGTCTCACATAAAGAGCATCTTCCAATATGTTTATGTTCTATCTTGGGTTCATGTGATATCCCCTAGGTAAATATTTCTCTTAGTGTAAAGAATTGTAATTATGGTAATTGATTGAGAGAGGGACACAAATTCCATTGCTTGAGGTAGGAGGTTACTTGAGGAAATGAGTGTTTTTAAATATGAGGCATGGGTTGGCTGAGAAGATTAAATGAGCTCACTATGAATTAAATTTAACTGAAGAAATGATGACAGGTCTAGGTATCCTTTAGCCCAAACCACAAGCAAGAAGAGGACAAAATTTAAATACAAGCATGGGCTACACCACTAGGAAGTTGACTATTGTGCGATCATAAGGGAATGATGGTATTTAGTCCGTTCGGGAAAAGGAGGACCTTCACACGTTCATTATTCATTCATACATGCACTCTCATACACACACACACACGCGTAGAGGCATAGGCAGTGAAGGAAGCATCCAAATCTATTGTGAAAGAGAGAAAAAATGAAAGAAGAGAAAAGTGATCTCTATCATTGAACATAATGGAGAACCAACTAAGGAATCATTTGAGAGAGGCTTGTTGGGTAAATATTATAGAGAGTGGGGCTTACTAGAAGGCTGAAGAACCCATCGAAAGCTTAGGATTAAATAACTTACTGTATTGGGAAGAATCTCTCGGGTTCATATGAGGTTAATGAACCACTAGGAGTTTCCTTAGGGGTTGAAGCTCTGGTGCTTGTCTCACTGATGAACCACCTAGAGAGGTGACTTATTCCACATATCAGTATTGTATCCATTGATGAAAATTCCTTATTGTGGGCTCCCTTCTCCTGAAAGTGAGTTGAATCCTTTGTAATGTGATATCCTTGCATGAATGCTCATAATTTATAAAAAATTGAGAGGATTAAGGGAAAAGTTTATGTAGCTGGTGGATGAAGTCAGAGTGGCCTTGAAACATCCTGTTTCAATTATTGCTTTGGTTGATGTTCCCTTTGAAAGAACTTCACATCAAGATTTGGAATCTTGCTCAAGGGTGATAAGTACAAGTAATAGTGGTTGTAGATTGTCTATGGTTGGGTGGAGAGTTGTAGTCCTAATCTCAGTTGCCAACTCTAGTGTTGAACTCGCTTAAGCGTTTGTAAATGAATTTCTGGTTATTGAGTTCATGATGAACTATTACTTTGGTGTTGCATTCACTATATGAATGATTCTTGGTTCACTATGATTGGAATGTAAATTCTGATGAATGTGTGCCCTGTTGTTGTAGTGTTGCAATAATGCTTTTTATGTAAGAAATACATGTGTAACCACGTATATGAGTGTTTTATGCAATGAACATCATAATTATATGGGGGATGGACACTGGATGTTTACTGTGTATCTCAGGCATGTAGTAATGAATATTTGATGACCATATGTGTGGACTATGTTTGTAAATTGAACTAGCTTGAATATGATGACTGTAGTCTTGTCATAATGCTAATCATGTGCCTGCATGTATGGTCTGTGCATGTAATCGGACTGAAAATGGGGATTTCTTGTTTGTTTGTGGAATGTTGATTTTCATGTAACCTTCTTAGGGAATTGTATGCTTTCTGGTTGCCTTTATAAGTTTTATTATTTCTTATTTGTTCCTTAACAGAGACCTGCAAATATCTGAAACAATATCAACCTGCTTGTTGTAAATCATTAAGACTTAGAGGGACCACAAACCTATGAGAGGCTGAATGGGTAAGTCCTTAGACTACATTATGCATTTCAGTCGTCAAGAACCCATGAAGGGAAATTCTACCATAAGCTTAGGAGGGATAGCATCAACATGTTCTTCATAAAATTTTGATGGCCATGGTAGAGTAGTGGCGCAAGTCAAACTACTTATAGAGCCACTGTAGTTGAGCCATGGTCGAGTCCCTTTGCAAAAGGCTCATGGCGCAATGCAGGTGGAAATATATTATCTCTTATCTTAGCCTCATAACCTTATCCCTGGATTGTAGCATGATTTATTGGGAAACTTGCAGGTTAGTTGACGGCTAGGCCATTGGTCCATACAATTGCAACAAAAAACATGAGAAAAGCTAGCATATTGAACAATCGTGATTGATTAAGAGAGATCAATAGCTCAAAAGGAGCCTTGGGTGACATGTCCCAAAGGTCACGTCTCGGGAAGTTCATAGCGAAATGAAAAAATGGAAGTCCGAGATGACCAAGGCTGGGATGACCTCAAGGAGGCATATACATGGAAGCGGTTGGGTTGAGTTGCAGCCTTGCATTGGTCGGTGAGAGGGAAAATCAAAACACCAAAGGAGTATCATGTTATCAGAAGTCTTATGCCGGGGCCTGCAAAGACGAGAATTGGTTGTGGCAGAAAACAAGAAAGTTCCCATCTTGAAGTCTATCTCTCAGATTGTAGCTAAGCACAGTGCTTAAGTAAGGGATAAGATGACTCAGCGCCATGATGATGTGGCAGAAGTGGACTCGGGTTTGCTGTTGTCGCTGCCTGTTATGATTTAACATGTGGAGTGAAGCCCCCAGAGCTATTATGCAAGAGTGGGAGCACTGGACCAATCAAGAGTGTTAACGGTGTAGAGGAGTGGCCCACTGAGACACGTGATCCCAGAGGATGATTATTAGTAGTTTAAAGGCAAGGAAAATCTCGAAAGGGTGTGGGGTCATGTAACGTCAGGACATGATGGTGTATACATGACCCTGACTATCCTTTTATTGATGCGGTGTGGCCCCACCATATAGGTCAGCCCATAAGTCCGACCTTGGAGTGTCTCATTAAAACACAAGGTGAAAAGGCGCGAGGTTACAGACCCAAGATACAAGAATATTTCTTGTAATTAAATTTCCGTTAATGACACACACACACACACACACACAAACACACACACACACACACACACACACACATATGCACACATGTAAATGTGAAGATCTAGGCCATGAATGGGTCAGAAACAAATGTGTCAATTCCAAGTGGCGTTGATAGGTTGGATTTGATATCCATGTGGGTGCCACATGGTAGGGTGATGATGTGGCACTATCTGACTCGCTCATGTTCAAATGATATACATACATACATACTTATATATGTATGTATATGTATATGTACACACACACACACACACACACACATCTATATGTGTGTGTGTGTGTGTGTGTGAGAAGATCTAGGCCATAAACGGGTCATAAACTAATGTGTCAATTCCAATTGGTGTCGAGAGGCTGGCTTGGATAGCCACGTGGGCACCACATGGTAGGGTGATGACATGGTGCTATCTGACTCACTCATGTTCAAATGGTCATATCTCTTGATATAGAGGTCAGATTGGGATGAAATATATATCATTGGAATTTTCTTGATGAGATGAATGCATCGATAGTGTCTATTCAAAATTTTGAATAGGTTGAAAAGAGATAGAAAATTAAGGCCCCATTTCCATAACACTACCTTAGATCTCAAGTCAACACAGTGGCCACCTCCTTCCAACCTGTGTTGTGGTGGGAATTAGGATGGGGTACGTTTAAGAGTGGTTTCAGAGCATCTAGGTTCATCACTTGGATTGATTGAGCTCTATCATGGGAAAAATAAGTCGGTACTTTGTTACAGGGTTAACAAAGAAATGGGTTTCATAATGGTTTTTAAAAAATCCACGAAACTTATTTTTAGGTGTTAAAAGTAGGTTTGAATTGATTGATGCATTCATGTATATTGGTGCTAAGGACTTGTTGATTGATATGAATTTATTATCATTGACGCGATAACTTGCAATGTAGTGTTCAACTAGCCTTGCACCAAAAAATCTCACAATGAGCTAAGGTGATAGCAATTGTTATATGTTTGAATTTTTTTTAAATCTAACAATTATGTGTGTATGCAACATCACATTACATAATATGAAGATCCCCCAAAATAACAGAGGATGGTACCAAATAAATTATTAAGGCCATGAAATGAACATAAATATGGTAGATCATAGCTCTGATCAATCACAACATAGAAATGCAGAAGCAAGGACAAATAATAAAGAATGATAAGTTGGCTAAGGGGGAGGGTCCGAATCTCCTAACTTAATGGATACCTTGAGGAGATTAAGGGCCAATATTAGGAGAAACAATGCAGATAATGAGAGTTTGATATTAGCTATAAAAGCAAGCTGAGGTAAATGCAGTCATACTACAAAGCCTCTCAGACTTGCAAAGGACTAGGAAGTATGAGTTGGGGGCTAGTCATAGAGACAGGCAAAGTCATTTTGAATCATAAAGGAGAACAAATGGGGCAGATGATAACAGGTCTAGGAAAAGACACATATGGGACAGTTAGGAAACAATGAGATGGAGTGAACCATTGAGCACCCTAGAGAGAAGAACTCGTGGGCATCACTCTGGTAGAAATTCTAGTTCTTCTACCAAGAGGAATTATCATCATTATCATCATCATCATCAAATAAAGAGAGAAAGGGATTATATTCTAGAAGAACTTAAGAGGGAAAAGGCACTCACATTTGATGGAAAGATGAAGAAATCTAAAGTTTCAGGAGCTTGGATGCTTGGAATGGAGAAGTTCTTCAAATTCTATAACTATTTTGAGAACATGAAAGCAAAGGTAGCCACCTATAGTTTGAAGGGAAAAGTAGACGTATGGTGGGAATAGTTGAAGAATGTCAGAGGAATAACTAAAAAAGTCTTGTATTAGAATGATTTTGAAAGGCTCTTTAGAGAAAAATATCTATCAGACAACTATTATGACAACAAAGCAAAAGAATTCTATGAGCTCAAAATGGGACAGATGTCAAATGAAGAATGTGTCACCAAGTCCTTGGAACTGCTAAGATATGTTCCATATCTTAAAGAGGAGGAAATTTTAAGAGGTTTATCAATGGGTTACCTCTATCATTCAGAGATTGCATTGATATCCATGAGCCTCAGAGATTGAACGATTCCATTAAAAATTTGAAAACACTACTATACTCAATCCAAGCGCATGACCGAATTTAAATCTAATTGGAAGTATAAAAGCAATGCCAAATTCAAGGGAAAAATACAAAAAATGATTAAGGAATCAAATATTTCCCCTACTACCTAAGAGAGTCAAAGAAGTCTCAACATTGAAGGTAGAGATCATTAAAATAAAGGAGCCAAGAGTTACATGAATGGTTAGTATAAGTGTTGGACGTATGGTGAAAATCATTTGAGACAGAACTTCCCACAATGCAAGCACGCTAGCCCGAAATCATACAATGCATAGGAAGCAAAGGCTATGGGGAGATATGTCATGTGGTATGCCAAAGATCTATGCAACACTAGAAAAACACCAGGAAAACCCTCAAGCTTCCATAATCAAGATGGAAGGTAAGTTTTGCAATCAAATTATTTCTAGTTTGATTGACCCCGATTCTAATTATAGTTAGGTTAGACCAATGCTTGTGGAATGATGCCAATTGAACTAAGAACCACATGAGGAATCCTGATTAGTTAAATTAGCCATGGGAATAAAGAAGGAGGTCGAATATTTGGTGAAGGCTTACCAAATTGAATTAAATGGGATGCCAATAGTGGCAAACACCAATGTGCTACCATTGAGTGCATATAACATGTTGCTAGGCATGGATTGGTTGTATGCACATAGGACCAAAGTTTATTGTTTTGAAAAAGAAATGGAGTGCTTGGATGAACATGGATAAAGAAGGATATTGCAAGGAAATTGAAATCCTACTTCTATGAGGCTAATCACAGCCATGCAAGCCAAGAGAAGTAGTTGGAAATGCTGCCATTTATTTTTTGTGCAAATTTACAGCAATGGAAAAGCCATTGGTGTTGGGTTTGTGTAATATTATTTCCATGAATAGAAGCAGACGTGAAGCGGGGGGTAAGAGGGGGGCCGTAGCCCCCCCGCCTATTTAAGGGTTTGTAGGGTGTGGGTAGTCCCCTGCACGGGGTCTGGGGCATTGCCCCAAGATTTTTTTTTTTTGGACCCTATTTTAGGTGGGCGGACCCGCCTATGGCTTTGTGCATGTGTTTGCACATGGTTTTGGGGCATGATGGTTTTCTGCCCCTGGTATTTTGTAGATCTAGTCAAGGGAATTGCGATTATGTTCTAATCAAGGGTTAATGGATTGGGGTTTATGAATTCCTTGACATGCATATATATGTGTTGTAACACTAAAAGGAATATAATGAAAAATCAAGCTGGTAGTCCCGATTTGGGATCTAGGGGAAAAATATCTGTGTATATCTGTTTTATGTTTTATTCTCTCACTATTTTTTATTTTCTGCTTTTAAGAATTCGTTTGTAGATAATTTCTATACAGGGTTAAAACATACAACTGACAGCATTGGAGAAGAGGAGAATGAACTCCTGAAATACTATCCCGTGTTGCAATAATATGCAGATGTATTTCCAATAGAAGTTCTTGGATTACCTCCTCACAGAGAGGTAGAATTATCCATCGAATTGATGCTAGAAGCAGCACCAACATCCAAGGCACCATACATGACATTGAGTACACCACAATTGGTTGAGCTGAAATTACATCTTAAAGAAATACTAGAAAAAGGCTATATAAGACCAAGACGATATCTCCATGGGGAGCACTAGTCTTGTTCATAAGGAAGAAGGATGGTGCACTCAGATTATGTATAGATTACATGTAGTTAAATAAAGTGACCATCAAGAACATATAGATTGATGATTTATTTGACAAGCTGAGAGGAGAAAACATCTTCTCCAAGATTGATTTAAGGTTATGCTATCATTAGGTGTGTATAAAATATGAGGACATCCACAAAAAAAACCTTCAGAATGGGTATGGGCATTATGAAATTGTGGTAGTGCCATTTTGACTTACCAATGCACCTGCAACCTTTATGTACCTTATGAAAAATGTATTGTTCCCTTATTTTGATAAGTTTGTCATAGCCTTTGTGGTTGACATTTTGGTTTATTCAAGGACCAAGGAAGAGCATGAAGTGAATTTGGCAGCAGTCATACAATTTCTAAGAGAGCACAAGCTTTATGAAAATCTTAGTAAATGTAATTTATTCCAATCATAAATTCATTACTTGGGGCACATTGTCTCAAGGGAGGGAGTAGTAGTTGACCTGGAGATGATTAAGGATATCATGGAATGGCCAATAACAAATAATGTGGCTGAAGTTAGATATTTCATGGGGCTGACATGGTACTATAGAAGATTCATCAAAAACTTCTCCAAGATAGGCCACCCAATCACTTCCTTGCAGAGGAAAGGAAAGAGATTCAAATGGACAACTGATTGTGAAACACGTTTTGAACAATTGAAGCAAATATTGAACAACACACTAGTATTAATGATAACAAACCTTGAAAAGGATTTTATTATGTGCATGGATGCCTATAAGGAGGGACTCGGTGGAGTGTTGATGCAAGAAGGTCAAGTGGTGTGCTATGAGTCTCGAAAGATAAATGAACATGAAAAAATTTATGTAACTCATGTTCTAGAATTAGTTGCCATCATCCATGCATTGAAGATGTGGAGACACTACCTTCTTGGTAGAAAGTTCACCCGAGTGACCGATCATGGAGGGTTGGATTATTTACTTGAACAACCCAAGTTAAATGTAAAGAAAACAAAATTAGTAGACATACTCAACAAATTTGATTTTGAAATCATATATATACATATATAAAGGGAAAGGAGAACAAAATAGCAAATGCACTCAACAAGTGGGTGCAATTATATCATTTAGCAACCATAAGCTCTTATGGAACCGATCTTGAAGAAAATATAAAAAACGCTAGACAACATGATGAGAAGTATCATCAAATAAAATAAAGGCTGCAAAAGAGGGTTATGATGGAAAAAATGAAGAATATCGTCTCTCATATGATGGTACAATTTGATTCAAGAATATAATCTATGTGCCAAAGCATAATGGCTTGAAGATGCCAAAGCATATTAAGCCATATTCTGGCTCATTAGGGGAATTTTGTGTTCTAAAATGGGCCTCCTAAGGAAATTATAAAATAATAGTGGAAACAATAAAATAATATTAGATTACATCATCAAATTTTAGAGGGAAAAAAGAAAAAAAACTACCTTTTCAACTCGTATTTTCAACTTATCTCCCTACGGGTTTACTCAAATTTTGAGCAGGAACACTCATTGGATGAAAAATTAGATTCCTCATCCAAGGAGTACCCAGGTTGTATACTTTCGATGGACCCTGCTACATGAAAAATGACAAATACATGAAAAAAGTGATTGCAATCACATTATTTCATGCATTTCGCATTTTTCGTGTAGTAGGGTCCATCAAAACTATGCAACATGGGCACTCCTTGGATGGGGAATTAAATTTTTCATCCAACGAGTACTCTCACTTGAAATTTGAGTAAAACCTTAGGGAGATAAGTTGAATATACAAGTTGAAAAAGTAGTTTTATTATTTTATTACTTTTTAATCTTTTTACTCTTTTATCCCAAAAATGGTGAATCATCCCCCATGGTTGACATCATCATCTTGAAACCTATTGGTTCTTATGAAGTTTATTTTGGTTTTACATTCTTCTTAGGAGGCCCATTTTAGACCTCATAAGTTCTCTAATGCACCCGAGATACCAAAATACTCTCAATGCCATAAAAAAGTTTTATTATTGGCCTAATTTGAAAAGATAAGTGGTTGATTTTGTTTCCAAGTGAATAAAATGACAACAGGTGAAGGTTGAATGTAAACGTCCAACAAGGTTGTTGCAACCCATTCTGATTCTAGAATGGAAGTAGGATGTGATCTCCATGGATTTTATTACCGATTTTCCAAGAACCTCCAAACAACATGATTCCATTATGGTGGTCATTGAAAATTTGAGTAAAGTGACTCATTTTGTAGTAGTTAAACCGACCAATTCAACCATTGAAGTGGGACAAGTATTCATAAAGAAAATCGTAAGACCACATGGAGTTCCCAAGAATATTATCTCAGATAGAGATGCCAAGTTCACTTCAATGTTTTGGAAGGAGCTATTTGTAGGCTTAGGGGCTGAATTGGTATTTAGAAAATTATCATCCACAAACGGATGGACAAACAAAGAGGACAAAAAAAATCCCTAAAGACATGTTGAGGATATATGTAATGCACCAACCAAAGAAGTGGGAAGACTATCTTCCACTTGTAGAATTTGCATACAACAATGGGCACCAATAATATCTAAATATGAGCCCATTTGAGGCACTATATGGAATTAGTTTCAATACTCCTATTAGCTGGACTGATCTAACAAATATGGTCCTTATTGGGCTTGATATTTTAAAAGAAATGGAGCAAAAAAGTCATCAAACATAATTTAAAGGTGACATAAGACAAGCATAAAATCTATGTGGATCAAGATAGGGTGCATAAGGAATTATGACTTGGGGAACATGATTACTTGGGAATAACTCCCAAGAAGATTTCCTTAAATTTTGGGTCATGTGTTAAGTTGGCTCCATGGTTTTGTGTGTGTTTCGAAATACTTGAAAGGATAGGGCCAATAGCCTATAGATTAGACTTGCCACCATTAATGAAAGTCCATGATGTTTTCCATGTTTCATTGCTTAAAATATATGTGAATGATGCTAATCATGTAATTTATTGGTTTGTGTTATAGGTGGAACCAGAGGGAGAGTTCCAACCAAAACCTCTATGCATCTTAGATCAAAGAAAACTCATGCTCTGAAATCGAGTAATAAAGAAAGTCAAAGTGGAGTGGAGGCACTTTGGGCAAAAGGAAGCCACATAGGAAATGGATGACTAGATGTGGGGAACATATTGTTTCTTTTTTTTCCGAGTAAAGAAAAAAAAAGAAAAAAGAAAAAAGAAAAAAAGAAAAAAAGAAATCTATGTATATAAAGCTCCCTAAATAACAATTCTTGGTCTAAATAATGTTTTGTGTATATGGATCTTGAAGACCAAGGAAGGTGTCCCCCCTAAGGGGGAGCAGATTGTGATATCCCTTGGGTAAATATTTCTCTCAATGTAAATAATTGTAATTAAGGTAGCTGGTTGAGAGAGGGATACATATTCCATTTCTTGAGGTAGGAGGTTGCTTGAGGAAATGGGTGTGTTTAAATATGAGGCATGGGTTGGCTGATAATATTAAATGACATGAATATGAATTAAATTTAAATAAATAAACAAGTACAAGTCCAAGTATCCTTTAGCCCCAACCATAAGCAAGAAGAGGACAAAATTTAAAGATAGGCATGGGATGTGTTGTCAGGTGGTTGACTGTTGTGTGATCATGGGGGAAATATGGGAAGTTAGTCCATTTTGGAAAAGGAGGAGGAGCTTCATGCATTCATTCTTCATTCACACATGTGCTCTCATTCAAATGCATGCACACACATAGGCATAGGAAATGAAGGAAGAATCCATAACTGTCGTGGAAGAGCGCATAAATGAAAGAAGAGAAAAATGATCACTGTCATTGGATGGAATGGGAGCACCAACCTAGGAATCCTCCAAGAGAGGCTTGTTGGTTAAATATTTAAGAGATCGGGGCTTACCTGAAGGCTAAAGAACCCACCAGAAGCTTGGGATTGAAGAACCTACTATATTGGGAAGAATCGCTCGGGTGCATGTGAGGCTGGTGAACCACTAGGAGTTGCCTTAGGGGTTAAATCTTTGGTGCTTGTCTCACTGATGAACCACCTAGAGAGGTGATATATTCCACCTATCGGTAGTTTATCCACTGATGAAACTTCCTTATTGTGGACTCTCTTCTCTTGAAAATGAGTTGAACCCTATGTACTATGATATCCTGGAATGGATGCTCATAATGTATGAAAAGTTTGAGAGGACTGAGGGAAAAGTTTATATAGTTGGAAGATGAAGGTAGAGTGGCCTTGGGACATCCTATTTCAGTTGTTTCTTTGGTTGAAGTTCCCTTTGAAATCACTCCACATCAAGATTTAGAATTTGGCTCGGGGGTGACAACTACAAGTAATAATAGTTGTAGATTTTCTATGGTTGGGTGGAGAGTTGTAGTCTCGATCTCAATTGTCAACTCCAATTTTGAACTCAGATAAGTGTTTGTAAACTCATTTATGGTTATTGAATTGATTCTGGACTACTAATTTAGTGTTTCATTCACTATATGAATGATTCTTGGTTCACTGTGATTGGAATGAAAATTCTGATGAATGTGTTCCCTCTTATTGTAGTGTTGCACTAATTATATTTAAGTAGGAAATACACAAGTCTAACCACATATATGAGTGTTGTATGAATTAAATAACATCATTATATGGGGGATGGGCCCTAGATGTTTACTGTGTGGCTCATGCATGTAGTAATGAATATTTGATGACCATCAGTGTGGAATACATTTGAAAATTGAGCTGGCCTAAATATGATAACCGCATGCTTGTTATAACGCTAATCATGTGCCTAAATGTATGGTTTGTTCCTGTAATCGAACTGAAAAGGGGGATTTCTTGTTTTTTGTGGAATGTTGATTTCTGTGTAAGCTTCATAGGGAATTGTATGCATTCCGGTTTCCTTTATGAGTTTTATTATGCTTATTTGTTCCTTAAAATAGATCTGCATATCTTTGGAACGATATCAACATGCTTCTTACAATCATTAAGATTTAGAGGGACTGCATACCTCTGAGAGGAAGAATGGGTAATTCCCTAGACTACGTTATGCATTTCAATTGTCAAGAACCCATGAAGGATAATTTTGCCATAAGCTCAAGAGGGATATCACCAACGCGAGCATCATAAAATTTTGATGTTCATAGTAGAGTTCCGACACAAGTCCAACTAATTATAGAGCCACTGTAGCCAAGACATGGTCGAGTCCCTTCTTAAAAGGTTCATGGTGGAGATCTTATCTCTTACCTTAGCCTTATAACCTTATCCCTAGACTATAGTGGGATTTATTAGGCCACTTGAAGGTGAGTTTATGGCTACATTCACAACACATAGCCACGAGCGAAGCAAGCATATTGAATGAATGAGTTTGATCAATAGAGATCGACAACTAAAAAGGAACCTGAGGTGACATGTCCTTGAGGTCATGACCCTGGAAGTTCATAGTGAAATGAGAAAAGGGAAGCCTGAGATGGCCATGACTAGGATGACCTGACAAAGCCGTCTACATGGAAGCAGTGGGGGTGAGTTGGAGCCTCACATTGGTTAGTAGGGGGGAAAATCACTGTGATGGAGGAGTATTGCATCACCAGAAGGGTTGCATCGGGGATCGAATAAACGAGACTTGGTTGTGATAGACGATGATAAAGTTCCCATCCCAGATTCTATCCCCTAGATTGTAGCCATCTAGAACACTTAAGGAAGGGCCATGATGACTCAACACCGAGATGGCGTGCAAGGAGTGGATGGAGGTGTGATTATGTCGCCACCTATCATGAGTGAACATGTGGAGCTTCCAGGGCTATTTCGCAAGGGAGGGAGTCATGGAACAATCATGAGTGTTAGCCACACAAAGGAGTGACCCATTGAGACATGTAAGCCCAAAGGATGATTCCCGGTATTTTAAAGGCAAGGCACATCTCAAAATGGTGCAGGGTGACATAATGTCGAGACACGATGGTGTACACGTGATCCTAACTATACTTTTATTTGTGCAGTGTGGCCCCACCATATGGATCAACCCAGAAGGCAAACCCCAGAGTGTCTCATTAAAACTATATATATATATATATATATATATAGGCACTATATCCAAGACATGGTTGAGTCCCTTCACAAAAGGTTCATGGTGGGGAGTGCACGGAAAGATATTGTCTCTTACCTTAGCCTCATATCCTTATCCCTAGATCATAGCGAGATTTATTATGGCACTTGCAGGTTAGTTGATGACTACAACCAAAATGCATAACTACGAGCGAAGCTAACATCTTGAACGACCGATATTGATCAATATATATAAACAAATAAAAAGGAACCTCAGGTGATGTGTCCCCAAGGTCACGACCTTGGAAGTTCATAGAGTATTGCGAAAATGGAAGCCTGGGATGACCATGACTAGGATGACCTGGTAGAGTTGTCTACATAGAAGTAGTCAGGGTGAGTTGGAGTGTCACATTAGTTGGTAGGGGGGGAAATCACGGTGTTGGAGGAGTATTTCCTCATAGGAAGGTTTGCATCTGGGTTCGCATAGATGGGGCTTGGTTGTGACTGATGACGAAAAATTTCCCATCCCAGAGTCTATCCCCCATATTTTAGCAACAAAAAATGCTAAAGGAAGGGCCGTGATGACTTAGTGCCAGGATGGCGTGCAATGAGTGGACTCGGGTATGCTTATGTTGCCGCATATTACGAGTTAACACGTAGAGCTTCTAAGGCTATTTCGTAAGATCGGGAGTCGTGGAACAATCATGAGTGTTAGATGCACAAAGGAGTGACCCAGTGAGACATGTAAGCCCAGAGGCAGATTCTTGATAGTTTAAAGGCAAGGCACATCTCAAAAGGGTGCGGGGTGACATAACACCGAGACACGATGGTGTACACGTGATCCTGACTATCCTTTTATTGGTGTAGTGTGGCTCTACCATATGGGTCATCCTAGAAGGCCAACCCCAAAGTGTCTCATTAAAATGCAAAGTGAAAATGCTTGGGTTAACACACCTGAGAGACGGGAATGTTGCTGGTAATTAACATTACATCATATATATATTCCCGAAAGGCCAACCTCAAAGTGTCTCATTAAAACACAAAGTGAAAATGTCTGGTTAACAAACTTGAGAGACGAGAATGTTGTTGGTAATTAACATTAAATCAAATATATATATATATATATATATATATATATATCCCTGGAAGGCAAACCCCAAAGTGTCTCATTAAAACACAAAGTGAAAATACCCAAGTTAACACACACGAGAGACAGGAATGTTGCTGGTAATTAACATTACATCAATGATACACACACACACACACACACACACACACATATATGCGCACATGTAAATTTGAAGACCCATGCCATGAACAGGTTGGAAGCTAATGCTTCAATGTCAAGTGGCGTCGAGAGGCTGGCTAGTATATCCATGTGGCAGGGTGATGATGTGGTGTTGTATGAATCTCTCATGTTCAAATGGTCATATCTCTCGATCTATATTAGGTCAAATTGGGATGAAATTTATATCACCGAAATCATCTCGATGAGATGAATGCATCGATAATGTCTATTCAATGTTTTGAATAGGTTGAAAAGAGATAGAAATTTTAGGCTCCATTTCCATAACACTACCTTAGATCTTAGGTCAGTATAGTGACCAACTCCTACCAACCCATGTTGTGGTGGGAATTAGGAGGGCATGTGTTTTAGTTCCCAACATAACCTTGGTGCCCACCCTATTTCTTCACTAACCACATGCAATCCAAAAATTATGAAGGAAATCTAATATTCCAACAAGATAAAAAATAAAGGCTTAGAAACATATCTTTATCTAGGGTTGGATCCACTAGTTCTTTGAAGTAAATCCATGATTTTGAATTACATAAAATTTTATTGGAGGGCCACAATATTTATGGTGAAAGCCATAGTAACCACGAAAGCCCCATAATCATATGTTACGAAACCGGCATGAGGCCCACTACTAGTCTAAGTTGGAGAAATGGCTCCAATTCTACTCAAGAAAATTATATAAATGTAGAATACCAAGAAAATATTGTAGCTTAGATCCCATATAGGTGGTCCAGAAGGGAAAAAAATAATGTTGTGTTATCACACATAAATTTTTATTTTTTGATTAGGGTCACTCATCTAGGTTTCATCTGTCTCATCAGGTTGGTCTATGAAATTAGTGAAAAATTCATGAAATAAGTCTTTATCCTAAGTCCAAAACACCTCATTGATCATGTCATCTCAGTCATATCTATCAATTTTCACTTTAGGTTCACATGCATTGGTTTAAAATTCGTTTTTAAGTTAAATGTCTGTTTTTTCCTGACTTTGCAGCAAATCTGTAAAATTTATAATTGAGAACGCTGCAGAATTATGTTTTTCTAAAAAAATGAATGGGATGATGACCTTTCAATTATTTAGTGTTTTAGGGTAAAGGTAAGGTCATACAATTGATTTTCATAATCATCCAAGCATGCAAAAGCATAAATATCACTCATCATTGCTTTCCACTCCTTCATTTTGTCACCTTTCTCTCCACATTCGAATTTCATTCCTTAAAAAATTTACCCAAGCTCCTCTCTGTCATTTAATTTTCAGCTTTGCATGTATCATTCAGTTTTCACCTTTGAAAAGTTAGCTGTGTGACAAACAGCTTGCTTTCCAAATTGTTTTTTTTACAGTTGTCACATTTTTAAGAGGGCAGTTTGGGTTATAAAAGGAAATTGCCATGAAGAGGAAAGCATAAAAAGGATTCTATGTGTTTGGATAGGAGCCTATGGAATTTTAACTGATCCTGGATGACCTCAGCTTCACGCAAGCTTTCATCCAGACAGGTTACATGTATTTCTACGAGGAGCTACAAGGGGATTTTTGTGTTTCTTGGACTGTTTGAGCTGTTGGTTTCAAGAGGAATTTTCAGGCAAATGAAGATGAGTTTCAAAAATACGAAGGAGGTTTTTATCTAAGCACATAACAAAGAACAAAAACCTCTTTCAATTTTCTCCCAGGTGCTACCAATTTGGAGATTCGAAGTTTCCTTTGGGACCTATTTTCAGAATTCAGAATTTTCCTGTTTTATACATGATTTTATAATGCATATTCCGGACAACTGAAGATTTTTTTTTTTTAAAAAAGAAAGGTTTTTCTTATAAACATTATTATCTACAAAAACCTCCTCCATTTTTTCAACATATATCAGGGATCAAGAGATAGGAGCTCATGAGTGCAGCCTTATTTTTCAGGAAAAACAGAGTCATTTTTATTGGTAGATGAAGTGGCTGAAGGTGAAAAAGTTGTTTCTTGAGGAGGGTAAGAGGTATTTTTAACCAAATTTTCCTTATCAGGCTTCATACTATCATCTCACACAATCATGGACCTTTTCTAGGCCTAAAATTCAAATTCTGTGAAGTCTGTGGGCAATTAGGCAATTCCGCAGCGTGTCCCAGGCTTGAAGCCCAGTTTTTGCTACGGACTTTCTGAAGACATATTTTTGGTTTCAAGTCACTTAAATTGAACTGGTTAAGGAAGTTTAAAGTTTTTATTTAAATTTTTTTGTTCACTTAACACCCTCCAATGGTCAAGAATAGCAGAGGATTATCACAGATGACCTTTTTGTTTTTTCTATGAAATTAGCTACGAAAGTAGCTCAAAACTCTGTTTTTACAGCAAGGTCAATTTTTGGAAGAAGGTGAAGGGTAAATAAATATTTCAAATATGTTCTCCATGAGGAATGAAAAACAGTATCAAAGCAATGATAAAGAGTATTAAATCAAAATATTGCTAGGTGGAGATATTTTGTTATGGATATAGTTCGAAGATACCAGCTCACTATGTTGCCATATCATCAAACTGAAAGCTCCTTAATAGTAGGCAAAGAAGCTTCATGAAGACAGTCAGAGTATTAATGTTTTTTTTGTGGTCAGTATGGTTGAAAGACATGATTCCTTTCAAGGAATATTTGGATCATCTTTGGATTAAATGTAATAAGTAGGTGTTTGAGTCATAGTAGGACTCTAACTTCTAATTTGAAAGGTGTCAGTTCTAGTTTTAAATATCTAGTTAGTGGTTAGATTTGGTGTCAGTAATAGAGTTTAATGATCTAGCCACTTGGAAGATTTGATGTAAAGGCTAGATGCCTATAAGTAGTGAGTACTTCGATGTATGAAGGGTTGGAAAATGTTATCTTAGGAGACTATTTTATTGTAAAGCTTTTGGAGTTTCTGATATATACAGTAATAATACCAATTTTCTTCACCTGATATTCTTAGTATGTTTCAATGAGTTTATGTCCTATCTTTTGAAAGGTTTTCTTCAAAGTCTTAATGCTTATTACTTCGAATTCATGATTGTTCATGCTCTGACTTCCTTTAAGTATTAAGCTATGGTAAAATGAGTTTTAGGTCCTATATTTTGAAAGGTTTTCTTCAATGTCTTAATGCTTCTTACTCAGAACTCATGATTGTTCATGCTCTGACTTCCTTTAAGTATTAAACAATGACTTATATCTTTTAATGTTCTGCCTCAATTTCTTGATGTCTCATTACTCAGAATTCATGTATTACATGCTCTGACTTCCTTTGAACCTCAAGCTATTGAAAATCTCCTGTATGTCTTGCTCTTTCATTGAAATATTTACAAGCCATAGCTTCCACAAGGAAAGCCTTGTTATTGAGATCCCTGTCACTGACTCCATAGCCCAATGGTAGTAAGCTCTGATCTTTCAACCTGCACACATATAAAAACAATACATAAATCACAAAGTTAGCCATCTATTTTTATCATTAAACAATGTCATAAACCCCCTTGAGAGAGCCCTCTTAGACTGAAGAGGCTAAGCTTTAGTTAGAAGTGGTTTGAAATAGTTACATTGAAGTTGTCTGATCAGCAGCCAATCAGGTATGATTTTTGTGATAACATGTTGAACACTAATTCAACATCAAGCACAACAAAATTAGTTGCACCATGTTTCTAATAAAATACAAAACCTTATGCTTTAAAGGGATTTCAATATTGAAACTATCCAATAATTACTCCCCCATATTCAGGTTAATACTATGGCACTTCCCTTAACAATTTATGGTACCCCCATATGCAATCATTACTTGAAATTATAGTGCAGGACATATAATGCAATTAAGAATTTTACTTAGTTTGTAATTGATGAAGTTACATGTACTACCTCATCCAATCAACATTATTACCTTTTTATTTTTGATATATCCTTCTATTTTGAGGGTTTGTGGAGTAATAATTTCAGCCAATGCATGAAAAAATGTTGTTGGAGTAGTCTCTTCTAGCTCTAGATCTTATGAAGATTCCAATTCTGTATCTTCTTCCTTTTTTCAGTCAATGTAGAATAATTTCTTCTTACAACATTTATTCTTGTTATTGTACTTGCTATCACAATTGAAACATAATCAATTTTCTATTCTTTCCTCCATTTGTTGAGGTGTAAACCTTGTTGGTTGAGTGAAGTTAAGAGAGGGAGCATGGTGTTTTCTATAGTTTCTAGTGACCGTTATTATAGTGGCCATATTTTTCACTTTCAAATTTCCTTTCCAAACTGAAAGCAAGGTCTAGGGATTACGATCGAAGAGATGTACCTCATGTTAGATGTTTTCCTTTAAATTTCCCATAAATAGGTCTAACAAATTATCCTTTGAAACTATCTTTACCCTAAGACTAAAATTTTGGAATGATTGGATGTGCTTTGTAACTATACCTTTTTGTTGACGATTTACCAATCAACTAATAAATGTATTTCTATTAATATCCCCACATTGTGCTATCGATTTCTCTATAAAAATAGACCAATTTTTTATGTTATTTCTTGGGTTCCCAACATACCCTTGGTACAACCATATTTCTTCACTAACCATATGCAATAAAAAACTTATGAAGGCACAATTCAACATTCCAACAAGGCCAAAAATAGAGGCCTAGAAACATACCTTTCGCTAGGGTTGGATACACTATTGCTTTGAAGTAACTCCACAATTTTGAATTGTATAAAATTCATTTGGAAGGCCACAACAATTATGGTGAATGTCATGTTGGAAATATGATGCAGAGTGTTGTCCTTGATGGCAACCCACTAAATGAAGATGAAGACATGCGACTATTGACATGTGTTGTCCTTGATGGCAAACCACCTGATGAAGTTATTCTTGACTTGATGGACTTGGTAAATGATGTAAATCTGATGTGATATGATGTTTGTTGACAATATGATGCTGAGTGTTGTCCTTGAAAGGAAACCCACTTGATGAAGATGATGACAACTTACTTGATGAAGTTGTGCTTGAGAGAATATGTTCTTGATGAAGAAAATATGATGTATCTACAGTGTGTACAGAAGGCAATGAAGAAAGGAATTCAGAATGTGCTCAAAGTATGATGAAAAGAGTATGTCTCTATGTATACGCAGATCTGTCTAAGGGAAGTCGCGTATGCACGCGGAAAAGAACGTTCCAAGTCGCGTATGGGCTAAAGCGCTCAAAAAGTGCAAAACCAAGGGTAACCACCATGGTATTGACCCATTGTATTGGGTAATGATCTGCCTAATTGACCCCGTCCAGGTAGTTTTGGGCTCATGGTATTGTTTTGGCCCATGGTATTGAAAAAGGGGCTCATGGTATTGAAAAAGGATAAACCTATATAAGGAGAAGAAATTCATTGTGAAAAATATGAGTGTGGGTGCAAGATGTCTGAGCTTGAATGAATACTTCTCTCTGGAGTATATCTGAATGGAAAGGGTTACAATTGAATGAAGGATCTGAATGTATGATGCACCAATGAAGGAGTGATGAAGAAGAGGATCTAGATCTGAAATATACTTGTATTTGCTTATGGAATGACTAGATCTGTGATGAGGCGAACATCTAGGCGAACATATGTCTGAAGTAAAAAGGTAAATCTGAACTGAATATCTGATCTGTAGAAGTATGCTGCTCTATAATGATTGAAGATCTATACGCTACTTCGCCGCGGAGGAAGCGCGTATATACGCGGCTTCGCTGAAGAGAAAGCGCGTATGCGCAATGAAATATGTACTGAGGTATACGCTGGTTGATGTGGACGGAAGCGCGTATATACGCGACATCAGTGAAGGGAAAGCGCGTATGCAAACTAGGGTTTGCTGAAGCAAGGGGTATGAAATATCTGATCTGTTCTGCTGTGTTTCTGCTATCTGATCTGTGTTGATATGTATCTGTTGGTGATGTATGTTTGTGCTTAAAAAGTATGGAAAGGGTCCAATATGAAAATATGATGAAATGTGGCCTGCAAGTGGTGTTCTATTGAAGTTGTTGGATCCAGTGTGAAAATTGATGAAACGTGGTCCAAGGTGGTGCTGAAGGTTGTAGCCTTCAGTCAGGGGGTTGTAGCTCCCTTCCAGGTGAGGCTGGTAAACGAGAGCGGGGGGTCGTAGCTCCCTTCCAGGAGAGGCTGGTAAACGAGTCAGGGGGTTGGAGCTCCCTTCCAGGAGAGGCTGGTAAACGAGCGCAGGTGGGTGCCTGCGTGCTGGTCAAGTCTACGCCAGCACATATGTTGTAAGATGTTTTCTCTATAATAAAATATTGAAGGCTGAGCAACTGCAGCGGTGGTTTTCTCCCGACTTGGGTTTCCACCTAAAAATCCTGGTGTTCTTGTGTGATGCTTTGTGTGATGGTTTATTCTGTTCTTACTGCACATGTTTACTGTTTATTGAATATCTGATGAATAAATGATGGAATGGTTTAAGTGAAGAATTAATGACATAATTAGTTCTCTGTGTATACGCGAGTTTAATAAAGGGTATCTGCGTATATACGCGACTCTGCTTCAAGAAAGTCGCGTATGGGTTTTGAAGTAAAGAAAAGTAAAAGTTTTGAATATGCTGTAAATACTGATTTCACACCCCTCTTTCAATGTTTTCCCAACAATTGGTATCGAGAGGTCCTTGTGCGGAAACGATCGGCAGAAGAGGGGAGTACGTCATGATATGAAAGAAACGAAAAGCCTACCTCAAGAATATTTCGAGGAGAACATGGATATTGAAGAAATCGAAGATGAATCAGATAGTGATTGGGGTCATCCCTTGAAAGATCTTAGTTGTGCAAACAATGGTGATAATAGTGAAGAATATGCTATCGAAGCTGTCAAGATTAAAGATGAAGGTAGTAAGAGAAAAGTTGTGGATCTAGAAGAAGTTATCAAAGATCAACAAAGGAAATTTAATGAGAAGGATTCTGCTAACAAAGCTTTGGTATTTAGACTGAAAATGATGTTCGATGATGTATACATTCGAAGTAAAGGATATCAAGCTGGAATCATCTCTCTGCAAGCAGAACTTGAAGAAGAAAATAAGAATAATGAAGGACTTGAAGCAGAAAACATTTCTCTAAAAACAGATCTGGAAAAATCAAAGAGGAAGAATGAAGGTCTTGAAGCTACAGTCATCTCTCTACAAGCAGATCTTGAAGCATCAAGTAAGAAGATTGAGGAACCTCTACAAACTTTTAAAAAGGAAGGACTCGAAGCAGAAATCATTTCCCTCAAAGAAGACCTGGATAAATCAAATAAGAAGAATGCAGGACTTGAAGCAGAAAACATATCTCTGAAAGAAGATCTCAAAGCATCGAAGAAGAAGAATGAAGAGCTGCAAGAAACATGTGAAGTAAACGAAAATTGGTTGAAAGAAGAGATCCTAAATCTGAAGGATCAAGGAGAAGATGGAAGAAGGAAAGAAGACAGCATGACAAAGCAATGTCAAGACTTGGAGGTTGAGGTAAATATTCTCAAAGGTAAATTAGAAGAAAAAGATAAACTCTTGAGGTTTCAAGATAGTACTAAGATTATGGACAATATTCTTAGTAGTCAAAGGTCTCCTTCTATTAAATTTGGTCTTGGTTTTCATGAAACTGTTAAAGGAGAATCTAGTTCACAAGGAAGTGCTAAAGATTCAAAAGATATCAATGCAAAATCTGAAGTGTTGAAAGAAACAGAAGGTCAATCCTTGATGATGAAATCTCAAAGGAAATCATTCAATAATGCGAATGTTTCAAATGTCATAATTATGGGCATGTTGCGGCCAAGAATTACGGGAAGACGGAATCATTTCAGCCTCAAACAACGGATTCCACTCGAAGAAGAGTGCTGGTTTTATTCGAGGATATTGCTTTTTCATGTAACAAGTATGGACATAAGCGGTGATTGTAAAAGGAGGAAGAATAGAAATACTCATTATGATTCTTATGTTTATTTCTCTGACCACATGAGATGTTATGCTTGTAACAAGTATGGACATGTAGAAAAAGAATGCAGGATGAACAGATCTGGGAAAGTGGACAATTTTCGGCACACAGTTGGAAAGCTCAAGCAAATTTGGAAAAAGAGGAGGACCCGGTGGAAACGTAGAGATTAAGCCCTCTGCCCGATCATCATCCGCTTCGACGGCTTTTCTTGTTGGCTGAGAATGATGTGAGGATACTGAGATTTAATCACAGAGAGGCAATGCATGATGACTCTCATGGTTGATTTGATTATTATGGTTATGTTTACTTCTGACAGCGCATCTGATGTGGAAAGGACAGGTACAGGAGGTACAAACTCAGGAGGAAATGAAGGAAGATGAAAATTTTCTATGCTTCACTTTCCATACGCGGGTTATATTAACAAAAGTCGCGTATACACGCGAGTTTCTTCAAGACACAGTCGCGTATGCATTGATGATAAGAGAATTTATCTGATAGCTGAAGATCTGGAGCAGAGGTCCAGGGGGAGCATCAGTCTGACTGCTGATGATTGCACTGTTAGCATCATTCTGGTTATACTCATGATAATGAAATGATACATGGGTTCTTATGTTGAAGATTATGGATGAGTTCTGTTTGTTGAAGAGTATTCGTTGCTGAGATGAAAGTCTTAGTATTCAGAGATAAGGACAGATCATGCAGAGATGGTTGTTGATGACTTACTGTTGAAGGTGTTTCAGATTGCACAAGTTAAGGAAGAGCACTGGTTTAGGGGGAGTAGCAGGTTGAATACTAATGATTGCATTGTTGGCAATATGACTGCCTATTCTTTGGTTATTGTGATACTCATGCTCAAAATGATGATGACTTAGTACATGGTTTATTGTGATGAGACTTTGAGCCCTGGTTGTTGATAAGTATCTTTTGTACTCACACATGGATGAGTTGGATGTCATTGATTCATAAATAAATCATGCAGAGTTTGTTACTATGGTTGAGAGATCTTTTGCCTACATATGTTACTTCATGTGAAATTTTGAAGATCATGGTGATGTTGGACCACATGGATGATTGCTTGACACCTATGTGAAGATGTTGTTCTGATATGAGAATCTCTCTTGGAAAGATTGTATTGATGCTGCAAAGAATCTGAAGGCTTGGTTACTATTGTGCTGATGCTACAACCGTTGGATGACGCTTGAAGACACCACTACACTGTTCTATCTATCTATAGTCCAGGGAAGCATTCAAATATCTCAGAAAGAAGATGAACACTGTCTTTGCCTCACAGAGAATCAGATCTGGTTGAAATTTAGAAGATGGCATTGGATACGCGGGTTTCATGAAACACAGTCGCGTATATACGCGAGTTACTGCACAGAAAACCGCGTATGTTTGGTTGTCGGCAACTTTGGGTTGGTTTAGTTTCCTCTTTCAAGACACTGGCAAAGGCTGCTTGATATCTCTCACATCGTTTGGTATCTCTCGGGTGGTGTTCCTGGGGCCTCATAATTTCCGTTTTCTAATGTTTTGATGAAGATGCCTCGATGACTTGCTGTTGAAGGTGCTTCAGATTGCACAAACTAAGGGGGAGCCTTAGTCATATGGAAAGGATGCTTGGATGCACAGA
Source organism: Pinus albicaulis (assembly GCA_034641835.2). Classification (NCBI taxonomy): domain Eukaryota; kingdom Viridiplantae; phylum Streptophyta; class Pinopsida; order Pinales; family Pinaceae; genus Pinus; species Pinus albicaulis. Next base: position 912,279,417 of record CM076576.1, on the reverse strand, counting down.
TTCAGGGGGAGCATTCGCCTTGCTGAATATAATGCATTTTTGGCATTATGTTGACTCTGAAATATGTTCTCTTTCTTGAGGACTTTCTGGTGTTGGTCTTAAAGTTATATTTGTAGTTTGGTGAAAAGGTCTTATTGAGACCCATGATGTAAATTGTAATATTCTGTCATGTATGGACTTTTCAATTTGTAAACCCACTTGGTTGGGTAGCTGAGTCACATTTTGTAAAACCACTTGGTTGGGTACTTGAGTCCCATATGTAAATCCACTTGGTTGGATATTTGTTGTAAGTATGAGTCATTGGTGATAGGAAGTTCATAGAGTCATGTAATTCATTGAAAATATGTTTTAAAGTTTCAGCTTGAACTCAGGGGGAGCTTGGCCACTTCAGTAAATATCAGATCTGCAGAACACTTCTTCCACATGAGGAGAAAAGGGGAAGAGTATGTTGGTTTTTGATCCGCCCTTTGCCCTTGATGTCAAAGGGGGAGAGTAACATGGTGTTTGAAATGGAGAGAAAGAAAGGCTCAGGGGGAGCTTGGTCACTTCAGCACATAAAAGATCTGCAGAACGCTTCTCCCACATGAGGAGAAAGGGGGAGAGTATGTTGGTTTTTGATCCGCCCTTTGCCCTTGATGTCAAAGGGGGAGAGTGACATGGTGTTTGAATGAAGAGACAGAATGGTGTCAAATATTTGGGAGAGTGACATGGTGTCATTGTATTCTTAATGTATCTATCTGTTGTGATAACCAAACACCATCATGGTTGCCATCAAGTCCAAAGGGGGAGATTGTTGGAAATATGATGCAGAGTGTTGTCCTTGATGGCAACCCACTAAATGAAGATGAAGACATGCGAGTGTTGACATATGTTGTCTTTGATGGCAAACCACCTGATGAAGTTATTCCTGACTTGATGGACTTGGTAAATGATGTAAATCTGATGTTTGTTGACAATATGATGCTGAGTGTTGTCCTTGAAAGGCAACCCACTTGATGAAGATGATGACAACTTACTTGATGAAGTTGTGCTTGAGAGAATATGTTCTTGATGAAGAAAATATGATGTATCTACAGTGTGTACAGAAGGCAATGAAGAAAGGAATTCAGAATGTGCTCAAAGTATGATGAAAAGAGTATGTCTCTATGTATACGCGGATCTGTCTAAGGGAAGTCGCGTATGCACGCGGAAAGGAACGTTCCAAGTCGCGTATGAGAAAAAGCGCTCAAAAAGTGCAAAACCAGGGGTAACCACCATATTGACCCATTGTATTGGGTAATGATCCGCCTAATTGACCCCGTCCAGGTAGTTTTGGGCTCATGGTATTATTTTGGCCCATGGTATTGAAAAAGGGGCTCATGGTATTGAAAAAGGATAAACCTATATAAAGAGAAGAAATTCATTGTGCAAAAGATGAGTGTGGGTGCAAGATGTCTGAGCTTGAATGAATACTTCTCTCTGAAGTAGATCTGAATGGAAAGGGTTACACTTGAAGATAAATCTGAATGTATGATGCACCAATGATGAAGAAGGGGATCTAGATTTGAAATATGCTTGTATTTTCTTATGGAATGACTAGATCTGTGATGAGGCGAACATCTAGGCGAACATCTGTCTGAAGTAAAAAGGTAAATCTGAACTGAATATCTGATCTGTAGAAGTATGCTGCTCTATAATGATTGAATATCTATACGCTACTTCGCCGCAGAGGAAGCACGTATATACGCGGCTTCGCTGAAGATAAAGCGCGTATGCGCAATGAAAATATGCACTGAGGTATACGCTGGTTGATGTGGACAGAAGCGCGTATATACGCGACATCAGTGAAGGTAAAGCGCGTATGCAAACTAGGGTTTGCTGAAGCAAGGGGTATGAAATATCTAATCTGTTCTGCTGTATTTCTGCTATCCGATCTGTGTTGATAAGTATCTGTTGGTGATGTATGTTTGTGCTTAAAAGTATGGAAAGGGTCCAGTCTGAAAATATGATGAAACGTGGCCTGCAAGTTGTGTTCTATTGAATTTGTTGGATCCAGTGTGAAAATTGATGAAACGTGGTCCATAGAGGTGCTGAGGGTTGTAGCCTTCAGTCAGGGGGTCGTAGCTCCCTTCCAGGTGAGGCTGGTAAACGAGAGCAGGGGGTCGTAGCTCCCTTCCAGGAGAGGCTGGTAAACGAGTCAGGGGGTTGGAGCTCCCTTCCAGGAGAGGCCGGTAAACGAGCGCAGGTGGGTGCCTGCGTGCTGGTCAAGTCTGCGCCAGCACATATGTTGTAAGATGTTTTCTCTATAATAAAATATTGAAGGCTGAGCAACTGCAGCGGTGGTTTTCTCCCGACTTGGGTTTCCACCTAAAAATCCTGGTGTTCATGTGTGATGCTTTGTGTGATGCTTTATTCTGTTCTTACTGCACATGTTTACTATTTATAGATCATCTAATGAATGAATGATGGAATGATATAAGTGAAGAACTAATGGCATAATTAGATCTCTGTGTATACGCGAGTTTAATAAAGGGTATCCGCGTATATACGCGTGTCTGCTTCAGGAAAGTAGCGTATGTGTTTTGAAGTAAATAAAAGTAAATTTTTTTGAATATGCTGTAAATACTGATTCACCCCCCCCTCTCAGTATTTTTCCCAACATGTCATAGTAGCCACAAAATCCCCATAATCATATGTTACCTGTCCAACATGAAGCACACTGCCAATGTAAAGTTGGAGAAATGGCTCCAATTCTACTCAATCCAATTATAGAACTATAGAAAACCAATCAAATTTTGGTGCTTAAATCCCATAAAGGTGGTATATAATAGAAAAAGATATTGTTGACCCTAATTCAACATCGATCACAACATAATCAAGAGCCACATGTTTATAATAAACAAAAAAAACTTACGCTTTAAAGGGATTGCAATCTTGGGACTATCTAATAATTACTCCCCCATATTCAACTTAAGACTATCGCACTTCGATGAACAATTTATGGTACCTCCATTTTCCATCATTACTTCAAAGTTTGGTGTGGGATATACAAAGCAAATGAGAATTTTTGTCAATTTGTAATTGATGAAGTTATGTTTCCAGGCCTCTATTTTTTATATTGTTGGAATGTTGTATTATGCCTTCATAAGTTTTGGATTGCATGTGGTTAGTGAAGAAATAAGGTTGGCACCAAGGTTATGTTTAGAACCCAAGAGAAAACATTAAAATACTAGTCAATTTTTATAGATAATTTGATAGCACATTATGGGGGTATTAATATAAATAAATTCATTAGTTGATTGGTAAATATTCAACAAAAGGGTCCAATTACAAAGCACATTTGAATAATTCCAAAAGTTGAGTCTTAGGGTAAAGATCATTTCAAAGGAGAATTTGTCACGACCTCTTTATGGCAACTTTAAGGGAAAACATCCAAAATGGGGTACATCTATTAGATCCTAAATCTCTATAGCATGCTTTCAGTCTAGAAAGGAAAGTTGAAAATAAAAAAACTGCTGCTAGAAGAATGGTCACTAGAAACTATATAAAACACCATGCTCCCTCTATTAACTTCTCTCAAGGAACAAGGTTTATACCTCAACAAATGAAGGAAATAAGAGAAAAGGGACTATGTTTCGATTGTGAGAACAAGTACAATAAGTGACATAAATGTTGTAAGATGAAATTATTCTACATAGACTGTGAAAATGAAGAAGATATAGAATTTGAACTTATTGTCATTGTGAACAAACACCTTCCAAAATTTTGCTTACACTTAAATTTTGGAGCCTACTTATGATCTCATGATATGTCACCTCAAGTTGTCCACTGTCACTTCATGTTCAATTGATTTTTCTCTATGTGATCAAGTCCTATTCTGAGAACCTAAGTGTCAAAGCCACTTGCTTACACATACTTATCCTTTTGATGCATTCTCAAGCACACCCTCTTTTGAAAATTTTAGTAGTCAATGATTTCCCTTGAATACAGGCATTGTGAAATCTTTGAGAGTAGTAACTTTGTAGTATCTAGAAGTAGTGTCTGCATAGTCCCTAGATATATTGAATACGAAATGCTTAGTGATAGTAAATGCAAAATTCCCGATGATAGTCACTACGCACCCTTGTTGACAATTCCTGCATAGTTCATAAATACATGACTATGCAATTCCTGTTGATATTAAGTGCAAAATCTTAGTGGATAGTGAGCTTGCAATCCTATGAGTTAGTCATTCTCTCTCTCTTGGTTGCATTGTATGTTCATTTCAATGAGTTTACTCAATTTTTACTTTTGTGCAATTTACTTTTGCAAGTGTCACTTTCACTTTAGCGACTATCATTTTTACTTGCTTTCACTTTCATAAGTGATTTTTTTGCTTTATATTCTCTTTAGAATGTGTCACTTTCACTTTATTTATCTTTGGAAAGTGTCGTTTTCACTTTTTCTTATGGTTTCAAATTTCACTTTTGAATGTTTTAACTCCTTCATGTGTCTCACTTTAGTGCATAACTAGAGACATCTATAGCACACTCTTTTGCATTAGATGATCTTATATGTCATAATAATATGTGATAGACACTCTCCCACAACTCAATACACTTTTTGGTTGAGGTCAACACTCTTGTCGTAACTTTTATTCTAAGAGCCAGAAAGTGATGTTTCAACTGCCGCACTTAGAAATAAGTGTCACATTGCTTTCGTTTCAAGGTATCCTTGTTGATTTTGGGTTTTGACATTCCTTTGGCATGCTTTGATTTATCATGGTTTTGGGACTTTTTTGTGTTTCTTCTTCTCTCTTGTCTGACTGATCCCACGCTTAGAAATTTTTGGGGCATTCAATATATTTGCAACTTGCTAACTCCCTCCTGGAACTATGCAATTCATATTATTAAGCCACAGTGAAGCACCCTTGCCTCTTATAACTACGCACTACACAATCACTACCTTCAAGTATTGCACATTGTGTAATCATAGTGATCAGTATTTTCCTCTTGTCCTTGGAAACTGCACAATTCTCTCTCCCAACTAGTCTTCCAATGCACACTATGTAGTATTAGTAAAAAATCAAGCCTCACTTCTTCCTTGTCTTGAAAAACTATGCAATCCTTTGGCCCAATCTTCACTGAACTGCAGATTTCACAATCACATTGAGAAATCCTGCCTCATTGCATTACTGTTCCCTCAAATGTGCAGTTATGTCTTCTAGTCCCTTAGCCACTGTGAATTGCACAATCATAGTAACCAGACCTGCATCACTTCCTCTCGGAATTGCACACTAAAAAATCCTTGAGCCTCCTCCTTATTCCCACACTTAGTCTCAGGTTCAGTCAGTGAATTGCATGAAGAAGTTAGATTGGGATATTTATGGACTGATTTTGTCTTGTCTTGAGTGAATTTAATCTACAAGTACTATATATTTACATGACATGATGATGCTCAAGGAGGATGCCAAGGAGAGCATGCAAGAACAAACTTGTGAATATGAAGAGGGAAAGAAACTATCAAGAAAGAAGATGAAGGGAAAGTAGATCATTATGAAATATTGAAGATCAAAATCATAAGGGAGGCACTATATCATCTAAGATATGGGAGGATGAATATGAAACACATGAAAGAATTATTATGAAGATATAAGGGAGGTCATCAAGGAGAGTCTACAAGGGAGCACTTGCAAAGAATAAGCACCGAAAGAACCAACACGGAGGACATGAAATAATCTTGGACCAAGATAAATACATGGAAACTCATGCCAACTCAGAAGGTTTTGACACTAATATATACCCTTTTGAGGGTGAATATAAAGAGCAAGAAAATATCCATCATGAGAAATATACAAATATGAAAACCAGGAGAAAGGCTTGGCCCAGACACATCACAATGAAGTCTTTTGTCATTGATGCCAAGTCAAGGCTTGTCCAAGTGTCATCACAAAATCAAATGTGCCAATATAAGTCGCCACATCATTTGTGGAATGTCATTATTGTATTTATAAAATGAGAAAATGTAAAATATAGGGAAGACAAAGGGTCCCACATGGAATGTGAAAATCCACTTAAAAGTTCTAGAGTCATTAGAAGTTTAAAGGTCAGATAGGAATTTGAAAAGTCATAGTGGAAGCTCATGAGTCATGAGGAAGGTCAAGAGTCACATGGGAGGTGGAGAGTCACCTCATTTCTTATAAATACACCCTCATAGATAAAGATAATGGAATTTGGACTTTGAAAATTTCACCTTGTATTATCTAGTTTGGCATAGGAGAGAATATCTTTCTTTGGAGGAGAAAGTGGTGACTTAAAGTTCCACCATTGGGACTAGTGTAGAATCGTTGTAATTGTATACCTTGGCACTTTCACATAATAGATATTTGATTCAGAGAACTTTCATGCATATGTCGTGAATGGTTGTAAGATTATTCTTTCATTGTTTGTGGTGTATGTTTATGTTAGCACACACTAATGAAAATGAACTGTTTCATTGGCTTTGGTATGTGTTATCACTCCACTGGATCTCCGAAGGCTGAGAAGGAGACCAACAAAGGTAACCACATACCACTTTGACATTAGGGAAATTTTGAGGTCTAAAATGGGTCTCCAAAGAAAAATATACAACCAAAATAAACTTTATAAGAACCAATAGGATTCAAGATGATGATGTCAACCATGGGGATGATTCACCATTTTTTAAGTAAAAGGATAAAAAGATTAAAAAATAATAAAATAATAAAACTACTTTTTCAACTCGTATTTTCAACTTATCTCCCAAATTTTTTACTCAAATTTCGAGTGGGAGTACTCGTTGGATGAAAAATTTAATTCCTCATTCAAGGAGTACCCATGTTGCATACTTTTGATGGACCCTGCTACACGAAAAATGAGAAATACATGAAAAACGTGATTTCAATCATGTTTATTTTTTTTTATTTTTATTTTTATTTTTTTATTTATTTATGTATTTCTCATTTTTCATGTAGTAGGATCCATCGAATGTATGCAACATGGGTACTCCTTGGATGGGGAATTAAATTTTGCATCCAACAAGTACTCCCCCTCGAAATTTGAGTAAAAAATTTGGGAGATAAGTTGAAAATATGTGTTGAAAAAGTAGTTTTTTCTTTTTTCCCTCTAAAATTTGATGATTTAATCAAATCTTATTTTATTATTTCCACTATTATTTTATAATTTCCTCAGGAGGCCCATTTTAGACCTCAAAATTCCCCTAATAACATAGTAGCTAGCCCTACTAGTCTGGAGAGCGCTCTCTCCGTGATATCACAGCCAAATTTATTGGATAATGAAGATTTTAGGCTAGGTATAGTAGGATCTAGGGCTTGATTGATTTGGATTTGGTGTTGGATGGTAAATTAGGTCTAGGAAAAATTAGGTTAGGGCACTGAAAATCAGACTTGTAGAGATGTGATGGGGCAAGGTAGGCACATACTTTAGCACTTTAAGGTGTCTTGTTGAGTGTGATAGACTGATGGGGTTTCAAAAATAGCATGGAAATCATGAAATATTTTATATCAGAATAAAGTGAAACATAACTGTGATAATTTCTCCAAAACAAAGCATTAAAATAATGAATTCTGCTTATCAACTTAGAAATCAATCACATTAAGATATGGAAATGAATATGGAAGGAATAATACATTCAAACATATTAAAACATAAGAGGAAACACTTCTAAAACACATGCCACATGAATCCCACCATAATAGCTGCAACTCTGTCTATTGGTTCCTGCAAAAAATGATTGAATACACTAGTGTTCAAATATCAATTCTACAACATCCAACCCTTCCAATGACAAAGGAAATGAACGATATAGACCAAAAAAAACTTTTCCCACTCTCAGGGGTCAAATCCATGACTTGTGGAGCTGTTGCCCAAAGCCCTCAACCATAATCCTAATGACTAGGGAGGTCAACAAACTCATCCCTATCTTTGATGAAACTAATTAACTTGACCCAAAAATACAATTTTACTTGATGTATCTACCTCTAGTAACTATAAAAGACATAATTACATTTTATTTTCACATTTACATCAATAAAACTCCATGGAATTCATCAACCAACTGAGAAAAAGTCAAATTTCTGAAGAAATCAAGAAACTGGAAAAAATGCAATGTGTGTGCAAAGAGCGCAATGTGCCCTTGAGAAAAGCACATTGTGAGCTTCCAATTGACTTTTTGCTACCTTGCTGAAGTCGAAATTGAGCTCAAGATATCTCATTGGAAATCTGTTCCTCTCTAGTTGTCCAAAATGTCCTCAAGCACTTATATTATGGAGTTAAGCCCCTAAAAAGTGAATTATCCCAAGAATGGTGAAAAATCGCAACGTGGGGCTGAAAATAGTGTTAGAAAGGTGTTTATAGGTGGTTTTTGGGATTTTCCACCTATCAAAACCTCATATTTTTGATTTCCAAGAGTCAAAATGTGATGTAGAGGCCATTATGTTTCCAACCCCACTGATTTTGCACCATTTGAAGGCCTCCGGAAAAGCCGTAGCGTGGCCCAGGCTGCGCTTTTTGTAGGCTGACTGTGCAAAATTGATAAAATTTGACCAAAATGAAAAGAACTTGCCCAAAAAATTTCAAAATTGTTGAATGAGGTCCTTATGAAGTGTGTTATGCAACCAAGGAGGCAACATCAAGCAAGTCAAGTTTTCCCTTCTCCTTTTGGTTTATTAGGGTTTCCTTGAGCTTATCCTGCAATTGCTTAACCTTGACATTAAAAATATTGTTTCTTGTATGGTAGTGGTCAGCCATGTGCCTCAACATCTGATTGTCCTTGTTGGCTTTTTGAAGGATCTTCTCCAGGTGTATGTTTACTATGTCAAGCCACACTTCCCTATCTTCATTAATTTCCATGGAAATCCTCTCCTCAAAGGTGAGTTCCTCTATAAGAAGTGCCTCCTGTTGATTTTCCTGCTCCAATGCTCTTCTTAGGCCCGTTGTTCTCGGTTTTTTCCTTGTGGTCTGGGCCTCATGTTCATGAGACTTATCATGCCCCACTACTTTTCCTTTGACATTTTTCCTTGTAGCCTTCAACATGTCATTTTCCAAAAGTATTTTCTTTTCCTTCAACTGTTTGTTTTCTTTCTCAAGGAAGGAGATAACAAACTCAGACCTTGCCAAATGTCTTTTAGCTCTATGATTTTGGCATATTTTTCTGTGATGACTAGGTTTAATTTTTCCTGTTCATCTTGGGACTCCAATTCCACCATCTCAATGTCATAATGAAGGGATTTATTCTCTTGGACAACTGTCTCCTGCTTCTTATGATATCCTTGCTTTGATGATGTAGAAGGCAAGGCCCCTTCCACAATTTGTGGAGAAAACACTTGCCTATGTCCTCTATGGTAAGTTATGATCTCTTTTTCCTTTTTTCTCTTCTTAATTGCAGCCCTGCTAGATGACCTAGTTTCTTTTTGAGTAACTGATGCTGATGGTGGAATAGGTCTAACATGCTGATTGGGTGGAGATGTGAAGACCTCGGCCTCAATGAAAGTATCCCATGCAATTTTTAGCTATTTGAGATGATGAAGGACAATAATTTTGATGAGTGAATGATGGAAAATACTGTTCATTTGAATCTCATACTCTCTGTGCAACCTTGTATTGCATCTTGTCAATGGTCCTGTACAAATAATGGGGAATGTTGAGAAATTTCACCCTGGAAAAATGCATGAGTAACCTGATGTGGTAGCTGTATAACCTGGAGAATATACCCTCACAAGTAAAGTATTTAATGATGATTTTAATCATGGGAGAAAACCTATTAAGTAGCTGATCAAAAGGGAATATTTTCTTGATGCTGTATTTGTAGGGTGCTTTGAGGTAGGTTTCATACAATTGGGCATCCAAATCCTAATTTTTGAACCACTTTTCACCTACATTAGGTATCCCTGTTGCTACTATAATAATGTCTGTAGAAATGGTGAATGCCGCCCCTACAATGGTGACTTGGTATTTTTGTAGGTTTGTGATGAAGATCTTGGTCAAATTTGGATGGATCTGCACTCTTTGGACCATTTCAAAAAACTCAAAACAACCTACATGCTGGAAGCATTTGACTGCTAGGGGTGATGCCATGAATTCCCTGGTGTCTGATGGCTCAAGCCTTAATATTATCCCTCCTTTGTTGTAGGTATTTTTCTCTTCCTCCATGGTGTTTCTATCTTCCTCCATGATGTTTGGTTTTCTAGAAACCCTGAGGGAGAAGGGGAAGGAAGAGGGAATGAGATGATAGGGTTAGGGAGTTAGGATAGGCGTGGGAAAATTTAGGGAAGGGTGTAAGGGAGTAAGGAACCTTAGAGAGATGGAGGAGAGTTAAAATGACAAGGGAGATGGGCTAAAAAAATTGATTATAGGGGTATAGTCTAGCTGCCTAGTAAACCACAACATAGGGGTAGGGTTTTAGGGAATAGGATTTAGGAGTAGGGAATGCAGGGATGTGAGGGATGTGGGGGATGATTAAGAGTGTGAGGGAGGTAAAAGAGTTTAGGAGAAAGAAAATTAACCTTGAAAACTTAAAAAAAGGGAGTTTAGCCACTAAAACATAACATGGAGACAAATGGAGGCTTTTCACCACAAAAGGAGTGAATTTGATGTTAGTAGGAGATATTGAAGACCTGAACTTACTTGAAAATAGCTGATGAAACTTTTAGTTTCCCCTCAGAACCCTTACGAACAAGTTTAATGGCTGTACGAGTGAAAATGCTGTTTCACTAGAAAAAGCGCAGCGAGGAGAGGTAAAGCGCAATGTCTTTGATAAAAGTGCAACGTCTTTGGAAAAAGCACAACATCCTCACCTAAAAAGCACATCGCCTTGAGGAAAAGCACAACGATGGACCAAAAACTCAATTTATTGAAGCAAACGTTGGTTTTTTGACTTGGACAAGTTGAGAGCTCGATGCTGAAGAGTGAGAATGGATGTCTTTTGGTCTTTTAGGGCCTTTTAAACTTGGATTAGAATCATTAAATGATCATGGACCCACATTTTCCTTTTCAAAATCAATTTTTTTCTTTTTCTTTTAACATTGAACTTGATCTTTTGAACTTTGAACTTTTGGTGGCTTTGGAACACTGAATTTATTCTTCGAACCTTGAACATTTGCTGGTGGAACTTGATAATTTGTAGCTACTTGGAACTTTGAAGTACTTATTACAAATTAGGAACATAAAATTACATTTTTCTTTGAAATCAAATTTATTGATGAAATTACTTTATTTTCACTTCTCCACTTGTTGGAATTTATGCATGGAATGATGATTTGATGATCTTGGAACCCTAAATACCTAATTGAGAATTTGAACTAAATGAAACAATGATAAAGATGACTGTAATGATGGTGAAAAATTATGAATGATGGTACACTCAGCTGAGAGGTGAAATGAGCCAACAATTAGTAAAATTTTGGAAGGAGTAAAATTAGACCTAGATCTGCATCCAATGACCAAATTTTTGCATGATGACTTAATGGAATGACAAAAATTTGACAATGGGACCCTAACAAGACATTATAAGATTCCATTTGATCACTGGTGACAGGATGCGAAAACTGACACTAACAATATGCATCTCATTGAATGTTTGTTGTTACTACTTTAATCATCATTGTTATCTCATGAACTAATTTGCACATTAGTCAACGATTCTTTCATGCTCTTGCATGTGTCTTTTAGAATACTACTATTAATTTTATTTTAGAGGCTCACTCTCTCTTTCCACTTCCGTGAAAGTACCATATATGCATTACAATTGGATGCCTCACAGTGTCAACTCACTTGCTTATTTAAAAGATTGTTTGTATAACCTCTTATGTTGATAATTGCAGCCAAGGAAAATTCCTAAGGATAATGGAAACCAACTGCATTTATGGTTGGGGCTCCTACTCCAAAAGGTGTGAGGTATAATTGGGATTTCATATCAGGGAGACCCCCTTGGTTGACGGATTTCCATCGCCGTCAAAAATTGGTGCTAGAAGGAGGGCCAGATGACAAGTTGAGCCCATTGAGTCTGTTTTAAATCTCTCATATTGAATGACTAATTCCAAAATCATACTCCCAAGATGTTTTTTTATAATATATCCAATCTCAAACTTTCACTCCTTGCAAATTTTTTTTACAATTTGTCTCAGTTCAAGTTTGATGGCAAGGGTGAAATATCTATATCTGAACATAGATCACATTTTCTCAAGTTTTGTGAATCTCATGAAATCAATTGTGAATATGTTTCTTGTAAATTATTCACCCTCACACTTTAAGGTCGAGTTAAACTATGGTGTCATACCTTACCAACTTCTTTTATTCTTTCATTTGAACAACCCTTCAAGGAGATTCATTAAGCCTTGGATAGGTATGATTATCGATATGTTTATAAAATAATTAATCAAATTAGAATGAAGCCTAATGAATCAATAAAGGATTTTTCTAATATATTTCTTCACTTATGTTATGAGTTTCCTCAAGAATATGTGGATTGGGTTTTCTTCAAAGAAAAGTTTCAATGCTTGGTTAAAATATCCTTGTAACCATCTGAACCTAAACCCTTTGTTGATTTCTCTGTCCCAACATTTATTAATCATGAGGCACCACCAATCTCAAGGGAGGGACCTACTATTTCTTTTGTCCCATGTCCTCCTGCCTTTTAATTTCATAACAAGGTTGTCTCTGGTGCTAATGTTAAAGTTGAGAAATCCAAAAATTATATTGATGATCCATTCACCCCATCCTCATTTTATCTTCTTGGTTGATACTCTACACACAAGAAACCCAAGGTGAAGATTTATCCCTTGATTTATCAATATCATAATGCACATAATCCTAATTGTGAATCTATTTCAATTGAAAGTGTTTTTTCTTCACAGGATACCTATCATCCTCTATCATCTACATTTCATGACTCTTCATGCCTTGATCCACTTAATCAATCCACACCACCAACAAGTACTTTATATATTCTTAATTATCATTTTGCCGGTCTAAGTGTTGATTAAGTGCAAGATGGTTACATTCCATAGGTAGAGGAGTAGAAAGGTGAAGATACTTTTTATATCTCTTCTATTTTTCAAAGTCCTCTATGTCAAGATGAAGTTCCTTCATTCTTGGCTGATTTAGAATCTTATGATCTCGAAAATCAGTCAAACAGAATCAAAGATATTAATCAACACAAAGCCATAGTAAACCACCATCTTGACAATAATGATTATGCTAATGTATGTGGTGATGATTTCCTAGGTACATCAACCGATCTTTTGATTTCTCATGAATATTCTATCGTGACTACTTCTTCTTCAACTCACTATCCCTTGTGTCCCTACTACTTGCAATGAATTAAATTGTGATGAAAATATGCCATGCTCTTCGAATTCACAATCTGACGAGTTGAATTTTGAATTAACATAAGACAGTGAAGTCATCCATGATGAAGAAGAAAGTAATCAAATCATAAAGCATCCATCCCACTCTTTGCAAATTCTAGTCTTACATTAGGATAATTATTTAGTTCAGGTTATTCATGAAATTTCTTCGATCTGTACATTCTCAAAATCTCATGACTTGAGAAATCTATTTGTTTAGGTAGAAAAATATGATCAAATCAGTGATTTAGATGGTTTTCATCTCGATAATTGTTATCTTGTTAAAATAACTGATAGTATATGTCCAAATGCAATTTACAATTTGAATCATATCTCAAAATATAATTATCCAACATCTCAAAGTTCTGGGATTTGTCAGGGATTCAAGGCACTTCAAATATATTTGATGGTTATGTCAAGTTCTTGCGATATGGAAGAAATCTCCGAACCATGTCAGATCTATAATTTCTCGCATAATTATTTTCTCTACATTGTTTCACTGGATGTAAACTCATCCTTGAAAGATTTTGGGTATTTCTAGGACAATTTTTCTAATTTTCAATACTGGATTTATGATCGGATAGAGGACTCTGTTAATACATCTTCATATAACAATTTTGCATTGAACTCAATATTGGAATGTATATATTTTATGGATGCAAAAAAATCTAAAGGTAGTCATTTTGATTATCTTGACATAGATTATCATCTGCCGAAGGATTCACATTTGTCAAATCCTCTAGAAAATAATAAGCTCCTATTCATTCTTGTGAATATTCCAATGTTAATAATTTTTCTTGGCACAAGCTCTCCTATTGAGTGTTAATCAATGCTTGAGTTATTTGGTAAATCAAATTCCTCATCTTGATGGTTTAGTGTCCCAATTTTATGTGAAGGTTGAATATGATTTAGTACATGCTGATCCGTTGCATCCTGATTAGTTTCCTATATTTGTTATACTAACATTCAATCTTAATTATTTTGATTTCCATGATGTTGGTTTATACTATAGTCAGATACATGGTGGTGATTATTTATATTCAACATGTAAGGAACATGATTCTATTATTCAAAGCATTTGTGAAACTACTCAAATTGATCTATCTTTATGTTCAGATAATGGAGAATCTGATGTCTTAATCAACCCATCTGATAACAAAATTGGCCTTAAAACTTGTATTAAATTCATAATTTTCTCACGAGTATATCATATGATAATTTTTTTACATTTGTTGATCTCATCGAGGCCATAAATTCCTATAATTCATGATTTCACTTTTCATATACTTGTCAACTAGTTGAAGTACTTAAAATGTTGTTGATGGTTATGTCAGGACTTCGTGATCTTGAAAATAATTTTGAACATGATCATATTCAATTTCCCTTACAATATTTTCCTTTTAATTCCATGCCATTAATTGAAAATTCATTTTCTCAAGGATTTCAGGGTTTTCAAGAGGACTTGTTTAAATTCCACGATCGGATTTATGATTGGATGGAAGCATCTTACTTAACAAATATTGTTATTAATAATAAGTTACGATATTTCTTTATGTTTTATAAGAATGAAAACATAGAGGAAGGTACATTCACAAGAAGTTTCCAAGGTTTGTATGATTTTTGTTCAGATCGACAAGGTAAAGTTGCAAATCAGTTAAGGTTAATTATGAAAGATTTTTCTGCCTCTAGGAAAGACCACCTATTTTTTGTGCAACGTATTCAAGGTTTTAACTTCAATTTTGCACAATACATTTTATTTTTATTTTTAACTTGCTCATATCTTTATACTTGCAGATCAGGAGCATCTTCAATGACTACATTGGAAATTTCACTTTACTTTGTCCTGACCTTCTAACCCAGTTAGGTTAGGCATATGTCTAGATGCATTTTTAATTTTCTAGTTGCATCGCATGGCCCTGCATTTCGCTCCTAGATATAGTCTTTACATTTTTTTGTTTTCTTAATTTTGTCTCGCATGTTGCCTTTCATCTCAGTTTTATCTTTCTCTTAATTTTATTGTTTTTCATGCCATTCCTTTCATGTTTTGTTTAACAAGACCATGCATGAAACTACTCCTTTTTGGCTTGAAATACAATGTGGAAAATATTTTAAAGGGTAATTGTGATGAAAAACAATGCTTGTCTAGTCTATGATCTCCTTCTTTGTTTAAGCTTATATATATTTAAGTTCAATGACGTCTGGATGGAAAATACGATCCATTAAAATGGAAAGATATAGGAAAAACCATGATCCCCGTATCTATTTTAATATCTTCATTCCTTAACTTGGTATGGTAATTGAATGGTGTTCTACTTACCGATCCAATCGAGTAAATAATGAAAAGGATAAAACTAAGATCAAGCATATTAATTTCAGAGGTGTATAGCAGTCTCGGAAGGAAGAATCTCTCTTGCTCTCAATAAGTCATGAACCCTCTTCCACCCCAATACAATAAATTCCAAATCATATCGAAAAAAAATGGGGGGTGAAAGAAGAGAAAATATTCATGCGTAGAGAGGTGAAGAAAACAACTTCATTGGGGTACTGAACGAGCTCGCTGGTAGAGAAGAAATGCTTTTGTTCCTGTAGTGACTCCACTGGGGTACTAAATAGGCCTTCTGGAAGAAAAGAAATACTAGATATGAAACTAAAACTTTGATCATTTCAAACTCACAAATATATACTATCCTTCTCCTGGATCGAAACAATTGAGACATAGTAAGCATTGTAAATGTGTTTAACCGACAAATGGTAGAGAAGATACTAGGATTATAACCAATATAAATGGGGAAGCTAAGGTAGTGCACATCATGAATTAGTAATTCATGAAAGACTAAGACTTTATGCCCAAATGTATACCTAGTCAGAGAATCTAGATTTCTTCTAGTGTGTCGCCAAGTGTTGTCGCTATGACACACCCTCCAAGATTTTTCTTACAATTTAATTTTGGAGCCTACTTATGATCTCATGATATGTCACCTTAGTTTTTCCAATATCACTTCATGGTCAGTTGATTTTTTTCTAAGTGATCAAGTCTTCTTCTGAGAATATAAGTGTCAAATCCGCTTACTTACACATGCATAACCTTTTGATGCATTCTCAAGCATGCCCTCTTATAGAAATTTCAATAGCCAATGATTACCCTTGAAGACATGCATTGCACAATTCTTGATATTAGTGCTTGTGTAGTCTCTGGAATTAGTGTCTACACAATCCCTATATATGATGATTTCGTAGTGCCCAACGATAATAACTACACAATTCCTGATGCTAGTCACTACACAACCCTTGCTGAAAGTGACTGCGCAATTCATGTTGTAAGTCAACGCACAATATTAGTTGAAAGTGAGCATTAAATCCCGTGAGTTAATCATTCTCTTTATCTTGGTTGCATTGCATCTTCATTTCAATGAGTTTACTTAATTGTATCTTTTGCACACCTTTACTTTCACAAGTGTCACTTTCACTTTCACGTCTATCATTTTTTCTTGCTTTCAATTTCAAAAGTGTCACTTTTGATTTCTCTTCACTTTAACATGAGTCAATTTTTCTTTATTTAGCTTTTTCAAGTGCCATTTTCACTTTGCCTTATGGTCACAAGTGTCGCTTCTGATTTTTTAAACTCCTGCATGTGTCACACATTAACACATCACTAGAGGCAACTATAGCACACAATTATGCATTAGATGATATTATAAGTCATAATAATATGTTATATACTCTCTCCAATAATTCAATTCACTTTCTGGTTGTAGTCGACAGACCGTCGTAACTAGTATTCTAAGTGTCGCAAAGTGACGTTTCAACTGTTGAACTCAAAAACGAGTGTCGCTTTGCTATCTTTTCAAGATATTCTTGTTGGTTTTGGGTTTTTAACATTTCTTTAACATGTTGTGACATTATTTGAGTGTGAGAGCTCATGGTTTTGGGACTTGTTTGCATGTCTTGTTCTCTCTTGTCTGACTGATCCCACACTTAGTCATTTTTAGAGCATTCATTATATTTGCTTGTTATGCAACCAACTGATAAAATAGAAGAAAATATAGACCAACGACTTAAAAATTATCCTCTTCGAGGGGAAAAACTCCTTTACATTACATAAATGAACAATTCTTGGATGATACAAATGATAAAGCCTCCTTGGTATATAGAGGAGTCTAAGGGGTCACAATATAGTCAAAGCCTACATAACAATAATAATGTAAGGGAACAACAATAGCAATAGTGGGCTTCTATGGGGCAGAACAATAACAATATGGGGGATACATGGGGGGCTACACCAACAATAAAAATAAAGGGGGGGCTATACTAGTATTATAGGGACCTAACATGCCACTCTCCTTTAAAAAAGTGATGTCCTCAATTCTTGAGTAGTTACATATGCTTATGTATAAAATTATCATCCTCCCATGTGGAATCTTCAACGGATAATTTCTTCCACTTAACGAGATACTCTGAAATTAATCAATTCCATGGATGTCAGGATCTTGTTTCCATGAATGATTCAGGCTCAAATATGGTTTTTCCTTCTTCGTCAAGTTTTGGAAACTTTGTTTGAAATGGGAGCTTGTCACCGATAACCTTATTTATGTATGAAACATGGAAAACTGGGTGTACTCGGGAAGATGCGGGAAGCTCCATTTTGTATGCCATAGTACCAATATTTTTCAACACCTTGTAAGGACCATGGTACTTGGGTGATAATTTATTATCCTTCTTAGCTTGCTTGAGGGACATTTGTTTGTATGGTTGTATCCATAAAAATACCCAATCAACTACATCAAAAATTCTTTCACTACAATGATGATATGCATGTTGTTTCATTTGATTCTACACCAGAGTGAGGTTATCCTTTAAGAGTTGGAGAACTTATTGTTGATGCTCGATGTGATCTTCCACTGGCTCAACCTTATAATTTTCTCATAAAGATGATGTGATGGATGGTGGATGATATCCATAAAGTTCCATAAATGAGGTCATTATTTTGCATTATGGAAGGAAGTGTTATACCGCCATTCAACTAGATGTAACCACTTGACCCATTATGTTTGTTTATTAGATACAAAGAAACAAAGATATCCTTCCAAACATTCGTTAATTATATCATTTTTCCCATCATATTGAGGATTATAAGATAAGATATGAGCTAATTGAGTACCAAGAAAAGAAAATAATTTTGTCCAAAAATTTCCAATGAAAATGGGATCTCTTTCACTTATAATAATATTTGGGTTTCCATTTAGCTTTTGAATTGTTTCCATAAAATCAATAGAAACTGTACTGGATTTAAAAGGATAAGATAATGCACAAAAGTGTGCATACTTAGTAATTCTATCAACTACCACCATGATGACACTCTTTCCTTCAGACTTGGGTAAACCTGTGATAAAATCCATTGAGACCTCCTCCCAACATTGACTTGGAATGGCTAAAGGTTGTAATAGACTCGGGGTATTAATTGTCTCAACCTTATTTTGTTAGAAAAACAAACATTCTGAAACAAAAATTTGAATATCATATTTAAGGCCATCCCAAAAAAAATTCCTTCTTGACGCAATGGTAGGTTTTTAAAAATATGGAGTGCCCTCCTAAGGGGGATGTGTGCAATTCCAAAAGAATATTTTGTTTGATTTGGGAATTTTTACAAAGATATAAGCAATATTTGTACCATAATGAATCATTTTTACAACTAAATGTATCAGATGTACTTGGTTCTTTCTGCAACTTTTTAATGAGTGTCTACACCTCTTCATCATTCTTCCATTCATCCCTCACTTTGATTATCCAATCAGGTTGGATAATAGAAATGGAACAAAGAAATGCTTCCACTTCCTCATCCTTTCTAGAGAGTGCATCTGCAACAATATTTTTCTTCCCTTTTTTCTAGATGATTTCAAAGTCATAAACAAACATATTTGTGGCCCATTTTTTCTTCTCTTCTGAAGATAATCCTAAAATTATTTAAGACTATCATGATTCTTTTTTATCTAGAAGTGTCTTCCCATTATGTAAGGTTGCGATTGCTTTAGTGCATGTAGTATTGCCAAAATTTCCTTCTCATAAATAGGTTTGTGTAAATAATTTTCTATGATTGGACAAATTTCAAAAGAAATGGGTATTCCTTCTTGTATTAAAACAACACCAATTCCATTTCTCGAGGAATCACTTTCCACAATAAAGGTTTTTGTGAATTCTGACGTAGCTAAGACTAGTGCTTGGCACATTACCTTTTTAAGATGTTCAACGCCCTTATTTTCTTCTTGAATCCAAGAAAATTCATCTTTCTTCAGTAATGTTGTTAGAGGTGTTGCTACTCTCTTATAATTATTAACAAAATTACGATAATACCCTATCAACCCGAGAAATCCTTGAATATGATTTATGGTTGTGGGGATTTTCCATTCCTTAATGGCTTTAATTTTGTTAGGGTCTACCTTAACACCCTCATGAGATATAATGTGACCCAAATATTCCACCTCCTGTACTCCAAAAAACTATTTGGAGGTTTTTGCATATTATTGTTTCTCTTCCAATACACCCTCATGAGATATAATGTGACCCAAATATTCCACCTCCTGTACTCCAAAAAACTATTTGGAGGTTTTTGCATATTATTGTTTCTCTTCCAATAGTTTAAGCACCATGTCAACATGTTGAACATGATCCTTCCAAAACTTGTTGTAGATTAGTATATCATCAAAACATACTAAGAAAATTTTTCTAAGGAAGGGTTTGAAAATGGACTTCATCAAACCTTGAAATGTGGAAGGTGAATTAGTAAGGAAAAAAGGCATGAAAAAAAATTCATAATGACCCTCATGAGTATTGAATGTTTTTTTCAGAATGTCTTCAACCTTCATTCTAATTTGATGATATCCTGAACGAATATCTTACTTGGTGAAGTAAATTTCTCCATGTAATTCATCCAACAATTCATAAATGACAAGAATGGGAATTTTATCTTTAATACTGAGCTTGTTGATTTCCCTATAATCCAGACACATACGCCATGATCCATCCTTCTTGTGCACCAATAATACTAGAGCAAATAAATAACTTTTACTAGGTTGAATTATACTGACCTCTAGAATTTCTGCAACCATACGTTCAATTTCTCTTTTGGGCATAGGGATATATGTAAGGCCTGATGTTTGGAGGAACACTTCCTGGAATCAAGTGAATAACATGATCATGATCATGAATAGGTGGGAGGCATTTAGGAGTCTCAAATACCTTGGAATGATTGTCCACTACTTTTTGGAATCTGGAGAAATAGATGATTTCGATGTTTGAACCTCTAGTGAGCATACTTATGAAATTATGCCCCATTTTTCTTTCTTTAGAATATTTTTCATGCCATTAGAGTTGATTATCTTTCCTGGTTTCCCTGGGATACCCCTTAATTCAACTTCCTTTCCTTCCCAAAAAAAATTCAAGAAAATTTCTTGAAAAGTAAAATATACCATCCCCAAAGTTTGTAACCATTAGAATCCTAGTACATCTTCAACATCACCCATTGGAATGGAAATCACTGGATTATTCAACAAGTATTCCCCCATGGTTAGGTTGAAATTATTTCACTTTCCAGAAAGATTTATAGTTCCTCCATTTGCAGCCATCACTTGAAACTCTGGTGCTGGATATAGTAATTAATTTAATTCCTTGGTTTTCTTACAATGAATAAAATTTTGGTTACTACTGGAATCAATCAACACTATTACCTTTTTATTCTTGATATATCCTTATATCTTTATATTTTGAGGAGTGGTAATTATTTCAAATGCCTTACAAGATATGGTCAAATTCATTTCTTCTTTCTCTAGGTTTTTTCTTGGTGTATATCCTCTTCTTTTGATGTTTCTTGTTCCTTTTATTCCTCCTCTTCACAATCTATGTAAAATAATTTCTTCTCAACACACTTATTACCTTTAGTATATTTTCTATCACAATTGTAACAAAGCCCTTTTTCTCTTTTTTCCTCCACATTTTTCGGTGTCAACCTTGTAGGTTGTGGAAGACAGGAGCAACAACACTTCCATCTTTATAGTCGTGAGTGGTAGAATTCCTTGTTGCCATAATTTTTCTTCCAATTTTTCCTGCTTACCTAAATTCCTTCTCCAATTAATCAAGTTCTCGAAGGCGAACTTCATGTTGGATTTTATCCTTTAAAGTACCTACGAAGACATCAATCCTATGCTCCTTTGGAATATCAGTTACCCTGATATTCAATTTTTGGAAGTCTTCAATGTGCTCCACCATTGAACCCTTTTGTTTGAGATTTATCAATTGGATAAATAATGTGTTGCTATTTGTATCCTCATAATATGCTATCATTTCCTCCGTAAAAATTGACCAAGTTACAAGTGGTTTATGAGAAGGAATCCATCGATACCGTACAAACTAATTGGTTTATAAATATAAATATGCAATACGTACCTTTTATGTGTGTTGCACATCATGTAGATCAAAATATTGCTCCATATATGTTACCATATCCTTGCCATCATACTTCCTCGTATTGATCTTTGTAATGTGGTGGGTCTTAAACCCAACTTTGGAGTCTATGAAATCATAATTCATATTCCTTTTATCCTCTTCATGATTTTCATGGAATACCTTGTCACCACTGGAAAGTATTTCTTGCAACAACCTTGTCAAACCTTCCTTTAAACCTTCCATGTATGCTTTTAAAACATTCATGTCGCATTTTATTTATACTTTTAAGCCATCCATGTTGGACATGGGATCCCCTCGAAGAAAGCAGTAGAGAAAGACTTTGTAGATCGAGGAGCGGAGCGCGAAGTCCATTTTGAGTGTTAGGGGATTTAGGTTGGTCAAAGCCCCTTATTTTTATGAAATCAACTCCAACAATAGAATAAAAGAGATATAAATGCCTTAGAAATCAACCAATTCAAGGGGGAAACCTCCTTTACATTACATAAATGAAAAATTATTGGATGATACAAATGACAAAACCTCCTTTATATATATAGGAGTTTATGTGGTCACAATATAATCCTAGCTGTCCTAACAATAATAATGTAAGGGAACAATAATATCAATATGGGGGTTACAGGGGTACAATAATAACAATAAGGGGGCTACACTAACAACAATAAAGGGCTACACTAGTAATATAGGGAGCTAACATGTCCCTCTCCAAAAAAATTGTGTTGTCCTCAACGCTTGAGTAGCTCTGGATGATTCTGTATACAATTCTCATCCTCCCATGTAGAATATTCAGTGGGTAAGTTCTTCCACTTGATGAGATACTCTGAAATTGATCGATTTCATAGCTGTTGAGTTCTTGTTTCTGTGACTGCTTCAGGTTCCAATATGATTTTTCCTTCCTCGTCAAGTTCTGACAATATTTTTTGAATTGGAATTTTTTCACCTATAACTTTCTTTAAGCATGAAACGTGGAAAATTGGATGCAATCGAGAAGAAGCAAGAAGCTCCAATTTTTATGCCATAGTACTAATATTTTGTAACACTTTATAAGCACCATAGTACTTTGGCGATAATTTATTATCCTTCTTAGCTTGCTTGAGGGACATTTTTATGTATGGTTGTAGCCGTAGAAATACTTAGTCTCCTACGTCCAAACTTTTCTCACTGCGATGTTGATCTGCCTGTTGTTTCATTCGATTTTGTGCCAAATTTAGGTTATCCTTTAAGAGTTGGATAAATTGTTGTTGATGCTCGATGTGATCTTCCACTGATTGAACCTTAGAATTTTCTCTTAAAGATGATGTGATGGATGGTGGATGATATCCATAAAGTGCCATAAATGGGGTCATTTTTGTTGCAGTATGGAAGGAAGTGTTATACCACCATTCAACCAGAGGTAACCACTTGACCCATTGTGTTTTTTTATTATATACAAAACAACGAAGATATCCTTCCAATTTTTTTTTCACTATCTCAATTTTCCCATCAGATTGAGGATGATAAGATGAGCCATGAGCTAGTTGAGTGCCCAAACAAGAAAATAATTCTGTCAACAAATTTCCAGTAAAAATGGGATCTCTGTCGCTTACAATAATCTTTGGGTTTCCATGTAGCTTTTGAATTGTTTCCATAAATGCAGTATCAACTATACTTGCTTTAAATGGATGAGATAATGCATAAAAGTGTGCATAATTGGTAAGTCTATCAACTACCACCATGATGACACTCTTTCCTTTGAAATTAGGTAAACTTGTGATAAAATCCATTGAAATCTCCTCCCAATGTTGACTTGGAATGGGTAAAGGCTGTCGAAGACCCTGGGTCTTAATTGTATCAACTTTATTTTTCTGGCAAACCAAACATTCTGCCATAAAATTTTGAATATCAAATTTAAGGCCATCCCAAAAAAATTCTTTCTTCACCCTATGGTAAGTTTTTAAAAATCCTAAGTGCCCTCCTAAGGGAGAAGTGTGCAATTCCAAAATGATATTTTGTTTTAGTTGGGAATTCTTACAAATATATAAGCGATCTTTGTACTATAAGGAATCATTTTTCCAACTAAATGTATTATATGTACTAGGATCTTGCTGCAACTTTTGAATGAGTGTCCACACTTCTTCACTCTTCTTCCATTCATCCCTTCCTCTGGTTATCCAACCTGGTTGGATAATAGAAATGGCACAAAGAAATGTTTCCACCTCTTCATCCTTTCTTGGTAGTGCATCTGCAACAACATTTAGATTCCATTTTTTGCAGATGATTTCAAAGTCATAACCCAACATCTTTGTGACCCATTTTTGCTGCTCCTTTGAAGATAGTCTTTGTTCCAAAAAGTATTTAAGACTATCATGATGAGTTTTTACCTTGAAGTGTCTTCCCATTAGGTAAGGTCTCCATTTATTTAGTGCATGTAGTATTGCCAACATTTCCTTCTCATAAATAGACTTCTATAAATACTTTCATTTTATTGGAAGACTTTCAAAAGAAATGGGTCTTCCTTCTTACATTAAAACAACACCAATTCCATTTCCTGAGGCACCACATTCCACAATAAAGGTTTATGTGGTGTCTGGCGTAGCTAAGACAGGTGCTAGGCACATTGCCTCTTTAAGATGCTCAAAGGCCTTAGTTTCTTCAGGAGTCCATGAAAAATCATCTTTCTACAATAATGTTGTTAGAGGTGCTTCTATTTTCCGATAACTCTTAACAAAATTTTGATAATACCTTGCTAACTCAAGAAATCCTCACAATTGTTTTATGGTTGTGGGGACTTTCCATTCCTTAATGGATTTAATTTTGTTAGGGTCCACCTTAATATCCTCGTGAGATACAATATGATCCAGATATTCCACATCTTGTACTCCAAAGAAAAATTTGGAGGTTTTTGCATATAATTGTTTCTCCTCCAATAGTTTGAGTACCCTGTCAACATGTTGAACATGATCCTTACAAGACCTGCTATAGATTAGTATATCATCAAAAAAACTAACACAAATTTTCCAAGGAAGGGTTTGAAAATGAAATTCATCAATCCTTGAAATGTAGAAGGTGCATTGGCAAGGCCAAAAGGCATGACCAAAAATTCATAATGACCCTCATGAGTTTGAAATGTTGTTTTCAGAATATCTTCAGTCTTCATTCTAATTTGATGATATCCTGAATGAAGATCCAACTTGGTAAAATAAATTGCTCCATGTAATTCATCTAATAATTCATCAATCACAGGAATGAGAAATTTATCTTTAATAGTGAGCTTATTGAGCTCCCTATAATCCAGACACATGCGCCATGATCCATCCTTCTTGTGCAACAATACTAATGGAGAAGAGAAAGAACTTTGACTAGGTTGAATTATACTAACCTCTAACATTTCTGCAATCATACGTTCAATTTTTCTCTTTTGGAAATAAGGATATATGTAAGGCCAGATTTTTTGAGGAACACTTCCTGGAATCAAATGAATAGCATGAGCATGATCACGAATAGGTGGGAGTCATTTGGGAGTTTCAAACACCTTGGAATGATTGTCCAAGAATTTTTGGATATCTGGAGAAATAGATAATTTTGATGTTGGAACTTCTAGCGAGCATATTTGTGCAATTAAACCTTGTTGTTATTTCTTCAGAATATTTTTCATGACATTATAGCTTATTATATTTCTCGGCTTCCCTGCCATACCCCGTAATTCAACTTCCTTTCGTTTCGAATTTTTTTTCAAGAAAAGTTATTGAAAGTTAAAAGATACCATCCCCAAGGTTGTAACCATTATACTCCTAGTACAACATCAACACCTTCCATTGGAATGGAATGAATTGGAATATTCAATACATATTCCCTCGTGGTTAGCTTGATATTATGGAATTTTTCAGAGAAATTTATATCTCCTCCATTTGCAATCATCACTTGACATTCTGGTGCTGGATTTAGGAAGCAATTCAATTCCTTTGCTACCTTACAATGAATAAAATTATGGGTACTACCTGAATCAATCAACACTATTACCTTTTTCTTCTTGATATGTCCTTATATATTGAGAGTTTGAGGAGTGGTAATTCCTGCCAATGCATTACATGATATGGTCAGATTCATTTCTTCTTTCTCTAGGGTTGGTTCCTGGTGTATATCCTCTTCTTTTGAAGTTTATTGTTCATTTTATTCCTCCTCTTCACAATCTATGTAAAATAATTTCTTCTCAACACACTTATGAACTTTAGTGTATTTGCTATCACAACTTTAGCAAAGCCATTTTGCTCCTTTTTCTTCCAAATTTTGTGGTGTCAACCTTGTAGGTTGTCGAATTCTAGTAGTAGCAACACTTCCATATTTATAGATTTGAGTGGTAGGCTTACTTGTCACCATAATTTTACATTCAATATTTCTTGCCAACATGAATACCTTCTCGAATGAATTAGGTTCCCAAAGGCAAACCTCATTTTGGATTTTATCCTTTAAAGTCCTTAATGTGCTCCACCAATGAACCCTTTTGTTTGAGATTTATCAATAGTCTAAAGAAGGTTTTTCTCTTTGTATCCTCATAATGTGATATCATTTCCTCCGTAAAAATTGACCAAGTGACAATTTTTTTACGGGAGCAAAGTCATCGATACCATACAAATGTATTTTGTTCTAAACATAAAGTTGCAATGTGTACCTTTTGTGTGTTTTGCACATTATTGAGATCAAAATATTGCTCCATAGTATCCATGTTACGGGATCCTTACCGTCAAACTTCCTCATATCGATATTTGGAATATGGTGTGTCTTCAATCCAACATTAGAGTTTAAGAAATCACGATTAACATTTATTTTTTTCTCATCACGAGTTTCATCTACTATCTTTTCACCATTAAGAATCATTTCTTGTATCAACTTTGTCAAACCTTCCTGTTAGCCACCTATAATATTTTGTTATACCAAAAGGTGGCTAAGATCTTTTTTTTTTTTTTTTTGAGCCTCCAAGGAACAAATTTTATCACTAAAAATTGTTGGCTCTTAAAGTCTCTTGTAGGCCTCATGCCTCTGTCCCAAATCCTCATTTGCTGTCCCATTTTATACTCAAAATTCTGCTAAAAATTCCATGAAAAGAAACTGCTGCAGAGCCATCCCTTTTCCCTTTCTCCCACTCGAAATTAACCTTCTTTTTCCTTTCCCTTTTTCCCATATTTTTCCTCTTTTATTCATCTTTTCTTTTCTTCCCTTCATAAATCACCTTTTCCGTGGTTAAAAACTCACTTTTAACCCTTTTGGCACCCTTTGTTTCCATTAAAAAACCGTGAGAAATCATAAAAATACAAGTCTTTTTATATACTTAAGCCCCTTGGGCTAAGTCCAAACCATTTCCCCAACACGCCCTCATCATAAAAACCAAGCGCCAAACCCATGAAGCGCTAATCGCATCGAAAGGATTCAAGTGTGCATGTTTGTGAGCCATTTCAAAAATATCGATTACGATCGGCCCCTTTGTCATAAACCACAGATCATATTGTTATTTCATTTACCCGTGGGCCCGCAATTAGGTGCTAAAACCATTGAAAAAAATCCCTTGCCGATCAATATTTTCCTTTGTAAACCCAAAAACCCACTTTCCGAAGTTTTAAGTTAAAAACTTGAAGTCACATGGTAAATAAAAATGGGTTGATCAAAAAGACCGATCGCGCAATCGCGATCGGAGAATTTAAAATGGGTTGATCAAAAAGACCGGGCCCGAATGTTTCGATTACGATTGGCCCTAGTCATATAAAGCCCGGGCCCATGGTACTCCATACACCCAGGGGCCCCGCAATCGGGCGCCAGCCTATCATATATATATTCCGCCCATTTCACTCAAAAAACTTGTTTTTTATTGTAATTTATGGGTTTCTTACGAAGTATAAGGGTCCCGCCGGTGCAAGAAAACAAAGGATCTAGACCGTCGATCTAGACCTAATCGAACGGTTGTCGCCCAATCGAAATGTTCCAATCGGAATGTTTCAATCGCAATGTTTCAATCGGAATGTTCCAATCGAAAATTTTCAATCGCATGCTTTGTTGCTCCCCTCCTGATTGCGCAAATCGCATCGGAGTTTTATTTTCAATCGCGTCCCCTTTTCTGTCACCTCCGATTGAGATCTTTCGATTGAATCTGGACCGTCCACGTGTCCAGATCGGACGGCCCGGATTCACCCCACCTTATTTTTTCCCCCCCGCTCCTCTTTTGCCTCTTTGCGCAGATCTCCATCGTTGGTTGCCTTCATCCAACGGCTTCGCTCCTCCCCCGCCATCTTAAGCAGTTTTAAACCTATTTCCGCAGGATTTCTTAACCATTTTTTGTGTTTTGCAGGTGATTTCAATGGTTTTCTGTGTATTATAAAGAAACATCGGAGGTGGGAATGACGACTGTTGCGCCCATGATCTACCTAAGGAAACCATCCGCGGGCCCTATTCAATGGTTTATTAATGTTTCATGAGCATTGATAGCGCGTAAAATGGCCTGCGCAGCCCTGCACATCGACAAGACACTGTTTTAATTCAAAACAGTTAAAGAGTATCAGTTTGAAGACATAGCACAGAAGAATAGAGGATTGAAGACAGATATGGGAATTACGGCTAAGAATGCTTATCAAGAGCCTAATTTCCGGATTAAGCACAGTCAATAGAAAATCATAAGTGTTTCGCTGACAAAAAGGCTTCCACCGCTTCAAATGAGGCGAATTGATTCCTCAGCTACCATAAAAGCCATATAGACCACATGACAGTGGCAGAGTTATCTTAAAAATATCTTGATAAATGGCAGTAAGGGAGTGCAATATACAGGTGATGATGCAACAAATATGCAGTTACTACAGCCATGAGACTAAAGTGTCATTACTTAGATTTAAAGTAATAAATGTAAAGTGTCTGACTGTCCATGTTCTCATAGTCACCTCTTAAGGAGTAAGAAGTCTTCTCTGCATTAGCATCCTTGAGATATTTGTTAAAATCATCTCACCTCATAAAAACAATACATAAATTGCTTCAAGAAGATGAGAGAATATTTGTTTGATCACAGGATTGCATCTTAAAACTCTCTGAAATAAATATACAAGTCTGTTGAAGTTGAAAATAATTTGGAGTCTTGGATGTCTTGATGATGTCGTTGCATGTCTGTTCCTGAGAAGGCTCTGTCATTGGATCCATGAGCTTGGCTGTTGGTGAAGTACTCTGAACTGTTAAATGTTTTTTTCCTTGTTTTCATTATGTTCCATAATTTCTTACTACAGTAGGCTGAAAGTTTTAGGCTAAGAAATGACTCCTGGAAGCACCTTAGACCTGTTCACCCTTCACTATTTTATGTTTTCTTCTGCTGAAGTATTTTAGAGGCTTTAAAGCTTCTCTTTAGTCTTCATGATCGTTTATTTCCTTGATAGCTCAAATAGTTGGTTTCACCATGTTATGGTTCTCCCTGCTTGTCTGCCATCACTTGAAAGTCGTTATTGAAATCTCCCTTCGAAGTACCATTGTCTTAAGTTAACCAAAGAGGTCGGTTTTGATCTTGCTTTGCCTGTGAGTTGTTTTGAAGGTCTTTTATAGTTTGCAAACACAGATGTTATTTAGGTGTTCCCTCTTCTATGAATGCAACTATCGGTGAAACACACACATGTTTTCTAAATACTTTAAAATAAGATCTTTGAGGAAATAGAATTGTTCCAAGATCTTAGATTCATTTAGAAGTTGTCTTAGAAATCATTATTTGCTTAAAGAATGTTTGTAAATTTATAGTTATGCAATACTATCAAATATCTCTTTATTGATAAGTCATCATTTCTCGGTTCCACCTTATATTTGAAAATTAGATTTCTCTTTCCAAATCATTAATGTCCATCTCATTCCAAAACAAAGGATCTGTATTAAACTGAAATTCCCCACTTTGATATCCCATATCCCTTGAAGAGTTTGTCATGACCTTATTTTGACTCCATTGCCCAATGAACCAGATATTTCCTCTTTCTGTCTATCTTTCCTAGACCTTTCATATTCTGCTGTATCTACTCAACCCAATCGAACAAACATCTGCACATAATAACTAGTCTAAAATCCATAACCAAAGCAAACAAGATAAATCTTTGCAAACAAATATATGAGAGATCCCTCTCTGAGAACAGGAGGACTAGATCCTGGAACTCTAAAGATTGGTTCTGATGTTGCCTTGTCTTTTGATTTGCCAAACTGTCAAAACACGGGACACCAACACTTCCTTCAAAACTTCAATGTCTAATTTAAGATCATTCTTCATGTCTTCCATGTTGTCTTTCATTTTTTTTTCTATATCATCGATCTTAGCTTCCATGTCTTCCATGCCATTCTTCAAACCATCCATCTTAACTTCCACACCTTTCTTCAAACGATCCATATTAGCTTCCACGACTTTCTTCAAAACATCCATATTATCTTCCACGCCCTTCTTCAAACAATCCATATTATCTTCCACGCCTTCCTTCAAAACTTCCATTTCATTTTTTGTTGCTCTTTGCGAGGGTGAAATTTGGTGCATTTTCTCTTGTAATTTTGATATATCATGTTGCACTTTTTGATCTTCATGAGTCATAGTAGAGTATTCTAAGGGCTAATGGGTGTTGAATTATTTTTAAGGGAAATTTTAGAACCCAATACTGATATATATGCTTCAATATGCCCTTGGAATCACTTCAAACTAATTTTTCAAACAAGACTTATTCAATTTGAAAAAACAAAAATACACACCTTTTTATTTCTTTTGAGGAGCTCAATATTGAAACTGAATTATATCTATGATTTTGGATATTCAATATCTGAAATTCGGTACTGTAGTAGCCCTCTAAAGCTTCTTTCAAATGCCACATATCTGACATGATTTAGATGCTTCAAGACAAAGTTATGCCCAATCTCCCACAATGACCTAATTATGGACTGGTTCAGTAGAGCTAAATTGTACGACGTGCCATGTGTCATTGTTTCCTCCTTCGACTTTGAAATTGACATACAAGAAACTAAAGTCCGTGTAATTTTGGCCAATTTTTATAGAATTCCAATCTGATGCTCAGAGAGAGAGTTATGATGATTTTCCGAAGGTCACCTCTTTTAGATGAAATTTGGGAGCCTGCAAAAACCCCAACTTCCACAGATCGTATATTTGAAAATATTGCAAACCAAGATTCAAAATTTTTACACGAAGTTCCTCAAGATTTTGGATTCTCTTGGTAAACATTTCAGCATCAGAAACTTGGTAAAATTTTTTTTATAGAGAAAATTACATGATGATCTATTTGGAGCAGCGAAACCCTAGAATCCAAAGATCTAATACCAAATGTTATGAAACCAGCTCCATAAATAGAAGAAAAGAGAGATCAATGCCTTAGAAATAAACCACTTTGAGGGGGAAACCTATGTTACATTACATAAATGAACAATCCTTGGATGATACAAATGAAAAAACCTCCTTTCTATATATAGGAGTCCATGGGTTCACAATATAATCCTAGCTGACCTAACAATAATAATGTAAGGGTACAATAATAAAAATATGGGGGTTACAGGGGTACAAAAATAAAAATAAGGGGGCTACACTAACAAAAATAAGGAGCTACACTAGTAATATAGGGACCTAATACTTATTATGTAATGTAATGGGAATATTTTGTGAAAGTTGAACTTTGTCCATGGTTTTGGACCATGGTATTGTAAAGAAAAATCTGTATAAAGAGTCTAGATATAATTCATAGGCAGAGGTTTTGGAATGATAAATCTAATGAAATGGATCTGGATGTAAGACTATTTTGAGTCAGAGTCTATGTTTTGGGTTAGGGGAAAGACTCCTGCAGCTGAGTGCGCAGAGACCTTAAGAATTCTGTAGCTGTGTGTGCAGGGTGAAAGTGAATGTATGAGAAAGATATGAATATGAATGAAAGACATTTGAAGATATATTTGAGTTTCTGTTGATGTGTTTTACTTTAATATTATTTATGATTATCTGTGCTAAGTAAGGATTCTGATATGAAATTGCATAACGAAGCCTGATTTATGATTATTTATGTTTTTTTATGTATGATTAAGAAATATCGCGTATTTTGGTAGTAAGTTCAATAGATGCATTAAAAAACACTTTTATAATTAGTAGATCAGAATTACGAAGCTATATCAAGGAAGAAAATCCCTAAAGCCATAGTCCATTGTCCATATGGATGCATAAACCTGGTTCTAGAATCCCCTAATATTGCCTCGGGTGAGACTTTGGTCTACACAAGAAGATCGTTGCTGAAAGGGCCGGAAATAGTGAGTTTTTTGTACTGCGCAACCACATTAGAACCTGGGTCTAGGCCCCATCAAGCCAACAAATGGTTCCATTTCTGGAACCGAGATCTGACTGAGGGATAGTTGGATGTGGAATCCGTTTAAGCAAGAGATTAAATATTGAGTAGATCTAAAAGAACGCGAGTTTGTTGTGCAAGAAAAAGAAGTCCGCGCATATCTATTGAAAATTGGTTACAAAAGTATATCTATACAAATCAGTATGAGATTTTTTTTACATAGTTTTCTAGTGATCTCTATGAGTGGATATCAAGACTAGTTGCGCAAACTGGTTATTTCAATAATAAGCCAATTGCGTGGACCCTAGATATGATTGAGAATCTAAAAAAATACTGATAACAAGATCACGAGGGCTGTTGATTATTGGATCAATAGTATCCTTGGAGGTTTTACTATAGGGTTCGCGATCGAGACTTCTGTGTCTTATAGCAAAGAAAAGTGAAAGTTGAGTCAAAGGCCCTAGATGTAAGTACCTGAATTCACTGAAGTTTTGGATTAAATGTTATTGCGTGGAAAGGGTATATTACGGATGTGATCAAATTGATGTTAGAAGAAAGAGAACCTAGTGCTACATGGAGTGGTAAAATATTCAGAAATACTTGGGGTAATTACCTTGAAACTGAGTCTGTTGTTTGGGTCTAAAGAAGGAGAAGGCAACACCGCTACCCTGAGAAGTCTGTCACTGAGATCTGAAAGTCAACAAAGAACTATGAAGATTCCCCATCCTTTCACCCCCAAAATCACCCCATCCCATTTTGTTCCTCCACCTCCACCTCTAACTCCCCCATTCACCATGGTCCAAACCCTAAAGATGCCTGTGTTCAAGGGATAAGGTGATCCAAAACAATTTTGGTTTGTTGCAGAAGCAATATGGAGTTCACAGAATATTACAAATGAAAACATGAAGAAAGAACATTTGGTTACAATGTTGCAAGATAGAGCATTATCCCGGTACATGAAATATGTTGCGATGAATGTAAATTCTACATTGGCTGAGACAAATAACACACTAAATGTTGAATTCAAGAAACCAAATTCACAATCCCAGTGTATCAAAAAAATCAAAGAGATTAAGAAACTGGCTACTGAGACCGTGTGGGAGGTAGATTAGAGATTTAAGACACTATTGAGCCAAATTAGCTTCAAGATCCTGGATGAAAAACATAGATAATGGTTCATTGTTGTGATGTTTCCTCATCTAAGATTTCCATTGTCACAATAGAAGATTTCAACTCAGGCTGAAGTCATGGAGATCACGATGAAACTTGAATCTTTGCTAGTAGCTGATACAAGCATAGGAGTGAAACAAATTCAGACTAAGTTGGAAAGCTTGAACATGGAACTCTAGGATCTAAATAAGGGAAATGAGTTTAGATCTGATATAAGGTCGGAAGTCTGGTGTATCAAGTGCAAAGTAGAGGGTCACTATAAAGAGAAGTGCCCTGTTTATAGAGACTATTTGGGTGCTGAGATGTCGAGTCCATTGAAGCATTGATTAAGTGCTGGGCCAAGTGTAGGGCCCCATGTAGGGTCTAGCATATGCGAATTTTGTCAGATATTCGAAGCAATTGTTCTGCAATTTCTGCAGTTCAGTGGGACACAATGAACAACATTGTAAGAGCTATGATATAATGATGCAGAACAATCTTGGTGCATACATAATGCAGGTAGAAGGTCACAAAATTTCAGGTTCACTGATTTCGTGAGGAGGGTTTCTAGGTCGAGGGGGTGGCCAATGAGGAGGCGCTAGTTGTGGATGAGGTCATATCATATGTTAAAACTTCGGAAAACCATGGCATTTTTCCAGGGATTGTTAGAATCCTACTACACCTTCCTATAAGTATTGTTAAGAATTTTGTCACGAAATTGAAGATTATCCCATTTTGTTAACTAAAATGCAGGAAAAGCGCAACCAACAGCCGGCTCAGAATATAAAAATGATGAGGGTTGAACCGTGCCAAGAAGATCCTAGCGTTAACATAGTAACGCGTAGTGGTGTGAATATCGAATGAAACCGTGCGAAAGAAAAGAGGACTGTGACAGAGACATGGGTAAGGAATGCTGAAGATAATAATGTTCGGTTTAATGTGAAATGTGAGAAAGAGACATTCATTGAAGAAAAGAAAATATTTATGACTCCTAAAGGTTTGACATCAACTGTGCAGAGAAAACTATTTCCATTGAAGAATAAGCTTGAGGAGAATACTGAAGTAAAGGAAGCTGATCAATTTATCTTTGCATCCTTCTTACAAACGTTTATGAAAGTACTAAGGGACTAGAAGGTCGTAAAAGGGTTATAAGAGATGATAGATAGCTGCATTGGCAAGGAAAATATGAAACTGGAACAACGCATGGTAAATAAATTGCACAAGAACAAGAAAAGAACAGACCAGGAGATGGGGTTGACTGTGCAGATCAAAGACTATGATATGGATCAATTCATTCTAGATCTAGGATCAGATGCTAACGATCTACCAAAATAGACATGGGAACAAATGGGAAGGCCTAAGTTGTAATGGTCACTAATTCAGCTGAGGATGGAAAATTAGAATAAGATCATTCCCATGAGGCGATTGCAGGGAATCCGCTTAGATATTGATGGTGCAGGGGTATTGGTCAACTTTGAAGTCATCGAGATCATTGATGATAGTAATCCTTATCCTGTGTTTTTTGGATTTGACTAGGCTTATGACATGGATGCTATAATTAACATGAAGAATAGATAGATGGTGTTTGAAAAGGATGGCACCCAAGTTGTTGTGCCATTAGATCCTTCCAAAGGTGCGCGATATACAGAGCCTTTCCAACATGAGTATGGGGATGCTGAGATTGAATAGATCTATAAGCTTACTATGCAGAATTAATGCTAGATTTATCCTATAGAGGATGGCGGAATATGTTGGGAGCGCGATAGTTCATGCGTTTCAGATTCCGATGAAGAGTTGGAGCATTGGAAGAATCGATTGCATGAAGTAACTACTAAGTGATGTAACATAATTACCAAATCTTCACTCTGTGTCTGATCGGAAGTGCATGACTTGTCTTTTTATGATGGAATGGGGAATGTTGTCTTGTTTCTGGAAGAATTTGATCAAAAGGTGCCTTAGGACTAGATATATGAAACTTTGGACTTCACATTGAGGTCTACTCTAGCACGATGGTGGGGTGAGCACAAAGAAATTTTAGGAGGATAGAATGCATTTTGAAAATTGATAAGGCTAAGTTTGGTCATGTTGATGCGAAGATCGTAGAGAAGTATGATGGCCAGAAAGATCCTTGTGAGAATTTATCTCGTTGGACCACAACTTGGGGAAATGAACCTCAACCAGAGTGGGTGCACATGTTCTTTCATTCCTTAGATACAATACCTCATCAATGGTACCTTGAAATAAAGCTACGCCATGGAACTACGGATTGGGACGAGATGATGGAATGATTCTTGTTAACTTATAGCTTTTCTGATGGCAGGGAGCGTATTAATGAGGCTCTTCAAGAAGTCAACACACGAGTATTTCAAATTACCAAGGATCAAAGGACATTGGTATAGTCCGATTGGGCTACGGATTTGGAATATGCCAAAGGAAGTTACAACTAGTCCGCTTGGAAACATCTGGTCAACAAGTTTGTGTTGGGGGAGGAGACCTGTGAATGCCTATTTCAAGGGGCACATAGGACTACAAACACGTATCTCGAAGGGTGGCTTCCTAAAATTAGAGGTACTATGCAACAACACAACAATAGGCGCAACTGGACGGTACTGTTCCAGGGGATGCAGGACTGCGCAAGGTATTTCGATTGTTTTTTGGTTGGGTATGATACTTTGATAGATTTTAGATAGGAAACATGGAATATTGTTAAGTCATTAGGCAATGAAGTCTAACAAGGTCCAGATAAGTTCATTAATGGTGTTTAAGAGAATTTGTAGGGCAAGTTTACTTGGTTGGTGGATCTTTTAAGGTTATGAAGGATTTATGAAATGGACATAAATATTGAGAACAACAAACTAATAAAGGGCTGAAACCAAATCCTTTATATACTTGTAAACCGAGGGAGTTAGAAAATTGATAAGAACAACAAGAGAATCAAAGGCATAAGCATAACCTAATACATTTGATTTCAGACTGAAAACAGATATTAACCAAGACAAACATTCAGATAAAAACTTAGAAAGGTAAGAAAATTATCCAACTTTCAAAGCTTTTATCATCTAGAGCAGAAAAACCTTTAAGATACACAAGTAACTATAACCATAGAAGGAGAGAAAACTCTAACATACAAGATTATAGCTATAAGGTTTCCTTAAAACAATTTTAGCTAAGTAAAGGCAAAGAGCATGATTTTAAATAGACTTCTTTGACAAACCTAGACAAAGCTGCTTTAAAGAGATGATTTCCAAGAACAAAATATTTCAGTGGCAACAATATGCAGGGCTAACCATAAATCATAATTGATGCTAACTGATCTAAATTATCCAAGAAATGTATGAGCTAAGAACTTGTTAGAGAGAAAGAAATGATTTCCCTAATATATCTTAGCAGAAGAAAACATTAAGGCAGTGAAGGAAAAACAGATTTAAGGTGCCATTAGAGAAAATTTCTTAATCTAAATTCTTTGTCCTACTGCAACATAGCAAGATGGAAAACATAATGGAAAACTAGAAAACATAAACAAAAGAAAACTTTACCATCAACCAAGCCTATGAATCCTGCAAACAATCCTTCTCCATGAACAAGAAAATCAAATCATGCATGAGTTCCAAGACATCAATTTATCTTCAAGAGCTTCAAAGTACTATGTATTATTCCAGCATCTGTCTTCAAAATCCAACATTTAAAATGAGTTCCAATGCAGTATTTATGCTACAAATGAGGAGGTGGAACTATTTTTTAGGGTTCAAATGTCATTTATTACAGAGTAATGTGTTCCTAGCCTTGAAAACCACACAGGGCATAAGGTAAGAATATATATGGCTACTTCTCTTTTTAAACAACTTTGTCTTAATTTCTGAGATAAAGATAGGTGAAAATATTGACTTTAAGGCTTTATCCTCATCTTTACATTAACTGTTCTGACAGTTTAAAATATATTATTTTGTGTAATAACTGCTTGTTTGCCTTTATAGATAAAGAATGGCCAAAGGAGTTAGTTGATATTTCTGATGAAATAACTGCTCCCTTTTGATGTGTTCGAGACTATCTTTAGGCCTAATTTTCCGTTTTCTTTCATAATTTCACTATGCTATCTTTATCTATAATCTACATGGTTTAAGTTTTTTAATCTTTCATGCTTTTGACTTAACCTTTAAACTTTAATCTCTCTGATACTCTTCACTAATCTTCACTGTTTCTTTTGTTTTTCTGGTGTACAGGTGGCTTTCCATGTTGGAGGGTCTTTGAATGAACAGTCGATGCTCATGACACATCGTCTAAAACATGGAATAAACCATTTCTTATCCCTTTTCTGCATTTTTTTGAGCCTTCGAGGATCGTCATCCTCGGCTCTTTGTCACTTTTCTTGACTGTGGGAGAGCCTGCACATTAACCCACCATTAAACCTGCAATAAAACATCAAAAAATTATAAAAACCTGCTTTCTTTGGATTTAACTGCTTCAGAGGCTCGATGGAGGTGAAGGAGCTGTGTAGAGGGGAATGAATGTAGCGGAAGGAGATTCCATGGTTTAAACCATAAGAAATAGGGTTTAAACTTGGTTTATAGCGCGAGAGTGGAAAGGTGGTTTTGCAAAAAATCGTAGGTGGTTTTCGCGTGGCCAGAAGGTAGTAAGCGGTAATGGGCTGATCGAATGCGATACAGGTTATAAAACAACACGTTTCCTATCAAAACCGCCCATTTCGCTTTGATATGGAGCGTTAAATCATTTTGGCAGACTGAGCATAAAAATAATTCTAGACCGTCAGATCTGGGAGATCGACGACTGGTATCAAACGTGAAGGGAGGAAATATGTGTGGGAGGAAGAAAGGTGGGACCCGACTATGACGTCAGAAATTTTTTTGGGTAGCGAAAAGCTATTGGGCAGAGTTGAAAAGAGGGGATAAATGGGAGTTGTTGGATCGGGGAAATGGATGGCTGAAATTGAATTGGGGCCACGCATATCGAAGATCCAGATGGGCGAGAGGAGGAAATGTGGAGGGAGCGATTGCGATGAAGCAATGCGATGGAGAAGGCGAAGTGCGATGTAGTGCAGACCGTCCGATCTGAGGGAGATCGACGGTCAGGATTTTATTGGCAGGGAATTCCATCGGCAGAAAAAGGAGTGGGAATGAGGAAACACCAAAGTACGATGCAACGTAGACCGTCCGATTTGAGGGAGATTTATGGTCGAGATTTTATCGGCAGGGAATTCCATCGGCAGAAAAAGGAGTGGGAACGATGAAACGCCGAAGTGTAATGCAATGCGGACCGTCTGATCTGAGGGAGATTGATGGTTGGGATTTTATTAGCGAGGAATTCCATCGGCGGAAAAAGGAGTGGGAACAAGGAAAGGGCGATGCACCGATGCGTTGGAACGATGCACAGACCGTCCAATCTGGGGATAATGAATGACCCATATTGAATCGGGATTTTACATCGGCAACGAACATTTTTAAAGGGAAAAAGGTCGCGGGGACCGGCGAAAAGCCAAAATTCCGATGGGTCGATGGATCGACGGGCCTAGCGCTCGGTCATGGAGCAGGTCATATGACGAAAAAGGGGGCTAAGGATAAGCCGAAAGGTGCTTAAAGCCTTATGCTAAAATGAGCGGAAAATAGGCTGAAGTGAGGTTTTTGAGGGTTTTTTGAGGGGTTTCGATAAGTTAGTAAAAGGGATTTAAAACCAAATAAAAAGGATTTATAAGGTTTTAAGGGGATTTTGAAGAAAATAAAGGGTAAAATGAGGAAAATGGTTGACATGAAGGGAATATTTTGAAATGGAGAAATGATGGAAAATGAGTCTAAAAACAGTCCTTCTTTGAGACAGCAGGGCTATTTGAATGAAGATATCGATGAGATGGATTTTGAAGGATAAGGGGCATGGAAAGA
Source organism: Pinus albicaulis (assembly GCA_034641835.2). NCBI lineage: Eukaryota > Viridiplantae > Streptophyta > Pinopsida > Pinales > Pinaceae > Pinus > Pinus albicaulis. The sequence continues at coordinate 912,240,286 of CM076576.1, read as the reverse complement.
CTTCAAGAACTCATAGATTTGATAAAATTTGTTTCTTGAAGGCTAAAAATATCTATTTTATCCATCTTTGAATATGTCAAAATTATGGATGGCTAACAGGTTCAATAAGTGAATTGCATGAAGAATTTATACTAGAATATTTTCGTACTGATGTCATCTTGTCATGAGTGAATTTCATCTACATGTACTATATCTTGACATGAAAGGATGATTCTCAAGGAATATGCCAAGTAGATCATGCAAGAACACACTTGTGAAGCTGAAGAGAGAAAGAGACTATCGAGCAAGAAGATGAAGGGACACTAGATCACAAAAAAATATTGAAGATAAAAAATCATAAGGAAGACTATATCATCCAATATTTGGGAGGATGAAGATGAAACACATGCAATAATTATCATGAAGATACAAGGGAGGTCATCAAGGAGAGGCTACAAGAGAGAAATTTTGGAGAAGAAGCACCAGAAGAACCATCATGGAGGACATGAAAGAATATTATACCAAGATAAAGACACGACAAGTCATGCTAACTTGGAATATTCTTACACTCATCTAGACCCTTTGGAGGGTAAAGATAAAGAACAAGCAAAGATACATCATGAGGAAGATACAAATATGGAATCTAGGAGAAATGCTTTTCCCTGACACATCACAATGAAATCTTATGCAATTGATGCCAAGTCAGGGCTTGTCCAAGTGTCATCACAAAGTAATATGTGTCAATGTATCTCACCGCATCATTTGTGGAATGTAATTATTGTATTACTTAAATGAGAAAATTTAAAATGTGTGGAAGACCAAGGGTCCCATATGGAATGTGAAAAGTCACTTGAAATTTCTAAAGCCATTAGAAGTTCAAAGGTCATATAGGAATTTTAAAAGTCATAGTAGAAGCTCAAGAGTGATGAGGAAGGTCAAGAGTCACATGGGGGGTGGAGAGTCACGTCATTTGTTATAAATACACCCTCATAGCTCAAGATAAGAGACTTTTGACTTTGAACTTTTTACCTTATCTTCTCTAGTTTTGCATAAGAGAGAAGACATTTCTTTGGAGGAGAAAGTGGTGACTTAATGTTCCACTATTGGGGCTAGTGTGGTAGCATTGTAATTATATACCTTGGAACTTTCACTTAATATATGAAGCTCTTTGATCTGACACAGTTTCATGCATATGTCGTGAATGATTGTAAGACCGTTATTTAATTTTTTGTGGTGTATGTTTATGTTAACACATACTAACGAAAATAAACTATTTCATTGGCTTTGGTACGAATCTCATTGAATGTGTGTTGTTACTGCTTTAATCATCATTTTTAACTTGTGAAATATTTTTTAGGTTAATAAATGAATATTTCATGCTTTTTTGTGTCTCTTTTAGTATATTACTATTACTTTTCTTCTAGATGCACTCTCTCTCTTTCCCATTCCGTGAAAATACCATATATGCATTCCAATTGTATGCTTCACTGTGTCAACTCATTTTCTGGTTTTATAAATTGGTTGTATAACGTCTTATGTTGATAATTCCAGCCATGAAAATTCCTAAGGACAATGGAAACCAACTATATTTTTAGTTGAGGCTCCTACTACAAATGGTGTGAGGTCTAATTGAGACTCCATATCTGGGAGGCCCCCTTGGTTGACGAATTTCCAACACCATCAACAAAACCATCAAAAGATCTAAAGCTAGAAGATACTACTCCAACTAAATCTTGTCATGCATTGGAAAAACATATTACTCCATAAACCCTCAATTTAGAAGCATATGTAAAAAATAAAAAAGGTAGCAATGTTGATTGACTGAGGTAGTACACATAACTTCATTAATTAAAAATTGACAAAAATCTCCTCATTCAATGGTATGTAGATGGAATACTTCAAAATATCATAGCACCATTGAGAACACATGAGATAACCACATGTGAATAAGAAACCAAAAAATCCCAATACACTAAAACTAATGATGATTTCTCATCAACTTCCTCGTCAATAAATAAAATATTATAGGAAAAAATGGAATAGTTGAAATATTATTTTAAAAAATTCGTAGTCCAACATAACAATATTAAGTGCAGTAATTGCATGAGTGAAGGACACATACAAGGTAATTGAAATTTGCATATTGCTTTGATAGATATGTCTTTTGAGTGCAGGTCGACTTATAGTATGAAATATGTCAATTTTTGACAAGCCACACCACTAGATATTTTCCACACAATCTGAAAAGTACTAAAGAAAAATAGGTTAAGATATGCAAGGAAGAAATACAATCCCCTTAGGAATGAAAATTAAATGGAACAAAAAAAAAACTATCATTTAGTTTATCACACACAAGTGGGTGACCATTTGATGGATCTTAATATGCATGGAAGAAGAGAAAATTCCTATCAAAGTAATGGATGTCAGAATCATGGCAAATTCTAGGGAGTAAGAGGTCACGAGGGATTTGATATAAGTTTAGGTTGGGGTTGGGTTAGACCTTATTATTTAAAATATTGGCAAGGAGGCCATATGGCCCTTGATTTCCCATTCAATTATAGAAGTGACCTAAGATTTTGTAATATATGCGTGTTGGGTGACCATAGTCTAGAATATTTCACTAAGATTATAGATTTTATATTTAAATAAAAGAGTTGTTAATGTACCTCAAAAAATTATGAAATATGAAGTTATAAACTAAAAAAGTATTAATGATATAGCTATGTTTTGGGGCAGACAAGAAAATCATACACAAGAGGAGCATGTATCAAGGGAACAAAAACCAAATACTCCAAACTCGGATGTTTGGCATCAATAAGAATTAATGAAATAAGCACTTAAATTGTTCAAACATAATGACTTCGAGCAATCTACCAAGTGTCATAAATGAATTTCGGGTTGATATTACATCCTGGCAGAATTCCTTGAGTTACTTAAGGAAAGGAAATCATTCAGTCGACTGATCAACTTACTAAACATATTAAAGAAATGCAAGGATGAACACTGATCGATAAAACACCTTTGCTAGCTTAACCATGAGAAATTTTGGTCCTTAAGTCAGCTTAGAAAGTAATTTACATATGGTAAACTAGGTTATAGTTAAATTTGAATCTTGGGTGAATATATTACCTAGATAAACATGTATTGAGCTAGGAAAACTGGAAGTACAAAGGAAAAAAAATCCAACAATGGTAGATCAACACTACTTGGAGACAATTAGTATGCTAAGGAATATTCAAACAATCATAATGGGTATAAAAACCCTTTTTTATTTTGAGATAATCAACTTAGTCAACGGTATACCATCATATAAAGCTCTGGTTGGGCCTTACGGAAAAAAAATGAAAGTTACCATCTCTCTAGAAAGAGATAGGATCAAGTTTGAGGGAATAAAAAAAATATAGTTATCCTATTATACTAATAGAGGGAAAGCATTGGATTGAAGTATGGGTTTATTATAATACCAAATTATTATACCATGGCACACACCAAGAAAAGGATAACATCGATCCTAACACTAAAGGAGAAATTTTAGGAGGGTCACAACTATCTATTGGAGAATTTATGATATTGAACTATATTAGTGGAAACTGTAAAACTATAAACTGGAAACCAAATAATGGTGGTTGATACAGGAAATTCCAGTGAAAAGTAGTTAATCATGTTATTCAAGAAAAATAATACCAATTTTGTATAACAAAAAGTGTAAAAAAACCCCAAATTTGTTCACTTAGACTTAAATTTTGGGTCAGGTTTTCCTTTACATTTCAGTGATAAAAAATCTTCATCAAATCATTATGATAAAGTATTTAAGCTAGTTAGGGATGTTAGAAAATTAGAAATGAATTTTTTTTTCTTATGTTCATAAATACTTGTGATATTCTTGTATTATTACTAACTTTATTTATGTTATTCTTTTATCTTCTTCTCATCAAGAAATCATAAAATAAAAATCATGATTATCAATGACACCGTATGTAGGAACTTAGCTAGGGATAAAACACCTATGAAGGGGAAAACCCACTCAAAATATTCCACTAGTAGATTCAAATCAAATTGATATAATCCAAGACCTTAAACCAGACCAAAATACCTTCCTCACTCCACCAAGTCAGCCGTCTAGAATGATTATCCAAACTTCAGTAGTCTCTTCTAGTCAAATAGATTCAACCCAACTACGACACATAATTTTGGCCCTCCAACTTGCATAATTTAGGCCCTAGTGCAGATATGAAATTTCAACCCCCCTGCAACAACTTTGAAACTCGCATGTGTGGAAGAAAAGAGAAAAATTCAGCTTCTTCTTGTTGGAAAATTTGTTCCTTGTCATTCACTAGGGTTTTATCCTTCTTCTAGGGATTTCTTACTCCCTTTTCTTCCTTCTTCAATTGAAGATTGAACTTATTGTGTGTGTCTCCAAAATGAGTTGAGTAACTTCTTATTTATAGTGGTTCCTAGCTCCATTTTGAGGCTGACTTGTATTCTTTGAGGCCAACTTGGTGGAGGAGGCATACATGACACTCTTGAATCAGATATGGAAGGCTGAATAAGGGTCTAATAAATGATGACAAGGACTAGGACTCATCCCATAAACCCTAGAAGCCTTCAATGGAGGTTTAGACCTAAAAATAAAATAATAAATCATGAAACACGTGCTAATAAACAATTTTTCTTTCATAATAAAATTTATTTTTCTTTCTTTTGACAAATACATTACATCATGACTAAAATACAATTATGAATACCAACACTAGTTACATTCGTCAACACTCCCTCTTAACTAGGGAGTTATTCATAATTACATAGGTACATGGATGAACTCAAAACGATGTGATCTATGAAGAGTCACAACACACATAGTGCTACATATTAGATACTTGACTAAAGTATCCAATCAGGTGGGACTAAGGTGTGTTTCAAGCTTCAACCATTATAGGTACCCTCCAGCTTCAACTCTAACACCAACCCAGGGATCTAGGTATCATATCCAAGGTTGGAGCTCCACGAGACCAATGATACCCTTCCTACTTCTGGATCTAGACATCATCACAAGCCGACCAAATGTCCTCCCAATCATTTTTTCATCCCTTTTTCATCCCAAGAAGCTTCATCTCTCCATATCAACTAAATCAGATATATCCACCAGTCCAAGCATGCTTCCAAGATGTTTTGAAATTTCTTATGGAGAGATCCTACACAATGACAACCCCAATTAATAATCAACTTTCAATATATGTTTTGAACTTTCTTATGGAGAGATCCTACACAATCACAACCCCAATTAATAATCAACTTTCAATATATATATATATATATATATAGTACAAACCTTCAGGGTACTAAAATATTCTAATGATGCTTAGATCATCATCATATTATCCCAATGCATATTGTCAAAAGTTTCCTTCTTTAATTCACCAGTAATACCGAACTCTATATCAACGCCCTTTTAAATTTCACTTTTAACTCCATCAATCATGAAAAATCATGAAAAATCATTTGTAGTGCTTTAGCTATTCTCTGATCACATTGTTTCGTTAATGTCTTATATGTATCAAAATATTCCCTCCCTCCTAACTGGAGAGATATATTATTTCTTTAACCAAGCTTCTACTTTATATCAAAAACTTTTTTCTTCCAGCCACACATGCTCTTATATTTGTATCATCATATTATCAAAGAATATTCAACCTTTCAAGGATTTATTCCTTAGGAACATCATTCTTTCTATGGAAACAAGGTCATATTTTCATCTTTAATATCACCATCATTCTTACAACTCCCTCTTTCCATCATGCTCATCATCATTATCAAGTTATCTTCAATTATGAGGTAGATGAACATATTCAACATCTTGAAGATCATAAACCTTCAAAAATTTAATAAAAAGTAAAACTAAGTAAAAATAGTAGCATGAAGGTAAATTGATCAAAATAGGGTTATCATGTCATTACAATGGGAGCATTGAAAACAATCAATCTTTAGATATCCAAAACCTAAACCTAGTTAGGTTCACAATCAACAAGAGTTACATATTTTATATCCCATACTTCAACAATTTCGCTAGAGTTTTGTCACAAATGCTAGATTCCATCATTGAGAGTTAAAGCCTTAGATACCAGAAACTATTTATCCAGTTAGCAATCCGGTCATAACATTTTCAATATTATGCCTTATAATTTGATGTTAAATTATACTAGGGTTTTACCACAAACCCTAGATTTCATCAATAAAACTAAATCATGGATATAAAAAATTAAGTTAGCATTCTAGTATTTCATAACGAGGGTTTCATTATTATTTTCTTATAAATATCTTACTAAGGATTTTATCATAAAACCTAGATACAAATATCAAATTCTAAAATAATTTTTACCAGTCTAAGGTTTCAATTATGTGAAAGCTCATACACTGATGCAGACAAGCTGCAATAAGATCAGAATATGTGCAGAATCAACAAAATGTTACTTTAAAATAGGTTTCACATAAACCCAAAACACTAACATACACACGGAATTTCTTTCTAGAGGGTCCCACAACATTATAAACCAATCACAAGTGATCACACTTCACACACTTTATAATTTAACTTAGTGATTAAACCTTATTCCATGCAATCTGCGATATTAATGCACTTTGCCAACACGTGGCCCTTATCCACTTCTCATTGCACACAAAATAACTTACCATGCGACGCCTTAACACTAAACTCTAAAAGTCGCGATTTGCGAAATCGCTCCCAGTGCACTTTGATCTCCACTGTTGGTCTTTGTTGGATCCGAAGGTCCACACTTTTCTCTTTACCGATCTGCTTTACATCGCAAGGTAAATAACTTATCTTTCGAAGTCTTAACCACAAACACTAAATCCTGTGATGTGAGAAGTTTTCATGGTTGCGACGTGATTTCCCACCGTTAATACATGCAAGATCTAACAGTCCTCGTTGCTGCTTGCAAATTTGATTGGTCTCTGCTATGTGATTAATGCGATATCCAATTCAACATAAAAATAAAAACAGATAGTTTAAAACAAAGAGCTCTATTAAAATAAAAAACACTTGGAATTAATTTTTGAAATACACAGAGCCAAGCCCTTGGATGGTTGGTTTTTACATTTATTTCTACTCTCTGTTCACTCCTCTCTCACTCTTCTCCACCTATTCCACACACATTTCACCCTATTCCACACTCTTTTTCTCACACCTATTCATGTATATATATATATATATATATATATATATATATATATATATATCTACCTGAAGCGGTTCTTCTCATCTTTTAATAGATTTATGTTGAAACCACTCTAACAAACAAATGCTATTCTATTCTTATGATCTAATCTATTTGGTTTGATCTCCTCGCAGGGAGAAACCAATTTTCTATTTTACTCCTAATTAATTTAGCAAATCAAAACAAAATAACTTCTCACATTTAAAACTAAATAAAATATTAATAGCCAATGTTTTTCCACCTCTTGTTAGCCACAACATGTGAACACACAATCACATTACTGGCTAAATCCAGATGCTCCTGCATCATACACCTAGGGTTTCATCTTAATTTAACTATTACAAAGGTTTTGTACATAAACCCATGATAAAACCTAATTTATCAAACACTTAAAATCTAGGGTTTTAACATATAACCTAGACAATAGTAACAAACCCTAAAAGTTTAGGGTTCTATCAAAAAACCTTAATCATCAATAGAGAAAGATTTAATCATATGTCCTAGACTTTTATTAACAAACCCTAGGTAGACTTAGGGTTTCATTGTTAACATCAATTTAAGAATCAAAAGGATAAGGTTTTACATTGAACCCTAAAGGTTAGGGTTTCACCAAAATGAAGAAAATGGTAAGAGATAGTATTACAAGGGTAGACTCAATCTCTGTAACAATAATTTTTATGATTCAACACTCTAGACATAAGAGAGTTATCAGTAATTTTTTTTTTAAATGAAGAATAATCATAACTTTTTATAAGAAGAATATCCACACCAAAATCAAACATAATTTGAGTTTCTATATAAAAAACCTTGTAGAGTAAGCTTATTTAATATATTTCTTTTGATGTCTCCCTCTGAGTCTAGCCATAATCTTAATTTATTTATGCAACCTTTCCTACCAAAGAAAGGATTATGAGTATGCAATACAAACATATCTCGATGTGTGGAGGAAATTAAACATGAAAGAGGAAACAAGGAATAATATACTTATATTTTGGTAAAATGGTGAAGTCTTCCTCTTAATCCAATCTTTCTGAGAGATTCCTACAAATTATCAAAATAAATTCAAGAATTTCTAACAAGACATATTAGATCTATGAACTCTAGAAATCAAAATATATAATAAAACTTTGAAAAACCTAAAACAATAATCTATGATATAAGTTAGGGGATATGTAAGAGACTTACTAATATAAGTCTTTGACTTCAGAATATTTGGTCTTGTTCTTCTTTGGTGGAGCTTCATCTGCAACTATGACATGCTCTCTCTCTCTCTCTCTCTCTCTCTCCCTCTTACTAATATAAGACTTTGACTTCAGAATATTTGGTCCTGTTCTTCTTTGGTGGACCTTCATTTGCAAAAATGACATGCTCTCTCTCTCTCTCTCTCTCTCTCTCTTACTTTTTAGGATTTTCAAGACACTCTCTTACTTTTTAGGATTTTTAGGACATTGATTCTTGTAGTGTCCCATAATTTTTTTTATTTTATAGTTAAATATTCTTATTTGGTCCTTTAAACTTTTGGTTTCCTCCCCTTTAGTCAGCATAATATGCATTGGATGCGATTTTCTCTTCATATTTGTTGTATGGATTAATCCGTCTTGCAGACAAGACCGATCTCCCTAGTACTAAAAGTATCTAGCAACAAACAACCAAACATACTAATCTTTCTCTAAACATATAAGGTTTACAAAAGGCTCTATATAGGTGTAAAAGACTTACCGTTTGTCCAGTTCTTGTTTGAAGTCGTTGTTGTCCCTCGCGCGCTTGAAGGAGTTTTCCTCGTAAACTTGCAGTCACAAACAAGCAAAATATTACATAGCACCTGTATAGAAATCATCATAAACCATGCTTATCATAGTGATCAAGGAATCTATGAAATAAACCATTGATTGAAAGCTTATTGAGAAAAATGAGTATATTTGTATTAATTTCAAAAAGAAGAAAATCCTTACAACCTGAGCCTTGATGTTGCACAGGACTTTCCGGGGTCCGAAGCAGGAGTCTCCTTTACTTTGACAAGTTCTGCACTCCTCCAACCAAGACAAAGAGAGGTATGTAATCTCTCCTCACAAAAGCCTTAGTTAACTGAGTCTAAATCTCAACAACACTTAACTTCAAATATTCTAAAAGCTTGAACTCCCTTTGAGGCTACCCAATGCCTCTTTTTATAGTGGACAAGAGGAGGTTTTCTATTCCAAGCATGAAGGGATAGAATCCTCCTTCAAAGGGATAAGCTCCTCACATCAAGGGGTTAGCTCCATAAGGTAAGGGATTCATGCACCTTACAAGAGCAGTTCTGCCACAGCAAAATCCATTCTAGAAGCTTCCAGAATTTACTTTAATTGAGCTTTTTGGGATTTTACTTGCGCCTTTTTAATCTTACAGGGGTCCGCACCTATAATAAAGATAAAGTGCGTTCAGGAATGCAAGCAAGCTGAACATTGGGTGCGGGACCACAGGAAAGATAGCCAGAAAGTGCGATACCAAAGTTTAGGAGACTTTTAGGAACTTTTTCTGATTTTTAAGGCTTGACATGAGGAACTGATATATTAGACTTGCAAAAGGGAGAAGTATGAGTAATAATGAGCTCATACACATGGCAGAATGTCAGGATGACAATTTTCAGTGTAATAGATTGCCCCCTAAAGTGAAAAGTCTGGAATAGATGATGCTGAAGTCTGTCATATATGAAGAGTGCAGTACTTTATCATTTCAAGGATCATCCTGTGGACACCCCAGTCAGCACCTGTAAAAAAATTCAATGCAAAATATATATGTATACATATCATCACTGAGGTAGGCATTCCCATACTCAGATTAAACTAACTAAAAACTGATTCAACTGTTCTGATACAGGAATGATTTTGAGTACATGACAGTATATACATGTGTGAACACAGTATGGACGCAGCCATCTGTTTATAAATAGTCCACTGTATAAATGATAACAAAATTCCTCACATCCTGGATGGTATAAACTAGATCCAAGGTCTTGATTTCCGCATCTCGAACTAGTACGATTCTATCCATGCGAATGAATGTGTCGAAGTCGAACATGGTAGAAACCACTTGATTACCAGTCAATGATGTAAACTGTTAACAAGTGTGAGAGTAACCACCAGTAATGTCAATGGCTCTCAAATTACCCAGTGTAATCCATGAAATGTGAATGAATGAGCTGAAGTCGAACATTTCACGGAATCATTCGATCGAAGGTCGATGATGTAACCTGTCGTCGAAGGCGAGAAACCTGCCATTAAGGCATGCAGATTTCAAGGTATTGACGATTTCTAGATCAACTTCCCAGATAATGAGTTGTCATCGATAGAAAGCGATCCGTCGTAGGCAAGCCCACAACACGAAATCATAGATAAAGTTTTGAAAATATATTGGCAAGGACTGACTCAGGGATGGTCAAAATGGATGACAAATATTTTGTAGATGAATGGTTTATTTAAATTGTCCTCTTGAACACATAACAACACTGCAGATGGTTTAGTAACAATTGACCCAAAGCTAATACCCAGAAACCGGATGAAGACTTTCAAATGAGGTTCGATTAACTATTAGGCAAAGGATTTCCCAACCCAGGTGAATGAAAGTGTCGTGTTCAAGAGTGGTCGACTGAATTTTCGAAGAATCAAAATACAACAAATACGCCCATTTTCCTCTCTTTTCCCCCACCATTTCTGGCAAGTACCTCTTTATTTTTGACAAGCTTGAGGAGGATAACATTTTCTTGTTTATAAGCTCATCCTTCGGATGAGTCAACTTAGTTTAAGATTCGAACCCTAAGAAGGAGTGGTTCGTTCCTGTTAAAAATTGAACAGGTCCTTTACTGTTAAATTTTAACGAGTCCAGTATAGGAGAAACTCGGTGTTTTTCAATTTTAGGGAGTCAGAAGAAAAAACTTAAGAAAACTCCATGGGTGTACTTTTTTGTAAATTTAGTCTCTCGAGCCCGAAAAAGGATAAAATAATGTGGGAGAGAACTCTATTGACCGTAATTAGTCAACGTATACCTTTTTCGTAAATAGTCCATTTCAGTCCGTAAAAGGGGTAAACTTATACTAAAGGGACGATCATTCATTTACTTTAACGAGTTCGAACGATCAAGTACTCGGCAATCTTTTCATATTTAGAGAGTCTGAAAAGGGCTTAAAAGAGGACTCCAATGTTTCGTTTTTTCGTGAATTTTTGAAAGAGTCCGAAAAAGTGATAAAAATATGCTCTTTGTTGAAAAATGATCAATTCTCCTGAAAAATCCAATTTCTGCACAAAAACTTGAAACATTACACATACCTGTTTAAAATGAATAAAAATATTTCAAAAATACCCTTTTTAAAGTGAAAAATAAATAAATTAAAAATTCATCTATTCGAAAAAACTTGTAAAAAGGACTTTTTCAACTTCATTTTTACCGTTCAAGTTCGGAGTGAAAAGTAGAAGCTTTTGGATAAAAAAGTTCCTGTGAAGATTCTGGAAAATTCGTCAGTCGAAATCGAGAACCGTCAGTCCCAGGTAATCCACAACCTCTTAATCTTGCATTTTATCCGTTTACAATTCATTTTTAGGCTTTAAATTTCATTTTTAAGGGAAAAATATGGTTCAAAAAATCGCTCGCGGGGGTCCGCAGGTGAGACACATGGTACCTGCGGACCCCGACTTTTTTCTACAAAGAAAAAAGTCGTGGGTCTGCACTTTCCTTTAAGAATGCGTGCATTCCTACGCACTGTTTAAAAAGTTTAAGTGCGGTCCCCGCGCGTTTTAAATTTAAACTCAAATTTCTCTTTTGCCGCCCAAAATTTTTCAAATTAGATTGTACTAACCTATCTTTTTATGCATTGTAGGATTAACAAGATGTTGATTTGGAGAGAACGTGAAAATGAGGATGTGGATGACGCCGCAATTCTCCATTTGCCCACAATGTAGGCATTAAGAGCATGCAGTATATATAAATTCTGGGCCATCCAAGGCATGAGAGCACATGTAGAGCTCCTGACATGGCTGGTAAACAGGTGGAACATGCAGGACCAGTGTTTCATTATCGGCGGCCACCGGCTCGAAATCGAGCTGGAGGACATTAATTTTTTTACTGGTTTGTCCAAGAGGGGCGAACAACTCTCCTTGTTTGGGACTAGGCCAGGTGGCCAGACTGTCGCTAGTCTTCGGCAAGAATTCTGTAATAATGAAGCAGACCCCAGGGACAAATGGATTGATATAAAAACTATCATCCGTCCTGAGCTGAAAGTTATTTCATTTACTGTTACCAGGCTGTGCGGGAGTGCAGCATTGCATGTAGCTACTGGTTCTCAGATGCGCATTGCTGTGGACTGTTTTCGCGACATTATCTTCAACTGGTGTGACGCTGTGTTGGCTAATGTAAAAGGCCAACTAACTAGAGAAAAAAATGGGAAACCGAATAAATTTGGATATGGATCCATCGTCGTCTCCTTTGCTCTAGAGAGGATTCCTATGCTAGCTCCACAGAGTATCCCTGTTGATGCCGGTCGACCTAGAGAAACTAGGATGGTTCGTTGATCCGCACTGATGGCCCGTCATGGTATTGAGGGCGCTGAGATTGTTCGATTTCCTTCTTCATATTTTCGTTGGCTGGACCGCCAGCTTTTTTTCATTGAGGACTTTCCGTATGCCTGGATAGATTTCCGCGGCGACTGGGAGATGGCTCTCCCAGCAGGGGAACAGTGGGATGACTCAGGTAAAAATATTTCAATAAGCTCTAATAATTTTTTATTTTTTATCGTCTTGTTAAATAATAACTAAAAGTTTGTTGAATACAGATGTGGGCCCACGGCGACCAACCCATCTCCAACCCTATGAAAGAAAATAACCAGTTGTAGCTGCACCAGCTCCAGCAGGCCAATCAGCGGAAATCTTGACTGACTTAGAGCATCATCTAGAGTGTTTGACTTTAGATATTTCGAAGACAAACATAGATGATATTCCACTCAGATTGCAGAGATACGTGATTGGTGTTCCAGGACCTTTTAGGAGGTTTCTGTGCAGGGTGGCTCGGGCAGTGGTTTCTTATCGTGATCACCATCAGTGATGGGATGATCGTGTTGTAGGCTCATATTTTTGACTTTTTGTGTTATCATTTTTCCGATCATAAGGTGTTTCCAACCTATGATCGAAGACGATGTATATTTTTGAAAACACTTCTATCTATGATATATCACTATTTACCGGCTATCTGTATACATGTTATGGATGTTATTTGTCTTACTGTTTTGATTACTGCAAATGTCGATTTATCATACTAGAAGAAACTGCATCTGCTAATGTATTTAAATGTCTTGGAATATGTTGATATTCAATGTAGTCAAATTCACGTTCCAAGAGACGAACTCTCAAAAACAACCGTAACAACACTAGATTTGTAATGGCATAAACTCTGTTAAGCTGTAATACAACAAGTTCAGAATCCAACCTCACAATCAAACTTCGAATCCCAAATGATATGGACTCAGACAATAACTCAATCACTGCACTATACTCGGCAATGTTATTCGTTGTTTGACCAAGGCTTACCCCATGCATGGAAACTAACTCATCAGAGGGTGAATAGATGACCCAAGCTGCGGAAGAAATGTTCCGTGTACTACGACAAGCACCATCAAAAAAACCAATGTAGGTTTGAAGAGACGTCGACATCTGCAATATCAAGAGTAAAACTCAGATAAGTAGGAATAGTGATAAAACACACTTCTAAACTAGGCACACCTTTCTAATCTAAGACACACCAGCAGTAAATAAATCTAACCTAAAAATATCTCCATACCAAGTTTAAGCATAATATCGCTTCAGATATAGCCCATTTCTGGGTTTATCTAAAGGGATACCATCAAAATCTATCAGCTCATAGGCCCCTTTTGCCAGCTTTCGCTTAACAATGAAAGGACCATGCCACATGGGCATGAAGTTTCTAGCTCCTAACTTATCGTTGGCTTGATCATAAACTAAGACTAGGTCTCCTTCTGAAAAATTTCGAGGGGTAACACTGCTATCATACTGAGCTTTTACTCTTTTGACATGAGCCTCGTTTTCTATTGCAGCGTTTCTCCGATTTTCATCCAATTGAGGCAAGTACAAAAAACGTTTCTCCTCTTCAGACATAGCTGGGAGTAATTCTATGGCTAATTTCAAAGATGGAATTTTGCATTCAATCGGCAACACAGCTTCCAAATCGTAAACGAGTTGAAAGGGAGTGAAACTAGTTGATGTTTTGACTAAAGTTCGATATGCACAGAGTGCTGAAAATAACATGGAATGCCAATTCGTTTTGTGAATACCAATAATTCGTTTGATCATGGTGACTAAAACTTTATTTATGGCTTCGACCAGACCATTGGCTTGCGGATAATACAGAGTGGACCTATCGTGGCGCAGGCCAAGCTGTTATGTCAGTTCAGTCATCATGACATTCTGAAAATGGCTTCCGTGATTAGTAATAATGGCTTGAGGAACACCGAACCTCACAATTATATGATTAAACATGAAAGTTGCAATATTCTTTCCGTCAGCCAAAAATGTAGGCATTGCCTCGGCCCATTTAGTAAAATAATCTACTGCTAAGATAATATATGCATGCCCCCCGGCCGAGTGAGGGTTACATGTAATAAAATCGATACCCCATTTGGCGAAAGGACCAACAACAATTATGGGATGAAGAGGAGCGGGTGGTGCGCGCATCTTACGATCGAACAGTTGACAATTGTGACATTTCCGGACTGCATAAATACAATCTTTGAATAACGACGGCCAGAAATAACCAGTGTGCAATATCTTTTGGGCTGTGGCATACCCAGACATATGACCGCCACATGCTCCAGAATGGTAGTCATTTAGAACCTTTTCAGCTTCTACATGAATAAGACAGCGTTGGATAACAGAATCTGCTCCCCGACGATAAAGTGTATCACCAATAATATTATACTGTTGGGATTGGAAACGTATTTTCTGTCACTGAGATCGCGAAATTTCAGGTCGAAAAGATTGGGTTTGGAGATAAATGATAATATGCCCATACCATGGATCAAGAGTACTGATAAGAAACAAAGATTCATCCGCAATGGGTTGCTCTGCCACAGTTTCAGTATCAGTAGAGGGGAAATCACACATTAGTTCCACGAAAACCAAGGATTTCTTCGCCTTGGATTTTTCAAATTCCAAGTCGAATTCTTGCAGGATGACTATCCATTTGGAATACTTGCCCCCTAGCAACTGTTTGGTCAAAATGTACATCATAGGGTTGCAATTAGAAATCACCGTAGTTTTGCGTAACAATATGTAATGTCTAAAACGTTGGACAGCTTGAACCGCTGCCAAGGCCAATTTCTCCACATGCGTATACTTAATCTCAGTCGGATGCAGATTTCGAATAAGATAGTAAATCACATGTTCAGTATGAGATTCATCTTCCTGAACTAACACCATCCAATGGTGGAATGAGAAGCAACGAGGTACAAAATGTAATCCTAGTTGTAGTTGGGAGGATGCAATAACGGTGCATGGGTCAACTCGTGTTTAAGTGCATCAAAAGATCGATCAACGATCTCATCCCAAAAGAATGGAATGTTCTGTTTCAACAACCGAGTAAAGCCTTTTGTAAGCTCAGCATAGTTAGGAATGAAACGACGTAAAAAGTTTGCTTTCCCCTGCAAAATTTGGAGTTGGCGTAAAGTCGTAGGAGGAGGTAATTTAAGAATAGCCTAGATTTGATGGTGCAAATCTTGAATACCTTTGAGACCTTAAATCGATCAGCGAATTGACTCCTTTAGCATTTGTGTGGATTTAGCCCGAAATTTGACTATTATACGACATCGCATAAAGATAGCACGTAAATGTGTAAGATGGTCAGCACTGCGTGATGAATGAGCAGGTAAATCATCGAGATACGGTTGTACAATGTGCTTAATGTCATGAAACGCATAAGACATTACCCTTTGAAAAGTTGCTCCAGCGTTCTTCAATCCAAAGGGTAATTTTCAGTAAGAAAATGTTCCCCACGGACAAATAAAAGTTGTTTTTGGCTGATCAGCAGGGAGTATGTTTATTTGATTATACCCTGAAAAGTCGTCCATAAAGGAAAAAATTTCACTACTGGCACAATCATCGATTATTTGATCGATATAGGGAGTTGGATAATTGTCTTTAGGGCAAGCTCGATTAATATCCCTATAATCGATACATACTCGTATCCTTCCTTGTTTTTTAGTCACAGGAACAATATTAGATACCCAATCCGTTAAGGGAATCGGATAAATAAAACCTGCATGAAGTAATTTTTCAACCTCTGCTTTGATAGCAGCAGCTTTTCTAGGATGCATTTGACGTAGATGTTGACAGACAGGTTTGGCATCCGGGTAAGTCTTGATTTCATGTATGACAATTAAGGGATCAATTCCTGGCATTTCTTCATAGGACCAGGCAAACACATCACGAAATTCTTGAAATAGGGCTTTATAAGTTTGAATTTATTCTTCAGTACAGGAAGCACCTACATGAATGTTTTCAATTATTCCAGGTTTTACTGAAATGTCAATTGGAATCGTTCGAGAAATATTTTCCAAATTTAACTCAGAATCAGGATTTTTTAATGGATTCTGCGGTTCTTTGACATATTCAGCAGTAAATATTGAAGCGAAATTGTCTTCAAAATGATCTAGTTCAGGTAAAAACGAAGATCGATGATGTAGATCTTCCCATGGTAAATCGTCAACAGACAATGATTCACGAATCTGC
This sequence comes from Pinus albicaulis, assembly GCA_034641835.2. Lineage (NCBI taxonomy): Eukaryota > Viridiplantae > Streptophyta > Pinopsida > Pinales > Pinaceae > Pinus > Pinus albicaulis. The sequence continues at coordinate 912,223,311 of CM076576.1, read as the reverse complement.
TCATCAGAATGAACAGGTTCAGGAAATGCCGTTGTGGTTGAGCTAGATATAGAAAGTGATTCCTCATGGATCCCATTCACTGGATTAATTTCGGTTGAAGAGGGGTCGGAAAATGACTGTACAGCCTGATATGCAAGTTCAAATGGACTCAAAGGCATCATTCCATCAATTGAATCTAACTCGGATTCGGAAGGTACGATCCAAGGATCATCAAACATAACAGAGTCTGACGAAATCATATGAATAGTTGCAACAGAAGGCGGTACGTCAGGAGGAGGAATGGAAAAAGTTCCTAGCAAACCAGAATCTTTAACCAAACCTACTCCAACATCCTTATAAGGGATAGTCATTTTACCAACGTTCTGGATTGTTTCTGTAGAGGCTGGGTCGGAAGTAAAATAAGTTAACTGATCTATTGTAACAATCCTTCCTTGATATGAAAATTTTATGAGTCGGAAGACCGAAGAGACAATAGCAGTCATAGCATAGGACCAACTACGACCCAGAAGAAGGTTGTAATCTAAAGGGGCATCAACCACTTCCACATCCAGATTTACAACTTTACCTTCAACCCCTATGGGTAAATCCTGCAAAATACCAAAAGGGTGGAAACCTCGACCATCAAAAGCCTTAAGAATCATCGGAGATTGGTTCAGCGTAGGATAACCAAGCGATTTCCAACACTGAATTGGCATAATACACGTTGAAGCTCCCTCATCAATCATAGTCTGATAGATCGGTCTGTTTCTGACGTACACTGGTATCTGGAAAGCCATCTGATGAGGTAGACGAGGTGTACTATTTTCTAGATCGAATATTATAAGATTAGAATCCTGAATACCAACAGCTCCTATAGCAGAAAAAAGCAGTTTACGCTATGCTGGGCATGATTGTAGCACTTCCAAAGCCGACATTGCTGAAGGAGAAATAACTAAGTCTTCAACAATGTTGTAATTCTGAGCAGCTCTCGCATGTGGATTGAAAGCTGATTTACGAAGAACACCTTTAGCAGGTGGTTTGATTATTAAGTCTGGATTTGGTTTCTCGATCTGTAGCGGACCAGAAACAGGAGGAGGTGTAGTCGATGCATTTGCATTAGAAGATTCTGCTTCTTTATCATCAACAGGATTCTTAGTACCATAATCTTTCGATCGCGTCGCAATCCGTACATGAGACATCATCAAAATTGGCTCTTCTGAAGCAGTCGAAGTAGAACCAACCATCTTACTATCTTGAGTTGGAAAAGGATCCTTCAAGACAGCAGGTTGTGAACCTTTGACGAATTTCGCAACCTCGGCCCGATGTGGGCATTCCTTAGTAAAATGATCTTCATCACAAATGTAACAAGGATAACGTGGTTTAAGTTTTTCGTCATTGGATTCATTTTTATCGGTTTTTTCTTTCGAATTCTTTTTGTTTTTACTCTTCCCTTTCTTTTTATTACGGGATTTAGATTTAGCCGTGGATGTCTCCACAACATGAATATCGGCAGAAACTTCGGGGGAAGATTCTCCTTTCGGGGAATCAGGTAAAGTTATAATTGGAGAAGAATTCTTTGAGGATTTATTCTTAATTTTAGTATTGACTATACCAATCATACCATTAGCGGCATGAGACCCTGAAGGAGCAGCAACTATTTGACCTTGTTTTGGAAGGTCTGGGATTTTTTCATGTAAAGTACCTGACTTCGTGTAAACGAGGTCAAGGTACTGAGCTTGAGCAATTACTTGCTCTTCAGTAACAACACCAGCCTTAGCAACATCTTCAGTGATCTTGGGTAACAATGATTTAACAAACCATTCTGCCAAAATTTGATTCGGAATATAAACTTTCACCAAACGTCTCCTACGTCGCCATTCATGAATATGATCAGAAATATACGTAGACATGGATTGTTTCAGCGAAGTTAATAATTCCGTGCCATTGTCGTATCTGATTGGCAACTGAAAATGAGTTAAGAAAGCAGTTGCTAACTGACTGAAATTATGAAACGAGCATCGTAGTAACTCAATGTACCATTTGGCTGCAAGACCAATAAGCGTTCTTTGGAAAAGAAGTAAGCGAATCGAATCATCAATGATATAATTATTATATATATTTATTAATATAATAAATATATATATATAATATTAATTAATATTATATATATAATTATAATATATATAATTATTAATATATTATTAATAATAAGGCAGTTGCTAACTGAAAATGAATTAATAATATATATACTAATAATTAATATATATTATATATTAATAATATTATATATATATATTAAATTAAATTATATATAATTAATATAATATATATAATAAATTAATATATATATTATATTATATATTACTATATTAATATTATTATAATATATATAATTAATATTAATATAATAATATAATTATTATATATATTTTATTATTAATATATATATATATATATTTAATATATTAATTTAATATTTAATTATTATATATATATTAATATAACTATTAATATATATTAAGTTTATATTATTATTTTAATTATAGTTATTTATTATTATATACCTGGTTTTTAAACTTCCGTGGCTATAGTTATTGTAATCAGAAATCGGATTCTCCACGGTATCATAGAAGACTTGTCAAGTCTTCTATGATACCGTGGAGAATCCGATTTCTGATTACAATATTATTATATATATATATAATATTTATTTATATATTAATATATATTATAATTATAATATATATAATATATATTATATAATATATTATTAATAACTTAAACTAATATATATAATAATTAATATAAATTATTAATAATATTAATATAAAATTATAATATATTACTATTAATATATAATATTAATAGATATTATATTATAAGACAAGTCTTCTATGATACCGTGGAGAATCCGATTTCTGATTACAATATTATTATATATATATATATATTAATATTATATATTAATTATATATATATAATATATAATAATTAATTAATAATATTATATGACAAGTCTTCTATGATACCGTGGAGAATCCGATTTCTGATTACAATATTATTATATATATATATATATTATATATTAATTAATTATATATATATTATTTATTTATATATTAATATATATTATAATTATAATATATATTATATATATTATATAATATATTATTAATAACTTAAACTAATATATATAATAATTAATAATATTAATATAAAATTATAATATATTACTATTAATAATATATATTAATAGATATTATATATATATATATATATAATAATTATATATATAATAATAATAATATAAATTAATATATTATAATTATATATATTATTAACTTTTATATATATATATATATATATATATATATATAATAATTATATATATAATAATAATAATATAAATTAATATATTATAATTATATATATTATTAACTTTTATATATATATATATATATATATATATATTATTAATTAATAATATTTATTATAATATATATATATATATATATATATTATTAATTAATAATATTTATTATAATATATATATATATATATATTATTATATATTTTATTATATATTATATTTAATTAATTATATATATATATATATATTAGATTTATATTTTAATAATTAATAATACATATATAATAATTTAATATATAATTATATATTATAATAATAATTATTTATTATATTATTATATATAATAATATATATATATATATATATATATATATATATATATATATATATTATTAAATATATATATTATAATAATTAAATAATATTAATATATAATAATTATAAATAAATAATATATTAATATATTATATATATTTAATATATATATATAGTTAATTATTTATATAAGTTAATATATTTATTGGCAACTGAAAATGAGTTAAGAAGCGAGTTGCTAACTGACTGAAATTATGAAACGAGCCTCGTGGTAACTCAATGTACCATTTGACTGCAAGACCAATAAGCGTTCTTTGGAAAAGAAATAAGCTAATCGAATCATCAATGATATAATTATTATATATATTTATTAATATAATTAATATATATATAATATTAATTAATATTATATATATAATTATAATATATATTATTAATAATAAGGCAGTTGCTAACTGAAAATGAATTAATAATATATATACTAATAATTAATATATATTATATATTAATAATATTATATATATATTAAATTAAATTATATATAATTAATATAATATATATAATAAATTAATATATATATTATATTATATATTACTATATTAATATTATTATAATATATATAATTAATATTAATATAATAATATAATTATTATATATATTTTATTATTAATATATATATATATATATTTAATATATTAATTTAATATTTAATTATTATATATATATTAATATAACTATTAATATATATTAAGTTTATATTATTATTTTAATTATAGTTATTTATTATTATATACCTGGTTTTTAAACTTCCGTGGCTATAGTTATTGTAATCAGAAATCGGATTCTCCACGGTATCATAGAAGACTTGTCTTCTCCGGGATAAGTAAGAAATCCGATTTACATTACAAATAAATATATATATATATATATATATATATATATATATATATATATATATTATTTATTTATATATTAATATATATTATAATTATAATATATATTATATAATATATTATTAATAACTTAAACTAATATATATAATAATTAATATAAATTATTAATAATATTAATATAAAATTATAATATATTACTATTAATAATATATATTAATAGATATTATATTATAAGACAAGTCTTCTATGATACCGTGGAGAATCCGATTTCTGATTACAATATTATTATATATATATATATTATAATATTATATATTAATTATATATATATATTAATATATATTATAATTATAATATATATAATATATATTATATAATATATTATTAATAACTTAAACTAATATATATAATAATTAATATAAATTATTAATAATATTAATATAAAATTATAATATATTACTATTAATAATATATATTAATAGATATTATATATATAATTATTATATATATATAATAATATAAATTAATATATTATAATTATATATATTATTAACTTATATATATATATATATATATATATTATTATATTATTATTATTAATTAATAATATTTATTATAATATATATATTATTAATTAAATATATATATTATTATAAATATATAGTTATTGGCAATATTAATATATAATAATTATAAATAAATAATATATTAATATATTATATATATTTAATATATATATATATATAATTAATTATTTATATAAGTTAATATATTTATTGGCAACTGAAAATGAGTTAAGAAGGCAGTTGCTAACTGACTGAAATTATGAAACGAGCCTCGTGGTATATATAGTTATTGGCAATATTAATATATAATAATTATAAATAAATAATATATTAATATATTATATATATTTAATATACATATATAATTAATTATTTATATAAGTTAATATATTTATTGGCAACTGAAAATGAGTTAAGAAAGCAGTTGCTAACTGACTGAAATTATGAAACGAGCCTCGTGGTAACTCAATGTACCATTTGGCTGCAAGACCAATAAGCGTTCTTTGGAAAAGAAGTAAGCGAATCGAATCATCAATAATATAATTATTATATATATTTATATATATATATATATATATATATATATATATATTAATATTATATATAATTATAATATATATTATTATTAATATATTATTAATAATAAGACAGTTGCTAACCGAAAATGAAATAATAATTAATATATATTATATATTAATAATATTATATATATATTAAATTAAATTATATATAATTAATATAATATATATATAATAAATTAATATATATATTAATATATATATTACTATATTAATATTATTATAATATATATAATTAATATTAATATAATAATATAATTATTATATATATATATATATATATATATATATATATATATATATATATATATATATAAATTTAATATTTAATTATCATATATATATTAATATAACTAATATAATATTAATATATATTAAGTTTATATTATTATATTAATTATAGTTATTTATTATTATATACCTGGTTTTTAAACTTCCGTGGCTATAGTTATTGTAATCAGAAATCGGATTCTCCCGCGGTATTATGGGGCTTGTGTACGTTCGAGTGGAGGTCGATTTGTTACAATATTATTATATATATATATATATATTATAATATTATATATTAATTATATATATATATTATTTATTTATATATTAGTATATATTATAATTATAATATATATAATATATATTATATAATATATTATTAATAACTTAAACTAATATATATAATAATTAATAATATTAATATAAAATTATAATATATTACTATTAATAATATATATTAATATATATTATATTATAAGACAAGTCTTCTATGATACCGTGGAGAATCCGATTTCTGATTACAATATTATATATATATATATATATTAATATTATATATTAATTATATATATAATATATAATAATTAATTAATAATATTATATGACAAGTCTTCTATGATACCGTGGAGAATCCGATTTCTGATTACAATATTATTATATATATATATATATATTATAATATTATATATTAATTATATATATATTATTTATTTATATATTAATATATATTATAATTATAATATATATTATATATATTATATAATATATTATTAATAACTTAAACTAATATATATAATAATTAATATAAATTATTAATAATATTAATATAAATATATAGTTAATATAAATATATAGATTATCCCCTAATTTTATTTAATTAGCTGGTCTACTAGAAACTTTTATTATAATTGTACCCTTGTCTCTTTTATACACACACACACACACACCAAGGAGACCTAGTATTAGGATCATCATATCTTGTATTGTGTATTGAATTTATTGAGAAATAAGTTTCTCCTTGTAAGTGGATTGTTTTCATTGAATTCCTATATATTTTAGGGCACATGGTTTATAATTGTTTCTTATGTTAGAAATAATGTTAGAATGGTATGTATTTGATAACTTATCTATATAATGAGATTGATTGTTTCAATAGGGCCTTCCTGAAGCCTTCAAAGGGTGTGTACCTAGACCAATTTAGTGAAACTCATATATTTGTCCTTAAAACCCATGGTGATTTGTCCCAACATTTGTATTCATTATGCCCCCATTGTTATATCACAACCTCCCACATCAATGGAAAACAAATGGGTTTTTAGTTGATATTATTTCATTTGGGATGTGAATTTTTCACATCTACCCCCAAATTTCATCATACCTATTGGATTCACATTATATTGAGAAGGGGGTTGGGGTGAATCAGTATATGACAATTTTTAATTATTTAAAAATTCGAACAACATAAAGAATCAATCTCATACATTGAACGTGTGACACAAGATATATGTGGAAACCCTTATGTGACAAAACCACAAGAAATATTTATATGAAAATATTGTAGGCACTAACCTGCAGGAGACACCAATCCATTCCTCTATTACTTTGTTGGCACCAACCTCTAGGAGACAAAAATCCCCTCTACTACTTTGTTCTACAAACTACTTCTACACTTCAATGGTCAACTCTATATTTAGCACTGGGAGTCTGGTCTACTCTACAATCTATTCTTTACATGTCACAGATATACTCTGTAATATATTCTTCACGAGTCATTGATCCTACTCTACAATTTGTCATTCACAAGTCAATAATCTACTTTGCAATCTCTCTCTCAATGGTCACTAGCTTGCTCTATTAGTTGTCCCACAATAATCCATTCTATTGTTATGTTCTCTATCTCCATATATTTTCTTTCTATTATGTTGCTTTGTATAAGGCACTTCCTTAATAAAAAAGAACACAACTTTTTTTTAATAGTATAATACCTCCAGTATTATAGTAAGTTCTTCCTTCACTCCCAATTTTTAGACATATTCCCTTACAATTTAGTTCTTACATGCCAGTTCCATACGCGTCATTTATGGCCACATGATTACCAGTGTTATATCCCAAATATTCAACCTCAACACTTAAAATAATATAACATGTACCCATGTTATACCATTGAGGCCTATAAGATATTTTCAATGCTAACTTTCATGTTTACTAGGTGTTATGGTTTAAACCTAAAATTTCAACTTCATATCCAAAATCCTTAACAATATCAAATTCTTGCAAAAAAATATTTTTTTGAACTCTTTGACGAGAAACATTTATGACAAGAAACAATAATATATATGAGTTAATGGTATGGTCCACATAGATATTAGAGGATATGCATAGCCTTTTATTTGTGAACTCCTAATATGAAAAAATCTAAGTGATGGACAAAACTTGATGAAAATCTTGTTGCTTTTGACAAGATTAGGAGCAATGAGAGCCAAAACTTCAAATTTTCACTTTACACCACTATGTTCGGAAAAAGACTAAAATATTAACACTAGAAATCCCCGCAAACCAACACCTTTCAAGTACATATGATGGAAAAAAATATTAACTATTTGCGAATTCATCATCTAATGATGAGCCCAGGAAATCAGGATATTAGTGAATTCACGAACACTTTACCTAAAAGACTCCTAGTATATAATATGCCAAGGACTTTAGGTACTAAGTGTTATATTCAAGCACTTTCGTGACTAGGTGCCAAGACTCCTAATCTAAAAATCTCTTGATAGCCAATATGTCGAGGTCTCTAAGCCTTAAGGTGTTGCACCTTAGCACCTCATGACTAGAGACTACGACCAAGGGTTGTAGGTATAAGATATCATAGAAAATAGATGCACCACCTTAAAAAAAAATCCTAATAAGCCAATATGTCATGGGCCTTAAGCTCTAGGTAATACATCTTAGTTCCTCTATGAGGGCTAGGTGGAACCTGGAAGTAGAATTATGATATCAAGATATCAATGTATCAAAAACTAACAATGTGCACTTTCCAATATGTTAAGGGTTGCATATGGTAGACTAGTAGATGAAAGGAAAAAATCCATCCCGTTATCTGGTGAAAGTGACAAAAACAATTGCAAGGTTTCTACATGATACAATTTTTTTGGGTTTAATTATAAAAACCACAGATTAGTTGTTCATCGATATGTCTCAGTCCTAATAAAGGATTTTCTGATCAAACATACTTCTACTGATATAATATACTCAGACTATTATTCATACCTTATACTTCTTCTTTATCCTTTGTTGCTCAATATAATTCTTTTGTTCACTGATATGGCTTTGTCACCACAAATATCACATATTTTCTTTGATTCTACACTCCCCCCTCTCAATCATCTTCCTTATAATTCATATTTAATATTTCTCCTCTACTCTTTAGATCCTCTGATGCAATTCCAATTACTCACTCACATCTCCTCCTCAATAGCACTAACCCATCTAGTTATATATAGTAATGTGCCACTTAAGTTGGGCTAATTCATCAACGCTGGTTTCCTAGATTTGGTCCATTCTTTGGGGAGCTGACTTGAATTGCTTGTCCATTTGGCTTAAGGTGAAACTGCTCGGGTCCTATATTCCTTTAAGAAATTATGACTTGGGTCTAATACCACTAAATTTGGTCCATTATTCCTTGGGTTAACACACATACACATATCCTTGGGCCCTTTGGTCCATAATTCCTTGTATCCCCTTTACTTTGGGTCTCTCGTTATATTTTTCATCAATAAAAAAAGGAATCTCATGGGTTCCCCCTAGCTTTGACATCAATGACACCATAATATGCAACAATCCCCCCCCCCCTTTTCATTGATGTCAACCTTAAGAAAAATTTGGAAAACTATTGAGAAGCTCCTTATGTCTACATATTCTCCCATTTTGACATCAATGAAAAAAGGATATTCCTTCTATGTGTAATAATTTCTGTTTTTACAATTATTCCTATTTGTTTTAATTGCTTCATATGTGACATCAATAGAAAAAGGTATAATCCCCCTATCTGCAACTCTCCTTTGCCTACAACTTCTTATTTGACTGCAAATTAACTCCCCTTAGCAACAACTCTCTTTTATTTATTTATCTATTGCAAATGTTATCACTATCTAAAATTTCTTCATTTGTATATTGTGCTTCAAACCTCCAACATGTAGGAAATTACAAGTTTCATTCAATCTATGATCAAAATTGACTATGCCCTTTCCAATTATCCTTCATGAATAATTATTTACAAAAGTTACACTATCTCTTTTGACTTCCTTTAGAGAGATAGATTTTCTCTTATCCCTTATAATTTGTCTTGAACATCCACTACACACACACATGCATGCGCTCACACACACATGATTGGATTTCCTTTCTTTGCATATATAAAGTTAGAAAACATTCTTCGTGTGTTTCTTGCATTCTTTTCCATACCTTTGTGCATTGTTCTCAATTCTTGATAATATCTTCTTCCTTTCCTTTCTTAGGAGTACTTATTGTGTTTCTTCGAAAATCATATGATTTTTTCCCAAATTTATTACACTTGTAACATTCAATACAATCCATGAGTGGAGAAAATTATTTGAATATTATAACACCAACTTCAAAAGGAATTCATTTGTTGCTTACATAGATATTCATTTAGGTCTTATAGGACCCTCTACCTATATTTATCACATAGTCACTCATTTATCATAAATTTACTAATATAATAGTATTAATAATCTTATCTACATGAATAAAGAAGACTACAATGATTTTATATTCATCCATCTTCAAACTCTCGAACTGTGTTCTATGGGTTTGAAGCTTTTCTCATTTTACCTTTTCATCTCCTTCATAGACTCTTCTAAATATTTTCCCTAATGTCTTTTGTAGACTTGCATTGCATTACTTTGACAAATTCTGATTCTAGTAGGCCACACAAAATGACATTCAATGTTTTAGCAATACTTACAAAGGAAATTTTACCATATTGATTAGTCAAGGTATTTACTGGAACCTAATAACCAAACTCAACAAATAGGCAAATGTCAAATCCAAGAAACATAAGATAGGTCCTCATCCTTATCTTCTAGAAAGCATAATTTGTTCCATAAAACATATCGATTTTGTTTGAGAAAGAACCATCCTAACTCGTCATTGGTCTGCCTGAGACCTTCCATATAGATGTTAAGTTGCTTCCAAAGGAACCTACTTTGATCCAAATTTTTGGATTCACAATTATACTGAGTTGGGGGGGAGTATTGAATTAGTATAAAACATCAATCTCATAACTTTAATATGTAACATAAGATATACATGGAAACTATTATGAGATAAAACCACAAAATTTCTTTATATGTAAGATTTTGTAGGAACCAACCTACAAGAGACACCAATCCCCTTCTCTACTGGTTTGTAGGAAGCAACCTACAAGAGACACCAATCCCATTTGCTACTTTGTTTTGAAAATTGCTTCAACACTTCAATAGTCAACTATGTAATCTACACCTATCTCTGGTCTACTCTACATTTTTTTCTTCACAAGTCACTGATCTACTTTTCAATCTGTTATTTCATTGATATGCTCTATAATTTGTCCTTCAGAAATCTCTGATTTCATCTACAATCTATACTTTAATGTTCACCAATTTTCTCTATTAGTTGTACTGAGATGGTTCATTTTATTATTTTATTCTTTATCTTTGTATATTTACATTTTACTATGTTACTTTGAACAAGGTGCTTCTTTAACTTGAACAAACATTACTACATGGTACCAGTGTAATACCTTCACACTATCATTGTAGCAACTTCTTTGAGTACCAATTTTGATACATATGCACTTACAATTGAGCACTTGCATGCTAATGCCACATGCTTCATATATGGCTTTTCACTTACTAGCATTATATCCCAACTCTCTAACCTTGGTGCTAAAACCCCATAAAATATTCTAACATTATACCACCAATTTTTCACCATCCTATCAAATGTTTTCAACACTAAATTTCATGTTTATTGAGTGCTAGAATTTAAACATCAATTGTTTTCTTCATTTTTGAAATCTTTGACGCTAGAAAATGCTTTCAAAACAAGATATTTTCAACCTATTTGATGGGAAACCTTTCTGACAAGACACACCTGTCTATATTTAAATTGATAGTCTAGTCCAACAAGATATCAGACATGGGAGGACATGCATAGCCTTTACTTTGTGAAATCCCAATATGGAAAAATTTCAAGTGACGAATAACACTTGATGAAAATATGGATATATTTTGACAAGACCAGGAGCGTTGGGAGCCAAACCTAAAATTTTCACTTTATACCATTATGTGAGGAAAATTCCAAAAATATTTAACACTAGAAATCCCAAAAAAACAATACCTTTATTGTATGAATGATGGAAAACCTTTCTTTTAGCCATTGGCTAATTTTTCATTAGATGACGAGCCTAGGAAATCAAGATATCAATGAGTTCATAAACACTTTGCCTCAAAAACTCTCTATATTTTATATCTCAAGGGATCTAGGACTTATATGCTATAGCCAAGTACTTTTGTTACCAAGCACTGAGACATAAAACTTAACAGGGCTCTAAATATCAATGCATTCAATGAGGACTTCACACATAAAACTATAGATAGTCGATATGCCGAGGGCTCTAAGCCCTTAGGTGCTTTACCTTAACACCAAATGGCTATAGGATGTGACCAAGGCATGTAGATATCAAGTATCATAAAAAAATTATGCACCACCTTAACCAAAAGGCCAATAAGTCAATATGCCAAGTTAATTAATCCCTAGGTACTATACCTTAGCTCCTAGGCTTCGAAAGTCTATGATCAGGAGCTGCAAATATTAGATATTGGAAATTAATCAATGTTGGAATTCAAAATTATACTAAGGGAGAAATTGAATTAGTATAATAATAATTTTTACTTATTTAATTCAATTCAAACATCATAAAACATAAATATCATAAACTAACCAAGTAACACAAGATATACGTGGAAACCCTTATAGGAGAAAACCACAAAACTTCTTAATATGAAATATCTTGCAGGAACCAACCTACATGAGACACCAATCCCCTATACTAATTTATAGTAACCAACATACAAGAGACACCAACCCCATATACTTATTTTTAGGAACCACCTATAGGAGACACTAATCCCCTATGTTGCTTTATAGACACCAACCTACAAGGGACACCAATCCACTCTACTGCAAGATTTGTAGGCACCAACCTACTTGCTTGATTATTCACAATTCATGTTAGTTTCTTTTGATTTCACCAAGTTTCATTGCTTCTTATGTCTTCACCAGTGTTATTAGTTTCTTCTTCCTTCACCAGTTCTACCTACTTCTTCTCCTTTCACCAAGTCTATTTCTCCTAAAACATGTCGCTTTTGTTTATTTGACGAAGATTTCAAGAGCATTCAAGAAGCATAAATTTATTCGACTATATATATATATATATATAAAAGTATAGTGAATAAAGGTCTAAAACATGAACCAAAGGTACACAAATATCTTCTATATATATCTTCCAAGTTTCACGATATGAAATGTCACAAAATAAAATTTATAGTGAAAATTCCCAACTGGCCTATTTGAAGAAGATTTCAGGAGAATTTAGGAGGCCTAAATTCCTTCATCCATCTCTCTAAAATTGTAGTGAATCAAGGTCTTAAACTTGAACCACCATTACATGAATATATTCTATATAATTCCTCCAATTTTCACAGTTTGAAACATCACAAAACACAATTTATAGCGAAAATGTCAAGCCAACCTGTTTGAAGAAGATTTCAAAAGCATTCAAGGATCCTAACTTCCTTCAGACATATCTCCAAAATTAAATTAATAAAGGTGTGGAATTTGAACTACATGTACATGAATATATTCTCTATAGCTCCTCCAAGTTTCACAATTTGAAACATCATGGATGAAAAGATATATCAAAAATTTCAAGATGACTCATTCACTCCATAAATTACATTTTTGCTTCTACCTTTAGACTCCAAGATTCACCCAAAACGTTATTACTTAGCACTTATAACAACTTTATATTGACTCTCCAATGAATTTAGTTTAAAATGAATTCACATTCCCTTTATTTATAGTGTTTTTATGATCATTTATGTGGTTTTCTTCGAAAACGGGTTGGGTTAGCCTACTTGTACCTGGGATGGGTTATCCTAATAAAATATTTTCTATATACTCATTCCTATGGAATTATAGGGACTTCCATATACCATTTCAAATATATCAAAATAATATTTCCAACCATATATCCTATGCTCCCACTTGAGCTAAGTAATTGGAGTAAAAATGCCTTCAACGATATGGTATACAAATGGGGCCTGCTTGTAATTTGGTTGGGACATCTTGACAAAATATTGAATATTTCCTCATTCCTATGGAATTAGAGGAAGTGCCATATACTGTTGGAAATGTATTTAAATAATATTTCTAAACATATATATTATGATTCCATTTGATCCAAGTAATTGGAGTAAACATTCATTCAAAGACAAGGTATCTAAATGCACTACAAGGAAAAGACCCTCTAGCGAAGGTTATAAAGGAGGTTTTTAGTGTTATAAAATTTGCCAAAATTGTCAAAAAATTTTATTAGTGCATTTGAATGTGATGTTTGAATGAATTTGTTATATCATCATATGTGACATCTCTTCATTATAATATTTAATCAGTGGTGTAAGATTTCAAAGCGACAATGGAAGGCGCAATAGAACAAATTAAAACACATTTTATTATATATATATATGAATAATACACTCTTTGTCATACAAAATGGGACATTTATTGGTATCCCTTTGTATTTCAACTAGGACTCTATGTCCATTACATTAAACAAAATGTCTAATTTCACAGACAAATATTTCAAAAAATACAACGCCTTGCTTTGATATCCAAACATATTGATCATCATTCTTCGCTGGAACTGTTTTCATTGCTCGAGCTACTTCCATGACTTGGGTTATTTGGAGGAATGTTTTTTTCATTGTGTTGATTGTTTTATTCTTCTTCAATTTCCATCTACAAACATAAAAATAAAGTGTAATGAGTGTATCTACATTGGTGAGAATAATGAAAATTGCAATATTAA
Organism: Pinus albicaulis; assembly: GCA_034641835.2. NCBI lineage: Eukaryota > Viridiplantae > Streptophyta > Pinopsida > Pinales > Pinaceae > Pinus > Pinus albicaulis. The sequence continues at coordinate 912,208,186 of CM076576.1, read as the reverse complement.
ATAATATAAATAAATGTAAATTGAAAAGAAATATGCCATAGCAAGAATTGACTCATGAACTATACAAATTCTTTCAAAACCAAGTTTCATGCCTTCTTTTAACTACTCATTTGTTGGCGCAGTTCCATACTTTGTTTCCTGCAAGTTTTATACCCCATAACAAATCATAGATTTAATATAAAATACTTTTTTGTTTGATTAATTATAGACGGAGCTAAGTAAAACACTATAAATACTTACAAATTCCACAATTAATTTACGATATGCCAACATAAACTGACAACCCATATTTAACCCAATCTCAATGAATTATTCTGATGGTTCTTCTTTGTATGTTAGCATCTGTTTGAAGACATTCAATGATGATCGTTGTAAAGCAACTAAAAATATAAAAAAATGAAATCTATTTAAGTTGGTATAAGGTAGTAACAACTACTCACAAACTCAGATATCAACCCTTTTCTTCCTTGTCGTCTTGTTTTATGTGCTTAATTGGTTCCATTTTCTTTTCTTTTCTACAAGAAAATAATTGAAAATTAATATTTAATGCTAAATTATTTATTTATTGTACCTAATCGAAAAATTCAATGATTACATATTACATTTGAAGCATGTTGTTGTTGAGATGGATCCTCGTGCGATGAAATTATGTCCATTTCTTTGACCATATCCTTGTACACCTTTTTGGACATTCCTACTGCCATATTTCTGATATTAGCTCGTTCATCCTTTGATATTTTCATAATCTTCATGAAAACGTAAGATGACAATAAACTATTTAATTTTTATATTGATATATGAAAACTAAATATAACAAAAGTGATATTTATAAATGATTTCTTTGTAGTAATATATACATATAATTCTAGAAAAAACATTTAAAGGAATATTATTTTTTCAATCCTTCTTTTTTGTTGTTGTATGTTTTTTCTATTAGAAGTTTGACATGTCTCATTGATCAATTCTCTAGAAACTCTTCCTGTAGTTTAAATAAAATTTAGTTCTTGGAATCATTGGATTGAATTTTGTATTGTAAATGGAAAGAAAATTTATACATTCGTTCCACTAGATCCCTCAAAGTTTTGTAAAAATCCCCCCCCCCCTTTCGTTAACCTCTAGCACCACTCTAGATGAGCTAAGGATCAATTCATTTTCATTTGCATGTTCTATTTTTTTCTTTTCTTAGAACAACATTCCTTTTCTTCACTGTTGGTCCTTATAGAACACTAAATAAATCTCAATTAATAGATTGTTTGAAACATATTATCTAATATTTTAAAGTATATTATTAATGAAAATTCAAAAAAGAAACTCATATTGGATTGAAAGTATTTTTCATTCACTTGATTCATCCTTCTACAATTTTTTTTATCAAGCTTTCACGCTCTTCTAGTCTTAGATCAGAAAGAACCTTATCGAGATTCGTCATTTTGTGGCTTTTCATGATACACATTAAAAAATACATATTACTTAAACTTACATATAGTTCAAAACTAATAATTTTTGTAAAGAATTTACAAAGAACTTGAATTTTTTGCTTTTCTAGATGTGCTATCATTATTTTTGTTACTTGAACCCTTGTCAATCATTTCTTTATCAATATAAAACTTGTACCATTCATTAGTATATTTTATAAATAAATCACATACTTTTCAGGTAAAAAAAATAAATCAAGAAAACAGTGCATTTATCTAAATTAAACACCTGGTGCGAATTTTGCAACTTAAGCACCGATAACCATGTGATATGTTTTTATAAACGCATAGCCACTACAGTAGAAACATTATACAATGCTCTTTGTCAATAAGGGACCCACTGTGTTATATTAATACCAGAGAATCGATTAACATAAACATAAATGAATAGAATTTTTTTTTTTTATCAAACAATGTTTTTTGTTAATACGTGCCCGATGTGTTATACTAAAAGCACACATTGATGCGCTATATTAAATAGTGTGCATCGATTAACAAAAGTTGTTTTTTAAAAAGTCGTGCAAGGGCCGACATGGATTGGGATCTGACTCTGCAAGTGGTCCCGTAGGTTTGATGTCATATGCCTATATATATAGTAATAAAAATCTTATAAATCTAAAATGAAAAGCCCTAATTGTGAATTTTTGTAGTCACATGAACAAGAAGAATCGAGGGTTTAATGTAAGAATGTTTTTTTTTTTTTTTTTGAATTTTAATTAAATCTAAATGGGAATAGAGATTGTAAATTATTTTATTAGTAAAATGCATAGTAAAATTTAAAATTTATACTATGCATGTATTAAATCTAACAAAAATTGTAAAAAAACAATTATTACAGTAAAATTTAACATTTTTACTATACTACAGGGTTTTTCTGTGAATCACGAGATGTTTTAATTTTGATTCTCTGAATAGCGGCTGCTGTTCGAAATTAATTTTCTGCTCCACAATGCTCTCTTTCTCTAGGTATTCTTGTGCAAATCCCTCCCTGAATTGTTTTGCAAAAATAATGAAATAATGAATAGATTTTACTATTTAAATAACTTTTTATGAAATTAGATTTCCAAAAATCATTTGTCGCTCATTTTTCAGTTTACCACTTTTTTTTCACTTCAAAAAAATAAAGTTGCACTTTTTTTCCCGATATTTAGTGCGTTTGTTAACTAACAACACTGGTTCATCCGGTAATAAAACCGCACCGGTGCAGTTAATAAGACATTATCATTGATAAAAATAACTCCTTTTTTAAGGCATCAAAATTACTTTTAGGTATGTACACCAAAATTTTTGTTGATTTTTCTCAAATGTAGGGAGAAAATCTCATAATTATATCAAATGGACAATTATTAAAAATCCAGCTCGTTCCATAATATTTCTCAAAGTCCATCGTAGAGTTCTCCCTATCCATCTCTAGACGTAATTAATTCAGATTTTATTTATATTTTCATTATCTAGTTGAATTTATTTTTTTATCCATGTTAATCAGCTGAATAAAATTAATGTATAAAAATTTGTTGGTTCATGCAGATTAAAAATCGAGTTCAGATGCACAAAATATTCAAACAGTTCCAAAAATTTGGAAGCTCTTATCAGCAGCAGCATACCACAAGGTGCGGTTGGTAGAAGAAAATGGAAAACCGCTTCAGCCTGCCAATTGTAACATGCCATCTTCTAGCCACAATCCTGGGACAATGATGGTAATATTTGTTTGGTATAATGTAATTATTTCAATGACAAACCATTTAATCATGCATTGACGTTCTTACTAATTGATATCATTGATATTGTACTAATCATGTTCAAATATATTTTTTGAAATTATTAGGATTCTAGTGATGATGAGTGACCTACCTACCATTTTCCGTTGCATGCCATGAAAATGTCAAATTGAGAGAAGGTTGAATTAAGAGAAAAAATCAGAGAGGAAAGATACCAAGAATGTTTGAATCAAGCACCTATTCAATTCCCACTACGTCCAGATTCACCAATTAGGAATGCCTACAACAATAGTAGTTCTTCACAAGATGGAAATGGAGGCAATCAAATAGAGGTTGGTATGGATGATTAATTAAGGGATATGATTGCCCTGAAGATAATGTTTTTCAATGCATTCCAGAATGATGATCAACTAGGGGATGATGCTCATATCACTGGTACCTTTTTCGAAAGCCTTAAATTTGCTTCCACCACCCCTCTCTTTGGACCTGGCAGTCAGTCAAAGTCTACCAAATTGGGGACAACGATGTTACTGTACAACTTGAAAGCAAAGGTTGGCTTGTTGAATGCATGTTTCTTGGAAATTTTGAGGTAATTGAACATCAAGTCCCTTATATTTTGAGAAATATTCTCATAACATCAACATTACAAATGGTCAATTTTATGAATGATAATAATTATTGGCATTGTACATTTAATATTTTCCATCAACTATAGGTTATTCAAAGATAAGGTTCCTTCGAATGATAATGTCTTGCCCGATAGCTGCGAAGAGGCAAAGAAATTGTTGAAAATGTTGGGTGTTGAGTACATATAATATCATGCATTTCCAAATGATTGTATTCTATATAGAGGAGAATATGAAGACAAAGAGATATGTCCAAAATCTGGGCGTGACAGGTATGCTAAATAAAAAAAGAAGGGTAAATCATGTGGTCTTACTTTTAAGATATTGAGGCACATGCCTATAATCCCAAGGATTCAAAGGCTCTTTTGTTTCAAAGAATGAGCTATGTTGTAGGGATGGCACGCATCAAACAAAAGTGAGTTGGGAGTTATGCGAATCCCAACAGATTCAATAGCCATGAAGCATAGAGGATACATGGCCCGAAAAATTCAAGGATTAAGTATGAAGTCTACGAATCAGCATAGCCATGGATGGCGTCAACCCATATTCCCCCAAAACACCAAATATTGCATTTGGCGTATAGTAGTGATCAATAACAATACCCCCCCATGGTTTTCTGTGAAGAACATATTATGTTGGATCTCATAGTCCCTGGTAGAAGACAAGTGAAGAATATGGATGTCTACTTACAACCACTGGCAGATGAATTGAAGGAATTATGGGATGGGATAAATGTATATGATGTATCAAGACCCATCGTAACAAAGAGGAGTTTTACGTTGTATGGTATATGTGCTTACACAACAAATGATTATCCAGACTTAGGAGTTTGCTTTGGTAAATTGCATGTTTATTGATTTGTTTATATACATAACAATATTCTTTTGCATATTAATTTCATTTTTTAATTGTTCTAATCTTCATGATATTCTTTAACGTGCCATGCATATTGTATAAAATAATTTCGCAGGTCTTGTAACAAAAGGGTATTATGGAGGTAAATATTGTGGACCTTCTTTGAAAGCTAGATCATCCAATGGCCTATGAAATACAGTGAATGACTGCTCCAGGGTATTCCTCCCAGAAGAACACCCTTACAGAAGAGAAACATCCGCTTTCAATGGTAAATGAGAGAGAACCCAAAGGCCTGTAATAATGACAGAAACTGAATGGCTTAGAGCATATGAGAAAGAGAAGGAGAAGGAGTTCATATAAATGTTCAATTCAAATGGGGAGCCTATGTTCAATGATCTAGAATTCTTCGACACCTATGTTGAGAAATTGCCCATTGGGATGAAAAGGAAATCTATCTTTTATAACCTCCCATATTGGGATCATCTTAATATTAACCACCTATTAAATCCCATGCATATATTTAAAAATGTTTCATCTTCATTATGGAGGCACACATCATCGAAACAAAGTGACACATTGGCTGTTAGGAAAGATCTTATTACTTTAAAAACTAAAAAGAAACATTGGCCAAGACAATTAGAAATTACAGGAGAGGTTGGTCCCTCTAATTGGTATTTCAAAGAAGGTGATGTCCCATGTATTTTAAAAAATATGATCTTTCTTTGGAAAAGGAAGTTATAATGGGTGTGAGGGTGCCATATTCATATGGGTCTTCACTACGGTGTTGCTTCACCGTGGAAGACCATTTGTCAAGGTTGAAATCGCATGACCATTTGAATCTTCAAAGAGTACGCATAATGTCAAAGGCATGATTTTATTATTTTTTATATTAATAATTTTTATCCCATGGGATCATAAAATATAGCTAATTTTGTATGCATGTGTTTATAACTTTGTAGTGTCATTATCCTTTGTTCGTGTGTGGGTGTGTGAAACATGAATTCTCCCAAGACCTAGGATGTGCCATATCTAAATTATTTGCATTTGTACGTTGGATCACGTTAAAGGAGATTCATGTGGCTAGCATTCCACGACGACGTCAAGAGATAGTTGAGATTGTTTGTATGTTTGAGAAGGAATTTTCGAAAATTTTCATGGACTTGCAGGTTTATATTACAATGCACCTAGTAGATGAGGTTGAATTATTTGGGGTGGTTTCTTATCGTTGGATGTTCTCCTTAGAGAGGTATATGAAGAAATTGAAAGGTTTTGTTCGACAAAGGGAAAAACCCGAGGGGTATATGATAGAGGGGTACATATCATATAAGTATTTCTATTATGCTAGTGAGTACATCAATTAGATGTAAAACACACTTGATTTGGGACGATGAAAGGGATGAAGACAAAATATAAGGGGAGCTTCTCCAAATGAATGAAAAAAGTGCTTGATAAAGAGTAAGTGACTTATAATTTGTAAAATTTACAAAAAGTAAATATTCACATTTAACTTCGATATAATGTATATTTTGATATCATATGTACTATATGTCGGTTTTATTTCATCAACGTATGCAAAAAATGAAGCAATCAATAAATTCGTTCTTTACAATTCCGAAGTGACACAATCATGGGTCGCATTGTACGAACAAAAGAGGATGAAATGGGATAGTGAGAGGAAAGAATTCAGACGGTTGAATGGTAGAATTGTGCCTTATCCTGATCATTTAAAAGTAAATATGTCATTTATATGCCCCAACAATTGGTTTGCTGACCAAGTCAGAGAGAAATACGGTGCAACAGGTCATTACCCGCATGCTGAAGAGGATGTGCTAAACATAGGGATTGGGTGCAACAAATCGGTAATAATATATTTATGTATATTTTAAACTTAATAATGCACCTTTGAAATGTAACATATATATTTTATATATTTTAACGGTTGGGTTATTAGACACATGAAACTATGATTTTTTAACTTTTTTATAGGTGCATTTGTTCCCATCTATGTGGGCATATGGACACCATTTTCACACAGAAAATGCCGATGATTGACACATGACACAAGGATGTGGAGTGGAATTCGAGTTTGATCACCGTGATCAAAACCTAACATGAGGGACGTTAGGCTACGTCGGAAAGATACAAGAGATCATTGAAGTGGAATTCTCTTCTTTCCAATGTGTTATTTTTAGGTGCATGTGGTGGGACACCTTTGATCGAAATAATGTAAAGGAAGATCGTGATAGTAGGCTGATATGTATCAACTCTAGAAATATGTGAGATGAAGCTAAGGAGCCTTATGTTTTCCCCAAACCATGCAACTGAGTGTTTTTTAAACCATATGTGTTGGATAGGGATTGGTGGTTCGTAATGAGACATGACCCTAGATCAGAACATACTTTTGAGAACAATAATGTTATCATGCCAAGCAAGCTGGAAGATAATGAGGGTGATGAGAACAAAGAGTGATATGGTACATGTGTTATTTCATCATTTATACTATTTAAGATGAGTTTTTATAAAGAAGAGGACTTAACCTTATAACTAAGACCCTTTTTTTCCAAACATTATAATATGTATTTTGAATTAATTGGCTTGCATTGTGTTACTGTTAAAATCATTTCACTTGATAATTTTCAATTATGTTGATCTCGAAAGCAATGCAGTGTATCACATTTTTTTTTTTTTATGTCAATTCCTAAAATAATACAACTACTTGATTGCTTTAAATGTTTTTTCACTATATCATTACTTAAATAAATGCACCCTATTTTATATATATATATATATATATATATCTTCTAAATTAAAAAAAAATGTATTAATGTATAATGTTATTTTTGGTATGTAAGATCATAATAAAATAATGATAATTTTAAATTTCTAAACTTTACTATGTTATAAAAATTCATATTATTCTAGATATATTATTTTACAATTATTTATATTCTTACAAATTTACAAATTTACAATTATGGTAATTTAACAATATGTACAATATACATTTTACAATTTTACGATGATTCAATTTTGCCATAGTTATGCTTCAAATTTGACAATTAATTTACAATTTTACAATTTTAATAAAATTGAATCATGACAATACATACAATTACAATTACAATTTTACAATTTTACAATAATATTACAATTACAATTACAATTACAATTTTACAATTTTATATACAATTACAATTAAAATTAAAATTACAATTACAATTCCAATTTTACAATTTTACATACAATTACAATTACAATTTTACATACAATTACAACTAAAATTACAATTACAATCATGATACATACAATTACAATTACAATTTTACAATTTTACAATTACCAATACATAATATTTAATAAATATCATGATTTAATATTAAAAATAAACATCATGATCATGAAAACCATCGTACAAACATCATATTCTAAAATACACATTCAAATTTGCTAATATCATCTAATCATCGTGATCATGATCATCTAGCAAAACACAAGCATTGTATAACATCATCACAACACAAACATAAAATATACATCTCATGTCAAGTAATTTCTATAACATACACATCTATATGCAAGCACATTAAATGAACATATCTAACATGACCTAACATACACACATCATGATGAAAACCAACATGAACATAAAATACATCCACCATATATATATATATAGCTACATAATGTCAAAAATATACAACTGTAATAGAACTGCATATAAATGTCAAATATCTAGTAGTACATCAATACTATAACTAGTGGAGGCTTTCTAAGTCGATGGTGCCTACTCAGATGGACGTCCCTGCTCAGGATGTGCCTACTCAGATGGTGTTTGCTCATGAGGTGCCTACTAAGATGGTGCCTGCTCAAAATATTCCTTCTCAATATTAGATGTTGGCTACTCATATCCACGAGGTGAAGGAGGAGGAGGTGGAGTACTAGATGATCACTCCCCTCATGATCATGATCATCCTATGAGTTGCTGCGTCGCACATCTCCATGGCGCTTATCCCTCCTAGTCTCTAGTAGCCTTGAAGCTCCGACGATATGACGCATAAGGCTCATCATATGCGGGGCATGTCCCTCTAGAGCTCTGTGAGCATACGATCAGCCTGGATGTCTCTGATTGTCACAGGGCAGACTCCCTCATCAACCAGGAGTCTACATAGTTGGTCGCCCAACTCCATCCTTAATCGAATGTCCACCCTATGCCGCATGCCCACGGGTATCTGCACCCGAGGAGGTCTCTCACCCTCCGTGATCTCCACCATCTCCTCGTCATCTACAAGATCATCTGGTGGGGGTGGAGGCATGTCCCCAACTAACATGCCAATAACTACAAAATACATGGTACAAAACAATAATTAGACAATTTCATTAAACAATTTAATAAAACAAGTTAAAGAATGTGTTAGAATAAATTTTATTCTAATTAATTAAGACAATAAAATGAAACTATATTAATTTAAAGAAAACACTAATATTACCTCTAACATCTGGTGGCTCATCCTGTGTGAAGAGGATGTTGGTACACTCTCACCAATCCAAACCCGCATAAGGACACTACACCATCATGAATATGTGTTCATCCACAATGGCTAGTAGCTACAATGCATCACTATAAATCCTGGCTAGATACTCGAACATGCCCCTCTTTGGCATCATCTCGCCCCACATGTGCATCCGTACCTGTATCATTGGCCTACGAGGCTGACGCAAAAAAATAGGCCTTGTCTCTGGAAACCTCTCAAAAAATAAACAAAACAACTCTGAAGCAAAAGGGAAGCTCAACCTCCCATGTTCCTGAGAACGACATCTACCTAAGGCTATACAAAAATACCACAAAAACATGGTAGACCATCTAACAAGTCATGGCCTTTGGAATATAGAATCAACATAAAGTAAAAGAGGGAAACAAATGCGCTTCCCGTCACTGGTATAATGTGTAATGGTGGTCAGTAATAGTGAGAGGCTCCTAACCTTTTCTAGACCAAAAGATAAATTTCGTAGCTATCCACCAGACACCTGAAAATCTACAGGAGAAAGTATATCATCCTTAATGTATCTCTGGGAGTAAACCAACTGACTTCCTGATACATATCCACCAGACACCTGAAAACATACAGGAGAAAGTATATCATCCTTAATGTATCTCTGGGAGTAAACCAACTGACTCCCTGCTACATAACTGATGGGGAAATCAGGGAACTGGGAAAAATCCTCCCCTCTCCTAGATAGGCCAGTAATAAAATAAATGTCCTCCTTAGTGGGCTGGTACCATTGGTCAAGACCGACACTGAATGCATGTTGGTGGGCATCCCACCTGTATATCAATTGTCCTAATAACACATTGTGCCCCTTTAGCGATGTAGCCTCCTCGTAGAACTTAAGGGGGCCTACCTCCCTTGAGAGAAACTAGGTGGGTGGCGTAATAGGGAGAGGGTAAAAAAGTCTCTCCCTCTCCCTTGCCTCCCACTATTGTATCATGTTACAATTGTCATCCCTCTGCTCTTGTTATTTTCTTTCCTCTCTCCGTTGATGTCATTGAATCATTCACATATTAAATAAATTGGCCTACCTCATACATAAAACCTTTTTTTTTTCTTTTCTTTTTTTTTTTTTAAATTTTTTTTTTTTTTTTATTAAATGAAAAATGTATTTAAAAATATATAAATATAACTTTTATTGAAAGAAAGAAAAAAAATTCAGTGCACCAAAAAAAAAAGTCACGCACCACCAACGATGCATACATGTATATCATGCACTGTCCACGGTGTGCATTAAAAAACCTCATGCACTGCGACAAAAAAAAACTATTTCTTAAATAAATATTATAGGTGATGCATTGACAAAACATATCCGCCCCGGGGCATTTGTTATAGTGCAACACATCGCCAGTTTGCAATATTTTACCACTAGAGGTGTGGTACCAAACAAACACTACCTCGGTGTTGTATGTTTGACTGATGCATCGCCGTAAATAAAATACTGCAGTGCGTCCTGGTAAACTAACACACCACAATAATTTTTTTTTTAATTTTCAAACTTTTAAATTGTCAGTGCAGCAAAAAACCGACACGCACTGAAATATTTTATTGTTATTGTGGTGTGCTTTATCTTGGTACTGCACCGGCCTATCACATTAGCCGCCCAGTGCGGTTTCCATTAACAATGTTCACGGTGCGGCCTGTAAATTTACAGGGAGCACCAGGAATGGTGCGAGCCGAATGACTCGAATGCACCGCGCAAGAAATTAAAAAAAAATAGTGAATTTTAGCTCAATTTTAAAAATTAATCTGTTAAAAGCTTAAGTTCGTGAGAAACAAGTAGATTACTTGCACATTTGCGTGCGGAGGAGGCATCTTTGAAATGGAATCCTCAAACCAAATTTGCCCACTGTTTTGCAAAATTCGAAGTCCACACATTGAGAAATGTATGGAAGTAATGCGGGCAATGGGAGAACCGATGGCAGGGCGCCTCAGAGAAGGAAAAGTAACACTGGTTCTTGAGAGCTCTACAACACTGTAGCACGTAAAAATGAAAATTTTATGGCTATTAATGTTTTTTTAAATTAACCCTTTTTCGGTGCGCTTGATTATGAGATGCACTAGGCGATTGTATCAATGGCACATCGCACTTCTTTATGGTGCACTGGATTACTGAGACGCACCGGGCCGGTTTGTACAGAGCGCATTGTGCTTCCTTTGAATAAAAACCCTATGCTGGTGCATTTTTTTACATAAACAACACTGAGTCGTCATTGTTAGTAAATAGCACCAGTATGTTGAGTGTCTCAGTGTGCCATTTAATAGTACACACTGGTGCGCTTTATATGAAACACACCGGTGTGATTTATATAAAACACTCCGATGCATTGTATGTATGAAGTGCACTGTTGTTTTCGTAGTATTTAAAAATAATTCTGCAACACTTCTTTAGCCTCTACTATGCACTCGTGCATCACATATATATCAAGCGCACCAGTGCGTGTTAGGATTATAAAAGCATCGCAAAAAAAACATTCGCAAAAACATCCACCTGCCAACCTCCTCTAGTGACCTCTGCTACAAAACGGATATCTGGGATGTTTTTATAAGGGATTCCTCAAAAACATCCACTAGAGGGTATTTTCCTTGTAGTGATGGGGCATAAAAAATACAAAAGTCAATATTTATAGCAATCTTCATTTTCCAATATTTATATTGGACATAAGTAGGATCCCCATATATTTTACATCATTGAAAAAAATATTTCTAACAATCAAAACAAATACCACGAGATATAATCTCCAAACAATGGAGGGGAGGGAGGGGGTGTGGGTGGAACCCAAAAGTACAAATGTGATTTTGGGATATCGGTGTATCAAAAAATAACAATTTGTACCTTCATATGTTGAGGGTATGAAATGATAGACTAGAAGATGATGGGAAAATATTCATCCCATTATATAATGGACATAGCCCAAAAACAATGTATTTGCAAGGTTTCTATGTTATATGAATTTTTTGGGTTCAATTATAAAAAATACATATTACATGTCCAGTGATGTGGATTGGTACCGAAAAAGGATTATTAGATCAAACATACTTCTCTTGACATAACATACTTTGATTGGTATTCTCACCTCATACCTCTTCTTCACCCTATGCTACTTGATATATCTCTTTTATTTGTTAATATGGCTATGTCACCACAAATCTCTCATATTTTCTTCACTTCTGCACTCTGCTCTCTCATTCATATTCCTTATGTTAGGGTCCTATAATATAGGTAATCAAAGTCTGTCTGTCCAGTTATTTTATCTAAAGGATGAAATGTCTCTAAGTTATTTTTAATAGTTTCTATTTTATATGAGATTTAATTTTATAAAATATATATAATTATATTTTTTTATAAATTATTTATTTAAAATATTAAACTTAATTTAAAAATAACTTATCAATCCAATCTATAAAATATAGAAACCACATTTATTTATCATGCTAAATATGTCCGCCAAAGTCAAAAAGGAAAAGTTAAATTAAATTTATGACCCCCACCCGAAAAAATATGTTTAACTTTACCGCTTTTTACAACTGTCATCCTCTCCTTCATTTTGGACCCCCTCTCTCCTAAACCATTTAATACCTACACCCCCGCCCCCCCTAGAAAACCATTGTTTATATTAATTTCTATCAAAATATGGTAGGAAGGTATATGAAGTACGGATAAAGAAAAAAAGGAGAAATGTACAGAACATAAAATTTGGATAAATGCTTATCCAAAGATCTTACAGGAGTAAAAAGGGACAGTAAAAGATAATTTACCAACCATGGAAAAATAAGACATGGTTTTTAAAAAACCATGGGAAGGGAATCAATTGATGGTTTTTATAAATTATGTTTATAAACGGATTTCAAAACAAGAGGATGGTTTATAAATAGTTTAAGAAAATATTTTGAGATTTTATTTATGAAATTCATTTACATCTTTAAGAAAAATATATGGAAAATATTTATCAAAATATTTTCTTCCCAAATATTTTGCGACAATGGTGAAGTATTAACAGATGATGAAGACAAATAATATGGGAAAAAAGTCAACATACATGTTTGGTTTAAATCCAAAAATACAAATAATTCATTGATCAACTAGGTGGAAAACATAAACATGCATGCAATCATTTTTAGATTTTTGAATTAGAAATAAGAGTCAAAGGGACAACTAGTTGATACAAGTGGCAGAGTTAATCAAGTTTGAAAGGGATGCTAACATGTTTTGTGAAAACAACTTCAACCACTCCAAATTACAAGGCAGAGGATCGACATTAATAAACCAATTTCTAGATTTGAAGGCTAAATATTTCCAGTAATTCCAAATTTCCTGCAGTTTTCCAGTGATTGTTTTTATATTTAGTTTATTGTTAACATTTTCTATAAACAATTTGTAATAAGAATAAGAAAGTGTTGGATTACGTATGAAGAAAAAATCTCTACCATGATGTAAGATGTGGATTGTACTCAATGTAATCAATTTTCAGAAATATAGAGACAATTTTGTTCTAGGATTCTTGTGTCAAACAAATGATGATGTTTTTCCTTGTGTTAAATGATTCTTCTTTCTGAGTTTCATATGGATTTCCCTTCCTAATTGTTTACAATAAGATGCTGAGTAGAATTTAATTTCAGTACTCTGATATGGCTTGTTAAGCAATTTTAATGTTTTCTTCTGAGACTTGAGTACAAAATTCATTTATGTATGCTCTATACTTAAATTGATTCTAAATCTTATTCATCTCACCCACACCATAAATATTTTAACATCTAGGAGTTTTCCTATCCTGCCCTGTTACAACTACTCTTTAAATTTGTGATTGATTACCAAGAATTCTAATGACTCCATGCCTAATGGACTTTTCCTGCATTCTTCAACCAAAATTTTGAAAAACCCAACTCAAACTCTAATAGCTAGCCGAATATCCACATTAAATCGTAGAGAGAAAGCCCTCTTTGAGGCTTGAAGGGCTAGATCCCAAATTTAAAAGAGGCTTCTGGTTACCTTCGTAGTTTTCTTCTTCAACCTAAGAAATTATAGAGTGCTAAATTTTTGGCGACCATACTGGGGAACAAAAGGTTTCATCTTCCCCATGAAAGAGTATCAAGTTTCATATTCGATTGTTGATGGTGGAAAATAGTCAGAAACATATGAAGGTTGAACCATTCACTTGGCGACTCCATTGTCAAAGAATCCATACTGCAGAAACACTCATGGCGAATCTAGTGTCCGAAGAATTCAGATCTTGAATTGCCTAATATAAAATGACAGGGTACGTGAAAAAACCTATTTCTATTGAAAATTTCCAAGAATACTAGGATATTTGTGATGATGATCAAATTGATGAAGATTTATCTAATTTATTTAAAGTCATGAAAATTTAGCTCTAAAGCGAAGACCAATTTTTTAGAAGAGTTTGCTGAAAAAATTGAGAAAAATCTTCAAGCCTTAGAAGTTCAAATTCAATCCCACTACTTTCATTATAAAAAACATTTTCTGAAACGAAAAGTGGTAGTGTTTCCTTTTGATATTGATATTGAGGAATTTTTTGAGAATGGGTTTGATGAATCACGACTGAAATTGTATGATGACAAAAAAAGAATATATTGGAACTTCCCAAGTATGATGATCAATTTGCATAATAATTTCAAGATCAACAAGTAAAACATGTATTTCATGATCCCATAGCTGTCTATATGGAGGGATTTTTCACTACAAAGTTTTGATTAGTTTATGATCTGAAAGTCAAGTCTGCAATCAACTGTCATTGCGATTACATGTTCTAGTTTTGATTCTTCTGAAGCACAGTCAATAAGCCACGATTGAGCAACTATTAGACTGGTTGCATTAGCATTTTAGTATCACTTAATTCATATTTTTAGAGATCAACTTAAAGTATGTTGCTCTATATATAAATAATCTCATAGAACTGAGCACGCTTAAATTTCCAGTTGTAGTAGTCTCTTTCTAATGTGGATTTTATTTTTAGTCTATGTATTGGTTACATTGCAACAATTTGTTTTTTCAGTATTAAAAGCAGCCCATGGATCAATTAGAGTGAGTAGGAGTGTGATGAATAAGCTCAACACCTTGAGCATTCTTTTCAGCTTTAGTTTGCAGCAGAGTTTTCAGTTTTCAATGTACAATTTAGATTCCAGTTTGAAGAATGGATTTGGTTCAATTTGAGGATTGGAATAGATTACCAGTTGGGTTTTAGTTGCAGTGGTTTCGGGGCAGATCATATTGCAGGTTTGGGATCAACCCTATGGATCAAGCTACTAGTCTGTGGTATTCTTGGCACCTCACAAGGAGGATTCCATCCCCATTGGAGCCACTGTTAGGGTCCTATAATATAGGTAATCAAAGTATGTTTGTCTATATTTTTACCTAAAGGAGGAAATGTATCTAAGTTATTTTAAATGTTTTTTATTTTAAATGAGATTTAATTTTATAAAATATATATAATTATATCTTTTATAAAATTATTTATTTAAAATATTAAACTTAATTTAAAAAAAATTATCAATCCAATATCTAAAATATAGAAACCACATTTATTTATCATGCTAAATACACGAGCCAAAGTCAAAATGGAAAAGTTAAATTAAATTTATGACCCCACCCAACTATTCATACATTAAAAACAAGGCATGGATTTCAAAACAAGAAGATGGTTTATAAATCGATTAAGAAAATATTTTGAGAATTTATTTATGAAATTCATTTACATGTTTAAGCAAAATATTTATGAAAATATTTTCTTCCCAAATATTTTGAAGCAATGGTGAAGTATTTAAAAGATGATGAAGACAAAGACTATGGGAAAAAAGGTCAACATATAATTTTGGTTTAACTACAAAAATAAAAATAATTCGTTGATCAACTAAGTGGAAAATATAAACAAGCATGCAATTATTTTCAGATTTTTTACTCAGAAATAGAAGTCAAAGGGACAACTAGTTGGTACAGGTGGCAAAGTTAATCAAATTTGAAAGGGAAGCTAACAGGTTTTGTGAAAACAACTTCAACCACTCCATATTCCAAGGCAAAGGATCAACATTAATGAACTAATTTCCATATTTGAAGGCTAAATATATTCCAGCAGTTCCAAATTTACTACAAATTTCCAGTTTTATCTTTAGTTTATTGTTCATATTGTCTATAAATGTTTTGTAATAATACCAGAAAGTGTTGAATTATGTATGAAGAAAAGATCTCTACCTTGATGTAAGTTGTGGATTGTACTCAAAGTAATGAATTTTTCAGAAATACAGACAATTTTGTTCTAGGATTCTTGTGTCAAATAAATGGTGATGTTTTTCTTCATGTTAAATGTTTCTTCTTTTTTAGTTTCATATGGATTTCCCCTCCTAATTGTCTATAAGAAGATGAAGAGTACAATTTACTTTCAGTACTCTGATCTAGCTTGTTAAATAATTTTAATGTTTTCTTCTGAGATTTAAGTACATAATTCATATATGTATGCTTTATGCTTAAATTGATTCTAAATTTGATTCATCTCACCCACACCATAAATCTTTTAAGATCCATGAGTATGGATACCCTTCCCTGTTACAAATACTCTATAAATTTGTGATTGATTACCAAGAAATATAATGACTCCATGTCCAATGGACTTTTCCTGCATTCTTCAACCAAAATTTTGAAAAAACCCAACTCGAACTGTAATAGCTAGCCTAAGAACCAAATTAAATCATAAAGAGAGAGCCCTCTCTGAGGCTAGAAGGGTTAGATCCCAACTTTAAAAGTGGTTTGTGGTTACCTTTGTATTTTTCTTCCACAACCTAAGAAATTACTTAGTGTTAACACCTTAGAATTCATATTTCATATTAATCCTCTACACCTCTTATCCTATGACACACTTCCAGTTACTCACTCATATCTGCTCCTCAATAAGGATCACCTATCTAGTTATATATAGTAAATTGAAACTTAAGCCAAATATTTTCATCAATGATGGTTTCCTGGATCTGATACATATTTTTGGGAGTTGAATTGAATCACTTATCTATTTGAATTTGGTTGAAACTGCTTGGATATGATATTCCTTGGACCAATGTTGAATTGGTCCAATACCAGTAACTCGAGTTCATTATTCTTTGAGCTAAGACACATATACACATCCTTGGTCCCTTTGGTCCATAATTCCTTGGATCCCCTTTACTTTTTTGTTTTTTTCATATGTCAAAATGACCTCATCTGTCTCCCTCTAGCTTTGACATCAATATAAAAAAATGATCTCATGGGTTTCCCCATATATTTGACATCAATGGAAACACAATATGCAACAATAATTCCATTGGCAATCATGATTTATAATTTATGCACTGGATATATGACATAATGGGTCCATCACATGAGATTTTTGAATTATTGACGTTTCAAGCTTGCTTATGTGGTTCATCATGAGGATGAGAACAATAATTATTTTTTGATCATGCCAACTAGTAATATATAGGAAATGGAGATAAGTTAGGTAGAAAAAATGATGCATACAACCCTAAAACACAGAGTAATATATTTTCTTATTAACAATATTCCTCCATATTTTAGGGTTTTTTTGCATATGTTTTTCTACCTAACCCATCTCTATTTCCTATATATTATTAGCTGGCATGATAAAATAAATTTCAACATTCTCATCTTGATGATCGACCTCATAAGTAGGTTCAAAACGTTGATAGTTCAAAAATCTCATGCAATGGATCCGAAAGGAAATTATTAACAAAACTCAAATCACAAAAGCCTCAAGACTATAATATAATGGTTTTCTTCAAGCACTCTCTTGTGAATGAAATTATGAGTATTACCATCGTCAATAAGGAATATTACTTTTTGATGCTTGATGTAGCCCAAAATTTCAACGTTTGTGTAGTCAAAATTCTCAATAATGCATGTAGGAAAATTAATGGTTCTTCATAAGGGAATTGAGGTTTAATATATGCCTAAGTTGGAGTGTTGGTGTCTTCAACTAGTAACTTTGGTGTCTCTTTAGTAGTTATTTTTTTTTTAAGGTCATAGTGGTCATATCAATTTATAACAATTCACGTTCTTTATGCCTATGACCTAGAGCATATTTTTCATTGCAATTGTAGTAGAGTCAATGACTTTGGTAGTTTTCCATTTTTGTTGTAGAAAATATTTGTACTTTAAAGGGACGCGAAGGGGTTGTGCTAAGGGAATTAACCTGTAAAGGGAAAGTGCAAGAAATGAAGGAGTGTATTTTTGTTTGTGCATTGATCATCATCTATACTTTTAGATCCCTCTGGGAAACTTCCCAATAGGTAGAAATATGTTTCATTCTAACTTATACTCAGTTATATTCATTGAGGATACTAGTGGAATATCCTTTATAGAAAGAATATGTTAAGTTATTTTCACATGTGTATAATTTATCAAAGGCTAACATAGCTTATTTGGTGTAACTTGGTAAGTTGGCCCAAATGGTGACCATATCACTTGAAACACACATGAATAGATTTAACAAAATAAATCCACACAATGTATCATGCATAGGGTTTTTTATGTCATTCCCACCATTCTCATCATTCTAGATCTAGATACAAGAATCTTACCCTAATTTTCATCATGTAATCAATAATTCCCTAGAGGGAAAAAATATGTTCCATTTGGCTAACCCAAATTGATGGGTCTGAAAAATTAAACTTGTTCAAGTCCACCTTAGGGAAATAATACTATACGGTATTATCCATTAGTTTATGGATTCAAATACCTAGAGAGGGTTGAAGATGGATAAATATAATTGAGTTATAATTTTATTCCTTGTGTGGCTAAATATGTTATGCATTCTAGGGTTTTAGTTATAGTATGCCTCAAGATATAATAGGCAACAACTTCTCATTCAATCTTTATTCCAAGATATACAACTTCTCATCCAACTTCTTATCCAACTTCTCATTCCATTGTTGATCACTTCTATTTGTAGTCTACTAAATTTACTACAGATGGCCATGAAGATTTGTGTATCGAGTTTTCAAGTGATCTAATCTACTAGTGGTAGAGAAGGTATCCATATTGTCTAGGGTGTTGTAATGAGGATGCTTACAGGGCCATGCCATAAGTGAGTTCATCGAAAAGGTTATCGAGTCCTCAAGACAAGGGATTTTTAATTGCTATAACTCTTTGGTATACATGTGTGGTCCACTATTAGTACTCATAAGAATATATCAAGTAACTAACTAAGGAGGCTCAATTGTGCCCTTAGTCATACTAATCAACTACCCAATTATTAGAGAGACATCTCCCTAAGTGTTGTTCTTAGTGTATTATAAGAAAAATATAGTTGGTTAACTTATCTAAAGTTGGTTTCAAGTATATCGAGGGGACTTTTTATATATTGGAAGGTATGTGGAAGTGAAACTCTATATATAGGTATTGTCTAATGTCATGCTACTTGAATGGGTACCAAAAAGTGTTACAACCGTTTTCAAAAATGTGATTCCACTTGTACTTCTTGTGTGTATTCTTCCTCGATTATATTTTTACCCTCCAAATAATAAATCAATATGTTATTTCAATAAGTTCAAACATGTATTTGAAAAAAAAAGAATCTTTCTAATGCAAGAAAAAAATATTTAAATCACTAAAACATAAGTTACTTTTTCAAGATAGGGTTTTAGGATGAAAATGTAAAATTATCATAATTTCTACTATACTTCTCTAATTGACTATTATGACCCCATTTATGAAGTGTCATAACTTCTCTAGATCTATTAGCATTTTTTTGACTAAAATTTGTGCACTTTATCAAACATTATCTAATTTGTGAATTTTGTGTTTTTCATTTGAAAAAACCTTGAAAAAATGATGAATTTAATTAAATAATAACTCCATTAATTGGACTTTGTTTGGATAATTTTTCTTTTCAAACTTGGAATTTTTTGAGAGGAATTCAAATCTATGGCTAGTTTCTTCACATTATACACAGAATTTTCCAAATTTTGATATACAAAAAAAAAAGGTCCTTTTTTGGCTGAAGAAAAAGCTATTATACGACTTCTAATCTAATTAACCCCAAAACTATATAACAATCACATAAAATCTAGTGCAAAACCAAATAACACAAGATAAAATGGATAAATCCTAAGAAATATATCTTGCATTAATAATAATAAAAAATAGATAGTTATTTTCACTTGCCTCTTCAAGGGGGAAACTTCCTAGAGAAAAGATCCAAATACAATAAAAATTCTTGACAAAATATTACATGACCCTATACTCAATATGTTTGTACCAATAGACAATATTAACAATTTGAGGGTCCACTTATGATGAAGTCCTACCAACTAATTTGGGCCTTATTAGTGAAAATGACCCTCTTTTACAATGAGTGAATATTAACTTCTATATAGTGGGCTGTATTCCAGGAAATTGACCTCATACATTAATAAAATATCCTAACTAAGGGGATTTTTGTAGAACCTTAACATATAAAATATAATGGTTAAAACATGGGTTCTATTATTGTGTGTGTGTGTGTGTGTGTCTCAATTATACTTCACCATGCTTTATTGACATCAATGCCATATTTCGTTTGGGCTCTAACGTTACATGAATTTGGTTAGGAAACTAAAATTATAATCCTTTAAAATTTACCCGTGAAGTTGCATAAGAAAGAATGCATCCTTTGGCTTGTTTCTAGTATTTACAATCTCAATTTTAGTTCATGACATATCAACATTATTTAAATCAAGTAGTCTTTAGTGCGACTTTTTGAAGGCTTTTACGATGACCTTTTACAGTGTAATTTCTCTAAATTTCGGCAGGAATTTATTGAAAAGAGAAGTTTGATTGCTAAATTTTCTCAATTGAAGTGCCCTAGAGGTTTTTGAGGGTGTTGAATCCATATATAGAGTCAAAAAACTAGTTTGAATAACAAAAACCAAGATTTTACCTCAAAATTTTTCATCGGATTCCGGCACCTGAAACTTCAAAAAGTCGCACTAAAGACAACTCCAATTTAAATTTCATAATTCATAAAAAAAATATTTGTCATACAAAATTTATTTGAAATTAATGAGAAGATTTATTCACTAGAGTGATTTTGGTTCATACTTGAACCTATATCATAGCCAATTTCAATATTTCAGTTTTTCTTCACAGAAGACAAACATGAATGGTTTCTCATTTGAAAAAAAATAGAAGGGAATTGTTATGTTCATCCTCTCATTGTATAGCCCTATGCCTTAGCTTTGCCCAACATTTTATAAAATAAAAAAAGGTCACATGCCAAATATATCACCATTTTCCTTAATCCATTTAAAATTTTAATTATCATTATTTCAATTCCTTCTATTTTTATCATTATTTCTATTATCCACTTCATTGATATATTTTCCATTTTCCCAACTAAGTGTTATTTTCATGTGGAATTACCTTACCTTCTCTTACCTTTTTACTAGTCATTTATGTGACCATTTACCACACTTAGCCATTTCCAAGTTGTGAGTAACAATGTCCACACTTCATACTTCTCCACACATCCTCTCCTCTTTTTACCTCTACACATCACTTTAATCAATTTACTTACACTCATCACTTTATCTCTGCAAACTCTACTTTACAATTATTCATTTATTTTATTTTTATTTCTAATTTATCCATACCTAGATATTTTTCTCCCTTTTTACTCCTCAACATTGTTTTTACATCTTTGCACTAGTCTTGTTCTATGAACTTAGATTATTTTCATGTATTATTATATCCTAAGTTTCCCCTCTCTTGGGCATTTTTTTGGCACATATCCCAATGAAATGTGGCAATTTGTCTATGTGACTCTTGGAAGGTATTATTTTGATGTGAATTTCTAGGTGGTGACTTAGTACAATGATTGGGAAATGAGATGGAAACCAAAAACGACATAAAATTCCATGGTTCTTTCTAATTCATACAAAAATAATATAAGGAGCCCATTTATTTATAAATCATTATAAATTCCATCCCATAATGATATGTGGGGCGAATAGGGTGGATTTATAAATCAAAGCCTATGATTCATGAGGAGAAATTTAACACATGTTGAGTCACTTTCTTCTGGAGGCCATAACTTGAGTTCTTGAAGTTTGAATTGGGAAAACGATAGTTAATTTGGAATATAGAGATGTGAAGAACATTTTGGAAATGGTTTCCATGACTGAAGTGGAATCCATTATGCTCAAAAAATTAAAACATAGTTGTGACTATTTCTAGCTTGGTAGTAATTTATTTTGGAAAAATGATTTATTAAACGAATTTCTGAACTTCTAAAATAGGGCCTGATTTGGAGGAAAATATCTAAGTTCAAGATTTAGTTCAGTTAGCACAAAAAGGGAAAAATAAGCCTAGCTATAAAGTATCTCCAAGAAGATGAATGAAAGCTTATAAAAAATATGTGAAGCATATTTTAGAGATATATCATTCCATCCATCATTCCTTTGTTATTATTATTATTTTATTTGGTCCACAAGATCCCTACCGTAGTTCATTTGTATGAATTCATTTCCTTTTATCATTTAAATATCAGGAACGCTATGTTGTGTGATAGTCACACACTTTGTTTGAACTTGAACTACAATTTGTAATATTTTCTACTCATGTAGAGGGCTATTCTAAGAGTTCATAAATTTATGGTTTCAAGACTTTTTTTAACAAAGCATGAGCTCTAATGTATGATTCTCCTGTGAATCTTGCAATTTTATATGAATAAAATAGTTTAAAGCTATATGGAATTATAGTCCATTAGTATTTTTTTAATGTTTATGACTATTTATTCAAACTTCTTTTCCTTTAAACCACTTGTTCCTCTAACATGGGTAGACTATTGAATGCTATTTTTATTAATTTGAGCAAACACATTGAAAATGTGATTGTGAAAAAGGAGTACCATCTGTTGAAATTATAGTGTTGCAATGACTAGAGTATTTTTTCACAATTGAAAACTAATTATGATGATATAAATTCTTCCTTATTTATACATTTGTCAACAAGTAGATATACATGAAAAATTCAACCATTAATTCTTCAACAAGAGCAGTAAATAGATATCTCAATAGAAAATGAAAAATAGACAATAAGTAAGAGACAAGAGGCACCAAGATTAGGCTCACAACCATGAAAAAACCCACTAGGGGAAAAACCAAAATTATTTTCTTATCATAGAGAGATTCAGTCCATCAATAGTACATCAAGCTGTTCCGTCAAATAAAAATTAGTCATCAATCAAAGGTTGCTCATAGAAGGATAGGTAAAACACTTTTGTCTAATAAAAAAGGTTTGCATAGAGAGGCCGAAACTTAGGCCTGTAGCTACAGTTATAGAAGGCTAAAATTATCACTGTAGTTACCATAGAAGATGCCAACGAATTGTCCAAAAAAACTTCAACCCAAAATTACTATCAAAACCCCCAGTCAAAATTAGGTGAATGTCACATAAAAAGAGTGAGCTATCAATCAGATTCTTATGTATATTTCGATCTCAAAATATGAATAGAACAAATACCAAAAGATGTTGAAATTTCCCAAGTCAAGAGTAGTCAACAAAAGGAATCAATGTAGTTGAAGTGAAAAGCCCTTATTTGACCTTTGAATGTGTAGACAAGTTCTAATATTGCAGACCAGATTGTTGTGAATTATGGTGGACGAAATGAGGACCAACAAGCTCTAATATATAAGTGTCATGTGAGGGATAATTATCCCTAATTAGTTTGACATGAATTCTTCTTAGATCCGACTTGTAGGAATAGATGGGTCGAATTGAAGATGACAAAAAAATAAATTCTTCTTGACGTTTTTGTAATGAATTTTTTTGACCATATCTACATTAATTTTCAACACTCCCTCTTAGCTAGGAAGGTAGTTTTTCATTCTCTCTCAAGATAATTATTACCGACCAATCCATAGGTCTCATGGCCTACAACTTAAGGAAGATAATATAATCCAAGTTTCTCTCTCTCAAAATCATCATAAGGAAATATAAATAGCATCCATATCAATGCATCTCCTTGGCCATGAGGTCTCATGGCACACAAACTAAGGGAGGAACCAAAAAAGAGTATCATATACCACAATGTATCACAAAACTCATCCTACAGGAGGAACCATCAATACATATCATTGAAAATAATGTCTCATGGCACACATACTATAACAGGAATCATTAATACATATCCCAGACAACAATGTCTCACCGCACATAGCCTGAGAGAGGAATCATCAATACATCTCCTGGAAAATAATATCTCATGACACACAATATATGGGAGGAATCATCTATACATCTCTTAGAAAAAAAAATCTCATGGCACACAACCTATGGGAGGAATCATCATTACATCTCCGATACAATAAATATCTCATGTCACATAGCTTACAGGAGGAATCATAAATACATGTCCCTGAAAACAATGTCTCATGACCCACAAACTACGAGAGGAATCATCAATACATATATCAAACAAAAATGTCTCATGACATAGATCATATGGGAGGAATCATCAGTACATCTCCTGGACAATAATGTCTCACGGTACATAGTCTACGGGAGGAATCATCAATACATCTCTTGGACAACAATGTATCATGGCACACAACCTATGAGAGGAATCATGAATACATATCCTGGACAACAATGTCTCATGACACACAACCTATGGGAGGAATAATCAATACATATATTGGAAAAAAATGTCTCATGTCACACAGCCTATGGGAGGAATCATCAATACATCTCCTGGACAACAATGTCTCACGACGCACAACCTATAGGAGGAATCCATCAATATGATTCTATGTAATCAATGTTCCCTCTTCAAGGGACTTATCAATCATTCCAGTTTGTTCATATAATCATCAAGAACCAATTCAAAATCACAAATGTAGCCATGGTGGATCTCAAACACAAGAGAATTTAATTGTTCATTCATCTTCAACCAGGGCTTCTCTCAGAATCAAACATCAACAAATATCA
Organism: Pinus albicaulis; assembly: GCA_034641835.2. Lineage (NCBI taxonomy): Eukaryota > Viridiplantae > Streptophyta > Pinopsida > Pinales > Pinaceae > Pinus > Pinus albicaulis. The sequence continues at coordinate 912,182,995 of CM076576.1, read as the reverse complement.
GAAAACAATAGTAGACTTTAGTAGTTGCTTCTCACACAAGCAATCATTGGAAACCATAGTATAGTTCAATAGACAATAAGTGGATTCTCACAGAAGCAAACATCAACAACCACAATAGAATACAGGAGACCATAATCAAATCCAATAGATAATAATAGAATTCAGTAGATAGATCAACAAACCAATCAGTGAATCAAATAAGTCAACATTAGAGTATTTTATCTTCTTCAAATAATTCAATAGATATAATCCATTGTAGGTGTAACACCCTCTTGCCACTTCTACCCAAGTAACTGGCCAACCAGGGTAAACATGTGATGAGAGGATATTATAATGAGATTCAACCTCCTATGCAACCTTAAGGAAGTGGAACTGAAAAAAACACAACCTACAGACCTTGTACATCAACAACAACAACCTCAGGAGGTAGCTCAACCATCTAGGCCTCTTACCCCTAGGTCACACTAAAATTTTGACCACTTTGAGCTATAATTGTGGGAATAAATAATATTCTAATGACCAAGAGGCTATATCCCTGGGAACAACACTGCATGCCAACGCTCAGGGCCCCAAAAACTCAGTTTTGTAACCTACAGGATTTGAGCCACCTTTTTAGGCCCAAAACCCAGTGCTTTTCCCAGAATTTCATGAAAAGTTCAGAGATGATAAATAAGAATATTACAATGATAAAGAAGCAATCACATCAATAATAACTCATCTATACCCCTCCTAGCCATGATAGGAATTTTTTCAAACATGTCACAAGCATGAAAGCTACATGTATAAATGAAAGAAGAAAGCATAGGGGTATCATACTTATTTGAGAATCACTAAGAAGCATTGATCCCTTACATCATTAGCTGAAATACAATCTATTTGACCATAGATACATTGTGTACTCATTTACAGGTAAAAACATGGGGAGAGCCATACATCATCACTGTAAAAATACATGCTCATAACCGACATAATAACAAAAAAATGCCATGGGTACAACAATAATAGAATCCACATATAAATGAGTACATATTACCAAATACCAAGGGAATGAATTTCTCATTAATAAATGTAGAATCCAACCAGATATGTGACTTCCACATTCCACTCGACCATAGATTGGCTGAGCCAAGTATCTCTTCAGCCAATCACCCCTATGCCATATTCCAAGCATGAATGTGGGATTTCATCAAACACATCAATCAAAACCAATCTAGGGCTTCCAAAGGCTAAACCACCTCAACCCTCAACCAATTATTCCACCTCATGATCAAACATCACAACCATCATGAATTGGTCTCTATCCAAGTTTCTCCAGGGCTCGAAAGTGTTTGTTCCAACAAAGGTTCTAGGAATAGTAACTCAACCCCAAAACTAAAGGAATCATTAGAACCAACCAGAAAAAAATCAATGGAAATAAAACAACAACACCATGGCTATCCAGGAAATGGTAAGGCTAGGAAAATACACATGGATACACCATGCATGCCAAAACTAGTTAGGAAAACATACATGCAACTCGATACCTGCAATAAAATCTCATTGTAGTTGTTGATTCCAATGTTTTCTTGTTCTTTCCTTCTCTTCCCTTGCCTTCTTGCTCCAAATCACCAAGTATCCATACTCTCCAAGAAAAATCTAAGTATCCAAGAGTATGAGAGAGAGAGAGAGAGAATAATGAGAGAGCTCAAAAAATGAACTCACAATAGCTTACTAACTGATCCTTAGAAGCATTTTTATTAATGTGGCTTCTATTTTCTTCATTTTCCTCCTCACATGCAATCTATGACCTTTCACCTTCCTTTTCTGCTATTTTCCATCATTTTCATAAATAAATGCTAATAAATGTGTAATGCCTTTCCAATTCGTTTTCCATTGCCTTTGCGAATTTCCTTTAGCCATAATAAACCGAATGAACACTTGCTAGGATGTTTTTCCCAACATTCATCTTGGAAAAAGTGTCCCATCAACTGTGGTTATTATTTTTTAAACTTTTATTACATGAAATTTTCATGAGGGCTGTTATAGTATAAATATGTTGATAGAATTGAAACCACTCAAGAAATTTAATCTAAATCAAGAGGCACAATTCTACTCTATATTTCTACATGATATCAAAGTTGGATTCACATTAGAACAAGAATTTCAAAGTTGTTCCTTAGGAGGTTTGAATTTGCAGCTTTAGTGTAGTAGGATCTATTCAAAGTTGGGAGAATGGACTTAAATGGAATGGGATTAGAGTATGCCTTGGAAGGAAACTCAAATTTCATTGCCTGTATGGATCTCATGGAGGCGATGATTGATGAGAAAAAATTGCTATAATATGTCAAGAAAGAAATTCCAAAACCAAGATTAGTTAATGTCGAGAACTTGGCCCAATGGAAGAAAGATGTAGCCAAGACGAGGATAATAATATTGGAGGGAGTGTGAGACCACATTGTCACAAATATCCATGGGAAAGAAACTCCTTTTGCAATGTGTAATGCAGTGACATATCTCTTCAAGAATAACAATTGCCATAGAAAATTGGGCCTAAAAAACAAACTTTGAAATATCAAGATGAAAAAGAATGATACTAGGAATTTGGCTTATGTGATCCATAAAATGTGTATAAAAAATTTCGGTGAAAATCACATCAAAGAAGATTTTGTCGTCGCGTTTCAAACCAGCTAGTGTGGTTCATCATCAGGACAAGATGAGAAATATGATCTAGGACCCATTTTAAATAGATAAGGAAAGCTCCAACTAGTCGTTGTAAAATAATGGCTAGTTTGAATGGAATAAGAAATTTAATTAAAAATTAAATAACAGTTGTAATATTATTTATTTATTATTTAATTAATAATTATATTATAATTTGAATATAATATAATATTTTTATTTTCTTACTTAATAATTAATTTAATTATATATCATATAATTAGAATTCATTGATAATTATAAGTTATATAATTTTAATATATTCTTATTTAATTTACTTAATAGGAATTTTTAATAAGTTAAAACATATTATCTATAAAAAAACATTAATCAAAAGAAGAAGAAGAAGAAGAAGAAGAAGAATAAGAAAGAATTAAATAAAAAATATAAAGAATAGAAAGGGAGAAAGAAATCAAGGACCAGAGGAGAGGAAAAGACAAGAGGGAGAACCGGGGGGGGGGGGGGGGGAGATGAAAACCGACAACTAAGAGTAAAGGGAAAAAATCCAAAATCTGCTAACACTCCACCCATCATCCTTGTTAAGGTTAACCGAACTCTTTTCGATTTCCAAGGCTACCCTCAACTTTTGGTGGTGGAAACAGTTAATGCTCGCAATAAACTCATCATCTTCAATGAAAATGTGATGCTTTGTCTTTTCATCATGCTCTACTAAGGTAGAGGAGCCTGATCTATTATGTTTAAGGTCAGTGACATGTTCATGAATTCTTCGACTAATGGATCGACCAATTTCACCGATGTAAGGCGTCCCACAGGAGCATAGAATCAAGTAAACACCCTTACCATCCTTAGGGAAAATCGGGTCCTTAACCGATCCAAGCGAACTTCGAATGGTGCGGAGGGGCTTGAAGGTTGAGGAAACATTATGTATCCTTAGGATCCTAGTGATTTTATCAGTCGTACCTTGGATAAACGGAAGGTGAACTCCAGATAACCGATCACAATGATCTTTCTTATCCCTAGGACCTTTTTCAGCTTTTTGAAAATCTCTAAGACAATGAACCTTGCTATAGCCATTCTTAATGAAAAATTTAAGGATATGAGATTTTTCACCTTCAAAGTGGTGTTCATAAAAAATTCTAAAGGCTCTAGTGGTTAGGGTACTGAGAACCCCTAGCTTCTGAGCAGGGAAATGATGAGAACAAGCATGTAAATACTCCTCAGTGTGTGTCTTATTTATAAAGACTTGATGAGAGAAAGAACCTTATTCATTCCTAGAAATAAGGACATCAAGAAAGGGCAGTCTACCATCCACTTTGAATTCCATGGTGAACTTAATGAAGTCAGATTGATCATTAAGATGCTATAAGAAAAGGTCCAATTTGTCTTTGCCATGGGGCCAAACCACACGGGTGTCATCTACAAACATTTTCCAAAGCCTAAGTTGAAAAAGGGAGGAGGAAAGGGCCCTTGATTCAAAGTCTTCCATGAAAATATTACCCACAACCGGGGATAGGGGGAACCCATGGCCACACCACAAGTTTGTTCAAATAATTCACCCTCGAAATTGAAGAAGTTTGAGGTTAGACAATTCTCAACAAGATGAGGAGTATTAGGATCCGTGACCCGAGAAATGGCATAGATAGCTTCCCTAATAGGAATGAAAGTGTATAAAGAGACAACATCAAAACTAAAAAGTCTATTATAGAGATCAAATTTTATGCCTTTCAATTCATTAATAAAAGAGGATGAGTCTTTGACAAAGGAGTTGGTACGTCCCACAAGAGGTTTAAGCTTACTGGCTAAAAATTTAGCGAGAAAATAAGTCGGACCACCTATGGTGTTGACAATGTGGTGAAGGGGAGCTCCATCCTTATGAATATTAGGAATACCAAAAATTCTCGGAGTGAGGGGGTTGCTCTCAATAACATCTTTACTCAGGGAGCCAACAATGCTACTCGATTTAATAACTAAAGAAATTTCTTTTGAAACTTTTTTAAGGGGATTTTTGTCCAACTTCTTGTAGCTCCCACTATTAAGAAGGTGATCCAACATCTTATTATGATAATCCTCTTTGTTTAAAATAACCGTAGCACCTCCCTTATCCACCTTCAGAACAAAAATGTCCTTGTTATTGTTTAAGGATTTAAGAGCCTCAAACTCATGTTTTCTAATGTTGCTCTTAGGGGGCTTATCTTTTCTGAGGATCATGGCACAATCTAGCCTAATTGTGTCTTTAGTAGCATCAAGAAAATCTCTAATCCCGTATTCTATATCACAAATAATGTCTTGAATAGGGATTTTTTTAGGAGCAAGAGCATAATTGAGACCCTTATCCAACAAATTGTAGACATGAAGATCAAAGGAAAAACTGGAGAGATTAATAACAGTCGTATTCGTTGGGGAGGACTATTTCACAATATCTCACAATATTTACACAAGTTCATGATGAGCTTGGATGGGTTGGTGTGAATGTTGTATAATATGACCTAGTGAGCCTAACTCTTCTAAGCCTCCCCAAAAGTCAGCATAGCTTCCATGACTCGGTGAACGTGAGGGAGAAATTACCGAATTGGGAATGCTTATGGTTTGATTTGGTACAAAAAGATATTAGGCGAAATAATAGAGATGGAATTTCATCTAAGGGAGAGGACAAGGAAATTTTTTCATTTTTTGGAAAGGGAAAGAAGGGAAAAGGGAAGAAGTCTCAAACCAAACCAAAATTTAGCCAAGGGGGAAATAAGAAATATTTTTCCAAAATAAAATGCTTCAATTTTCATCAATTCAAGCACTATGCTAAAAAGTGTCGACATAAAAAGTATAGAAATAAGAGCTCAGGAGGAGTAGAAAGTGAAGCATTGGCTTCACAGTTCGAGCTAGACTTCACCCTTATCGCATGCATGGCCAACACTATGATGGGGAGTGTGTGGTACTTGGAATCAGATGCCTCATTCCACATGACAGGGTGTAGAGAGTTTTTCAGTGAATTGAAGTAGAAATATATCCAGATTCATATTGATCTTGGGGATGACAAAATGTATAGTGCTATTGGGATTGGTATAGTAGCCTTTAAGAGGGAGTTAGGATCTCCTCTTCACTTCAAATATTTCATGTTTGTTCTAGGATTGAAGAAGAACCTCATCTATGTAGTAATTTTGGAATACTATGGTTGTGATGTGATCTTCAGTAAATGTAAAGCTTTTATGAGGCGCATAGCCATTGGACAGGTAAAGCCGATTAGGGTTCCTGTGAAGAACCTATAAAATATTGATGTGGAGGATTGTGTTGCATTAATCAGTAGGGAAGATAAATTTTAGAGTCGTGATGTCAGTGAGCTATGGCACATGATATTGGACCATTTGCATCATGACACCTTAAATATTACTCCAAAACTAACTATTGACCTCCCAAAAGGAGCACTTGCTCAACAAGATGTCTACAAGGGTTGTACCTTGGGAAAGTATTTATTAGTTGTGGAGCCTGATTATCTTCTTTATTTATATGTATCTTTGTGTTGGAACCCTATTCTTAATCGGGCAACAACGCCGCCCATTGTTTGATCGCCATCAGGGGGGTCAAAGGGGGGCGAAGATGACCTTTTGGAGCCCCCCCCCTCACAGGGGGTTTTGGAGGCATTACCCCCGAAGCTAAAAATAGATGCAAAATTGCCTTGTAAAATATTGCAATTTCGTAGTCAATCTAGGTCGTTCATTAGGTGGATGATTTGACGGTAGAAGTTATGTTTAATTTAGGTTTTTTTGCCCTATAAGGAAACCCCTCTATTGTATGAGGGTATTGTATTGCGTCTGTGTGTTGTGTATATATTTTGAGCGAGAAATAACAAGGGGGAATATGTGAGAGAGTAGAGGATATTATAGTGGATCTGTTGTAGGTTGTGTCTCTTCATTTCACTGGATAATATAAAGGAAGGGCTGGTTGTTTCCGTGGACGTAGCCCAAGTTGGGTGAACCACATATATATGTGTCTCTCTTGTTTTATATGTTTTATGTGTTTGTGTTTCCACATATTTTATGTGTTCCATTGCTCTGTAATATATAATTTTCTAACAGTATTTGAAATCCACATTCCATGGTCGAGACATAAAAGCACATTCAATACCGAAGAGAGTCCGCTATGATGTTTATGGACCCTTATTGATAGCCTCCACTGCCAGACACAAATACTATGTTATTTTTATTGATTATTTCTCAAGGAAGTGCTTGATATTCTTCATGCTAAAGAAGGATGATACATTCTCAAAGTTTGTACAATTCAAGGCACTAATTGAAAAAGAGATCAATAAGAAGGTGAAGGATCTTAGGAGAAACAATGGAGGTGAGTATGTTTAGAATTAATTAAAGTATTTCTATGCAAAAGAAGGAATTTAAAGAGAGTTAACAGAACCCCACAACCCATCGCAGAATCGGGTAGATGAGAGGAAGAACCAAATATTTCTAGGAGTTGCAAGAGTTATGTTACATGACCAAGGCCTACCACTGCACTTGTGGGGAGAGGCATGTAACAAAAAAATCTACTTGAAAAATGACATTCCTCATTGGATTGTTGGTATGATTACACTGGAGGAGGATTTATCGGGGATAAATTTAGATGTATCTCATTCCAGGATTTTGGATACTCTGTTTACTACCATGCATCCAAATATTTGAGGAAGAAACTTGAGCCAATAACAGAGTTAGGAGTTTTTGTGTGTTAAACCAAAACTCCACACATTTACTTTGTGTAGTTAGCTTCCCTCAGAATTACAATTGTGCAAAGGGATGTGAAGATTGATGTGGAGAAATCAATGTGGTTCTCTCTTGAGAGGGAGCTTCAAATACCACCAGAAGAAGATATTTTAGCTCCAAAGTAGAAGCCTCAGGAATTTGTGGATCAACCACAAATTGAGGAGCATAGAGGAGGAAAACTGGAGACATCCACTCAAGAAGAACCATCTAGAGAAGGCAGAAAAAGAAATAGAGAATCTGATAGATTAGTGTAGGATGTGAGGGAGGGTGTGGGAGCTCCTTCAAATCTGTGCAAGCAAAGGGGGTCACCTAAGAGGTACACTGGCTACATCGCACTAATGATTGAGCTTGTAGAGAATGAGCCATCCTATTTCAAGGAAGAAGTTGAGAAACCTATTTGGCTTGATGAAATGGTGGATATATATGAATCCATTGTAAATAACAATATTTGGGAAGTCATCCCAAGACCAACGGATAAATAAATTGTGGGTTCGAGATGGATCTTCAAGGTTAAGCATGCAACAGATGAAAGCATAGAGAATTATAAGGCTAAGTTTGTGGCCAAAGGATTCTCTCAAGTTGAGGGAATTGACTATGAGGAAACCTTTGCTACCATATAAAGGTATTCATCCATTAGATCAATTCTTGCACTAGCTACGCAGATGGGGTCGAAGATCCACCAGATGGATGTAAAAACAACATTTATCAATGGTGTTATTGAGGAGGAAGTGTACATCGAGCAACCAGAAGGTTTTGATACATTTGATCAGGAGTATCATGTGTGCAGACTTAGGCAAGAATTTTATGGTCTCAAGAAGGTACCCCGAGCTTGGTACACAATGATAAAAAGTGATCTCACTAGATTGGGCTTCACTATCATATTTTGGTAGAAGGTAAATTTATTATCATTTTCTTATATGTTGATGATTTAATATTGATAGGTGATGAGAAACTGATCAGATCTTGCAAGGAGGACCTTGCAAGGGAATTTGAGATGAAATATATGGGTCTCATGCACTACTACCTTGAGCTAGTAGAATGGAAAGATGATGGGGAATTTTTTTTGTCTCAAGGCAAGTATTCCATAGAGATGCTACATATATTTTTCATGGAGAGTTGTAAACCCATGGAGACACCTTTAGCGACCAACTGGAGGAAGGAGGATGCAACAAGAGGTGAAAAGGTGGATGCTACCATTTATCAGCAGTTAGTGGTTTCACTGTGTATCTTGCGAACACATGACTAGATATGTGCTATGCAGTGAACTAGATGAGCCAAGCTATGGTTAGACTGACTAAATTATATTGGAGGGAATATAAGCATATTTTACAATACCTCAAAGTTACTACCCAATATGGATTGTGCTATAGATTGACAAAGGGAGTGAATTGTGTGGCTTCACAAATGAATATTGGGTAGGGATTCCATTTGACCAAAAGAGTACATTAGGTGGAATTTTTAGTGTTGGGTCCACAACAGTTTCCTGGTACAACAGGAAGCGGATATTTGTGATGCTCAACTTGGTAGAAGCAAAATAAATGGTTGCAACTCAAGAAACATGTGAGGTGATATGGATGAGAAAGATACTTGTGGGACTATTTGGTCAGATGTTGGATCCAACTGTGATTTATTTTGATAATCATAGTTTCATCAAGCTCTCTGAGAATCTGGTATTTTATGATTGAAACAAGTATATAGATATCTGGTATCATCATTTACAGGATTGTGTGGAGAGGCGGATAATGTTGCTACAATACATTCTGATAGAGAAACAAGATACTGACATCCTAAAAAAGGATTTTTCAAGAGGGAAGTTTGAATTTCACAGATGCAAGAGAGGGTACTTGATAATCCCTTTCTTGCTAAGAGGGAGTGTTGAGAAGTTTAGCAATAAAGTCTCAATTTGACTTTGCCTTGGTCAAATTGAGAAAATTCGAATTTCCACATCAATAAACAACTTGGAGGTAGTTAACTAAGGTAACATGGCTCTTTTCACTCAATCAGATCAGTAAAATTGATTTAAAGGGCTTGGAGTCTAGTTATATATGTGTGATTGCTAATTTGTAGAAATCCAATTTATTTATTTCCAATTGTATTTAGTTAAACTAGTTCTAATTGTTTATAGAACTAGTTGGAGGTCAATTGTGCTGTGGGATAGCAGTATAACTCAGTGACAATACAGTAAATTGATCAATCAACCAAAAATATCTAGTTCATGTAGAGAATTATAACTCCCCAAATGTGGTGGAGATTCCAAGGCAGTGTAACTCATTTGTAGACTATTCTTGAGTGTACAGGCGTTGCATGCAATTAGAGAATCAAACTTTGGAATTGCGCAACAAAGTGGAGGATAATTCCTAAAAAATAGGGGCCTGATTCTTCATTATTTGCACAAGGAATTAGGGGCTGAAGCAAAGGCATAAATTTACCAATTTTGGGTTAGAGCTTCTCATTGAGCAGAGATATAGGTTATTCACTTGTAGGTTGAGCTCAGAGCGAGCTAGCAATTGTAATACATTCTCTATTCATCTAATTAATATAAGCATGATTAAGGGGTTTTTAACAGTTGGTTTCCCCTAGATAAATATGTGTACTTGTGTATGTTATTGATGCATGATTGTGAATGTTGTTCTAATTTGTGAATTAATTTCCATAGAGTAGTAGAGTAGAATTGTGTCTCTTGATTTAGTTAAAAAAATTTGAGCAGTTGCAATTCTATCACCATATTTATATAGTTCCAAAGATATAAATAGGCTCATGCATCAAAATAAACTCCCTATTACACATAAGTGATCTACATAGAAGAATCACAGACTCGTCTTTAGCATATCTAGATCAACATTGGTATTTAAAACTTCTAGCCACCTTTATGTAAACATGCTTCAATTAGGTTTATGTTGTTTGCTCCCTCTGAGTACAGAGCCTATCAAAAATATTCTTGTCACATTGTTCTTCTATCATTTCCAATTATTTCCACACCTTGGAAGTATCCATTATGTACGTACAATTCTCACTAGGAGGCTATCGAAGAACAAGAACAACCAAGCAAGCTAAGAGACTCATAATGGAATACTCAATAGAAATAATTAAGATAATACTTATATTTTGAGAGTTTCTCAACTACTGCTTGATAATCCATTTATTTTGAGAGTTAACATCATTAAGGAGTCCACATTATCAAGAAGTTCACATTATCAAGAAATCCACATAATAATTAAAGAGTTTACATCATCATTAAGGAGTTCTCATCATCAAAAAATAGTTCACGAAGTCCAAGTAATTAAGGATTCAATATCATCATCATAATCAAGGAGTATACATCATCAATGAGTCCACATCATCATCATCATCATCAAGGAGTCTACGTTATCATCGACTCCATATCTTCATAATCATTGAGTAGTCTACATCGTTAAAGAATTATCATCATCATATCATCATGAAATCCATGTCATCATCAAGAAGTTGAACATATCATCACCATTTAATCATGAATAATTTCATCATCAAGGAGTCCATATCATCAAGGAGTTCATGTTATCAAGAGTCCACATCATCAATGAGTCAACATCATTAACTAATCCACATTATCAACAAGGAGTTCACATAATTATAAAGAAGTCCATATCATCAATGAGTTCATGTTATCAACCAGTCCATGTTATCATGATCATCAAGGAGTCTAGTCCAATTCATCATCAATGAGTCCACAGTACCATAACTAACATAATTAATGAGTCCATATCGTCAAAAATTACATGTCATCAACGAATCCATGATTCCATGAGTTCATGTTATCATCATCATCAAGGAGTCTGTCCAATTCATGATCTATGAGTCCATGTCATCAACAAGTCCACATTATCATCATTAACATCATCAATGAATCCATGTTATCATCAAAGAGTTCTCATCATTATCATGAATCAATATTATCATCACCGAGTATTCATCATCCTTATCATCATCAACGAGTCCAAATCATGAGTTCACATTACCAACAAGCCTACATCCTTTTCAACTCCCTCTTAATATTAGTACTTTTGAGTCTAGTAATTCTTTCACATCATCAAGGAGTCCACATCATTAGTAATGATTTAAAAACAAAACAAAATCACAAAATACTTATATTTTTAGATCATGACAAATCCCTTTAAATTTCTTTGCACATTATGTCACAATATTGCATCAAGGTTTTGCTTCATTTTTCAAAAAACATGTTTCATCAACGGGAAGCATTACAGAAATTTTGAGGTAAAAAATGGGCCTTTAAAAAAAATAATTAAAAAAAAAACAAATTTATAGGAACGAATAGGATTCAATATGATGATTTCAACCATGGGGGATGATTGAATTTTTTTGGAGTAAAAAGGTAAAAAGATAAAAAAAAATAAAAATAAAAACTATATTTTCAACTCATATTTTCAACTTATCTCCCTATGATTTTACTCAAATTTAAAGTGGGAGCACTCCTGGATGAAAAATTTATTTTTTCATCCAAGGTGTACCCATTTTGCATACTTTCGATGGAACATACTACACAAAAAATGTGAAATATATGAAAAAATGTAACTACAATCATGCTTTTCATGTATTTCACATTTTTCGTGTAGGTCCATCGAAATTATGAAATGTGGGTACTCCTTCACGTTTTTTCATATATTTCACATTTTTCATGTAGTATGGTCCATAAAAAGTATGCAACATGGGTATTCCCTAGATGAAAAATAAATTTTGCATCCAACGAGTGCTCCTTCTCGAAGTTTGAGTAAAATTGTAGGGAGATAAGTTGAAAATACGATTTGAAAAAATAATTTTTTTCCCCTCCAAAACTTGATGAGGTAATCTAATATTATTGTTATTTCCACTATTATTTTATAATATTCCTTAGGAGGCCTATTTTATACCTCAAAATTTCTCTAATTCTTCAACATTATGAACATCAAGGTCCTTACATTTTCCTCTTTCCATCATGCTCAACATCATCTTGCTTCCTTCATAGTGTATTTGCGATTTTCATTAACAAGCACAACCAAGAAAAAACTAAAAAAATAAGAGCATTATGTCAATTTTGACAATCTATGGTTTTCATGATTTCTCAACAATTTTATTCTAGGGTTTTGGGTATAAACCCTAGATATCTCATGACATATCCTTATATGGTTTTGAGTTTCAACGGAAACATCTAGCCCTAGGGATTTAAATTTCAAGCCCTAGGTTTTATTTTTATTTCAACCCTTTCTAGGGTTTTACCACATTCCTTAGATGATCATTTCAAAATTTATATTTTTCAAACCCTAGATGTTAGTTTCCAAGAGCTAGGGTTTCTTGAGAGGGAACAATAAATGAGGGTTAGGGTTTTCACTATTCTAGGTTTTTCCAATCCAAGTCCCATCAAGGGTTTATAAACCCTGGACACCAAAATCCTTAAAAAATTTGGATCTACAAGCCCTATATTATTATCATGTAAATTAAGCTACAAAAACCTAATTTAAAACAAAATTTTACATACCTCTTCACCTTTACTTCACCTCATGTCTTTTTACAAGGATCGTTCTTCAAAGGCATGCTTCACAATGTCTTGATCTCACAAAAAAATGTAGAAATATTTGACATGAGCTTAGAGATCACACTAAGTTATTGTAATGAATGTGGGCTACAGAGTCATGTATTAAATCATACCACTATGATGACCCCGGGTCTATAATAAAGCCACTATCTAGCCATCATTGTCATAGCTTCACACTTTTATCTTCACTTTTTTCATTTGAATTAATATGATCTTCTCATCGAGATGGATCAACTTTATGCCCATAATACTGACAAAAATAAACCCTATGTGGTTGATCACAAAAATAGATATAGAGGAGTATGAATTTCTCACTATAAGAACATAACAAGATCGATGTCACAAAATTTTGATTAAGATAACTCAAATATCAGTAGCCATAACACATGAATTCAGACCACAAATAGGATATTATCTTTAGGAAAGTCATACCACAAAATCATAGGTAAATTTTTCCTTCATATTGCTCATATTGATCCGGATTTATGCAGGAACGCAACAGAATAAACACATAACCATAAAGATAGAGATGCAGCGGAAATAACACTTCATTTCATTAATATCAAAGAACTGAAATTTGCTTACAGACAGAATGGAAATAAAACTAGCTAGGGCACTGGTAGCTATCTCTGGGAAGAGATGTGGCGGCTACAGGCCTCTGAACTGCTTTACAATGAGGCGCGAGGGCCTATTTATTATTGAGAAACAATGGAGAACCCTAAACATCCCAAAAACCTAACCCTGGGAGATGAAGCGCCAAAACTATGGGCCCCGTTTGGGTAAATTGGTGTTTCAACTTCCCAGGGACGTAACTTTGGCATACTATCTCCGTTTGACGCATATGATACATCATTAGAAAGCTACCTCAGGAACTACGGTGTCGGGGCCAATTTTATCGAGACCGAAATTCTTTGAGCGCTTTCACTAAGGTGAAAGTTAAGACACTCAAAACGGCTTCGGAAGTTCAGGACCCGAAAAACTGCTAAAAATAGTAAGTTATGCCGAAACTGAAAAACTGAAAGAGACAATGGTGGGGGGCCATGTGGAATAGGTGGGTGGCCACCAATATCCACCTGGATCATTCCTCCCCCCTTAGGAAGCAATGGTCCCCATTGCGTTAAGTTCCTCCATGAGATGAGGAAATTTCTGCTGAACTTGGTCCCTGGTGAACCACTTTCCTTCGTGCAGGAGTTGGCCAGCTTTGACAACCCGATACAGTTGGATCTTCTGTTGGCGAGTGTTCTTGATTTGCATGTCCATGATACAATCTGTGGTGGCCTGTTCCATGCAGTCTGGGTTTAACTCTGTTGGTGTGAGTTGTTCTGCAATGTCCGAGGTGTCCAGTAGAGGTGGGGAAGTAAGGACGAAGGTGATCCACATTGAAGACTGGGTGCAGACCAAGGAAGGGAGGAATACTAAGCTCGAAAGCATTGTTCCCTACGGCCTTGGTGATGGTGTACAGCCCGTATCGGAGCGGGCGAAGCTTGCGGTGAGGTCCAGTGGGGCGCTCCTTCTACAAATGCATCCATACTTTATCGCCCACCTGGAAGTTGTGTGGCACCCGGTGTTGATCATACTTTTCTTCTTCTTCATTAACTCATCAAAATATATCATGGTGCTGTTGGCGGATGTGTTGAATGGCTAGGTAGGCTACTTGCTTTTGTATTAATTGGACGTCTTTGTTGAATCGGCCTGACATTTGTAAATGTGCTCGCTCGTCAATGGGACATAGTGGGCGGAATCTGACCCACAGAAAGGGGCTATGACAGAATTAGTGAAACTGGTCTGCTATGTTGTACATAAGGGAGGCTCTCGTCCCATGTGCGTGGATACTTTGAATTGTACATACACGAATGTGTACAATCGTGCAACCCATGTCCTACGTACGTATTTTGAGATGGAAAGGCTGCCAGACTTGGTGAGCCTTGTGTCCATCATTGACCAGAGGCTGGACCAAAATGTGCTGAGGAACCTGCTATCTCGATCTGATATGATAGACTGTGGGATCCCAAAGTGCACCCATACTCGTTCAAAGAAGAGTTTAGCAGTAGCTTCTGCTGTGATATTCTTCTTACAGGTCGCCATAATGGCCATCTTTGAGAATCTGTCAACGACCATGAAAACACAGTCATTGCCATTCTTAGTAGAGGGCAGGCCCGACATGTAATCCATGGAGATGGATTCCCAAGGTCGACTAGGGGTAGGTAGTGGAGTATATAGGCCTTGCTTCTTGATGGTCGGTTTGGCAATGGCACAAGCAGTGCAGGATCTGATGTGCTTCTTGACATCCTTTCGAAGGTTCGACCAATAGAAATACTTCTGTAGTATTGCTACTGTTTTCTCGACCCCGAAATGCCCAGCGACTCGACTGTAGTGTGCTTCCCATATCATCTTGGCACGCTCGCTTGAAGGAACACAAAGGTGTCCCAGGTGACATAAAAGTGCATCTTGAAGGTGAAAATTTGGAACTTGCGTGCCCCCCAAGAGTGCCTTGTAAGTGTGGCCGAATTCTGGGTCACTCTCATAGAGAAGCGGCCAATCAGAAGTCTCGTGCCCACGAGAGTTGAGCACGGTGGTGAGCGCCACGATCGGTGGTCGGCTGAGGCAGTCTGCAACATTATTGGTGCTACCCTTCTTGTACTTGATGTTCAAATGAAACTGTTGCAGATATGTGGACCACTTCTGATGGCGATCATTCTGCAACTTCCCTTGTGTCTGTATGAACTGCAGGGGCCGGTGGTCCGTGTGGATGATTGTTTCCTTCCCCAAAATGTAATGCTTCCATTGTCGACAGGCTTGCACAATGGAATACATTTCTTTGTCATAGGTGGGATACTTGCGAACTGTCTCAGACAATGTCTCACTGTGATATGCCACTGGATGTCCCTGTTGAGTAAGAACTGCCCCAATAGCATAGTCGGAGGCATCTGTCTCGATCTCAAATGGCTGCTGCAAGTCTGGTAAGGTGAGCACTGGGGCAGAACAGAGGCGATTTTTCAATTCTTTGAACGCCTTCTGTTGAGGTTCCGACCAAAAGAATTTTGCTCTCGCTCCTCCTTTGGTGACTTGGCTCAAGGGCCAAGTGATATGAGAGAATCCAAACACGAATCTACGGTAGAAATTAGCAAGACCCAGAAAGCTGCGAAGCTCTGTTATAGTAGTCGGGGCTGGCCAATCCCGAATGACTTGGATCTTGGCTGGATCCACATGCACCCCCCTTTCATCAATAATGTATCCTAGATATTGAACCTGGGTCATGCCAAACATGCACTTCTCCAAATTGGCACACAACTTGTGTATTAGGTGTTTGGAAGACATGGAATGTGATGATTATATTTTACTGAGTCTTCTTTGAAGATCGGTATATTCAATACCCTCACGGGCAGTTTGGTGAATGACGCAAGATGTAAGTCATCATCCTCCTTACGAAGGACGGGAGCATTCGTCAACCCGAAAGGCATGACCAACCATTCAAAAAGGCCTTCCTTAGCTTAGAAGGCAGTCTTCCACACATCAGAGGGTTCAATTGGTACCTGGTGATACCCAGACTTCAAGTCGATCTTACTAAAATATTTTTCACCTTGGATTTGGTCCAGAAGGTCATCAATCCGTGGGATTGGGTACCTATTCCGGACAGTAATCTTGTTCAGCGCCCGATAGTCAATACAGAGTCTCCACGTCCCATCCTTTTTCTGTACCAACACGATCGGGCTCCCACATGGTGATGAACTTGGTCTGATGTGACCTTTTTGCAACAGCTCCTGGATCTACCTCTTGATTTCATCATTTTCCAGAATAGAGCGTCGATAGATTGGTCCATTGGGTAGCGGCGCACCTGGGGTCAGATCAATCGGGTGCTTGACCTGGCAGTGCAGAGGAACCCCTGTGGGTGAGGTGAAGATGTCCCCGTACTCCTCCACGACCTTATCCATTTGTTGTTGTCGTGCAGAGGGGCCCTGTCTGGAGGTCGTGGCCACAGTCTTCTTCTTGCCCTTGGGGCGGATCATCAGGAAAACGAATTTCTTGGTTTGGGAAATGAGCTTACTGCATTGTTTTGCAGTAACCAAAGAGATAGTCGTAGGAGGTGGTACCTCTGGTATCCTGTACAACTTATTTCCCAAAGTAATAATAACAGCACGAGGTCGAGACTCATACACAGCATGACGCTTCCACAAGTATGGTTGTCCTAATAATACATCGGAAACATCAATAGGAGCAACGTCACATAATACCTCATCCGTGAAGGGCTTGATGCTATAGGGAAGGCGGCACTGCTGGCTGACGCGGAGATCTCGTCCTTGGTGAAGCCACCCGATGGTGTATGGATGTGGGTGAGCTGTGGTCGGCAAGCCCAACCGCTTCACGACGTCTGCTGAAATGAGGTTATTTTGGATCCCATTGTCAACAATGAACTGTACAGGGGAGCCCTTTACCCACATCTGGGAGTGGAAGAGGCGTTCCTCCTCCTCTGGATCTTCCGGTTCCTCCTTCTGGACCTTTGTAGTGGCAACAGTGGCGTTGGGCTCCGCATCAGTAATCTGTTTCCCTTTTTCATTCCCCTTTTCAGGTTCTGATTCCGAGTCGGAGCATGCATCTGACTCAGAAGCCCTCATCTCGGCCACTAGCGACTGCTTGGCCCGACACTCACTTGTGTTGTGAGTGGAGCTCTTATGGAACTCACACCACTTTCCCGTGTCCTTCTTTGGCTTTACGGTGTTGTTCTTTTCTTGTGGCTTTGGTGGGTTGTCTTTAGCCGCCATGCCTTGGCTATGTCCTTTGTTCTGCGGTTTGGAAGCACCTTTTCCTTGCTTTTGATTCGCAGATCCAAAGTATCGCTTCTTCTATTTGAATTTCTGCTCAATCTTGGCAGCATACCGGTATGCCGTACCAAGCGAGGAGATGTCGAGGAACTCCATTTCCTCCTGAATGTATCTGTGCAGACAGCTGCGGTACTTTAGCACCAAATGTTTCTCTGAATCTTTGATACCCAACTTTGTGCGCAGGGTATGGAACAGATTCGTCAGCTCGTGCACATCTTGATCCCTTTGTTGTCGCGGCGTGGTCCATTGTATGTACTTGTCCTCATAGCTCCCCACGGGATAGTACTGTTCCTTGACGGCGTCTCGGAAAGAATTCCAAGTTGGTACGGCCGAGAACAGAGAGGGTTATGTCTGGTCCTTTTTCTCACAGTGGGTTTCCCACCAGTCCTTGACATGGGGAGCAACTTTGAGGAGTACAAAAATAATCTTCTCCCTGTCGGAAAAGTTATGAACCGAGAAATATCCTTCTAATAGATTCAACCATCTATCTACGACATCTGCATCTATTCGACCCTCAAATATGGAAATGTCAAAATTTACTTGTACCTTAAAAAGAGTCACACCTCCAGAGTGGCTGTTGAATGCAGATGCACCGCCAGTGGGAAATTGTTGAAGGATCTGGGCAAAGTTATCCATCATCTTGTTCCTTTGTTTTTTGAGGGCCTCCTCAAGAAATATTTTGATAAGATCTCCTATTCCCTCATCTTTCTTTTCATCCCCCATGGCCATCCGTCAGGGTTTCGGTGAAGTCCACAAGGTTCCACCAGGATCAAGCCCTAGCTCCTTATGCAAACCTGCGTTCGGGGACATGTCGAAAGGATCGAGAAAAAAAACATCTGGCTGCGATACCCTTGGTCAGTTTTGTGCGGGGAGCATAAAAAGTATAAACACATAACCATAAAGATAGAGATACGTGAAATAACACTTCATTTCATTAATATCAAAGAAGCTGAAACATGAGGCACGGAATACTGACGGGACCAGCTAGAACCCTTTTATTGGCCTATCTCTGAAGAGAAAAGTCTGGGGCTTTCTGAGCCTGCGGCTGCCCCACAATGGTATGAGGCCTATTTATTATTGAGAAACAATGGAGAACCCTCGACATCCCAAAAACCTAACCCTAGGAGATGAAGCGCCAAAACTATGGGCCCCGTTTGGGTAAATTGGTGTTTCAACTTCCCAGGGACGTAACTTTGGCATGCTATCTCCGTTTGACGCATATGATACATCATTAGAAAGCTCTATCCGAGGACTACAGCTGTCGGGACGAATTTTATCAGAAAATTCGCTGGCGCTTTCATACCCAAACAACGTCGTTTAGGGCCTCAAAACGGCTCCGGAAGTTCAGGACCCGAAAAACTGCTAAAAATAGTAAGTTATGCCGAAACTGAAAAACTGAAAGAGACAATGGTGGGGGGCCAAGTGGAATAGGTGGGTGGCCACCAATATCCACCTGGATCACATATCTTTGGTTTTCTATTGTTGAAACCATGTTGAAATCCTAGTGTTGCAATGACTAGTGTAGAGCGTCATGATTGCTTCATTTTGACACTCTCTTATACCTATTTTCCCTCTTTTTGACCACAGTCATCAATTCAAATAAGCATAAAACTACAGGTTTTTGACATGGTAAGATATTTAATTGTCTTTTCTTTCATATTTAATAATGCTCCTTATTATTAAGTTAATATTTGTATTAGCTATGGAATTGGTATGATTCTGCAACTAATCTGTGTTTATGTAGGAAACTCCATGGTTTTCCAGACTTTGAGGTGCTAGTTGAGGAAGAAGTATATTGACAAGTGGGGATTGATCTTCTAAAGGATTTCCTCCTATTCATCTGAGCCAGATCACAAAGGAAATCATTCAATTGCATAGTCAAAGGAGCGGGTAAACACGTTGCTAAAAATTCGAGCAAGAGTCTGAGATGATCACGCTTCACTATTTTATTTTCCGAATAACAAATCATGAATAGGCGATGTTATGCTATTTTATAGAATTCAAATTAGAGTTTTTTTTAATCTTAATTAGGCATGAAATCCTCGAACAATTATGAACACGGGATTTTATAAAAACTTTGCAAGAAAAACTGAAGATGTGTGTGTAGTGTGTAATTTTTTATGCGAATGTGATGTTTTAAAGACTCTATTTTTCATCCTTTTTAATGAAGAAGTGCCTTGAAGATTTGATGCGTATCTGACTATTTGTGTAAAGCTTTAAGACTACCTGTTTGTGGAGGGCCCCTGCAAACAACAAAGGTTCTACATTTTCATGTTTTCATTTTATCATTTGATGTAGTTAATTTCATGTTTTCATTTTATCATTTGATGTAGTTAATTCCATGTTTTCATGTTATCCTTTTATGTAGTTATTTTCATAGTTTCCTTTTGTCATTTGATATAGTTTATTTCATAATTTCATTTTATCATTTGATGTAGTTATTTACACATTGTCTGATCATTTGCAGAGTACTTTCCTTTTAAATTTTCAATTCCAGAGTAGTCATTTTTCATAGATTTATTCATTATTTTATTTACAAGCATTGAGTGATTTCTTTACAAATTTATGAGTAATTTATTTTCAGAATATAAATGAGTTATTTTCAAAATAAGTGGTGATTTCTTTTCAAGTTTTCATTTCTGGAATCTTTCATTTTAAAAGCATTTGTGATTTCCATTTCTAGAATTCAATTTTGTCTTTATGCATAGGATTGTTAGAACAATAGTTGAGTAATTTTGTTCTTAAAGACTAACAATAGATTGATTAAGTTTTATTTAGTTTTATTTTTCAGATTAAAAAGCATATTGATTTTAGGAACTTAAATTGTGATTTGAATGCATCAATTTCATTAGGGACATAAGAAGAAAAATCATCCTTAGAAGTAATTTTTACAAACTCAATAATCACATTAATAAATTAAATTAAAAGAGTTTTCTAGCTATATAGTGCACTTGCACTTCACAAGTTTACCAAGTCCGGTCGATAATTTATGTAAGCAATTTAAGACCATTAAATTAAAAAACATTTTGGCGTCGTTGTCGGGGAAGTGCAAATAGGAGCCTTTTTCTTTCTAAAAAAAAAACAATAAAACATAAAAATGATATGCATAGGGAAAGATATTGTAGAGGAATATTTGTAGCTAGAGTTAGAAGCTTAATTCCAACAACACCACTCACCCCATCACAACCTCGTAGTGCCACACCATCCACCCAAACTCGCATACCATCCATTGCAGGGAGACATAAACTTCCTGAGGTAATGAGATCTGAAATCCAACCTAAGAATTCACCAACATCATCAACTAGAGAAATTATAGAAGAAGAAGATGCTACATCCCCAACAGAAGGAGTATTTTTCCTAACATAAACAGAAGAACAACTTCTAGCCCAGGAAATAAGAGTCCCTAGTGAAGAATAGGAAGAATAAACCTATTTTAATAAACCATTGATAGAGGAACCAGGAGAACTAGAAAAAGAATAAACAAGTCCAATTTTGGAACCTTACATTAGTTCTGAATAATATACAATGGTTGGGGAAGGTTAAGGAGAAGAACAAAATGTAAATGATGAACATTTGAGAATTGGAGGAGGTGTACCTAGGATTGGAGGTGGAGGAAGAGGAAGAGGAAGAGGTGGAGGAAGAGGAAGGGGAAGAGAAGGAGAAGGAGACATAGGAGAACCAAATCCTGTTGGGTTTCCTATATATGATGAAGATACTACAACAACAATGAAAAATATCTCACCCTCTATCGTTCCTAACTTCCATGGATTAAGAAGTGAAGATCCTGAAAAAATTATTCTTGAGTTCAAATTTTTATGTAGATCTTATGACTATTTGCTCGATTCTCAAATATTGAAATTGTTTCCAACAACTGTTAAGGATGCACTATTAAAATGGTTGATGGGTTTAATAAAAAAATCTATTAGAACATGGGAAGAAATGAAAACTACATTCTTATCAAAATATAAGGATTGTTGTATGCCCCATAATCGTAAGGATGAATTTTTTAAAATGATGCAAAGAGAAGATGAAAATATTGAGGATTTAATTGAAATATTTAGTTATAATATTAAAAGATCTAAAATGAAAATTTTGGATGAAGATACTTTGAAATCTCTCCTATTAAAATCCATTAGAGATGAATGGATATATATCCTCAACATGATGGGAAAAGGAGATATTTCTTAGTTATCATTACCAGAAATTTCTGAATTATGCATACATCATTCATAAGGTAAGTCAAGAGTTGGAAAGAGTTCAAGAGATCCTGTTATCTATAGAATTAATAAATCTGCAACTGGAATAGTAAGTAGGCCTAGAATAGGATATTTTATTGATGAATTTAGAAGAGAAATTTTAGGGAGACAGAGTGAAAAAATAGACACCTTTAAATTACAAAACAAGCAAAGAGTTGAAAGTGATGCCTTATCTATTTTTTTTCCTAAGTGTAGAAAAAAAAATTCCTTGAGAGAATGTCCTCTTGACTTGAAAAGTGTAGAAAATTGTGTTATATGTGTAAAAAATCATGATAAAAAAATGTCCTTCAATACCAAGTATTAAAGTTGTTTACCAAGAAGAAGTAGTTCCAAATCAGATAGATCCTCTTTGTTTTGTTGCTAGAAGACCATGGAAGGGATCACAAACTCAAGGTTTTAGCATCAAATGTATGATCAACCTTCACAGAATAACTAGACTACACCCATGCCATGGCAGCCTTAGTCTCAATCTCAACCTTGGGCACAAGGATGGAAAAATACTTATGGAAGATATTCTCAATATCACCAATATCCATAACCTTATCCAAACTTTCCACCACAGCATTTTCCTCAATATAGTCGATTACCTCAAACTCAGTTTCAAAATCCAAATCCACAACTTTCATTACCATTTCCACAATGACCAAATCAATTTCTTGATCAACCACTTTCGAACCCAAATAATAAAAATTCACAAAATGTTTACAATACGGGGGGGAAAAATTTCTAGAATTATATGATAACTCCATTAAATCTTAACAATGTTCAACTTAGATCTAGTAGAGTATTGGAAAAGAAGTCACCATTTGTTGTTATTTAGGAAAAAGAAAAGGATGATCATTCTGAGGAAGATACATCTCTTCGTTAGAACGAAAATCCTCAAAATCAAAAAGATCAATCTTGGAAGAGACATCTCTTCATCAGAAAGAAATTTTTCAAAAACAAGCCGCTCCTACACATGATACTCCAATAAACTCAACTCCTATTATGGAACAAACTACAATATTTGTCTCAAAACTACCTTTCCTGAAATATTAAAGATTGAAAAAGGGGTAGAAAAACATATCATGCTACTTGATTATGATATGTTAGATGAGCTGAAGAATGTTTGCATAAAAATTCCTTTGCGACAAGCTATCAAGTAAATTCGAATTTTTTCAAATACAATTAGGGAGTTAAGTATTAAAATACCAGGAAGGCAAAGAAAATAAGTCAAAAGAATTCAATTAGTTGGAAAAATTGCAGATATCATGATGGGAAAAACAACAATTCTGAAACATTTGGATTCAGGAAGTCCCATTGTGAAAACACACATCAATGGTATTGAAATACAAAAGATACTGATTGATCTAGGAGAAACTATAAACATCATGAGTAAAGAAACTATCGATCAACTAAAACTTCCTAATCTCCAATACACACCAACATTGTTACAATTAATGGATAGATATGTAATTAAATCTCATGGTGCGTTAGAGGACATTTATGTATCCTTAGATTCTTGGGAAATGGTCTTGACAACCAAGAATAATGTAGGAGGACATCAATTAATCTTAGGAAGACCTTGGTTAGCTACAATCGATGACTTTATTAGTTGTAGATCTAGTGATAAGTTTATCTCTGATGGAAACTCAACAAATAAATTTACATTATATCCACTTGCAAAAACAATGATAGAGGTAGAAAGTGAAGAATGGATGGATGATGATAATGATATACAACCTATTTTTACTATCTCACAAGCAAGCGAAAAATATCAAATTTTAAATACAATAGAAAATAATGAATCCTCTTCATATTGTGAAACTAGTCAAAAATTCCAGGAACAATGCAATATTGAATATTTATCATCTCGTTAGATGTCTTTACATTCTATGGAATAATTTGGCAATTCTTTAATAAAAAAATTCCAGGAAATTTTTTGAATATAAATCATAACTTGGAGGAATTTCAAAAGAAATAATTAATGAAAGTATTATAAGAAAATTCTTCTGCATATGCATGGAAATATACCGACATGAAAGGAATTAATCCAAAAACTTGCATGCATCACATATATATTGAAGAAAATTTCAGACCAATCCAACAACCTCAAAGAAGAATGAATCCAATTTAAGGGAAATTGTTAAAGAGGAACTATAGAAACTGTTGAATGTAAATTTCATTTATCCAATATCATAAAGTCAATGGGTTTCACCTTTATTAATTGTTCCTAAAAAGAATGGAAAATGGAGAGTATGCATTGATTATAGGGAGATGAATAAGGCAACTTTGAAAGATCATTTCCACTTCCTTTCATAGATAAAGTTTTAGACACATTAGCAGGGAAGAAGTATTTCTCATTCTTGGATGGTTTTAATGGGTATAACCAAATCCAGGTACCACCAGAAGATCAAGACAAAACCACATTTACCTGTCCATGGGGAGCTTATGCTTACCGAGTGCTTCCTTTTGGATTATGTAATGCACCAACAACATTCCAAAGAGAAGTATTAGGTATTTTCTCTGATCTAATTCATGATTGTGTGGAAGTGTATATGGATGATTTTACACTTTATGGAAATTCTTTTGAATAAGCTCTTAAAATTTTGAAAAAAGTTCTCATAAGATGTAAGGAAGCAAATCCCTCACTAAGTCATGAAAAAGGTTTTATGATATTTACTGAGGGAATTGTTTTAGGACACCACATTTTAGGAAATGGAATTAAGGTGGAGTCATCTAAAGTAGAAGTTATTTCTAAATTATAAGTTCCAATTTGTCAACGAGGTGTTAGGAGTTTTCTTGGTTTTATTGGATACTATAGAAGATTTATAGAAAATTTTACAAAAATTGCATCTCCACTCTTCAAATTTCTCACAAAAGATTGTGAATTCAGTTGGAATCCCGATTGCCAAAAATAATTTGAAACTTTGAAAGAGAATATTTCTAAAGCACCCATCTTGAGAAGACCAAATTGGAAATTACCTTTTCAAATTTCAATTGATGCTTCCTACACAACTTTAGGAGTTGTATTAGGAAAAAAAATACTTGTCTCCTTATTCCATTTACTATACAAGTAAAAATTTGACTCCTGTAGAGTTAAATATACTGTCACTGAAAAGGAGTTGTTAGTTGTTATCTAGGCCATCAACAAATTCAGACATTACATCACTTGCTATGAAAATTTATTTCATACAGACCATTCTGCAATTAGATATCTAATGAATAAATCGGTTAGTAATGGAAAAGTCACAATATGGTTATTGTTGTTACAAGAATTTAATATCACAATTTTGGATCGACCTGGAATAAAAAAACACAGTTGCTAACTTTTTTATCTAGAATTCAAAATGACAACAATGATAAACCTGTAGAGGATATTTTTCCTAATGAATATATTTTTACAATATCCATTAAATCTCCATGGTTTGCAGATATTGCTAACTATTTGGCTACTAGCAAATTCCATCATATTTGTTTCCTAGAGAAAAAAGAAATATAGTTCAAATGAGTGCATCGTATTCATGGATAAATGAGGAATTGTACAAGATAGGGCCATATCTCATCATTTGAAGATGTGCAAGAGAAGATGAAATACTTGAAATACTGAAATCATTTCATGATGAACCATGTGGAGGACACTTTGCTGACAAAATAACTACTTACAAATTTCTTCTCTTAGGATATTATTGGCCTTCCCTTTTTAAGGATGCCAAGGAATATGTTAAGAGATGTTATAGTTGAAAAGGAATGGGGAGACATGTTCCTTCAAATGAAATGCCTCTACAACCTCAGGTACTCATTGAACCTTTTGAAAAATGGGCTCTAGATTTTTTCAGACCAATCAATCCACCATCAAGACAAAATAGGTATATTCTTGTGTGCACTGATTATGTTACTAAATGGGTAAAAGCTAAAACACTTTCTTTTGCTACTGAAAATGTTGTAGTTTCATTTATGTTAGGTCCCTATATTACTAGTGTAGTCCCTTATTATGTTAGTGTAGACCCCCTTATTGTTATTTTTCTACCCTTGTAACCCCCATATTGTTATTATTGTGTCCTTACATTATTATTGTTAGGTCGGCTAGGATTACATTGTGGCTCCACTAGGACTACATTGTGGCCCCATGGACTCCTATATATAGAAAGGAGGTTTTGTCATTTGTATCATCCAAGAATTTTTCATTCATGTAATGTATTGGAGGTTGCCCCCTCGAAGTGGCTTATTTCTAAGGCATTGATATCTCTTTTCTTCTCTTTTTGGTGTTGGTTTCACAACATTTGGTATCAGAGCTTTGAGATTCTAGGGTTTCACTGCTCCAAACAGTTCATCTTGGCATTTGCGCTATAAATTTTTTTCTACGAAGGTTTAGAATCTAAAATTTTTAGAGTGCGAAGCCAAAATCCTGAGGAACATTGTCGCAAAATTTCAGAGCTTGGTTCGCAATATGTTCGAAGATATGATCTGTGTAAGTTAGGTCATTTTACAGGCTCCTGAATTTAACCGAAACAAGTCATCGTGGTATTTTCATAATAACGTTTTTTCTACGAAGGTCTAGAAGCGGAAATTTTTAGAGTGCGAAGCCAAAATCCTAAGGAACATTGTCACAAAATTTTAGATATTGGTTCGCAAAATTTTCGAAGATATGATCAGTGGAGGTTAGGGATTTTTTAGGCTTCTGAATTTCATCTCAAAGAGGTGATCGTGGGAAAATCTTCATGGATCTCTCCTAGGCATGGTTAGAATGATGTAAAAAGTGACCTGAGTACATAGATTTGGTTTTGGTATATCAATTTTAGAGCCAAAAGGAGGAAACATTGACATGGAAAGTCGTACAAGTTTGCTCTCTGAACCAATCCACCCAATTTGTTGTGGGGGGGGAGTTAAGTTTCATTTCCTGTTGAAATTAAAATGGAATCAGGCTTTGTGACATTGGAAAAGAGGATTAGAAAAGCTGCCATAGGAAAAATTTCAGATATTCGAATCCGAAATTACAAAGAAAATTGAGTTCAATATCGAGCTCATAAAGCAAGAAAAAGGTGTGTACTTGTTTTTTCTGAATTGCATAAGTCTTGTTTGAAGAATCAAGTGGAATTGATTCCAAGGGCATATTGAAGAATTTTTATCAGTAATGGGTTCTATTATGCATCCAAAAAATAATTCCATACCCATTAAGCCCTTAGAAAGCTATACTATGACGCATGAAGAGGAAGAATTGCAGTATGAGATATCAAAATTACGGTACCAAGTGCAACAAATTTCGATCTTACGAAGAGAAACCGAAGATGACATAGATGGTTTAAAAGCAGAAATGGAGGTTAAGTTGGATTGTTTGAAGGATCAAATAAAATCTATTATGGATGATAAAGTAGTGGAATATCACATCGAGCATCAACAACAAGTTCTCCAACTCTCAAAGGATAACCTAACTTTGGTGCAAAATCAAATGAAACAACCAGAAGATCAACATCACATCAAAAGAAGTTCTGAAGCAATCACAGAAACAAGAACTCGACAAGTACAATCAATTTCAAATTATCTCAGCAAGTGGAAGAACTTTCCTGTAGAAGATTCCACATGGGAGAATGAGAATTTTATACAGAAGCATCAAGAAATAATCAAGCGTTGAGGACAACACTTGTTTGAAGGAGAGGGGCATGTTAGGTCCCTATATTACTAGTGTAGTCCCTTATTATGTTAGTGTAGACCCCCTTATTTTTATTTTTGTACCCTTGTAACCCCCATATTGTTATTATTGTGCCCTTACATTATTATTGTTAGGTCGAATAGGATTACATTGTGGCTCCACTAGGAATACATTGTGGCCCCATGGACTCCTATATATAGAAAGGAGGTTTTGTCATTTGTACCATCCAAGAATTTTTCATTAATGTAATGTATTGGAGGTTTCCCCCTCGAAGTGGCTTATTTCTAAGGTGTTGATATCTCTTTTCTTCTCTTTTTGGAGCTGGTTTCACAACAATTTATTTTTGAGGATATTTTTACTTGTTTTGGTGACCCAAGGGAAGTTGTGATAAATCAAGGTACCAAATTCACATCCATAATGGTACAGAAGATAATGGAGGAATATAAAATTAAGCATCGAAATTCTACTCCATATCATTGACAAGAAAATGGACAAGTAGAATCTACTAACAAAGTGATTTAAGCAATCCTTACTAATATTGTACATTTTCATAGAAGGGACTGGGCAAAAAATATTCCAAAAGCTTTATGAGTATACTGTACCACATGGAGAAGCACTACATGATATATTCCCTATGAAATTTTTTATGGGAAGCAAGTCCTATTACCTATTGAGTTTTAAATAAAAACTTTCAAGACAACAATTAAATTGGGACTTGACCTGTCAGAGGCACAAAAGAAGAGAATGGGACAACTCAATGAGCTTGATGAAATAAGGCAAGATGCGATTCAGAAGACCAGTTTAGTTCAAAAGCATAGATCCAAATGGCATGAAAAATATATCAAAGAAATCAAATTTCAAGCAGGCGATTTGGCATTACTCTTTGATTCAAAGTTTAAGGATTTTCAAGGAAATTTTCAAACTCACTGGCTTGGGCCTTATGAGATTGAAAAAAACTTTGATAACGGAGTAGTCAGGATCAGGACCATTGATGAAGGAAAAATTCCTCTCCTTGTGAATGGACATCGATTAAGAATTTATCACAAGCCATTAAAAAAGGAGGAATTTGTTGAGATTTTTCAAAACAATTATGATTTGAAGTTGGTTGGGAAAAAATATTCTTCTTCTCTAGCCTAAAGCCTTTTTTTATTTAATATAATAATAATAATAAAATTAATATATGTTTAAACATGAAAACCAACAATTGTTGGCATTTTTACACAGAAAATATAAGGTGAAAATCAAGAATTCTTGGCACCTTAAATTTTCTTCATACCTGTTCTAAATCCCATTTTAATTGCATCCCTTTATTTTCTTTCTAGAATAAAAAAAACTACAAAATTGTTGAGAATCAGCAGCTCTAATAGATTTCTGCAGCTAATGTTTGACAAGAACCTTTAAATTGAAGCAATTGAAGAAATGATTGAATCTACCATTGAAAGCACCTGAATACAATGCAAAAAGGAGCAACCAAGTGTTAGAAACATCAATTCAAAAGGTATGCAAATATTTCATTTGATAATAAGGGTCAAAACATTAGTATATGAATTATAAGGACATTGTACCACCATTTCAAAATCCATTATTGTTAAAAGTTGAGATGAAAATATCTTTTCAAATCAAATAAAATCTGAAAATACGCCCATTCAATCCTCATCATTACATTGTTGGAGTCCTGTGATTTAGCAGATTGGTAAACCAAATGACAGGGAAACATCAGACCAACTTTGGAGTCCTAGGACCTAGCCTTCCTGGACTCAGAGAGGGCTCTCTCTATTATACGAAGGATGTGAACTTGTTCGCTTTGTATGTTTGATTTTAGGCTGGCTGTTAAGTATATTTTGTTTTTTTTTTTGGGTTTTTGAGGTAAACTGATCAAAAAGGACAAATAGAAAGAGAGTTCATTGAATCAAAAGGGCTATGGGGTTAGATAGAGTTAGGAATGTCTAAATGGTGGACAAGGTATTACTGCAGGGCTGATTTAGTCAAGGTAAATGGATTCTTTGGGTGAAAAATGAAGTGAAATGAACATTAAGTTTGTGAAAGACAAAGAGATCTTAAACATATATTGTTTTAAAGCAGGTATTCATGAGTTAGGGCAAACCATAAATCTCTATGAATAAAACTCAAAATGATACATATGAA
The DNA here is from genome assembly GCA_034641835.2 of Pinus albicaulis. Classification (NCBI taxonomy): domain Eukaryota; kingdom Viridiplantae; phylum Streptophyta; class Pinopsida; order Pinales; family Pinaceae; genus Pinus; species Pinus albicaulis. The sequence goes on along the minus strand of CM076576.1, from coordinate 912,153,176 downwards.
AGATAAATAATCCAGCGATACAGAGAAGCATACGAACCTCTAACTTTGGAAAATCACCTTCAGCTGTTGAGAAAACAAATAAGATAAAAAAAAACTCAATCTATGAAGAGGAACTCCTAAACAACATATCTTGAGCTATCGGGAAACTCTAAAATAAGTTTGTAAGCATGGACAAAGGGCAAGATCGAATGAGACCTCTTTGACTTAACTAAAACAACCAATATTTCATAGAAAGATTTCATAAATGGAGTTTTGAGAAGCTATAATTAAGCAGGGCATACCTTAAATCATACAAGATAGCAAAACATACTGACCATAAATGAAACAAATAACAATTTCTTGATGGACCTAAAGGGCAGTTAAGAATCCTTTAGAAATGATCAAGAAGAGGAAAACATTAAAGCTGTAACATGCAGGATGTTTGAGGTGCTTCCATGAGCATGTCTCAACATATACTTTTCTGATCTACAGAAAATGAGAAATATGGAACATTTATGAAAACAAGGAAACATAAACAAAATCAGAGAAACATCACCATTCACCAAGCCATGGAATCTTGCACACAATGCTCCTCCACCATCAAGCCAAGCAAGACATCATCCACTTCATAAAACAAGTATTTATTCCAAGATCATAATGCTATGTATTGCTATCAATATATCAAGTTATGCCTCTGTATTACAATGAATCCTCTTGGTTATATAAGCCAAAGAGGAGGAAAACCACCTAGAGCAACTAGAAGGCCATTGGCCAAAAACAAATATCTAAAACTGTCCTTGAGGCTTAACATAGTCCAAGGCACAAAATATCCTTCAAAAATATATTTTCAGACCAAAATAGCAAAAAAGGATCATTTTCAAGGCCTGACACACAAGATAAACTTGTTTAACGCACATTTGGCCCAGTCATCACTCATAAAATTGCTTTTCAGCAAAATCTACAGGAACATAGTGCCAGAAAAAAGGTATGTTTTGCAGTGAAGTTTTGGCTGACCTCACGATGTCGAACTGAGTCCCGTGATGGCCCGTTGGAAAGATACGGATGTATAATTTCCAAAAATACTTGATTTTTTCCAATATGATGCCTGAAAGTTAGTAAAAAAATATAAAAAAATGAAAAAACCCAAGAGTGTAGCACCTGCTGATATTAGGGGTAAAAAGGTGAAAAATGGTTGTTTCTGGCCTTTTTGAGAGACCAAAACAGCTTCATTTGATCTGAAAATTTCTGAGAATTTTCCTTTGATGTCAAGGAATCCAAAAATATATTTTTCTTCAGCTGAGGATACTCTGAGAAAAATTTAAGGCACCCATGATTTTATGCTTTTAGGCCTAAAATTCACAAAAAACAAGAATGTGTCCAAAAATGCCCGAATTTGGTGAGCAAACCCCTTAAGGGTTTTTAGAAACATGCAATGAAGCTTGAGAAAGAATTACAAGCCGGGATAGGTATTTTCCATGTTTTTTCGCCAAGTAGCTCCTTTGGGCAGATTTGAGCTTCCTTCGAGCAAATTGATTTAACTTTTTATAGTGCTCGGTCATTCTTCTTTGTAGGCCCAAATCCTTGTTAGCTTTCTCCAATTTGGCTTCTAAATGTTGATTTTCCCTCTCAAGCCAAGGCTCTCTATTATTCTCAATTTATTTGGCAAGGAGCTCTGTAAGAGGGTACTGCTGTTCATGAGTTGATTCTTCTTCTTTCTGCTTTTGTAATGCTTTTCTAAGACCCATGGTCCTAGGTCTCTTCCTTGCCGGTCCTTCTTCTTCATCATCTTCCACATACTCACCCATGTATTCTTCTAGCCTCACTTGTGACTTTTGTGCTTCTCTTTTATATTTGATTTCCCGGGCTTCATAAATAGCCATCTTTCCACTCATCTGTCTGTTTTGCATTTGCAAAAAGTGGATAAGGTATTTTTTCTTTTCTAGGTCATTTTCCAAGTCTTTAACTTGGGCATCCCGATCTTGCAAGAGGGATCTAAGAATCCTGGCCTCATCTTCTTCAGCATCACTGTCTAGCTGTATTAGCTCAAAATCCCTCTCGTGTTCATGACTGCTTTCTTGTTCTTCAATATTCTCCTTTCCCTTGCCTTTGATGGGCTTCTTTCCTCTGGTTTTCTTAGGCAATTCAACCTGGCTCTGTTTTGGAAATTTACCTCTGCTCCTTAGTGCCCTAGCGACATTGCTAGTCACTGTTTGAGTGGTTTTCTTCCTTGATGTTTTGGTGTTTTTAGCCTTTGCTAATTTTGATGAAGGAAGCATGGCCCCTTGCCTTGGAGAGGCAGTAAACACATGCACTTGACCTTGCTGATGATGAGTGAGAGGAGGAGTTAATACATGGGCTTGTTTAGTTTGTTCTCCTGCAGCCTCAGGGCTGTCCTCTTCTCCAAAAACATTCTCTGCTTGCAGTTCTTGGTTACTTTGTTGTGGGGAATTTCCTTTTTCATTAAATTTGATACTTGTAATGAACTCATCACTAGGAATAAACTTAGAAAGATCATGCTCCTTTTCTGTTTGGTGGGAGATGTCTAGGTCTATTGTTTTTTCCTTTTCAAAACTATCTCTTCCTTCATCTATCTTCTTGTTGTCATGACTGTTTTTATTACTTTCATTGTTTTCAATGTTTTCCTTAGATGTGGACTGCCTTCATCATGATTATTGTTTTCATTTTCTTACTGTGGGCTGCCTTCTCCTCTAGTATCTTCAATGTCTCTCTGTGGGCTGCCTCTTTCTTCATCACTGTCTTCATTTTCTTGCTGTAGGCTACCTCTTTCTTCATCACTGTCTTCATTTTCTCATTGTAGGCTGCCTCTTTCTTCATCAATGTCTTCATTTTATCCTTGTGGGCTGACAGCTTCATGATTACTGCTTTCATTCTCTCCTCGTGGGCTGCTTGCCTCATCATGCTTTCCTTTCCCTCTACTGTTGCTTTCATCACTGTCTTGATTTTTGTCACCATCCCTTCCCTATTCTTTGTCATCATCACTTTCTTGCTCTTTGTCATCATCACTTCCTTGCTCTTTTCTTTTACTACACTCTTCTTTCTCACTGTTATCTGTGGAGGATGATTTTTGTTGGGGAGTAGACTCATGAGAAGAAGAGGAAACATAAGGTGTGGAGGGCAAGGAATGAGCATGAGGAGGGCTTTGGGATGCAAATGGCCTGATCTGTAGTGGCATAGAAGATGCAGAAGTGAAATCAGGGTGAGAGATGAAAGTTTCCCAAGGGATGCCCTTTTGTTTTAGCTGGTGAAGGATAATGATCTTAATGAGAGAGTGATGGAATAAACTTGTTTTCTGCTAAGATGGAGGCTTGTTTCTAACAATGGAAGACATCTTGTATATACTCTTGCACATGAAGAAAGGTAGGTTTAGCAACTTAGATTTTGTGAAATGCATAAGGAGTCTGATGTAATAGGCATATACTTGGGAATATCTACCTTCACAAGTGAAAAACTTCATGACTATTTTCATGAGGGCTGGATAGTCATCCAGCAAGTGTGAGAAAGGGAAAATAAAGCTGCATGTATCTTGATGATTTGTCTTGAGAAAAGGATGATAGTGGCTGAGATCAAGGTATTATTGTTTGAACCACTCTTCTCCTATGTTAGGGATTTTGGTTGCCTTAGAAACATCTCTAGGAGTGAATTCAAAATCTACACCTGCTATGTGAACTTGCTTTCCATTCAACCTCAGGGAAAATAACTCTGTTAGATGAGGGTGGCTAGTGACCTCTGGTATTTTTTTGCAAAAGTCAAAACATCCTACTGCTTGAAAATAGGACAAGATTGAGGGAGAGGCAGTGATTTCTTGAATAGTGGTGGGCTCAAATCTGTTGTGTTGACCTCCCTTTTTAACCCTTTCCTTGGATGCATTTTTACCTTTCTGTTCTTTTCCAAAATCAACTAGACAACTCTTAAATAAAAACATGCTTTCTCTTCCTTTAACACTTCTTTCTCCTTTAATCCAATTTTTCAAAATATCCCTTATGTTTTATGAGAAATTCGAGGGTTAAAAATAGTGATAAATACCTCCAAAACACTTTTGCAGTGATGAACACTGACCTTTGAGGAAAAATGGTAAATTTGGCCCTTTGAAAGAAATAAGAAGGTGCTACGCCCTTACACCCAGGCACGTAGTGTCTGAACGGAGGCTGAACGAAGAAATTGTACTGTGCTAGTTCAAAAAACTATGTTTTTGAACGAAGTTTGAATGACGGGCGGAGATTGAACGAGGGTCAGGCTGAGACTAAATGAGGGTCGGGTGGTGAATGAACGAGGGTCGGGTGGTGACTGAATGAAGGTTGGGTGGCGAAACGCATCGCGCCAGTGCACAAATGCATCGTGTCCTTTGTAAAATCCCGCGGTGAGCTGCTACAGGCGTGTCGCGACCAAGAAAAATTGCACGGGGGCTTTCCGAGGAACCAGAGAAACCCTCCTTTTTTTCCAATCGGTAATATGAAAATGAAATATGCCCTTTGAGGCCTTTTGTGCCTTGTGCAATGATTTTTACAACATGCATCCTTCCTTTGACTTTTTCCAAATGGTTTTATCAAACCTCTGCCCTTTTTACTCATTTACCCTTATTTCTTGTGAAACAGTTTCGAAAAAGTGCTTTGCAAACATCACAATAAGTTTTCATTTTGTGTGTAAAAAAAAAACTCCCTGGTGTTAACTTATAAAATTGTGCCCTCCACATTTTATGAAAAAGGATCTTTTGCCAAATGTAGTTTTCCCTCTGCTTATAATATTGAAGGAGGTATTTTAAACCAGTTTTTTGCCCTCTGCTTATATTTGAAGGAGGCATTTCAAAGCAACTTTAGGCCCAGTCTCTATTTTTCCAAATGAAGCCTTTAGCCTCCTACACAAACTGTTTGTGTCATGCCCTTTGCTCATTATCCTTGAATGAGGCTTGTTAGACATAAGTTGTTTATGGCCTTCTGCTCATGATTTGAATGAAGCCTCTCTTTGAAAACTAAACCTTGTGCTCTCTGCTTATCATCATTGAAGGGGGCGCCTCTAAAAAACAAGTGATTTCCCTCTGCTTTTTATGAAGGAGGCAATTCAAATTCTTTATCCTTTATCAATCTGTATGAGACAGGTCTCTTTGTAGAAATTTATAGTGAAGATAGTGAGCAGGTAAGGTATTTCAAACTCCAACATATCTGCTTGTGTCTCTTAGGTTAACTTTATTTTGCAATAGGTTTAGCTTCCCTATGATGACAGAGTCTTTGATGGTTCAGATTCTAGGCTATAGGGATATAAAAAAAGGCAGTTGTTCCCTTTTTATATTCTTTCACTTTGATGCCTAAAACTACTGCAAATATTTTTCCAGAGAACTAATACACCTAGTCTCATAAGTCTGTTTTTCAGAGCTGTGCCCATATGTTCGGGAAGCATGTGCAAATGCCATTGTGAGTTGATATGAAGTGCTAGATGCAGAAAAATCCTCACCTTTGTACCCATTTTTCCATGATGGATGATTTTTTACTTTCTTGGTGCTTTGAATTTGTAGGTATGAATCATATAGGTTCCTTTCTCTCTGAAATCTGCATTTCTTTTATTTCCCAACAGTCAATTGTTCCATCTTTGAAAACTTTTCTTAAAGTGTCCCTTTGTTTCAGAACTATTTATTGCCATCTGTCCATAGCACCCCTGCAGAGATACATGGATAAAATGTCTTTGACCATTGGAGACCTTTCCTAAGGTATCATGATGATAATGCTTGAAAATTTCACTTGATTACTTTCTTCTGACATAGGACCTTCTTACTCTGTTTCTCCCTGACTTTGAAACTTACAAGCTTTGCTAAGACAAAATACAGTGATCATTTTGATGCTGTATGACCTAGGGGTAAGAAAAGTTTTGTTTTTCCAGATAAGATAGAGGATGGCTGACTGATATTTGAAACCAGGTTTTTGACTAAAGACATTTTTCTCAAGATACCTATTCTAAATACCATCACCTAAACCTAGACACTTTGTCATGACCTCTGAAGGGTTTCTTAGACATCGTCAGGTCATCAAATGGACATTCAAACAGTGAGAGGGGAAAAAGACAACTTGTCTTATGCTTTGATAGAGAGATGTGTGAAAATAGAGAATTTTGGATATCAAATATACAAGGCTTATGACAGTTATGGACAAGGGAGTTTTATCAAGACTCAAAAACTTGATGACACCTCTAACATAGTCTTTAAGAGAGGAAAAAGATAAAAATTTCTCTGAGGGGTTTTCTGGAGGAAAAATTAACTGTTTGAAATTGGTTTCTAGAAAACCTAGGTAAGGCATACAGTCATCACAATAGGCAAAAATAATGATGACTAACATACATAAACACTACAACTTGAATCCTGACTTCATTATTGAGATCACCCAACTCACATTCATTCATACCCTAACGGTCACTTGTTTTCTTCTCACTCTCGTACTCTCATCAAAGCCATTATTCTGAAACCATCACTCATACCGTGTCAAGAAGAGATTCTGAGGTGAAACTTCTCAACCATGGGGCTCATAGTAAGGACAAATCCAGAGGGGAGAAAATTCATGGAGAGATACCCGTAGGTGAAGGAAATGTTGCAGAAAGCAGAGTGGCTTGAATTTGTGATGAAACTTGATGGTTTTAACAAGGAAGTAACCAAATCATTTTCCAAGGCCTTTGATGGGATGTAGAGTGAAATTGGTTGCATTAAGTTTTATTGTTGAAGCTACCGGATTGCCGATAATTGGAGAAATATGGTTGAAGAATAGAGGAATTGAAGGAGAATAATGTAAGACCTTCTTGAAGAATCCATGTATGGACACCACCATTTTTAAGAAAGGTATTCCAAGTACATCACTTAAGGGTAAACGGAGAAATTTTCTGTTAGTAATTCAAAAGTTTGTCACTTGTGAAGGGATATTTGGGTGTATGTTCTTCTATCACATTCGTCTATTGATGCATTTTCTTGAAGGAAATGAATCAAATATTCCATAATTTCTATTAAATAGTTTAAGAAAGATGTCAAGGAATGTTCAGAGAAAGATCCAATTCATAGAAAACACCACATATCACCATGGACATATTAGAATAATCATTGAATTTCATCTTGAAAGTTTGGGAGATAATTGGAATAAATTCCTAGTTAGGAATCATTTCAAGGAAGGAGGTCAATAGCAACCCAACAATAGTAAAACAAAGAAAGGGAGGAATAGAAAAACTGAAAATTCTATTGAAAATGTACAACAACAACCACAAGAGCAGTCAGAGGATGAGATTCCTATTGCAAAAATTTTAGGAAGCATTAAAAATCAAGGTGTTAGAAGAAAGAAAGACAAAAAAGAAGAAGAAAGTTTGTCCAAGAAAACATAGGAACCTAAAAGAAAGAAGAAAAGGGCTAAAACTCAAAACCCTCCTCCATCAAATGTAAGAAGAAGTGCTAGGCTTAGCCAAACAAGGAAGGAACCATCCCCAAATTGTACATAATACATTAACTTGGATGAAAAAGAGGAACCAATCATTCCATCACCTACTATCATATCACATATTCATAGGCCTGGACGAAGACACAAAAAATTGATCCTGTGGAGCAAGAAATATATGATTACATTGAATCATTGGAGAGAAGAGACATTAGAAAAACATCATTTTTAAATCAAGAGAAAGAAGCTCAGTCTAGTAGTCCACAAGAACCTCTAGTTAAACATTTTGAAAAAATAAATTTTTGAGCTGGAGACACTAAATAGACACATACATCAGGAGCATGAGGCCTTAAGGATAAAAAATAATTTTGAGAAAACCAAGAATGATAATGTTCTTTTGCATTTGGGCTTGTGGTATAAGAAAAACAAAAATTTGAAGCAAAAGAATAGATCTCTTAAAATAAAGGTCATAAATCTGAAGTACAAAATCTTGATGAAGAAGCCAAGAATGGAAGTGGCTAAAAATAAGGTAAAGAAGATAAACCTAGATGAAATATCAGAAGTCTCATGAGAAATGAAATAACTGACAAGGGTCATCAATTTTGCATTTTTTCATGAGGACATGCAATGACCTCCATGTGGGGGAATGTAGAGCCTCATGATTGCTTAATTCCGACACTCTCTCTTACCTATTTTTCCTCTTTTTGACCAGCATAATTAAATCAAATAAGCATCAAACTATAGGTTTTTCACATGGTAAGGTATTTAAATGTCTTGTCTTTAATATTTAATAATGTTTCTTATTATTAAGTTAATATTTAATTAGCTACGGAATTGACATGATCCTGCAACTAGTCCCTGTTTCTATAGCCAACTCCATGGTTTCCTAGACTCTAAGGTGCCAACTGAGCGAAGAAGTATATGGATAGGTGGGGATTGATATTCTCAAGGATTTCCTCCTATTCATTTGAGCCAGGTCACAAATAAAATAGTTCAATTGTGTAGTCAAAGGAGAGGGTCAACACGTTGGTGAACAAACGAGCGAGAGTCCGAGATGATCATACTTCATAATTTTCTTTGTCGAATAGAAAATCATGAATATGTGATATTTTGTTATTTTCTAGAAGTCAATTTAGAGTTTGTTTATCTTAAGTAGGCATGAAAGCCTCAAACAATTATGAACAAGGGATTTTATAAATACTGTGCAAGAAAAACTGAAGATGTGCGTGTAGTGCGTAATTTTTGATGCGGCTGTGATGTTTTAGAGACTATGTCTTTCATCCTTTTAATGAATAAGCTCCTTGAAGATTTGACGCATAGTTGGTTGTGCATATAAAGCTTTGAGACCACATATTTTTGGAGGGCCCCTACAAAAAATGAATGTTTTGCATTTTCATGTTTTCATTTTATCATATGATGTAGTTAATTTCATGTTTTCATTCTATCATTTGATGTAGTTAATTCCATGTTTTCATGTTATCCTTTGATGTAGTAATTTTCATAGTTTTATTTTTTCATTTGATGTAGTTTCTTTCATAATTTCATTTTATCATTTGATGTAGTTATTTACAAATTGTCCAATCATTTGTAGAGTACTTTCCTTTTAAATTTTCAATTGCAGAGCAGTCATTTTTCATAGATTTATTCATAGTTTTATTTCAAGCATTGAGTGATTTATTTACAAGTTTATGAGTAATTTATTTTCAGAATATAAGTGAGTTATTTTAATTAGAAGTAGTGATTTCTTTTCAAGTTTTCATTTCCATAATATTTCATTTTAAAAGCATGTGTGATTTCCATTTCTAGAATTCAATTTTGTCTTTATGCAAAGGACTGTTAGAAAAAATAGTTGAATAATTATGTTCTTAGAGACTAACTATAGATTGGTTAAGTTTTCTTTAGTTTTATTTTGTAGAGTAAAAAGTATATCGATTTTAGGAACTTAAATTGTGATTTGAATGCATCAATTTCATTAGGGACATAGGAAAAAAAAATCCCTAGAAGTAATTTCTACAAACTCAATCATCACATCAATAAATTGAATTAAAAGAGGCTTCTAACATATATAGTGCACTTGTACTTCACAAGTTTACCAACTCTGGTCCATAATTTATGTAAGAAATCTACAATTGATAACTACTTATATTGATGTAAATTGTTCCTTCTTTATATTTGAGTCAACAAGTAGATATATATGCAAAAAATCAACCATAAATTCTTCAATAAGAGCAGTAAATAGAGATCACAATATACAATGAACAATAGACAATAAGCAAGAGAAAAGAGACACCAAGATTAGGATCACAATTAGGGAAAAACCCATTAGGACGAAAACCAAAATTCTTTCCTTATGAGAGAGATATTCATTCCATCAATAGTGCATCCAAATGTTCCAACAAATCCAAATTAGTAATCAATCAAAGCTTGCTCATAGAAGGAGAGATAAACCACTTTTTTCTAATAAATAAGGTTTGCATAAATTGGCTGAAACTTAGGCATGTAACTATGGTTATAGAAGGTCAAAATTCTCACTGTAGTTACCACAACAGATGCCAACAAACTGTCCAAAAAAAATTCGACCCAATATTACTATCAAAATCCTCGGTCAAATTGAGGTGAATTTCACATCAAAAGAGCGAACTACCAATCAAATTATTCTGTATATTTCAACCTCAAAATATGAACATAATATATGCCAAAAATGTTGAAATTTCCCAAGTCAAGAGTAGTAAAAAAAAGAATACAATGCAGCTAAAGTGAAATTCCCTTATCTAACCTTCACATGTGTAGACAAGTTCTGCGATTGCATACTAAATTGTTGTGATTGATGGTGGAAAAAAAGAGGATTAATGAGCTCTAATATATAGGTTTCATGTGAGGGATAATTAGCCCTAATAGGATCGACATGAATTATTCTTGGAGCTGACTTGTGGGGCTAGATGGGCTGACTTGAAGATGACAAAAAATTAAATTCTTCTTGATGTTTTTGAAATAAAAAATGTCGACCATCGCTACATTATTTTTCAACACCATCTCTATAAAAGTGAAGAGAGAATCTTAATAGTTTCCTAGGAGGTCGACCCTTGTCCTCGACAAGAAAAGAGATCAAAAGGTAAGTATAAACACATACACAAACACATGAATATTTAACAATAAACTTATAAATCCATAATCAATGAATAATAAATACTCTAATTTGAAAGAAATATCTTATAAGATTTATTGTGAACCACTTTTAACCTTTAAGCTTAAGCTCCTCTTGCATCTTATTTATAATTTCGATATTTGAATGGAGATTTTGATTTCCACTCGTGTTTAATTTTTGTATATTTCATATTCCAATAGTTGACCACCCTACAACTCCTATGATTACTCTCCTTCCCAAGGCCCCCTTAGTTACAATGGGATTGTATGAAAGAAACCAATTCAACAAAATGATTGAAGAGTGAAGTTTCAAACTTAAGAGAGATTACACACCTATTGAACACACTTCAATAGACCAAACTCTTCAACCATCACCAATAGAAAGTTATAGATTACAACAATCATGGCAACATTATGGAGCAAAATTATGTATAAACCCCCTAGCTCAAACCTCTATTTATGGGTTTTGTCACCCAAAAAACCCATCAATTTCATCCATTAATGTAATTTTATAATTTACTAATTACCTATTATTCACCTTCCCATTTATCACTCACATTCAAAAATACATAGTAATTCTTTATTTATAAATATAAAATAGTGATTTCTCATCACCTAATTACTAGGTTTTATATTTCACTTTTAGATGTTCCCTTGATTTTCCTCATTTCCTATTTGAATGAGTACACATGTAGACACTACTTTAATTATTCATTGACTCACTTTAATAAGTGGCAAGTCACATCCTTTCCTTTCCCACACTTTTATTTAAATTCGAATGTTTTGTTCCTATTTCTTCTTCTTCTTAATTCATGGGTGTAATAGTAATTAATTTGCAATCATTAAAAATTATAGTATTTTCTATTTTATGCACATCTAGAATGTATATATCTTTCATTTGGCACTCTCCAATCTCCGAAATTTGCATGGTGGCTCTAGGGATTTATTTGGCCTACAAGGATTACATTAATGGTTTGCCTCTCACGCAGGGTTCTCTACTTTATTTTCTTCCATGGGCTTCTCTAATTAAGTCGCGAGCTTAAAATTTATCTCTCACAAGTCTTCAATGGCTATTCCCTCATATCTGAGAAATTGTCTCCATTTTAGTGGTTGTGGGTATCAGAAGAGTCGAAGTTCATTTGATTATAGTGGTCAATGATCCATAATCGAGGTTCTTGCAACCCCAACCACCTTTCCTATGGATCACTTTGTGGCTTGTTCCTTCCAATTGGAATCTGGTTTGCTCTCTGTTAGATATGGATGTCATGGTGGTTGTGGGTTCCCGGAGGTGGTGGTCTTATGCAGACCGTAGTTCGTGGATCACGAGTCTGTTGGAGGAGCATCTTTGTGTGGCTCATGGGTTACTGGCAGTCGTCGTTGGCTCATGGTTCATGGAGCTATACAAATCATGGTTCGTTGCACGACGTGAGGTACTATGCACTGAAAAATTCAAGTTTTACTGAAGTAAAAGTGATTTTGTTTTGTAAAATTGAAAATGCGAGGTCTATTTTTCAGTTGGCATAGCTATTGAGAACAAAGCCTTAATGTTTATAGTCATCTAGATCTCCTTGCTGATTTTGTTTATGCTTTCTTTTTATCTGTTGAACTCGTTAATCTCACGCTCCTTAATCTATGCTACTACACTGGTTTCTTAGTGTGTGGGCCAGTAGCACATAGCACTGTCACTTGTAATGCTTTATTTTGATAATAAAATGACAAACTTTACGCACAAAAAAACTTATCATAACTAAATGAATTAAAAGGAAAATGCTAAATCAAACATCATCTACATGTTTAATTAATCATGTTTCAATATATACTCAACAACTGATAGAAAATACTAATTGAAATTTTTGGGACATATTATATCAAACAATCTAGAATCAAATCATTTTTTTTATTTTTTATTTGACTACCATTTCAATATATATTTTATATTTAAAAAGTTTTCTTCAACATGACAATGATAATATACAATCATATCTTTTTTTTGGGATAATCTTTTTTTTTTTCTTTCTAAATCCAGGGCCTACCCTCATGACAATATGAAACCTCGAAGTAAATGAGTCACAAAATTTTCAACTTAAGTCATATAAAATGGATACTAATTGTTTATTTTTCCACAAGATTATAGAATTAGGTTTGATTCTAAGATCACAATCACAAACACACTCAAATTCCACAACACTTCTACTTTACACAATGGAAAATACACAATAGTGAATCATCTAGTACATAAGACAAATTTTAACCCAATACTTGTTAAATTACAAATATTTAATACAAAAATCTTAGGACTCCCATACCAAGGATCATGGCCTTTACAATCCTCCCTGATATAAGACAAACTAGGGCTTGGTATCAACAACTATGACCACCAATATTTCCTTGAATAAAGCACACTTTACATACTTGTCAATGGTGTGCATCCATAGTCCTTTCAGTCCACATACCTTGAACAATTATGGAAGATACTTTTCCTCCCTTTTGTTGATCAATAAATCTTCTACCACTTTAGAAGATTTCATATCTAGCCCAACACTCTGCCACCATCAAGCCTCCTATTTCTCCAAGAGTGACTGACAATTTTCCCATACACATCTACCCACTAGATGCTCTCCTGCTCCACCAAGAGTGTCAACTCTTAGGGTCTTCAAAATTTCCCACTTCTTGCTTCTCTGTTGCTCAAAGAAGACCAGACTCAAGGGTTTTAGGTTGCCTTATTATCTCTAATTTAACCCAATGTAAATAATAGAACTAGGGCTCAACACATCAACCCTCTTATCATTGTTTCTCCATTCTTGAGACATTTGAATTAGGTTGCAAAAAATATGCCCAATTAATAGTCACAAGCCTTCCCTTGTTCAGTGTACTAGGAACTCTAAAAAACCACTAACATCACTCCCAGACACTATACAAAGGCTGCTTCAACAATGTTATTCAATGCCTATGAAAAAACCTCATCACCTTGTAATCCTCTACTCAAAAACAACATCAAAACTCACCTTGTAACCTCTACACAAGTCACTAGTAACACGATCCTGTGCATAGATACTTGGCCCTAACATAGCTCGCATAAACCAAACTTAGCTTCTCCATAGGTCAAACCCTTATCTCAGCTCACATGGCATAGAAAACGTGTCACACTTGGCCTCCACTACTTTACAGAACTTCGACCCTCAACCACCATACAAACTAGACCTTTCAGCCCTCTATCACAACTACTTAAGGGTCTCAATCCCTCTTGAAATTCCAAAAAACTCTTAGCCCTATACACATAAGTCTTCCACAGATATCAACTCATAAAATCATGTCAAATATCTTTTTTCGTATGCCTAGAACAACACATAACCTTCTCTTGACCAAATATTCTCTAGTTGACTAGAGCGTAAGAAGATGATCACATTCTCTCCTCCAACTCCAGCTTGACTACATAAGAACTCGATCACCTCCGATTAATATTTGCACAAGAGTAATTTCACTTGTGATGTAATCCTTAATTAACTAACTTCATCTCCTCTTATATCAATCTTGGTGGAGTCTTTTAGCCCACCAAGGACACTACTTCAACCAAGCCGAATTGAGTTTTATGACAATGATAGATATCTCAAGAGATATAAAATAAAAATTGTTGTTCCATTTACACATCATAGAGGCCTTTGATTCCCCTTAGCTCCTTACGGGTGCCCCACATTCCCTTAATGAACAAACCATCAAAATATCTTCTTGGTTTTGCACCCACAACTTTGGGTGCAAAACCCACTGCTTGGGTACACTATCCACAAAGCCCATGTGGGTAAAAATTATACCAAACCTGTACCATATAGCATTAGAGTACCTCCTAAGCTACAAAAATTAACACTCCCCCTTACTGAGGTAGGTACTTCCACTACTCTGAAGTATCTCATCATCATCGTCACTGACGGCACTAGCCCAACTTATTGCGTTCACCACTACAACATGCCCTATAAAATGAACCACTCCTGTCTCGGTAGTGTCTCTACCACCAGAATTATTTCTTCTTCTTCCTTTCTTGATAGGCATTCATGCCATGTTCCTTCTTTCTAGCTATAGAAGCCCCCTTGCTCCCCACTTACCATGCACTCTTCTTGGGTCACATATTCTCCCTCTAAACCTACATACTCCCACTAGAACTTGGCTCCCTCTGAGCCTAAAAAACCTACTGCTTATTTTTCTCATGATCTCTAGGATTTCCCGCTAGTAGGTATATACCATGATCCTTATCTCCAATGACAACTCCAACTGAGTTAGATCCTTTGGGTCTAAGTCTCACTTTCCCATCCAAGAAAAATCATCTCAAACCCATTCACCTCAATCATTGAGATATAAAACATTTTGTGTTTGAGCTCTGGTACAAAAAATACATCTTGAAATCACAACAACATACCTTTATCAATCCTAAATAGCACAAAACCTAATCCTATGATCTCTTTCTGACACTTGTCACCGAACACCATGTGCAACTTCAAGTCCCATTCAGTAAGAGTATCGAAAACATCAAGCAAACTTGTCATATGCTTCAATGCACCACTATTCACATACCATGCATTCTCATCAATGGTACCCTTGGTGAAATGAGAAACTAGGGAAAATCCCTCATGCTCTAGCCTTCTCGAGAAGTCATCCAACTCAGAAAAGTAGCGACACCTGCTATCTCCTTCCCCTTTTGCTTCTCATTATCAGGTCCCTTATTTTTCCTTGGAAACTTGGTCAAATAATGACCATATTTACCACAGTTGTAAAAATTCAGATTGCTCAAGTCCTTCTTTTCCTTTCCCTTGATTCTCCCTACAAGAGCCATGTTATCATCAAAATTATCCTTTTTATTATGAACATCCTCATATCATAGTTCCACTTGAATGAAGTAATCCCACAAACTTTTCCAATATGGAATATTCTCTCAAGCGATCGAAAATACCTTTGATGAAGGGATTCCATTCCTTAGCGAACTCTTTCAAAGCAATCCTCACCATCTCAAAATTTGAAATAGTTTCACTGATGGCAGCAGGCTCATCTTGAACTTGAGAAAGTCTCTTCAAATACGAGGCCACTCCTTCACCATCCATCATCTTGGTGCTCTTCAACTTATATTTCAGTACCAACATTCGGTTCTTATTCTTATTTTGGAACAGATCCTGAATATATTTGAACATATAATGGGCAATGCTCTTCTCAGATAGATGAGGTATTAAATGATATTTCACACCATTTAGGATGATCACCTTCGCCTTCATATCCAACTCCTCATATGCTTCCAACTCCTCAGGTTTAGTTGGTTTCTTGATCTCCTTGTCAGAGAATTCATAGTTCTTATCACCATCAAGACCAATATGATCATTTCCTTCCAAGGAATATAGTTTGAAAACCCATCCAACCTATCCTCATATCACATACCAATTAATAACTTCATCATTGTTATTAGGGCTTCAATAATAATGGAACCAAATCCTTATTGAGTTGTACATTGTGCACACTCTAATTCATTGGAGCTTCAAAGTAGCTTTGCTACCATGTTGAATTTTCCATAGCACTCAAGAATCAAGTTTGATTCTAAGATCATGATCAGCTAGTACTACTTTTTATAGCTGAAAATACACAAAAATGAATCAAATAGTACACAAGACAAAATTTAACCCAACCTTTGTTATATTACAAATTTTTAATACAAAAATCTTAGGGCTCTTGTACCAGCTGGGATCATGGCCCTTACAATTATCCTTGATACAAGAGAAACTAGAGCTTGGTATCAACGAATATGACCATTGGTCTTTACCTCAACAAATCATACTCGACTTACTTATTGGTGGTGCACATACACAATCCTTTCATTCCACATACCTTGAACACTTATGGGGGGTGAGGCAGGGGGGGGGGCGGGGGCAGAGTACTTTTCCTCCCTTCTACTAATCACTACAAGTTTTACCACTTTAGAAATATTTCATATCCATCCCAAAACTCCATCACTATCAACCATCCTGCTTCTCCAAGACTGACTAAACTTTTTCTCACACAAGAATGCCCACTAGCTACTCTCCTGCTCCAACAAGAGTTCCAACTCTTAGGGTCTTCACCACTGCCCACTTCTTGCTTCTTTGATGCTCCAAATAGACAAAACTCAGAGCTTGGAGGTTTTCCTATTATCTATGATTTAGACCACTGTAAATCACATAAATAAGGATCAACACATCAAGCCTCTTATCATTTATTCTCCACTCTTTCTACCCATGGTATTTATCCACCCATAGTATTCATCCACACATGGAATCTACCCATGGTATTGTAAGTGGCATCCACCCATGGTATTGAAAGTGGCATCTACCCATGGTATTCATTCACCCATGGTATTTACCCACCCATGGAATTTACCCATGGTATTGTAACTAAAAAAGACTATAAGTAACAAGTCACATTTTGTAAAATGACAGCTTGTCCACCACAATGTATATTTTACAATTATTCTAGGTTTTAATAAAAGGCTTCTTTGTGGTTTTGTTTACTGTGTGTTATCCTCTCTTTTCTTCTGGAATTTAATTTTTTTAGATCTTGGGGCCCTCCCCCACCAATATCCATTTCAATTTTTTAGATCTTGGGAGCCTCCCCCCAAGATCCAGACCAGTGGTATCAGAGCACTTTCTTGGGAAAAGTGGGAATACTTTTTTTTTTTCATTTTGTTGTAGGAATTTTTTGGGTGGCGATTTTGAAAATCAGATCTTAAATTTTTTGTGTAAAATTAAAAAAAAAAAAACATATCTCGATTCCTTGTGAAAAAATACCCAAATTCAAAAAAAAAAATCGGCAGAATCAGAGTCAGAATGAGAGAGATATCGCTAATTTAAAATCAACTATGTTGCAGAAATTTTTCTGATGACAATTCGTGGATGACGACTCTCCTATAATGTTTTGCCATTTTTGTGTAGAATTTTAGAAAAATGATTTCATGTTTGAGCTCCTCTTGAAAAATTACCCAATTTCAAAAAAAAAATTGGTCAAATTGGAGTTTGGATGAGGGAGATATTGTTGATTTGAAATCAACTATTTTTTCAAAACTTTTGTGACGGGGAAACAATTGCAACGCGAAACTAAGTTTCTAGAGCATCCACAAGGGATTTCAATCACATGGGAAGATGCATAATGGCCATTTTATTTCCAAAAACATGTTATAATAAATACGTTGAGTTATATTGACCGATTTAAGTCCATTTTAAATTAGTTTTAATATCTAGAGCAGCATTCAGAGTGGGTTCCCTTTGAAGACATGCCCTCCCACCCTAGGCTATGTAGGCATATGCTACTTCATCAACAATCAACATCACAGTTATGGGCCAACTACACAAAATCCTTGTCACCAAATTCCATTTTCTATGCTACACATTGTTAGTATCACAGTTGGTCACAAGCATTACAAGGTATCTCTATCCCCAGATCTTCATTTGTCATGGTTATGGACCATCCAAAAACCCACACTTCATCGAAGTCCATTTTCTAAGCAGCACATTGTCAGTATCACCATTTCTCACAACCATTACAGGGTATCCCTGTCCTCAAATATCCGTTCATCACGATTATGGGTCAACCACACAAAACCATTCTCTTTGGTGGATTTTCATATTCAAAACATGCTTCTTTGGAGAGAAATTCATACAATGGGGACCATTTATTCTTAAGAAGGGAAGAATGATCTGAATGGAAAGTGACATCTACCCATGCTATTCAGTCACTCATGGTATTTATCCAACCATGGTATTCATCCTCCCATGGAATCTACCCATGGTATTGTAGGTGGCATCCACCCATGGTATTGTAAGTGGAATATACCCATGGTAATTACCCACCCATGAAATTTACCTATGGTATTGTAACTAAAAAAGAATATAAGTAACAATTCACATTTTGTAAAAGGACAACTTGTCCACCACAATGTAGATTTTACAGTTATTCTCGGTTTTAATAAAAAGCTTCTTTGTGGTTTTGTTTACTGTGTGTTCTCCTCTCTTTTCTTCTGGAATTTCAATTTTTTCAAATCTTGGGGGCCTCCCCCCCAAGAGGCCCCCAAGATCCATTTCAATTTTTTAGAACTTGGGGACCTCCCCCCAAGATCTGATCATATTTAATAAAAAAATATTAGGGCTCTTTTACCATGGATCATTGCCCTTACAATTATCCTTGATATAAAGCAAACTAGGCCTTGGTATCAACAACTATGAAAATTGATATTTACGTAAACAAAGCACACTTGACCTACTTTTTGATGGTGCACATCCACAATCCTTTCATTCCACGTACCTTGAACACTTTTTGGGGGGTACTTTTCCTCCCTTCTACTAATCACTACAACTTTTTCCACTTTAGAAATATTGCATCTCTAGCCCAACACTCTGCCACTATCAACCCTCTTGTTTCTCCGAGATTGACTGAAATTTTTCCCACACAAGTATTCCCACTAGCTACTCTTGTAGAAATTATACCAATGGATTCAATCCGATCATGTAATGTACTAAAACAAGATACTGAATCCTTCTACAATATTTTTGGAATATAAAACACGATCGCTCAATCACATGCAAGTAAGAGAAATAAGTAAATCAATCGCACAACACAAGATATTCCTGGGGAAAGAAACTACTCAAAACCCCTCTATTTCTATTGTATAGTAAGCTAAGGAATCATGAAACAATACAATGCATTCTTGCTCACAAGAATCTCCTGCACTCTACCAAACGTCTCACACTGGTCTAGGAAAAATTGGACAAACACTTAGCCAATTCCTTGCCTTCTTCTAGCCTGCCTTGATCATGCAATTCCTAGGAAAATAAATCCATATTAAATAGGAATTCCATTCTTCCTTGATTACGCAATCCATCATGGGCTTCTTATGGCTTTATAACTGCACCCAAGAAATTTTCTAATAATACAATTGATAGTTATCTTCCCTTTAACCTTTGTCTAACTGGGTCTTCATCAGAACTGACATGCATGCATCTATTAATACCAATCATCAGTTATCTAATTGATCACTACTTGTGAATTAAATCTAATTTAATTCACTGGACCTATCACTAGCTCATCACTCATTTAGAACTAGTTAAATTGATTTTAACTCAATTAATTTGAGTTAACTGATTACACTCACACCACACTAGTGCTACAACTGCAACTAGACCCCCAAAATAATAGAATCACTCTACATGCCTCACCTTTGACTCTCAACTTGAAATTCTTGAGCTAACTCAATCTTTCCGAATTAGTTAACTCATACAAGTTGTTATGAGATAAGGTTACAATTTATTGTCTAATTTATTTAAGTGAAAAATAAATTAGACACACATTTTCTTGTTGATTTTCAACACTCCCTCTCAACAAGAAAGTGATTATAATCTACCCTAATCTTGCCTATGTGGTATTCAAATTTTCTCTTTTCCAACACCTTCGTCAAGATGTCTGCATCCTGATCCTTTGTGGGAATGTACCGCAACAACATCATACTCCTATGAACACAATCTTTGAGATGGTGGTACCAAATATCAATATGCATGGACCTATCATGGAATACTAGATTAACTGAGAGTTTATGCAACTCTAGTTATCACAATGTATCACCATCAGATCCATCTATGACCAAAAAACTAATCAACAAGTATCTTCCTCATCCAGATGGCCTCATATGCAGCCTAATAGCTGCTATGTACTCTGCATTGGTTGAACTGAGTGCAACCTATCTCTGCTTATTTTTGTACCAAGAAATTTTTGTTGATCCTATGTTGAATATTCCCCTTGATGTGCTCTTTCTTTCTGATGGATTTCCTACGCAATTTGCATCGATGAAGCTGTTGGTGTCCCATGTTTTGATAGTTTGGAATATCAAAAGACAAGGCAACATCAGAACCAATCTTTAGAGTTACAAGATCTAGTCCTCCTGCTCTTAGAGAGGGATCTCTCAAAGTTTGGTTGCAAAGGTTTATCTTATGGGCTTAGAGTATTGGTTTTAGACTAGTTATTAAGTGCAGATGTTTGTTTGTTTGGTTGGATTGAATTTATACAGCAAAACATAAAAGGTCTAGGAAAGATATATAGGACAGTAAAATATTTGTTTCATTGGGTAATGGAGTCAAAAAGAGGTCATAACACACTTATCAAAGGATATGGGATATCAAAGGGCAAATCTAACTTGGCCACAGGATCCTTTTGTTTTTGGAATGGAATGAACATTAATGATTTGGAAAGAGAGTTTTAATTCTCAACAAAGGGAATTTGAAAACATAATTTGAAACAATAAAGAGTTCTTTGATAGACAGGGCTAACCATAAATTCTACAAATCACACCTTTAAGCAAACAATGATTTCAAAACAACTTTCAAAGTAAAATCTAAGATTCGGGGAACACCCTATTTCCTCAAAGATTTTATTCTAAAGGACTTCAGAAAACATATAAGATTTACTGATAATCACATTCATAGAAGAGGGAACACCTAAAAACATCTATGATCATAATTATAATGACCTTTACGCCAACTGTTTAAGTGAGAACAAAGGGCAAGATCAAAACAGACCTCTCTGATTCACTATAAGCAAAGAACTTCAAAGGGAGACTTCAATAACAGTTTTTAAGTGGCAAAAGACAAGCAGGGAGAACCATAAATCATGCTGAAACCAACTGTTCAAACTATTAAGGAAATAAACAAGCATGAAGACCAAAGAGAAAGATTAAAGCCTCTAAAATACTTCAGCAGAAGAAAAAATAAAACAGTGAAGGATGAACAAGTCTAAGGTGCTTCCAGGAGTCATTTCTTAGCCTAATATTTTCTATCCTACTGTAGTGAGAAATTATGGAACATAATGGAAACAGGGAAAAACATGTAACAGTTCAGAATACTTCACCAACAGGCAAGCTCATGAATCTAGTGATAGAGCCTTCTCAGGAACAAACATGCAACAACATCATCAAGATCTCCAAGACTTCAATTTGTTCTTCAACTTCAAAGGACTATGTATTGATTTCAGAGAGTTTCAATATTATAGCTTGTGATCAAACAACAACCAACCCCTCACTCATCTTCTGCTGTAGTATATATAGAAGAATGAGGAGGTGAGATTTGATAAAAGATCTTAATTACAATTAATACAGAGTTAATGTCTTCTTGGCCCTTGGGGGGCTCAAATGAAGAAACTGAAGATCTCCAAGACTTCAATTTTTTCTTCAACTTCAAAGGAATATGTATTGATTTCAGAGAATTTCAATATTACAGCTTGTGATCAAACAACAACCAACCCCTCACTCATCTTCTGCTGTAGTATATATAGAAGAATGAGGAGGTGAGATCTGATAAAAGATCTTAATTACAATTAGTATAGAGTTAATGTCTTCTTGGCCCTTGGGGGGCTCAAATGAAGAAACTGTACAGGTGTTTACTGTGTTAATTGATTTACACTTATGAATTAAGCTCAGTGGGAGCTTTGTTGACCTTTGAGGCTCTGTGTAATGTTTAGAGTAACTCTGTAGATATTTCTGCGTTGATTTCCTTGAAAAAGTAACTCCCTGGCTGCGCTGAGGCAAAATCTGATCTTCTTCAATAACTTCGGCCTCTGATTGAGTACTTTGAGGAATAGGTGGCACTATGGTAGCTGAGGAATCAATTTGCCCCAGATTATGGCAGTGGAGGCATTCCTACTTGATAGAACACTTTAGGTTTTCTGTAAACTGTGTTTTATTTGGGGATTAGGCTTTTGATAAGAATTTTAGACGTAATCCCCGTGAAACTGTCTCTAATCCTCTGTTCTGATACAATTAGGTCTTCGGCACTGATACCCTTTGACAGTGTTAAATCCATGGTTTTCTTTCTGGTATGCAGGGCTGTGCAAAAATAAAATGACATCGATGCCTCATAAAACAATGATGATACGTGAGATTTCAAACCCCTGCGAATGATTTCCCTGATGAAACGAAGGCAAGAGGATCGTCACCCTCAGCCTGCGAATTTTCTTCAGTATGGAGGAAAAACATAAAACCCTGCAAAATACAAACAAAATTAATGAAATCCTGCGTATATAGTTTGACTGCTTCAGAGGACGTGTGGAAGGAGCGGGGCCATTGGATGGCATCATCCAACAGTCGGGATTAATCAGGGAGATCATAGAATGGGCGGAAGAAAAATTAAATCCCAGTTTTCGATCGTGCAGAGATCGATGGTCGAGATTGAACGAGGCGGTCAGAGGAGAAGGATGAATCAGAGCCGTTGATCGCGCAGAGATCGACGGTCGGGATTGGGCAATGAATTTTGGGTCGTCGATCTGCAGATCAGATCGACGACGGAGATTGATTTGCCGCCGAACGATGGTCCGGCTATCGTGCGCGCACCTTCCTTAACCATTGAGCAACTTTGGCGAGCGATCACCGTTGGATCAGTGGGCCCAGATCGGATGGTCCACAGCGATATCGCTGGGCGTCCCGGTCTGAACATTAACGTGCGATGGACGACGGATGGATGGCGGTTTTACAAATAGTACAAGGGACGCGTGTCAAGCGATGTATGGAATCGCTGGCCATCGGGCAAAAACCGCCCTCTGCCGAAGAGTGGTGCGATAAAAACCACGTGGTTTTGGGAAAACGACGCACAACTGGGGGGTCCACAGGGAGGCGTGCTCCGCATCGTCAGATCCTATGGATTGAATCAACGGTCAAGATCGCTCCATAATTTACACGGGCGGAAGAATTAAATAAAATGAATTTCGACGGTTGAAATAAATATCAAAGGTTTTTTAATGGTTTGTGAAGAAATATTTATTTAAATCGGATAAGCGCCTGACTGGCTCAACGCGCGGTCACGACACTAGGGTGTATGGGCGGAAAGGCTAGGGACTTAGCCCAAGGGGGCTTAAGTCCAATACATGGAGAATATGAATTTTAATGGTTTTTCAAGGATTTTCCAAGGAATTTGAGGATTCCGATAAGGCTAAGAAGGGGTCTTAGAACCTTATTACGGATTTTCATGAAGTAAAAAGAGGAGAAACATGATAATGAGGGATTTTCATGGGAAATGGGGGGATATAAAATGAGGTTAGTTTTGGAAAAAGAGGCAGGGGAAAAAGGGGTTTGCAACAGCATTTAGGATTTGGATTTTAGCAGGATTTCAGAGGTTTTTAGGATGTAAGCAACAGTATAGGATTTGGACAGAGGCATGAGGTCTTCAAGGAGTCTTCAAGAGCCAACAATTTTTAGTGATAAAATGTGTTCCTTGGAGGCTCAAAAAGTCTTAGCCACCTTTTGGTATAACAAATATTATAGGTGGCTAACAGTGGCTCCACTTGGGGATGGTGCCTTCTTGAAGGTATCAAGAACTTTCAGACTTGCATTTTCTGGGAGGCTGATCAGTTGCCTCATTCATTGGGCTGCCTTTCTTTGATTGAATGACCTTCTTTTTCTCTGGAAATGATAAAAGCCATAGAAAACATTGGATTTTTATCAAAAAGCTTTCTACCTACCCAATCCTACTGATCTAACATTTTTTCCTTCATTAGAGTGCACTTGCACTACTACATTTGGTGGAAATTCCGACGCTTTTGACCAAATGTCGGAAATTTCCCCAAATTTTTTCCATCCCACCCGAAACCGTCGCTATACTGACGTTTATAGAAAAGTGTCGCAATACCGACACTTAGAAAAAGTGTCGCAATTGCGATGTTTGGAGGAAGACGTCGCAATTGCGACACTATGGCCCAAAGCGTCGCTATTGCGACGGCTGCCTCCAAACGTCGCAAGTACAACACAATGTCTAAGTGTCGCAATTGCGACGTTTGGAGGCAACCGTCCTAGTAGCGACGCTTTTTCTGCCGTCGGTATAATGACACTGATATGTGCGCTACATAAAAATACGAAACTTATATGCGCGCTACATAAAAATACGAAACTTATATGTGCGCTACATAAAATTACGAAACTTATATGTGCGCTACATAAAAATACAAAACTTATATGCGCGCTACATAAAAATGATATTATTGTTTCGTATCCGTCGCAATAGCTACATTAACGTCTGATATCATGCACGCAGTCGCCCTCCGCCCTTTCAGAACATCATTTGCCCTCAGCATTCGCCCTCAGCTCTTGCAGAACAGCATTTGTCCTCAGCATTCGCCCTCAGCATTCGCCCTCAACTCTTGCAAAATGGTAAGTTCTTACTGCAGGCCCTTCCTCCTATAGTAGGGTTGACTCTATTTGGGTTTTTTTGGTCAATTCCATTGGATTGTGTTAGGCTTTAGGGTTCTCTCTAGATGTCAAGAATCAAGATTCAATACCCTCTATTATCTTCATCACCCAATACAAGATTTAAATTTTTCCCAAAGAAACGCTTATTAATTTGGCAGCCATTATTTCTCCCTACTTTAAAAACCCTACATTTAAATGAAAACAAGCATTGCATTTCAACTACAAAAATCTATTAGTGTTCAAATGTACATGTGTGCTACATTAACGTCTGATATCACGCACGCATTCGACCTCCGCTCTTGCAGAACATCTTTCGCCCTCAACATTTGCCCTCAGCTCTTGCAGAACAGCATTCGCCCTGAGCTCTTGTAGAACAGCATTCGCCCTGAGCTCTTGCAGAATAGAATTCACCCTACATTCGCCTCGGCTCTTTAAAAACAACGTTAGCTACATTACTTTCTGACTCTTGTAAAACAACATTCGCCTCGACTCTTGAAAAATGGTAAGTTCTTCACACAGCAGGCCCTTCCTCCTATAGTAGTTGACTCTATTTAGTTTTTTTTGGTCAATTCCATTAGATTGTACTCTCTGGATGTCAGGAATCAAAGATTAAATATTTCCTCTATTATCTTCGTCACCCAATCCCCTGATTTAAATTTTTCTGACATTAATTTAGCGGCCATTATTTCTCACAGCACAAAAACACAGTAAAATGGCTATTTCATTTTAACTTTAAAAATCTATGAGTGTTCAAATGTGTATGTGCTACATTAACGTGCGAAGTATCATCTGCCGCGTGCTTGTCTGCTCTTGGAAGCAACTTTCAAGCCACTCAACATTGCCCTGTTTGTTTGCTCCCCGAGCTCTTATGAGAACAACATTAGCACGAGCTCTTATGAACGACATTAACCCTACATTCGCCTACGGCTCTTGTGAAGCATTCACCATGCATTTGCCCCCACCAGCTCTTTGAACGATACCTGCGGCTCTTGCAAAATAGGCCAAGTTCTTACGCAGGGCCTTACTCCTATAGTAGGGTTGACTCTCTTGGGGCGTTTTGGTCCAATTTCATTGGATTGTGTTGGGGCTGTGGGGTTCTCTCTAGTGTGAGAATCGAATTAAATACCCTCTTATTATCTTCATTTACCCAATAAAGACACAAATTTTCCCCAAAAGAAACACTTATTAATTTGTGACCATTATTTCTCCCTGCTTTAAAAACCCTACATTTAAATGAAAACAAGCATTTGCAGCTATTAAAAATCTGTTAATTGTTCAAATGTGTATGTGCATCACTTGTACTTGAGTGTTCATTTTCACTTTCACATTATCCCAGTGTATGTGGGTGTAATTCATACTTTTTGTGATTTGGGTGTCTTGAAAAAGGAAAGGTAAATTATTTCCCATGGAAAAAGAGTTTTCCTTTTTATAGGTTGTTTGGACTTACGTGGAAAAATTTGTGGTATACATTTCATATTATGTAGTTTAAATTTGAATTAACGATTATGTATACATGAAAATATAATTACCTGTGTTGTCCTTCATCACTAATTAAAATTATAGAGTTTCTGTTTCTGAACTACTAACTCTTGATGCTAAAGTTTTCTAGGTTCTCATTGATGGATCACTCTTCATTGATTTCCTTTCCCACTCTGGATCTTGTCATACTTTAAAAGTCATCAATGATACATGTATTATTTCGGTATCCCAAAAGGCTTTATAGTAGAACATATTGTGAAGTTTTGACCTTGATTCTTTTTAGGCACTGTGTGGTCTGTGCTATCGAGTTATATACTGACAACTTGTCCTTAATAACCACACTGAGGTAGGTTCAACAGTTTTAACTTGTTGGGACACTGCAACATGAAGTTGTGTGATCACCTATTGGTCTATTGCGGCAGCAAAAGTGAAGACACGTAATGATAGTTATTATGTTAACATTACTAGAAACATTTTTTAATTATCCATGCTATCGAGATGTCAAAATTCAGGGCATTAGGTGTCAATACTGCGTAGCTAATGAATAATAATAATATAAAAAAATCACAAATTTATTCTTGAAATATGGTTATTTGCACATTAGTAACCTAGTTCTTGAAGTTACTATCACCCAAAGCCCCATAGCTCATTTAAAATATAATTAGCTTGACATGAGAATCCAGGCCAAGGGTTTCTCGACAAAAAATCATGCCATAACTTTTGACATTTTGAAACCCAAATTTGAATCCATCATAAGTAATACAATGCAAACTCGGATGGATTTTCAATACATCTTCATACTATGATCTCTTATCTGAATATCATTTTAAATGGAACCATTAGTCAGTACCAATCCTTTTTGTGTGAAAAATTTCAGCTCTATTTGAGCTCTTTTTTATCACCCACCTCCATAAACATGTAAACATATATCATGATCTTGGAATTCCATTACATATGTGTATGCCAGTGTTCCCATGTCCTTCACCCATCATCAATTTGAAAATTTCAATGAATATCAAATTATGGAGGGGGAACTTTTATTTTTAACATTTGGCTCAAAATCGGGGGACCATCTAAAATGAGGTGAATAGGAATATCAAATGTTGAAAACCATATTGGTACCTTTTCACTGCGGCACCATGGGGTCATATACGGTCATCCATCACAAAAAATTGTCTTTGTTCATTCTCACCTTGAAAGTTGCAAAAATTCATACCTAATTGAAACGACAATAAATTTGAAAGATATTGAAAATACCAAGCTAGAAGTACCTAATACAAAGGAAAACGCTACATTTACTACCCTAAGCAAGATAAATTTTGATTGAATAGGAAACATGATGTTACTTATTGAATTGGTCAACAACATTAGTATGTAGGACTAAATCATGCATTTGATTTCTGAAGCTGTATGCGCATATGAAGAAAAAGTGCGGTCAATGGAAAATCCCTTTTGTGACATATGAAAACTACTGCAGAAAGTCAAAAAATACTTAAGGCTATGTGTTCTGAATCCAAAAGTGACAAACGGGGATTGGTGAAAACACAGAAGTGGTGTGGTGAACAACATAAATAAAGTGAAGATACCTTTCCACAGATGCCCATTGTCCTTTAGTTGTGTGAAAACATGTTTTTCCTTTCCCTTTATACATGCAAGTGAATGCATTATAGATATAGTATTTCCCAGAATAGGAGAAGCCTACTTAAATATATCGACCGTGGAGTGAATGTTCTTTGTTGGGCTCCTTCATTTCTTCGTTGATGTTAGGATGAATTGTAAAAATAACAACACTCTTCATTCTGACAGTTATTACGAGTTGGAAACGAGTATTGAATCAAAGTTGTAGTTTCTAACTTCTTGTATTGGTTCCTTGATCTTGGAAATTCGATTCATTGCATGTCTTTATTTAACTATGTTTGAATAATTTGTCATAAATCGATAGGAAATTAGGAATTATGATTATTATTGCTTTGTGGATGCCTTGAGTTACTTTTAAGTTTGCATGGTTTAATATTAGAAATTATTCTAGTGTACCTAATTTGGGTAAAGGAATATTAAAGATAGAACCCTATTTTTTAAACAGTATGTATTTCACCCAAAGAAACCCCTCAACATCTTATTATTAGTTTCTGTATTAGTGTTGTAAACAATTTGAGAATTGATGTATGAAATCTAACCACTTCTAAGATAAAGTCCTAAAGCCTAGGTGATACTGCTCTTCATTCCAATAGCCCCAGTATGATATCTTGCCTCCCCAACCTCCTTTTCACTTGAACCAGCTCTCCTCCAACTCAAGAGAGGTTTCCCTAGTAGATGTTGGGGATCTGTGCTTTCTTCAAACCAATTCAAAATTCTAACTCTCTGTGTTTACTACTATAATTAAATATTGAACAATAGGGTCAGGACATGCATCTGTGAAGATAAAATTGCCGGTGTTTTGGAGGTAATTTCGAAGATACCAAACATATAATCAAGGAATTATAACATGATTTCAAACGACAATATCAACAAAATACGTTTAAGGATATTGAAAGGAAAAATTGATGGAAGATGAAAGTAGCTTCGCAGGCTATACCAAGGGTTGCTAATGGTTGCTCAAAAACATTTAGGGCCCGCGAGATCGTCTCCAACAATGCTATACCATCGCTTCAACAGTATTGCTCCAATATCTGGTCATGTAGCAGTTTACTTTAAAGAAATTGCTCCAAATGTTCAATAAGGTCTTGTTGTCAACCGTCCCTCTTGTTTGGGTGCCTTCGTATTTTTAATGACATGTTCCGGTGAATTCAATGCAAGGCATATTTAGGCTCCTAACTATGTTTTGGTGTCTTATTAGAAATTGTTTCGTTTTCATTTTTGTGTTTTCAAGTTAGATATTGTTTTCAAGTTTTTACATTTGTAATTTTGTTGCAATGTGGCGGGGCTAAGTCGAGCGATGCGGGAACAACTTCAAGACGGGATGATCGCGGAAAAGAGGCCAACGGAAGAACATGTAAGGATGCCGACATTGCTCTATGCCAGGCCTACAGTTGTTACATAATTGAAATAATATTAATTTTGTTCAAATATACGGAACCCTGCATCATGAAATGCCACTGATGATTCCCTCTTTGAAGAAGAGCTTTCTTCATCCTATCTCCGGTGTTCTTGTTGCAAAAAAGGCACGAGATACGAGGTCGAATTTAATACTTTCGTAGACACGCCTCAAAACACAGAAACGGAGAGGATAAAACTTATCTTATGAAGCCGGCTAAGTGTCGGTAATAATAAAAATTCAAGATGTTTTTGTTGCGTGAGATGAATTGTGATAGTTTGATTTTTAATTTTTACATTGACTAAACTAACAAAAGTTCTTTTGTATGTAGCATTTTCGGCACTTCTTTGAACTTTGGTGTTGG
The DNA here is from genome assembly GCA_034641835.2 of Pinus albicaulis. NCBI lineage: Eukaryota > Viridiplantae > Streptophyta > Pinopsida > Pinales > Pinaceae > Pinus > Pinus albicaulis. The sequence goes on along the minus strand of CM076576.1, from coordinate 912,123,540 downwards.
TGGTAGTGAGACACGAGGCAAGATATTTCCCAACAACCTCGTACACACCTTCTGCTCCTTTAGGTGCCCGGCCAAAAACACACCCTACTGCAAGCGGACACCAGTAGCCGTGAACATGTTGGAAATGATGAGGTGATGTGACCAACTACATTATTATTATTTTAGGTAGACTACACATATAGAAGGCTCAGGATCATTCAATAGCACGTTGCTAAGTAATGATGAAGGTGTCCTATAAAGCATGTGTAACTCTAAGATGAAATTTTAATATTTTAACTATTTCATGTACTTTATCTAAAACATATTTATCTTATGATTTTTATTTTTAAATTAATGATAATATATATTTTCTATCTGCAAAAACAGCAGTTCTAAGTTTGCAAAACCATGTTGGTAATTTTAGCCCAACCATATGCAGTGCATTCCCAGTATTCAACATGGCATTTTCTAGATTGTCTAGAAGCCCTTTTGGGGTCGGCACATTTAGCCAGGCAGTGACAGCTGAGTAGGCAATAAATACAGAAATAACAAGGACACCTATAGGACGCAATTGCAGTTCATACTGAATACTTGAGCATCCCTCTCAGGACAGAAGTGGTGGAAACACTGTCATCCTGGCGAGAAAGAAAGAAAGACAAAGAAAGAAGGAAAAATATCCATTGCTGAATACAGGTAATTGCTTTAATTCAATAGCTTTAATTTTCTCTATGTCTAAAATAAAAGTGTGCTACGTCATATCCAGCTTCAATTTGTTGATTCTAGGTTTCTGACACCTCGAAAGGCAGAAGCTAGGATTGAGGAAAAAGGGCCATCACAAGCTACGCCGAACGCTACTTGAAATTAGCGCAAGAATTGTAATTAAGTAGCTAAACATCTTAATTAATTGTGTCATGCCTAACGTTTTTGTAATCTGTCAAATATGATTAAAAATACACAATCATATGTAATATTATATGGTGGTAACCGAGCAAGGAAACTACGAAAGGAAGATAAAAATATACTCGCTTTTCCATTTCGGCTATCAAAGTGCAGCAGTTTGAACGTACGCATGACTTGGTGAGTCCAGAATTACGAATGCACGATAGTGTAAAAAAACATTAACACTAATATGTTTGTTTAATCATAAATTTAATGTCTGGCAACTGCTGCAAGCAGGGGCAGCCTCCAGCGAGGCAAATAACCCGATTTAGAGCCCAGGATGCTTAGATGATCCTCATTGCTTTGATCATTGTGGTAGGGGACCGGTAAAACAATGCTACTATTAGTGTGTTGGTAATGATGATTAATTCCACATATAATTTTTCTAGTATACTTTCAGTAGTTTGTCACCTGCGTTTTTTGTTTAAATAGCCAGAGAATGTTTCATGAGATCTTACCACGAGAGGAGAAATGAGGCTTCATGGAGTCCCAACATGTTGGTGCACAGTGCAAATAATCTCGACACGATTTTTTTTATTAATATTTCCGAACTAGTTCAATAATAATACATAGCGATTAAAATTTAATATTATCTGTTTTATGGCGTGCCGTCAACATGGATGAAGATGGAACCTTGACTACGCAACTAGGTACGTGACGACAAACAGGTGCACCAGGTAAACTAATCTCATTACCGTTTTTTTCATCTAATATTACCCAGGCTTCAGATTCAGTGATATTTAAAAGCGACAGATAAAAATTTAATATTATCTATTTTTATGAGCGATGCCCGAGTCCTTTGGATGAGACCGGAGACATCGGCGGCTACGCAACATAGGTCAGCAATTATTGGGTCGAAGGCACGAAACGGAAGCGAGAGCATGATGATATTTTGATGATGTAATTAGAACTTTAGAAATAGGAAGAGAAAAAAAGAAATTCGATATTTAAAATGTTGTATTGTTATAAGACCAATTACCTTCACCCAGGAACGTTTTTTTATATAAAACTCTCATTTGTCATACTATTTTTATGTCTAAGCATTAATTATGATGTTTTACGCACGTACTTTTTGTTGAATTGTTTTTTTATTAGTTATTGAATATTTTTTTTATGCTCATAGAAAGTAAAAATGAAATATCGGTTGGGTATTGAGAATTGAGGAGTGATGTGAGGGGGGGGGGGGGGCTCATAAGAGCTTCCACCCCATGCGTGGTTGGCCTGTTTAGTAAGAAACCATTGTTGAACGATTTAATCTTGGAATGACATCCCTCTAATTCCAGGCAACAAAAAGTCTGTTGTTGACTTAAGACCCTTTCTCCTTTAAGAATCATTGAAGCTTATTCTAATTCCTCATTCAAATAATTATTCTTGACAAAGACTTCTTCAGTGTGTTTGTGTTCAACATATGTTCTAACATTATCATGAAATTCATCTTAGAGTAAAAAATACTACATCAATTACTTGTATTTATGGTATAGATAATGATGGATTTTGATTGACTTGGCAGTCTGGGTACCAATCCTCTTGCATCATGACGTACAACTTGTCAGCAGGTCAACATGAAATCATTTTTTCTTGTGCGCTTGACCGAGTTCGTATTTCACATTTTGTAAGTTCTTTCTGATTTCATAATTCAATATTAAGCTTGTTCTGTGATTATTATCTAGGTTTTTTATGTGTTTTCTGTTGATTGTCCATGTTACGGCATGTTTCTTTGTTGTTCCATGTAATTTCTCCATTCCCACTACAGAATGAATCCAATTTTATTGTTACATGAGTTTACTTTTATTCTTCACTACATTTTCTCTGTTCACCTTTCATAGGTTACATCATGTAAAGTTGTCAATCTCGGGTTGGTGATGAGCTTTAGTTCCCGGTGCAGGGCTTTTTTTTGTTATTTTATCCCTCATATCATTCTGCATCACCTCGTTGTTTGAGCATGCCAATTGTCTGCCACTTGTACCAGGTGGCACATGTTAATCTACGAGCGGTGCCACATTTCACCTATTTTCGGTGAGAGTTTAGGGTTTCTCTAACATAGCTTAGAAATCCGATTCGGTGCTACTTGAATATTTCTCCATAATACTCATGGTTTGGATTGATGAGCATGTTATGAATGATTGGTTGATTCATAAGAACCACCATATAGTCATCTTGAGATATTTGGAAAGTTTTCTTGGGTTTCCACTACTTAGTTTCTATTGGGTGGGATGGTGTGGGGTGATATAATCTGTGTGCTCTTGTAGTAGGGAATTTGTTTTTGGGGATATAAAGGAGAATTTGATATGAATATCCCATTGGCGCATTCATAGATGAGCACGAGAGGTCAAAAATTTAAATTAAAAATATGCAACCTCTAGCATGGCCAACATGCTGAAAGTAAGCGAGAGACAACACAGTTAAAGATTGTTTTGTGCGCCTTAATATAGTCATGATTTATTTCTATTATCTTAATGCAAATATGAAATCGGTCTCATTAAAAAGAGAAGTTGTGGTTGTATTTCTCTTTGGTTGTTTCTCTCTTAATGCTCGAGAAGTTTCAAAAGTTGCGATAGTTATTTTAGTTTACACAATACAACAAGTAATTTTTAACAATAGAGTCATGTTTTTTAAGGTTCATACTAATATGAAGATCTTGTAATTTCATATTCAGCATAAGAGAAGATGGCCTGCACTTTGGGCGGTGCATGGTGCCACATCTTCCTCTATTGAGTAACAATGAAGGAAAGTTGGGTGCAATGTTTGATAATTATGGCCGGTCGTTGTCTTCTCTTTCGATTTTTTCACCCATTTCCTTTATTCGCTCAAACGGAGGGACTGCGAGATTACGCGGCAGAGAAAGTAGTTAATACAAGCTATGGAAAAGGTTGTACTTCAATAAGGATAGCTCGACAAAAAAATTGTGAGTCGAAGAAAAAATTATGTTTAAAGGAAGGTCACACATGTGAAACTTTACTGTGATGGATGTTCATGTCCATATATTCGATTTTTAATGTGTTATTTTAATTTTTCATGGAGGGTTGTTTTGGCATATGATGCAGCATTCAATTGCATATGAAAGCATTGTCAATTGTCTTTGCAGGCGGTGTGAACAAACTTGATCTTGTTGGAGTCACCCTTGCGGCGAAGGAAAAATGTTGTCTTGGAGAGCAAGCATGGTTCTCTAGAAAATAGTTAATGATGGTGTGATGGCTAAGGAGGTAATTTGTAGATGTGTGCTTTGGTTTTCTTTTTAACGTTGTTTTAGTTCCCCCTCTTAAATGTCTTAATTTGGTAGCGCAATTTGAAAACTCAAGGTGAAAGGAAACATAACTTTGACTGCAGGTGGTCTACTTGGCTATGGACTAGCCACATTGAAGTAATGCATAAATCACACTAAGCAATAAAAGAGAAGGGTTATACACAGTGGTCAAATTTTATTGTTATTATTGATTAATGAAATATGTATCTCAATGTTATGGTTTTGGCCTTTTTATTGGTTGAATTAGAGACCAGTTGAAAATATTGGGGCCAAGTAGGTTGGTTTTCCTTTTTCTTTGATGGTTTGGTGTATCTAATTGAATTAGTTGCCTAAGGTATTTTTGGTTGCAAACTCCTTTTCATTTTTAGTAAATTAAATGGCCTTATTGGAGATACATTTGATTACTTGTGGTCTTGTTAGATCTACAACATTTGTAGTTGTTTAGTCTGTGGCAGTGCACTTTTATTATGGAAATAGTTGATGCAATGTGTCCATTTAATCCCCTTAACGAGGTAGCATGTTGAGAAGTTTGTGAAACATTTGTCCTTCAAGTGACACTTGATCCTATACATCATCATACTTGACTTCCAAAATTCATGTTCGAAGTGTGCCGGACAATTGCCACAAAATTTCAAGTATTTATATTTATTTTAAACCATTATCTTTTTCATGTATTGGATGTTTGAAAATGTGAAAAGACTTTGGTATGAAACCAATGAAATTTGAATAATTTCATTAAAACAGCACTTCAAGACATGATTTAGAAGTAGAATATATATGAATTATGAAGCATAGAAAGATATTCGATGCATTTTCAATGTTTGGCTAGGGTTATTTTTGGAGAAAATAACTCATAATTCTAAACCATTGATCTTCAATACAGTAATGCCACGGAGAAGAGATCATTGTGATGCAACAAGCGAAATTGGACCCACAAGGAGAAGCTTTGGTGTGTGCAATTGCTCTTGTCGACATTTTCCTTGGTTTACCCCATTCTTTTCCTCCCGACACGGTCTTCGATGACTTCACTTCTTTCTTGGTTTATTCTCAAATTAATGAAAATTCGTAAATTGATAAATAAATACTATCCTGATACTTGGACTGCAATTTATGTTCCCCAGCATATTGTCTCCAAGCCTTGCTTATAACCAATATTTAACTTTCAACACTTTGTATTTGTGCTCACGTTCTTTTTAAATAAATAACTTGTAGTGAACTTTCGGCTCTATGTTCACCACCCGACCTTACAACAATCACGCTCCGGACTTATGCTAATTGTTAAACGATCGTTTAATTAAACGATTTCATTATATAAAACACCTATATATATCAATAACCAATCAAACACTAAGTATCGTGCTGGCTATCTGCTTTTCCTTAGTTAACCTCACGGGCAAGTTCAGCGTGCGACCATCGTACGATGGCCCTTCTCCAAATCAACGACTCCCGCGGTTTCGCTCGGCTTCAACGTGAGCTTTAATATGCCGATGGAGCGGGTTAAACGGTGGTTTTCGGGGGGTCACTTTGTCACGTGTCGCGTTCCCCTGTGGAATCGCTCGGGGATAGGAAATACGCCTGCTCGCAAAAGCGATGCGATGTGGGCAACTACTTTGTAGACTCCCACTCGTGGTTTGGTACGAGGGCTTGACCACGGGTGCAAGTCTGGTTCTGCTGTCCTTTTGTTTGTTAACTCATGTCCAATCCTCGGGTCGGTTCTAAAAAACACAACAATTTTGTCTCTTTATTAATAGGTTTTATATTTGAACGAGTGTTCACGACACACAGTTCTGCTACACGGACCTCGCCTTCGGGTGGCGTTGGTTCCATATGGTTATCCAACGATTTACGGGAATTCAAAAGCAGAAGAATGGAATTATCGATTTGATACATATCATAGTTAAACAATTATTACAATTAGAAGTGCGGGAATAATTCAATGGCAACTAAACTTGAAATCCCATTTATTTGAAACAATTCGCCCACACGGAAGGTTTATTAGAAATCCCCTCTCTGCTCTCCTCTTGCCTCTCTACTTTTATTCATCAGGGAATTACAATTTATATACATAACATATGCTGGCTCTTCCGGTTCCTGCGAAGGACCATTCTAGAAATCAAAAGGTCTAATTATAATAATTTAACTACTTTAAATGTTGAATCCTACAACTCTAACTAGTCTAAGTAAATACGGTCGATTTAGAGTGGCCAGCTACTAATTTATTCTGACTCAAATGTTTCCGAACCCTCCTAGCCACAACATGTGGACAAAACCTCCTACATTTCTTTGGCTAATGCCTAATGCCCACCATCACCGTCGACATAAACCTATTAACAAAAGTGAACTAGGGAATGATTATTGGTGCCAACAGCATACTAAGTTGTTCTTTTTTCTAAAGAGTAACATTGTGAATATTGTAAAAACATTTGTTAACTATTTTTGTTTGACCATTTGATTGTGTTTAAGTATGTAGAACTGTGGCAACTAGTGTTTCTCCACTCATGTTAAATAATTATTTCCAAAGTTTCTTATTCTTTGTACTTTAGGGAAAACCATGAAGACTATGAATTTCTTTCACGTGGACATACATACACTTGGCTTGTTGTTTGTATACTTTGAGCTCTCGAAAAAAAATCTGCAAATTTATGCAACAAACGGCCACAAAAATGTAATACTTGCCCACCTCCCATTTAACCTGTAATAAGGGGTCTGTTGATATGTCTTCTGGTCTTTGAATATGTATGTGGAATGGTTGAAGCCTTTAAATTTTACTATGTCTCTTTTATTTATTATGCAAACACGACCTTCTCTTACAAAATTTTGAATATCTTTCTTCATTCCTTCCAAAAATATATTTTTGATCATTTGAGATATTTTAAGGAACACACGTCCTACCATCAGAGAGACATGGGACTCCCTTAATATTTGTTTATTCAAATATGCTTGCGTGCATAAAAATATCCTACATTTGCACCAAAGTATATCTCTCTTTCACTCCCAATGCTCCATAGAGTTCATCCCATCCTTTATAAATTTTGGTTTTTGTTTAGTACTATTGTCATTTTTCCATTATGGCAAGCTTCTTCTAGCCACCTAGGAATAGAAAATGTAATTGGATATAAATTTGAGGCCTCTTCTATTTTAGAAAGAGCGTCATGTACTAAATTTTCCTTACCCTTTTTGCAGATTATCTCAAAATTAAAACTTTGCATTTTTTCTCCTCATTTTTGTTAATCTTCCAATGAAATCCATAGCTTCAAAAAATACTTTATGCTATCATGGTATATCTTGACTTTAAAGTACCTCCCAATGATATGCTATCCCCATTTTTTATTGCATGTAATATTGCTTCCAATTATTTTTCATACGTAGATTTCACCAAATATTTTCTTTGAATTCCTTGCTTTTAAAAGCCAATGATATCCCTTATTGTGTTAATGTTACGTAAATTCCTTGTCCTAGTGCCTCACACTGTACTATGAATGTTTTACCAAAAGTAGGTGCAACCAATGTTGGTGTAGAAGACATGGCATCCATTAAAAGAGAGAATGCCAAAGTAGCCTCATCATTCCATATAAATGATATTTTCTTCAAAAGATATGTGAGTGGACTTGAAATGCATGCATAATTCTTAACAAATGATCAATAATATCATGTAAGTCTAAAAAATCTTCTAAGAACCTTGATTTTCTTAGGAATAGGTCATTTTGTAATAGCTTGCATCTTTTGAGGCTCCAACTTCACTCCTTCCTTTAAAACAATATGAACCAAATACTTGAATTCTTATTTCCCAAAAGCACATTTGGATATTTTTACATAAAAATGATTGTTCTCAATAATTTATATAACTTTTTCACATGTTTACTAGTGTGGTATTCCCATGATTTATTATAAATATGTGTATTATCAAAGAAAACCAACACAAATTTTATAAGATGGGATCAAACAAAATTGTTCTTAAGTCGAGCCCGTCGGACTTCAAACGACGATAAACCATAATTCAAACCAAATTCGCGTTCCAAAATAGCCTGCTGACGTTGGCCAATTTTGTGACGCGAAAACCAAATGAATTCCGCCCTAATCTTTTTCGGGTCCAAATTTGGGCTGGCGTGCAGAGGGAGAGTTGTGACGCGAATTTCTTATCAAATTCACCCTAATATTTTTCGGGTCCGGATTTCCACTGCGCGAGCGGCCCAAACAAAGATTCGCTCCAATCAATTTCTGCCACGTGTCCTCAATTAAAAATTTCCCTGCTCCCGGCTGCGGGTGCATTCGATGGCTTTTAAGGCGATGGGACATGGATGTGGCGATTTCATATCAATCGCATTAAGATTTAACACTGTCCAATTAAGTTCCAAGGTTTTCACATCAAATCGCATTAAATTTTAACACTGTTCAAGATCGGACCTCCACTCCCATTAGCGATTCTGCATGCTCCAATATGATCCGGCCTTCGGCTCTCATTAATGATCAGAGATTAATTATGACGAGCATCCTTCGATTGCATTGCATTGATAAAAATTCTGCATGCTCCAATATGATCCGGCCTTCGGCTCTCATTAATGATCATAGATTAATTATGATGAGCGTCCTTCGATTTCATTGCATTGATAAAATGGCATTTCGCTATGGTTTTTCAGACGAGCCGGTTGCTGGGTTACACTGTCTGCTCACTGTGACGAGAAGGAGAAGTGGCCAGCTGAACTGCTGCGTAGACCTTGCTGCATATCTTCATTTCTCTCGATTTGGTCCTTGACTGTCTTCCTCTGTTTCTTGGAATTTTTCTTCTCTGTCTCCTCTTGTGCCCACTGCTAGTGAGACTGCACCCATGCCTCGCGTGCGTCAAAGGATGCATTGCCGCAGGGGGAGCACTAGAGGTCAACTCCTGCGCGCTCCCTCCAGCCCCTCAACCGAGTTGTCTTCCGGCCAGTCCAGTGATTATTACGCAGGTCGCTATCCAAATACTAGGAGTGGGCGGGGTCGGGTTGTAGGATCTGGCCACCGTATGGATTCCCCTGCTCCTCGTTTCCCCACCGCTAGTTCACCTTCTCCCATGACGCGCACTGCACAATTTTCCTTTAATTTCTCTCTCAACCGCCCACAAATTACAGCTTCAGTCACTGTGGTTTTCTGCGAGGAGGCCCAAACGGAGGAAGAATGCACCAATCCGGCGGGTCTAAGCTCAGAAAAAGCCGGCCAGCATTCGGGCCTTCAGGAGGGGAGCCGTGGCATGAATGTGGAGGTAGCACCTAGCGATCCTGGACCTTCCGGAGGATGGTGCCGAATCGTCGAGGAGCCGAAGGAGTAGTTTGGTTAATTTGTTTTTCTTGCTTCGCGGCCCACTTAATTGGGCTGCTTTTAGATTATTTTACTGTGCTAGACCTTTGTAATATTTTTTAATTTTGTAAATTAAACGTTCAAGACTGGTTTCCCCGTATGAGGGCATTCTTCTTAATTTTTTGATTTTTTGATGACAAATTTCCCATGAGTCTGGGCAATGATTTTGACTTCGGTGTAATTTTATTCCCACTATTAATAGATTAACTTTACTTAGAAAAAAAAAATGTTGCCCTGTTTCTATTTTAAACCTGTTTTTTGAAATACAGAGCCATGTTTATATGGTCTACGTATTATACTCTTTCTTTGTATATCTATAGGAACCTTTTTGCTATGAACAGGGTGGATGCTGTAGCGGGCTACTAATGGAAACAAGCGAGCCTGAACCTTACATCTCGGATGCAACAAATGGTTACCAATTTTGGAATCAAGCGAGCCTGATCTTACAAGCGAGCCTGGGTTTCTGCAGATGGTTATCACACTCCTCACATGATTAGCGTTTTTCTCTGTTCAAGGATTTTGGGTACTTTAATTTGTATTTGGAACAATGGACGTCGGTACGTACTCTATCTGTTGCTTTACTATTCTACATACTGCTATTTCACTTTCTTATAGATTCCTTGGGCATATTTGGATGCTTTCTCAGATTGTCGATAATCTCCATGTGGACCGTTACTGGGTTTTATATCATGTCCCTGTATGTGACATAGGGTATTTTTCTATCATTGTCTGGGGTGGGACTTCCACTTTTCTGGATGGATATTTGGGTTCCAATATTCAGATGTGAAAATGTAATGACTTCATGGACTGTTTTACTTCATATAATATATTCAAAACAACGTTTTTTCTCTTGTGAAAAAAAAATGATTAATGTTTATCACTCCGCCTTCAAAACTAGCGATGCTGGTCTATGTTGCTGGTTTATTGATATGGTCTGATGGTCTTTTTATATTTTGGACATATCACACTCCTCACACGATTAGCGTTTTTCTCTGTTCAAGGATTTTGGGTACTTTAATTTGTATTTGGAACAATGGACGTCGGTACTCTATCTGTTGCTTTACTATTCTACATACTGCTATTTCACTTTCTTATAGATGCCTCGGGCATATTTGGATGCTTTCTCAGATTTGTCGATAATCTCCATGTGGACCGTTACCGGGTTTTATATCATGTCCCTGTATGTGACATGGGGTATTTTTCTATCATTGTCTGGGGTGGGACTTCCACTTTTCTGGATGGATATTTGGGTTCCAATCTTCAGATGTGAAAATGTAATGACTTCATGGACTGTTTTACTTCATATAATATATATTCAAAACAACGTTTTTTCTCTTGTGAAAAAAAAAATGATTAATTTTTATCACTCTGCCTTCAAAACTAGCGATGCTGGTCTATGTTGCTGGTTTATTGATATGGTCTGATGGTCTTTTTATATTTTGGACATATCACACTCCTCACATGATTAGCGTTTTTCTCCGTTCAAGGATTTTGGGTACTTTAATTTGTATTTGGAACAATGGACGTCGGTACTCTATCTGTTGTTTTACTATTCTACATACTCTATTTCACTTTCTTATAGATGCCTCGGGCATATTTGGATGCTTTCTCATATTTGTCGATAATCTCCATGTGGACCGTTACTGGGTTTTATATCAAGTCCCTGTATGTGACATGGGGTATTTTTCTATCACTATCTGGGGTGGGACTTCCACTTTTCTAGATGGATATTTGGGTTCCAATCTTCAGATGTGAAAATGTAATGACTTCATGGACTGTTTTACTTCATATAAGATATTCAAAACAACCTTTTTTCTCTTGTGAAAAAAAAATGATTAATGTTTATCGCTCTGCCTTCAAAACTAGCGATGCTGGTCTATGTTGTTGGTTTATTGATATGGTCTCATGGTCTTTTTATATTTTGGACATATCACATTCCTCACATGATTAGCGTTTTTCTCTGTTCAAGGATTTTGGGTACTTTAATTTGTATTTGGAACAATGGACGTCGGTACTCTATCTGTTGTTTTACTATTCTACATACTGCTATTTCACTTTCTTATAGATGCCTCGGCATATTTGGATGCTTTCTCAGATTGTCGATAATCTCCATGTGGACCGTTACTGGGTTTTATATCATGTCCCTGTATGTGACATGGGGTATTTTTCTATCATTGTCTGGGGTGGGACTTCCACTTTTCCGGATGGATATTTGGGTTCCAATCTTCAGATGTGAAAATGTAATGACTTCATGGACTGTTTTACTTCATATAATATATTCAAAACAACGTTTTTCCTCTTTTAAAGTTTCATTTTTTCTTTTTTTAAATTGAACCTTCCGTCGCTATACCGACGCCTTGTAAGTGTCAGAATTGCGACAGATTAGAAACGTCGGAAGAGCGGCAGTATAAAAACGTCGGACCACATTTCGTCGGAATTGTGACCATTTACAAACGTCGGAAGTGCAACTTCCAAAACGTCGGGCCACATTTCGTCGGAATTGTGACAGTTTACAACCGTCGGAAGAGCGATGTCCAAAACATCGGACCACATTGCGTCGAAATTGCGACAGTTTACAAATGTTGGAAGAGCGACGTTCAAAACGTCGGACCACATTTCGTCGTAATTGTGACAGTTTACAAACGTTGGAAGAGCGACGTTCAAAACGTTGGATCACATTTCGTCGGAAGTGCGACAGTTTACAAAGGTCGGAAGTGCGACAGATTGGGAAACATCGGAAGAGTGACGCTTGTTTGGAAGCAACGGAAAAGGTGTCGATAGTGTGACACTTTTTAATTGCGTCGGAACTATGATGGCATGGTAAACCACGTTTTTCCCGCCCTCGAACTGTCGCTCTTGCGACGACTATGTGTCGGAATAGCGACGAATTGGCTGTCGGAATTTCCGCCAAATTTTCTAGTGTTGGATTGGCAAACTCTTTTACAACATTTTATTCTTTTGAAAGCAGTAAATCTAATCTAATTCTACTCCTTATTTCTCCCTGAACTCAGATTTAACAGTTGATTTCAGATGATTCTCTACCTAATCTACCATCTGTTGGGATTAAACTGTCCAACAGATTTTCATTCTCTAAATTTCTAAAACATAAATTTAAAAACAGTCAAGTCAAGATTAAGCTATTTGACTTGCTGTGATCTATGGCATAAAGACAAGCTGCATATAGACATTTATTTTGGAGGAAATTAAATAAAAAATGGAAGGCTTAAGATCTAAAATTTGAAAGCATTTCCTTCCTCTTTTCTACAACTTTGATTTGACTCTTATTGAGTTGTCTTCCTTTTCCTATGGTTCAGATTTTGAGCTGATTGGAACAAGATTTTTACACCTTTTTGAATCAGAAAAATAAAACATATTTGAGTCATCTCTCTTTGGAAATTGAGGTTCAGGTTTTGAACATGTTTGAACCATTTCATTCTATCCTAAATTATCTATTGATAAGCCAAGATTAAACAGTTTGGCAAATCGAATTCACTATCCTATCAGCAGAAAATTTAAAGCTAATTAGTCAAGATTAGGCAGTTTGACTAACTAGAAGTGTGTTCTTTAGGAGTGGCATTTAAGCTTGCACACTTTCAGATTTGCTTCTCTTTTTTGGTATGGGGCTATACCTTTCTTGTTTTGACAATTTTCCCTCTTTTCCTTCTTTATTTGTTTTTGTATTTTTTATTTTTCTAACTTTGAATGCAATGACTAGAATATGATATTTATAAAGAAAAATAAAATAAAATAAAATGCTTTGAAACTTAAGATTCTTGGAAGAAGTAATGCTTGATCATCCTACCATTGACAAGACCTCCATATAGGTCTTCTCCATTCAGTTCTTTCAATAAAAACACATTGTGACCCCTCTTAGCATGAATAATATAGGGCCCTTTCCACAAGTTCTCAAATTTGCCATGTTTTCCCTTCTATTCTTTTCTTGAATCCCACTTAAGAATAACATTGCCAACTATGAAATTGTTTGCCTTAGTCCTCTTATCAAATAGCTTCTTCATTTTTTCTTGGACTAGCTGTGTTCTTTCGTAGACTTCCTCTCTGGTCTGTTGTAAATGGATTGTTTGGTTGATCCTTCTCTGCATATCATTTTCTTCACTCTGCACTTCTTGAAAGAGCTTCATGACTGGCACTCCCAACGAGGTGGGAAACACTGCATCCATGCCATAGACTAGCTGATAGGGGGACATGTTTATTGATTTCTTTGTAGTTAGCCTATCAGCCCATAAAGCATGAACCAGTTTACTGTGCCATGATTTCTGATTTTGTTCCAACAGCTTTTTAATGATATTGATGAGGCTTTTGTTGGAAGATTCAGCTAATCCATTTCCTTGGGGATAGTAAGCAGTGGAATGGCCCAAGGTTATGTGGTATTTGTAACAGAAATCAACCATCTTCTTAGATTTAAAAGCAGCAGCATTGTCTGTTATGATTTTTCTAGGACAACCAAATCTGGATAAGATATTTGTTTCAAGGAACTTGATAATGAGATATTCATTGGCATTTCTGGAAGTTATAGCTTCTATCCACTTGGTAAAGAATTCAGTGGCTGTGAGGATCCACTTATGTTGAGCTGAGGAGGATGGGTGAATTTCACCAATGAAGTCCAGCCCCCATTGTTGAAAAGGTGCCTCAACTCTGATAGGATGCAAAGGTAAGGGAAGGAGTTTCCTTTTGCCATCAAAGATTTGACACTTATGGCAAGACATGACCAACTTTTGAGTGTTTGGGAAAAGGGTAAACCAATAGTAACCAGATCTAAGAATTTTGTTTGCAATGGCCTTCCAGTAGAGGTGTCCTCCACATTCTCCGTCATGCATTTCATGCATGATTCTTCCTGCATCATCTTCAAGTAAACATTTAAGTAAAATTCCAACAGCGTTTTTCCAATATAACACTCCATCTAATATGCAAAAACTCAAAGCCTTTTGTTTCAAGAATCTAGCTTTAGTTTTAGACAAAGAAGGAGGGGCATTTAGATATAAAAGCACATAAATAATGTCAGCATACCAAGGAGAATTTAGAAATGTTTCATTAATGAAAGGAGCATCAGATTCTTCTATTTCTTCTAACACATCTACCATATTCATGTCCAGTGCTTGAAAGTTAGACTCAGCCATAAGTTTTGCCAATCCCTGCCCCTTGACTAGTTTGGTGGGCCTGATTTCTAAGTCTTATTCAAGAATAGTTGCAATCCATTTTCCCCTTTTACCATCGGGGTCTTGACTTAGAATGTCCTTGACAACAGTATGTGGAACAAAATCAATTATGTGAGAGTGTAAAATATAGACCCTAAATTCTTTTAATGCTTTCACTAATGCTAAGGCTTGCTTCTCCATGATGTTATATTTGAGAGGAGCATCTCTCAAGGCCCTACTAAAGAAAGATATTGGTTGGTCTTGCCCCAAATAATTCTTTTGAAGTAAAACTGCAGCTATTGTGTGTTCAGATGCAAAGGAAAAGATATAGAAATATTTGGTAAAATCTGGACTAATCAGGACTGGTGCTTGAGTAAGAGCTTGTTTGACCAGTTCGAATGATTGTTTAGCTGGTAAAGTCCATTTTACACCTGCATATTTCTTAAGCATGTTTGTAATGTTTTTTAATACCTCAGCAAGATTAGGAATAAACCTCCTTAGAAAATTAATCTTTCCGATGAAAGATTGCAATTCTTTGAGGCTCCTTGGATGGTTGATCTGCAATATGCCATCTATCCTTGTAGGGTCTATTTTGATTCCCTCTTCCGAAATTATGTGGCCAAGAAGTTTACCTTCTTGGAGACCCAAGAGTGTTTTCTTGGGATTCAATGACAAGCCAAATTTCCTACACTTCTCAAAAACTTTTCTTAGGTGGATCAAATGTTCTTCATCAGTTTTTGAGAAAACAGTTATGTCGTCAAGGTAAATGATTATGAAATAGCCAATGTCTTCAGAAAAGGCTATATCCATGGCCCTTTGGAAGGTGTCCCCTGCATTCATTAACCCAAAAGGAATTTTGACATACATAAAGGTGCCCCAAGGTGTAGTGAAAGCAGTTTTGACTTGATCACTTGGGAGCACTAGCACCTGATTGTAACCCGAGAACCCATCTAAGAGTGATATCCTTTTTGACCCAACTACCCTCTGAAGTATATGATCCATTTTGGGCAATGGGTAGTTGTCTTTTAGGGATGCTCTGTTTAGGTTTCTGAAATCGATACAGAGTCTGATCTCCCCTGTCTTTTTCCTAACAAAAACTAAGTTTGATACCCATTCTGAAAATCTAACAGGTACTATAATGCTAGCATCATGCATCTTTTCAATTTCAGCTCTAACTAAAGGTAATAAAAGTGGGTTTATCCTCCTCAGTTTTTGTTTGAAGGGATTTTTATTTTCCTTCAACGGAATCTTGTGCTGAATGATGTTAACATCATATGATTTTAGGTCTTTGTATCCCCAAGCAAAAACATCTTTAAACTCTTTGAAGAGCCCTATATACTGCAATTTTATGTGAGTTGGGAGAGTGTTGGATAGTTTAATTATCTTGGGTTCTGCTAGGCTGCCTATGTTCTGTTCTTCTACATCTGTTTCCACAAGCTCCATTCTTGGTTCTTTGGCTACATCGTTACAATCAAAAAGGTGTTCTAAAGGTGTTAGACCCCTGGTAATTTTATGGTTTTTTCATTGTAAGACTTCCAAGTCCTCTTGGTCTGTGTTGTCAGTTACCTCTACCTCAAAAGGATTTTCATAATGATTTATATCAGCAGTATATGTTATTTCAGCTTCTGGGATTTCTTCAATATATGGGCAGTTCTGATTACGGCTGGATTCTGATGTTGGTATGGTGAAATCATTTTCTAACTTTAAGAAATCATCTATGTGTTTGTCAGAGTCAAACACCTGCTAGTGATCTTTGTTATCAGGCACAACAAGCCTGTGTTTTACTTTTACACTGAGTTGTTGATTTATTTCAGGTGTTTGACAATTGCTGGCATTGAAAGCGAGTTCATTTGCTAGATGATTCAATTCTCTTGGAATGAAAATAAGTTCATATTTTTCAAAGGTTTTCAATAGATCAAGGGCAGTGTTTCAATATTCCCTAAGTCTTGGATTTTTAGCTGAGTATTCTCCTTTGATTTGTTTTATGATAAGTTCAGAATCTCCTAACATTGATATCCTCTGGGATTTTAACTGTTTAAGCAGTTGTAAGCCTAGGAGAAGTGCTTCATACTCAGAAATATTGTTAGTGCATGGGAAATCCAATTTATATGAAAAACTCTGTTTTGTATTTTGAATCCACACACATGCTCCTACACTTGTTTTATTACAAGATCCATCAAAATTTATTTTCCAAAGTATGCCATCCTTATTTTCATTTTCTTGTTGCTGTTGATTGTTAATGTTTTGAATTTGGTCGAAGGGAAGATTGGATTGCTGTGGTGAACTGATTGGGTCTATGTTTTCTTTATCTTGTTAGGTGATGTCATCTTCGTTATATAAGATAAAGGAATCTAAACTTGATTGAATAGAATAGATTGGAGAATTGTTTGGTCTGTCCATGTTGCTCACCATGTACTTCATGTGAGATTCCCTGTATAGTCTTCTGTTTTGGTTGAAAATAGGGATGGTGGCATAAGACATGTCCATTTAAAGGCTTCCCTGAAGTTTGGCTCCCCACGATCTTGATAAGAGCATGCAATACTTAGGGGGAATGTCAGCTACAACTATATCCATAACCAAACTCTTAGCAGGAATCTGAGCTAGAGTAACACATAAATCCTTGATTAAACCCAAGCATTTAACTCAGCTTGAGTCAAAAGAATACAAATCTTTGTATGGTTTAGTAATCTCTAAGACTAAGCTCTCCATTACCACCTTGGGCATCAGATTGTGTGAAGCTCCTGAATCTAACATGGCATTGTGTAAAATTTTCTCATGTATGTTCAAGCTAACGTAGAAGGGAGGGACAACCCCTTCTTGATATTTTCCTTCAACTTCTGGACCAAACAACAACTCAGGTTTGTCATCCGTCAAGTTTAAAGTGTATGTATCACTTCCTAAGTTCAAAGCTTTCAAAACTTGGTTTTTGTACACTTCTTGGGTTACTAGTTCAACTAGGGGGATGGTGACTTTTATCTTGGAAATATCTCCCTCAAGGCTGAAAGGAATAATTGACTTGTTTGTATTTACATTTGTTTTTTCAATTGAATTCTTTCCAACAAATTTGATTTTCTGAACCTTGTTTGGAATGGTAACTGGGATAATTTTATTAGGACCACTGGCTGAAGTGCTAGGGGTACTCTGTTCAACATTTGGCTGGACACCTTTGTCTTTGTTTGAATCTGGTTTTTTAGTTGAAATGCTGGTTTTCTCTGCTGTCTTTTTGGGTTGATTTTCTGTGTTTTTCTTGACTACAGTGCTTGTGTTCTTATCTTTTAATTTATCTACGTTTCCCTTGCTCCTAAGATCATACTGTTTGTGTATCTCCATGATTGCATTTTCAAAACCTAATCTATAGTTATCAAAATCTTCATAGGTGTTTGTATTTTGATCAGAGGAGAAAAAATCTTGTTCTTCCTCAGTGAGGAAAACATCATCCCCACTATCTAATCCAATCAAGTTTACATGGGATTCTTCCAACCTTTCCAACTCCCTATCTTCCTCATATTGATCTACATAGTTTTGTTGGAAGGGAGGTCTAATCTGTTGGTCACTTTCGTTATGTTTGTCTTGATTGTTTTCTCTTCTATAATTTTGATTTCTATTTCGAGGAGTAGCTTGGTTTTGATTTGCTTGTGCTTTCTTAATTATACTCATCTCTTTCATCATTTCTTCCAACATCCTCTCCATTTTAGAGCTTGAAGTATAAGGAGTGGACTCTTCTCTAAAAGACACTCTCTTCTCGGTTTTCATTCTTGCTCTCTTCTCCATCAGGTTGACTTCCACAGAAAGAGCACCCTGTTGCATATCTTCCAGAGTTGCAAAATTTCTTTCTCTCAACTGATAGGTCATGTCAGAGTCAAATCCTTCAGTAAATTTATTTAAAGCTGAGCCCTGTGGAGGTTTTAGTTCTGGGGAAAGTGCATTATACACACTATTGAACCTAGTGCAGTAAGCTTGCACACTTTCCCCAGGGTTTCTATGGAGATTTTTGTAATCAAAAAGGACTTGGAGAGGATTCTTCTTTACTTCCCATTTGTTTAGGAACGTTTGATGGAAGCCTTGGAGATCATTAATACTATGGGGGGCTAGACCTTTGAACCATTTTCTTAATCCCCCCCCAAACTCTGAGAAAATAACCTAAGCTTGACAGAATCATCATTGATTTCATTTCTGTGAAAGTAGTCATTCATTTTATCTACATGTTGTGATGCGGTTGTAGCATTGTTGGCATCATAAAATGGAATTTTGGACTGATAGTCCTGTGGAAGATTTACTAATGGTACAGGAAGGACTAGAGGAGCATACCATGCTACCATGATAGGTGGTGGGGGTGGATTTACAAAAGGGAAAGTGGGTTGAAAAGGGGTGGTTTGGACAGGATTTCTTAAGTCGACTTGTGATTGGTGTAGGGCTGCGAGATTTTCAGGGACTGAATTAGATCTCAAGGGTGATCTGAAAATAGTTGAAAATTTTATCTTGGAAGATTTCCTAAGTATACTTTCAGGGTTGTCAACTTCTTCCAGTGGGTTTGGGTCAGGGTAGGCTCTAGTATGAATCTTTCTAGGAGCCACTATGCTATGTTTTTCAGACCTAGTTGAAAAAGAAAAGTTTTAACCAAATATGACAATCTTTAAGAGGCCAACTGATATTTTCAGAAGAGGGAAAATTTTAATCTTAAAGCCTTTTAGCTGAGTTTGTATGATGTTGTTAAGACTTGGGGTCTTCCCAGTGGAGTCTTAAGGTCTATTTTTTAGGATCGTGGAGTTGCCAGGTGGAAATTTTTAGCTCTTTTGGAGGTAAAGGTTTTATGGTCCACCACCAAGTTTATTATGAAGCCAAACTGAAATGTTTTGGGTTTTTCTAAGTTTTATGATCTTACAGGTTATGAGAGTGTCCTAAATTTGTCTTAACACTTAGCTAGGGTGTCAAAACGTCTAGAGTTCACTCTTATGGCTTGGTAACTAAATCCTTCAAGGTTTGACAATGCTTTACAAGAATCCTAAGGGTTACTTAGTTTGTCACTGATTCAAAAGGTCCTATCATGATTACCATTATGCTTGGTAGTGCTTGAAGAAGGTCACTTAGGTTATGCTAGACAGTGAGTGTTTTTGTTTTCTGAAGATTTTACTCAAAGTCCCACCGCGATCGCCATTATGTTGGTGTCCCATGTTTTGATAGTTTGGAAAATCAAAAGACAAGGCAAGATCAAAACCAATCTTTAGAGTTACAGGATCTAGTCCTCCTGCTCTCAGAGAGGGATCTCTCAAAGTTTGTTTGCAAAGGTTTATCTTGTGTGCTTAGAGTATTGGTTTTAGACTAGTTATTAAGTGCAGGTGTTTGTTTGTTTGGTTGGATTGAATTGATACAGCAAAACATAAAAGGTCTAGGAAAGATATATAGGACAGTAAAATATTTGTTTCATTGGGTAATGGAGTCAAAAAGAGGTCATAACACACTTATCAAAGGATATGGGATATCAAAGGGAAAATCTAACTTGGCCACAGGATCCTTTTGTTTTTGGAATGGAATGAACATTAATGATTTGGAAAGAGAGTTTTAATTCTCAACAAAGGGAATTTGAAAGCATAATTTGAAACAATAAAGAGTTTTTTGATAGACAGGGCTAACCATAAATTCTACAAATCACACCTTTAAGCAAACAATGATTTCAAAATAACTTTCAAAGTAAAATCTAAGATTCGGGGAACACCCTATTTCCTCAAAGATTTTATTCTAAAGGACTTTAGAAAACATATAATATTTACTGATAATCACAGTCATAGAAGAGGGAACACCTAAAAACATCTATGATCATAATTATAACGACCTTTAAGCCAACTGTTTAAGTGAGGACAAAGGGCAAGATCAAAACAGACCTCTCTGATTCACTATAAGCAAAGAACTTCAAAGGGAGACTTCAATAACATTTTTTAAGTGGAAACAGACAAGCAGGGAGAACCATAAATCATGCTGAAACCAATTGTTCAAACTATTAAGGAAATAAACAAGCATGAAGACCAAAGAGAAAGATTAAAGCCTCTAAAATACTTTAGCAGAAGAAAACATAAAACAATGAAGGATGAACAGGTCTAAGGTGCTTCCAGGAGTCATTTCTTAGCCTAATATTTTCTATCCTACTGTAGTGAGAAATTATGGAACATAATGGAAACAGGGAAAAACATGTAACAGTTCAGAATACTTCACCAACAGCTAAGCTCATGAATCCAGTGATAGAGCCTTCTCAGGAACAAACATGCAACAACATCATCAAGATCTCCAAGACTTCAATTTGTTCTTCAACTTCAAAGGAATATGTATTGATTTCAAAGAGTTTCAATATTACAGCTTGTGATCAAACAACAACCAACCCCTCACTCATCTTCTGCTGTAGTATATATAGAAGAATGAGGAGGTGAGATCTGATAAAAGATCTTAATTACAATTAATACAGAGTTAATGTCTTCTTGGCCCTTAGGGGGCTCAAATGAAGAAATTGTACAGGTGTTTACTGTATTAATTGATTTACACTTATGAATTAAGCTCGGTGGGAGCTTTGTTGACCTTTGAGGCTCTGTGTAATGTTTATAGTAACTCTGCAGATATTTCTACATTGATTTCCTTGCAGAAGTAACTCCCTGGCTGCGCTGAGGCAAAATATGATCCTCTTCAATAACTTTGGCCTCTGATTGAGTAATTTGAGGAATAGGTGGCACTATGGTAGCTGAGGAATCAATTTTCCCCAGATTATGGCGGTGGAGGCATTCCTGCTTGATAGAACACTTTAGGTTTTCTGTAAACTGTGTCTTAGTTTGGGATTAGGCTTTTGATAAGCATCTTAGACGTAATCCCCGTGAAATTGTCTCTAATCCTCTATTCTGATACATTTAGGTCTTCGGCACTGATACCCTTTGACAGTGTTAAATCCATGGTTTTCTTGCTGGTATGCAGAGCTACGCAGAGATAAAACGACATCGATGCCTCAGAAAACACCGATGATACATGAGATTGCAAACCCCTGCGAATGATTTCCCTGATGAAACGAAGGCAAGAGGATCGTCACCCTCAGCCTGCGAATTTTCTTCAGTATGGCGGAAAAACATAAAACCCTGCAAAATACAAACAAAAGTTATGAAATCCTGCGTATATAGTTTGACTGCTTCAGAGGACGTGTGGAAGGAGCGGGGCCGTTGGATGGCATCATCCAACGGTCGGGATTAATCGGGGAGATCATAGAATGGGCGGAAGAAAAATTAAATCTGAGCCGTCAATCATGCAGAGATCGACGGTCGAGATTAAATGAGGTCGTCAGAGGAGAAGGATGAATCCGAGCCATCGATCGCGCAGAGATCGATGGTTAGGATTGGGCAATGAATTGTGGGCTGATTTTCCGCTGAATTATGGTCCGGCTATCGTGCACGCACCTTCGTTAACCATCGAGCAACTTTGGCGAGCGATCACCGTTGGATCAGTGGGCCCAGATCGGACGGTCCATAGCGATATCGCTGGGCGTCCTGGTCCGAACAGTAACACGCGATGGACGACGGATGGACGGCGGTTTTACCAATAGTAAAAGGGACGTGTGTCAAGCGATGTATGGAATCGTTGGCCATTGGGCAAAAACCGCCCTTCGCCGAAGAGTGGTGCGATAAAAACCACGCGGTTTTTGGAAAACAACGCACGGTTGGGGGGTCCACAGGGAGGCGCGCTCCGCACCGTCGGATCCTATGGATTGAATCAATGGTCAAGATTGCTCCATAATTTGCACGGGTGGAAAAATTAAATAAAATGAATTTCGACGGTTGAAATAAATATCAAAGTTTTTTTAATGGTTTGTGAAGAAATATTTATTTAAACCGAATAAGCGCTTGACTGGCTCAGCGCGCGGTCACGGCGCCAGGGTGTATGGGCGGAAAGGCTAGGGACTTAGCCCAAGGGGGCTTAAGTCCAATACATGGAGAATATGCATTTTAACGGTTTTTCAAGGATTTTCCAAGGAATTTGAGGATTCCGATAAGGCTAAGAAGGGGTCTTAGAACCTTATTACGGATTTTCATGAAGTAAAAAGAGGAGAAACATGATAATGAGGGATTTTCATGGGAAATGGGGGGATATAAAATGAGGTTAGTTTTGGAAAAAGAGGCAGGGGAAAAAGGGGTTTGCAACAGCATTTAGGCTTTGGATTTTAGCAGGATTTCAGAGGTTTTTAGGATGTAAGCAACAGTATAGGATCTGCACAAAGGCATGAGGTCTTCAAGGAGTCTTCAAGAGCCAACAATTTTTAGTGATAAAATTTGTTCCTTGGAGGCTCAAAAAGTCTTAGCCACCTTTTGGTATAACAAATATTATAGGTGGCTAACAGAAGCCTTGAAACTTCATTCCCTCTATCCTTCTGTACCATAATCCATACTCTGTAGCTCCCTTGAGATATCTCAAACCATGCTTCCCTACCTTTCAAAAGAGCTTGGTAGGCTTAACCATAGCTTGAATAAGCTGGTTAACTATGTATCATATGTTTGGTCATGTGTTCACCAAATACATAAGTGAACCCACAAGCTTCCTGTAAACAGTAGCATCCACTACCTCACCCGAAGTAGCTTCCTCCTTCCTCCGATTTCCTGCAAGAGGAGTTCCATGGGCTTGTTGCCCTCCATGTGGAACTTCCTCAAAATATCCTTGGAATACTTGCCTTGAGATACAAATATCTCTGCATCTCTTTGCCATATTTCCAAGCCAAGGAAATAATGCAAGAGCCCCATGTCCTTCATCTCAAACTCTCTTGCAAGATCCTATTTGCAAGAAGTTATGAGCCGCTCCTCACCCGTCAGTATTAGATCATCAACATAAAGTACAATAATCAAAATCTTACCATCAATCACAATATGATATAGTTTTGCATCCGCTTCACTCTTTATGAATTTCAAATTGGTGAAATAGTTGTCAATTATGGTGTACCAAGCATGAGGTGCTTGCTTTAGCCCATACAATGCTCTATTGAGTCTGCACACATGCGACTCCCTGTCAAAGGTCTCAAAACCTTATGTCTACTCAATGTACACTTCTTCCTCAATAAATCCATTAAGAAAGGTTGTATTTACATCCATATGATGTATATTCCATCCCATCTACGCTGAGAGTGCAAGGATGGATCTAACCGATGAGTACCTTGAACCTAGTGCAAAAGTCTCATCATAGTCAATACCCTCTACCTATGAGAATCCTCTTGCCACAAATATAGCCTTGTATTTCTCCACACTCCCATTTGCTGCTTGCTTCACCTTATAGATCCACCTGGATCCAACCACTGACTTCCCTGCTAGTCTTGGGACCACTTCCCATGCATTGTTTCTGATACTGGAGTCATACTCCTCAACCATGGAATCAACCCATACCGGCTTCTGCACTACTTCCTCAAAAGAGGATGGTTTTTTCACAATAAATTTTCTCATAAGAGCCATGTACCTAGTATACCTATCTGGGGACCTTCTCTGCCTGCGCTGTGATGTAGGTGCACCTACATCCTCTGTTGCATCTAGTATCAATTTGTCAGCCTATCTGGTGCGATTCCTACCATTTCTGGTGGATGGATCTACATGAGTGGTTTCTGGTTGCTCCACATCCTGAGGTTCATCCTTTTGAACAAAGAATTCCTCCTCTACATGCAAGTCAAGCTCCCTCTCAAGGGACAATCACATGGCTTTCTCCTCATCAAATTTCACATCTCTCCTCACAATTTTCATTCCGTGTGCCGGAAAGCACACTTGATAGTGTTGGGGAGTATTAGTGTACCCCAAAAATATCCAAACCTATGTTGTTGGTTCTATATTCTTCCTGGAATCTTTGGTCACATGGAAATAGATAGATGAGCCAAAAATTTTAACATATGAAGCATCTTGTTTCTTACCTGAAAAAGCCTCCTCTGGTGTACTCATGCCAAGTATCCGATGAGGACTACGATTCTGCACAAATACCACTGTGTTGCATGCCTCTTCCTATAGATGCAATGGTAGGCCCTGATCACATAACATATCTCGTGCTACTCCCATGATTGTTCTGTTATTTATTTTTTTAACCCCATTCTGTTGTGGGTTATCAGGTGCAATAAATTCTCTCTGAATTCCTTCTTTGGCACAAAATTTCTTGAATTCATTAGAGATATAATCACCACCATTGTCACTCCTTAGAGCCTTCACCTTCTTCCCTGTATCTTTCTCTATCAGTGCTTTGAACTCACAAAACTTGGAGAACATCTGATCTTTCTTCTGCATGAAGAAAATCCAACACTTTCTAGAAAAATCATCAACAAAAATCACATAATAACTGCGATTTTATGTGGAAGTTGTTGAGAATGGTCCACACACGTCTGAGTGAACTCTCTCAAGGATTTCCGCTGATCAGTTCCCCTTCTCATGAAATATGGCCTTTGTATACTTCCCCATAGTACAACCCTTGCATGTGTCTCTCTGCGCAAGTGTACCCTTTGGAAGTCCTTTAGAAATCTGTTGCATGATCCTCAAAAAACTGTGGTGTAGATGACCCAACCTCCTGTGCCATAACTCACCAATATCCCAGCTCACCACCTCATCTTCTTTACTGATCAATGTTGTGCATCCATATACATGAAGTTTGTAGAGGTTCTTCACACAAACCAAAATCTTCTTTACTTGTCCCGTGGCTTTGTGATGCCAAGGAACACCTTTCCTTCATTGAAAACCACATCCTATACAAGATCCTCCAACATAGCAATTGAAACTAAATTATTTTTCAAACTTGGTACATGCATGACATATTTTAATATGAAATGTTTACCTGACTCTCTCTGGAAAGTAATTGTACCAATCCTGGTAGCACTATACCTCCTGTCATCACCCATCTCGATGTGCATCTGAAGATCCTTCTCCTCCAAGATACTAAAGATTTCTTTGTTTCCAGTCATGTGGAAAGATGCTCCACTATTCAAGTACCACATAAAGCCCATCATAGTTGAAACCATGCATACGATGAGAGAGAATTCCAACTCAACCTGTGAGGCCAAAGTTTCACCTGTTACAGCTCCCGGAGCCTTCTTGTTGTTGTTCTTCTTGTTATTGTTAGTCTTTGCAGCCTTCCTCTAGTGATCAAACATGCTCTTACAAAGTGATTTTAAGGTGTCAAGGTCAAATTTTGTCATTCCAGTGAGTCTTCAAGTAAAATTTGGTCACTAGGTATTAGGTCTAGGGTTTGCTTTTACTCCTGTCAAAGTTGTCCAAATGTTGGTCCATATCACCATTCAACTGAGTGTACCATCATTTAGAGGGTTTTCATCATCATTTCAGGTTCCAAAGGGTCATTTTACACCTTGTTCATGCTTCAGTTGTGCCTAGGTAAGGTTCATTTCCCTCTCTTAGGGTTTTGAAGGTAATTTATCTTGGATGGTCAAATATTCAGCAAAATTTTTATCCTGATGTTCATACACCTTTCCCTATCCTTAATGTACCTTATTAAACACTTCCCATCATGGAGATCCCCCAAATTCCTCATTTTCGCACAAACCCTAGTTTCTTGCTAGAATTTGACAATTTTCTAGGCTAGGCCTGTGTTTTTCCCTTTTGGACCTCTTCCCCTTACTCAATCATTGAAATTCCACTTTCCCCTACTTCCTAACATCCCTCCCTACTTCCCAAATTTTTTTCAAGAATTTAGAAGCCCCTTATCCCCTTCATTTCACTTCATTTCGACAAATCCCTTGTTCCACACATCGGGATAGGTTTTACTCCAATGATGTTTCTAAGCAATAAAAGATGAATTTGGAAAAAATGAGAGAGGTTTTTGTCCACAATAGGCCAAGGAAGAAAAAAATCCTTCAATTTTTACACAGGTGTCATGGTTTTAGAGAAATGTCAAAAATACAATTGCCTCAGAAGAATTGATGCACCTCTGAAGTAACCTTGGGAAAATCAAGTTTTCTCCTAGCTTGGTTGGCAAAATGACTTGCTTGATGAGTCAAATGATAACTAGACATAAATATATTTATAATGAGCTATCATGAGCTCAATTTGGAGTTGAGGAAGACCTTCAAAAGTTGACTGCAACAGCACTCTGCCTTGAGGCAACCTCATTTTGCACATTTTGACCAGTCTTGGGAGATTTGATTTTTGACAGGGAAAATGAACTCCAAATTGAAAAATTCCAGTTGGGTTGGAAATTAGACTCAATAATATTTCCAATGAGCTATCTTGTGCCCAATTTGGACACCTATAAGGTCTCCAAAAGTCTCTTAAAAAAAGGAGCGGTGCATAGAGATGGCGCGGCGCATTAAGCAACCCTCTGCAGTGTAAAAAATGAACTGGTGCGACACATTGAGATGGCGCGGCGCATTGGGCTAAAAAGCTTGAAATCCATTCAAATATTCCTCCAAAAGCTCCAAAATTGCAAATTATTCATTCCACAAATAAGTTAACATCTCCATATTTCCAATATATGAGTTTCCATCAGTGTTTATGATGTTTATGAGGATTTAATAAAAAAATCTCAAACCCTACTTCCTTGCTCAAGCCATGACTGCCTAGGGTTTGTAAGTTGGTTTTTTGTGGCCATCACTCCCTCAACTTTTATTCCTTCACTGTTTTTCTAGTTCATCAACCCTTTTCCCTATTCCCCATATCCCTAAATTCATCTACCCCTATCCCATATTCCCATTATCCCAAAATCCTAGAGACTGTCCCTAAAACCCTTCAATTCCCCAAATTCCAATTGGAAATATTCCCAACATTCCCCTCACCCTCTCCCTTCATAGTCCCTCATACATTTTTATACCCTTGGCAGCAAAATATTAAAGACACCTAAAATCTCTTCATACTCATCTAAGATAACACAAACTTTGGCAAACATGGAGACAAATTCCTCTTGTGACCGAGATGAAGGAAACACAGTGACTCTACAACCGAATTTCATGCACCAAGGAGACCAAAAGCTGTTGGAGAAAGACAACAAGGAAAAGAACATGTTGAGGCACATGGTGAATAATTATTGGGCAAAAAATCATGTTTGCAAGGCACGAATCAAGATCCTGAAGGCTAAGTTGAAGAGGGCATTAAAGCATCAGAAAAGGCATGATAGAATTAAAATCTTGGCCGAGGATTCCTTGGACTAGCATAGTGCATGATCTAGGACACTCAGCCCAAATTTCAAGAAATTTGGGACACATTTTTCAAATTTTGTTTTTTTTGGCCTAAACACAGATTTTTCAGCTCAACGTGTCGCACCACTTGGCGCACGCTTATGATTGGGAGCTCCTCTTGGGGAAAAATTTATATTTTTGGATTTTTCATGAAAATTGATGCATGCCTACCTATGGAAAAGATATTTTTATAGGTTTTGGGCTTCCAGAAGGGTCAAAAACACCCTAAAATTGACCTTTCTTCCCCTTTTTGGACACACAGGAAGCAGTGTTGGGATAACTCATTTTTGGAGGGGTAAATGGAAGTAAAATTCCGAAATTCCACTTGTGTTGGAAATTAGACAGGCATACCTTTCCAAAAAGCCCACTTGGAGCTAATTTGGACACTGGGAAGGCCTTAAAAATCAGCTCCAAACTGGCGCGACGCATAGGGAAAATTGGCGCGACGCATTGGGGATTTTGGCTCATTTTTACTCAGTAACTCTGTTTTTCACCTAGTTTTGGCCAGTTTGACTTTATTACTTCAAAATTTAAAAATATTGATGTAATTTGATGTAATTTGATGGGTTTTGATGTAATTTTGTCAAATTTTTACTCATGGAATTAGATTCATCCATCAAAAGGTGAATTGCAACTGAATGAATCAGTTTCCTATCTTATAGAGGCAAGTTGTTCCACTGCCTATTTTCTAGTTCTTAGTTTAGATCTTGTTGAAACAGCTCCTAAAATTGTGAGCTCGACCCCTATAGGCTGGGGATGAGTTGTTGGTTGCTTATATCTTGTAATTTTTCAGTCATTGGCATAGGTTGGACACTTGGGATTGCTTTGAGCATCATTGTACATTCATCTCTACAGTTTGGCAAAGGAATAGACCAGGGTTTGCAACACTTCTTGGGATTCATGTGGCTCTTTGTTTTGATGATGTGTTTCTCTCTGTTAATGTAAGTTTACTGGTGTTTCATGTGTATCATTTTCCCTCTTATTTCTTCTTAAGTTAAACAAACAAGGATAAAGGTGGAATTCATTAAAATTTGCAGTGCTCTACCTAGGGTTTGTTTAATTTTCTATGTTTTCAACTGTTTGAAGAGGATTCCTGAAATTTTCTTGCCCTCTTCAAATCCTCACCATTCTGAGCTATCCATTTCATTCAAAATCGAAATGTCAAAACAATTGCCTACCTTGCCCCATTCATATCTCTGCAAAAAACTAGGCCTCATTCCCTAGACCCAAAATCTGCCTTCCCTTTGATCCAAAAAACACCCTCAAAATCAAATCAAACTCTTTTACATATATACCTAGCCTAAAATCAGCCTTTATTCAAGTCATCTCAAGCCTCACTGATTATTTTTGCTGAGATTGACCAAGAGAGAGCCCTCTCCCGATCTGGTAGGGCTAGCTACCAAATTAAGCGTGGTTTGATGTTACCTTAGATTCTGCCTTCCTCAGCCTGAGGTAGATTTAGGCCATAACACTTCTTTTGTGGACAATTTTTGGCATAGTGTCCATGATCATGACAGTTGAAATATTTCACCTCTGAAATTTCTCTCTTCTTGCCTTCTTTGCTAGTCTCATATTTGGAATAGGACTTCTTTCATTTCCCCTTCTTTTCCTTTCCAGCTAAGGCACAATTTTCCTCATCATCGGTCTTGGATGAGGATCCATCCCTGGTATTCTGTCGAAGTTCTTCTTATACCAAATACGACCATAGTCGCTCCCACTTTGGTAGTTGCTTCCTCCCATTCATATAGTCTTGGTAATTATGCCATCTCTTGGGAAGGCCTAGAAGTGCTAGGCTCACCAAGTCATCATCAGCCACAGTAATCCCAACACTTCCAATCTCATCTCGACATTGAGTGAACTTGGTCAAGTATTTATGGATTGTCTCGCCCTTCTCCATTTTGATTTTCCTGAGCTTTTCCTTGAGTGCCAATTTCTTGTGCTCACTGCTGCTTTGAAACAGATCTGTCAAAGCCTTCCACATAGCATATGGAGTTTCCTTTCCATGGATACTCAAGACAATATGATCTTGAACTCCCTCTAATAAGATCCTCCTCACCTTTGCAACATTCTTCCTCCATGCTTCATGTTGGCATCATATACCTGATTGGGTTTAGGAAGATCAGTGTCAATGAAATCCTTCAACCTGTTATCCTCCAATATTGCCTCCATCTTGTCCTTCCATGCAATATAGTTCGAATTTCCCTTGAGTGCATATTCGAGTATCAAGCTAGTGCAAGACATCCTGGTTACCTGTTAGCTCCAAAGAATGTATCTACAAATTTGAATATTGTTCAACACAAAATCAATTTCTTCTCCACTATTGTGATTCTTGGCGCTCTGATACCATGTAGAAATTATACCAATGGATTTAATCCAATCATGTAATGTACTAAAAAAATATACTGAATCCTTCTACAATATTTTCAGAATATAAAACATGATCGCTCAATCACATGCAAGTAAGAGAAAGAAGTAAATCAATTTCACAACAAAAGATATTCCTAGGGAAAGAAACTTCTCAAAACCCCTATATCTCTATTGTATAATAAGCCAAGGAATTGTGAAACAATAAAATGCATTCTTGCTCACAAGAATCTCCTGCACTCTACCAACCGTCTCACACTGATCTAGGCAAAATTGGACAAACACTTAGCCAATTCCTTGCATTCCTCTAGCTTGCTTTTCTCACGTAATTCCTAGGCAAATAAATCCCTATTTAATAGGAATTCCAACCTTCCTTTATTGCGAAATCCATCATGGGATTCCTATGGCTTTATAACCGCACCCAGAAAATTTTCTAATAATACAACTAATAGTTATCTTCCCTTTAATCTTTGTATCAACCGGGCCTTCATTAGAACTGACATGCATGCAACTATTAATAGTCAACCATCAGTTATCTGATTGATGAATACTTGTGAATTAAATCTAATTTCATTCATTGGACCTCTCACTATCTCATCACTCAGTTAGAACTAGTTAAACTAATTTTAACTCAATTAATTTGAGTTAATTGATTACAATCGCACCACACTAGTGCTACAACTGCAACTGGACCCCAAAAATAATAGAATCACTCTACATGCCTCACCTTTGACCCTCAACTCGAAATTCTTGAGCTAACACAGTCTTTCTGACTTAGTTAACTGATAAAATTTTTTATGAGATAAGATTACAATTTATTTAAGGGAAAAATAAATTAGACACACATTATCTTGTTGATTTTCAACAACTCTCCTACTCCAACAAGAGTGCCAACTCTCAAGGTCTTCACAACTTCCCACTTCTTGCTTCTCTGATGCTCCAAAGAAGACCAAAATCACGGCTTTTAGGTTTCACTAATATCTATGATTTATACCACTGTAAATCATATAAATAGGGATCAAAACATCAAGCCTCTTATTATTGATTCTCCACTCTTTATATCTCTGAACTAGGGCCCAAACAACTTTCCCACTTAACAATCACAAGCATTCCCTTGTTCACTATACCAGGGAACTCCAAACAGCCACTAACATCCCTCACAAAAGTTGTACAAAAGTTTCTTCAACACTTCTATTCAATGCCTATGAACATACCTCAACACCTAACAATCGTCTACTCAAAGACAACATTAATACTCACCTTGTAACGTCTACACAAATCACAAGTAACATATTACTATGCACATATACTTGGACCTGACACAACTTGCATAAACCAAACTTAGATTCTCTACAGGTCGAACCCTTATCTCAGCTCAAATTTCATACAAAACGCATCACACTTTACCTCCACTGCTTTACAAAACTTCGGTCCTTAACTATAGTACAAACTAGACCTTTCAACCCTCTTTCACAGCTACTTAAGGGTCTCAACCCCTCCTGAAATTCCACAAAAAATTCAGCCCTATACATATAAGTTTTCTACAGTTACCAACTTAGAAAATCATATCCATATATCCTATTTCGTATGCCTAGAACAAGACAAAACCTTACCTTGACTATACCCTCACTAGTTGACCATGACTTAGGAATATGATCACGTTCTCTACTCCAACTATAGTTTAGCTACATAAGAAATTTGTCACCTCATATTAGCCGTTGCACAAGAGGAATTTTAGTTGTGATTTTATCCTCAATGAACTAACTTCATCTCTTATTATATCAATCTTGGTGGAGTATTTTAGCCCCACAAGGGACACTACTTCAATCAAGCCAACTTGAGTTTTATGACTCAATCATAGATATCTCAAGAGATAAAATTATTTTCTTTCTTTCATTTTCCACATCATTGAGTCCTTTGATTCCCCTTAGATCCTTAAGGGTGCACCAAATTCCCTTAATTAACAAACCATCAAAATCTCCTATTGGTTTCATGCCCATAACTTTGGGTACAAAACCCACTACATGGGTACACTTCTCACAATTCCCATGTGGGTCAAAATAATCCCAAACCATTTACCTTATGTGGTGATAGTAACTCCCAAGCTACACAGATTAACGCCCCCTCTTAGTGATGGAGGTACTTCCACTAGTCAAAAGTATCTCGTCATCATCGTCACTTGCGAGACTAGCCCAACTTCTGGAATTCACTGGTAAAACACACCTTATATAATGAAACACACTTGTCTCAGTAGTGTCTCTACCACTAGAATATTTGTTTTTATTCTTCCTTTCCTGATAGGTATTCATGCCATCCCATGGTTCCTTCTTTCCTTCTATAGAAGCCCCATTTCTCCCCACTGACCACACATTATTCTTGGGTTACAGATTCTCCCTCTGAGCCTGAATACTCCCACTAGAATTTGGATCCCTTTGAGCATCATGAACCTACTGCTTCTTCTACTCATCATCCATACTTTCCCGTTAGTTGGTATAGACCATGATCCATAAATCCAATATCGACTCCAACTGAGTTAGAGACTTTGGGCATGATTCTTTCTTTCCCATCCTAGAAAATCATCTGAACCCCCTTCACCTCGATCAATGAGACAAAAAACATGTTGTATTTGATATCTATTACAAATGGTACATATTTAACTTGCAACAACCGAACTGAATCCATCTTGAATAACACAAAAAATGATGCTATGATATCTTTCTGACTATTTTCACCAACCACCATGTGAGACTTTGAGTCACATTCATTAAGAGTAAAAAACTCAGTCAACCCTATAATATACTTCGACAAACCACTGTCCATGTACCATGCAATCTCATCAAGTATAGTACCCTCAGCGAAATGGGAAACTAGGGAAAAGTCTTCGTCCTCTAACCTTCTCGATAGGTCATCCAAATTAGACGAAGTAGCAGAACCTACTATCTCCTTCCCCTTATTCTTCTCATTATCACCCTTCTTCTTCCTTGGAAACTTAGTCGAATAATGACCATATTCGCCATAGTTGTGACACTTCAACATGCTCAAGTCATTTTCTTCCTTGCCCTTAATTCTCCTTTCAAGATCCATGATATCATCATAAGTCTTATTCTTCTTATCAGGGTTCTCATCTCACAGTTCCTCCTGAATGAATTCATCCCACAACCCGTTCCAGTCTAGTAGCTTCTCTCAAGCGACAATCCCTTTGATGAAGGGATTTCATTCCTCTGTGAAATATTTCAAAATAATACTCACCATATCATAATCTGAAATAGTTTCATCGATGAAAACAAGCTCATATTGAACCTGAGAAAGTATTTTCTAATATGGGGCCACTCCTTCACCAACCAACATCTTGGTGCTACTCAACTTATCTTTCAATACCATAATTCGGTTATCGTTCTTATTCTAGAACAGATCGTGAAGATATTACACATCTCATTGGAAGTGTTCTGTTAGTCATCGGTATTTTTCACTTGTTGGTGATGACTAGTTGTAACAGCCAAGTTTTCTAGTAGTTGATCTAAAATTGTCAAATTTTCCAGCTTGAAAACACCCATAAATTTTTTTTTCCCTCTTACCTTTCAGTCTGCCCATGACAAGATGAAACCTCATTATCAAATCCTATCTAGCCTCAGCCATACTAGTTTTCCCATCAGCTCCAAAGAAACAATCCATTTCTGTCCAAAGAAGTCTCCCCTAAGTTAGGAAGTGGTGCTTTAGGCATTTCTCCCTTGGAAAAATATCCTAAAGCCAAAGAACCTCCATCTGCTACAGACCAATCATAACAGACCTCCCATTCTAAAAATAAATTTGGTTACAACCCTAGGTCGCGCCACTCATAAACTCTCAAGTCTCAGCAATACTTATACCATAGGTCAAACTTATTTTAGGTGGTTGTACAGAGTTTTCATGGATCTTTCAAGAACAGAAGCATACCAGCATTCCCAGAAGACAGTATTTGTTTCCACATGAGAAGACAGTTGCTTCTCATATGATATTGAGCCTGGGATGCAACTACAGAGCAGAGAGTTTTTCATTAAGCTCTTGCGATCACATTCAAAGCCTGAAAGGACAGTGAAAGGAAAAATAACACTATCAAAGGGCTGATGATATGACATTACTGAAAAAACTCCTTCATCCATCAACAGAGGGTTTGAAGACTAAAGAACCTCCTTTATTTCACAAGCATAGGGTTAAGAGCACCTCCTTCATCTATAAGCAGAGGGAAAATGGACAAAGACTGTTTTTAAGCTTTTCACTAACTGCAAGGACAAACTTAGGTTACAGTGAGACAACAACTAAGTTTTTATGAAGTAAAATGATGATTAAAGGCAGAGATAAAGCAATGGACTTTAGAGTTGGTTTGCATAAGTTTCATTAGCTTTTGAATTACAAGACGAAGCTTATAGTTTGATCATAAGTGAAGAAATAGTATGAAAGAAGATGGCCAAAGGAAATCCAACAGTCTTAGCCTCAAACTAACCTCTGCCATCATGTATAAGAGAAGCCACTTTCAGTATGATTCATCAAACATGCTTCTTTTGATTAAGACAGAGGTTGAAAGGAAATCAAGCATATTGTCAAGATAGGACTCCTTCATTCATAAGCAGAGGGCTAGAGGAGTGACTGATTTCAGGGTTTGACTGATCAAGAGATAAATGGTAAGAACAGCAGAAGACAGTTGAAAGCTTCTGAGCAGGACAATCTTGTCAAAAATACAGGAAAAGCATGAGCGCTATAAAATGTCAAATAAAGTTGGCTTATCTCCTATCAGGGTTTTCTTTCAAAGACAGTCTGAGAGCCAAGAAATGTACAAACTTAGCTGAGGGGTGTGATTCCCTTAAAAAGCTACAAAAAGCTCATCCCCGTGATAAACAAGCTTAACATTTAGTCTTTGTTCCTTCAAACAAAACAGAGTTGAAAAGTGGTTGATGAGATGGGTCATGACACAGGCCAAAGAATGATAATTATTTTTCAAAGGGTACTTTTTCTTCCTGTTCATGAGGGAATGTCTTTCAATAACTCATCACAGTGGACAAGAAGGGAAATTGTATTTAGTTTTCCAAAGGAGGTATTGCAACTAAACACATATGTTCATAAAAATTCAAGAAGTATTATGGCATTTTTTTCCAGGTTCTAGAACAACTTAAAAAAAAAACAATAATGCATGCCACTGCTTCAAATGAAGGCATGCTCCTATAACAGAGGTTAAAGATACCTTGCTGATACATTTTGAGCAGAGGAAAAGTTTTTAGAAGAAGCACCCTTCCTGATAGACAAAGGATGATAAAGCCGAGGTGAATACAACTAGCCCTCACTCACAGTCATTAGAAAAGTTCAAACATCACCTGCCAGCTAAATCAGCTTCACAAATAGACATGACCATATCCAAAGCATTCGGAGAAAAAAATGTCAGTTTAGGTTGCAAAAGGGAAAATCTACCTCCTTCAAAGTGTCGAAGAAAACCTCATATAAAACAAAGTGTCTTCTACATGTGTCCTCTTTTCAAGTGACAAAAACAAATGGATGATGATGATATTCAGAGTGAGCAACAAAAGGACAAGAGGAGGAAAGAGGGATATTGAAATTATAGTTAAGCCTTTTTCCCAGTAAAAGACAGTCACACTCAAAAGGCATATCTGCGATCCTTCATAGGGCTCAGAGAAGATTTTCCTTCCACAGTGCAGATAATCAGAACAAGGAAATTTTTTTTCTCTCCAATAAGAAACAGTGAAAGTTTTTAAGTCTTAAAAAGGGTTGTTTTACTTCAAAAGGAGGTCGGGTTTATAAAACAAGCGATCATCATCACTATGACATTTTTCTCAAAATAAAAAGGTATCAGGTTGTGTTTTAAACAAAAGGGATTCAAGTTTTGTTTACAAAAGGGCATTTTCAAACCTATCTTACAAAACCCTCACCAATCAAATACGAAAGGGACTTTGGCTTGTTTGTTTTCAAAAGAGGTTGAAGATCGTTGCAAACCCTTTTTAAATCTCTCAAAACACAAGACAAACTCCCCTTTGTTGTTCAACTGGGTCGAAGAAGGAAGTTTGAGCGAATTCATAGAGTTTTTCGGGCTTAAATATTGCGCGGCGCGTTCATGCACATTTTTTCCATAGGAATACAAAGCCGCGTGGCACGCCTGTAGTAGCGTGCGGCGCGCCTGTAGGTGTTGGTCACATCGGCCCGAAAAAGTGACCCGACAGTTGTTTGCGCGACGCTCTCTCATTCTAACATGCCGCGCATGTGTTCAACGTTCAAGGTGCCTCCAAACCAATCCTGAAGTGGATCAAACTCCTCAAAAAGCACCATCATCGATTTTAAAGGTATTCTATGTGCCTAGTTGCTCCTTTCAAGACTGCTAAAGGAGAGTGAAAAAATGAAACTCACGGTGTGAAATCACTGTTTTGAGTTGTTTAAAGAGGGTTGATGTTTTTGTTTAAAGATCCGGGCATGCAATAGCTATGTTTGCCCAGCATTGACATAGGAAAAATGGTGGATTTTATTGATGTCAAAGAAATTTATAAATTTCCCTCAAAATAGTATTTGAAAGGTGGGGACAGTGTTTAAAATGAGAGACACAGTAGTTGTAAAGTAAAACAGTGGTCTTAATTTCACGAACAGTAATCATTGAATGAGTATTTTTGTCCTTTCAAAAGTCTCCTCTGTGTGTTAAAAAGGGCAAAAATAGTGTTTCTCTTTCATGAAGCAAACTTTAGTGTATGAAGTTGTAACTTGCATTTGGAGGTATTGCCAAAATCTGTGTGAGGAATAGTGAATACAAGGGTAGTGTTTTGGTTAAGAGGAGTTTTTGTTGTTTGACTGCTACGGGGCTATTTATGCTGACACCAAAACACAAGGAGCTTGATGACTTTACCTAAACACAGTGACCCTTTGATTGTGTGTATGCTTTTTAGTTGACTGTGTGATTGTTAATGAATTTACTTGTTGATTGGCATACAAAATAAGAAGGGCAATATTTGCAGAGAAACAGAGATCTAATACCACAAAAGAATCTCACACAGCATTTGAAACAAATTTGCCTTGATTAAAGCAATGATTTACAAAGAAGACAGAGTTTGTTTGAAAACACATTTTTGAAATCCTTTTGAAGGCAGTTTGATTTTGTAGAGAGCATCTAGAACAAGATGCCTCCCAGGCAGGATAGTAGGAGTGGTTTACATAAGAGATATGAACCTATTTCCACTGAAGAAGTGAATGCCCACCCATCAGTATTGTTCAATTTTCATGAGGTCGAGTGTTTAGATTTTTGCCAAAGGGTGCAAGAGGTAAAGAGTTTTTCTCGTTTGACACACCTTTGTGCTTTGAGGTTTCAAGATAAGCATTTCCAATTGGCAGGCCTTGACTTCAAGTTCTCCCCAAGATCCATCTCCAAGGCCACTAAAATCCCCTATATTGGTGAGAAATGGTTTAAACAAAGCCATTTGGACTTAGATGATTACAAGCCCTTTCTAAAGCCTGAACACATAGATGCTTGTCCTTCTATTTTCCCTTTCTCATATCTTTTAGCCAGCTACGCCCCCCTCATGAAGATTATCATGAAGTACTTCACTTGCGAGGGAAGATTCTCCCGAATCTATGCTTATCACATTCGACTGCTGATGCATTTCACAAGGACCAAGCAGCTAAATCTTCCTTTCTTCTTGCACAAGAGCATTGAGAAAATGGCCTCCACTGTCTAGAAGAGGCCTCCTTCACAGAAAATAGCCTATCTCTTCCATCACTCTCTCATCAAAATCATAATTCTTCATCAGCTTGAAAATAGAGAGGTCTCTTGGGATGTTTTCATCACTCATCCAGATTTGTCCACTGTCCCTCTAGTCCATACATCCCCTACATCTCCTACTCATCGCCCCTCGCCTTCTTCTAGCAGACCTACTCCTAAAAGGCTCAAGTTTACTACAGAACAAACAAAGGAACATGAAGAAGGAGAAGGAAGTGACCAGTAAGAGGATGAAGGGCATGAAGAACAACAAACTGATGATGAAGGGTAGCAGCATGACAGTGATGAGGGTGAACAGCAGACTCATGATGAGGCTGAACAGTAGCCTTATAATGACACACAACAACATCACAGTGGTGATGAACAACAGCAAGGGAAAGAGGAATAAAGTGTTGAACAACAACATGATAGCGAGGGTGATACAGGGTAGCAGCATAAAGATGATGAAGGGCAGCCTTGTGAGACAGAGCAGCAAGGGCAACATGATAGTGATGAGCAAGGGCAGCCTAAAGAGGACACACAACAGTCCTATAAGATAGAACAGCAACATGAAGATGATGAAAAAGGTCATGATAGTGATGAGCAAGGGCAGCCTCAAGAAGAACAACAGCCTCCTTAAGAAGAACAATAGCCTCCTCAAGAAGAACAGTAAACTCAAAAGGATGACAATCAAGATGACAAAGGTAAAGAGGTCATTCCCTCTTCTCCTAAAAATGCCAAGCCCTGGACAGCAAAGAAGAGAGTGCCTAGAGTGGTCACTCCAAATGTGACAAGGGCTCTCCAAAGTAAAGGAAAATTGCCAAAGAAGCCCATCATTGATTTGCCTAGGAGGAAGAGCACTAGAATAGCCACCCAAAGCAAAGGGAAGGGCAAGGTAGAAGGAATTCATGGACAAAAGAGTGCTTTTGACATCATCCCAATCCAAAGAGATGATAGTGATAATGATGCCCTAATTCTAGAAAACCTCTTGATCCATAGAGAAGGACAAATTGATGAATTGAAGGATGATCTTCCTAGGGCAAGGAATTTCAATCAATTTCTGCAAATCCAAAATAGGAAAATGAGTGTCCATATTGTAGGTTTTAACCCTGAACAGAAATTATCTACACACGAATCTTATAACAGAAAATAAACAATAGCAAGAGCATAAAACATAAAACAGATAAACACAGAGATTTCCCCCTGAATCCCAAATCGGGACGACCAGCTTGATTTTTCATTATTCCTTTTAGTGTTACAACACATATATATACATGCCGAAGCATACATAAACCCCAATCCATAAACCCTGGATTAGAACATAACCGTAGTTCCCTTGACCGGATCTACAAAAATACCAGGAGCCGAAAACTATCGTACCCCAAAACCATGTGCAAAACCATGCACAAAACCATGGACGCGGACTACCCGCCGGAAATTAAGGAACCAAAATTTTCGTCGGGGCGCTACCCCGGACCCCGACAGGGGGGGCTACCGCCCCCCCTATGACCCCCCCGTTGCGCCCAGCGCAAAGGGAGGGCTATCGCCCCCCCTCTTACCCCCCCGCGCGTGCTTAGTCGTGGAAAGAATATAACACATACCCAACACATATGGCTGTTGATGAGACACGGGCGACTAAGTACAAGAAGGAGGCCTCCAAAGCCCAAGTAAGGTTGGAAGAACTCATGGGTGAGTTTGATGAAAGTGAAGGTGAATATCAGCCTAAGCGAAAGAGGCCTAGAACCATGGGGCTTAAAAAGGCCCTTGAAAAGCAAAAAGAAGAGGAAAATGCCCTTCTCTAATCTACGCCTCTCACTGCATTGTTTGAACAGGAGATAGAGAACAATAAGGAGGCGTGGCTTGAGAGAGTCAATGAACATTTGGAGAAGAAGTTGGAGAGGGAAAATAGGGATTTAGACCTTCAAAGGAGAATGATGAGGCATTACAAAAAGTTAAATCAGTTTGTCCGGTGCAAGTTGAAGGCTACTCAAGAAAAGCTCAAGGAGGCTAAAGGGAAGCGCCCGACACGGAAAGTGAGGAAAGACACATCAGGACTTCAGATTTTTGCCTCTGCTTCACAACATGTTTCTGAGAACCCTTGAGGGTCATGCTCACCAATTTTGGGCGATTTTCGACATATTTTGGTTTTTTGGCATTTTTGGGTTTTTGGTCAAAACTCATAAGCTTCGCCATTTCAGTTTGGGGGATCAAAAAAGGAGGAGAATGGTATCATTTGATGCCATAATTTTAGGAGCACACACTCAGCGATTTTCAGGACATTCAAAGATCATTTGCTCCCCCGAAATGGCGAAAAATGCCCGCTTTTTCTACACTCTGCCTGGTCTATCAGCAAACCTTATTTTTTTGTTTTTGCACACATGCCTATTTTTGGAGGACTTCCAGGCATCAGATTGAGA
The DNA here is from genome assembly GCA_034641835.2 of Pinus albicaulis. Classification (NCBI taxonomy): domain Eukaryota; kingdom Viridiplantae; phylum Streptophyta; class Pinopsida; order Pinales; family Pinaceae; genus Pinus; species Pinus albicaulis. The sequence continues at coordinate 912,083,231 of CM076576.1, read as the reverse complement.
AAATTCTAGTTGATCCAGAAAATAGACACTCGGAGCTTTCCAATGATCTATCATGAGCCTCGTTTCGACATCGGGAAGGCTGCCAAAAGTTGCCGGCAAGTCAGGGGACCTTTTGCTGATATAATTTTTGAGTATTTTTGTAAAAATTGAACCTTTAAAAACTGCTTTTTCCTCATGTGCGTTTAGCTATTTTTGCACATAAGAAGTTATGAAAAGTCAATTTATTTTCCTCTTTTATCATTTTTTATATATTTTATGAGATATTTTGTGCCTTGGGCTTTGCAAAGCCTCAAGGACAAGTTTAGATATTTTGAATAGGCCAATGAGAGTGAAAATTGAACTAAGATGTTTTCCTCACTTGAGCCTATATATTCCAAATGCTTTCATTGTAAACAAGGCTGAACTTGATGATAGAAGCAATATATGGTCATATAAGCTTTGGAAGAAATACTTGTCTCATGCTGTTGGATAGTCTCTTGGATGTTCTTGGATGATGAAAGAGGATTGTTGTTGGATTCCATGACTTGGTAGAATGGTATAGTGTCTCTTTCTTTGTTTTGTTTTCTAGTTTTCATTCATAAATCCATGTTTCTTGCTTGCTATAGATCAGTAGAGAAAAAATTTGAGACATGCCCTTGGAGGCACCTCAAATTTCTTGTTTCTTCATAGTTTCCATGTTTTCTTCTTCCTTAGTCACATTAAAGAATTCTTGATTGCTCTTTAATAACTTAAGGATATTGTTGCTTATTTCATTCATGGTTTTATGCATGCTAAGTATGATTTACGATACGCCTTGCTTACTCATGGCTAGCCATAGCTCCATCCATGAAATTTCTCTTTGACTGATTAGATTGTCATTTGTTGAACCAAGGATGTCTTGTTCCGATATTGCCCTTTGCCTAAGACTACGCAATCTTGTTTTCAAAGTGCCCAATAGCTTGAAGTATTGTGTTTAGGCATTCCGACATAGTGATTTGATTTGTTTGTTTGTCTTAAGTGTTTTCCCCCAAAGTCTAATAGCCATTTCCCAAAGTTAGAGGGTGATATATCTCTATGCATGGCTTGAATGTTTATTTCTATGTATTGATTAGCTTATAGTTACATTTCTCATAATTAATGGTTTGCCCTACCATGTTTATGTCAGCTATTAAACTAGTTGTGCTTGAAATCCTTTGTTGTTACCAAACTTGATGTCCATTTTATTCCATTTTTCCCCAAGATCCTTTATACCTCGAATCAAATCGGCCCTTCAACAGCCTTGTATCACCATCTAATAGATTTCTTGACCTTTTTGACCCCATAGCCCAGTTGATCTGACATCTTTTTACCTATCTTATATCTTTGACCAGTTTCATCCCTCATAACCTAAAAAACCAAAACCAAAAACCTACTTCATAACTAGCCTTAAATCATAACACAATAAGCAAACACACAGATATCCCTTACACATATAGAGAGAGCCCTCTCTGAGTCCAGGAAGGCTAGGTCCTTGGGCTCCAAAGATTGGTTTGATGTTACACTGTCATTTGGCTTGCCAATCAGCCAAATCACGGGACCCTAACATGTTCTTCCCAAAAATATGAGGTATCAAATTATTTTTAACACCATATAGGATAATAAATTTCACCTTCATATTCAACTCATCATATTATTCCATTTCCTTAGGATCAATTGGCTTATGTATCTCCTTTTCAGAAAATTCATAGATCTAGTTCGCCATCAAGAACAACCTAATACTTTCCTTGCAAGGAATATAGTTGGACAACCCATCCATCGTATCCTCATATCACATTCCAACCAACAACTTCACCATTGCTATTAGGGCTTCAATAACAATGGATCCAACCCCCTCTTAAGTTATGCAATGTGCACACTTTGATTCATTGGGCCTTCAAAGTAGCTCTGATACCATGTTGATTTTTCCATGACACTGAAGAATCAGGTTTGATTCTAAGATCACGATCACAAAAAAACTCAAATTCCACAACACTACTACTTTTCACAACGAGAAATACACAACACTGAATAAACTAGTACACAAGACAAATTTTAACCCAACACTTGTTATATTAAAAATATTTAATACAAAAATCTTAGGGATCATGTACCAAGGATCATGGCCCTTAAAATTATCCATAATACAATAAACACTAGGGCTTGGTATCAACAACTATGACCACCAATATTTCCCCAAAAAAAGCACACTTGACTTACTTGTTGATGGTACACATCCACAGTCCTTTCAATCCACGTACCTTGAGCACTTCTAGCAGGTAATTTTCCTCCATTTTTATAATCACTAAAATTTCTACCACTTCAGAAAGCTTGCATCTCCATCCCAACACTATGCCACTATCAACCCTCATGCTACTCCAAGAGTGACTGAAATGTTTCCCACACAAGTATTCCCACTAAATTATCTCTTGCTCCACCAAGGGTGCCAACTCTTAAGGAATTCACAACTGCCCACTTATTTCTTCTATGAAACTCGAAATAAGACCAAAATTATGGCTTAAATGTTTCCCTCATCTATGATTTAAACCACTACAAATCATAGAAATAGGGCTCAACACATTCACCATCTTATCAATGATTTCCCACTCTTGAGATCTATGAACTAGGACCAAAACAAGTTTCCCACTTAATAGTCACAAGCCCGCCCTTGTTCATTGTACTAAGGAACTCTAAACAACCACTAAAAACCATCCAAGACATGGTACACATGTTTCTTCAACATTTTTTTTCAATACCTATGAATAGACCTCATCACCTAACAATCCTCTACTCAATACATCATCAAAACTCACCTTGTAACTTATGTGCACATCACAAGTAACCCAGTCATGTGCACAAATACTCGGCCCTAACACAACTCACATAAACTATACTTGGATTCTCCAAAGGTCAAACCCTTATCTTAATTCAGACGGGATAGAAAATTTTTCACATTTAGCCTCAATTGATGTAGAAAACTTTGGCTCTCAACCAACATACAAACTAGACCTTTTGACCCTTTGTCACAACTACTTAAGGGTATTAGCCCCTTCTGGAATTCCACAGAAATTTTGGCCATATACACAGAAGTTCAGTATTGTTATTAACACAAAAAATCATGTCCATATCTCCTACTTTATATGCCCAAAACAACACAAAACCTTTACTTGACCAGACCTTGACTAGTTGACCAGAACACAAGAAGATGATCATGTTCTCACCTCCAACTCTAGCTCGGTTACATAAGGACTTGATCACCTAATATTAGTATTTTCACAAGAGGAATTACACTTGTGATGTGCTCCTCAATGAAATAACTTCATCTCTTCTTATATCAATCTTGGTGGAGTCTTTTAACCCACAAGTGACACTATTTCAACCAAGCTGACTTGAGTTTTATGACTCAATCATAGATATATCAAGAGATAAAAAAAAAATTTCTTCAATTGCCACATCATTGATGCATTTGATGGAACTTAGCTCCTTAAGGGTTCCCCACATGCCCTCAATGAACAAACCATCAAAATATCCTCTTAGTTTCATGCCCGCAACTTTGGGTCCAAAACCCACTGCTTGGGTACACTACCCACAAATCCCATGTGGATCGAAATTCTCCCAAACCTTATACCCTAGGGTGTGGGAGTATCTCCCAAGATACACAAAACAACACTAATTTTGGGAAAAATGAATGTCATTTATCCTCTCCCAATGATATCATGTGCATTTCTCTACAACCTTAGCTATCATGTTGTGAATTAAATGAAAAACATATCCCCTATGCCTCTAAACATTTAAATCAATGCATAAAATTGTCCCATAATAATAAATTAAATCATGTCATATATCACATAACATGTTTTATCTCAATATAGAGTCCATAAAATATTGATGTATGATATATTTGGATATCATTGATGACCCACCTCTTCCACCATCTCAGCAATTCTCTATCTTCTTGGTGGCTTTTCTATGAATTTTGGACCCAAAATTTCGGGGTCGTACTCAGGCCCTAATTTTTTTTTTTACATGGAGGGGACTTAGGAAATAGCAGTAGGCTCTAACCCAGGACTTAGTCAAAATGTGTAACTCTTGGCTAGAACTTTCCAATGGGCTACCGACCATGCTAAACAGAGATTGTATGCAAAATTTACGATCCTGGGAAGTTGAGGTACCAACTAACACCATTGATGCCAATTTTTTTGTGTCATTTCATCTGTTAAGATAGGTTTTTTTATCTATAGGGTTCTTTATTTTTGTTAAAAAATTAATTTTATCAGCCTCTTGTAATATCTTTTGTGAATGCATGTAGATTCCATTTGTCTCTGTTCAAACATAGCTACAATCATTCTAGCCAGTTTGTGTTCTACACTATTCTACCATTTCATTTATTAATAGAAGTTGGGTTTCCACCATATTATTATAATATTTATTGTATTTATCTATGTGTATTCCATTTACTTTCCTACAGTTCATTTCATTCCTTGTATAACCCATATTAGTGGTATAAGATAAATCTTCTCCTTTTTTCTTCTTAGTGCATGTCCCCATCGAGGTCAGGGTATAGAAAGTTGGGTTTCGAGCTAGTTTCACTTGGGAATGATAGCTCTTATGAACCCAAGAGACCTTCCATAGTCAAATAAAAGAGAGATCATAGAGTAAGATATCTTATCAAGTTTTTTTCTCAAGGAAGCACTCATGTGACAACGAAATGAAATGATGGAAAATTTCTCCCAGATCCTTCGATGATTGTCAATAGTTGCTAAGAAAACTTCAAAAAATGACAATTTTGAAAGCACAAAACCCTTCAAGGTATACGTTAACTTTGATATCCCCTCATTCAAAGTCCAAATATATGCAGATGCTTTAGATAAATGGTTAAATTCGTTAGAGTGATATTACTAAGTTAAAAAATTATGACAATGAGAAGAACACCTTCATGCTACTAAATTTTTTTCTCCATGTCAAATATTAGTGGGAAGGTCACTATGAGAGATATAATGAAGATGAGTCTATGATGTTCAATGCAGGGCCAACTTGGGCTACTTTTTTTTGTTCCCTTAAGGAGGAATTATACCTTGTAGGGAACTATGATGACCAATACATGAGATCGACAATTGTGCAGTAGGAGAGAGACCATACAATGCAAGAGTACACCAATAATTTCCATGCATTGCACTCAAAGCTAGGTATTAGAGACTTCGAGTGATACTTGGTCTTGAAGTACCTTAGTGGCCTACATAGGTACATCCAAACAAAGATGGATTTATTGGACATAATCTCACTAGGAGTCATTCTGCATGTCAAACATTAGTGGGAAGGTCACTGGGAGAGACATAATGAAGATGAGTCTGTGATATTAAATTTAGGTCCAACTTGGGCAACTTTTGTTGATGCCCTTAAGGAGTAATTCTAACACATAGGTGTTAATTTGGCAGCTCGGTGAAAAATTCCAGTAATGGTACAAGATTCCTCTTTTCGGGAGGACCAATTTTGACTATTGAAGCACTCAATTTGGATAAGGAAAAGTGAATTTTTGAATTAATTCCCACATGTGCATATTTGATCAGGTCAGCCCTAAAGAAAATTGGACACCCTTGGAAGGCTATATATACAAGTGACTTCAATCTCATTTGGAAATCATATTGGATCATTTTTATATTCTCTTCTTTGGTTTGGATTGCACATGTCTAAGGCAAGTTCACAGAGATTGGTTAACACAGGTTCGAAATTGCAGGGTTTGAAGCTCACATCTCTATTTGTAGGGTTTTGGGTCTCAATTGCAGGCATGTGATGGATAAATTTTGATCAAAGCCTTTCAGCCACATGCATGACACACCTTCCCTGTGACTAGGACCTAAAGGTTGAATTTTCAGTTGACTGAAGTTTTTTCCCATTGACTTCAGAGTTCAATAGTTGACTACCAATAGTGATAGTTGATTACAAGTTCCTAAATTAAGGCTTTTGAATATTAGCATTGTTGGTTTCATCTCATGAATGTTGTTTAGATATTTTTTTGGATAGGTTTATGGTTGAATATGTGGATTATTGTAATCTCTTTTTGTTGAATCATTCAATGACAATCTAATAAGAATAAGAATTTGAAAGGGTTTTACCCGTAATGGGTTTTTCCCTAGTCTCTGACCAACCCTAGTGTCTCTATGTGTGAATGCTTTTCTTCTATTGTTCCTTTATGTTATGTTGCATTCATGATGATATTGTTCTTTCTATATAGTTTCATATGTTGTTGAATAATTATGTAAATCTGAATAATTTTATGATTTTATAGGGTGAATTTAATAGCGAAATAATGAAATGCAATTGTCAAAGAAAATAAAAATATATCCCTAAGAAAAATTAACATGGTATTATAGTTGGGATGAATAAAATTCATTGAATATCACCCCTATGAAGACACCTTTGATATATGAAAGAGAATATGGAGGAGAACAAAAATAATTCAAGGGTTTGAAGGAAACCATAGGCAATTTGTGTATTAGGGTTTGATGGATATTATGAGGATAGGGTTTGGAAGAAACCCTAGTTTATGGAAAATATTTGACATATGAAATATATAAAACCTTGCATGACTAATGTGAATATGTTCAAGGAAAGATTGATGAAGCACTATATGGGATAGTCTCTATTAGGCTTGGTTGTTGATGAAGTTTGTTGAAATATTGAAGGAAGCGTTGTCATATGGACACTGGAAAAAGATGGATCTTCAAGGCTGGTTCAAGAGGGATATGATCACCTCTCATTGAAGATAAGTACTTTTTGATTTATGGTGCTCCTTTATATCTTTAATTTTGTTTAGGCTTATTGATCTGATTACTGTTTTGATTATTAATTATACTTCCTGCATGTATATTTGAGTATTTGGATGCTTATAACCTCCTGATGAGTTGCGATAAGTGGATCCTTCTTGAGGATCATCTAAGATGCAGGAAAGGATGGCTAGTGCAAGAAGAGAAGAGATATGACAAGGAAGTTGAAAAATTGTTCATGCTGCCAATGTGAAATAAGAAGATACACAGGTATCTAAATACTACAAGGTATATATGATGTATTATTTCAATGTTATGTTTCAGCATCAAATATTTGAAGGAAATGTAAGCCCTAAGGTATGATGAATGACTCATATTTCATATGAAATTAGGTTTGATTCATGGTACTTATGTTGAGATGGTGCACTTGGTATTGAACAAGTATCTTCCATTTTGTTAAATCATGATAAATATACTTAGAAACATTTATTGTTGATATACTTGCCAAAGTATCTTACATGATGAATTTCTAGATTCTGTAAAGCAAGCTAGATACATTATTTTTTATATAATGACTTGATACTATTGTTAATTCTTGTGACAAGCATGATAACCATGTTGATGGAAGTGTAACAATAAGATTATTTCTCAAGACCTCCTTGTTGACCTTTGCTTGGTAATTATGACATATGGTAAAGTTGGATGCCCTGATTTGATGATTGATTATATGATAAATAAGCGATATAGTAATTATAATCTTTGAAGTATGATGATAATCTTGTTACCTTCCCTAATCATATGAATCTAACCCTTTATGAAAATTTGATGGCATGTTCATAAGTGACGATGAAGTAGCTGGTGTTAAAATGTTATGACCATGATGGATATATGTTTTAGAACTTGATATAGTTTGATTTTTTACCTAACAATCATGTTGATGCATGACGATATTATGATAGACATGCTAATAATGATGAAGTTTAAAGTGGTTTATCATTAAGAGGGAGACTCTTCATAATATCCATACACCTATTATCATTTTCATTAAATCTATGGAATATTTTTTACTGATGAAATAAATTTTCCTGACAGAAATTATAGACAAATATCTGACATTTTTTGTTTGCAGCAAGTTCTGGTTTGAGAAGAGAGGGTTTCCCTTAGTCTAATCCCCAACCACATGGAAGAAATATTAAGGGTGTGGTTATAGCCTCTCAACCACATAGAATAAAGCCTATGGGCGCAATTATACCTGTAGGTCACAAAAAATGAAGCTTTATGCATAAAAATAGAAGTGTACCTAGAGTATGACAATCCTACAAACATGGAACAGATAATAGAATGTCCTATCAGTAGGGAAGTTTGAATATTTGACTTACTATAGAGAATATGAATGTGTTGAGTAAACGTGTGCCTACGGGGGACTAAAAAATGCATTGAAGCTAGTATATGAAAATATTTGATATCAATTTCAATGGTTTAACAAGATATGGCTTACTGGTCTAATATAAATGAGAAACATTGGATTTTTAACATGATGCATGATAATTCATAAATATTTTTGTCTTATGGATTGTTTGTGTTTTCACTCCACCAGATCTCTAAGGTTGAAGAAGAAATCCCAACAGAGGTAACCACAAACCAATATTTTGGCTTGGTATCTAGCCCTACCAAACCAGAGAGGGCTCTCTCCACAATGTCACAGCCAAGAGGGCTAGATGAATTAGGGTTTTAGGATAGGTATAAGTACAGGAGTTTAATTTGGTTGAATTGGGTTGCTAGATGAGGATTAGGTCAAAGAGGCTAGGTTAGGGAAAATAGGATTAGGGTTGCAGAGATTCAATGGGGCGAGGTAGGTAGAAAACCTAACACTTAGGGTTTGAGGGTGAGATGGATCAGATAGGTGAGGTGCTAGAAAGAGCAAGGAAAGGCTTGAATTCTTTATAAACTGAAGAGGATGGACAAACTATGAAGGTTTCTCCAAAACAGAGCATGAGAGATGTATTATGTTCATCAACTTAAAAACTAGCATATCATAGAAATGAAATGGATCATGAAACAAAACATTCATACATAATGAGACATAAGAAAAAAAAAATTCTAAATTCTCATACCACAGGTATCCCAAAGAAGTAGCTACAACCTTTTCATTAATTTCCTGCCAAAATGATTACACTAGAGTTTCTGATCAATGCCTTCACATCCAACAATTTCCAACCTGTGTAATGAGTCAAAAAGTACATGATATATACCTCAAAACAACTCCTCCCATCCTGAGGGGTCAAATCCATGAGAGGAGGAGAAGTTCCACCAAAAACTGAGTTGAATACCGAGAGTGTAGGGAGGTCAAATTGACTCATCCCTCACTTTTTGCAAACTGATTTGTTAGATGTCATTAAAAATTTTCACCTAATGTATTTACCCTAGGTAAGTGTAAAAACACCATAATTACTTATATATTCATTCTTTACATTGTTAAAAATCCCATCGACCATGGCCAAACTAGAAAAACTGAGAAAATAGGAAAATATCAGCAAACTTAGAAAATTTGTCCTATGCGCAACGCCACTTCAAGCTACATTTTGGAGGGGTTCCCAATGTCCAAACTAAGATTAGGATTGGAAATATTATCTAGTATAATCTCCAAATATGTGTTTTTTTTGCATATTTCACTTGATTTGATCTCCCAAAAAGTGATTCTCCCAAGACTGCTCTATGCGCAGCGACAGGCTAAAAAAGGGCAGAAACATGATTTTTGGAGGGTTTTTTGACCTTTTCACTAACTAGTTTGTCCAAAAAAAATTAGAAATGTTGCTAGGGTGTATGTATCCATCATTATGAATCCAATGGCGGTCTCTGTTTGGCAAAAATATGCTTCAAAAATGTGCTCAGTACAATTGTCACATGACTGTCCAGATATGCGCAAAACTTCAAAATTTGCAAAAATGTGTCAAAACTTGCCAAAATTTTCTGAATGGTAGCTGATGATGATGTTTATGCATGGAGTGAGGCTTCAGAATGGATATAAAGCCTTCTTTTCTCTTCTTTCATGGTCAAGGTTTCAATTTTTGCATTGGCTTGTTTAAGTTTTGACCTTGCAATTTTGTTTTTCTTGGCATAATGCTTGGCCCTCTTTCTCAATATATCATTATCCTTGTTTTCCTTCTCCAGGAGCTTCTGAAGGTGTTGGTTAGCCCTGTCAAGCCATTACTCCTGATTCTCAATGATTACCACTGCAAATTTTTCATTAAGAGTGAGCTCATTAACAAGCTCAACCTCATTTTGCCTCTCTAGTTTTAGAGCTCTTTTCTACCCTCTAGTCCAAGGTATTCTCCTTGAAACTTGTTCTTATGCTTCATTGGTCTCACCATACCTTCCATATGCCTCCTTAAGAAAATCCTTTGCCATATATTCTTCTCAATTTTTCCTTGAGAAGCTGAATTTCCATGATGGCTTGCTTGGTTTTGAGTTGTTCATTTTCTTTCTCATGAAATGTAATGAAAAACTGAGATCTCTCTAAGTTTCTCTGAAGCTCACTGATTTTGGAATCCTTCTGCTTGATAATAATTTTGGAGGCCTCATCATCATGCTCATCATCTAAATCAACAAGTTCACAATCAGTCTCTGTTTCATAGAGGTCGTCCTCATAATGAATGGATGCCTCATGTACATCCTCCTCTAGCATCTTTTCTTTGCCCTTCTGTACGTACTTTGTTGGTGAAGAAGGAAGGGTCCCTTCCACAATATTTTGAAAAAACACCTGCCCATGACCTCTCTGATATGTTTTATCCAATATCTCTATCTCAGCCACTTTGGTATTTTGAAGCTCACTATTCTTAACCATGCTAGATGACCCAATATGAGTGTGAAATGGTGACGATGGTGATGAAATGGGTGAAGTAATTTGAGCTGATGAAGAAGTAGGTTTTGTGGTATGAGATGGAGGAATGGATGCGGAAGGATGAGATGGTGGAGGCACAACTTGAGAATGTTGAATTGGTGGAGTATTAAATATGTCATTAGCTATGAAAGTGACCCATGAGATGTTCAATTTATCAAGGTGATGGAGGACAATGATCTTGATGAGGTAGTGGTGAAAAATACTTCTTATTTGCAAGTCATAATCTCTCTTTTGAACAATGTATGCCATTTTTTCAATGTCCCTGAAGAGAAAATAAGGTATGTTGAACATTTTTACCCTTGTGAAGTACATTAATAACCTAATATGGTAGGTGTAGAGTCTAGAGAATTTTCCTTCACAAGAAAAGTGCCTCATGATGTTGTTCATCATGGGGACATACCTATCCAAGAGGTAAGAGAAAGGAAATAACCTTTTTCTTTCATTCTTGTACCTTGGCTTGATATATGGGTCAAATTAATGACTCTCCAAGTCCTTTCCCTTGTACCATTTTTCACCAATATTTGGAATTTCGGTGGCATATGCTATGATGGTTGTAGATATTATGAAAGTGACACCAGCAAGGGTTGCCTGGTTATCATGAATATTAGAAATGAAAAGCCTGCTCAAAACAAGGTGATGTTGGACCTTTTGAATTTTTTCACAAAATTAAAAGCATCCTACATGATTGAAACATGTCACTATCATGAGAGAGGCCATGAGTTCTCTGGTGTTTGTAGGTTCAAGTATGATGATCTTCCCTCCTTTGTGTGGCCTCCTCTCTTCCCTTTCTTCTTCCTCTATGAATTATCTGTTTTCTTCTTCCATAGTGTCTTGGCTAGACACCCTAGGGAGATGAATTGGGAGTGAAATGTAGGTTTAGGGAGTGGTAAATGGGATGGAAAAAATTAGGGAGATGGGGGAAGGGGTTATTGAATTGAGGGAGATGACAGGGAGTGGAAATGTTATGGGATTTGGGAATAGGAATTTTATTACAGGTATGGGGATTTGGGAGCCTAGGAATTTGAAATACCTAGGTCTTAGGGTTTATGGGATAAAGGGTTTTGGGATAGGGAGTTGATGATATAGGGGTAGGGATAGGATATTGTGATGTAGGAAGGGTATACGGGGTTTTCAAGGATCAAATTTTGGGATTAGGAAATAAAACTAGGGTTTGTAGCCTAGAACTCTTCAATTTTTTCATAAAAAATTAAATACCATGAAATTTTTACTTGAGGAATGGAAGGAGGGTGTATTTGCAGGTTACTTACTTGCCAAGAAGTAGTGAAAAACTTTGCTGAAGGTTTGGAGTGCTGAAACAAAGTTTGGGAGCTTTCAAGATATTTTTTCCAGGTGCGCAGCACTTATGGCTCTATGTGCAGCACCCTGTCTCTATGCGTAGCGCCTCTAGCTCTATGCACAATGCCTCTTTCCAGGTGAGCAACGCCTCTAAGAATTTCGAACTTTCACCCTTCAATTCCGATTTTATGAGATATGCGAGTGATGGATTGATAACATAGAGGAAAAATGAGTGTCTTGATGGCTTTTATACTTCATGAAGTTGATGATTTGGGCCTTGGGACCCACTTTCTTCCTTTTGTTTTCAGTTTAACCCTTTAAAACTATACCTTTCATTTTGACTTCTTTCCTTGGCAATTGATCATTTTGATGGACTAGGAACACTTTGAATTTTCATTTGATGTTTAGGAATCTTTGGAAAATTGAATTAGCAGCTTGGGATGGTGAATTTATTACATTTGAAAGACATAAAATTACATAATGAAAATATAAAAAATTACATTTGAACTCAAAATTACATGCTGAAATGAGATATTTACTTCACAAATCATCTTCTCATAGTGAAGAGAAGTTTATCTAGATCAGCCTTTAGTTGTTGGTCTTATGCAATGGAATGGAGTTTTATTGAAACCCTAATGACCTAATGAAACCTTGAAAACCCTAAAATGCCTAATGAGACCTTGAAGGACTGAATTTCAAGATGACATGAATGATATTGATTTTATGGATGATGTATAGTTAGCAAGCTATGAAGATATGCCAGCAAGTAAACAAATTTGTGGAAGAGTGATGATTTTTGGATTTGGGGCTACCATCAGTGACTAATTTTTTGCATGACCTAGTGGACTCATAAAAAAATTATGAGTGAGACTCCTACAATGATATGAAAAGAGGATTTTGATCACTGATGGCAGGATGCAAATACTGACACTAATAGTTTGAATTCACAATGATAACAAGTTAGGGTTTCGATCTGATTTGGTACTTGATAACTGATGATTTGCCTTGATGACAATGCTATGTGGGCATAGTGACTTTAAAAGAATAATATTGGAATTGAATAATGATTTTATATTGGCATCATTATCTTTGGCACATTGCTTGAAGTTTAAAAAATTGTGATTCAATATGAAGTAATCTCATGATGAATGGATGGAACTTGTATGCCTCATTCTTGGAATATGCATGAAACTTATGTGACTTGTCCCTGATGTATCCATTCATATTTAGTGGAATAAATCATTCATGCTATGATCATAAGGATGGATTGGATAATTCTTGTGAAACAAAAAATTGTTGCAATTTGGTATTTGGATGTAAGCTTTACCTAAACTTTGGTCCGAAAATTGTTTCACAGGGAAATTGGCATAAACTCTGATGATTTTGATATTAATTTTGATCTAGAATATAAGGATTGATGAGATAACTTAGTTGATTTGATTGCATAGTATTGATTTTTGTAAGGCTAAGCATTTTGGTTTGGTCAAGTGTTGTGTTTGCATAAAGCATTGTATGGAGCAAGCTCCTTGAGCCTTGTATGTCCACATTGAAAGTTATTTGGTGAAGCGATGAAGATGTGTAAATCCAAACCTCTACTTCGAAAGAATTCCAAGGTATGAATTTGGTTTTGGTTTTATATATTGATGGTCTATTTTTTATATGTAATTAGTCTCTGATGATCAAAGTAAGAGGGAGTTGGCATCTAAAGTTCGAAATAAAGAATCATGACATGATGAATTACTTTCTGAAGTTTTTGTTAGGGTCCTATAATTTATAGGATCTCAAGGTGATTGAGTATTTTATCTCAGGAATTTCATATTATAAACAATATTCAATCTACAAATGATTTCCAAAAAAACATATAAAATAAAATGAAAAGAGGGTATTTTAAAAAATGAATAAAGCAAAAAAATAAAAGAAAGAAGCATTGAAAAAAGAACAAAAATGAAATCAAAACCCCACAAAAGAAAAACAAAAGAAAATAACACTAAAAGTGTTGCTAATTTAAATGCCACTACTGATAGATAGTTTCTTGTTGTCAAATAAAGTAAGGTTGTGTGAAACTTGTTTAAAATACCACAATGATTAGTTATTTGTTTAATCATACAACTTAATCATGGTTAAACAAGTTTAAATTTCTATAAATTAGATTAGAGAATAAAGATTTGCCAAACAATTTAATATTGGTAAATCAATAGTTAGGTAGAAAATGACGTTGGTTCAACTGTTTAATATGAATCAATAGGATAAATAAATGATAGGATTGAATAGATTTTAATTATTTCATAAAAAAGGGAAATATGGGTTTGCTAGTCTAAATGTACCCCTTGAAGAAGAAATAAAAAATGTTATCTTAGAAAAAGAATTTGAGTTAATAAGGATAGATAAAATAATTTTGTTTGGAAAAATATCAAAATGTGCACTTATCCTAAGTTTTAATCAGCATTTTATAATCAACCGCAAAAGGGATATGTATATTTTATATAGGATTTATCCAAAAATTTTGATCAAAATGAAAGGACACCTCCCAAAAAAATTGTTTGTCGCATATGGTTAAAAGGTTCACAAGTACCCACCGTATGATCATCCTGCTCATCACATCAAATAAATACATTCACTTTTGCCCCCCCTCTCCATCCTCTCTTTACCGCCCCCGGGGGGGGGGGGGGGGGTCCGAAAAGGCAGTATTCCCCGTCAAGTCCCACGACTACATGGCCTCCCCTCCACGTTTCTCACCCCCCTGCCTAAACTATTAACCACTCCCTACCCCCTCCGAAAACCACTCCCCCCTCACTCCATTATCGTTGTCCCTACCTGATCCCTCCACCACTACCCTTCCATGACATTTCATAACCGTTGCGAGTCAAATATTTTCCCAGGGATTAACCGTTGAACATTTGATTCGCCTGGATAACAGTTGATCCAACGGAACCATACCAAATTTCAACGGAAACCATGCAATTACTTTAAAATCCCTGAAACTAATCCCTTTTCGACCTTTTATGTCACAAATTCTCTACAAATTACGTTGATTTACAGGTTTTCCAGTGCACCCACAATTATTACCAGCTGATCGACCTGCGATCGAGTGTCAGTATTTTATCTCCATCTCTTAATCAGATATACACCTGCAATTCACTCCTGGTAAACCTTTTTCCTAATTAAAATTAAATAATTCAGTGATAAAACATGCCTCCAAAGAAGAATAACCAGGAGGATCTTGTGAATCCTTTAGGTCATCCTCCAATAGATTTAGATCACATTTCATTAGTTGACAAAGATTACAAAATCAGTGAGACACGGTGTGAGTTTGAACTATTCAAACTCTACCGTTGGCTTGAGGATAAGTATATTGATAAAACAGATGAAATTGGACTCTAGGAGTCCAATCTCCCACACTAAATTTTCCCTCAGACCTTCCATGCCCCCGAATTCACCAAAAAATTTCAATCATGTTACATTCCTAATCAATGAGCCATTATAGACCCTACTGGTGAAATCCTCTTCACCATTACTACCCAATCTATAAAACAGATGATGCAAGCTCCCTTTTTGGAAAACAACACACTATTTTCCTTAGAAGCCCTTACATAACCTTACCAAAAGCTTGATTTTTACAAGAGAGTTAGGATTTTTGACAATTATTACCAGAAAATACCCAATTTCCAAAGAAAAATCCCCCACAACCTTCCTCAGTCTTCCCTAATCAAGAAAAACAGATCATAACTGTAATTTCATATATTCTTGGTTATTATTCTGATTAGTGGGTAGATGAACCCATTCTAGGCTTCCTCTCCATTTTTTCCACAGATAGGAAACCTTCCATTATCTTTAATTTCAGTCAATTCCTGGCTAATAACATCCATGAGCAGTTTCTGAAATTTCAAACTGAAGAAGTGTTTAAATACATTTCAATTTTGGTCTATATGTTTTTTTATTATCAAGCATATAGGTTGAAATTTTCCATGCAGAAGCTAGATGAAGAGGGAAACCAACAGTCAGTTATATTTTGGACCTCTATAGTGTTGAAGGAGCAAAAATAATTCTCCTATAAGCAGTTCATTGAACAATTTTTCCACCCATCTATGAGTGTGCTAAATAGTTCAACAAAGCCCAGCATCAGTGAAGACATCAAGAGAATTCTGCATTTGACAGATCGGGCAAAGACTGGAGACTAGTACGTGTAACATAATTACATAGAAATAAGAGTGTATGGATGCGAGTTGGCACCATAAAAGCTTCCAAAATATCTCCCCATGAGGATTTTTTCACTCGAGTACATCATAAAAATGTTGAATTCTGATGAAATACATTTTTTGTTAGGTAAAAAGAAATCATAGTTCATAATCAAAACACACAGAGGCCTGAAATAGAGAGATATGTGAACCAACCACTATGGGAAGAGAATAAATTACAGGAAGATGAGGAGTAGCTTGTTTCAACATCTACATCACAGACTCATGTCCCACAAGAGAAAGCAACCAAAAGACAAAGGGAAGAAGATTCACCTTCAGTGGCTGACAATGCAGGAAAATAATTCAAAATCATGTACAGGAAGAGAACAAGGTTAAATCCAAAGGTAGACATAGAAAATAATTCAGAGCAAGAGGTGGCCATGGAAATAAAAGAAACACCATATTCCTCTTAGGTATGTTGCCAGTTTGCTACATCTCCCACAACATCTTCAGTATCACAGGGTCATCAAGAAACTGTCCAAACAACCAAATTTGTCCAAGGAGAGAAAGAGAAGACAATGTTTGATAGATTCAAAGAAATAAATCTTAAGAATGAGATTCTTAAGAGCATTACTTATGATCAATTTTGGAAGCAGACTTCCAGCTCCCAAAGCAGGCTACTGTCATTTTTTGACTCAGAGAAGGGAAAGATGCAAATGGCCTTTCTTGAGGCCCAAATAACACAACGTAAATCAGCGTCAAATTATAGGAAAACATCATTCGAGTTTGATACAAAGGATATTCATCCCATTGACTAAATGGATATGCATAAAAAAACAGGTGAAATGACCTGCTCCACTTTAACTAACACCACTATGATTGTTTCTAAACTGCAGGTTTCATTGTCTAATACCCAGTCAGAGTTGTATATGGAGAATATTTCTTCTCTTGCAAAGGACACAAGGATTAAATCCTTAGAGGATTTAGTAGTCAAGATGGGGTATGATCCTAAAAACATGAAAGCTGCAGAGGAATTAATTAATAAGAAAAATCCTGACATAACAACATTAAGGAAGAAATTGAAGCTACCAGCTACTGAATATACCCTTACAAAGGACATTGGAGAGACAAAGACCCATAAAACTGACATGATGAAGCTGATCATGGAAAAAAAATCTCAGATAAGACAAATGGAAACTGAGCTAGAGAAAATGATAAAAGAAAAGGAGAAGAATGCTAAGCTAGAAATGATTTCGTTGGATGTTGTACCTCTTACAATCATTACCAAAACAACAACTACAAGCTCCACTGCACCTACTACACAGTCTGTTGATGGTGCTAAACAACTGACTAAAGTTGTGGAAAATATGTCAATTCAGACACATGAAATCAAAAAATTGCAAGACCAAGTTAAAGCATTACAGGGCCAGAAGACCAGGAGTGAAGCTTCACACTCTGCTGAAGCTCAGAGGGCTCATAAATTGATTGAGTGATTGCAAAAATCTGAAAGGGAATCAACAATTGGACAAACGTTGGCCCAAGCTAGGTAAATCATTTGGACATATATCATGAATACAATGGCTGAAATCTGGCCCTATATTTAGATTATATTTGAGTAGAAATATTTGATCAAGAGAGCAACCGAGGCCATTGGAGAAATTAAAGAACAATTGGGAGAAATGCCTACAACAACGACAAATATCATTAAATTCATAAATTCTAAGAACAAATATGAATTAGATGATTTAGGAGTTGATGATAGAACATAAACAATTTTGGAGGTAAAAAATATTCTCGCCAAAAAGAATATGGTTGTTCAGTTAGAGGAGAAGCGTCGTAGTTTGGAGATAGCAGTAAATAGATTTTTCACCAGGATATAACCTCTAACTCAGAAGGGGCTACCTATTTCATTTGTAATTAATGAAAAATTAATTAGTCATGAATATTACATTGGAAAATTGGAGGCAACCAAAGACAGTTCAAAATTTGTAAATGTCAAAGGAAACATGATAAGAAGAGCTTTCTTGGAAGCCATGGGTAATGATTTCCTTATCCATCATGAAGTAAATAATATTTTTGCGGTAAGAACAACATTTTACAGATATACTAAGGTTGATGAGATTTACCAGAAGGTAATAAAGTTAACCATTCCAGATGAATATAGATGGGACAAAATTTGTGAGTTTCAAGACTGAGCAGTAATTCAGATGCAGTAAGAACACATAAGACAACACATCAGCCAACACAGCACGTGAATAGGCCCATTCAGCAACTGATTCCTCCAAAGCAGAGCCACCTCTCCATGCACTTGTCCACCTTTCCTATTACACTACAAAGATCAATTTTATTGATTAGAATAGTGCTAATTATACATTTTCGGTTGAGACAACGATTTTGTAAATGATTTTGTAACTTATTGTATAAATACTTCACATTTTGAAGTATTCGAGGTGTATTTTTTAGCATAGTTTTCTCTAAGTTATTGTAATTTTCTAGTTGTTGGACACATCAATAATACAAGGACATTCTTCACAAGATTCATGTGGTGTACGAATTGGTGATGTTTTTCTTCTGTTAATGTGTTTATTCATTGTTTCCTTTCATTTTCATTTCTGAAAAGATTAATTACATAACAAAAATTGTGACGAATAGGATATGTTATAAAGAGCACCCTATTTTGGTTGTTTTTAATTTATATGTTTTCTGCTGGAGTCAAATTAAGGAATACTTCATTTCTCCTTAGTTTCTACTAAGCCTTACATTTCTTTTGTTTCATAATTCATTTTCATTCCTAAAAGATCCAACTAGTGCAACCTAGCTTTCCCTATGAAACTCCTTCAAATTTTGATGCAGATCCAGTTAATATTTAGACTCCATAGACCAACAGAATTATAACAATTTAATCAACCAAACAATCCAATCGAATCATAAACAAACAAACAATCAACAAAGTAATAAATAGCCTAAAATTCACATAAAACATAGATAAATTTTACAAAGAGATCCCTCTCTGAAGCTGACAAGGCTAGATCCCAACTTCCAAAGTGGTTTTGATATTTTCCTCTGTGTTTACTCTCACAATCTCATAAATTACAGAACAATAACATAGTGGCGACCATACTGGGGAAAAAATTTAAAATATTGTAATTTGCTTTGAATTCATTACCCTAGTTAAGAAAAGTGTATGATAGAAATATTTCAAGAGATTGTTTCCTTTTCAATTTTGTAAATAATAAGTGTGTGTGTGTGTGCCTTAGATTTTAATTCTAGAACCCAAACAAGCATACACTAGATCTCATCCTAACCCAAAACCTACAGCTATTGTTGGTGATCCTAAAAAATTTCTGAGAAGAAAAAGTATAACTGAGAGCCAAGGAAGTAGCAGTCCTCCCCATAGGGTATATTTTCTTCCGAAGGATTTTGTTACCTTACAATATATTGAATTTTATTTTCCTTCTGAACATATTTTTTTTAGAACTAGGTCAGCCAAATGGGTAGATCAAACTATGGTAGATCAATCCACATTATGATGTCATTCTATTGAGGTACAATCTGCCCAACCTAATCTTGACCTTTAAATCCTTCAAGATTTTGATAAATTTCAAGGTTTAGTTTCAGGTCTTGATCTTTCGGTTCATGAGGCATACATCCAAAAATCTGTTGAACTCTCTGCCTTAATTTCTTTTGTAGTTTCATATACTTCATCACAATCTGTTCATCCAATATCATCCAATCCAACTCCTTCAGCAGTTTCCACTACTACCCCTGTAATTTCTCATCAAGCAACTCAAACTTCAACTTCTCCCCAATATTCACCTACAATCCAACCTACATCTTCACCATAACCTCAAAATTCAGGTCAACCTCCACCTTTGATTCAACCCCCAACTTTCATCCAATAACCACCTTTAAGAAATCCACTGTATTGTCCATTCTCGTATACCTATAATGGGAGCCATATATGCTCCACTTGTTCTTCAGGGTCCTTTATAAAACATGCCATAGGAATATCAAACTAGGATTCCTCATTTTGATGGAACTGTACCTATCACTGCTCAACAACATGTAGATAGGATGAATAATAGTTTTGACCTTCAGGATGTAGATGAAGAAAATGTCAAAATGAGGTTGTTTGCACAAAGTCTTACTAGAGAAGTTAGGAAATGGTTTAAAGCCTTGCCATCTGTTAGAATCAATGATCTCCCTGCATTCCATCAGTAATTCCTTAATAGATGGGAAGTAAAAAACAAACCTCTTCATATTCTATCAGAATGTGAAAGAATTAGGAGGGAACCTGGGGAAAGTGTCCATGATTATTGCACTAGATTCAATAACATTTACAATGCAATTCCTGCAAACATTAGACAACCACACATTATAGCCTTAATAAAATTCCTAGATGGATTTGAGATAGACATGTCTTATCAACTGAGAGAGAGAAACTCCTCAACATTAGAAGAAATGCAAAGAGATGCAATGAGTGTAGAAGCCAATTTGTTAGCAAAAAGAGCTAGGATAAGAACTGAAAGACGAGTGAACATGAAAGAAGACTTCTCAACATCTTCTGTTGTTACCAAAATAAATTCTTTAGTATGGAAAGGATTAATATAACAGATAGAGCTTCTCCAAGAGAAAACCAGCTTGCACCTCAAAACCGTAATCAAAATGTTAGAAGAAATCCTCCCCAAATCAACATTAGGGGAATTTTGAGGTCTAAAATGGGCCTCCTAAGAAAAATGTACAACCAAAATAAACTTTATAAGAAAAAATAGGATTCAAGATGATGATGTCAACCATGGGGGATGATTCTCCATTTTTGGGGTAAAAAAGTAAAAATAATAAAAATTAATAAAATAATAAAAATACTTTTTCAACTCGTATTTTCAACTTATATCCCTAAGTTTTCACTCAAATTTCGAGTGGGAGTACTTGTTGGATGAAAAATTTAATTACTCATCTAAGGAGTACCCATGTTTCATACTTTCGATGGACCCTGTTACACGAAAAATGAGAAATACATGAAAAAACGTGATTGCAATCACGTTTTTCATCTATTTTCTCATTTTTCGTGTAGCGGGGTCCATTGAAAGTATGTAACATGTGTAATCGTTGGATGAGGAATTAAATTATGCATCCAACGAGTACTCTCGCTCGAAATTTTAGTAAAAACTTAGGGATATAAGTTGAAAATACGAGTTGAAAAATTAGTTTTATTATTTATTCTTTTTTATTCTTTTTTCCCTCTAAAATTTGATGATTTAATATAATATCATTTTATTATTTCCACTATTATTTTATAATTTCCTTACGTGGCCCATTTTAGACCTCAAAATTTCCCTAATGACAGGGGGAACAAAGGGGAACAAGTCAACAAATTAGACCTCCATTTCAGGATATTTATGCTGATGATGATGGGGAAATTGTAGAAGAGGTAGAAGACAATCAAATAAATTTTTTGGGTATTGATGATGATGAAAAAAAATTTCGTACTCAAGAAGAACAAGAATTGTTCCAGCTTTCTCAAAACTGATCTTGATTTAGAGGAATCAGACGATTACAAACAAGGATTTGAGAATGCTATTATGGAAGTCCATCGACAACGTAACCTTAGGAGTAAGAAGACTTCAGACACCCCCAACAAAAATAATTCTGATATACATGCTAAGAAAACCTCTGATATTGTTGTACTTAGGAAAATCACATACAATTCTGCCAGGAAAACTGCTGAAAATTTAGGCAAAAAGACAGTAGAAACTCCTCCCAAAAAGATAGTTGATAGTGCTTCTAAAACTACTCAAACTGATATCCCAACCACTAGTTAGCAGAAAGAACCTATATCAAAAGAATTTGCTGACAAATCTGATTTCTTAAACCAGAGTAAGATTCAAACATCATTCAACATTGAGAATGAGTTAGCAAAACTCAACATTTCCATTCCTCTAATAGAGTTAATGAACAAAAATCTATACATATCTCAAGTGATGAAAGCTCTAAACATAGGGGAAAACACAGACACTGTTAAATTAAATGATGATCAGTCTGAACTCTTATTTGGGCCAGAAGTTGATGGAAAACCTCAGGAATGAGGTGTTCCTCGATTCTATGTTAGCCTAAATGTTTATGATAAGATTCTCCATAATGCCATGTTATATTTAGGTGCTTCACACAATTTAATGCCTAAAGCTATTATGGAAAAACTAGGACTTGGCATTACCAGACCTTATAAAGATTTATATTCTTTTGATTTTAGCAAAGTAAAATGTGTAGGTCTCATCAAATATCTATTTGTTACATTAGCTCAAATCCCATACAAAATTTTGTTAATGGATATAGTGGTTGCAGATATACCCCCTAAGTATGGCATGTTGTTGTCATGTTCATGGGGAGAAAAGTTACAAGGCACCCTACAAATGGATATGACTTTTTCTACCATACCAATGTTTGGTTAGAAAAGAAGATTATATAGGGAAACTTTGATGAAATTCATGGTGAGTAGTCAGGATAAACCACACAACTATCCCCTTTATTCTGTCCATTCAGGTTTAGACTCTTTCATTCTTTATAATGATGGAGATATCAATACTCAGGTTACCAATGCAGAAATTGATATTCGTGAAACAAATGAAAAACAAACACAAATAGTGGAACAAAGAACTCATCTTGAACCTCTTTGGAACATGGATTTTGATGGGTCTTGTAGCAAAGAGGGTTCTGGAGCAGGAGTGTGGGTTTCAAACACAAGAATTAATTATGTTGAAGGCCATTCATACAAACTCAATTTTCAATGTACCAATAATATAGCTGAGTCTGAAATACTTATACTAGGATTACAATTTTTGAAAAAATTAGGTGCTAAAAGAATTTCCATTCATGGGGATTCTGAGCTAATCATAAAACAAATTAAAGGAGAATACTCTGCAAAACACCTTAGATTAAGAGCATACAAAAATGTTGTGCTTGATTTTCTAGAGATCTTTGTGGAATTTGACCTTTCTGCAATTGCTATAAATCAAAATATCCTTGAAAATAGTCTGGCTTTTTCAGCCAACACTTGTAAAATTCCTCACCCTAATCGACAATATATATTGGAAGTGAAACATCGACCAACTATACCAGAAAATATGAGGTATTGGCAAGTGTTTGTCAATGATAAACAAATTGAAAACTTTCTGCAATCTAAGGATGAGTATGAAGAACATAGTATAGATTTAGAGTGTGAATTAGAAGATCAAATAGTTGTACCTTCTAATGTAGAAAAGCAGTTAGATAACAGAGATGTAAATACACATGTAGGTAAAGTTGTAAATAAAGTAGAATTGCTTGAAATAGATCTAGAGAAAGGGGAGTTTGAAAAACTTCAGTTAAAGGATAATGTTTTACCTAGAGGTTTGGTTCCATTAGAAGAATAGTTTGATTTCAATGATGTAGCTAAGAATCCTAAGATTGAGACCACAGGGGCAGATGTAGAAAAGTGCAACATAGGTAGTGAAAAATATCCTAAAATGATAAAACTGTCCAAGTCACTGCCAACTGCTGAAGAAAAAAAATACATTTCTTTATTCAAATAATTCATTGATGTCTTTGTCTGGAGATATGAAGACTTCAAATCTTATGATACTAGTACTATACAACATAAAATTCCAATTAAAGAGGATCAGAAACCTAGTACTGATGCCTCTAATTGAGAAAGAAATTAAGAAGATGTATGATGCCAAAATCATAGGTCCTCTTAGGTACTCTAAATGGGTTTCCAATATAGTACCAACAATGAAGAAACAAGAGAAATACAAATATGCATATATTTTAGAAATATTAATAAGGTCTCCCTAAAAGACAACTACCCTTTGCCAAATATGGATCACATATTACAAAAGGTAGTGGGATCTAGTAGGATTTATTTATTAGATGGTTTCTCAGGCTACAACCAGGTTTTAGTTCACCCTGATGATCAATATAAAACAAATTTTACTACTCCATGGGGTACCTTCATGTATGTGAAGATGCCCTTTGGGTTAATGAATGCTAGAGCCACATTTCAAAGGCAATGGATATTGCCTTTGCTAATGAAATTGGCAGATTTATTGTGATCAATCTAGATGACATTATTGTTTATTCCAAAACTTATGAAGAACATGTGTTCCATCTGAGAAGAGTATTTGAAAAATGAAGAAGGTTTGGAATTTCACTAAATCCTAAGAAAACACTTTTTGGCCTTGAAGAAGGAAAACGTCTAGGTCATATCATCTCTAAAGAAGGTATCAAGATTGATCCCAGTAGAATTGAATCTATCTTGAAAATCAGTCATCCTAGAAACATCAAGGAACTTCAATAATTTATTGGAGAGATAAATTTCCTAAGAAGATTCATCCCCAACCTTGCAAAACTTCTCAGAAAAATAACAAACATGCTAAAAAGAGATTCGGAAATTAGATGGAACGTTGAAGATAGGAAATCATTCAATCAAGTTAAACAAACATTGACAAAAGCACCAATCTCAATCAGTCCATATTTTACTAAATATTTTATAATCTTTTCATTTGCATCTGAACACATTTTTGTAGTTTTTCTTTTACATTAAAAAAAAATGACAGATACGAACAACCCATTTCATTCTTTAGCAAGGCTTTAAAGGATGCTGCATTGAAATATAACATAACGGAAAAAAATACTTTGCATTAATAAAAGCAATCAAATATTCCAGAGTATATATTCTCCATTCTCATACAATTTCTTATGTACCAAATTTTGTGGTCAAGGATATTTAACTCAAAATGGACCAAATGGTAAAAGAGGCAAATGGATTGCCATTATTCTTGAGTATGACATAGAAATCAAACCCACTAAGCTTATCAAAGGATGGGGACTAGCCAAATTGATGGTTGAGCCTAATTTTCATGCATTGGATATAAAATTTGTAGCTGCATTAGATGATCAAGAGGAGCAGGCGACTCCACAAATTAATGAGGCTTTTATGACCTCACCCTGGTCTGTAGACCTCATTTTTGTTTTATTCAATTTAAATGCTCCTCCCGGTTTAACTAAGACAAAGGCTATATTTCTAAAGTTAAAAGCAATGAAATTTTGCATCATAGATAATGTTTTATATTGGAAAGATGCTGGTGGTATTTTAATAAAGTGTCTATTGAAGGATGATGCAAAAAGAACCATGCAGGAATTCCATGAAGGTGATTGCGGTGGACATCTGTACTGGAAAACCACTACTAACAAGATCCTTAGAGCTTGTTTTTACTGGCCTACCCTTTTCCCTGATTTCCATAAGAAAGTAACCTCTTGCCACAAATTCCAAATATTTGGGGAAAAAATAAAACTATTTCCTTTGCCTTTAAAACCTGTATCTATTGAAAGCCCTTTCCAACAATGGAGTTTGGATTTTATTGGAGAAATCCATCCACCATCCTCTTCCCAACACAAATGGATCCTTACAGCCACTGACTAATTCACCAAATGGATTGAAGCCAAAACTTCTAGATTAGCCACTGATGTTGTTATTATTAAATTCTTGGAAACCAATATCCTATCTAGATTCGTTTGTCCAAACAAGCTCATTACAGATAATGTTGCAACCTTTAAATCCAAGGAAATGATAAATTTCTCTGTATATATCATATTATTTTGGTATATTCAACTGCTTATTACCCTCATGGTAATGGGTTAGTTGAATCCTAAAATAAGAGTCTGGTCAACATTATCAAAAAGATGCTAGAAGGTAACAAAAATTCATGCACAACAAGTTAATAAATGCACTTTGGGCATATGGGCTTACTACAAAGAAATCAATTGGTATGTCACCATACCAATTGGTTTATGGGATGGATGTTGTTTTTCCATCCTCTTTAGGAGTTACAATTATGAATATAATTCAAGAATTGCAGGTTGAGACAAATGACACTCAAAGGAGAATTAATCAGACCATTCAATTGTAGCAATCCCGGGAAGAAGTCTACAATAAAACACAAGTTATCCAGGAGAATTTCAAAAATATTTTTGATAGAAGAACTAAAGCAGATGATTTCAATTTAGGTGACAATGTTTTAAAGTGGGATTCCAGAAAATAATAGAAAGGCAAGCATGGGAAATTTTACAATCTGTGGAAAGGACCATACATCATTTATGCTTTCAGAGGACACAATGCATTATTTCTCAAAGGCCTATATGGAACATAAATGCCTGGTGGACCTATGAATGGCATAATTCTGAAGCATTACTTATGTTAGAAATAGAGGTTTTTCTTACATGAGATCATTTTAAATATCATTGTCGTTATTATTTTGATTGGGTAACCTATTGACAGAAGTTCAAGCCCGCAGTGAAGGCCCTAAGCTTTTGATTGATATGCTACCATAATTACTCCAACAACAAAAAAGAAATTATGTGTAGGCATTGCTGAAATGGAACACTCAAGGCTACTAATCAAATGTTCTTGGCACCTCACATGGAGAGTTCCATCCCCAGCTGGAGCCACTATTAGGGTCCTATAATTTATAGGATATCAAGGTGATTAAGTATTTTATCTCAGAAATTTCATATTGTAAATAATTTTCAATCTGCAAATGATTTAAAAATATATATATAAAATAAAATGAAAAGAGGGTATTTCTAAAAATGAATAAAGACAAAAAATAAAAGAAATGAACATTGAAAAATAACAAAAATGAAATAAAAACCCCACAAAGGAAAAACAAAACAAAATAACACTGAAAGTGAAGCTAATTTAAATTCCACTATTGATAGATAGTTTCTTACTGTGAAATAAAGTAAGGTTGTGTGCATCTTGTTTAAAAATTCAAAATGATTAGCTATTTGTTTAATCATACAATTTAATCATGGTTAAACAAGTTTAAATTTTTGTAAATTAGATTAGAAAATAAACATTTTCCAAACAGTTTAATCTTGGTAAATCAATAGTTAGGTAGAAAATGACGCTGGTTCAACTGTTTAATCTGAATCAATAGGAGAAATAAGTGATAGGATTGAATATATTTTAAGTTTTTCATAAAAAAAATGGAAATATGGGGTTGCTAAGGCTAAATGCACGTCTTGAAGAAGAAATAAAAAACGTTGGCTTAGAAAAATAATTTGAGTTAAAAAGGGTAGGTATAACAATTTTGTTTGGAAAATTTTCACAATGTGCACTTATCCTAAGTTTTAATCAACATTGTATAATTAACCGCAAAAGGGATATGTCCCTACCTGATCCCTCTGCCTCTACCCTTCCGCCACGTTTCATAACTGTTTCCAATCAAATATTTTCCCGGGGATTAACCGTTGAACATTTAATTCGCCTGGATAATCGTTAATCCAACAGACCCGTGCCAAATTGCAACAAAAGCCATGCAATTACTTTAAAATCCCTGAATCTAATCCATTTTCGACCTTTTTATGTCACAAATTCTTTGAAATTTCATTGATTTACAGGTTTTCCAGTGCGCCCACAGTTATTACCAGCTTATCGACCTGTGTTCGAGTGTCAATATTTTGTATCCATCTCTTAATCAACTATACACCTGCAATTCACTCCCAATATACCTGTCTTCCTAATTCCAATTAAATCATTCCGTGATAAAACATGCCTCCAAAGAAGAAGAATCAGAGGATCCTGTGAATCCTTTAGTTCATCCCTCAATAGATTTAGATCACATTCCATTAGATGATAGAGATTACAAAATCAGCGAGACACAATGTGAGTTCGAACTATTCAAACTCTATTTTTGGCTTGAGGATAAGTATGTTGATAAAACATATGAAATTGGACTCTGGGAGTCCAATCTCCCACACTACATTTTCCCTCAGACCTTCCATGCCCCCGAATTCACCAGAAAATTCCAAGCATGTTACGTTCCTAATCAATGAGCCATTATAGCCCTTAATGGTGAAATCCTCATCACCATTACTGCCTAATCTATAAACCAGATGATGCAAGCTCCCTCTGTGGAAAACATCACACCATTTTCCTTGGAATCCCTCACATAACTTTACCAAAAGCTTTATTTTTCCAGGAGAGTTAGGATTTTTGAGATATGCTTACCAAAAAATACCCAATTTCCAAAGAAAAATCCTCCATACCCTTCCTCAATCTTCCCTTATCAATAAAAACAGATCATAACTATAATTTCATATATTCTTGGTTATTATCCTGATCAGTGGGTAGATGAACCATTCCAGGCGTCCTCTCCATTTTTTCCACAGATAACAAACCTTCCATTATCTTTAATTTTAGTCAATTCTTGTCTGATAATATCCATGAGCAATTTGTGAAATTTCAAACTGAAGAAGTGTTTAAATACACTTCAATTTTGGTCTATATGTTTTTTTATTATTATCAAGCAGACAAGATCAAATTTTCCATGCAGAAGCTAGATGAAGAGGGAAACCAACAGTCAGTTATATTTTGGACTTCTGTAGTGATGAAGGAGCATCAACAATTCTCCTATAAGAAGTTCATTGAACAATTTTTCCACCCAGCTATAAGTGTGCTAAACAGTTCAACATAGCCCAAGACCAGTTATGACATCAAGAGAGTTCTGCATTTGACAGATCAGGAAAATACTGGAGACTGGTACTTGTACGATAATTACATAGAAATAAGAGTGTATGGATGCGAGTTAGCACCATAAAAGCTTCCAAAATACATCCCCGTGAGGATTTTTGCACTCAATTATATCAGATAAATGTTGAATTCTGATGAAATACATTTTGTGTCAGCTAAAAAGAAATCACAGTTCATAATCAAAACACACATAGGCCTGAAATAGTGATATATGTGAACTAGCCACTATGGTCAGAGAATACATTACAGGAAGCTGAGGAGAAACTTATTTCAACATCTACATCACAAACTCCTATTCCACAGGAGAAAGAAACCAAAAGACAAAGGGAAGAAGGTTCACCTTTAGTGACCGACAATGCAGGAAAAGAATTCAAAATCATGTACAGGAAGATAACAAAGTTAAATCCAAAGGTATACACAGGAAAGAATTCAAAGAAAGAGGTGGCCATGGTAATAAAAGAAACACCATCTTCCTCTTAAGTAGGTGCCCAGTTGGTTGCATCTTCCATAGCATATTTAGTATCCTAGGGCCAGTAAGAAACTATCCAAATGACCAAATTTGTCCAAGGAGAGAAAGAGAAGACAATGTTTGATAGATTCAGAGAAATAAAGCCTAAGAGTGAGATTCTTAAGAACAATACTTATGCTCAATTTTGGAAGCAAACTTCCATCTCCCAAAGCAGGCTACTGTCAGTTTTTGACTCAAAGAATGGAAAGATGCAGATGGCCTTCCTTGAGGCCCAAATACCACAACCTAAATCAACATCAAATTACAAGAAAACAACATTTGAGTTTTATACAAAGGATATTCATCCCATTGACTTAATGGAGATGCATAAACATACAAGTGAAATGATATTCTCCACTTTAACTAACACCACTATGACTGTTTCTAAACTGTAGGTTTCATTATTTAATACTTAGTCATAGTTGAAGATGGAGAATATTTCTTCTCTTGCAAAGGACACAAGGATTAAATCCTTAGAGGATTTAGTAGTCAAGATGGGGTATGATCCTGCAAACATGAAATTTGTAGAGGAATTAATCAAGAAGAATAATGTTGACATATCAGCATTAATGAAGCAATTGAAGCTACCAGCTACTGAAGATACCCTTACAAAGGAAATTAAAGAGATAGAGACCCAAAAAACTGACATGATGAAGCTGATCATGGAACAGAATGCTCAGATAAGACAAATGGAAATTGAGCTAAAGAAAATGATAAAAGAAAAGGAGAAGAATGCTAAGCTAGCTATGATTATGTTGGATGTTGTACCTCTTATAGACATTCCCATAAAACAGCTACAAGCTCCACTACACCTACTACAGAGTATGCTGATGGTGCTGAACAACTAACTAAAGTTTTGGAAAATATATCAATTCATAAAAAAGAAATCAAAAAATTGCAAGACCAAGTTAAAGCATGACAGGACCAGAAGACCAAGAGTGAAGCTTCACACTCTTTTGAAACTCAGAGGGCTCAGAAACTTATTGAGAGATTGAAAAAATATGAAAGGGAATCAACATTGGGACATAAATTGGCCCAAGCCAGGGAAATCATTTGGACAGATATCATGAATTCAATGGCTAAAATGTGGCCCTGTATTCAGATTATATTTGATCAAGAGAGCAAAAAAGGCCATTACAGAGATTAAAGAATAGTTGGGAGAAATGCCTACAACAACGACGAATATCATTAAATCCCTAAATTTTAAGAACAATTTTGAATTAGATGATTTAGGAGTTGATGATAAAACAAAAACAATTTTGGAGGTAAAGAATATTCTCACCAAAAAGAATCTAGTTATTCAGTTAGAGGAGAAGTGCCATAGTTTGGAGATAGCTGTAAATAGATTTTTCACCAGGATAGAACCTCTAACTCAGAAGTGGCTACCTATTTTATTTTTGATTAATGACAAATTAATTACTCATGAAGATTACATTAGAAAATTGAAGGAGGTATCCAGAGACAGTTCAAAATATGCAAATATCAAAGGCAGCATGACAAGAAGAGCTTTCTTGGAAGCCATGGGTAATGATTTCTTCATCCAACATGAAGTAAATCATATTTTTGTGGTAAGACCAACATTTTCCATATATACTGAGGTTGATGAGATTTAGCCACTAGAAAATTTGGCGCAATTTCTGACGGCCAAATCGTCGTTATTCTGACACATAGTCATCGCAAGAGCGACAGTTCGAGGACGGGAAAAACGTGGTTTGCCATGTCGTCGCATTTTCGACAAATTTACAAAGTGTCTCACTACCGACACTTTTTTCGTCGCTTCCAAGCAAACGTCGCTCTTCCGACATTTCCCAAACCGTCGCGCTTCTGACGTTTGTAAACGGTCGCACTTCCGATGAAATGTGGTCCGAAATTTTTAACGTCGCTCTTCCGACGTTTGTAAACTATCGCAATTCCGACGAAATGTGGTTCGACGTTTTGGACGTCACTCTTCCGACGTTTGTAAACGGTCGCAATTCTGACGAAATGTGGTCCGACGTTTTGAACGTCGCTCTTCCGACGTTTGTAAACTATCGCAATTCCGACGAAATGTGGTCCGACATTTTTAAGATGTCGTAAGTCCGACGCTTACAAGGCGTCGATATACCGACGGCGGGTTCAATTTAAAAAAAAAAATGAAACTTTAAAACAGGACAGTAAATCTCCAATATTTGTTATGAATTGTGGGCGTTCCAATGATCGTGAAATTTTAATATAATAAACCACCCCGCAGCGCTTTGACTATAAACAATCATTTTTTTTTCACAAGAGAAAAAACATTGTTTTGAATATATTATATGAAGTAAAACAGTCCATGAAGTCATTACATTTTCACATCTGAAGATTGGAACCCAAATATCCATCTAGAAAAGTGGAAGTCCCACCCGAGACAATGATAGAAAAATACCCCATGTCACATACAGGGACATGATATAAAACCCAGTAACGGTCCACATGGAGATTATCGACAATCTGAGAAAGCATCCAAATATGCCCGAGGCATCTATAAGAAAATGAAATAGCAGTATGTAGAATAGTAAAGCAACAGATAGAGTACCGACGTCCATTGTTCCAAATACAAATTAAAGTACCCAAAATCCTGCAACAGAGAAAAATGCTAATCATGTGAGGAGTGTGATATGTCCAAAATATAAAAAGACCATCAGACCATATCAATAAACCGGCAACATAGACCAGCATCGCTAGTTTTGAAGGCAGAGTGATAAACATTAATCATTTTTTTTTTCACAAGAGAAAAAACGATGTTTTGAATATATTATATGAAGTAAAGCAGTCCATGAAATCATTACATTTTCACATCTGAAGATTGGAACCCAAATATACATCCAGAAAAGTGGAAGTCCCACCCCAGACAGTGATAGAAAAATACCCCATGTCACATACAGGGACTTGATATAAAACCCAGTAACGGTCCACATGGGGATTATCGACAATCTGAGAAAGCATCCAAATATGCCCGAGGCATCTATAAGAAAGTGAAATAGCAGTATGTAGAATAGTAAAGCAACAGATAGAGTACCGACGTCCATTGTTCCAAATACAAATTAAAGTACCCAAAATCCTTGAACGGAGAAAAACGCTAATCATGTGAGGAGTGTGATATGTCCCAAATATAAAAAGACCATGAGACCATATCAATAAACCAGCAACATAGACCAGCATCGCTAGTTTTGAAGGCAGAGTGATAAACATTAATCATTTTTTTTTCACGAGAAAAAATGTTGTTTTGAATATATTATATGAAGTAAAACAGTCCATGAAGTCATTACATTTTCACATCTGAAGATTGGAACCCAAATATCCATCCAGAAAAGTGGAAGTCCCACCCCATACAATGATAGAAAAATACCCCATGTCACATACAGCGACTTGATATAAAACCCAGTAACGGTCCACATGGAGATTATCGACAATCTGAGAAAGCATCCAAATATGCCCAAGGCATCTATAAGAAAGTGAAATAGCAGTATGTAGAATAGTAAAGCAACAGATAGAGTACCGATGTCCATTGTTCCAAATACAAATTAAAATACCCAAAATCCTTGAATAGAGAAAAACGCTAATCATGTGAGGAGTGTGATATGTCCAAAATATAAAAAGACCATCAGACCATATCAATAAACCAGCAACATAGACCAACATCGCTAGTTTTGAAGGCAAAGTGATAACCTGTCAACACATAAAATAGTATCATAAAGCGGATACAGGAAAGGCTCGCTTGTTTCCATTAGTAACCCGCTACAGCATCCACCCTGTTCATAGCAAAAAGGTTCCTGTAGATATACAGAGAAAGAGTATAATACATAGACCATATAAACATGGCTCTGTATTTCAAAAAACAGGTTTAAAATAGAAACAGGGCAACATTTTTTTTTCCAATTGTTATGAACATAATTCGACCGTGAAATATTAATATAATAAACCACCCCGCAGCGCTTAGACTATAAACAATCATATAAACATGGCTCTGTATTTCAAAAAACAGGTTTAAAATAGAAACAGGGCAAAATTTTTTTTTCTAAGTAAAGTTAATCTATTAACAATGGGAATAAAATTACACCGAAGTCAAAAGCATTGCCCAGACTCATGGAAAATTTGTCATCAAAAATAAAAAAATTAAGAATACTGCCCTCATACGGGGAAACCAGTCTTGAACGTTTACAGAATTCAAAAATATTACAGAGGTCCATCACAGTAATATAATCTAAAACATGCCCAATTAAGTGGGCCTGCGAAGCAAGAAAACCAAATTAACCAAACTACTCCTCCGGTGGTTCCTCCATGATTTGGCACCATCCTTCGGAAGGTCCAGGATTGCTAGGTGCTACGTCCACATTCATGCCACGGCTCCCCTCCTGAAGGCCCGAATGCTGGCCAGCTTTTTCTGAGCTCAGACCCGCCGGACGGGTGCATTCTTCCTCCGTTTGGGCCTCCTCGCGAAAAACCACAGTGACTGAGGCTATAATTCGGGGGCGGTTGAGAGAGTAATTAAACGAAAATTGCGCAGTGCACGTCGTGGCCGTAGAAGGTGAACTAGCAGTAGGGAAATGAGGAGCAGGGGAATGCATACGTTGGCCAGATCCTACAATCCGACCTCGCCCACTCCTCGTATTTGGATAGTGACCTGCGTAATAATCACTGGACTGGCCGGAAGACGACTCAGTTGAGGGGCTGGAGGGAGTGCGCAGGGGTTGACCTCTAGTGCTCCCCCTGCGGCAACGCATCCTTTGACGCAGGTGAGGCATGGGTGCAGTCTCAGCAGTGGGCAGAAGAGGAGACGGAGAAGCAGAATTCCAAGAAACAGAGGAAGACAAACACAGACCAGACCGAGAGAAATGCAGATATGCAGCAAATTCTAAGTAGCAGTTCAGCTAGCCACTTCTCCTTCTCATCACAGTGAGCAGGCCGTGTAACCCAGCAACCAGCTCGTCTGAAAAACCATAGCGAAACGCCATTTTATCGACCCCAACTGCAATGCAATCGAAGGACGCCCGTCATAATTAATCTCTGATCATTAATGAGAGCTGAAGGCCGGATCATATTGGAGCATGCGGAATTGCTAACAGGAGTGGAGGTCCGATCTTGAACAGTGTTAAAACTTAATGCGATTTAATTTGAAAACCTTGGAACTTAAATATCGGCTAATTGAACAGCGTTAAAACTTAATGCGATTGATATGAAATCGCCACATCCATGTCCCATCGCCTTAAACGCCATCGAATGCACCCACAAACAGAGCAGGGCAAGTTTTGATTGAGGACACGTGGCAGAAATTGATTGGAGCGGATCTTTGTTTGGGCCATCGCGCAGTGGAAATCCAGACCCGAAAAATATTAGGGAGAATTTGATCAGAAATTCGCGTCACAACTCTCCCTCCGTACGCCAGCCCAACTTCAGACCCGAAAAATATTAGGGCGGAATTCATTTGGTTTTCGCGTCACAAAATTGGTCGACGTCAGTAGGCTATTTTGGAACGCGAATTTGGTTTGAATTAGGGTTTATCTCCGTTTGAATACAATTTTGTTTGATCCCATCTTATAAAATTTTTGTTGGTTTTCTTTGATAATACACATATTTATAATAAATCATGGGAATACCACACTAAACATGTGGAAAAGTTATATAAATAATTATTGAGAACAATCATTTTTATGTAAAAATATCCAAATTTGCTTTTGGGAAATAAGAATTTGAGTATTTGGTTCATATTGTTTTAAAGGAAGGAGTGAAGTTGGAGCCTCAAAAGATGCAAGCTATTACAAAATGACATATTCCTAAGAAAATCAAGGTTCTTAGAAGATTTTTTAGACTTACATGATCAGTATGATGATAATTATGATAATTTCACAAAACAATCACTAGCTATTTTGAGGGATGAGATATTAGAACTTCAGATTGATGAGGATTTTTTAAGAGCTTTATTTCTTCTTTTGAAATCAAGAAAATATTATCCCAAACTGAAAATATGTGTTCTTGAGATAATTTCTGAAAATTATGAAAATGAAATTAAACTTTTGCATTCTCAAATTCAGTGATACAATTTCCAAAATCATAAAGAATTCTTTGAAAATCTTCCTTCTCCTAAGCAAGGGGAAATTGTAGTATCTTTTGACTTTCATATTGAGGATGATTATTCTTTCAAACACAAGACAGAAGAAATAGTTTCAAGGCTTAATATTCAGAATACAACTGAGCAACCAATCGTTGAAGGCCTAGAAGTAAATAACATACATCATACTTTTATTGATCCTATATCAGATTATATGAAGAATATTTTTAGCCCAAATCTGCAAATATGTTTTCTCTATAAGGATCAAATACATCAAAAGTGGCCTTTACACATCATATCATTTATTATAAAGGCACATGATCATAATATACTTCCAATTTTGATCACAAGCAATCAAGTTATCCATTTATTGTTACAACTACTTGATTGGATTCATTGGAATTTTTGTATTACCTGATTCAATAAGATTTTTAGTAGATTGAGTAGGTAGATGAGTGCCAATAAGCTCAGAATTTTGAGCATTTTTTTTTAGTTTTCAATTTTCAGCTAGTTTTTCATTAAGTTGGTTTGAAAAATTTTGTGTGTTGTTTTAGTTTCAGATCAGATTTCAATTTGCAGAAGACATAAGACATTTACAGGTTCACCAAGGTCAATGGATGAGGACAACTGACCTGCTGTTCTTGAATTTTCACCAGGAAAAGCCATCCCCAAGTGGAGCCAGTGTTAGACTCCTATACCAATAGGTGTCATATTTCATGATTGACTTGATGGGCTATGTAATATGTTCATACCTTTTCTTGTTGCAAAGGTTTTCCATATTATCAAAAAATCAAAAAAAATTTAAAAATGTAAAGAGGGTATACCCTAAAATAAAAATCAAAGGGTAAAAAGAATAAAAATGGCCAAAAAAGTAAAAGAAAATGAACCCCACCAAAAGAAAGGCCAAGGAAAGTGTGCAAGTCTAAATGCCACTACTTTTTGCTCTTATGTAATAAATAAAATTGTGTGCAAATTGTATCCTATGCCACAATTTATGAATAGTCAAACAGTTTAAGCTTGGCTGTGTCATCTTTCAATTTCATGTTTTAGAGATAGAGAATAAAATCTGACCAAACTGTTTAATCTTGGCAGATAAGTAGATAGGTAGAGTAAATAAAAGGAGCTCAATGGCTTAATCTGAGCCCTTGGATTTAATAAGGTTAGACTTAGATAGATTTCTACATGTAAAAGAAAAGAAAGTGTGATAAGGGTTTGCCAGTCTAAGTGCACCCTAATAAAGAAGAAAAAATGGTAGAGTAAAGTAGGTAGGGTAGGTAGATGATGTTGCAGAATTGCATGTGATGGAAAATGACTTTAAATGTGTTAATATTTACTTTCATCACAAAGTGCAAAGGCAGACACTATACTAGAAGAAATTCAAAGCAAAGCAAATTCAAAGTTATTAACTTCCCTTCTCATCTTCCCCTAAAGATTTCACTAATTTCCCCTAAGTACTAAGGTATTTGAAAATTAGAGGGGCTCAAGGCATTTCCTTGACTTTTGGAGGGACCGGACCCTCGGCCCAATAATTGGAAAAGCCTAAGTACTTGAAGTCATTCTTCATAACATTCATTCATTTCTAAACATCTTTTCCTAAGTAAAATCCCATTTTACTTAGGAAAATTATGCATTATTTCATAAAAAACCCTCAAAATCACATTTTATTCCAAGTCTAAGTGATGAAGTGATTATAATGCAATTTGCTTTTAAATCTTCACTTTCTTAGTTATATTAATGTATTTTGAGTTTACATTGTCCCCTTTTCATATTAACATTGATTTTATGTATTAAATCCTTACAAAAATAACCTTCTCCTATTATATATAACTCCTTTTTATATAATATCCCCAAAAACCCATTAATAAATTTTAGCCAAAGTTATTTATTCCCACATGTTTAAATAAAAAAACCACTTTATGCCCCTTTGGCTAAATATATCGTAATATTAAATTCCGCCCCCTATGGTAATTAGATTAATCTGATTTAATTATCATATAATAAAAGTATATTGAAAAAATAATTAAAACATGTTTTATTACGTGTTTTAATACAAAAATAATTCTTCCCCTGTGTATTTTAACCCCTCGACTCCCTTTCCCAAGGTTAAAACTATAAACCCTTTGTAAAATCCCCAATACCTCCCTTAACCGCTAACCTTGGTTAAATCATTTCCCGATCACTTTCCTGCATTTTTATAAACAAATTGATTAATCCTCACGATTAATTAACTCCGCCAATCAGATTCCCCCCGATGAGATTAATTAACGTTTAATTGCGTCGGACCCTCCATATTAAATCCTCGTCACTTCCACGTCCCCATCGTCGTTCGATCAACCCATCTGAGATCAACGGTTATTAATGATATCGCTAGCCATCCGCGTCCGAACAATAACGCGCGATGGCCCGGCGGTTTTCAAACAGTGCCATGCCACACGTCAATCATTCTATGGAATCGCTCGCCCTCCGCCCAAAACCACTTTTCCCCAAAAGCGGTGCGATGGAAACCGCTTACCACTTGCATCCCGTGACTCATCCTCCATACCTGCTAACTTCATCCATTAAATAAATAAATAAAACCCCGTCACCCTTTAGACTTTGTGAATAAAACAATTTTGCCCGTGTCATTTTCATTATTCTGTGAACGACCAAAGTCTCATGTAAAGAATTTCAAAAACAAACTGTCAAGCGCCATCAACTGTATTTTGCTGAAGACAATTTCATACCAGTAATCTAGAGTTCGTACGCCATAGCCTGTACCTGTTTAATCACTGTTCATCTCCCAAAAAATAGGTATTTACCCCAATTCCTGTTAAAACTCTGTGAAATCCTAGCTTTTGTTTTAAATCCCACACGAAAGACAGAAACAGAGTTCAATTTGGTCTTGTTCAATCCCCAGAATTGTAAATTGCATTCCCAAAACTTGTAATTGTGTTTGTTCTTCACAAAAACCCGAAATTCATTTCTGAATCCACAAGAACCAGAAATGAAGGTTCCAGTGGCTCTAAACATCGCACCTTTGAATGCCCCTCACAGAGATTTAGACTATCTACCCCTAGCAGATAGAGATTTTCAAATTAAAGACCTCATTCTTAGTGATAATCCTCTTCGAACCTTTTGCCGCTGCAGAGATAACTTTATAAATGGTTCTGATATTATTGGATTATGGGAATCCAATCTCCCCATGTATCTTCTCCCCTTAGTCCATATTTTTCGTGAGTTAATTCATTATTGCCATGCAAACTATGACCCCAATCAAAGAGCAGTTTTGTCCCTGAGTAAGAACATCCTTTTCCCAATCACTACTCAGTCGATAAAGGAAATGCTGCAATTTCAACCTGGTCAAGCCCTCACTCCCCTGTCCATGGGAGAATTACTTGAAAAGTCTGCCAATTTGTCCCATGAAGAGTTAAATCGCATTTGTCAAACCTTCATGTTACCAGAGCATCAGCCCAAAGGCCCTCTCCCCTATGGTTATACTTTTTTCACTGATGTGGGCAGGCTTATTCTGAATATGATATCCTTTATCATGGGTTTCAATACTAGTGAATATGTTGATCAATTAACCCTAGTATTGTTGTCTATATTTACCCCTGGACAGTCCCCTGCTGTCAAGTATGATTTTGCATCCTACATTGCTAATAAAATCCATGATCAGTTCATGATATTTGAGAATGAAAAAGTGTTCAAATATTCTTCTGTTATATATCATCTCATGATTTATTACCAATCAGAAAGTTTCCCTTTCCATGTTCAGAAACTTGATGCCAAAGGAAATCCTAGGTCTGTGATATTTTGGTCTGCCATCACCCATAATTCCTCTGATTCTCCTTACTCCTATAATGAGTTTATTGACCTATTTGTAT
The DNA here is from genome assembly GCA_034641835.2 of Pinus albicaulis. Lineage (NCBI taxonomy): Eukaryota > Viridiplantae > Streptophyta > Pinopsida > Pinales > Pinaceae > Pinus > Pinus albicaulis. Next base: position 912,044,095 of record CM076576.1, on the reverse strand, counting down.
ACCCTACAACCACTTTGTTAACAGGAGTTTCCCCTCCTAGAGTCAATAATGAAATCAAGAAAATTCTACAGCTCTCAAAACAATATAGGGTAGGTGACTGGTACTTGTATCAAAATCACACTGAGATTAGAATATATGGATGTGAATTGTGCCCATTTAAGTTGCCCAAATATGTCCCCATGAGACTCTTTGCACTAGAGTATTTTAGGCAGATGATTAACTCAGATATAATTCATTTCTACAATGCAAAGAAAAAGGCTCAACTCAGGATCAAAAGTCAATTAGGTCCCTTTGTTTGTAACTCTAGAGATGCTGGAAAGGAAGCAAAAAGAATATTAGAAGAATATCTCAGATTACAAAAAAGTTTTTAATGGGTGCCTTATGACCCAAATAGCGTTATCTGTGATAGAAGAATGAAAAATAAACTATCACCATACATTCATCACAAAATTCCAGAAATTGAACAATATGCCAATATGGATGAATGGATGGAAGGAACATTGGTAGAACAGGATAGTGAGCAGGTCAATGTTGAAAATGTAATGAAATACCTTGAGAAAATACTTGACCTAGACTCTTTTGGATAGGTGCAGATACCAGGTATTGGTCCTTCTTCTGCAGGGACTTCTCAGCAAAATTTACAGGAGATCAGTGCATTGGCCACAGTACAATCTAAAGGAAAAGAAAAGGAGCCTGACATACAAGTATTTGAAAAATTCACAATGACAGAGCAACCTAAGACTTCTAAAGAATAGGGTCAAGTACAAATTCCTCCTATTCAGATCAATGAGCCAGAAATTTCAATTTTACAAACTCCTATCAATATAGAAAAAGGCAAGAAGAGAGATGTTGAAGTTGCTACCCTTGTTGGTGGATCTTCAGAACAGCCTCATGCTAAAAGACAAAAATTAAATCCTCTTCCAGAAGTAGATTTTGTTCAGGAAATTCCTGATAGCCAGAGAGAAGATTTGGATAGTCAACAAATAGGTACAGTCAGTGGGGCATCCACTACTTTACAGAGACAAGAGCTGCAAAAGCAACAAAGTGTTGAAATATCTTCTTTCAAACCACCAGTTAAAGATGCAGGAGATATAAAGAAAACCTTTATCAATATAAAAGCCAGGAATGATCCACTAAGACTCTAGGTTTACAATCAATATTTGAAGATGGCTCCTAAGAATCAAGAAAGATTGATGTCAGCTTATGACATTCAGCAAGGCAAAATGATAATGAGTCACTTCAAACCAAAAGTGCAGCAGCCTCAAATAGCTGCAGATTATATTAGAACAAATTTTGAAGTCTTAGCAAAGGATATTCATCCTTTAGATCAGATTGAGTTACAAAATCAGACTGGTGAAATGATCTATTCTACTCTGACCGATAAAGCAATGGCAACTCAGAAGTTGCAGGATTATTTGGAGAACACTAATGCACAATTGCAGCTTGAAAAAGCCTCTTCTCAGGCCAAAGACAACAGGATAAAGAAATTGGAAGAAATAATCATTGGATTGGGTCACAATCCTAAAGATGTCAAAGGTATAGAGGCCCTAATCAAGAAAAAATATGATGATATTGCAACTTTGAGAAAGCAGTTGAAATTGCCAGCTTCAAGACATCCACAAACTGAAGAGATGATAAAGAAAAATTATGAAGAAGAAATGATGGACTTGCTTTTGAAATTGAATGAGAAACTAAATGAAATAGAAAAAGAGCTTGAACAGGCATTAAAGAATAAGAAGTCTACTATTCCAGCATCAACAACAGAGGCAATTACAGGTACATGTACATCCACAACAGGTCAGCCAACAGAGCTATCACAGGTAAATACTTCCAATTTGAGTTCTGAAGAATTAATAAAGTCAATGAATGAATTGAAACTTCAAGTAACAGAACTCCAGCACACAAAGTTACAACTTACTAATTTAGAACAAAGATATGATCTCTCAAAAATGAGTGTTGCTGATAAAACAAGAGAGGTCAAAAGATTAGAAAAATTGGTTAAAGCATTGGAAAAGGATCTCACATTGGAGAAACCTTTAAAGGAAATAAATGAAATTCTTTGGGAAAACATTATCCAATCAATAAAGGATTTCTGGTCTTCAATTCATATTATGTATGAACAGAATGATTTAGTCAAATTGGCTATAGAAGAAGTTTAAAGTACAAGAGAAGAATTGGGAAATAGGCCTGAGGAAGCCAATCAACTCATACAGTTTCTAAACACTCAAACCAGACACCAACTTGCAGAACTTGGTATTCAGGACAGGACCGTAACAATTTTGGAAATAAAAAGAGTTTTTACTAAGAGAACCCTTATGCAGAATCTAGAACGAAGGTGCTCAGATATGCAAGAAGAAATCATTGCCTTCAGAGAAAGATTTGATATTTTGTTGAAAAAAGAATTTCTCAGTCCTATAGTTTCAGAGGATAAACTAATGGACCTCGAAAGCTATGTTGAAAAATTGGACAAGTATGCTGACAATCAGGCCAATTCTTCAACCAGTACATCAGAAGCAGCATTGCCAACAGGAAAAAATCTTCATGACAGATTGGAAAATTTATTTTATCTTGAGCATGAAATAAAGCATTTGTTTCCAATTCAGCCTACCTTTTTTAGATATACTGAGGCTGATGAAACATTGAGAAAACTTCAACGGACCAGAATACCAGAAGATAAATGGTGGGAAGAACTGTTGGAACTTTTGTAAAATTTATCCTTATATGAAATTTTGCCTATTTACTACAGTATACCATGATAAAAAGGATAAACAGAGGTCAAAGTGTATCAGTGAAAACAAATAGTATCAGTAAAGCAAGGCAGTCAGAACAATATTACTGAGGATGACAGCAACGGGCCAAAACATAGGGCTTGCCTCCAGCACATTCTCAAAATAAGGAAACAACACAACATCAGTTACTTTTTATCTTATCTACGAGACCATTTGTCTCTATTTTTATTGTAACTTATTCATGAGTCACCCTAGATTATATCTCAATTTGTTATGAGATATTTTTGATAATTTTTTGTATAAATACTCCCTCAATTATAGTATTGAGGGTGGATTCTTATACTTTGCTGTAATATTGACTTTTTCGGAATAAAGACCTGTTGGAGAAATTTTTTGTGGCTTGCTGAATGATGAATTGATGCGAAAGACTTTTTACAGGATTCATGTGTCAAACTATGGATCAATAAGTCATCTTTCTCTTGTGTTTTAAAGTCTTTATATATGTTTATCATATCACTGTGTTTTCATTTCTGAATAGCTAATGAAAAAGAGTAAATCAGAAAGTGCTTAAGTGTAATCTGATTTTAATCATCGTTATTCTAAATGTTTTCTTCTAAACTGGTTTTAAACAGTGAATTCTCAATTGCTCCTGTTTTACTAGTTTAAGCATTTTGATTATTTAGTAAAGAATACTTGAATTCTCTTTATTGATAATCACTCAATTTCCCTCTTTGAATGTGTTGAAAGATTCTTAATTTCCTTTCATCCATTTTAATTCCATCTCATTCACTTTAAAGATCTAAAATTGTTCTATGTTTGATTATCTTGCCCTGTAAAACCATCTTTTGTTTAGAAACTTAATCCAGTGAAGCCATATTTTTGACTCCATAGCCCAATGGCCTGAATTACTTCAATCTTGCCCTCAGCTATCGAATTCCACCACCTAAATTCAATCAAAACCCTTGAACTTTATAACTAGCCTAATATCTTTCAAAACAAAGCTAAATTTTAAAGAGAGAGCCCTCTCTGGGTACAGATTGGCTAGATTCTGTACCTAAAAGATTGTTTTGTGGTTACCTCGGACCCCTTTCCTCTTCTCTACAACTTCAAGGAAAATATGAGTGATAACATAGTTAGTGTTAGACTCCTATACCAATAGGTGTCATATTTCATGATTGACTTGATGGGCTATGTAATATGTTCATACATTTTCTTGTTGCAAAGGTTTTCCATATTATCAAAAAATCAAAAAAATTTAAAAAATGTAAAGAGGGTATACCCTAAAAAAAAAATCAAAGGGTTAAAAGAATAAAAATGGCCAAAAAGTAAAAGAAAATGAACCCCACCAAAGAAAGGCCAAGGAAAGTGTGCAAGTCTAAATGCCACTACTTTTTGCTCTTATGTAATAAATAAAATTGTGTGCAACTTGTATCCTATGCCACAATTTATGAATAGTCAAATAGTTTAAGCTTGGCTATTTCATCTTTCAATTTCATGTTTTAGAGATAGAGAATAAAATCTAACCAAACTGTTTAATATTGGCAGATAAGTAGATAGGTAGAGTGAATAAAAGGAGCTCAATATCTTAATCTGAGCCCTTGGATGTAATAAGGTTAGACTTAGATAGATTTCTACATGTAAAAGAAAAGAAAGTGTGATAAGGGTTTGCCAGTCTAAGTGCACCCTAATAAAGAAGAAAAAATGGTAGAGTAAAGTAGGTAGGGTAGGTAGATGATGTTGCAGAATTGCATGTGATGGACAATGACTCTAAATGTATTAATATTTACTTTCATCACAAAGTGAAAAGGAAGACATTTAAGAGGGGGAACTAATACAATGTTAAGAAGAAAACCAGAGAACGCATCTACAAATTACCTCCTTAGCTACTTTCACACCATCATTAACTATTTTCGGAGAACCATGCTTGCTCTCCAAGACAACATTTTTCCCTTCGCCCCAAGGGTGACTCCAAAAATATCAGCAAGTTTGTTCACACCGCCTGTAAGACAAATTGACAATGCTTTCAGTAAGTGTGCAATTGAATGCCAGACCATATGCCAAAACAACCCTCCATGAAAAATTAAAATAACACATTAAAATCGAATATAAGTGGGCAAGGAAAGATCCACCGCAGTGAAGTTTCACGTGTAGGTGACCTTCCTTTAAACATAATTTTTTCTCTGACCTGCAATTTTTTTGTCATTGAGCCATCCTTGTTGAAGTACAACTCCTTTTCCATAACTCTTGTATTAACTACCTTCTCTCTGTCGCGTAATCTCAAAGTCCCTCTTCTGCTTGAGCGATTAAAGGAAATGGGTGAAAAAACTGAAAGAGAAGACAATTGTCTGCCATAATTATCAAACATTGCACCTAACTTCTTCCCCTTTCCATTGTTACCCAATGAGGTTGATGTGGCAATTGTTGTCATACTGCCCAAAGCAGAGGCCATCTTCTCTTATCCTGAATATAGAATTACAAGATCTTCATATTAGTATGAACCTTAAAAAACATGACTCCCATTGCTAAAAACCACTTTTAAGTTGTAACAGGAAAACTAAAAAACTATCGCAACTTTTGGCAACTTCTAGAGCATTAAGAGAGAAACAACCAAAGAGAAATACAACCACAATCCTCATTTTAATGAGACCGGACTATATATTTGCATTAAGATAATAGAAAGAAATCACGACTATATTAAGGCCAGCACAAAACAATCTTTAACCAGTGTCTCTCGCGGCCTTCGGGTTGCCATGCTAGAGGTTGCATATTTTTAATTTAAATTCTTGACCTCTCGTGCCCATCTATGAATGCATCCAATGGGATATCTACATAAAATGCTCCTTTATATCCCCAAAAGAAAATTCCCTACTACAAGAGCACCAGTATTGATGGATCACCCCACACCATCCCACCCACTAGAAACGGTGAAAAAGGAAACCCGAGAAAACTTCTGAAATATCTGAAGATGACTATATGGGTGGTTCTTATGAATCAACCAACCATTCAGAACATGCTCATCAATCCAAACCATGAGTATTATGTGACAATATTCAAGCAGGCACTGAATCGGATTTCTGAAGCTATGTTAGAGAAACCCTAAACTCTCACTGAAAATAGGTGAAATGTGGCACCACTGAGAGATTGACATGTGCCAATTGGTACAAGTGGTAGACAATTGGCATGCTCAAACAACGAGGTGATGCAGGAATGACATGAGGGAGAAAATGTCAGAAAAGCCCCAAATCTGGAGAACTAAAGCTCATCACCAACCTGAGATTGACAACTTTACATGATGTAACCTATGAAATCGTAAATGGAGAAATCATAGTAACGATAAAGTAACCTATGTAACAATAAATTCGGATTCATCCTGGGAGTGGTAATGGGAGAAATCATAGTGAACAACAGGAAACATGCAGAGTTGCTTACAATCAAATAGATGAAAAAACACATACAAAAAACCTAGATATTAATCATGAACAAGCTTAATATTGAATTATGAACTGTAAAGGAACTTACAAAATGTGACATTACGAACCTGGTCAAGCGCACAAGCAAAAATATCTTGGACATGACCCTGGTTGACAAGTTGTATTGCTCATGATGCAAGAGGATTTGTACCTGCACTGCCAAGTCAATTAAAAACCATCATTATCTATACAATAAATACAAGTAATTGATGTAGTATTTTTTACTCTAAGATGCATTCTTATGATAATATTAGAACATATGTTGAAAATGTCAAAACATACCTGAATAAGCTCCTCTTCGTTTCAAGAACAATTTATTGGAGTCGCATGAACTTGGAACAAGCCTCCCACGATCTGAAAGAGTAGCAACTAAGTCAACGGTGACTTTTTTGTTGCTACACTGGATCGAGGGTGGTTTGCTCCAAGATTAAATCGCTCCAATAAATTATTCTCTACTAAACAGGGCCAACCACGTGAAGGTGGAAGCTCTTATGGCCCCTCCCCCCCCCCTCACATCACTCTCAATTCCCCAATACCCAATCTATATTTCATTTTTTACTTTCATGGGCATAAAAAAAAATATTCAATAACTAATAAAAAAACAATTCAACAAAAAGTACGCAAGGAAACATTGCAATTAATGCTTGACATAAAAATAGTATGATAAATGAGTTTTTTATATAACGCATAAAAATGTTCCAAGTATGGTAACGTTTGTCTTATAATAATACAATATTTTACATTGTCAAATTTTCTTTTTCTTCTTCCTATTTTTAAAGCTCCTAATTACATCATCAATATCATCATGCTCTACTCCTGTTTCGTGCCTTTCGACCCGCACTGCTGACCTAGTTGCATAGTCACGATGTCTGGTCTCATCCAGTGACGGGGCATCGCCTACAAAAACAGATAATATTAAATTTAATTGTCAGTTTTTAAATATCATTGAACTAGTTCGGTAATATTAATAAAAAAAATTGCAATGAGATTATTTACCTGGTGCACCAGTTGTCGCCGTTGACCTAGTTGCGTAGTCACGATGTCTGGTCTCATCCAGTGACGAGGCATCGCCTACAAAAACAGATAATATTAAATTTTAATTGTCAGTTTTTAAATATCATTGAACTAGTTCGGTAATATTAATAATAAAAAATTGCAATGAGATTATTTACCTGGTGCACCAGTTGTCACCGCTAACCTAGTTGCATAGTCACGATGTATGGTCTCATCCAGTGACGGGGCATCGCCTACAAAAACAGATAATATTAAATTTTAATTGTCAGTTTTTAAATATCATTGAACTAGTTCGGTAATATTAATAAAAAAAATTGCAATGAGATTATTTACCTGGTGCACCAGTTGTCATCGTTGGGACTGTTGCCCTGTCTTCCTCTCTGGTGGTAAGATCCTCAAGGGAAACATTCTTTGTCATTTAAACAAAAAAAATTATAAGGACAACCATCAAGGTATAATTAGAAAAAATTATAAGTGGAAATTAATTACCATCACGGCCCTCACTGATAGTAGCATTGTCGGCCTGGTCCCCACTACAATGATCAGGTTGCACGTGAGGATCATCTACATCTGGCTCTAAAACTGGGTTATTTGCCTCATCGGTAGTGTTTCTCCCCTGATTTAAACAAAGTTGTTAGACATTAAATTTATGGATGAAAACAAACATATTGAAAGGTTAATGTTTTACCTTATCAGGCATTTTGGATCTTGGGACCTGCCCCAAGCTTATGCGACGTTCAACTACGGCTTGATAGCCGAAATGGAAAGCGATATTTTTATCTTCCTTTGTAGTTTATGTTCCGAAGTCATCACCCTACATTACATATGATTGTGTATTTTTAATCATACTTGATAGGATTACAAAAACGTTGGAAGGCGATACAATTAATTATAAGATGTTTAGCTACTTAATTACAATTCTTGCAGCTAATTTCAAGTAGCCACCCTGGCCGAGCTTGTGATGGCCCTTTTTCTCAATCCTAGCTTTGGTTGCCTTTGAGGTGTCAGGAAACCTAGCATCAAAATATTGAAGTCGGATATGACGTAGCACACTTTTATTTTAGACATAAAGAAAATTAAAGCTATTGAATTAAAGTTGTAATTTACCTTGCGGGTCCAGTTGGCATTTTTCCTTCTTTCTTTGCCCTTTTCTCTTTTCCGTCATGGATGAGTGCTCTCCACTCACTCTCTAGAACTGTGAGAGGATGCTCGTATCTAGGGTTAAATTGAAATTGCGTCCTATAGGTGTCCCTGGTATATTTCAAATATTTGCCGGCTACCCAAGCCACCGCTATTTTTTCAAATGTGCCGACCCCAAAAAGGGCTTCTAGATAATCTAGAAGTTCTTTTTTCGGGTTGGAATTCTGGGAATTCCACCCTATGCGTATGGTTGGGCCAAAAATTACCAATGCATGGCTCTCCAAGAACCTGTAGAACTCATTGTTTCCTACACAGAAAAAAAAAATATTATCATTAATTTAAAAATAAAAATCATGATAAATATGTTTTAGATAGAGTACATGAAATAGTTAAAATATTAAAATTTACCTGGGAGTGTACGTGCTTTATAGGGACACCTTCATCGTTCGCCAAAAACGTGCCATTAATGGTCCCTGTGGAGCTGACACGTGTAGCTCCAGGAAACGAAATAATGTAGTTGGCCATATCAGCCTCATCATTGCCAACACGTTCAGCGGTTGGCTGGGTGTCTGCTTGGGCAGGGTGTGTTTCTTGGCTGGCACCTAAAGGAGTAGAAGGTGTACGAGAGGGTTGCTGGGAAATCTCTTGCCCTTATGTCCCACTACCACCAACACCAGGGTTCAGCAAGTACCAGAAAATGATACATACAAAAGAACTTTTTGTTAGTTTAGTCAATGTAAAAATTAAAAATCAAACTATCACAACTCATCTCATGCAGAACAAAAAATATATCCTTTTGACTTTTTATTATTACCCGATATGTTTCTAGCTGGCTCATAAGTTTTTTTATCCTCTCTTCTGTTTCAGGTGTTTGAAGCGCGTCTATCAAAGTATTAAATTCCGACCTTGCTTCTCGTGCCTTTTTTCGCAACAAGAGCGCTGGAGATAGGGATGAAGAAAGCTCTTCCTCAAAGAGGGAATCATCAGGCGTACCATGGCTAGGTGTCTGCATATTTGAACAAAATTAATATTATTTCAATTATGTAAATAACTAAAATACTTGAAGATAGAGCAATTCTGGCACTTTACATGTTCTTACACTGGCCTCTTTCCACGATCATCCCGTCTCGGGGTTGTTCCTGCACTGCTCTGATCAGTCTGCCACATTGCAATAAAATTATAAATGTAAAAACTTGAAAACAATATCTAACTTGAAAACACAAAATGAAAACTGAAATAATTTCTAATAAGACACCGGAAGGCAGAGTTAGAGTTTCAAATATGCCTTGCATTGAATTCAGTCCTGGAAACATGTCATTGCACATTAAGGCACCCAAACAAGAGACGAGTTGACAATGAAGACCTTATTGAATATATTTTTGGAGCAACTTCTAGTAAACTTGTTGTGAAGACCTTGAGGACATTTTTGGAGCAACATTGTTGAAGCTGATGGTATAGCATTGTTGGAGACAATCTTGAAGGGCCTTGAAGTGAAGCTATTGGAGCAACTATTGAAAAATCCTTAGAGCATTTAAGTAAGGCACTTTCTATCTTCCATCACCTTTTTCCTTTCAATATCCTTTAAACAATTTTGTTGATATTTAATGTTTGAAATCATGTTATAATTCCTTGATTATATGTGTTTGGGGACTTTCCCTTTGAAATTACCCAAAAATACCCTGGCAATTTTATCTTCAGGATGCATGTCTGACCCTGTTGTTCAATATTTTGATTGATAGTAGTAAACATAGAGAGTTAGAGGGCTCTTGACTTGGTTTGGTTGGGCCATTAGATCCCTAACATCTACTAGGGAGAACCCCCCTTGAGTTGGAGGAGAGCTAGCCCGAAGTGAAAAGAGGTTAGTGAGGTGACAATGGGGCTATTGAATTACACATGGTATCACACTTTAGCTTTAGGACTTTATCTTGAGAAGTGCGAGATTTTGCTATATCAATTCTCAAATTGTTTACAACACTATTGTTAAGAGCTAATAAGAAGTGATGTTGAGGGGTTTTTGGGTATAAGAAACAATACCATTTAAAAACTAGGGTTCTCAGTCCTTGGCATTCCTTCACCTGGGCCTAGGGGCACACTAGAATAATTTCACACTAAACCATGAAAACTTAAAAGTAACTTAACAGATCCATAAAGTAATAATAATCATAATTCCTAATTTCCTATTGTACTATATGATGCAAATTATTCAAACATGAAGCAATGAAGGCATGCAATGTCTGAATTTCAAGATTGATGAACCAATACAAGAAGTTAGAAACTACAACTTTGATTCAATACTCTGTGTCCTAACTCCAGGAAGGAATCTAGTTTGTAGTACAGAACATGCATCTTGTATTATCAATTCTTAATTGACAACAACTAAAGGTCATCTACCTCATCAATTCCTTCCCATTTTGTGTTTTTATGTTATATTCCTTATAAAAGTGTCAAATTTCTCTCAAAGTAAGCAACCATTGAATAAAATAAAAAATAGTTGAGATATGATGAGAAATGGTCATTTATTTCTTGAAAGGATCTTCACAATTTCTTTGGTTGTTTTTCATCTCAAGAAACAAGAAATGACCTAAGAAACTATCGTGATGTAATATAAGAAACAACATGGTGCAATGGCCATTTTCAAAGCCAAATGATGTCCATTGAGGACATGCCCTTTATTTGGTTCCTATTTCATAGGAGTTTCAGGTAGAAATGGAACTTTGTTGTACCATTTCCAGTAGTAAAAAGGGAAAACCTTCTTTTTCCATGGGAAATAATTTACCTTTCCTTTTTCAAGATAATCTAAATCACAAAAAATATGAAGTATACTGCACACATTCTTGGATAATGTGAAAGTGGAAAAGGAATACCCTACACAATTGATGCACACATGTACATTTGAACACTAATAGATTTTTGTAGTTGAAATGCAATGCTTGTTTTCATGTAAATGTAGGGTTTTTAAAGCAGGGAGAAATAATGGCTGCCAAATTAATAAGCGTTTCTTTGGGAAAAATTTAAATTTTGTATTGGGTGATGAAGATAATAGAGGGTATTGAATCTTGATTCTTGACATTGTGTTTAACTTGAATAACTCAAATGATTATAAATATCAGTGGATGAGTTCTTTTTTTCAAGTATGTCACAAAAACTCTCATGTCAAAGCATTGTATGATGGCTAACATTTGCTTGTTTCCCTTTCTTCAGTTCAATGTAAAAATTATATTAATATATTGGAGCACGAATGATAACTACAATTGTTTGCTCTGCAGTATATCCAGCCCCAAGATTATGAAATTTTTTCTCAAGTGGAGCTATTGGTTATTGATGAAGCAACTGCAATTCCATTTCCTGTTGTAAAGGCTCTACTCGGGCCATATTTAGTGTTTCTGTGCTCTACTGTAAATGGGTAATAATTATAAATGAGCCAACCACAATCACAGATTTTGCAACCATTCAGTTTCCATGGATAGTGATGATGATATTAACCCTATATATCAGTGACCTATATCTATATGACAATGATCTCAACATTGACCTTGATATGGTTGTATGGATGTGACCTTTGGCATGTCATCAGAAAATTCCCAAATATGGAGAACTAAAGCTCATCACTTTCGATTTGGAGTACTACCCTTGTGATAAAGCCACTTTGTACTTCACCTTCAATATAGATCAGACCAAGGGAAATTCGTTACTGGGTGTTGAGATGGATGAGTTTGTCGAACTAAAATCCATAGCTTAAACTTCATGAAACTGGTGGAGTCAAATTCATGAAAGCACAAACACATCTTACACATCCTCTTTGAAATTCATCCGAAATAACATTGGAAGACATCTAGAGAGAACCCTACAACCTAACAAAATCCAATGGAATTGACCAAAAAAACCCAAATAGAGTCAACCCTACTATAGGAGGAAGGGCCTACAATAAGAACTTACCATTTTGCAAGAGCTAAGGGCGAATGCTGTTCTGCAAGAGCTGAGGGCGAATGCTGTTCTGCAAGAGCTGAGGGCGAATGCTGTTCTGCAAGAGCTGAGGGCGAACGCTGAGGGCGAATGTTGTTCTGCAAGAGCTCAGGGCGAATGCTGAGGGCAAATGTTGTTCTGCAAGAGCAGAGGGTGAATGCTGAGGGCGAATGCTGTTCTACAAGAGCCGAGGGTGAATGCTGAGGGCGAACGCTATTATGCAAGAGCTGAGGGCGAATGCTGTTCTGCAAGAGCTGAGGGAAAATTCTGAGGGAAAATGTTGTTCTGCAAGAGCTGAGGGAAAATTCTAAGCGCGAATGTTGTTCTGCAAGAGCTAAGGGTGAATTCTGAGCGTGAATGTTGTTCTGCAAGAGCGGAGGGTGAATGCGCGCATGATATCAGACATTAATGCATGTAGTTTTTAATAAAATCATTTTTATGTAGCGCGGACATAAGTTTCATATTTTTATGTAGCACGCATATAAGTGTTGTTATACTGACGGCATACAAAGCGTCGCTCTTGTGACGGATGCCTCCAAATGTCACAATTGCGACACTTAGACATTGTGTCACACTTGTGACGTTTGGAGGCATCCGTCGCAAGAGCGACGCTTTGGGGCATAGTGTCGCAACTGCGACGTCTTCCTCCAAACGTCGCAATTGCGACACTTTTCCTAAGTGTCGGTATTGCGACACTTTTCTCTAAACATCTGTATAGCGACGGTTTCGGGCAGGATTGAAAAAATTTGGGGAAATTTCCGACATTTGGTCAAAAGCGTCGAAACCAAGTGTTGGAATTTCCCCCAAATGTACTAGTGAGCGGAAGGTAATAAATTTAACCATTCCAAATGAAGATACATGGGAAAAAATTTGTGAGTTACAAGACTGAGCAGTAATTCGGATGTAGTAAGAACACATAAGACAACACATCAGCCAGTGCAACACATGAATATGCCCATTGAGAAATTGATTCCTCCAAAGCAAAGCCACCTCTCCACGCAGTTGTCCACCTTGACTATTACTCTGCAGAGATCAATTATTGATTAGAATAGTGCTATTTATACACTCTCGGTTGAGACAACAATTTTGTAAATGATTTTGTAACTTGTTGTATAAATACATCACACTTTGAAGTATTCGAGGTGGATTGTTGAGTATAATTTTCTCTAAGTTTTTGTAATTTTCTAGTTTTCGGATGCATCAATAATACAAGGAAATTCTTCACAGGATTCATGTGGTGTACGAATTCATGATTTTTTTCTTCTTTTAATGTGTTTATTCATTATTTCCTTTCATTGTCATTTTTGAAAAGCTTAATTACATAACAAAAACTGTGACGAATAGGATATGTTATAAAGAGCACCCTATTCTTGTTGTTTGTAATTTAGATGTTTTTTGTTGAATTCAAATTAAGGAATACTTCATTGCTCCTTAGTTTCTACTGAACCTTACATTTCTTCTGTTTCATAATTCATTTGAAATCCTGAAAGATCCAACTAGTGCAACTTAGTTTGCCCTGTGAAACTCCTTCCAAGTTTGATGCAGATCCAATTAATCTTTAGACTCCATATCCCAGTGGAATTATAACAATTTAATCAACCAACACAATCAAATCAAATCATAAACAAACAAACAATCAACACAGTAATAACTAGCCTAAAATTCACATAAAACATAGCTAAATTTTGCAGCGAGATCCCTCTCTAAAGCTGGCAGGGCTACATCCTAACTTCCAAAGTGGTTTTGATGTTGTCCTCTATGTTTACTCTCACAATCTCATTAATTAAAGAACGATAAGAGTTTGGAAAGAGAGATCTATATCGTGAAGATATTAAAGAGTTGTTGGAAAGTGGAAACACAAATACTTGGACATTCCAATTGAATTTCAAGAAGTTATGAGGGATATTGTTAAACCTGACTTGACAACTGATAGTTGATTGAAGCATTGATTTTCCATGTGAACACCCATATGTATACTCTGATTCAATGCATGATTGAGCCGTTTCATACACATTGAGTCGTCATCGAGCACCCTTCGAGATATTTTCATGGGGCGATCAATTTTGGTTCTAAGATATTATTCCTATGATATATGACTACATGGATGTATTGATACTATTTATTAATAATATGAGCACATCTAGGTGTTGCCTTAGTATGATATCTACCATGATATTTTTTGGACATGAGAATTTTGTAGCTTTAAGTATGACCGAGGTTGAGTACGATGTTGCTAACATGACTAGATGTAAGGAAGGTTGAATAAACTATTTGAAAATATCTTTTCAACATGTTCTAGATATGACAGTGATGCACTGTGATGATAAAGAGTGGGACCCGTTTGGAATATATTCCCATATATAGCTAGGATAGAGATATATTCGTTAGGTGTTATTGTATAGGACAAGCTTAGGCTTATGGTTTCCTACGTGAGAGGGAGGATGAATAAGGTATATATATGTATATGTATATGTATATGTATATGTGTGTGTGTGTGTATATATATATATATATATATATATATATATATATATAATATTTGACTTTATGTCCTGCATGAATAGGAGACTATTGTTGTTATGACATGTTGATTAAGTTGATACCAAATATAAGCACGATGATATGTTTCTGATATACAGAGAATAGGCCTGATCGAGAACATTGAGCCATCTCTTCTCCCTAGTCTAAGTTCCCAGGGTGATGAATTGAGATGGATGGCTAAAGGGGTTGAGGGATATATAGAAAATAGGGTCATATATTTTGATCCACTATCTCTTACCCATGGGTGTGTGTGACCCTTGTCTATTTTTACAAGTTGGGTATATCCCCCTATCTTGTTCAATGTAGAGTATACCCCAATTGGCACCATACCCACAAGTTGGGCTTGTTGGGATTGTCCCTCCCCATCTGACTAACGAGTTGAGGAGGCTTGGGGGTGTGTGGTTCTTACTTTTGGTAAGTCAAGTATCTTATCCAAGCTCATATTATGATGTATGTATTCTACCACATGACTCTTGATGGTTATTGTTAAGAAGATCATTGAGCAATATGATGTATTGAGATGTGTTCATGTATATCACCTATTGCTCGATATGAGGTTGAATATGTTTTTCTCCCCCATGAGAATTTGGGCTTATATGTGGTTCCAAGTTGAGATGTGCTCCCTGATGATAAGCTCATTGATGTTTCCCGGGTGTTAGCATTGGGCTTCCCGCTAACAGTGATTCCGGGTGGTAGTATTGGGCTCCCCACTGGCAGTGATTCCGGGTGATAGAATTGGGCTTCCCACTGGCAGTTATTCTAGGTGGTAGTAGTAGCTCTCTAATGGATAGAGAGTGGTAGCTTAGGCTCCCATTTTATATCAAATTCTTCTTCTTTAATATTTGATAATGTTCAACATATGAGCAAGGACAATCAAAAGATAAGTAGGAATAAGCAGAGATGAGGAGTAATTACATTTGATGGAAAGATACTTGAGATTAGATATGATTTGATAATAGGATTCTTGTGATGATTACATGATGAAGTTGGAATTTCTATGTAGATGAGAGGGAGTGTTAATTTGGAAGCTCAGTGAAAACTTCCAACCACGGGAATAGATTCTTATTTTCAATGGGACCAATTTTGACTATTGAAGAACTCAATTTGGATAAGGTAAAGTGTATTTTTGAATTGATTATGACATGTGCACATTTGATTAGATCATCCCTAAAGAAAATTGGACACCCTTGGAAGGCTAAAAATACCAGTGACCTCAACCTCATTTGGACATCATCTTGGATCATTCCTCTATTATCTTCTTTGGTTTGGCTTGCATAGGTCTAAGGAAAGTTCATAGAGAATGGTTGGCATAGGTTTGAAATTGCAGGGTCCGAAGCTCGCATCTCTTTTTTTAGGGTTTTAGGTCTTATTCGTAGGAATTTCATGGAGAATTTTTGACCGCAGTCATAGGAATGTCATGGAGAAATTTAGACTGAAGCCTTCTAATTTCATGCATGAAACACGTTCCTTGTGACTAGGACCTAAAGGTTGAATTTTCAGTTGACCAAAGTTTTTGCTCATTGACCACATAGTTAAGTGATTGACTACAAACAATGATGGTTGGTTACAAGTTCATGAATCGAGGTTTCTTATTATTGGAATTGATGGGTTCATCTCATGAATGTTTTTAGCTATTTTTTTTGGATATCTTTATGGTTGAAGATGTGGACCATTGTACTTTCTCTTTTCTAAATCATTCAATGACAATCTAATAAGAAGAATAATTTGAAAGGGGTTTCCCTGTAGTGGGTTTTTCCATGGTCTCTGACCAATCCTCTATTGTTCCTTTATGTTCCACTGCATTAATGATGATATTTTTCTTTCTATATAGTTTCATATGTTGTTGAATAATGATTTAAATGTGAATAACATTATGATGCTATGGGGTGAATTTAATATGGAAATAATGAAATGCACTTATAAAAGAAAAGAACAATATATCCCTAAGAAAAATTAACAGTAGGGAACTACGATGTAAAATAATTGATATCGACAATTGTGGAGCAGAAAAGAGACCAGACAATGCAAGAGTACACCAATAATTTACATGGCTTGTGCTCAAAGCTAGGTATCAAAGACCTCAAGTGACACCTTGTCTTGAAGTAACTTAGTGGCCTACATAGGTACATCCAAATAGATATTGATTTATTGGGAATACTCTCACTGGGATTTGCTTATCGATATGCTTTCAATATTAAGCAGAAGTTGAATCAGCAAAATATGCAAGGGTTTGGGTCTACAAATCCACTGCAACAGAATCTTGGAAAAGGCAACCCTAACTCACAAAACAAGCGATGAGGTAAGGAGATCCAACCTCAAGACAATGAACCTAATTCACAGGCCAATAAGGGTAATGGGAAGACAAAAAAGGACACTAAAAAGTAGTATGAGTTCCATAAAAGTCTCTAGAACAACACTGATGAATTCCACTGGGAATAATTATTAGTGAAACATAAAGAAAAGGAAGTAGATTCTGGCTCTAATTATTGAAAATTCAATAAGAAAATCCTGATTTAATTTTCCCTTGAATTAAATTAGGAGAAAATTTTAATTCCATGTCACAAGACCACTTGAATGATTTAACTAAGTTAGTTTCACTTAGTTAGCTTAGTTAATTCAAGTTGCGGGCCTAACTTGAGTTCTGTAGAGTGATTCCTAAATTTTAGGAACCTAGGTTGAGTTCATTTCAGTTGTAACAACTTAATTAATTTAAATTGAGTTAAATTCATTTAAACTAGTTCCAATTGTTGAAGGAACTAGTAGGAGGTCTAGCAGTGGGGTGCAACTTGAGGGTTCAACTAGTTAACTAATAAATAAACCATAATTAACTCATGCATGCATGAAATTCGAGTTACCAAGTTGAGATTGGAGTTCAAGGGAAGTGTACTATCAATTGTATAACTATCCAAGTTGTACATGTGGTGCATGGAGTAATAGAAGAAACTATAGGGATTGCGCAGTTCAAGATGTGAATTTCCCTAATTAATAGGGGGCTAATTCCTTGATAAATAACACAATGAAATAGGAGCTTGGTAGGAAAGAAAATTGGTTAAGTGTTGGAAAAAGTCAGCTTGTGAGGCAGTGAGATACAATATACTTGTGCAGAGGTTGCTTAGGCTAGAGAAAGCATTGTATTTATTCTCTATTTTTATTAATGAAATACAACTAGGAATGGGTTTTGAGCAGTGGTTTTCCCCTAGATATATCCTTGTGTATGTGTATTGATTCATGTCACATGTTTTTTATATTTATTCTCAGTCATGAATTTCTCTCCGCAAATGAGTATAGTAGATTTGAGTCTTGTTTTAGAACATGACATGAGAAGTATTGAATATATAATTAATTTCTACATGGTATCATAGCTAGATTCACAGTAGAGAAGAGAATTCAAAGTTATTGCAGGAGGTTCAAATTTCAAGATTAGTGTTGCGGGTTTTCTCTGGGACTAAGAAGATAACTTCCATCAGACTCGGGCTCGAGTATGCTCTGGAAGGAACCACAAATTTTGTGGCATATAAGATTCATATGGAGGTGGTATTAGATGATAATGAGCTCACAGATTCCATCAAGACATATGTAGTAAAACCCCCAACATTTTATGCCTAGGATCTCGCTCAGTAGAAGAAGGATGTGGCTAAAATGAAAATGATCATATTGAGTTCGAGATCATATTTTCTCGAATCTCCATGGGAAAGAAACTCCATTCGTGATGTGGAAAAAACTGACATACTTGTTTAAGAACAATAGTGACCAAAGGAAGCTGGCACTCAAGGAAAATCTTTGGAGCATCAAAATGAAGAAGGTTGGATCAATTCCGCAGTACCTGAGCAAGTTTACAAAGTATTGTGATGGACTTTGCGGGGTCAGTGTTACTCGTCCAAAATTAGATTTGATAGCTCTAGCTCTTTTGGTTCTTCCCAAGATTTGGCACAATTATCAAGATTCCATGAATGGTAGAGACAAACTACCAAGTTGGGAGAGGTTATAGTCGGATCTCGTGTAGGAAGAGATCAATTGGAGCAGCAGAGACGAGACTTCATCCAAGGTTGAGGATGAAGAGAATTTTGCCTTGGATGGAAAGGAATCGAAATGGAAAGGGAAGAAATACCATTCCAAATCATAATCTAGTCAGGTGGGAAAGAAGAAATGCTTGTCGAAAATCAAGTGCTTTCACTATAATGATCTAGGAAACCATGCCACGAAGTGTCCACACAAGAAGGTTGGAAAGAAGCCCTCAGGAGGAGCGACGGGTGAAGCTATAACTTGACAATTCTAGTTTGATTTCACCCTCATTACATGCATGGTGACATTGATGATGGGTAGTGTGTGGTATCTGGATAATGAAGCCTCATTCCATATGAGGAGCAACAAATAATTTTTCAGTGACTTGGAGGAGAAGGACCTCCATATGAACATCGATATGGGATATGATGGAAGTTATAGTGTGATCGGTTCGGTACAGCTACTTTTTAGAGGGAGTATGGGTCCCCTCTCAAATTAAAAGATGTCATGTGTGTTCCGGTTCTGAAGAAGAATTTAGTTTCAATTGATATGTTGGAAGCATGTGGTTATGATGTGATATTTATCAAAGGAAAATATTTCCTTAGACACATCGCCACGGGACAAGTGAAGCAGATCAAGGTTCGAGTGAAAAACCTATACAAATTGGATGTAGAATACTATGCAACATTGAACATGAGAGCAAAGAAGGTGGAGAGATGATACATCAGTGAATTATGGCATAGGATACTTGGCCATTTGCACCATGGAGCCTTGAAGATAATGAGACATATTTCTACAAGACTTCCCAAGGGTGCACTAGAGCGGCGAGATTCATACAAAGGGTGTACACTGGGGAAATACAACAAAGCCGCCTTTCATGATAAGGACAACAGAGCACAAGTATTCCTCGAAAGAGTTCACTCAGGTGTGTGTGGACCTTTCTCGATAGCCTCCATGGCCAAGAATAGGTATTTTGTTCTATTTGTAGATGATTTCTCACATAAGTGCTGGATTTTTTTCACGCAGAAGAAAGACCATACATTTTCCAAATTTTGTAAATTTAAAACACTTGTTGAGAAATACACTGGCAGAAAAGTGAAGCCTCTCAGGAGTAATAATGGTGGTGAATATGTGTCAAATGAGTTCAAGATATTTTGTGCAAAATAAGGCATTCGACGGGAGTTGACAACACCCCATAACCCACAACAAAATGGGGTGGTTGAGAGGAATAACAAGATTATTGTGGGAGATGCAAGGGCGATGTTGCATGATCAGGGCCTACCTCTAAACTTGTGGGTTGAAGCATGCAACACAACAGTTTATGTGCAGAACAAGAGTCCTCATCAAATTCTCGAAATGAGTACACCAGAAGAATATTTTTCAGGGAAGAAAATAGATGTGACACACTTTGGGATCTTTGGTTCATTAATTTACTATAATGTTTCCAAGTATGCAAGGAAAAATCTACAGTCGACAACATATTTGGGGATATTTGTGGGGTACACTGATACACCTCACAACTATTGGGTGTAGCTTCCATATCATAGGATGAAAATTGTTCGTAGAGATGTGAAGTTCAATGAAGAGAAGGCCATGAGATGTTCCCTTGATAGGGACCTTCAGTTTCATGAAGATGAGGAGATTTTTTCTCCAAAGGAAGAACCCCGGGATGTTGTGGAGTATCCACAAGAAGATGAGAATATATTAGAGGCACCCACTCATGCAGAGACATCCAGAGAAGGAAGGAAGTGCACCAGGGAAGCTAACAGATTATTGCATTATTCTAGAGAGAATGTGGGAGCAACCACATCACAACACAGGAAAATGAGGTTACCTAATCAGTACACTATGTACATGTCTCTGATGAGTGAGATAGCTGAGATTGAACCATCCACATTCAATGAAGCAGTGTAGAAGCTAGTATGGGTTGATTCCATGGTAGAGGAATATGATTCCATAGTCAAAACAAATGTTTGGGAAGTGGTCCCAAGACCAGAGAATAAGTCAGTGGTGGGTTCAACGTGGATCTACAAGGTGAAGCAAGCAACATACAGAAGCATCGAGAAACACAAGGCCAAATTTGTGGCCAAGGGGTTCTCTCAGGTGGAGGGAATTGATTACGAGGATACATTTTCCCCAATAGCAAGTTACTCTTCTATCATATCAATTATATCACTTGCAGCGTAGATGGGATGGAAGATCCATCAAATGGATGTGAGGACAACATTCCTCAATGGTGTGATTAAGGAGGAGGTGTACATTGCAAAACCAGAAGGATTTGATACCTTTGACAGAGATTCATATGTATGAAAACTCAAGCGAGCATTGTATGGATTGAAACAAGCACCCCCGCGTTTGGTACACTAGGATCAACAACTATTTCACCAGGTTTGACTTCACCAAAAGTGAAACAGATGAAAACCTTTACCACATTGTTGTTTAAGCTAAATTTTTTATTATAGTATTATATGCCAATGATTTGATTTTAACTGGTGATGAGAATTTGATCAAATATTGCAAATAGGATCTTTCAAGAGAATTTGAGATGAAGGACATGGGACTCATGCATTATTTCCTCAATTTGGAAGTATGGTAAGGAAATGGGGAATTGTTTGTCTCTTAGGGAAAGTATGCCAATGATATGTTGAAAAAGTTCTACATGAATCGTAGTAAACACATGGAAACTCCTATAATAGGAAGTTGGAGGAAAGAGGATGCCACTTCAGGTGAGGAGGTGGAGGCCACTATTTACAAGATGTTTGTGGGTTCACTTATGTACTTGGTGAACACACGACTAGACATGTGTTATGCAGTTAATCAACTTAGTCAAGCAATGGTTAAGACAACCAAAATGTATTGGAAGGAAACCAAAAATGTGTTGAGATACCTCAGAGGCACCATTCAGTATGGTCTTTGGTACAGACAAACAGAGGAAATGAAGCAGCAAGGCTTCACAGATGCAGATTGGGCAGGTAGTCCATCAAATCAGAAGAGCACTTCAGGAGGAATTTTCAGTATTGGGTTAGCAATAGTTTCTTTGTACAATAGGAAGCAAAGATAAGTTGCACTCAGTTCAACAGAAGCATAGCACATGGATACTAGTCAAGCAACTTGTGAAGCTACATGGATGAGGAAGATTCTTGTTGGGTTATTTGGTCAGATCATGGATCCTGCTGTGATTTACTATGACAGTTAGATTTGTATCAAACTCGCTAAAAATATTTTTTTTCATGATCGATCCAAGCATATCGACATTTGGTATCACCATATACGGGATTGTGCGTCGAGGCAGATCATGTTGTTGGAATACATTCCTTTAGAGGAATAGGATGCAAATATTTTGACAAAGGCTTTGTCAAGAGGAAAATTTGATTTCCATATATATATATATATATATATATAGGTTTGGGGTATCTGATAATCCCTCTCTTGTTGAGAGGGAGTGTTGAAAATGCAACAAGAAAATCCTTATTTAATTTTCCCTTGAATTAAATTAGGATAAATTGTAATTCCACATCACAAGACAACTTGAATGAGTTAACTAAGTTATTTTCATTTAGTTATCTTAGTTAATTTGAGTTTTGGTCCTAACTTGAGGTGTGTAGAGTGATTCCTAAATTTTAGGATCCTAGTTTTAGTTAATTTCAGTTGTAACAATTTACTTGAGTGAAATTGAGTTAAATTTAGTTAAACTAGTTCAAATTGTTGGAGGAACTAGTACGAGGTCTAGAAGTGGAGTGAAAATTCAGTTGTCAACTAGTTAACTAATAAATCGGCCATAATTAACTCATGCATGCATGAAATTCGATTTACCCAGTTGAGATTGAAATTCAAGGGAAGTGTATTATCAATTGTATAATTATCCAAGTTGTATAGGTGGTGCATGCAGTCAAAGAAGGACCTATAGGGATTGTGCAGTTCAGGATGGGGATTTCCCTAATTAATAGGGGTCTAATTCCTTGAGAAATGATGCAAGGAAATAGTAGCTTAGTAAGAAACATAATTGGCTAAGTGTTGGATAGAGTCAGCTTGTGAGGCAGTGAGATATATTATACTTGTGCAGAGGTTTCTTAGGCTAGAGCAAGCATTGTATTTATTCTTTATTTATTTATTAATGCAATACATATAGGAAGGGATTTTGAGCAGCTTATTTCCCCTAAATATATCCTCGTGTATGTGTATTTATTCATGTCGCATGTTGTTTATATTGATTCTCAATTTTGAATTTCTTTTCGCATATGAGTAGAGTATATTTGAGTCTTATGTTTTAGAACATTCCATTAACAATATTGAATCTAAATTTACTTTCTACACTATTTTTTATTTAGAACGGGGTAAAGGAAAGTGGATCATTGATGCAAAACCAAATTCTACCATCATTACCAGAAATATCCAACCAAAATAACCAGAGGATATTGAAGAGGGGGGACACCTCTTCCACTTTTAAATGTGGGTGAAGAGGACCCCAATCCATTTCATCATTGACTACAATAGCCAAAGGAACCTAATATCTATTTAGGTCATCAAGAGATAGAAACTATCGATAGTGCCACGCCCCCAACCATACACCATCGGTTGTTTGAGCCATGGATGAGACATTTATGTCAACAAACAATGTTGCCTATCCTACGACATCAAGCCCTTCAAAGAAGAGGTATCATATGAAGTTTCATAACGTCAAGCCTTTGTGATGTTATTTTAGCAAAACCTTATATATGGAAACATCATTATGTTTATGAATCACATCCTCGTAGTGTCATTGCTACTATTAGGTCAACTCTAAAAGATAGCGTAGGTAGTCCTAACTATTGCAATTGTATTAATCTCATCAAAATAGTTCCAAAAGGTAATATCAAAGACTGCAAAGTTTGTTTTGTGCATAGTTCGGTCAGAGGGTGACAAGAAGGTCACTGCAATCACCACAAAATCTACATGAGGCCTTTATGCATAATAGAAGAAAGTTGATGAGATTGTAGAGGCATACAAAGATATCTTTCTTATCTTTGTATGCTCCTATATATAGATTCATGGGAAACAAAACATCAGATTCATGATCTCATCCAATGGGGCCACATTCAATTGAGCTCCTCACCTTGTAGTAGTCCTATTGTGTTTGTGCAAAAGAAATATGGGACATGGAAACTCGGGATTGATTATTGTGCCTTTAAAAAAATCATTTCCAGGAACGGAAACCCAATCTGTAGGATTGATGATCTTCCTGCCTAGCTTAAGGGTTCCAAGTTCTTTAGTATGATTGACTTTAATTTAGGGTACCACCAAGTACCAATTGAATAAATTAATGCATGGAAGATAATATTCAAATTTAAATAAGGCCTTTTCAAGTGGTTGGTCATGCCCTTCAGCTTGACTAATTCTCCAACAACATTCATGAGGATGATGGGCGATATCATGTGGTTGTTTGCAAACTCCTTTGTAGTTGTCTATTTGGTTTATATTGTAATCTTCAGTAGAACTTGGGTGGAACATTTGCAGTACATTAAACAGGTCCATAGCACCTTTTGACAACACAAGTTGTATTTCAATATAGAGAACTGCTCATTTGGCATTCAAATAATTCAATATCTGAATAACATTATGGATGGACATGGGGTGCATGTGGACCCAGCCAAAATCCAAATCATTTGGGATTGGATAGCTACAATTAATATAACAAATCTTTGTATCATCTTGGGCCTTGCTAACTTCTATTGAAGGTTCATGTTGGGGTTATCTTACATTGCTTGGACCTTAAGTCAAGTGACCAAGGGTAGAGAAAAAGAAAATTTTTACTAGTCTGAGTCATAATAAAAATCATTCAAGGATATGAAATACCATCTTTTCTCTGAACTAGTCCTCACCCTACCATACCTACAAAAACCATTTTAGATTGAGACAAATGCCTCTGACTATGACATTGGTGAAAACCTCACTCAACAGGGACATCCAATGGCCTATCATAGTGAAAGAATATTTGATGTTATCTAGAGATAGCCCACCTATGAAAGTAAGATGTACATGCCATCATGCAAGCTTGTTGACAATGGAAGAATTATATTATGGGGAAGGAGACAATCATACACACTTATCACAGGCCTCTGCAATTTATTCAGACATAAATAAATTTTCAAAATGGTCTACATAGAAAAGGTCAATATACCTACAAAAATTCCATTTGAACATCAGATACAAGAAGGGTAACATCAATCATGTCATGGACTACCTCAATCATTCCCTAGTTGTGGCGCTAACCACAATTCTTAACTCTTGTGGAAATGATAACTCCAGGTGGCCATAGTTATACAACAATGAATTTGAATTTTCTACTACATACCAGATTTTGATGGTAGTAAAGAAAGTTCCAAAATTCCACCTCCAAGATGTGCTCTTATGCTACCTGGGCCACCTTTTTGTTCCTTCAAACGAGTGCACCAAGCTGACCCGAGAGGCACATTATAACTAGCTGGTAGGAATCTTTGGTGTGGAGAAGACAATAGAAATGTTTCAAAAGTATTTCTACTAACCATGAAGTAAAGTTACCGAAGAGATAATTAAAATTACTAGGAGAAAAAATATTAACATAAAAATAGTAATAAACATACACATAATGCACAAAATATTTTCCCAGGAGAAACCACAACTCCAAGGAAAAATCCAACCTAATGAAATTTTATTAGCCTTGGTCAAAACCCTAGCCAAACTAGCCATGTGGACCTTCACCACTCACCTCCTTGCCTTATATTACAATGAAGTCCTCCCAACCTTTTAAAGGCTACATTACATGAAATACCATGGGAAAAACGCCATGGGTACGCAATACCTTGTGCCCAAAACCACCACTATTATACTTGATCAATTTTGACTCTATTCCCTTGTCAAGTTTACCTAACATTACCCCCTTAAACTTGACTTGGGGTTCCTTAACTAAATCGATCTAACCTTGCCAAGTGAGTCAACCCCGCTCACTCTGGCCCTTACCCCCCTCAAATTTTATACACAAGTATCAACTAACCTACAATTCCCCCATCACCTAGGTCTAACCCATACTTTATCGATGATTACCAGGGGGTATGCATGCCTTACCAAGTCTTACAGAAGTATGCCCATTTACATGCAAAATTTTGACACCATAATATATATATATATATATATATATATATATATATATATATATATATTATAAATTATTGTTCCCTTTTCCATCATAGCTAATGCTCTCCTTTCCCACATTTGATTGGAACATTTTTTCCAATATTTTTCATGCAACCAACAATCGCGGTTTCTCTCTATGCACTTATGCACCATAATATCATCCAATGAGAAATTCCATTGTGGAATCTATTGATCATTTCAGCAATTTAGTGAATAGACTTTTCATGCACATGTTCCTATATCATAGTAGGAAGAACTGAAACCAATGCTATGTGTAGATTCAAAAGGAACTAAACCATCTAGGTCGACCCACCACCATAAGACGGGACTTCAGTTTCATATTGGAGAATCTTTGAACAAAAACCAAATATTCCAAACCCTAGATCAAATCCTCACCAGAGTAGCCAGTGCCTCTTTCGCCAGTGCACAACTTGCAAAGCTTCTTGATTTTCTTCGACACCATGTCTGCGGAGAGCTTCATCACATTCTAGTTGGCTGAGACACAACCAACCTTGTATCATTGCTTTATCGCTCTAGATATGATTTTATTAGCTCTTGGCTCCCTCGTTGATGGATTTTTAGACAATGATTTTTTTTTATTATAGTTGTCTTAGCTTCTATCCCAAGTTTGTGCTTTGAGCCCTTCATGGACCTTCTCCTATCTTCAGAACCCTCGACGCTTCCTGGTGTGATTTCATGCACTCAAGCTCTTGTGCCTGAATTTCTTACCCATGGTGCATAAAAAAAACATTTATAGAGACCACCATGTTGAATCAATTTTAGGTGTCCTCTCTTCGAGAGGTGACATATTCCTAGAATCCTTCAATGGTTGTAATTTTTAAATTCAGCGACATGGTTTCTGCGTCGTCGAGTTAGATATCCATACACACGACTGACCCACTAGTGCCTTGAAAAAACACCACGGCCTTGTTCAGCCTTTGTGGCCACCGATTTGACATGTGAGGCATCTCCACACATGTCTAGAAACCTTTTCAAACACCTTTCCGAACTATAGCAGGAAACCCTTGACATTCACTTCGAAGTACTCTTATGATTTCAACATTATGTAGCCCTATCACAAATCATTTTCTTTGGTGAATGCACCATATCCGCTAGAAACTAACCTAAACATAGTTCCTTGCTTCATTGTCAAATTGAGCTCTCGACACCATCATTTGTCTACTATACATCAAGTCAGTGCACTCAGTTCTAACAACCAATGGCAACATACATCCACAATACCACACCCCAAATTTTTACAACGCTTAGATCTCTCCATCCACCAGGCTAATACAAACCCTTAGCAATAGAAGCATTAACATAAAAATAATAATAAACATACACATAATGCAAAAAATATTTTCTCTTTGAAAAGGGCCAACTCTATAGTAAAACCCAACCCAATTAAATTTCATTAGCGTTGGCCAAAACCATGGACATGTGAGCCTTCATCTCTCACATCCATGTATTGTATTACAATGAAGTCCTCCCATCCTTTTAAAGGCTACATTACATGAAATACCATGGGAAAAACACCATGGGTACACAATACTTCGTGCCCAAAACCACCACTATTAGACTTGGTTAATTTTTACTCTATTCCTGAGTGAAGTTTACCTAACAAGCCAAAGCTTTGCAAGATTACTAGTGGTATGTTAGATAATGAACTTCATGTGCCATTGGTAAACCAAGAATCAAGAAGTATGGATTTTAAATTGATCTACCTATTCTATACAAGCCTTGGGAATTCTCCATGGATTACATGTCAAAATTTCCATCCACCAAGTGTGGTAATGATTTTGTTTTTTTGCTTGTCAACTAGTTCTCTAAGATGGCCATTTTGGCACCATGCAATAAGAATATCATAGTTGAATCCATTGCTAGACTCTTCTTTGAGCATGCTTTAGTTCATTTTGGGGTACCTTGAACCATTATTTTAGGTAGGGATAATAAGTTCCTCAACACCTTTTGGTCCAACCTATGGTATCTCTTGGATTCCAAGTTGACTAAATCAATTGAATTTCATACCCAATCATATGGACAAATAGAAATGGTCAACGAGATGATTGTCCATATCTTGTGCATGTACAACTCCAAGAATCCATGTACATGGGATGACATCCTTCCATATGTTCAACATATTCGTATTAGATCCCTCCACAACTCTATTGGCTACATTATTTTTCAGGTGTGTTTGTGGTTCCAACCATTAGCCCCAATTTACATAGAAATTCCAATTACATCTTCACTGACATATTCATCCCATGCTTTGGTGGAGGAAGATAGGCCAACCAAATTTGTTGCATAGATCCAACACCTTGAGCAGTAGGTCGATGATATCTTACAAATATTCAATTCCAAGTACGAGAATCGACATGACCAACACATGGTTCCATATAAGTTTTAGGTTAGTGATAAGGTGTGGTTACATTTAAAAAAAGTGTTTCATAGCCCCCCATAGGAAGAGGAAACCACTCTAATGGGGGCCTTACACAATCATTGGTTTTGGGTGAAAATTATTTTGAATTAAGCATCCCTCATTTCCTTGGTTCACACCTAGTATTTAATGTGGAGCTGCTTCGACCATATTTTCCACCACTATTGGACACCTAAGAGGAAACCAATCAATTGGCCCCCACAAAAATCAATCCTAACTGCATTGAACAAGATACATTGGATAGGATCATGGATACCAAGAGAAAGGATACTTTCCAACAACACATACAACTCTATCAAGTTGTCAAGGAAGGGAAACTACTTCATTAAGGAAAGTGGCTCACTAGGAGCCAAATTCAACAAAAGTTTCCCCATATGATGAAGGAAATTGACACAACAAAGACCATTTATTCCTAAGGGGGGAGGAATGATCCAAGTGGATATTGATGGTGACCCACCTCTTTCATCGTCTCAATAATTCTCTATCTTATTAGCAGTTTTTCTATGATTTTTGGGTCCCAAAATTGCAAATCCGTTTTGAGGCCCTAAACGATGTTTTTTTAACATGGTGGGGGATTACGCAATTACCATAGGCTCTTTCTTGGGCCCTTATAAAATTTATAATTCATGACTATAAATTTCCAACGAGCTACGGAGTATGCCAAATAGAGATCGTATGTAAAATTAATGACCCCAGGAAGTTGACGTACTAACTGACCACATCAGGGTTGCGAACCTTTTGGCATTTCATCTTCTAAGGTTATGTTTTTGGACCTCTATGGTTATTTTATTTATGTTAATAAGGTCATTATGTTAGCCTCTTGTAATAGATTTTGCAAATGTGTGTAGTCATCATCTCTCTCTATTCAAATATAGATACAACCATTCTAACCAGTTTGTGTTCTACAATATTCTATTATTTCATTTATTAATAGGAATTTTATTTCCACCATATTATTGTAATCTATATTGTATTTGTCTGTGTATTCCATTGAATTTCTAGCATTTAATTCCATTCCTTGTACAACCCAAATCAATATAACCCCACATCAATTTATACATATGACTTTCTTATTACACTAATCAAACCATCAATAACTTATAAAAATAATTTTCCACCATATATCAACTTAAATATATAATATTATTTATATCATATCAATTGTAATATTCCAAATTTTCCACCAGTTAATTGGAATATTAGAGTTCTTACTTTTCTTAATTAACTAATTAAATAAAAGGGTGGAGGGACCCATAAACCCCTTAGATGAATAAAATCCACTTTTGTTGTGTGAATGTGGGTTAGTTAGATAGTGGATAAACATTATGGTGTAGTGGAGCAGCTTATCAATTAAGGAAGAGTGGAGATCATGGAGAATTAATGAGAAAGATGATGGAGATAGTGCAGGAGTAAATGTAAGATCATAAAGGAGTAATGATGAAGTGATGGAGGAAGTGGTGCATTAAATGCACATGTGATGGAGGGAGTGGAGATTAAATGCAGAGATGATGGAGATCGTGGGGAGACAGCGCAATCTTCATGGAGGCTAGTGGTCGCATGTGTAGTGCAGTAATGAGGTGGGCCAAGGCTAGGGGAGCTGGTTCAAAATGCATAAAAGGAAGGTGAGGGCGGCCATATAAGGCATGATTCTAGATTTAGATCTTTTTTTTCCATTTGACATTTCTTTACATGCTTCAACAGTTTAGCTAAGTCTGCAGTGTTGTTTAGCACATGGGTGTTCCCCAGTGGGAATCCCACCCTTATACACGGGGGACTTCGAGTGCCTACTCTGGAAAGGTTTATTTGAGCGGCTATTCATCATTCGGTATTGGTGCCACATTCAGCCCCTCTCTTTAGCACATACATATTCAAGAATTATGCATTCATGTTTGAGGGTTTGAGAGGAGGAATGTAGTTTCTAGAATTTCAGCTAGGAAACCGGTGGAGGGTTCATCCTTTCACCTTGTGCATCCATTTCAGTCTTTCAGGAGAAGCATTGTGAAATCCGGCATCAGGTCATCATTCTACACCTCCTTTGATCAGCAGTTCCTGTAGGAATTACGCATTCCATCAATGTAGATCTAGTGGAGGAAGGAAGTTCCAAGTATTTCAACTTGGAATCCTATGAGGGACCATCCCCTCACTTTGGGGAAATTGTTTCCATAAGTATTGAGAATAATTTCATCATCTAGCACCATTCTATAGCTTCAACCTCCTTGATAACGTAGTCCATTCCAGCAATTGTGTATTCAGCAGCTGCAACTTGAGAGGAGGAAGGAGGAGCTAGATCTCAAGCTTCTAGCTTGGAGATTAGGAGAAGGGACCAAACCTTCATGCATTGAGTTGATTGTGTATTATTTCAGCCATTGTATCTTCAGCTGATGCCATAGATCTTCATACCCAACAGTTATATATTGCAAGCCCTAGGAGGGTGTTTTTCCAAGGTGTGCCAATCGTGAAATCCTTTCTGGGTTATTTTGGGTTTTCATCATAGAGCTCAGATCTAAAATATTGACATCATCTGAGCTCTGGAACAACCTGATCTGTGCATCCCTTTTCAATTAGAAGTTATGTTTCCAACATTTCCAGCAGGGACAATGCAGTATGGCCTCCAGCAGAGTAGCAGTTACACAGTGTCTTCAATGAGGGGACTTGAGGGTCACTCTAGCCATCTCTTTCGGCTTAAGAGCTACTATTTTTTAGAACTGTTGTACATTGTCTTCCACGTCCTATTTAATAAAATGACTCAGTTATTCTATCTATTTTTATGGTGTATTTAGTTTATTTCCATATTGTTATAGTTTCCAACTATTGTGTTGTATATTAATATCTTTTCCTATTTTCGGATACTAAAGTGGTATTAGAGCATGATCTTTGGCTCAGCTTGTGGGAATTACATTTCATGACATCAGAAGAAGAAGCAGAAAGTAGAGATCTACAATGACGAAGGGATTAAATTTTTCCACACTTCTCTTTAGA
This sequence comes from Pinus albicaulis, assembly GCA_034641835.2. NCBI lineage: Eukaryota > Viridiplantae > Streptophyta > Pinopsida > Pinales > Pinaceae > Pinus > Pinus albicaulis. The sequence goes on along the minus strand of CM076576.1, from coordinate 912,012,671 downwards.
TCTATGTAGGATCTCTTCAAGGAGGTCAAAGAAATGAGAAGGGAGAGGAAAAAATCGGACCCTCAAGAAGGTTTCAGAATGAGGAAGGTCCAAGTATTTCCTATCAGCAGCATAAACAACCAGTAATGCAGAGAGCTCCACAATACTCTACTATGTCTACTTTCTTTGCAGAAGGAGGTGAATGACATGGATATGGAGGATACTTGGAGCATGAGACTCTAAGTAATTATCTTACAAAGTACAAATCTCAGTCTAGAGCATTCAAGGAGAATCTAACTCTCCAACAGTTTTTCCAGATCAAAGAAAACCGGAGACCCTGCAACAACAATAGAAGGAAAGGGCACATACATAATATATTATTCCTGCCTACATTTGATGGGTCATCCACAAGCACAAAAAAGTCTTGGAGGAAGGAGTTATATGCATTCTTCCAGCTACACTCAGTAGCAGAAAGAGAGTATGTTTAGATTGCAGCGCTGCACCTTGAGGGTGAAGCAAAGGATTTGTGGTTCAGCCATATGAAACATGCAAGAGTGACTACTTATGCATACTTCACTCAAAGGTTGATAAATAAGTTTGGAAGAAGAAAACCGGAGAGACTTTCCATATTGACATTTCCCGACATTGATGAGAAAGTATATGAGGAGCAAAGGGAAGATGTCAACACTATCACTTTGAAAAAGGAGCAACTACCACCACCACCAGCTGCAGAAGTACTTGCATCAGGAGAAATATCACTTGCATCTTTGCAATATGGTCTTGAGTACTTGACATTGAGAGTCCCATGCATGATTCAGGAGATGCATGAAAAAGAGGAGGCAGATACCAACATTGGTACAACAATAGAGGAGCAGCCATCATCATCACCAGCAGTTGGAGAAGACATTGCATCGGTTGGAGGAAATCTTGTAGCTTTGTAAGATGTTCCCAAGTATCAGCTAATCCAAGGTTTACAAAAATTTATATCCCATATTATTTCAGCACCTCAGCTTGAGATTTGTGGGGTCATGCCATCAAGGAAATTGCATAGCCAAGGGTTAGAGCACCTTTCTGATTTGGAGCAGCAGACTATCACTACGCATAAGACCCTTGACTTTTTCAAGGAGGAGATGTGTATCCATCCTAGTCTTACATTTTTGAGCTGCACACAACACTTTGTGTTGGAGTGTGGAGTTTCAGAGGATAGGATGAGCATAGTCATAATCAGTCCAATGCAGGACTATGTTTTCTGCATTATGTATGGAGAGGGCCATGAGACAGCAGATGCACCATTATGGGGATTAGTAGCGTTGTCACTAAGCAGCAGTGATGAGTTGGGGGCCCAATTATTCTTGGAGCATTCTGATGACCGCTTCACTCATGAAGCATTGGATGGGAAGATGGTAGATGATAGAAATCTTGTGATGGAAAAAATCTTCTATTATCATGATAGAGCCTTCTTGATAAACATCTCACATCTCAAAGAGAATATTTTTCCTACAACATGTTCAAAACCTCATAGGTTCTATCAGGCCATCAGTGAGAGGTTCTCATGGAGAGACCTCAAGGAGGATGCACTTCAACATATCATGGAGTGCAAATATTGTCATCAGATTGGGGAGGATGGTATTCTCCATTGGGTGGATACCAAGCTGGAGCATGATAGGAGTCATCACCCACAGTTGGATGGATGGGTGAGCATGATGAGAAAGTGGTTGAAAGGCTACTTGCAAATCTATGATATGGGGCAATAGGAAGCATGACTGCACTGGTTACTTTTGGGTGAGTACGGTTACTACCCAAAATTTCACATTTGTATGATCCATGCCTTGCATAGTACTAGTGTGATGCAGTAGCAATAGGCATGGTTGCGCTGGTTACTATTGAGAGAGTTTTGCCATCACATGACATATATTATGTCAATGGGTGTATTATTGTTTAGGACATTGCATGGCACTCACATGATGTGGCAGCAGGGAGCTTGGTTATGTTGGTCCGATGTGAAATTCGACATGTCAATCAGTATATTGTTGCTTCATGATTTTCATTATGATGATGTGAGGTGGCAAAAATAATCCTTTTTGCTTTGGCTACTCTTGGGAGAGTATGGGCAGACATTCTCCCATACCTTGCATGATGATGATATAGGATGGAAACATGAGGCCTTACTATGTTGGCTTCTGTTAGGAGAGTATGGCCACCATACTTGGTATGATGGTGAGGTGGTGTGGTAGCAAGAGGCATTTTTGTGGTGGCTTCTCTTGTGAGAGTATGGCTACCATACTTGGTATGTTGATGGTCTGATATGGCAGCAAGAGGCATTTCTGCAGTGGTTACTATTGGGAGAGTATGGTTTGACAATTTACATTTCCACCCATATATCTCTATTTCCTATTTTGCATAGTTTTGAGATGATGCTTGGAGCAAGAAAGGCCAATAAATCCAAGGATTGGAGCATGGAGAGACACAATCTACTCTATGTAGCATGGGTTGGAGAGATAGTCTATGAGTTGGGACTTTCCACTTGGGGAAGGAACCACTACACTTCACATATCTCGTGGAGAGAAGAGGTTGTGGGACAAAAGATGGTTGCCACTTGGGGACTTATTGATGAGGAGAGTCATCTAACTACATAGTTGGAGGCCATTCTAGACATTCTAGAGAGGCGGCTATGGATTTGGGAATTCATAACACATTGTAGCAGATGGGGTACCTTCCATATGAGGATGCCATTTGGAGGGAGATGGATTTTTGCATCATCTACTTTTGCAATTTCTTGAGGACAAGAAACATTTTGGTGGGGAGGACTATAATATTCCCAATTTTCCACTAGTTAATCGGAATATTAGAGTTCTTACTTTTCTTAATTAACTAAGTAAATAAAAGGGTGGAGGGACCCATAAACCCCTTAGATGAATAAAATCCACTTTTTTTGTGTGAATATGGGTTAGTTAGATAGTGGATCAACATTATGGAGTAGTGGAGCAGCTTATCAATGAAGGAAGAGTGGAGATCATGGAGAATTAATGAGAAAGATGATGGAGATAGTGGAGGAGTAAAAGTAATATCATAGAGGAGTGATGATGAAGTGATGGAGGAAGTGGTGCATTAAATGCACACATGATGGACGGAGTGGAGATTAAATGCAGAGATGATGGAGATCATGGGGAGATAGCGCAGTCTTCATGGAGGCTAGTGGCCACATGTGAAACGTAGTAATGAGGTGGGCCAAGGCTAGGGGAGGTTCACAAAGCATAAAAGGAAGGTGAGGTCAGCCATAGAAGGCACGATTCTGGATTTAGATCTTGTTTTGTCATTTGACATTTCTTTGCACGCTTCGGCTGTTTAGCTAAGTCTGTAGTGTTGTTTAGAACATGGGTGTTCATGAGTGGGAATCCCACCCTTATCCATGGGGGACTTTGAGTTCCTACTCTGCAAAGGTTTCTTTGAGTAGTTATTCATCATCCAGAATTGGTGCCACATTCAACACATACAAATTCAGGAATTATGCATTCCTGCTTGGGGGTTTGAGAGGAGGAAGATAGTTTCTAGCATTTCAGCTAGGAAACCGGTGGAGGGTTCATCCTTTCACCTTGTGCATCCATTTCAGTCTTCCAGGAGAAAATTTGTGACATCGGGCATCAGGCCATCATTCTACACCTCCTTGTAGCAGTAGTTCCTGTAGGAATTATGCATTCCAACAGTGTAGATCTAGTGGAGGAAGGAAGTTCCAAGTATTTTAGCTTGGAATCCTGTGAGGGAAAATCCCCTCACTTTGGGGAGATTGTTTCTATCAGTCTTGAGAAGAATTTCATCATCTATTAGTAGGCTATAGCTTCAGCCTCCTTGACAATTCAGTCCATTCCAACAGTTGTGTATTCAGCAACTGCAACTTGAGAGGAGGAAGGAGGAGCTAGATCTCAAGCTTATAGCTTGGAGATCAGGAGAAGGGATCAACGCTTCATGCATAGAGTTTATTGTGTATTATTGCAGCCATTATATCTTCATCTCATGACATAGATCTCCATACCCAACAGTTATATATTGCAAGCCCTAGGAGGGTGATTTTCTAAGTTGTGCCAACCGGGAAATCCTTTCTGGGTTATTTTGGGTTTCCATCATAGAGCTCGGATCTGAAATATTGGCATCATCTGAGCTCTGGAAAAGCCTAATATACGCATCCCTTTTCAGCCAGAAGTTATATTTCTAGCATTTCCAACAGGGACAATGTAATATGGCCTCCACCAAAGCAACAGTTATGCAGTGTCTTCAGTGAGGGAACTTGAGGGTCACTCTAGCCATCTCTTTTGGCTTGAATGATACTATTTTTTAGCACTATTGTACATTGTATTCCACCTCTTGTTTAATAAAATGACTCAGCTATTCTGTCTATTTTTATGGTGTATTTATTTTATTTCCATATTGTTGTAGTTTCCAACTATTGTGTTGTGTATTACTATCTTTTCCTATTTTGGGATATTACATCAATTCACATTTTATTCATAAATATTTCTCATAAACATAAATAAAATTCACTTTAGATCACCATTATATCGAATTAAAACAAAAAAACTAAACTCATCACCTAAAACAAACCAATAAACCAAGTCATTTTTAAACAAAACAAAAGTCCAATCTTTTAAACAAATTGGACCACACGAGGCACTACACAGCATTATCGTATACTTGAAATACATTAAGGTCTAGTTCCATGATGAATTTCATTTAATGAAGTTATAAAGTTGGTAAAAAATGGGACATAGATGTGACTCGATATTTTAATGAAGTTATAAAGTTGGCAAAGGATGACAAGGTGTTTGTGTACTCATCACTGTGTTCTAATGCTAAATCTACAACTTATCATTGCTAGGAAGTTTAATGTTCATTTGTGTGTTATTTTAGTATATTTATAGGTATGTTTATTTTGAAATAGGGATTTTGGAATTTTAATTATTAATCACTATTGTATGGATGGGAGGGATTTAATCTCCATGAAATATTATAGAATATTTGTAGTAGTATTCATAAATCAAAGGTTGAGATTTATCTTAAAAGTAGTTATGTTATTTTTTCCCTTTTAATTAAATTTATTAATTAAAAAAATATCATATGAATATGAAATGATTTAAGCCCCAAGGGGTAGCTCAATTGGTCGAGTTCTCCTTGCTAAGTATATTTCCAATTGGGAGGTCACGGGGTCAAATATCCTCAACGTCCTTGGAGTTAGGCCTGACCAGATAAGTCGGCGGGTAGATCCCTTCAGGTGGGTCTTCCCGAATTATTACCCGTGGATGTAGCAGCCACTCAGTGACCATGAACCACAGTTGAAAGAAATTATTTATGATTTTTTGGGCATGTGACATTGATAAGCCATAATAATGACCCATGGTATTGTAACAAAGTCTATTTACAGCTTAAGAATCTTCATGATAAAATGGAAGTGAATCTCCATGGTTAACAATATTGTTACATGTTTGAATATATATTTAAGTTATATATTAATTATTGTTATCATTAAATTTTCCCTAGGAAAAATCGTAATTTTTTTAAGAAACAAAATTACATGTTGTATATTCTCGAAGAGAATTCGATCATACCAATCAAGACTAGTCCCCAATAAAACATAGACCTAAAATAGTAAAAACCAACCCGGGACTAAGTAAAAATACTTAGCTACCCTTTTATTCCTTTCCTCTTTTCCAGTTTTCGCCAACATCCTATATTAGTAGTGGCATTTACAATTTCTAGTTGATTTTCTTCTAATGTTATTGCTTTTCCTTATATGAGTTTGAACTCTCATATACATGAGAACCTTTTTAAACCCCCATCTCCTTCTTTTCTTCTCCTTTTGTTGTCCTAAAATTGAAGTTCCTACTACTTTCACACCTGTCGGAATTGGTACCATTATTCCTTCTTTTTTCCTCCTCCGCCTGATACTATTTATTGTGGATTCTGATTGACCTCAAGAATTGGGTTACCCATTTCCCCTTCATCCTCTTCTTCTTAGAGGTGTTTCTCTAGAAACTGCCATCCCTTGGGTCTTTTTTCTTGTTTCTTTTTCCATCTTGAATATTTTTTTGCCTGGGGGGATGAATTTTGTAAGTGCCCTAGTTTAGACATATTCAACATCTAAATGTTGTGTTTTCGGAATCTAAAAGTTGGGTCCAACATTTTTTGTCATGTAACAAATGAATTCAATCAAGTAAACCTTTATTAAGCTCTAGATCCACAGATTCTAACGAACGTAAAGATTGCTTCTTCATTTCTCTATGTATTTGTCTCTATATATTTCCCCATATTATTTCCAATTCCTTCTAGTACTTTATGATACCAAAAATTAAGAGGGAGATTATGCAATCTGACTCACATCAACATTTTGGAAACCACCATTTTATTGGCATCAAAATTCGAGAACTATGGGTTATAAAAAGGCCTGCAAATCCCCAAAACCATGGCCCTTATTTTAATACCTAATCCTTGACCTCCAGTGAATCAAATTTAATAATGAATATCACAATTTACTGTCCTAGTACTAAAAAACCGTTGAAATGGATTTTTTGGTTTTGGCTAGAAGTCATTAAATATGCATATAGTTTCCTAGGTTTGGAAGATTGAACTAATATTATTTACTTTTGAAATACCTTCTACCATTTATAGAACTCAATTCATCTATTCCATATTGTAGGGGTTAGGAACATTGAGAATTTGATCTATTTTGGCTGGAGCATCAATCTTCCCTTTAAGGACATCTTTGAATGATGTGGAGCCACTAAATTTCTTTGAGTTTAGATTATATGATCCTCCACTCATCCTCAAGCTCAAATAAATAGAAGAGTCCTTTCCCACTCCATAAGCTTCCACCATAAACTGATCTTGAACCACCTTGCCCTCATATTCGAACACCTGAAAAGTTGTTGGTATACCCATATGAGAGTAGATGATATACTTCGAATCTCCCAAAAGATCTCGTTCCCGAATCCACAAAATGTTGGATTTTCCATATATTTTTTTTATAAAAAATTAAAAATTTTCCTTCCTATGTTGTCTCATTCCCAGATGTTCCAGCATTAGAGAAATTTTGAGGTCTAAAATGGACCTCCTAAGGAAAATGTCCAATCAAAATTCATTTTATGAGAACCAATCACATTTTAGGAGATGACATCATCCTCAATGGTTGAGGTGGCATTGCTTGAGTTAAAGGTACTTAATTGTTACATTCTCAATGGTGGATAAAAACTCATGGTTAACCATGGTAGTTCTATAAGTATTTTTAAAGTCATAAAGTAAATTACTAATAATAAATGTCATTTCACACTTTTTTAATATAATATTATTATTGTCATTTCATGCATATTCTTACATAATCTTCATGTCTTTACACATTTTTCAATAAATATTATATTTGTATAATTTCATATATTTATTTTTAAATTATATATTCATATTATTTTATTTAATATTATAATTTCAAATTAATTATAAGTTAACATCTATCCATATATATTATAAATATGAAATCAAGATAAATAAAACTGTAATTTTATGATAAATCAAATCTATGAATAATATTATTATAATATTAATAACAATACAAACATATTAAAATTAAGGAAAAAAGGTATATTAGTTTTGTATGATGAAAAAATGTACATGAGCTTTGTATGTTAAAAAAATGTATATTAGGTTCAACATAGTTTAGGAAAAAAAAATCTAAAATTTCAATATATATAAATCTTATATTATACTTATAAATATAAATTAAATCTATTTCAATTTTTTTTTCTTTAATTTTAAATACAACTAAATTAATTTCATTATGATTTTATTAATATTATATATTATTATACATAATATTCTGTAAGATAATCAAAATATTATAGAATATATATTATTTTTATTTTTATATTATACATTGTTTTTTCTTATGTTATAAATAAAATCAATTCAATATGTAATATAAAAAAAAAATACAGAAATAATATATTGCATTTATTATATTATTTTTATATAGTATATTGATTACATGTTATTATATAATTTCAATAATATAAATTTTAATTAATAGTATATTATACAATCAAGAATTTATAAATATATATTTATAATTTATTTTAAGTTATTTATGTACAAAGGAAAAATGCATTAGTTATTTTATGATAATGACATTTTCTTTAAAATATCATTCTTATTTATAGTCACATCAATACAATTTTTTTATAAATTTTATTTTGGTACATCTTTTCAATTGAATTTAACCATAGTTACATGGATTGTGGTGCAAAAAGTAAAATGCAAATTCATAAATATTATTTTATTGGTTTAGCTATTATTTTATTATTTCCTAAGAGACCCATTTTAGACCTCAAAATTCCCCTAATGACCCGAGGAATTTTTTGGCAGATCTATAATTAAAGGGTTCATATCTAAGTTTTGAAAACTCTGTTCTACCTAGTTTAGCTCCAGAACTGGAGAAATATAGCAGATCTTAGTACAATGGGCACAAAAATGATCCTGACAACCTTTTCCTGTATGAGCCACTCCTCCTTCTCTATGAACTAGTCAACGATGGGAGCGATTAGATCTACGAGTGTGAAACTAGATCCACGTGAAGTTGTCAAAAAAGACTTTAGATATGCCACAACCTTCAGATATCGATCAACATCAGTGCACCCAAAAGAAAGAGTCTCTGCTCATTCATCAAAAGAGAGGACAAGATCAGTCCTTTAACTAGAAGAACCCTCATCGGTGATGGCCACAAATTGAAGCATGATCTAATTGGAAACCCTACTTCTCAGTAGTCTCTTTTCATGGAGATCCCATTCACAAGTGAGATCTGGAGATTTTCACTACCACATACCCTCATAGATCGAAATCAAACCAAGATGAAGATTCAACCATTCCACCATAGAATAGATATTTATCTCCCATGGACCATCATCTAGAATGTTGTTCTATTCTGCATTTGCTCTCCATGGACCACCCTTGAATCAGATTTTAGGCTTATGCTTAACATACACCTCCCCTCACACCTACCCAATTCACTGGCCAACTAGGGTAAACATGAGATGAGGGGAAATTAAGATAGACTCAACCTCCTTGGTGACTTTAAGAAAGTGGAATCAAAATGGAAAACCATAACACAAACCCTATACCACCTACTAAAGGACCCCATAGGCTATACCAATAATTCACCTGACTTGTCCCTAGGTTCCACTGAAATTTTATCAATAAAAACCCCCCGGACGCTCCCACAAGTATGCATGCCTACGTCTAGGAGTCTTTGGATGCACCCATTAGCCTACATGCCTGCGTCCATGGACTATTTCCAGTAGACCTATGTTAGAGTCTATGGGGTTTAAGGAACTTTTCAAGCCTAGAATTTCAGACACTGCCAAGAAATTTTTGCTACTTCCGGAATCCATTAAATGCATTATGAAAATACTAATAACCAAAAAATTACTCCATGACTAGGCCTGACCATCCCCAACAGGGGCTGACATTCTGTCAAATACTTGGCATGAATGAAATCTACAAGTCAAGGGTACACGACATAGCATGAACTACTAAAAACTCTTGTGAAACATTACAAGAAGGATCACCACCCTCTTCCTTGAACATACATGACACCAATTAGGTCTTGCATCCATCATTTTAATAATTACAAGTAAATACATGAAATAACCATGACATGAACTAGTCATTTAAACATGCTTATAGCCAACATAAAACCATGGAAATAAAAGTGAGATAACAACCATTAAATCCACACATTAATAGGTACAAAATCAAGAGAACTTATCTTCCATTAAACATAGGCAATAACCGACCAGGTTTGGGACTTCCACGTACCACCTGACCATAGACATGGTTGAGCCAAATCTCTCTTCAGCCAGTCACACCCGTGCCATATTAAAATCATGAATGTGGGATATCATGGATAAACCATCCAAACAAAACCAAGGGAATCCAGAGGTAAAACCACCTCCACCCTCACCATACCGTGGCCACACCAAAATTGGTGCTCTGATCACAAAATCGAACCGAACTTGGAATTCCATCCGGAATCCATCACTATCCTTGAGGAATTTTCCATCTCCCTAACTCTCAGTCTTTACTCCAATCCAATCCCAGATCACTAGGCCCTAAACTGAGAAACCTCCCTCGGGCTTTACCGTGTATCTTATCAAAATTGTTCAAGGGATTCCTAGTACTTTAGGAATGAACCTTGAGACCACCCCCACCCTGGATTATGAAATCCATCTGACAATTCCAAAGCTCAAAACCGAGATCAAAATCCCAACACACCATGGCATTGTTTTGGAAATTATGTGTTATAATTCCAACATTAAATTATCAATCTGGGGTCGTAAGACTTAGAGGCACAAGCACAGGTAACGCGAGATCAGATCATCTAACCTAAACTAGAGTAAGAAATCAATTTATTGTCTAAGTATGGAATCACAAATGAAGCAAAAAGGCCTATAAAAATAAATCCAAACCTTAATCACTACTCTATTTAGATCATAACCTCACTAATTCAAATAGTAAAACAAACAAACAACTAATCTTCAAGCCGCTCAAAAATTAAAATATCATAACCTAAGACATACTTTATCATAACTTAGGCATTTTGATTCAATACTTAAAAATAACTTGAATTGAAATCTACAACTCAAAACAAATGATTCTATTATCTACACTTGCTCAAAACAATTCAACTACAACTAATCTAATTCTCGGGATCACATAAATCAATAAGCTTTGAAACTTATCTCTTAATCATATCTAGTTTACACCTTCAATTATACAAAGCTTGAAAACCAAAAGGCAACTTCAATTAATTATTCGATTAGAGAGCCTTCTATAAAACAAAAGAGAGATATCCTATGATCTATTCCAATGATGATCAAACCATAATTCAAATAAATCTCATGCAAGGAATTGAAATTACTATTCTATGAATAGTTCTTAAACTATCAAGTAACCGATCCTTAAATCTGCAATATATAATTCAAATTAAAGACATCACTCACAAAACAAAGTTGGAAACACTACCTTCAAATTTTTCAAAGTGACAAAATTTTTCAAAGTGGAAACACTACCTAGGCCTCAAAATTATTCAAAGTGACAAAAACACCTGTAGAATTTCTCCTCTACCTCTGCAACCTATTCCAATGTGTTCATAGCATGCCAATCTACTAGGAATGACTCTTCCCGAGCCAAAATTGGTCGAAAATTTCTCAAGATATGGTCAAAAAAAAATTTCCTTATATTCCTCCTCCAAATCTTGAGAAGACTCCAGATAACTCCGCCAAACATGGAAATTCCACCAAATTTAGGGGCACCTCCTAAAAATATTATATTTTAAGCTCTTAGTTTAAATTAATAAACAATAGATTAGATGGATAAGCATAGTTTAATGCACACTAAGCAGAGTTATATAAAAACAGCTTAATTAGCACTTAATCGTGGTTGAATGGTTAATAAACCCGGATTATCACTTAATCTTTGCGCGCATTTTTGTTGGCTCCCGCCGTGGGTTTTGGTGGAGAGGACATATGGGAGGAGGGTTGGCCCACAGGGCTAGTCCCCCCAAACCCGTCGTCAGAGTATGCATAAAATTTAAAAATAGATTGTGGGTGTGGAGGCTTAACAAGCCTCACCCCGTGGTCCCAAGGTTTATTACAGCACCCCAAAAATGTTTTATCTTTAAGAGCTTGAAATTTTAATCTAAATGAATAAAAACTACTAATCGCAATCAAACTTACCAAACTTTCTTACTTGAACAACCAAACATTGGAGCAACCCCACCATAGTCGATGTGTGGCTCTTCACTCATGTCTTACTGTACACTCTTTGCCCTCTAATTTCCCTGCAAATAAGATCACACAAAAACTTGTGAAAGAAGCTTTGCTCTAATCCCTTTAGCACCTCCCCGACAAGGATGCCAAAAATGTTGGGTAAATTATGTGTTATAATTCCAACATTAAATTACAATCTGGGTTGTAAGACTTAGAGGCATAAGCGCAGGTAACGCAGGATCAGAGCATCTAACCTAAACTAGAGTAAGAAATCAAATTATTGTCTAAGTATGAAATCACAACTGAAGAAAAGAGGCTTATCAAACTAAATCCAAACCTTAATCACTACTCTATTTAGATCATAACCTCACTAATCCAAATAGTAAAGCAAACAAACAACTAATCTTCAAGCTGCTCAAAAATTAAAACATCATAACCTAAGACATATTTTATCATAACTTAGGCATTTTGATTCAATACTTAAAAATAACTTGACTTGAAATCTACAACTCAAAACAAATAATTATATTATCTACTCTTGCTCAAAACAATTCAATTGCAACTAATCTAATTCTTGGGATCACAAAAATCGATAAACATTGAAACTTGTCTTAATCCTGTCTAGTTTACACCTTCAATTCTACAAAGCTTGAAAACCAAAAGGAAACTTCAATTAATTATTCTATTAGAGAGCCTTCAATAAAACAAAAGAGAGATATCCTATTATCTATTCCAATGATGATCAAACCATAATTCAAATAAATATCATGAAAGAAATTGAAATGATTATGCTATGAATAGTTCTTAAACTATCAATTAATTGATCCTTAAAGCTGCAATATATAATTAAAGCTAAATACATCACTCACAAAACAAAGTTGGAAACACTACCTTCAAATTTTATAAATGAAATGCATAACCTCTATATACTCCCACACTAAATATACTCAATGCGAAATCTTAAATTTGATTATGTACTTAACACATAAAACTCAATGCCATCATCATAACTGAAAATTTATTTCCATACTACTTGGTACTTCAATCATTTTCTCATTGTATTGGATCTACAAACAAAACACATTCAAAACTAAATTTATTTGAGCTTTTGAGAAATGAATTGTATGATATTTGAGTCAGATTTACAAAACAGAGTTTTGAGTACATAAACGAATTTGGATTTTACACAATAATTATTTCAATAAAATTCACACTTTAAATATCAATCCTATGATCTAAATGAGCTATAGAACTTGTCTCCAAGTGGTGGTGGTCCCTTGCCACTCCTAGAGAAAGTTTTAAACTAAAACAATGCCTAAAAATGAATCAAAACCATTACACTTACAATGAATTCATGGTGAAACCAAATTGTATTAAGATTCAAATCATAAGTTCACTTACATACATTCCTTCAATTTTGTTTAAGGTAAAAATTAATCACATCAATCCTTTGTCTCTTTTTCACACCTTGTCTTCCCCCTCTCAAAGAACTAACAATACAGGCCATGGCTAAGCCATTTATATGATTTACAAGGCGAATCATTCATTTTCCTTAATTCTGGAAAATTTCATATTTTTAACAAATTGGGCTCAAAGATATTGGCATATCTCCCTAACCATGGTGAATTTTGGAAACCAGTTTGGAGGAAACCTAATTTGTTATATTTTCAAAACACAAATATCTCTTGGATTTGTCTCATTCACTTCCATATCCTCGGAAATCATTCCCAAAGTTGGTTGTTTGACTCTTTTTGCAAGATTCTAGAATTATGGAAAAAAAGTGCCTTGTTATGAAACTGCCTTAAAGAGCCAGGTGTAACTTTTGAACCAAAGTGAATATTGAGAAACGATTTTGGTTATAGATAATGTGTTATATTGTTAAAAAATTCATTTTATCATATTTTCTAGATTCACCTCCAATTGCACGCAGATCGAGGTCAAACGTGGCAATTTAAAAATTGTGTGAATTTTGAGCAGAGTTGTTGATTTTACTCTAGAGACCCACATGTGCGACCTGGGTGCAATCCAAATCATGGGAAGGTGTAGAACATCATTTTTGACAATAAACTTCCTCGGTTTTCCCCGGAAGCATGTCGATATGTCGAATCTCCAAATTTGATATTTCCATACTCTACTTGCAGCAACTAGTTTAATTGACTTGTGGAGAATTTCGGCGATGGAACCCTGCGGAAAATGAACTTAGAAAAAACTTCATTAGAAAATCATGACTAAATCATCTCTAATCATATAAAATCTAAGAAAACTAATGATAATAAGCCACAAGGTGTAAGATGTGATTTGGCGACAAGCAATGGAATTATGATGTGAAATGAGTGTAAAAGTGTTGGAATTTATGTTATGAATGGCGGTAATATATAGTGGAAAATTGGTCATATTTGAGGCCCAACGTTCATCTAGAAAAAGGCAAGGCAAGGCTGAAAACCACTGTTAAAACCCAACAAAACCATGCCACCAATAGCAAGAGAAACAAATACCAACCTACATAAGTTATGCATGTCCAACCCAGCTAGAAAATCACACATGCAATATGTTACTTGCAAGTATTCATGTTGAAGTTTCTAGATCATGCTCTTCCTTGCTTGATATTTTCTCTCTTTTTCTTTCCTTTTCCTTCCTTTACTTTCTTCCCTCTTTCTTGGCACAATGTTAAATTTCTCCAAGAAAACTCTAAGTATCCAAGAGTATGAGAGAGCTCCAAAATTGAACTGAAAAAAGGTACCAACTGATCTTGAGAGTCATTTTTATCAATGAGGCCTCTAATTCTTCATTTTCCATTATTCTCCTTCATTTTCCTCCTCACATGCAACCTGTGACCTTTTACCTTCCTTTTCTCCTAATTACCTTTATTTTCATAAATAAATGTGCCAAAAATACCTTTTGCCTCTTTAATGCCTTAGCCATTTCCTTTGCCAATTTTCCTTAGCAATAACCAAATATCCAATGATGCCCACTAAGATATCTTTGCCCAACATTCAACTTGGAATAATTGTCCCTGAACCGTGGTCTAATTTTTTTCCTTTATTAACTTTTATTGCATGATCTTTTTCCCGAGTCTGTTAAAGAACCCTCCCCCTTGGGGGAAACCGTCCGCAGTGTTAAACCACACCTACACCTTAGCAAAACCGTTGAAAATTAAACATACTTGTCATTGAACTTTATAACTTAGCTCAATTCAGTATTTACAATGAGTGACTTGTTAAAAAGAAAAAACCATGATAACACGACCATATAACATCCATACCGCTTATTGGAACTTTATAAATTAACTCATGGCTATATTTTCATCCATATACATAAGTACATATACCAAAACATCACCAAAACATATGCCAAACATATATCAAAGTCCAAACCAAAACTTCTTTGCCTCAACTGGAAAACAATGAAGGATACATGGCCCACATCTGATTAGACATCTCCCATGTAGCCTCATCAGGCCGAAAGTGCTTCCATTGCACTTTAACTTGTTCGTTGGCTTTGTTCCTTAGCATGAGCTACTTTCGCTACAATATGCACTGAGGTTCCGGCTGGAATTCTCCTTCTTTTTCCACCTGCAATAAAAACCAATCAATAACTTGATCAACATCCTTTATATACCTTTTAAGTAATGAAACATGAAACACATCATGGACTTTCATTGTTGGAGGTAGTGCAAGTTGATAGGCCACTAGTCCAATCCTCTCAAGGATCTCAAAAGGCATGCAATATCGTGGTGCCAACATGCCACATGAGCTGATCCTCAAGGAGATATTCTTGGGCTTGATGTGTAAATAAACATGCTCCCCAACCTGAAACTCCTTAAATACCCTCTACTAATTTGCATAAATCTTATGTTTGTCATGTGATGCCTTTATATTCTTCTTTATAATCTTCATTTCCATCTCCATGTCCGGTCCAATCAACACCCTGTTAACTGGATCACTCCAACTGATGGGAGTATTAAAACTCCTCCCATAAAGTGCCTTGAAGGGACTCATAAACAATGACTCTTGATACCCATTGTTGTATGCAAACTCAACGAATGGTAAATACTCTTCCCATTTCCGAGGTTGATGCATCACATACATCCTCAACATGTCCTCCAAGATCCTGTTGACCCTCTCAGTCTTTCCATCTGTCTACGGATGATAAGTTGTGGTGAAGGCCAACTTTGTGCCCAAACCTGCAAATAATTCCTTCCAAAACTTGGAAGTGAACTTTGCATCCCTGTCTGACACAATATTCTTTGGAACACCATGCAATCTGACTATGTCTCTAATGAACACATGTGCTACATCACTAGCTAAATAGGTATTTTTCACTAGAATGAAGTGTGCAACCTTTTTCAACCTATCCAAAACAACCATGATAGAATCATGTTGTTTCACTCTCCTAAGAAAACCTATAATAAAGTCCATGGAAATGACTTCTCATTTCCATTATGGAATCGCTATAGGTTGTAGTAGTCCACTTTGATGCTTACATTCCACCTTTACCTGCTGACAATCGAAACAACTAGCTACAAACTATGCCACATCCTTCCTCATATTTGGCCAATAATAGAACCTCTTCATTGCAGTCAATGTCTTCTATAGCCTGGGTGACCTGAATATGGTTTTTCATGAAAATCCCTCAAGATCACCTTCTTGAGCTCACTACTTTCCAAGACATATATCTTGTCCCAAAATCTAACCAATCCATCTGCTATGAGACAATGGTCCACATCCTGTACACTTGTACCTGTACATGTACTTGTACTTGTACCTATACATGTAATTGTACCTGTACATGTTGTTGGGCCGGAATTAAGGTATGTTTTCACCCGATGATTACTTTGAATTGTGATACATTTTTAGGAATTATTCCTCATCTTAACAATAAAGAAAAAGAAGATTTATGAAAATTAGGACAATTGGGCTAACGACAAAAGGAACATTTTATAACAGGAATTTGACTTATTATATCTCTATGTACAGGAAAGCAGAGAAACCGAACCAATGATTAACAAAAGACAACTGACAGACAGAGACTCACGAAATCTCAGTAACTCCCAGAAACTGACAGAAGGCAGAATGATAGATCCAAGCTCAAGAACCCAAACGACAACCATGAGCAGTGGGCTATCATTTGGAAAATACCATCCCACTACGTGAAAATTCCTTTAAAAGGACCAAGGATGAACTAGATAGGGGAGTTGAATATGAATTTCCTTCTGTAATCAACGTATCAGGACAGAACTGTTTAGTTGTATCCCTGTGTTATCCTTCAATTTAATAAAGAGTCTCGATGTTTTGAAAATTCATCTTTTGAGTTTTGCATTGCATTAGAACTTATGGTGATTTGGGCCCAGCCCCTGGGAGTTTCCTCGCCAATTTCTGTGTTGTGCGTTAGTTACAGAATTGATGTCCAGTTACCTGATGCAGTTTGTGAATTACCTTTCCACTCGATAAAATATAAACGCATGACGTTACAGTTCTCTTTCATCACAACAGTTTGGCATTCGTGCTTTCTGTTTTGTAGTAATGCTTTATCACTGTTAGATGTTTCCATTTTCTTCTAACACCTTTATAGTTTCTTTATGAATCTTAGAGTAATTACTGTGCAATGTTATCTATTTCTAAGAATTAGATCATTCCCTCAGTACAATAAGACGTCCAATTGTTGATTAATTATAGAAAGATGTCAATTAGTTAGTTTGCAAAGAGAATTTAATTGAAAAAATTATATAAGTAATTGTTGTTCAATTCATTCCAATTGTTGTTCAATTCATTCAGGGTGTTGTTCAATTCATCATTATATGTTCAATCATAGGTTTCTCTCCTTCTGAGCTAGACATAGTAGTTAGTTGCATTATACCATTTAACTTCTCTTGGAGTTGATTGAACTTCTAGAATTAGATCATCCTTTTCATAAGAAATATAGAGTAACTATTGTTCGATCTCACTTGCATATACTATGCTTACACTCTTGAAATAATAAGTCTTACCCTAGGTTGACAAATGAATGAGGAGCTTAGAGGTTGCCTATAATAAGCCACCTTTGTGAATCGACACTTGTACATGTACTTGTACCTGTACCTATACATGTAATTGTACCTGTACCTGTACATGTACTTGTACCTGTACCCTACTAGAATATGTGCCTAAGATCCATATATATAACATCCTATTGACTTGCCTGCAAGATCCTGTCCTATAAATATATACCATAAGAGCTCATGGCTGCAATGTGATTTACATGTATCCTCCTGCTAAGGGAGTCTGTGAACTCGTTCTCTTTACCTTTGATGTACTTGATCTCAAATTAAAACTTGTTTATCGTAGCCAACCATCTAGCTTACCTGTTATTTTGATTCGGCTGGTCAAACAAGTACCTCAACCCACTATGATGGCCCATCATTAAAAACCTCATGCCCAGAACATAGTGCCTCTGCATCTTCAAAACACACTATTCATCATGCACATAAATGTAGTTGAATCATTATTCAAACCGAATGGAACTACAACAAACTTGTAATGCCCATACCTGGTCCTGAATGTGGTCTTGTAGATGTCCTCTTCTTTGATGCGTACTTGATGGCATCTCGATCTGAAGTCGATATTAGAGAACATTGTTGCTCCCTTAATATGATCAAACAAATCATCAATCCTCGGTAATGGTTACTTGTTCTTGATGGTCACTTTTTTCAACTTCCTTTAATCAATACACAATCTCAGAGTTCCATCCTTATTCTTCACTAACAACACTTGTGTGCTCTAAGGTGATACACTTGGCCTAATGTATCCCTTATCAAGCATCTCTTTCAGTTGCAACTTCAACTCTACCAACTTAGGTGTGCTCATCTTGTAAGGTTCCTTTGATGCTAGTGTTTACCCTGGAACCAAATCGATAGAAAATTCTACCTCCCTATGAGGTTGCAACTCTGAAATATCAGCTGGAAACACATACTGAAATTGTTGTAGAACTGGATACCTACTCAAAACATTTGCATCCTCAACTTCATTACCTTTGTCACTTGATATATAAACCATAAATAGCACACACCCTTTCCTTTGACTGCGCTTGGATTTCATAACTATCACCATCCTAACTGATGTGGCTTTCTTCTTTCCCTATAAGACTCTTGGTTCCCCATTGTCATCCAAGCACTTAATGGCTTTGTCATAAAAATCTATCTTGGTGTTGTGATGGTATAGCTAGTCGATACCAATAACATGTTATATGATCCCAATGAAAATATGTTCAAGTGCACGGTTTTAGGCATACCATTTAACTCAAATGCACAAGATCTTACCCAATGGCGAAATTTTTTCTTCGTACCTATAGCCAACTGAACTAACCAAGATTTTGCATGCATTTATTTTCTCAAACCACACTTATCCACCAGGTCAGGATTAATATAACTATCATTAGATACAGGATCAATAAAAATAGAAACAACTTGATCACAAATCTTACCATCCATCTCAGTGATAGAAGCTTGATGATTTGCCTACCTATTTTCCACAATTGCATAAATCTAAGGAATACTATGACCAAAATCCCCAACTACCTACGCCTCCTGAGCACTATATATTTGGGGTCTACCACCCTGATAGTACGAACAACAAACCATCATAATTAATCCATTAACACAGAGTTTTGATGAAGGAGTTCACCCCTCGTGGGCTACATCTCCTTGGTCCAGATTTCATGGCTTGGGCCTCTATATTAGCTCAGTAGTTCAAAAATATGCATCAAATTCTCCTAAAACATACTCCAATGAGTCCAAAATGTCAAAATCTATCATAAATGACTATTCATTCACACCATTTGGCGTTCAGCTAATCTAGGCATGGCCTTCCTTCTTGGTGGCCCTAGGCCTCAAAATTATTCAAAGTGACAAAAACACCTGTAGAATTTCTCCTCTACCTCTGCAACATATTCCAATGTGTTCATAGCATGCCAATCTACTAGGAATGACTCTTCCCGAGCCAAAATTGGTCGAAAATTTCTCAAGATATGGTCAAAAAAAAATTTCCTTATATTCCTCCTCCAAATCTTGAGAAGACTCCAGATAACTCCGCCAAACATGGAAATTCCACCGAATTTAGGGGCGCCTCCTAAAAATATTATATTTTAAGCTCTTAGTTTAAATTAATAAACAATAGATTAGATGGATAAGCATAGTTTAATGTACACTAAGCACAGTTATATAAAAACAGCTTAATTAGCACTTAATCGTGGTTGAATGGTTAATAAACCCGCATTATCACTTAATCTTCGCGTGCATTTTTGTTGGCTCCCGCCGTGGGTTTTGGTGGAGAGGAAATATGGGAGGAGGGTTGGCCCACAGGGCTAGTCCCCCCAAACCCGTCGTCAGAGTATGCATAAAATTTAAAAATAGATTGTGGGTGTGGAGGCTTAACAAGCCTCACCCCGTGGTCCCAAGGTTTATTACAGCACCCCGAAAATGTTTTATCTTTAAAGAGCTTGAAATTTTAATCTAAATGAATAAAAACTACTAATCGCAATCAAACTTACCAAACTTTCTTACTTGAACAACCAAATATTGGAGCAACCCCACCATAGTCGATGTGTGGCTCTTCACTCATGTCTTACTGTACACTCTCTACCCTCTAATTTCCCTGCAACTAAGATCACACAAAAACTTGTGAAAGAAGCTTTGCTCTAATCCCTTTAGCACCTCCCCGACAAGGATGCCAAAAATGTTGGGTAAATTATGTGTTATAATTCCAACATTAAATTACAATCTAGGTCGTAAGACTTAGAGGCATAAGCGCAGGTAACGCAGGATCAGAGAATCTAACCTAAACTAGAGTAAGAAATCAAATTATTGTCTAAGTATGAAATCACAACTGAAGAAAAGAGGCTTATCAAACTAAATCCAAACCTTAATCACTACTCTGTTTAGATCATAACCTCACTAATTCAAATAGTAAAGCAAACAAACAACTAATCTTCAAGCTGCTCAAAAATTAAAATATCATAACCTAAGACATATTTTACCATAACTTAGGCATTTTGATTCAATACTTAAAAATAACTTGACTTGAAATCTACAACTCAAAACAAATAATTATATTATCTACTCTTGCTCAAAACAATTCAATTGCAACTAATCTAATTCTTGGGATCACACAAATCGATAAGCATTGAAACTTGTCTTAATCCTATCTAGTTTACACCTTCAATTCTACAAAGCTTGAAAACCAAAAGGAAACTTCAATTAATTATTCTATTAGAGAGCCTTCAATAAAACAAAAGAGAGATATCCTATTATCTATTCCAATGATGATCAAACCATAATTCAAATAAATATCATGCAAGAAATTGAAATGATTATGCTATGAATAGTTCTTAAACTATCAATTAATCGATCCTTAAAGCTGCAATATATAATTAAAGCTAAAGACATCACTCACAAAACAAATTTGGAAACACTACCTTCAAATTTTATAAATGAAATGCATAACCTCTATATACTCCCACACTAAATATACTCAATGCGAAATCTTAAATTTGATTATGTACTTAACACATAAAACTCAATGCCATCATCATAACTTAGAAAACTTATAGTAATACTCACAGTGTTTCAATCATTTTCTCATTGTATTGGATCTACAAACAAAACACATTCAAAACTAAATTTATTTGAGCTTTTGAGAAATGAATTGTATGATATTTGAGTCGGATTTACAAAACAGAGTTTTGAGTACATAAACGAATTTGGATTTTACACGATAATTCTTTCAATAAAATTCACACTTTAAATATTAATCCTATGATCTAAATGAGCTATAGAACTTGTCTCCAGGTGGTGGTGGTCCCTTGCCACTCCTAGAGAAAGTTTTAAACTAAAACAATGCCTAAAAATGAATCAAAACCATTACACTTACAATGAATTCATGGTGAAACCAAATTGTATTAAGATTCAAATCATAAGTTCACTTACATACATTCTTTCAATTTTGTTTAAGGTAAAAATTAATCACATCAATCCTTTGTCTCTTTTTCACACCTTGTCTTCCCCCTCTCAAAGAACTAACAATACAGGCCATGGCTAAGCCATTTATATGATTTACAAGGTGAATCATTCATTTTCCTTAATTCTGGAAAATTTCATATTTTTAACAAATTGGGCTTAAAGATATTGGCATATCTCCCTAACCATGGTGAATTTTGGAAACCAGTTTGGAGGAAACCTAATTTGTTATATTTTCAAAACACAAATATCTCTTGGATTTGTCTCATTCACTTCCATATCCTCGGAAATCATGCCCGAAGTTGGTTGTTTGACTCTTTTTACAAGATTCTAGAATTATGGAAAAAAAGTGCCTTGTTATGAAACTGCCTTAAAGAGCCAGGTGTAAATTTTGAACCAAAGTGAATATTGAGAAACGATTTTGGTTATAGATAATGTGTTATATTGTTAAAAAATTCATTTTCTCATATTTTCTAGATTCACCTCCAATTGCACGCAGATCGAGGTCAAACTTGGAAATTTAAAAACTGTGTGAATTTTGAGCAGAGTTGTTGATTTTATTCTAGAGACCCACATGTGCGACCTGGGTGCAATCCAAATCATGGGAAGGTGTAGAACATCATTTTTGACAATAAACTTCCTCGGTTTTCCCCGGAAGCATGTCGAGATGTCGAATCTCCAAATTTGATATTTCCATACTCTACTTGCAGCAACTAGTTTAATTGACTTGTGGAGAATTTCGGCGATGGAACCCTGCGGAAAATGAACTTAGAAAAAACTTCATTAGAAAATCATGACTAAATCATCTCTAATCATATAAAAGCTAAGAAAACTAATGATAATAAGCCACAAGGTGTAAGATGTGATTTGGCGACAAGCAATGGAATTATGATGTGAAATGAGTGTAAAAGTGTTGGAATTTATGTTATGAATGGCGGTAATATATAGTGGAAAATTGGTCATATTTGAGGCCCAACGTTCATCTAGAAAAAGGCAAGGCAAGGCTGAAAACCACTGTTAAAACCCAACAAAACCATGCCACCAATAGCAAGAGAAACAAATACCAACCTACATAAGTTATGCATGTCCAACCCAGCTAGAAAATCACACATGCAATATGTTACTTGCAAGTATTCATGTTGAAGTTTCTAGATCATGCTCTTCCTTGCTTGATATTTTCTCTCTTTTTCTTTCCTTTTCCTTCCTTTACTTTCTTTCCTCTTTCTTGGCACAATGTTAAATTTCTCCAAGAAAACTCTAAGTATCCAAGAGTATGAGAGAGCTCCAAAATTGAACTCGGTGTGTACTTAACCGGGATTCGAGAGTCATTTTTATCAATGAGGCCTCCTAATTCTTCATTTTTCTGCATTATTCTCCTTCATTTTCCTCCTCACATGCAACCTGTGACCTTTTACCTTCCTTTTCTCCTAATTTCCTTTATTTTCATAAATAAATGGGCCAAATTTTTTTTTGCCTCTTTAATGCCTTAGTCATTTCCTTTTGCCAATTTTCCTTAGCCATAACCACATATCCAGTGATGCCCACTAGGATATCTTTGGCCAACATTCAACTTGTAATAAGTGTCCCTTAACCATGGTCTTATTTTTTACCTTTATTAACTTTTATTACATGATCTTTTTCCCGAGTCTCGTTAAAAGAACCCTCCCCCTTGGGAAACCGTCCGCGTGTTAAACCACACCTAATACTTTAGCAAAACCGTTGAAAATTAAACATACTTGCTGGTTGAACTTCATAACTTTAGCTCAATTCAAACATTTACAATGAGTGACTTGTTAAAAAGAAAACTATGATGAATACCTGCATCATATAGTATAAATATCCATACCGCTTACTGAACTCCTCTAAATTAACCTCATGGCGATATTTACATAGATATACATATGTACATATATAAAAAAATCCCCAAAACATATGTGAAACATATATCAAACATAAAACCAAAACTTCTTTGCCTCAATAAAAAATAATGAAGGATACATGGCCCGCATCTGATCTTTCATCTCCCATGTATCTTCATCGGTCCCAAAGTACTTCCACTGCACTCTAACTTTCTCAATGGCTCTATTCCTGAGCATGAGCTTCTTCTGCTACAATATGCACTGAGGTTCCAGATGGAATTATCCTTCTTGCTCCACTTGTAATACATACCAATCAATAACAGGATCAAAATCCTTTGTATACCTTTTAAGTAATGAAACATGAAACACATCATGGACTTTCACTATTGGAGGCAGTGCAAGTTGATAGGCCACTAGTCCAATCTTCTCAAGCATCTCAAAATTCCCACAATATTGTGGTGCCAACTTGGCACATGATATGATCCTCAAGGAACTCTTCTTGGGCTCGATGCAAATATAAACCTACTCCCAAACTTGAAACTCCTTAAATACCCTCTACTAATTTGCATAAATCTTATGTTTGTCATGTGATGCCTTTATATTTTTTATAACCTTCATTTCCATCTCCATGTCCGGTCCAATCAACACCCTGTTAACTAGATCACTCCAACCGATGGGAGTATTACAACTTTTCCCATACAGTGCCTCGAAGGGACTCATCCCCAATGACTCATGATACCCAATGTTGCATGAAAACTCAACCAATGGTAGATACTATTACCACTTTCATTGTTGATGCGTCACATACATCCTCAACATGTCCTCCAAGATCCTATTGACTGTCTCAATTCTTCCATCCGTTCACGGATGACAATTTGTGGTGAAGGCCAACTTGTGCCCAAACCTTCGCAACAATTCCTTCCAAAAACTGGGAAGGAACTTTGCATCCTCGTCTCTGTTACTAATATTCCTTGGAACACCATGCAATCTGACCACATCTCTGATGAACACCTTTGCTACATCGTTGGTTGAATACTTAGTCTTCATCGGAATGAAGTGTGCAACCTTTTTCAACCTATCCAAAACAACCATGATAGAATCATGTTGTTTCACTCTCCTCAGAAAACCTATAATAAAGTCCATGGAAATGACTTCTCATTTCCATTATGGAATCGCTATAGGTTGTAGTAGTCCACTTTGATGCTTACATTCCACCTTTACCTGCTGACAATCAAAACAACTAGCTACAAACTATGCCACATCCTTCCTCATATTTGGCCAATAATAGAACCTCTTCATTGCAGTCAATGTCTTCTATAGCCTGGGTGACCTGAATATGGTTTTTCATGAAAATCCCTCAAGATCACCTTCTTGAGCTCACTACTTTCCAAGACATATATCTTGTCCCAAAATCTAACCAATCCATCTGCTATGAGACAATGGTCCACATCTTGTACACTTGTACCTGTACATGTACTTGTACTTGTACCTATACATGTAATTGTACCTGTACATGTTGTTGGGCCGGAATTAAGGTATGTTTTCACCCTATGATTACTTTTAATTGTGATACATTTTTAGGAATTATTCCTCATCTTAACAATAAAGAAAAAGAATATTTATGAAAATCAGGACAATTGGGCTAACGACAAAAGGAACATTTTATAACAGGAGTTTGACTTATTATATCTCTATGTACAGGAAAGCAAAGAAACCAAACCGACTATTAACAAAAGACAGCTGACAGACAGAGACTCACGAAATCTCAGTAACTCCCAGAAACTGACAGAAGGCAGAATGATAGATCCAAGCTCAAGAACCCAAACGACAACCATGAGCAGTGGGCTGTCGTTTGGAAAATACCATCCCACTACGTGAAAATTCCTTTAAAAGGACCAAGGATGAACTAGACAGGGGAGTTGAATAGGAATTTCCTTCTGTAATCAACGTATCAGGATAGAACTGTTTAGTTGTATCCCTGTGTTACCTTCAATTTAATAAAGAGTCTTGATGTTTTGAAAAATCATCTTTCGAGTTTTGCATTGCATTAGAACTTATGGTGGTTTGGGCCCAGCCCCTGAAAGTTTCCTCGCCAATTTCTGTGTTGTGTGTTAGTTACAGAATTGATGTCCAGTTACCTGATGGAGTTTGTGAATTACCTTTCCACTTGATAAAATATAAACGCATGACGTTACAGTTCTCTTTCATCAGAACAGTTTGGCATTCGTGCTTTCTGTTTTGTAGTAATGCTTTATCACTGTTAGATGTTTCCATTTTCTTCTAAAACCTTTATAGTTGCTTTATGAATCTTAGAGTAATTACTATGCAATTTTATCTATTTATAAGAATTAGATCATTCCCTCAGTACAATAAGACGTCCAATTGTTGATTAATTATAGAAATATGTCAATTAGTTAGTTTGCAAAGAGAATTTAATTGCAAAAATTATATAAGTAATTGTTGTTCAATTAATTTAGGTTGCTGTTCAATTCATTCCAATTGTTGTTCAATTCATTCAGGTTGTTGTTCAATTCATCATTATCTGTTCAATCATAGGTTTATCTCCTTCTGAGCTAGACATAGTAGTTAGTTGCATTATACCATTTAACTTCTCTTTGAGTTGATTGAACTTCTAGAATTAGATCATCCTTTTCATAAGAAATATAGAGTAACTATTGTTCGATCTCACTTGCATATACTATGCTTACACTCTTTAAATAATAAGTCTTACCCTAGGTTGACAAATGAATGAGGAGCTTAGAGGTTGCCTATAATAAGCCACCTTTGTGAACCGACACTTGTACATGTACTTGTACCTGTACCTATACATGTAATTGTACCTGTACCTGTACATGTACTTGTACATGTACCCTACTAGAATATGTGCCTAATATCCATATATATAACATCCTATTGACTTGCCTGCAAGATCTTGTCCTCTAAATATATACCATAAGAGCTCATGGTTGCAATGTGATTTACAAGTATCCTCCTGCTAAGGGAGTCTGTGACCTCGTTCTCTTTACCTTTGATGTACTTGATCTCAAAATAAAACTTGTTTATCATAGCCAACCATCTAGCTTACCTGTCATTCTGATTCGGCTGGTCAAACAAGTACCTCAACCCACTATGATGGCCCATCATTAAAAACCTCATGCCCAGAACATAGTGCCTCTGCATCTTCAAAACACACTATTCATCATGCACATAAATGTAGTTGAATCATTATTCAAACCGAATGGAACTACAACAAACTTGTAATGCCCATACCTGGTCCTGAATGTGTTCTTGTAGATGTCCTCTTCTTTGATGTGTACCTAATGGTATCTCGATCTGAATTCGATATTATAGAACACTGTTGCTCCCTTAATATGATCAAACAAATCATAAATCCTCGGTAATGGTTACTTGTTCTTGATGGTCACTTTTTTCAACTTCCTTTAATCAATACACAATCTCAGAGTTCCATCCTTATTCTTCACTAACAATACTGGTGTGCTCTAAGGTGATACACTTGGCCTAATGTATCCCTTATCAAGCATCTCTTTCAGTTGCAACTTCAACTCTACCAACTTAGGTGTGCTCATCTTGTAAGGTTCCTTTGATGCTAGTGTTTACCCTAGAACCAAATCAATAGAAAATTCTACCTCCCTATGAGGTTGCAACTCTGAAATATCAGCTGGAAACACATACTGAAATTGTTGTAGAATTGGATACCTACTCAAAAAATTTGCATCCTCAACTTCATTACCTTTGTCACTTGATATATGAACCATAAATAGCACACACCCTTTCCTTTGACTGCGCTTGGATTTCATAACTATCACCATCCTAACTGATGTGGCTTTCTTCTTTCCCTATAAGACTCTTGGTTCCCCATTGTCATCCAAGCACTTAATGGCTTTGTCATAAAAATCTATCTTGGTGCTGTGATGGTATAGCTAGTCGATACCAATAACATTTTATATGATCCCAATGAAAATATGTTCAAGTGCACGGTTTTAGGCATACCATTTAACTCAAATGCACAAGATCTTACCCAATGGTGAAATTTTTTCTTCGTACCTGTAGCCAACTGAACTAACCAAGATTTTGCGTGCATTTATTTTCTCAAACCACACTTATCCACCAAGTCAGGATTAATATAACTATCATTAGATACAGGATCAATAAAAATAAAAACAACTTGATCACAAATCTTACCATCCATCTCAGTGATAGAAGCTTGATGATTTGCCTACCTATTTTCCACAATTGCATAAATCTGAGGAATACTATGACCAAAATCCTCAACTACCTACGCCTCCTGAGCACTATATATCTGGGGTCTACCACCCTGATAGTACGAACAACAAACCATCATAATTAATCCATTAACACAGAGTTTTGATGAAGGAGTTCACCCCTCG
The DNA here is from genome assembly GCA_034641835.2 of Pinus albicaulis. Classification (NCBI taxonomy): domain Eukaryota; kingdom Viridiplantae; phylum Streptophyta; class Pinopsida; order Pinales; family Pinaceae; genus Pinus; species Pinus albicaulis. The sequence continues at coordinate 911,984,635 of CM076576.1, read as the reverse complement.
TGGGCTACATCTCCTTGGTCCATATTTCATGGCTTGGGCCTCTATATTAGCTCAATAGTTCAAAAATATGCATCAAATGCTCCTAAAACATACTCCAATGAGTCCAAAATGTCAAAATCTATCATAAATGACTATTCATTCACTCCATTTGGCGTTCAGCTAATCTAGGCATGGCCTTCCTTCCTGGTGGCCCTAGGCCTCAAAATTATTCAAAGTGACAAAAACACCTGTAGAATTTCTCCTCTACCTCTGCAACCTATTCCAATGTGTTCATAGCATGCCAATCTACTAGGAATGACTCTTCCCAAGCCAAAATTGGTCGAAAATTTCTCAAGATATGGTCAAAAAAAAATTTCCTTATATTCCTCCTCCAAATCTTGAGAAGACTCCAGATAACTCCGCCAAACATGGAAATTCCACCGAATTTAGGGGCGCCTCCTAAAAATATGATATTTTAAGCTCTTATTTTAAATTAATAAACAATATATTAGATGGATAAGCATAGTTTAATGCACACTAAGCAAAGTTATATAAAAACAGCTTAATTAGCACTTAATCGTGGTTGAATGGTTAATAAACCCGGATTATCACTTAATCTTCGCACGCATTTTTGTTGGCTCCCGCCGTGGGTTTTGGTGGAGAGGACATATGGGAGGAGGGTTGGCCCACAGGGCTAGTCCCCCCAAACCCGTCGTCAGAGTATGCATAAAATTTAAAAATAGATTGTGGGTGTGGAGGCTTAACAAGCCTCACCTCGTGGTCCGTTGGTAAAGTCATGGAGTTAGGAGGGGAAGGTCACGGGTTTGACCAGCCCTCCACCCATCCTATATACAAGTTTTGTTATGTGATATAACATTACCCATCTCCAAAGTTATGAACTTTGGGTTATATATATACACCATCGCATATGATATGTGCTCCAAACCTTAATGCCACCATTTGATTAATCAAACCTCGGACTTTCGATAATTCGGATTTGAATGTGGAAATGAACCATGCGGGCTTTTCAATCGAACTTTGATATATATGCCATATGTAAAAACTTTGGAATATAATATATTTTCCAACCCATATAACATATGCGCCTCCCATGGTATAAACCTTAATTAAATAAATAATTCAGATTTCATATATGCGCTCCATAAAATTTATTCAACCTTAATAAAATGCACCCATGACTTAAAATTTGACCACCATATCATATGAAATTCGAACCTGACCTTGGAGATGGGGTTCACAAGGAGGGACACGTGGCGGTCCCTGGTTGGGTTGTCCTCCCAAATAAAAAAAAATCAAATTCAACCTCAGGAGAAAATCCTTAAAAAAATTTCACTTTCAAAACAAACTGGTGAATCTAGTTGTGACACTTGTCACAGTGAAACTAGGAAAAAACTGAAGAATATTCCCTACATGCTGACTGGGCTACCATGTCATCAATTTGTCACTGTTCTGCAATTAAAAAAAAAATGCCTGTTCTAAACAGTGGTCAGCAGGTTATAACTTCTTCTTCCGAACTCGGTTTTCGACGAAACAAGTTGCGTTGGATTCCTGGAAATGGGCTGATAACCACTGTTATGTTTTCAATCAATTCTGAGCACTTTCATTTTTGAGCTAAATATTGAGCCTCTGATCATTCCTCCCCGCTAGAAGCCTTTTGGACCCCAAGAACTCTCTAATTACTGATCATGTGGATGAGGGTATTGTTCCCTCACCCTTCCAATCTCTATCCACTGAAATTTTCCCAATTTCATCATTTGGAGCTTTTCACAAAAAGCTAAAATTTCCCTTGATTCTTGCAACCCTCTCTTGCTGTCATTGACACCATCATGCTGCAATTTCTTTGAATTTGCAGAGCAGCAAGCTATTCTTTCTGAAACCACCTTGTTCCTACCTTGGTCATTAATCAAAGGAAACTTAAAAACTATCTCACCTTGCACACTATCACCATGGTGATTTTTAGCTGATCTTGCTTTGTACTTGCGTCGACTCTTGACCAAGTATCTTCGCCATTTCCATGTACCTTTTGGAAACCAATAATAGGAATTTTTGGAATCCATGCCTTCTTTGCCAAGCCTCTTTGTCACTTTCTCTTTGACCTTTGCACTCTCTTGCACCAGCACCATATTTCTAGCACTGCTCAACACTGATGTTGATTGCTGCAAATTTTTTACATCTTGTTCAGCTCCTTTAAAAGGAAACCTGTTAAAATCCTGAAACATATCATTACAAGCATAAGCATATTTTTGAAAATTTTTATTCAAAACATATATTTTTTTGATCATAAACAATGTCAAATTCTGACTTGCATTCACTATCCTCTTCATTTTTTATGCATGTAAAAGATACAAACTTGTCTTCTTCTTATGCACTCTAACTATGTACCCAATACCATATTTAAACAAGTGATACTTATTATCATGATGATGAAATACTTCTTTCCTATCATACAGACAAGGACTTCCCAATATAATACCTGATATCTCAAGCGGCACCACATCAAGTTCAACTTCATCAATATAGTTTGGATTGATGGTGAACCTTAGTAAGCACTTCCTTGTAACCTGTAAGTTTGCATTCTTGCATATCCAACCCAAAGGATATGGTCTTGGATGTATAATATTTTCAAGGTCTAGCTACTTAACCAAGTCTTCATAAATCAAGTTAGCTTGTGACCCACTATCAAAAAGTGTATCAATCTTGGTATGTTTAGTGACAACTCTAATATGGAAAAGTTCTATTCTTGTATCTTCATCATGAGTAACATTTGAAAAATTTGAAGAACTAGTGCTTGCAATATGTTTACCTTTCAAACCCATGGCTGTAATTTTTGTCTCATCTCCTTATTCTGACCCTAAGTTATGTTCAACTATAGCAACGATTTTCCCCTTTTCCTTGGCTTTCAGTTTGTTTGGCTTCAATTCTAGATGAAGTTGCCAACAATGGTCTTCATCATGTCTAGTATTTGAACAGTTTTTGCATGTGATTTTTTCCTTCTCTCTTTTTAAAGAGCTATTTATTTTTCCTCTTCCATAAAAATTTCCCTTTCCTTTTCCCTCACTTTCACTTTTCTCATCCATTTTGTGTTTCCCTCTTGCCTCTAAGTGTGTGGCTTGAACACAAACTTCATCTATGTTTGTGGGATTAAACATGAGTATAGTGTGCCTAAGGTAATTGTGAAAACCCCCAGCATACTTTAACAAATTTTATTGATAATATAAATTAATACCCAAAATTAGAGCTATTCTCCTAAACTTATGAGTATAATCTTGCACACTTTTCCCTTTCAACTATATAAAATTTTGCCAATCCATAATTTTCTTTTTCATGTAAGCTAAGGGATAGAATTCCCTTTTAATGGCAGCAATAAAACTTGACCAAGACATAGAGATCTTACTGTATTTTTTTATCTCTTCTTGAGTCCTTGCTTCCCACCATACAAGTGCAGATCCTTCCATCCTCAAAGAAGCCAATTGAATATTTGTGTCATCTTCATGAAGGTTTTGTATCCTACAGTACACCTCCAATTGACGTATCCAATTGTCCATTATTTCTGCATTTATCTTGCCATTATACATTGGAAGCTCAAATTTGACATCTAGTTTGAGTAAGGGTGTCTTTCCTTTTGTGGTCTTTGAATGATCGTGGGTGTAACTCGTTTTTTTGGTGGAAGTGGAATATGATGTTGATGGAGATGATGAGGATGATGAATATGGTGGAGATGGGGGTGGCTTTCCTCCACTACTATTTGAACTCTTCTCTTCATCCTTCTTATCATCTGAAGTTCCTTCTCCATGTGGAGGCTTATAGCCTTCTCCTGCCATCCCAACAGTAAATGCATCAAACATAATTTTAACAATCCTCTTTATGTCATTGAAGTCTCTCTCGACGTCATCCTCTTCTGAATGACCTTGAGTCTCTCCAACACCTAACATGATGGCTATGGATTCAAGCTCAACTTTTGATGTTTGTACCTCTTCAATCAACTCAGCTTATTGTACAATTTTTACCTCCTCAATCTCAGCTTCTTGAGACAAAACTTGAGGTGCTTCAAGTACAGCTATGAGTGGAACTTTGGGTGATAATGGTGCTCTTGTAGCTCTCCTTCTTCTGGTCCTAATCTCAAGACTTGCATCCAACAATTTCCCTTCACCTTTCTGTAACTTTAACCGTGTCAGCATCACAAATTTGCAACCACTAAACTTGCACAAAACTCAAGAAACTATCAAGCAAATAACCTTTCCTTTCAACCAAATCTCTTCAACCAGGATCTGATACCAACTTGATCTGATTATAAATGTTAGTTTTTTTGTGCTAATTTCAACCTCATATATAAAATTTACTTGTTGATCTTATGCTTGATGTACATGTTTCCTTATTGCTTATGTGTGTCAAACAAGTAATTTAACCGAGTTTTTATGAGTGAATTCAAGAGCATAAAGTATGAAATTAAAATGATCAATAGCAGAAACATGAATAAAAATAGACCATCATAATTGATCCATCAACACATAGTTTTAATGAAGGATTTCACCCCTCAACTACATCTCCTTGGTCCAGCTTCCATGGCTTGGGCCTTTGTATTAGCTGAATAGTGCAAAATTTTCTGTTTACATGCATCAAATTATCCTGAAACATAATGTCAAAATCTATCATAAATGAATATTCATTCACTCCATTTGGCATTCAACTGATCTAGGCATGACCTTCCTTCCTGGCGGCCCTGGGCTTCAAAATTCTTCAAAGTGACAAAAACACATGTATAATTTCTCCTTTGCCTCTGCAACCTATTCCAATGTGTTTAAAGCATGCAAATATGCTAGGAATGACTATTCGTGAGCCAAAATTGGTCGAAAATTTATCAAGATATGGTCAAAAAAAAATTTCCCTAGATTCCTCCTCCAAATCTGGAGAAGACTCTAGATAACTCCACCAAACCTGGAAATTCCACCAAATTTAGGGGCACCTCCTAAAACTCCGCCATTTTAAGCTATGAGTTTAAATTAATTAACAAAATATTAGAGGGATAAGCATAGTTTAATGTGCACTAAGCACAGTTATATAAAACTAGCCTAATTAGTGCTTAATCATGGTTGAATGGTTAATAAACTCGAATTATCACTTAATCTCCACGCGAATTTTTGTTGGCTCCCACTGTGGGTTCTGGTGGAGATGACGTATGGGAGGCGGGATGGCCCCCTCCAAACCCACCATCGGAGTAGCATACAGTTTAAATAGATTTTGGGTGTAGAGGCGTAACAAGCCCTGCCTCGTGGTCCATTGGTAAAGTCGTAGAGTTAGGAAGGGGAGGTCACAGGTTCGACCCGCCCTCTGCCCATCCTATATACAAGTTTTTTCATGCGATATAACATTACCCATCTCCAAATTTATGAACTTTGGGTTATATATATACGCCATCACATATGATATGCGCTCCAAACCTTAATGCCATCATTTGATTAATCGAACCTCATACTTTAGAATAATGTGGATTTGAATGAGCAATCGAACCATGCATACTTTGCAATTGAATTTTGATATACATACCATATGTAAAACATTTGGAATATAATATATTCGCTAGCCCATATAACATATGTGCCTCCGATGGTATAAACCTTGGTTAAATAAATAATTCGGATTTCATATATACACTCCATAAAATTAATTCAACCTTAATAAAGTGCACCCATGCCTTAAAATTAGACGACCATATCATATGAAATTTGAACCTAACCTTGGAGAGGGGGTCCACCAGGGGGGACACGTGGTGGTCCCTAGTTGGGCTATCCTCCCACATAAAAAAAAAAATCGAATTCAACATTAGGAGAAGATCCTTAAAAAAAAATCACTTTCAAACCTAACTGGTGAATCCAGTTGTGACACTTGTCACAGTGCCAATGGGAAAAAACTAAATAATATTCCCTGCATGCTAATTGGGCTTCCATTTCATCAACATGTCACTGTTATGCAATTTTTAAAAAAAATTGCTTGTTCTGAACGGTGGTCAGCAGGCTATAACTTCTTCATCCGAACTCGGTTTTTGACGAAACAAGTTGCGTTGGATTCCTAGCAACGGGTCGGTCGTTGTCGTTCAGTTTAAAATAAATTCTAAGCACTTCCATTTTTTAGCTAAATACTGAGCCTCTAATCACATCTTCCCACCAAATGTTTTCTTTACCTTTGAGACTGAATGTGGTTATTTTTTCCTTCATATTTTCTGAATAATCATGCAATCTAAATAAATTACTCATACTAAGAAACCATGCCTCTGCATCTTGTTCTTTCTTCATCTCTCTGTCAAAGGTAGGTGGATTTGATTTCTTAAACTCATATAGAAAATACCCAATGTCACTCCTCCTGTAAGGATGATAGCGATGAAAATCATGCTGCCTATCTAAACCAGAACTAGAATGGTACATGTGTCTGTCACCTCTCCTCTCCGGAGTGTCCAAGAATCTACCATCTTTAATCGTGTCATCTCTACTCGACATGCAACCACCGGGAGACCTACTTCCATATGCACCATTAGATCCATCCTCCTGTCCATAAATGATCCGAAGCGGCCCCTGTCACTGCAAATTTGACAAACTCTGAAGGATTTTCACATTCACTTCTACTTATTTTTCTTGTGCTTGTATGATTCTATCATTGTCCACCTTACAACTCCTTATCTCTTCCTTCAAAGATCTCAATGTATCAGCTAAATCAGATGAGTGCCCAACACCATGCTGCTCATCAGATTCATAAGGATAATATTTGTAGTCTACCATCTTGCTATCGATCTTTGATTTCTTCCTGTAAGGCATCTCATGTCAGCTTAAACCAAATCACAATAAACCAATGTACCTTAGCATAATTTGGGGAGGATATCTCATCTGCAATATCAACCAAACAACGTAATACATGTATAAACATAATCATGATAGCATATAGACTTATAACACATGGTATATCAGTGCATAAACATCAATATAATTAGAGTCCAGTCATAAATGAATGACCAAGCCAACTACACACCATGACCTCATGCATGACAACCTCAACCATACCACTGCAAACTTGACCACATGTAAAAACCTGACATGTATAACTAGTCATATGCTCATGACAAAACATTTACAATGACACAATCAACCCTTCCATGGCGACACCGCTGCCACCATGAAAAATGCCATGTGGATGCAACCAATGCATAGACCATAACATGAGGAACACATACACAACCAACATGAATGCATGACGATGAAAATCTTGGCAACATCATACTTTTCCCAAGGAAAGTGCAACCATGCTCTGACACCACCTGTAATTTACACCTCCCCTCACACCTACCCAAGTAACCGACCAATCGGGGTAAACATGATATGAAGAGAAATTAATACAGACTCAACCTCCTTGGTGACTTTAAGGAAGTGGAATCAAAGTGGAAAACCATAACGCAGACCTATACCAACTACTATGGGACCCCTTGAGGCTATCCCAGTCATCCACCTGACTTGTCCCTAGGTCCCACTAAAATTTTATGAAGAAAACCCCTGAACTCTCCCACAAGCCTGCATGCCTACATCTGGGAGGCTCTGGATGCACCCACAAGCCTGCATCCTTGCATCCAGGGACTATTTTTAGTCGACTTGTGCCAGAATTTGTAGTATTTAAGGAAATTTTCAGCCCCAGAATTCCAGCCACTTCCCAGAACTTGTTGTAACTTCCGAAATCCATTAAATGTGTGATGAAAAGACTAATAAACCAAAAAATAACTCTAGCACTAGGCCTGACCATCCCCAACCAGGACTGAAATTCAGTCAAAGACTTAGCATCAATGAAATCTACAAGTCTAGGATACAAGACAGAGCATGAATGACTAAAAACTCTTGTGAAACATTGCAAGAAGGATCACCGCCCTCTTCCTTGAATAGATATGACACCAATTAGGTCTTGCATCCATCATTTTAACAATTACAAGTAAATATTGAAATAACCGTGAAATGAACTAGTCATTTGAACATGCTTATAACCAGCATAAAACCATGGAAATCATAGTGAGATAAAAGCCATTAAATACAAAAATTAATAGGTACAAAAGCAAGAGAACTTAGCTTCCATTAAACATAGGCAATAACTGACCAGGTTCGAGGATTCCACGTACCACTCGACCATCATACATGGCTGACCAAATCTCTCTTCATCCAGTCACCCCTATGCCATATTCCAAGAATGAATGTGGGATCTCATGGATAAACCAATCCAAACAAAACCAAGGGAATCCAGATGTTAAACCACCTCCACCCTCACCATAATGTGACCACACCAAAACCGGTGATCTAATCAAAAAATCGAACTGAACTTGGAATGCCATCTGGAATCCATCACTATCCTTGAGGAATATTCTGTCTCCCTGAATCTCAAGCTTTACTGCAATCCAATCCCAGATCACTAGGACCTAAACCGAGATACCCCCCTTAGGCTTTACCGTGTAACCCACCAAAACCAGTCAATGGATTCCTTGGCCTTTTGGAATGAACCTTGATACCACCTCCACTCCAGATTCCAAAATCCATCCGAGAATTCCAAAGCTCAAAACAGAGATCAAAATCCCAACACACCATGGCATCTAGAAAAAATCAAGGCAAGGTAAAGCTGAAAAACATTTTCAAAACTCGAAAAAACCATGCCACTGACAGCAAGAGAACCAAATACCAACATGCATAAGCCATGCATGTCCAAACCAGCTAGGAAATCACACATGCTATATGTTACCTACAAATATTTCTGCTGAAGATGATAGATCCTTCTCTTCCTTACTTGAACTTTTCTTTCATTTCCTTTCTATGTCCTTCCTTTTCTTGCTTTCCTCTTTTGGCACAACGTTGAATTGCTCCAAGAAAACTCTAAGTATCCAAGAGTATGAGAGAGCTCCAAAACTAAATTGACAAAAGGTACTAATTGATTCTCAAAAGCCTTTTTATCAATGAGGCCTCTAATTTCTTCATTTTCCATTATTTTCCTTCATTTTCCGCCTCACGTGCAACTTGTGACCTTTTACCTTCCTTTTCTCCTAAATTTCCTTTATTTTCATCAATAAATGTGCCAAAAATACTTTTTGCCTCTTTAATGTCTTAGCCATTGCCTTTGCCATTTTTTATTATCCATAACAACATATCCAGTGATGCCCACTAGGATATCTTTGCCCAACATTCAACTTGGAATAAATGTCCCTTAACCGTGGTCATATTTTTTTTCCTTTATTAACTTTTATTACATGATCTTTTTCCTGACTATGTTACATTATGACTGACGATGACATTAGGAACAAAACTGGAGCTAACCATAACATAAAACATGAACGCCATCACGCCCTTAATCTAAGTAGATGTGATAATTATACTCTGTGTCAGTAAAACTCAATTCTTGTTATCATTATTAAAATAATACGAATAATAATAAAGTTATAATTTAGTTAATTTTTATGATATTATTATTATTATTATTATTATAGGAATGTGAGATGTGTTATGAAATAAGGGTTTTGATGTCTATTATGGGGTGATGCCTATGGCATTTATTATCCATTTAATGTATATAAATACACTATTTTAAGTCTCATAATAACATTTAGGTAGAGGACATGTGAGTTAAATTTAGAATATAATTTAGGATTTTCAAAAGATATTTTATTTTGTATATAATATTTATTTAATTTATATTTAATAAATAGTATTTATTTAATAAATATTATTTTTAAATGTAATGTTAAATTTTAATGATTTTGAAAGTTCTTTAAAATAGAATAAATGGTAGAAAATATGTATGATGTTGCAATTGCATTAACATTGTACAAATGATAAATGATATGCTATGTAGTTGTATGGATTTTAAGAAGAAAAAAAAGTCTTTTGAATTATGGGTGATGTTGGAAATAATTTCTCTAGTTTTATTCTTCTATAGTGAAGCTCAATCTTGGGTCTCTGAGAGACTGGTGGCAAGGATTAGGGTTCAATTTCTTCTTTGATAATAGGCGGTCACATTATTCTGTAATAAAGTCAGGAGCAATAGCCATTGCAATGAGTATAATGGTAGGGTGGGTTCCCCTTCGAAACGCCCTCACTAGTAAATGTATTCAGGTTGAGGATAGTCAAGATCCTCAAGGAGGGTTCCCTGGCTCCTCACAAGTGCTTATTTTGGCAATAAATGGAAGATGAGTTTGTGAGGACACTATATCCCTAAGGCCTCTACAAACCCTATATTTTTCATACCCACAAAATGCCTGGAGGAACACAGAAAGCATATGAGAGATCACACTTTTATCTATAAATTAATTGGGACTTGGCCCACGGAATGGGAGTTGGAAAGTTGGATTCAAAAAACTTGGAAACCTAAAGGAGAAGTTGATGAGATTGGGGACAAAATGCTTCTTCATTATCATTTCTCTAATATGGAAGATAAAGCTCAAATTTTTTAGGGAGGGCCTTATTTCTACAACAATGTGGGGCTCTATATCCAACATTGGGAAGCTTGATTCAACCTAGATAAGGAGGAATTTTTGGCGGCACTGGTCTGGGTTAGGTTGTACTCTCTCCCAATTGACTTTTGGATACCATAAATACTATAACGAGTAGGACAGGCACTCGGACATTTTGTTAAAGTTTTTGAGGTGACTAAACAAAGAAATAATATGTCTTATGCTCAGTTATGTGTATATATGAACATCTCCCAACCACTGTTGGAATCCATAGAGTCATATTATCAGGGGGGAATCTGGAATCAACCAATTAATTAAAAACATGTTCCATTTGGATGTTTCCTGTTCCATGAGCATGGCCACTTGATTTGGGATTTTCTGATGCGATGAAAGGAGTAAGAAACAATGAATATTTTGGGATGATGGTTCTATTAAGGTCACCTCTAGGAGACGTAATCAGAATAACTAGAGCCCCCCAAATGTTAATTTGGTAGAAGACAATAACTCCTTCTCTTCTCTAGATTCCATGGAGGAAGACGTTAATAAAGTGGAGGAAACAGAGATGGTTGATAACTCGACAAAATTTTCCTACGACAAACAAGCCCAAAAGCAAAAATTGGAGGATGGGGCTATCGAACAAACTTACTTTGACTTTTTTTACTTACCAAGATTTGTAGAAGTCACCTCACTACTAAATCAAGACCCCAATGAACTCTCTTGGGAAGAACAAATTTTGGTTAGTATGGTGAATGAGTGGGTCGAACAAGATTTGGGGGAGTTAATGAAGGAACATCAGGAGAAATGTTATAATGCTTACATTAACCAGAAAACCAAATGTCGTCAATCCCTATAAACTACTTAAGGAGTTCGCTCTTTTTAAGCCTTCAAATAGAAAGGGAAAGAAATCCTCCTTAAGTACCACTCCAAAGATCTTAAAAAGGAAGGGAAAAGGCATAGGAAGGAAGCAATGCAAGCTATCTTAAAAAAAAAAAATTAGCAAATTCTAACCACATAACAACCTTTCCAAAGGTAATCCCACATCAACCTAATATTTCATAATGTAGTTGTTCTCATGGAACATTAGGGAGATCAATAGCAAATGGAAGCAACTCTATTTCAAATAAAGGATTAAGACGAAAAAATTTGTTATTGTTATTCCAGAAGAAACAAAAATAATGGGCAATATAATGGCTCAAATTGCAACCTAATGCTAGAAAGTTTTTCAATTAATGTCCGTTGAGGAGAGGGATAGTGTGGTGGGTTTACTTGTATGGTGGAACCCTAGTGAGGTAATATTTCAAGATTGGATGGCCAATACTACAGTTTTAAGTGGAAGGTTTCGATATGTAGAAACCAAAGAGTTTGTTTTATTAACATTAGTTTATGGTTTTTCTTCTGTTAGGGACAAAATCATTTTTTTGACGAAATTGTGGGCACTAAATAAATGGTCGAGGACTCCTTATGGATTTTCGATGCATACTTCAACCTTATCAGATCACTAGAGGAGAAAAAAAGAGGATTATGAAGGTTGTACCATGTATCAACCACCTTTGATGGATATATAGAGTAATTACAATTGGTGAACAATCAATAGTCTATTTACATGAAATAATTCTCATGGAGGTACACATCAAATAGCTAGTCGTTTGGATAGATTTATTCTTTCCGAAGGCATCTTACAAAAGTATATTTTTTTTTAAGATATAATTTTTCCATCCATGGGTTTAACCATTGGTCGATCTGACTAGATCTTGACTTGAAGGAAGTCCCCCTCAACTATATGTTCCAGTTTGAATGATTTTTGCTTTAGGCCCCTGGGTTGTTGACATTTTACACAAATGGTGGTTGGATATGGATATCAGAGCTAAGTTTAAAATTCATACCTTCCAGCTCAAGTTAAAGACATTGAATCTCAAAATAAAATAGTGGAAAAACCATTTTTTGGTAAAATGTTTAGGATAAGATAGAATTGGAAAGGAAAATGGCTAGGATAAAACAGCATATGATTCTTGAAGGTATATCTCTGAAGTTGGCAATAGAATAAGGAAACACTTTTCACAAACTCGAAAAAATGTTTCAACAGGAAGAAGCACTCTAGAAGCAAAAATTGAGGGAATAGTGGCTCAAGGAATGGGAACAAAATTCAAGGTTTTTCCAAAACTCCATGATACAACATCCTCACATCAATATAATATTCTCCATTATTTTTTATGATGGTGAAAGGAAGATACAACATCAGGAGATCGAGCATGAATTGATAACTTATTATAGGGATATTCTAATTGAGAATTCCTCCCAAAGATAACCAAATATTAATGCAATTCTACAACATATCCCACGGTTAGAGAAAAAGGACCAAAACAATTCCTTGATGAGACCCATTTATATTCAGGAGGTAGACATGGTGGTCAAGCATATGGAAAAAAATAAGGCACCGGACCTGGATGGGATCACTTTATATTTCTTTCAGACGTGTTGGGGATTCCTGGATAAAGAGATTCATGAACTACTAGAAGATTTGAGACAAACCAAATATTTGTAGCCCATACTCAATGCAACATTCATCACTCTCATCCAAAAATCATGGCATTCAGAGAGTCCTAATAGCTTCCAACTAATTGTGCTATGTAATTTAATATACAAAATTATTTCATTAGTAATTGTCAATCGGTTGAAACCAATGCTCCCACTTCTAATATCGCCCAATTAAACTAGTTTTGTTGAGTGTCAGCAAATAGAGGATGACATCATCGTTGTGAAAGAGATTATTCATTCTCCTAGGCTGACTAAACTCCTAGGTATGATCGTTAAAATCGATTTGTCTAAATATTATGATCAGATAAGTTGGACTTATTTGTTTCAGATTATTTGAGCTTATGGTTTTTCTAAACAATGGATATCTTGGGTGTCGTCTCTTATATTTATGGTTTTTTCTTTATCCTCATCAATGAATCACCTTCGTCCACCTATACCTCCTCCAGAGTTTTGAGGCAAGGTGATATGCTATCACCTTTTCTATTTATATTAGAAATGGAAGGGCTCAAGAGAATGTTTCAGAAATCATGTGATTTGGGGCATATGTTAAGGATCTTCTTATCTCGCATCAATAATTTTTTGATGATGTGGTCCTCTTTGAGACACCCACAACGAAAGAGGTAATTGAATATATATATATTCAATTGCCCTGAGGTTATTCAAGCACATTTGACTCAAATTTTGGGTTTTAAAAGGGGTCATCTACCTAACAAATACTTTGGGGTACCTCTTGTTATATATTCTAATCGGGCAGCATCCTGGGAAGATATTAAAAAAAAAACTCAGAAAAATGTTAGCAATTATACTTTTCAGGCTCTCAGTTTCCCAAGTCGTCTCATATTTCTCAAAGCAGTATTATAGGAAATTCCAAATTATCAGTTTGTAGTTATTCCCATCCAAAAATAATTTTTTCATTGTCTTCATTCAATATTGAGGGACTTTTTTTGGTGAGGCACCACTAAAATGCGCAAGTGGGCCCTTGTAGAATGGGATAAATTTAAAATACCAAAATCGATGGGAGGATTAGGTCTTCGAGGTCCACAATTGATCAACTCAGCTTATGGTATGAAGTTATGGTGACTTTGGGTTTAGCGAAGCCCTCAAATTTGGAAGAAAATTTGGCTAAGGAAATATTTGCCTCTACACACCCAAGAGGAGAGATTACATTTTGCTAGAGAAATCCAAGGCTCTGGTCTCTGGAACTAGGTGCTGGAAGGAAAGGAGATATTTAGATGGTATGTATTATGGGATGTAAAAGGAGTTACGATAAAATATTTCTAGGAGGAATCTTGGCAACATCTACCTCTCTTGGGGGAAATTTAGTGGCTTCAACCCATAAAAACTCTTTCTAAAGGCCTCAACGCTCATAAGCTAGTATATTTTTGGAAACCTTTAAAGGAAAAGAAGTAATGGAGACAATGGAAGGACAAAAGAGATCGACCACACATGAATGGCATCTACCCCTAGGAGGAGTTCCAACGGATATTGGATAATAGGTAAATTATAGTCTCTCAACAACAAGATATTTTATGTTGGGGGCAACAATCGTCTGGCACCTTCTCACTAAAAGAAGCATACATTTTACTTGCAGGGCCTCAACTAATTGATAACGAAATTCTCTAGAAGCAGTTGTGGGATGGTTCATGATGGCCAAAGCTCGCAGCTTTTCCCTAGTTGATTGTTTGGGGCCGCACCCTTACCTGGGATCACCTTCAAAAAAAAGAGGAGACAAAAAAACACATTTTTATTACTTTCTACTTTCTCATTTAGAAGATGTGTTTGCGAAATTTCCCCACAAATATTCCGATATAGTTTACCATACTCGGGAGATGTTAAAAATTTATTGCTTCTCTATTTTGATAAGCAGTTTAAGAATCCTTTTGTTTTACGTGCCTAGAACGTGGATCTTGGCTTCACCTTGTGGAATTTGTGGCATGAAAGAAACCTGATATTTTTTTAAATGAAGAAAAGGGCAACATCTATTTTAGAATAAATCATGATCCTCCAAAACATTTAGGATACAGTTTTGGTATCCTCTTTCACAAAGGAAAATTGGCTAACTGACGAGTCTGAGGATTATATTTTAAAAACCTTGATCTTCACCCCTCTATGTTGATCGCCTCTCCATCTGCCACGAAGAGATCCAAGTATAACAATGAATTCATTTACACCTCCTACAACAACCTTCATGAAATTGAACCTTGATGGAGCTTCTAAGGGAAACCCTGGAGCGACCAACTATGGAGGGATCAAACGAGACAATAATTCATGTTGTATGCATGTATATACATTCTCCTATGGCATCACAACTAATAATATTGCATAATTTCTTTCTATGGAGAAAGGATTACAAATTGTTGTTAGAGAAGGGTATTGCTTACTACAAGTCCATGGAGAATCTCAACGTGTCATGTAGTTTTTACATAAGATGTTACATGGCCACTTGGTGGATAAATTGAATCAAAGTTGGCACCTTCAGGAAGTGGTATTAAATATCAAAACTTTCTTTCAAATTTTTACTATATTATTCTTCATCATACAAGGCGGGAAGGCAATAGGGTGGAAAACACATTGGCTAATTGGGGTAGTCTCAAGTGAAACCTAGCCTTTGATGAGCCATGGAGGATCGCGTCACTTAAGGAAGACATCTAAAAAATTAAACGGTGGGTGGAACAAAACAAACCTATAATAGAGGGTAATGTCCTTAATGGGGGTGGTATTACGGGTCCTAGTAGAGTCAGGAAGAATGATTAACATGGTTCACATTCAAATGGCACAAAGGATGGTGGCCCTCAATTTGAGAGCCATGCTCTCCACCTAACATTGTTTCATCCATGTGTGGCGTCCTTACAATCCTCAACACCCAGATCACCTACCCTCGTCACGTCATTTTAAATGCAATGAAATGGTTGCAGTTGGGTTTGAGTATGACATTCCTTTTGTTAACATGTTCCTTCCCTCATAGATTGTAATGGCTAGCCTCTCGCATGGAGGATGGGTTACGAGAGGAAGAGGCCCTGACACATAAATTGTAGAGCTCATTCATGAGTGCATGATTTTGGGTTTGTTTGAGCTTGTTAAAGTGTGTGCCAAATGGGCCTCCTAAGGAATATTATAAAATAAGATTAGATTGCATCATCAAATTTTAGACGAAAAAAAAAAAAAAACTATTTTTTTAGCTCATATTTTCAACTTATCTCCCTATGATTACTCAAATTTCGAGCAGGAGTACTAATTGGATGCATAATTTAATTCCTCATCTAAGGAGTACACTTGTTGCATAATTTTTATGGACGTTGCTACACAAAAAATGAGAAATACATGAAAAACATGATTGTAATAACACTTTTCATGTATTTATCCTTTTTCATTTAGAAGGGTTCATCAAAAGCATGTAACATGGGTACTCCTTGGACGAAATTAAATTTTGCATCCAACGAGTGCTCCCTTTCGAAATTTGAGTAAAATCGTAGGGATATAGATTGAAAATACGAGCTGAAAAATTAGTTGTATTTATTTATTTATTTTTAAATCATTTTACTTTTTTACTCCAAAAATGGTAAATCATCGCCCATGGCTGACATCATAATCTTGAATCCTGTTGGTTCTTATAAATTTGATTTTGGTTGTACCTTTTTTTTTTAGGCCCATATTAGACCTCAAAATTTCTCTAATGTCTCTCCATGCATTTTGCACACTCTGATATTCTTATTCATCTGTTTCATCCTTTCACGTCTCCACCGCATTATACATGCATGGGAAAAGTCTCAAGGTGGTGAATTCTCTATGCTTTTCATTTTTCTATGGAAGAGTTCCAACCGACGTGCTTCTCCTAGATGTCGAGGTTGGTTTGTCTATATTCTAAGGAGGGTGTGTTTCAGTACCAGTTTTCCTCTCATTATTTTTTTTTTTTACCATCTAGCCACTTACTTGTCTCATATCATCTCTGTAGTTTCTCCAGTTTATGCAAGGGTCAATTCTCTTCATCATATTTATCCATAACATGGGGTCAAGTCCTTCTTTCAAGTTGGTCATTGTGCTACCCACTTTGTCTCCTAAAATCTCTAATTCCGTGGGAATCTCATTTAATTGTCCTGTATTGGTCATGGAGTTTGGTACCTGGTACCTTCTATATTTGGATTTGATATAGTAAATGGTTAGGTTAATTCTACAATTACCCTAATTTTTCGGCCTCATTTTCTCCATATCCTTCGCGAACTCTGGTCTTTTGGGACTCATGGTAAACATATCTACTTGAGCCACGTTGCACTGTGTTATATCTCCTACCGAACATACTTTTCTCTTATTTCTCGTGATGGATGATTTTTTCGTTATACCCAAGTTCGCTATATCCTTAACGTTGCCTATTCATAATTGTCTATTGTCATTCTCTCTATCATTTCCCATTTTCCTATTTCCTATATAAACATGGCCCCCATGGTAGTGTGTTCCCAATTGTTGTGGTGGGGACCTAGGATCATCTTCATCTCTTCGTTGTCATTTGTTTGGATGGGAATAAATATCCAACAACTTTGATTCAATTCCTTCGGAAGTGAGGAATGAAATTCTTCACTTAGAGGAAAAGGATTTTGGGGACCATTTGTATTATTGTGACTCTCATATTAGTGGTAACTTCCTAAGATGGATTCCTGACCCATGAAAATTCTTGAAGAGGAGGCTCCACTTCCTTCACTCCTTGTCTATGCATCATCAGTTAAAACAATGCTCCATATGGTCATTCGTGACAATCAAGTCAATAATTATAAATTATTTGTAGGGTAGGAGGAAATCAAGAGAATTCTTCGGGATATTCACTACAATTTGGATGATATCGTGGCCAAGTTAGCAAGGGTAGAGTGGTTTGTGGTGTCTAACTCAGATACTAAGTCTGATTCTCAACTCAAAGCTCCAACAGTCATTAATGCTCATGCAAGAAATTCTCCTCAAGGAAACTCCTCTCCACTCTCTCCAAACATCATTTTGAACTAGCAATTCAACATGGATATTTCACTTATTTTTGCAGTTGGTTATTATCGGTTTTTTATTCTAAGTTGTCATAATGGGTTGATGGCATACCACTTTCGATCACTGTTTTTTTTTTTTTTGTATGGGTCTACATGTAGTAAAATGGATGTAATCTCACTGTAAATGGATATCTGACATAGTATTGCTCTCATTTTTTTTGCATAGTCTCGCCCTTCTGCTATTGTTTTCTTTAAGTTTTGAAAACGCCTCTAGATAATCAAAATATGGCATCTTTGGAATTCACTGATAGTAATGATGTATCTTTGGTCTTCCCCGTTTGAAACTATGAGCTACCAAAGTGTTGTTTTGATGTAAGAGGAGATATCAATGTAATATATTTTATCAGTGATGGAAATATATTGAAGAAGCTTACAAAAAAAAAGTCATGTTTATCGATTTAAGAGTGATTGTGATACCAAAAATGCTTTTAGTGAGTTCTTTTTTATGGTGAAATCTATACAATCAAAAGATTAAATTCTAATTATTTATGCTAATTTTACTTATTGGTTGATGTGATTTCATGATACTAATTAATGAATGTGTAACAACCTTGGTTAAAAATCCAAGTAAAAAAATATAAGACCAAGGTCATGGGACACGTATTCCAAGTTGAATGAGGGGAAACACATCATAGAGGGTGTTCATTTCGGTTATTTTGGCTAAAGGAAATTCTCAAAGGCAATGGAAAATTCTTTGGAAATGCATAAGGAATTAATTGGCATTTTATTTATGAAAATAGTGGAAAATAAGAGAAATTAAGGGAGGTGAAAGGTCACAGGTTGCATGTGGGGAGGAAAATGAACGAAAATAATGAGAAATGAAGAAAATAGAGGCCTCA
The DNA here is from genome assembly GCA_034641835.2 of Pinus albicaulis. Classification (NCBI taxonomy): domain Eukaryota; kingdom Viridiplantae; phylum Streptophyta; class Pinopsida; order Pinales; family Pinaceae; genus Pinus; species Pinus albicaulis. The sequence goes on along the minus strand of CM076576.1, from coordinate 911,965,778 downwards.
TTAATAAAAGTGCTTCTGAGGGTTAGTTGGTAAGCTTTTGGTCAGTTCAGTTTTGGAGCTCTCTCTCTCTCTCTCTCTTTGGTCAGTTTAGTTTCAAGTTTGTGACGTATTCGACGAAATGTCTGTCATGGCTAGTAGGGGTCCAGTTGAGTCCATGTTGATGTGTTTTCTTTAGCATCATTGCTTGGTTATTATAAATCATCATTGAACTTGTCATGAAGTTCTAGGTAGTGTACTAGGTTCTAGGCCTCAAAAAGTGGCTCAAATCCCGGGGACGTTGGCACAACATTGGGTAATTTACTCCTTGGACACTGGCATGTGGGATTATTCATGCACCGAGAGCCTCATAGACGATGGCTTACATGGTTATGCATGCGTCCAGATGTCCGGAAGCTAAAAAGGTAAGTGGGACACAGGGGCAGGATGCCTGAATGTTTGGGTTGGTTCATAGGGGTGTTATTGTTGACGTACAAGGTTTGTGTTATGTGTTTCTATTGATTCCACTTCCTTAAGGTCACCTAGGAGGTTGAATCTGATCATAGTAGCCTCTCTTCACATGTTCACCATGGTTGGTCGGCTACTTAGGTAGATGTGGGAACAAGATGTTACAGAATGAATGGATTCTTCCTTATCAAGAATTTTTTTATAAATGATCTCTCAATTTAAATTTAATGCAATGGATTTAAAAGAAAATCAACAAATCTAATTCTATTTTTTAAAATAGTGGGAAAACTTATCATAATTCAATTTCCAAATCAACAATGGGGACAACCATCATTGGATATTATCCATGAATGCAGGTTGACACATCACTATTATTCAAGGAAAACCACACCACCTAGAATTACCCATTTGTGGTTTGTAAGGGGGCAGGCTTTCACTTCTGCCATATGCATGTGGATCTTGGGCTATTAACTTGTTTCCTTACGCCTGAGGAAAACGAGCTCTTAGCCAAGAAGAAGAAGTTCTAGGGCATACTTCAGGCCCAAAATCTACTAAATATAATATCCAATACTTCATATTCATTATATTTAAAATTTTAAATATATGTTTTTTTACCTTTTTTTTCAAAAATATCGATAAATTTTAGAAAATTAGGTTTGAAAATCTTCCAGAAATTGTTCATCATTGAAAGGTGTACTTTTAAAAAAAACTTTTTCGTGGGAACTTTAATTGGAAATCAAGTAAGATATGAAATATTATGTAAGCTATGTGATCCAAGGTTCAAATCCCCGTTAGTCAAGTTCATAAAAATAAAAAAACTTCCAAGAAAACTTGATTGAAATAAACAACATGGGAGCCCCAAAGGTTAGCTTAATTGGTCAAGTTCCCCTTGCTAAAACCACCTCGCTATTGGGAGGTCACATGGTCAATTCTCCTTGATGCCCTCAAGGTCAAACTCTATCAATAAGTTGGGAGAAAGTACAAAACATTTTAATATTTATTTTGAATTATTTATTTATTATTTATTTATAGAGAATAATAATATATATACTTATTTGGGTTTAATTTGATTCATTGAGAAGAAGATTTTTTTTTTTTTTTGGGTTACGAAAATCTTATTGTTTGAGAGGAAGAACCCTTATTTTCTTTCTCATGTTTAAATCTAGTTTTTGGCATGTATGCTGGTTATGAATTAGTTTTTGCTCTTATTAAGTCATAAGAAAACTTTTTAATATTTATTTTAAATTATTTATTTATTATTTATTTATAGAGAATAATAATATATATGCTTATTTGGGTTTAATTTGATTGTTCTAGAGGAAAATTTGTTATTTTCTTTGTCACGAAAATCTTGTTTATGATATCTATAATGAATTAGTTGTTGATTAATATTCTTCATTGGTCATAAAAAATATCTCACCATTTTTTTTGAGATTAAATGATAAGATATTTTATTACATGAATAAATAAAATATTTTTAGAGGTTAAATGATATATATATTTCTTTTGTTTTTTTTGACCTTTCTCTTATTTAACATTATAAGTATGTTTAAAATGTTAGATTTCTTCATATGTTATTTCAAGAATCAACATATGTGGAAACTATACTATGGAATTATTTTCTATTTAGTTTTTAACAATCATTTTTATAAGTTTTGTGGTTGTTGATTGGATTTAATTTTCTTTTTATTTAACTTTCTAAGTATGTTTAAGACGTTAATTTCGTGATATACCATATTAAAAATTAAATATGTAGACATTATACTAAGAAACTATTTCCTATTTAATTTTAACAAGCATTTTGTGATTATAATTGAATTTAATTTTCTTCTTATTTAACCTTATAAATATATTTAAGATGTCGATTTATTGATATACCATTTCAAGAAACAACATATGTGGAAACTATACTAAGGAACTATTTCCTATTTAGTTTTTAACAACCATTTTGTGGTTGTTGGTTGGATTTAAGTTTTCTCTTATTTAACCTTATAAATATATTTAAGATGTTGATTTTTTGATATATCATTTCAAGAATTAACATATATGGAAATTATACTAAAGAACTATTTCCTATTTAGTATTTAACAACCATTTTGTCATTGTTGATTGGATTTAAGTTTTTAATTTTTTATTGATATTATATTGTTTTGTTTGAAATTTTTTTATTTTGAAATTTTTTTCATAAATATTTAAATTGAATTAATTTTTCTTATTTATCTAATCAATTTCATTTGTTGAAGCAAAAAAAATCATTCATATAAAGTTTGATGGAGATCATAAGTTCCAAATTTGATAAATATTTTCCATTTCCTCTTATTTATCCTCATAAGCATGTTTAAGATGTTGATTTCTTGATATACCATTTCAAGAATCAATATTTTTGGAAACTAAATCAAGAAACTTAGCCTTTAATAATTATTTTTATGATATTAGGGATAGCAAGAGTGGGAGGGGTGATCTTTTTCCCCGGTGAACATAATGAAATAAGTTTCGCCCAGGGTTAAGCTCTCTAACAAATAACCATAAAAAATTTTGGATTTTTAGAAATGGTTAGAATTGGCCACCAGTGAAAGCATAAAAAGAATATTGGTATTAGGAGACCCGATGATTATTATAAGATAATTTTCCAATTTCTCTAACAAATAACCATAAAAAATTTTGGATTTTTAGAAATGGTTAGAATTGGCCACCAGTGAAAGCATAAAAAGAATATTGGTATTAGGAGACCCGATGATTATTATAAGATAATTTTCCAAATTAAAAATTGGGAAAAGAAATTCTAACTTCACAATCCTGAAAAAGATTAAAAAAAAGTCTAACTCCTCAATCCTGAAGAAACCTTCTTCCACCTATATAAAAAATTGAATGAGAAGGCAAATAATCTTGCGAGCTAGGGATGAATATTGGAGTTAATTCATAGTCTAAGATCATTTTCCCCAATTCCACGAAAATCCCTCAATTAACAAAACTTGAAGATTTAAGCCAATATGGCCATCATTCGTTGAAAATTAGCGAGTTAATGCTCTTGAAGGCATCACCAAATGGAAACCAAATGGAGTCACAATGATAACTCTGAGCATCTCGCACTTGGTGATTTCCTTATTCCACAAAATGCACGTGGATGAAGTCCATACTTCATACGAAATTCCAGAAGTCTAAATTTGTGTTGTTCCAATAGATGGTGAAGGAAAACTACAAGGATTAATTGGGATGTATGTTGATTTATAAGCCATAAGAAATATCTCACCCTTTCTTAGAGGTTGAAGCTTAAGATACTTTGTTACATATTAAAAAATGTCAATAAATCTATTAAAATTTACATTATAAAAACAACAGCAATAAAAAAATGTATTCATTTAAATTTTATTTAATTTGTTAAAAGTGTAAGTTGATTAGTGTAGGTTTTAATTTTATATAAAAATTATTTGCAAACAATTTTTAAAACTGAAAAATAAATAATTAAGAGAACATAAAATTACAAAATCGAGACTATGAGATTGATTTTTCATTATATTTCTTTCAATGTTACAATACATATATATACATGTCAAAGTATTCATAAACCCCAATCCATTAACTCTAGATTAGAACATAACCATAGTTCCCTTGACTATATCTGCAAAATATCATGGGTAGAAAACCACCATGCCCAAAACCATGTGCAAAACTCATGCACAAAACCATGGGTAGGTCTGCCCACCATATTTGGGTCCACCTCCCATCTTTGAGTCCGCTCAAATATTAATGGGTCCATATTAAAAAAAAATCTGAGGGATACCACCCCTGTGACCCCTCTTCGTTGTGCCCAACGCAACATACAACATGTACTACTAATCATGGAAGGAATATAATGCACAACAATTAGCTTCTAATTTCTAGGAATTTTTTTTTTTAAGCTTAAATATCTAGAAAATGTTCTCCTTCCTCTTACTATTTAACCTCATAAATATGTTTAAGATGTTAATTTCTTGATATACGATTTCAAGAATCGACATATGTAGAAAATATGCTAAGAAACTATTTCTTATTTCTCTTATATTTTAATAGTATTTATAAGTTTTGTGGTTGTTGATTGGATTTAACTTTTTAATTTTTAATTTTTAATTGGCATTCTTTGAAATCTATTTATTTTGATTATTTTTTATTTTTAAATAAATTGAATTATTTTTTTATTATCTATCTAATTAATTTCATTTGTTGAGATGAAAATTTTCATTTATATAGAGTTGAGTGGACATCATAAGCTCCAAAGTTGTCAAAGATGTTCTTCCTTCTTCTTATTTATCCTCATAGGCATATTTAAGATGTTGATATACCATTTCTATAATCTAACATGTTTGGCAACTATACTAAGGAATTTAGTTTTTAACAATCATCTTTATGGTTGTCAATTGGATTTATTTTATTGTTTTGTTTGAAATCTATTTATTTTTATGAGTTTTTTATAAATATTTAATTAGAATTGATTTTGTATTTATCTAACCAATTTGATTTATCTAATCAATTTATTTTCCAATATAAAAAATTCCATTCATATAGGGTCAAGTGGAAATCTTAAGTTCCAAAGTCGGTAGAGTCCATCATTTAAGGTTACCATAGACAAGTTATTTATCTAATCAATTTATTTTCCAATATAAAAAATTTCATTCATATAGGGTCAAGTGGAAATCTTAAGTTCCAAGGTCGGTGGAATCCATCATTTAAGGTTACCATAGACAAGTTATTTCACATGAATAATTAGAAGAAAAATGGGACTTTTTTTTAAGGGTAGAGTTGATTGGGATCATTATGTAAGCAAGAAGAAATCATTTTCAATAAGTTGATGAAGGAATTATGTAATAGTCTTTGGTTGATTTTTCATGTAAATAAAAATAAAAACCAAGGTCATGGGAGTTTTCCAACTTGAATGGTGGGTAAACATTGCAGTGGGCATCACTTGCGGTTTATTAATGGATATGGAAATTGGTAAAGACAAAGAGACAATAATTGGCATTTAATATAGGAAATAAAGGAAAATAGGTGAAAAGGAAAATGAAGAGAAACAAATATGCATGTAAGGGAAATTAGAGAGACAATGAAGGAAAATGAAGAAAAAAGGAAAAAGAAAAGGAAGAGAATAGACATCAATGATAAAAAGGCATTAAAGAAACAATTCACGACTTTTGTCAGTTCAGTTTTTGAAAGTTTTTGGCTCAATTCTTGTTCATTCTATCTCTCTTACACTCTTGCACACTTAGATAATTATTGGATCATCCTAGTATTCACTTGGACTTAGGGAGAAGTAAGCAAAGGACAAGCAAAGGAATTGTGGGCAGCGAAAAAGAAGGTTGAATCAACAGCTATAGTTTGAGTTCATTGCAGGTAACAAGTTTCATGTGTGATTTCCTTGCTGAGATTTGGATGAATTGTACATGCATGTGGTTCTTTGGCTATTTTGTTGTCATTAGCATTGTATTTTCCTAGATTGACAATGGTTTCATCCTTGCCTTTCCATCTCCTGGATAGTCATGATGTAGTAGGTTCTCTATTTTGATTAAGCTTTAGATGGACAGTAGACTTGGATATTGGTTAAGGTGGTCTCAAGAAAATTCCCAAGGGTCAAGGGTGGGGATGTGATTTATCTTGGAACTCTTTATGGATGGGTGGATATAGGAAAATTCCTATGGAGATGGTGAAGGAAGTCAGAAGCATCCAAGCTTGTTTTTATGTTAGTGAATTTTGGACCAGTTTAGGTGAAATTGTTACGATTGAGGGTTGAGGTTGTTTAGCCTCTGGATGCCCTGGTTATTTCTATTTTGGTTTAAACCGTATGATCCCACATTCATGCTTAGAATATGGCATAGGGGTGATTGGTTGAAAGAGAGATTTGGTTCAGCCCAATCTATGGTCGGGTGGTACCTAGAAGTCCCTCACTTGGTCGGATTTTGCATATGATTAATATGAGTTATTTTCTTATTGTGATTGATGAGCATATGTATTGGTTATTATGTTGATCCTATGGATGGTTTGTCATGGAATTTATTCTGGTTATATGTTGGTTGCAATCATGGTTGAGTGACGTGTTCTTACTATCGTGTCCATGATTTGATTAGTTATGGAATGGTTAATGTATGAATGGGCTAACAAGTGTTGTTGCAGCTAGCTTTAGAGGACATTGAGCCTTATTGATGATTCTTTGATGAAATTAAGAAGAACGTGACCATATATGCATTCATGACCTATATCTACTATGTTTACTACATGTTTGATGAAATGTTTATCATATGACTAACATGTTTGAGCAAGTTCTAATCTTAATATTCATGATAAATACTTCTTGTCATTCTAGAATGAGTTCTAAAGGGTTTTGGGTGGTACTGGGTAGTGGCCTATAGGCTATCCCTGAAAACGTGGCATAGATCTCGCAATCGCACCCTATCATTTGGATAATTTATGTTATAACAACATGCACAGTGTCTCATTCGTACAGTTAGAGTGTCAAGTCTGAGAAGTGAAGGTTGTAGGGATTGATCGCCATTAGTTTTTGTCAGTCATCTTGGTAATCTAGAGTCTCTAAGGGATGACAATATGTTTCCTATTAGTAGACCCCACTTTCATAAAAGGAACTTGGAGGTAACACTCAACTCATGTTTACCCTGGAGAGCTTGTAAAAGAAGGTAAATGTGGAATGGGGTGGTTCCAAATGATTTCTTATTTGCTTACGAGACAATTTTTGATATTAATACAAAAGCCTCATAAATTAGATCTTTTAACAAATATTACTCAAATATATTTTTGAATTAAATATTCCTAAACACCCCACTAATTGTAAAATTTATGTTTTAATATTAAACCGTAGGTTGAATCTACATCTTCCATAAGTGAGTACACAAAATCACAAAAAATGAGGTTGGATTAAGCCAAAACACCCCTCATCGTTATGTATAGGTCATATTCATAAAAAAAACATAACAACATAGGGCATGTGCATGATATACATAACTAACCTTTGACCCAAGAATCCACATGAGGAGATTGGTCATGGTCTTCTAAGGCCTTTCCTCATCTATTCATCAAAGGTTCAACATCAATAAGTAGGGTGTCCCACCCATTAGTGAGTGGCTCTTGGGGCTTGGGCCACTCCAGGATAATAAGTTGTAGAGTAGGAAAATATTTTTCATATTTCAAGGGCCACAAGCCACATAGATAGACTATGTACACATTCCCATCACTCATGAACTTATCATATAGTCCTGTGGTGGGATCTTCTTTGGTTCCACCCAATGGAGATAGGTTAAGTAGGTGGCTCTTACATGTTAGAAAAACGTGTTGACACATAATTTTTTGGATTAGGGAGAATTCGAATATTAAAAGACACTGCAAAATGAAGCTCAAAAATCTTTCCCTCTACGTATGTATTTATGATCAATCTTAATGCAAAAATCACAATTCATTTGAGAAGTTACCTCCTGACCTAACATGGTATTAGAGCCAGCTCCCAAAATAAGTTGTTGTGTTGTAACTCCTATCATTATTTTATTTTTTTTTCATTATTCTCTATCCTATGCCCCTCTCCTTTGATAGAAAATATGTCTTACATTTCCTGCCATTTTCTGCCTTGCATAGTCGTGGTTTCCCAAATATCTACGTGGAATACTTTGAAGGTTGTGGAGGACTGAACGTTGGTGGGGTGAGCATGGAGAGAGGCCCGAACTCTCGACCTCGGTGGGGGATTGACAGTCAAAGGCTCAAAATAAGGTAATATCATTCAGTTTTTTGAAGAAATTTATGGGTCTGGCATCGTGGTATGGTATGCGTTCAAACTGTGGCGCTCTTCTCCGTGACTGGCTGGTTCATGGTTATGTGTTGGTCCGACTAACCATGTATTATTGGCAGGACTATATTATGTTACACCACCTCCTGCCCATATATCCCACCGCCACCGCTCTCCTCCGTTACACTGCCTCCACACAGGATCGAACCTGCGGTCTCTCCTCTGACTCTCAGTTATCGTATCGCCTCCGGTTATGTCATATATTAACTATCAATACATTTACCATACCACCGCTCCTTTGCAGGTGGTCTGAAACCACCATTTTTGGGCACAATTGTTTGAAACACTGAATTTGAAACCACCCTTCATGGCTCCGACTCCCGGTTACCACCCTCTGTGGCTCCCTGTTGCGACTCTCGATCATAACATATAAATCTTCTCCCCCGGTAAACACCTCTGACTCCCAGTTGGATGGTTTCTTGTGGCTCTGTGGCCTCATCCTCGGCCCCTCCACCTTCCGCACCCTGGTCTGCTTCAAAACCGCCCTCCCTATGTTGCGCCATTATAGCTAACGTATACACCTCCTCCATACCACATCGTATAACACCTTTTACTCCTCCATACTCCTTACTCCCTCCTGTGCAGTTAATACGACACCTCCATCAGTTAATACCCGCACAGTCCCGGTCAATACATTGACCGCCAGTTCATATAACCCCGCGTTATAATAACCCCGACAGTTAATTACATAAACTAACACCCCCATATACTACCTCTTCCCCATAAAAACACCTCCCCCATATAACCCTTCCCCAAATAATACCTTTGATATATTATTCCTCATTTTTTTTTAAAGTTAAACAAAAGTGAATTTTTTTTACACATTACACATATTTTTAATGCATCTATTGATATCAATTATTGGAGCAGTTCTCTCTAGAAAAGAGAACTATCATGAATGGTCATAGAATATAAAACACACTTTCATTTTCAATGACTTGTGGAGAGGAGTTTGTGGAGAAGTATATAATGCACCTATAAATCCCACCTCACACAAGGATATTTCCATTTGGTAGAATAATAATAGCAAGACCTATGCCTTGATTGCAGCATCGGTAAATGAAGATGTGAGTCGCCCTATTTCACCATTCTCAAATGTTTTCGACACCTTAAAGAATTTGAAGAAATTTTATGGCTCACACTCTGAACTGTTGTCCAATTGATGATTAAATTGTTTAGTCTTGAATTGAAAAATGATGACCCTCTTTCTTTAGCATCATAAGTAAGATCCATTATGCATGATATAAAAACCACTGGTGTTGAAATATACATTCCTCTCATATCTTATGTCAAGGCACTATACCCAACCTATTCACATTGGCTTGAGTCATTGCAAGCAAGTGGAAACCTCAAGGATATTGTCTTTGACTCCCTTGAGAAGAAATTTGCTAAGAGAGAGAAGGATTTTGGGAAGAAGACAACTCCTCGGTCTTCTGATGAAGCTATGTGTATTGCACATAGTGAGAATAATAATTCACAAGATTCTTCTAGAGGAAGAGGTGGCAAAAGAGGAAGAGGAAGGAGGAATTTTAGAGGCATGGGGGGCAGACAATTCGAAGGAGAAAAGTTTGATCTTCATTGCATACAATGAAATAGAGATGGACATGATGCATCCACATGTAAGTTTCCTTGGGACAAAATTGAGCAGGAAAGAAATGAAGGAAAAGGTAAAACCAATGACAAAGGGAAAGGTAAAGCACCTGAATCTACTCATTATGTTGTGGTACATTGCAATATTGGAGTAACTAAAGACTTGTTCAATGCTTCACTTGCTTCGTGGAAATATGATTGGTTGCTTGATTCAAGAGCAACTTCCCACATGAATTTTAGGAGATATTTTTTTGAAGAATTCACTGACAATGTTGATGGATCTAATATTTTGTAGATAAGTCAAAACTCAAGCCATTATGGGTTGGAACCATCAGGTTGAAATTGCCTGGTCTTCCATAATTTCTTCTACATGATGTTCTATACCTCCCGTAGTTGAGGAGAAACTTGTTTTCTTTGGTCCTCATCTGCCAGCATGGACACTCCATTCACATATTTGATGGCAAGGTCGAGGTCAGAAAAGCATCAGATCACTTACTTTTCATGACGAGGAAAGAAGAAGAAATACTTCTAAAGCTGCAAGGTACCTCTGCTCATGCACAAAACTTTTCATACAATTATCACTATGATGAAGGTAAATTTCCATCAAGTATTTTATGGCATGCTATATTTGGACACTTGAACTATGACAACCTTCATTTGTTGAAGAAAAATGGTGTTACTGGTTTGCCTACAATTCCTTAAGCAATGTGATTCGTGTATCCTAGGAAAGCACAACAAACAATCTTTTAATGATTCACATTCCAGAGCACATATAAAACTTGAACTCATTCATTCAGATTTATGTGGCCCAATGCATGTTCCTCCTGAAATGGTAATAAAAATATGATGACATTTAGTAATGAATACACCAGAATGTGTTGGGTTTATTTATTGAAGAACAAATTCGATGTTTTTCAAACATTCAAGATCTTTCATGCATGGATTGAAAATGATGCACAATCTCATATTGGCTCTATTCACACTGATAATGGAAAAGAGTACACTCCAGCATGGGATCAAACATCAAACAATTGTGCCTTATAATCCCCAATAGAATGGAGTAGCTGAAAGAATGAATAGGACAATCTTAAATGTGGTACATTCCATGATGTTTTTCAATAATGTTAAACTGATGTTTTGGTGATGCAGTTCTATGTGTTGTGCATATAAATAATAGGTGTCCATCTAATGTTATTAAAATCAAGACTCCTTATGAAATGTGGTATGGCCACATTCCTTCAGTAAAGCATCTTAGGGTCTTTGGTTCCACATTTTATGCCTTGATACCTAAGGAACAAAGAAAAAAACTTGGTGAAAGGAGTTGTAAGTGTATCTTCTTGGGGTATTCAAATACCTCCAAAGCATACTACCTCTATGATGAAGTTAATAAGAAGTTTTATGTATCTATAGATGTGATATTTCTTGAATCTTCCAAGACTGGCAATGTTGTTGAGCGGTAGCTTGATCGCTTGGATAGATTCGGATATGAAAATTATTTTCAAGAATTTGATAATGAGATTCCATATATTGAAGGGTGGATTCCTATATTGGATCAATATGTGGAATCTTCTTCTGAAGCACTCTCTCCCCTACATGAATCTCCAGCCACTAATGACACTTTGAGTGATGTGGTTAACCGAATTGGGAGACTAAATCTTGATTCAGCCCCAACTCAGTCAACTAAGCAACCTGGGCCATCTTAGGAAGGACCTCCAAAATAGATGACAAAGACACTTGAAAGTGTTCATCTTGATGAGGTTGGAAAGATAGGAACAAGAAGCACAACCAGACAAAACAGAGATGATGTAGATGATTCTGATTCACATGTTGATATGGATGTTTCTTATGATTGTGAACTTGTCTACAAATTTTGAACCAACTTCCTTCAAATAAACCTCTTCTCATGATGAATGGAAAGAAGCGATGCATATAGAGTATGATTCCTTGATAAAGAATGGCACCTAGAATTTTGTTGATCCTCCATTGGGAACCAAACCAATAGGCTGCAAGTGGGTCTATAAGAACAAGTATAAAGATGATGGCTCACTTGAAAAGCATGAAGCCAGGCTCGTGGAAAAATGTTTTACACAGAAGGAAGGGATTGACTACGAGGAGACTTTTTCCCCCACAGTGAAATGGGCTACCATCCGGACACTCTTTGCCTTGGAAGCTCGGAACAGTTGGAAAGTACATCAAATGGATGTAAAAAGTTCTTTCTTGAATGGAGATATCAAATAGAATGGTTTTATGTCCCAACCAGAAGGATTTTTTGTGAAGGATCAAGAACACAAACTATGCAAGATTTTAAAATCCTTGTATGGCCTCAAGCAAGGACCGCGAGCCTGGTATGAGAATTTAACTGAGCATATTCTAAAAATAAAATTCAAACATTATTATCTTGATGATGCAACTTTTTTTGTTAAGAAAGTTGGAAAAACAATTATATATCTTGTGGTGTATGTAGATGATATTTTTATGACTGGGAACAATGAGAGCTAAATTGCATCCATAAATAAAGAATTGGGGAAAGTTTGAAATGAATGATTTGGGCTATGTTCACTACTATCTTGGTTTTGAAGTAAATCAACATCTGAATTTTATATTCCTCTCTCAGAAGAAGTACAATGGAGACTTGTTGAACAGGGCATGGCTTAGTGAAATCCTTTGACTACTCCAATGGAACTAAACTTGAAGCTCACATCCGTTGAAGGAAAAGAATTTGAGGATGCAACAAAGTATAGACAGGTTGTAGGAAGTCTCAACTACCTGACTACGACGAGACCGGACATTTCATTTGTTGTTGGAATCCTCTCCAGGTTTATGCAAAAGCCTTGTGAGGGACAGTGGTCTGTTGCAAAAAGAGTTCTAAAGTACTTCAAGGGAACTCAAGACTTTGGACTAAGTATACACAGGTGGGTGACTTCATCTTGATTGGATACTCTGATTCAGACTTTGGTGGATATAAATAAAATGGGATATCTACTTCAGGTTATGCTATGAGTCTTGGATCATGAGTTGTATCTTGGAGTTCACACAAACAATCAGTTCCAACATATTCGACAACTGGGGTAGAATATGTGGCGTCAGCTAAAGTAACAAAGGAAATTGTGTGGCACAGGAAAATTATGGAATATTTGCAGGAGAAATAAGTGCATTTAACTCCTCTCATGATTGAAAACATTTTTGCAATAAATTTGTCCAATAACTCAAATTTCCATGATCGAATGAAGTACATCAATACAAAATACCATCTGATTCAACATCCTATTGAGGCCAAGACAATCCATCTATGCCATTGCTCCATAAATGAGAATATTGCATAAATCTTCACCAAAGCACTTGGAAGAGAAAAGTTTGAAAGATTCAGAATGATGCTTGGACTCACCAACATCCCTTCAGATTAAGGGGGGGAATTTTGACACCTAATCTTTGGGATTACATAATCCATGTCAAATAGTGTAAATAGAAAATCAGGATAATTGGAATATGAAGAGACACTGAGATATGAAGTGCAAGAGCCTTTCCCTCCATGTAAATATCTATGAACAACCTTAATGCAAAAATGACAATTCATTTGAGGAGTTACCTCCTAACCTGAAAAAACCAAATGGAACAAGAAGGGATGAAGGTATTTTTCTCATCATACATGGGGCCTCATGAAAATAATCAAGTATTTGTTGGAGATACTCCATCTCTAGTTGTATTTGTGGGTTTCTACTATAATTTGCAATAACAATCTATCAATATGAACAATCACTTTGTGTGGGTTATTAGGGGATTTTGTAGGGCTTCTATTTTGGGAAAGCATCTATGAAAAAGGGAAGTGACTCGATATTTTATTTGTAATGAAGCTTCCAATGCATGCAAGGAGATGGTCATCATCTGGAAATTAACCAGTAGAAGGAGTACCACCATTGGTTCATTGTGAGCTTGACTAAGGAAACTCAAGTTTAACATAAGCATTATCTCTCTCTGAAATTGTGTGTCACTTCTAAAGTTCTTGTTTTCAGTATTGAGCTCAAGTATTTAGCTTTTTTTTTGTCTTTTCATCCCCTCCATTTGGTTGATAATTCTAGGAGGGTTGTCTTTATTGTCCCTCTTGTGAATACTCTACCTATTTATCTCTTCCCTTACCTCACATATCTCCTTTCTATGACTATCTTATTTAAGCCTGAGGCAAATTTTCCTCTCCTTTCTACATTGAAATTTTATCCTTGTTGTTCATTCTTTTAGGACTCCCCTAGTTTCTCCTTTGCCTATTTTCCCGGGCTACTCTTTTATTTTAACCTCTCACCCCATCTCTATGTTCTCAATCTTTATTATTTACCTCTCCAAGTCCCTCGTTTAATGTGATCCAGGTGGATATCGGTGGCCACCCACCTGTTCCATTTGGACTAGCACCATCAATTCTTGCAACTCTTCACATACAGCACAACTTACTATTTTAGCAGGTTTTCGGGTCCTCCACTCCCGAAGCCATTTCAGGGCCTTAATGATCCAGGTGGATATTGGTGGCCACCCACCTATTCCATTTGAACCCCCACCATCAGTTCTTTCAATTTTCAAGTTGCAACAAAACTTACTATTTTTAGCAGTTTTTTGGGTCCTGAACTTCCGGAGCCGTTTTGAGGCCCTAAACGATGTTTTTTGGGAAAACGGAGAGAAACATGGGTCCATGGACCTATGTTGCTCATTCAAAAGTTGTACTCCTTGGATAGATATTTCTAACGAGCTATTGAGCGCATAAAACGGAGATCGGGTGCCAAAGTTACGCCCCCGGGAAGTTGAACCACCAATTTACCCAAACGGGCGCCCACAGTTTTGGCGCCTCATCTCCTACGGTTAGGTTTTTGGACGTTTCGGATTCTACATTGTTTCTCAACAATAAATAGGCCCTTGAGCCTCAATGTAACATAGTCCAGAGTTCTGTAGCCATCACATCTCTTCTCAGAGATTCGCTACCAGCACCCTAGCTATTTTATTTCCATTATGCATGTAAGCATATTTCTGTTATTTGATATTAATGAAATGAAGTGTTATTTCCGTTGCATCTCTGTATTTATGGTTATATGTTTATTCTGTTGCATTCCTGCATAAATCCGGATCAGTGGTATCAGAGCGGGTCTGCTCTTTCTTTGTTTTTCTTTGCATGTCCCCAACGCGGTCAGGGTATAAGGAGTTAGGGCTCGATCTGGTTGAACCCTTGCAAGATCAGCCTCGCAAACCCCAACGACCTCCCATGGCGGAAGAAAATAAAGATGAGGGAGCAGGAGATCCTATCAAAATATTGCTCGAGAAGGCCCTCGAGAAACAAAGGAACGCGATGATGGATAACTTTGCTCAAATCCTTCAACGACTTCCCACATATGGCGCATCTGCATCCAACAGCCACTCTGGAGGCGCCACTCCCTTCAAGGTACAGGTAAACTTTGACATTCCTATATTTGAAGGAAAAATAGATGCAGACACTGTAGACATATGGTTAAATTTGTTGGAAGGGTATTTCTCGGTCCATGACTTCTCTGACCGAGAAAAGATTATTTTTGCACTCCTCAAAGCCGCCCCCCATGTCAAAGACTGGTGGGAAACCTACCGTGAGCAAGAGGGCGAAGGGGAACCCTCTCTGTTCTCAGCCACACCCACTTGGAATTCGTTCCGAGACGGCATCAAGGAACAATATTACCCTGTGGGGAGTTATGAGGACAAATACATCCAATGGACCACGCTGTGGCAACAAAAGGATCAAGATGTGCACGAACTGATGAATTTGTTCCATGCCCTGCGCACAAAGTTGGGTATTAAAGATTCAGAGAGACATTTGGTGCTCAAGTACTGCAGTTGTCTGCACAAACACATTCAGGAGGAAATGGAGTTCCTCGACATTACATCGCTTGGCACGGTATATCGCTATGCCGCCAAGATCGAGCAGAAATTTAAGCAGAAGAAGCAAGACTTTGGATCTGCAAATCTGAAAGGTGCCCCCGAACCGAAGAACAAGGGGCAAGGCCAAAGCAATGCAACTCAGAACAACACCACAAATCCAAAGAAGGACACAGGGAAGTGGTGTGAATTTCATAACAGCCCCACTCACAGCACAAATGAGTGTCGGGCCAAACAGTCTTTGGTGGCTGAACTAAAGGCACCCGAATCAGATGCATTTTCTGATCCTGAGTTAGAACCATACAAAGGCAATGACAAAGGGAAGCAGATCATTGATGCAGATCCTAGTGCCATTGTTGCCACCACCAAGATCTAGAAGGAGGGTCCAGAGGATCCAGAGGAGGGGGAGCGCCTCTTCCAGTCGCAGATGTGGGTGAAGGGTTCTCCGCTGCAGTTTCTCGTCGATAGCGGAAGCCAAAAGAACCTCATTTCAGCAGAGGTCGTGAAGCGGCTTGGCCTACCAACCATAGCACACCCGCAGCCGTATACCATCGGGTGGCTCCACCCAGGGAGAGATCTCCGCATCCGCCAGCAGTGCCGCCTTCCATACAGTATCAAGCCATTCACGGATGAGGTATTGTGTGATGTTGCTCCTCTTGATGTAGCCGATGTATTATTGGGCCAACCATACTTGTGGAGGCGACATGTTGTGTATGAGTCTAGGCCTCGTGCTGTTATTATTACTTTGGGAAATAACTTGTACAGGATACCGGAGGTAGTACCGCCTCCTGTCATCTCTTTGACTACTGCAAAACAACGCAGTAAGATTGTTTCCCAAACCAGGAAATTCATTTTTCTTACAACTCACTCACAGGGAAAGAAAATTATTGTGGCCACAACCTCGAAACAGGGCTCCCTTGCACGGCTGCAGCAGATGGACAAAGTCATGGAGGAATACGAGGAAGTTTTCCCCTCACTCATAGAGGTTCCTCTACACTGTCAGGACAAGCACTCCATTGATTTGACTCCCAACGCACCACCGCCTGATGTTTCCATGCATCCTGCAACTACACATACAGAATCCAAACATGTACTGTCTGAGGCTGATAAAGAAACCAAATTTACTAAATGCATCCAGCATGTCCAACCGCAGGTCCTTGACATCTTCAACACATCTAATACTCAGTTCAACAGAATTTGCCTCATCTCATGGAGGATCTCAACGCAATGGGGACCATTGCTTCCTAAGGAGGGAGGAATGATCCAAGTGGATATCAGTGGCCATCCACCTGTTCCATTTGGACTAGCACCATTAATTCTTGCAGCTCTTCACATACATCACAACTTACTATTTTTAGCAAGTTTTCGGGTCCTCCACTCCCGGAGCCGTTTCGGGGCCTTAATGATCCAGGGGGATATTGGTGGCCACCCACCTATTCCATTTGAACCCCCACCATCAGTTCTTTCAATTTTCAAGTTGCAACAAAACTTACTATTTTTAGCAGTTTTTTGGGTCCTGAACTTCCGGAGCCGTTTTGAGGCCCTAAACGACATTTTTTGGGAAAAAGAAGAGCAACATGGGTCCATGGACCGATGTTGCTCATTCAAAAGTTGTACTCCTTGGATAGATCTTTCTAACGAGCTATTGAGCACGTCAAACGGAGATCGAGTGCCAAAGTTATGCCCCCGGGAAGTTGAACCACCAATTTACCCAAACGGGCGCCCACAATTTTGGCGCCTCATCTCCTACGGTTAGGTTTTTGGACGTTTCGGATTCTACATTGTTTCTCAACAATAAATAGGCCCTTGAGCCTCAATGTAACAGAGTTCAGAGGTCTGTAGCCATCACATCTCTTCTCAGAGATTCGCTACTAGCACCCTAGCTATTTTATTTCCATTATGTCTGTAAGCATATTTCTGTTATTTGATATTAATGAAATGAAGTGTTATTTCCGCTGCATCTTTGTATTTATGGTTATATGTTTATTCTGTTGCGTTCCTACATAAATCCGGATCATAATGGCAAGACACCATCTTTCTGCATCTCATCGAGGTGGAAAGAGAGGCTTCCCAGGTCCTTCTACTACCTCCAACATTTCCCCATCTTCTATCAATCAAACCCTAGCCCAAGCAACGACTAAAATAACTATGGATAGATACAGATATATCATCCCTTAAGTGGTCCAAAGGGAAATTTTGGATGTTGAAGAAAAATTAATATGAGAAAGAAGGTACATTCCTAATAGGCAAGTTGATTGGGATACCTGGGACTAGATTCCTAATGTGGGAAACTCTTCCATAATTAGATCCTCCTCCTATATGAAAATTATCAATGTGTACTAGCATATTAAAACTCTCATGGGTAGAGTTATTACTAATAGAGATGACACTCGGTAGGAAATGATAGTATGCATGGAATAATTAATGGTTGAAGTGGAGAAGCTCAATAGGAAATTCCCAACTCTAGCTAAGAATTTGAAAAACCTTGACTTCTCTTCCTCGAGAAATGACAGTGATACATAAGCACCAATCCAAGTAGACTCTCTATTTGAATGATAATCAAACGAGCTAGATATTTCAAGCAATGTCTTTATAATGGCACTACCATTGTCATGGCTATCAGTTTATGGTTTAGTTTCTTTACTAGTTACTTTTTTCATTCTAAAAGACAATCAGAGAGCATATGGCATTAGCAATCATAAAATTTAAACTTATGCTACTAGTCTGGTTTCCCAAGTGGCAGACCAGTAGCCATTGATAATTGTTTATGGGTATCTTTTTTAAAGTAATATAATTGTTTAATCTTATTTTAAAAAAAAATAGGCATTACATATGTCATTTCACAAAAAATACTAGTGTGTTTTTCTTGGATTTCAATGGTCAAATCTTGTTGAATTATCCTTCAAGAAAGGGCATGGAGTAAATCTACTTATATTCTAAGATTGACTAATATATGAGAAAGCTTGAGGTCATAACACATTTCTAATCTCACCGCTAGTCACAAGGTGCTAGAAGGAAAGTTCCAATAGCTTATCATCAAGGATGAGTTCATGTGGATATGGTCCACACTAATATTACTAGTATTTGACCTTAACCCATGAGATCTAATTTTTTGATATGTCATCAACTAGATCATTATTCGAGTTAACGTCTTTCCAAAAGGGCCTTAGAGTTAAGCGCTAGGTTGAATTAGTTCATATCTTCCTTGTAAAAAGAATCAAAGGTCATTAAAACAGAGGTTGATTTTGAGGGAGGGTTCTTTGCATGTTAGGAAGGATTTGAGCACTTCCCATGCCTTACAAATCATTTATACAACAAGGTTTCCAAGGATTTTGATCTTGAAGAGGTTACTAAGATAGTTCATAGAGAAATATCTCATTGTGTCTACTTTACCAAAATACCCCTTAATTGATATGGTATTGAAGCACTTTCTAAGACTCTTTACCTTCCACAACCCTAATCACCCACTTGCCACATAATGCCTATTATTGCCTGATAGTTCTAATGAAAAACCTAATAACTACCCAGTCTAAAGCTTGCTTGCTTTCTTAGTAAGGAAAGCTTCTACCCATTTGGTAAAATAATTATACTACTCACAAAAAATATTACGTTGAGTATGCCTCTCATGCTCATGGATGGGATGAAACTACAATCAAGCCCCCAAGTTCTCATGAGATGCAACTCAACTCACAACTAACTTTATGAAAACCTAACCAATATCAAACTTAGTCCATAAAAATTGCGAATGACCCTTTTTAAGGTATTAATAAGCTAGTTTAATCAAACTTGACCAAAAAAATAATAAAATTAATTGGATCCCAACACTTTAATGCAAATATGAAATTTAATTTCCATTGACATAAATTTAATAATCCAATATTTATTTTCATTTTCAACAACTACATCACTGCTACTCATTATTATTATTATTATTAGAAAATACTACATGTGCACTCCCACACACGTATAATACCTCACATTTCTCTCTTTATATATAACACTTGATATTGCTATACCTCATTCACAGTTTTTATTCTCTAGCTTTATAAATTCAGAACACATGCATGCGACATTCAAATACAGATATTCTTAAAATATTTGAGATATTTCATTTATATATTTGAAATCTATAGGCAGATTTATGAACCTAAGAGACAAATTCACACTAAACTTATCCTTCTTAAATATTTAAGGCCTCACATTCATGTAATCTTATCAATTAATGTACTTGAGACCTTTTTATATGCTTACGGATATAATTTATACTTAGAATCTATTGAACTTAGCCCAGTCTAAGTCACCTTTAGTTTCAAGTTGTTTAATAATTTGGTATTACATAACTAAATAGTTAATTATATGAAATTATAAGATTTTGTATTACTATCACACTCTGTGTTCTTAAAGTGGCCATTTATGAGGACTTCATCGAGTAATAAAGTTATTTTTAAAACTATTTAAAATTATATTTTTTAAGATATAATTTAGATTTAATATTATTTCTATTTTAAATTATATGAAAATTTTGTTCAGTAATATGTAAAATAAAAATAATTTTAAAAAATATTAAAATGAATTTAAATATTTTAAAATGTATAATTTATATTAATAAAAAATAATATTCTCCTTTATAGTTGACCAAGGTGGTAAAAGGGGGATGAGGGGTAAGTGTGTTGCCATCGCCTCACCATCCTATGAGCTAGGGGACACGGTAACAAATCCCCCCTCAAAGAGAACATTTAAGTCTTATATCATATGTCGATGGTCGCCACAACCCATCGCTTTGTGGGCTTGCTCTGCATTCATTATGACTTTTAGTTGTGTGTGTGAAAGGGAATTTATGGAGATTTAGAGAGGCCTCCATCGATGACGGTATAACTCTCATGAATTGGCATGATCAACACAATATTTTCAATAGATCATCCATTAATGGCTATCTTGTAGGGATTATGCACATTGCATAAGGATTTTCATTCCAAGAATGGGTATGAAAAACACCAACAATAGGTCACCTTGGAAATTCAAGTTCAAACTTTGTTAGGCATCCCCTCTTGCTCAATTGGTTGCAACTTGTCATAGGAACCCTACTCAATACTGGGTTTCATGGATTTTTCATTGGCTTAACTTCGTTTCTAGCCCTGGATCCAAGAGGGAAAGACTGACCTAGCCAAGATGTTTCCTATTCTGCGATTGACGTTGGCACTTGTTTTCCTAGCACTCTAATTTTCTTATAATTTATATCTTTTCCTAGACACATAAAAACATCACTCCTCGCATTAGGCCAAGCCAACAAGGCAATGTCACCCTCCAGGCGAGCCCCCCTAGAGCTCAGTGGTCCTTTTGGGCCTAGGTATGTTAGGATTCATTAGGTTTGTTTTTAATACAAATCCTCAACATGGTTCTAGATATTCTTCTACATATGGTTTTGATTGCATGTTTTCTCAACCACTGGGAATCTCGCTCAATGTAAAGGGACTCTATTAGGGACCCATTACTTTCGTGAGATTAAGTTTTCCTATCTATAACCTCTCATCCTTCTAGCTGGTCACCATGCCCAGTCAACAAGCTAGAGTTAGGAGAGGACCATCCTACTATCAGGAGTGAGGTTACTCTTGAGCTCAAACTAAAGCTAAGAGCTCATTCATTTGCTAACAAGCATTGACCCCTCAGCCAATTCAAGAAGAAATCACGCAGGTGAAACGAGAGCTCTCCAACGAGCAACACAATTTGATAGATACTGGGGTTGCAAATTTGGTTTCTAATGATGGTCATACAAGGGGTAGATATAATCAATATTTGTACACAGTGGACATCCATTGGCATCCCAAGATGCTCTTCGAAAGAGTTCTTGTAGATCGTAGTGAGCTCAAGGATGCTATCATCATATCTTTGAATCAATTGCAATGACTTCTAATGGCCATGGACCATAGGCTTGCAAGACTTGAATGGCAATGGGACCTCCTCCCGATCCTGGCTGCTCTCCAGGGAGCAACAAGGAACCCATCCATGTTGAAGCTACAGATTCAAAAAAATTGGCATGAATGCATATTTACCTATTTATTTTCATTTTCTTTCATGTTCTCTTGTTTTAGTTTTGTACAGAAGAATGACCACCATGGCTAGACAAATTGTCCCACTGTTTTGTATTTTGGAGCCAAAAAAACTCCTTTTTCCTTTTAACATTTAAGAATAATTGAAGTTCGATATTTAACCTAGTTTTTCTAATTGCAAATCAACACAAACTTCCTATACTTAAAATGTAAATCTCTAATATCATACAATACAAATCTTTACTTGAAAATTATATATTTTCTTAAATTAAATATAACTTGATAAAAAAACTCATAATTCTTAATTAAATTCAAAATAAACCAAATTTCAAATTATAAATATATTTTCCCTATCACTAATTTAATTGGTTATTGATTTAAAGCAATAATAAATTGATTGTAGTAAAAACATATTAATTGTAATTTACTTTATTCTGATAACCTATGTCAAAAAGTTATATATATATATATATATATATTCGATGTAATGATTTATCACATCTTTATCTTACTGCATAAATTACAACAAAAAAAAATTAAAAATGGGTGGACAATGTAAGAGCCTCCTACCTCAAATAATTCATTGATAATAAACAAAGTCGTGACCTGGATTCTTGATTGAGTTTGTTGATGACGTGACAACGTAGAGAGATATTTTATGCACAGGTTCAAAGGATTGTGTAACTCATTTCATTGTTAATCAAAAAAAAAAAAAATTGAGTTAAATGACAATATTGTCTATTAAGAAAACTTTAATAACATTAAGGAGTTAAGTTTATAGGTTGTAACAAGATAATTAAGAATATTGATATGATAGATAACTATAAGAAAAATTTGATATCTTTAAGAGTCAATTAAAATTATTTTTATTAATATTATTAATTGTTTAGTTAATTTTGGGTAAATAGATATTCAATTTAAAACAAATTCATTTAATTATTATTATTTTTATTAAATTTAGAAAAATAAATAATTTTTTTTGCATTTTTTAATTCAGGTTTGAATATTTTATATTATAATTGTTTATTCTTTTATTATATTTGAGGAAGTTACAATTCTATATGTTTGTCTAAGTGAATGTCATTATATGATTGTGAAATAGAAGGTAACTAGTACACTAATATAAATTAAATAGCTCTTAAATATCAAAAAAACATTAATCCATAATAAGCATTGAAAACACTTATTTTATCATACATTTTAAGTTACTAAAATTTATAAATTGTAAAAATTAACTAAATTATAACTTTATTTAAAATTGCTATTATTATTAATGATAATGTCCAAAAAAAACATTACTCATTTCATATGGGACTGGTTCTTATGACATTTTTTAATTAATTAATTTAAATAAAAGGGCAAAAAAGACATAACTATGTTGGAAAGAAATCTCAACCTCATATTTGTGTATACTATTAAGAACATTCTAAAATATTCTATGGAGGTTAATCCCTACCATCCAAGCAATAATTATTGATAACTAAATTAAAATTTAAAAGCCCATTTCCAAAATAGACATGCCTATCAACATACCTAGCACATCCATATAAATTAAATGGTTGGTAAATGTCAATGGGCATCAATCCATAATAAGCATCAAAACACTTACTTCAACATACATATCAAATTGCTAATATATATATATATAAGAGAATGAACTAAATTATAACTTTATTTAAAATAAGAGATTCGTTCAATTTTATCATGGATATTCTTAGTTTATAAATAGAATTTTTATAATACCATGAGCCAATATCATGGCTTATCAATATTATGTGTCCAAAAACTATAACTCATTTTATATGACACTTATTTATATGACACTTTTTTAATTAATCTATTCAATTAAAAAGACAAAAAAAAACAACAATTTTGAAAATAAATCTTGACCTTTGATTTGTGTATATTATTAAGAAATTTCTAGAATAATCTTTGGAAACCATCCACATGATAATTATTGATAATTCACCTAGGTCTGAGGGTTAGCTCAATTGGTTGAGTCCTCGTTGTTAAAGTACCTTTGCTATTGAGAGGTTATGGGTTCAATTCTCTCGACACTCTTGGGGATAGCCTCTGTGGTTTAGCCGACAGGAATTGATCCCTTCAGGTGGATCTATCTAGTAGAAATATTTCATGGGCGTAGCAATCACTGATCTTTGGAGTTCATGAAACACATAGAAAGAAAAAATAAATAAATTATTGATAATTCACCTATAATTAATTAAATTAAGTGGGTTCATGAAACACATAGAAAGAAAAAATAAATTAATTAATGATAATTCACCTATAATTAATTAAATTAAGTTTTTGAAAATCATATTTGAAAATATTGACATAATTAATTGGTTGTTTAGCTTAAATAAAATTCTTATTACCAATTGATTAATTTCTTGGGTATATTCATAAATTTTTTTGAGGGGAATGTATTAGTACCATTCTAAATTTATCTTAACCCCAGACCTATAAAGAGTTGAGAGGGATCAAATCTCTCGAGGTACAAACCTTTTCTCAAGTTTTGCACTAAAAAAAGAGGTTTACACCACGAGAGATTTGATCTCTCTCGGCACTTGAGGTACAAACCTTTTCTCAAGTTTTGCACTAAAAAAAGAGGTTTACACCACGAGAGATTTGATCTCTCTCGGCACTTGATAGATTCGATGTTAATATGGATTGGGTTTGGTTTATAATATCTATACATTATGACCTTTATATACCATATATTATTATTACGTTTTTATTTATCTCTTTCGTAATTATAAAATTAAATAAAAACCACTAATACTAAGTCCCTGCGATCTTTCTTTTCAATTTATCATTTTCTAATTATGAATTACAATATTTCAATATTACATATGTGAATATTTTATTCTTATTCATATAATTTATTTTAATAAAATATACTATAAATTCACATAAAATTAATTTTTTTATAAATTAATATTGTAACGCCCTCTCCCACATTTATCGGTTTTTACAAGCTCTCCAGGGTAAATGTGAGCTGAGTGCTACTATGATGTAACCCGACCTCCAAGTTCTAGTGATAGAAGTGGGGCCTACAACTGAAAATTCCTTAACATCCCTCAAGGACTATAGACCACTCAGGAGCCAGTAACCACCCCAAGAGATCAATATTTGATATGGAACCCGTTTTCACTAACCTAACTCCATAATTGCACCCTTGAAACACCCTACATGCGGCTATGAGGTTATAACCACACTCATAAGCCTTATTCCATGCAATTATGATCTAAATTCCCAATTTTGTGCCATCGGTTCCAAGATCTGAGCCAATTTTCTAGGCTAGCCTCTAGACCACTTCCCAGAACTGCCTATAACTTTCAAGAATCACGATTAAGGTGATAAAAATGCAAAACATTCAAATTTGAATCAAGAACTTGACCTAGAATTCCTAGTACACATTAGAAATTTCATCAAACATATGGAAAACATATGATTTACAGGTCATGAATATACCTCTAATCATAAATCTCTGAATTTACTCTGAGAATCACCAAGAAGGTCTAATGCCCTCTCAAGTAGCTTCAACAACACTTGTTATCGCATGCATTCATCAACCATTCAAATACTTACCAAATCATGAACAAGAGCCATAGCTAGAGCACATCATAGAACCATGTTTATAACCAACATATAACCAAAATATTAACCATGACAATTCAACCATCAAATCGACATAATAACAAGTACAAGTGCTCATAGATCACAATAGGAAAATAAATCTTATTAATTTATGAAAAAATCAAACAAGTCAGGGACTTCCATGTACCACCCGACCATAGATTGGGTTGAACTGAATCATTCTTTTAGCCAATCAACCTTGTGCCATATTCCAAACATAAATGTGGGATCTCATGGGATAAACCAAAACATACGGAAACTGGGAATCCATAGGTTAAACCACCTCCACCTTCAAGCTATCGTGATCTCACCTAAATTGGTCCCATGATCACAAAACCAAACCGAGCTTGGATTCCTCATAATTTCTTCACCATACCTTAAGGAGTTTTCCTATCTAAAACCACATGTCGAGGGCTTCCTCGAGAAGACCATATCCACCCCCAACCCTTAGGAATTTTCCTGAAACCACCTCACCTAGTTCCAAAACCTTTCGGCAATCCAAAGCTCAACTGAGAATGAATCCCATCACACCATGGCTATCTAGAAAATGGAAAGGCAAGGCTGAAACCACTGTCAAACTAGGAAAAACCCATGCCAGTGACAACAAATGGATCAAATAAAAAAATGCATGCAAAATTCACTAACACCTCAGCTAGGAAATCACACATTCAACCTTTTATCTGCAAAATCCTCTTGTTGAAGCTATTGATCCAACCTTCTCCTTGTTTTCCTTTGCTTTCATTTGCTTATCCTTTTCCTTCCTTTGCTTTCCTTTAATTTTATTTTCTTGCTTACTCTCTCCTCTTGGAGCTTTCTCTCTCTCTCCAAACTTATCCTAGCCAAAACTAACAAAAATTTGTGAACCGTTTCTTTGATGCTTTTTTATCATCGAGGTCTCCTTTTCTTCATTTTTCCTCTAATTTTCTTTACATGCAAATATGTTTCTCTTCACCTTCCTTTTATCCTATTTTCCTTTTTCATAATTAAATGTCAATTAATGTCTCTTTTCCTTTGCCAATGTTTTCTATAGCCAGAAATAAACCAAAAGTGATTCCCACTATAGTGTTACCCAACATTCATCTAGGAATACATGTCCCGTGACCTTGGTCTTATTTTTCCTTTATTATCCTTTATTATATGAAACTTTAACTCGGGGTTGTTACAAACCCCTCCCCCTTTGGGGAACATCATTCTCGGTGTTCTATGACACCTATGACAATCAAACCATTGAAAAAAAAAAACATATTTCCTATGGAGCTTTATAGCATAACTCATTGCGGTATTTACAACCATATATATATATATATATATATATATAAAGCCCACAATTGATCAGCCATCTCCCATGTAGCTTCATCGGGCCCAAAGTGCTTCCAATGCACTTTAACTTTCTTTATTTCTTGATTCTAAACCATGAGTTGTTTCCACTGCAATATGCACTAAGGTTCTAGTTGGAACTCTCCATCTGGTTTCACCTGCAATATAGACCAATCAATCACATGATCAGCATCCTGGAGATATCTCTTTTTTAATGAAACATGGAAAACATCATGTACTTTCACTGTTAGTGGCAGGGCAAGTCTATAGGAAACTGGTCCAATCATCTCAAGGATCTCAAAAGAACCATAATACCGAGGTGCTAGCTTGGCACATGATCCAATCCTCAAGGAGCTCCTCTTGGATTTGATGTGCAAGTACACATACTCCCCAACCTGCAACTCCTTGAACTATTTATGTTTATCTACATAACTCTTATGCATGTCCTATGTTTCCCTCAAATTCCTTTTGATAAATCGTATATCATGCTCCATATCATCCAACATATCATTTCCAATCAACACCCTATTCATTGGATGACTCCAGCTGATAGGAGTATTAAAACTCTATCGAAAAAGAGCCTCAAATGGACTCATCCTCAAGGAATCATGATACCCATTATTATATTCAAACTATAACAATGGAAGATACTCCTCCCATATCATCTATTTATGTATGACATACATCGTCAGCATGTCCTCAAGAATCCCATTGATCCTCTCTATTTTTTCATCTATCTGCAGATGATAAGTTGTACTGAAAGCCAACTCTGACCCCAAACCTGCAAACAACTCCTTCCAAAACCTAGAAGTGAACTTGGTATCTTTGTCTGATATAATATCTTGGGAACACCATGCAATCTCACTATATCCCTAATGAATATCTGAGCTAGCTCACTAGCTAAATTAGTAGACTTAACTACAATGAAGTGATCCGAACTCATGTTGGAATGCAACAAAATATCGATATAAACGTAAACATAGATATGCAACAGAAATAAAACTTCATTTAATTAGTATCAAAGAACTAAAATATGCTTACATACATAATGGAAATAAACTAGGCTGGGCAATGGTAGCTTATATTTGAGAATAGATGTGGCGGCTACCTGTCTCTTAACTATGCTATAATGAGGCTCAAAGTACTTGTTATTATTGAACAACAAAAGGAAACCCTAAATAACCAAAAACTTAACCCTAGGAGATGGAACTCCAAGCGTTTGTGGGACCCATTGGGGTTAGTCGGGTAGCCAACTTTCAGGGTTTGTAACTTGTTCATATGCTCTTCATTTGCCGTGTATGATACCTCATTAGAATTATCTCTCTGAGTACTACAATATTTATGGCAAACCCCTACCTATGAAAATTGGTCTCCTACGGACCTCAAAAAAATGTCGTTTAGGGGGTCAAAATATTTTTGGATGTTTAGGACCCAAAAAAATGCTAAAAATAGTAAATTATGCTATAATCAAGTGAAATTATGAAATCAGCTGGAGGTCCATATGGAATAGGTGGGTGTCCACTGATATCCACCTGGATCATGAAGTGAGCTACCTTACTCAACCTGTCAACCACAACCATGATGGAATCATGCTACTTTGATGTCCTCGGAAAACATGTAATGAAGTCCACGGAAATTACCTCCAATTTCCATTCTTGAATCAAAATAGGTTGTAATAAACCAACTGGATTCTTACACTCTACTTTTACCTGCTGACAGTCCATACATCTAGAAGCAAACTCAGCCACCTCTTTCTTCAATTTCGGCCAATGATAGAACTTCTTAACAGTTTTCAATGTCTTTTGATATCATGAGTGACCTGAATACAACTTAACATGAAACTCCCTTAAGATAATATTCTTGAGCTCACTATTCTTTGGCACATAAATCATGTTCATGTATCTGATCAAGCCATATGTCGTGAGGTGATACTCCTCATCCCTATCACCTTCACCATGTTGATGCAAACTCCTCTTCAGTTGCTAGTACATGTCATCATGTTTTCCTCCCTGGAAGATCTGCTCCTATAAATTTGTCCCATAAGAACTCATAGTTAAAATATGATTCACCTGCACTCTCCTACTAAGAACATCTGCAACCTTGTTCTCCTTTCCCTTAATGTACCTTATCTCAAAATAAAACTCACTAAGAGTAGCCAACCATCTAGTTTTATTGACATTCAAATTAGTTTGGTTAAACACAGGGAAACTTTTAGGGGCTAAGATTTGTAGGTGGGCTAATTTTCCATGCTTTTCCCAAAAAAATGATTCGCCAATTTCCATTTTTTTTAAATTTATTCACCCAAATTTTATAGTAAAAAAAATATTTTACTCGAAAAATTGCCAAAATTTTATATATACTAATATAAAATAATTAGAAACCTATTTTTTTTTTTTTAAATATCATCAAAATTTTTACAATTTACATATTGTTGACCAGTAAGATTCGCCAAGGTTTCTAAACTTTATGATAAACTTCCATCCTTAAAATCTTCCCTAGTTAAACAAGTACCTTGGTCCACTATGATCACTCATTAGAATAAACCTCATGCCAAAAAGATAATGCCTCCACATCTTCAAGGCATTAATGATAGCTTCCAAATCAATATCATGAGTCACATAGTTCTACTAGCGCTCATTCAACTTTCTTGACTCATAGGATATTATCTTTCATTCACGCATCATAACTCCACTAAGTCATTTCTTGCAAGAATTTGTGCATACCATGAACTCTTTATCTGGATCTTCAATCTTCAAAACTAGAGCATTTGTAAGAAAATGCTTCAACTGCTCAAAACTAGTTGCACATTCCTCTGTCCATTCAAATGTATTTCCCTTTCTCTTCAAAGAGGTAATAGGATAGGAAATTTGTGAGAAGTCCTTGATGAATCTGAGAATGAAAGAAATTGCACTTGTTAAGCTTGACATACAATTGTTTCTTTCTCAACAATATCAATACTACTATTAGGTGCTCTTCATGCTCTTCCTCAATCTTAGAATATATCAATATATCTTCAATAAAAACTATCACAAAATTGTCTATATAAGGACGCAACACAGTTTTCATCAAGCACATAAAGGCGGTTGGATCATTAGTAATACCAAAAGGAACCACCACAAACTCATAATTCCCATACCTGGTATGGAATGAAGTCTTTTATATATCTTCTTCTTTGATGCACACCTGATGATATCTTGATCTAAAATCAATCTTTGAAAACAATGTTGCTCCCTTCAACTGATCAAACAAGTCATCAATCTGCGGAAATGGGTACCTATTCTTGATGGTCACCTTTTTCAACTTGCTATAATCAATGCACAATCTCAGAGTACCATCCTTCTTATTTATGAAAAACATTGGTGCACCCCAAGGTGACTCACTTTTCCTTATATATCCCTTATCAAGCATTTAGTTTAGTTGTAACTTCATTTCCACCAACTGTGGAGTTCTCATCCTATAAGGTGCATTTGATTTTGGTGTTGCTCCAGGTACAAATTCAATAGTGAAATTCACTTCCCTATGAGGCGGTAACTCTGAAATATTTACAGGAAACACATCCTAAAACTACTGCAAAATAGGACACCTCTTCAAGACTTTAGCTTTTTCAACATCCTTCCCCTTGTCACTAGAAACATGAACTGCAAATAATGCACACCCTTTCTTGTAGCTGTGATTAGCTTGCATAGTTGTAACAATTCTCACCGATGGAGGCTTCTTCTTTCCTTGCAATATTATTGTATCTCCATCATCCCCCGGGAACTCAATAGACTTATCATAACAATCTACCTTAGTTCTGAGAGTAAAAAACCAATAAATAACCAAAATCATGATAAATGAACCCAATGGAAGCACATTTAGATGTGTTGATGTATGCATACCATTCATCTCAAACGCACAAGCTCTCACCCTATGATGAACTCTTTTCTTGGTCCCTATAGCCAACTGCACCAACCAAGACTTTGAATTCACTTCTTTACTCAAGCCACACTTAACCACCAGGTCGGGACTAACATAACCATAATTACACCCAAGATCAATGAAAATGGAAACAACTTGATGACATATCTTTCCTTCCATCTCAATAATGGATGAATGATGGTTCCTATGCCTCTTCTTAAGTGTTGCATAAATCTGAGGAATGTTATGACCAACATCCCCAACTATTTGTGCCTCCTGAGAACTATAAATTTGAGGTTTTCCACCCTAGTACAATGGAAAATACTTATTATGATGATATTTTCCAAAAATCCAACATTGCAATGGTTCTCTAGCACTACCTTTAGTTTGCTACTCTCTAGATTGTGGTCCACATCCCTTCTCAGCTGCATTGAACTTCTTGTAAGGAGCCACATTTTCTTTCTCACATGCATCTTGATGTATTTCCCGCTTTTGAGGCCATTTCATTTTAGCCTTCTCATTCCCTTTCCATTCATGCTTAGGCTCAGACTTGCACTTCAATTGCTCATAACAATGCTTCATATTCTAGATGACTTCCTCCAATCACCAAGGCTCATCATACTCAATCTGATCGTTGAATGCTAATGGCAGTCCATTAAATATTCTTTGAACCTTTGTCTTCTCTTCCTTGAGGTAAGGCCCATACCTCAACATCTCCAGAAACTTCGTCATGTACTCTCCATATTTCATAGAACCCATCTTCAGCTCGTAGAACTCCTTCACCTTTCCATGATAGTATCTCTCGGACAAGTACTTCTTTATGAAGAGTCTTTTAAACTCATGCCAACTCAACTCTACTACCTTGATGCGTATGACACACTTCGCGTCTTCCCACCATATATTTTCTTTTCCTTTCAGACTAAAAATAGATATCTTCACTTTCATATTATTTGAATATTCATGAAATTCGAAGAAATTATTCATCCAAAGCACCATTTCTTCTGCATATTTTTGTTTTTTCATCTCTCCATCAAATGTAGGAGGCTTGGCTTTCTTGAACTCATCTGGAAAGTATTGCTTCTTGCTCCTCCTATAAGGATGATGGCAGTGATGAAAGTGATGTCTCTCTAAACCAGAACTAGAATAGAACCCATAAGCACTACCTCTCTTGTGAGGTGTATCCAACCATCTGCCACCTTTGACTATGCCTTCCATGTCCAATCTATATCCTGCTAGAGATATGCTACCATATTCCCCATTAGTTCTCTCCTCTTTTCCATGATTGATCCTTAATTTACCTTGTCTCTACAAATCTGATAAGCTCTGAAGGATCATTGCATTAACCTTGACTTTCTTTTCTTTAGCTATTGCAAGTCTTTTCTGTGACTCAACTATCCCGTCATTATTTTTATTGCAACCTCAATTTTTTTCCTTCAAAATTTTCAGTGAATCTGCTATATTAGGAGAGTACTCATGATCCCCTTGTTGCTAAGTTGTATAAGGAGAGTCACATGATTTGTAATCCACCATTCTTCTCATCATCTCTGATATTCTTCTTCCTACAAACATACCATGTTAAATAAACCAAATATAGACATAATCAAAATCATACCTTAGTGAAGTTCAAGGGAGGCTATATTGTCTGCACAAATAAGTCTTAATTAGCATGATATATATATATATATATATAGACACACACCAGCATATCAACCTATCGACATCATGCATGATAACTCAAACTATAACACCAACTATATACATGACAACCATAGCCACTGTAATGCATGCATAAGACTGACATGCATGCATAATAATCACATCTAGTCCATCTTGTCCAAGTGTTTGAACTTGGAAGATTTGATACCATTATTTATCCTCCCTCCCACATTCGCCCACTTTTACAAGCTCTCCAAGGTAAATGTGAGTTTAGTGCTACTATGAAGTGACCCGACCTCCAAGTTCCAGTGATGGAAGTGGGGCCTACAACTGAAAAATTCCTAACATCCCTCAGCGACTACAAACAACTTAGGAGCTCGATAACCACCCCACGTGATCAATCCCTAAGATGGAACCATTATTCACTAACCTAACTATTGTGGTGGATTAGTCAAATGGGTGTACGAAATCGCACCAACTTAAAGAATGTGGTCTACTCTTTAAACTATTGGTAACAGGAAGAAAGTGAGGGAACTCAAAAGCATAAAAATTAGTGGAAATAATATGCTAAAGTATGCTCTAGTTAAACTAAAACTAAAACACAAATATACATAAGTTATATAAAGAGTCAAAACGATAATAATGCAAACGATGGCTCGATGGCCTCTTCTTATTAAACGTTTGAAATGGAGAATAAATTTTACCCACTTGCCAAAGGGCCCCTAGGCAATGGATCTAGGTCTTGATGTAAGGATGTTGCCTTCCAAGCTCTGCCTCTGATGCAGTCTCCCTCTCTCTCTCTGCTGTGGTGGACTAAGATGTTGGATGGACAACTATCGAGTCCTCTTTAGCTCTAGCTCCGGGTCACACACACTTTTGGTGTTGCTTGGGCAACTTTGGCCAACATAACAATGTGATCACCATTTCTTCATCTCTTGGGGGCTTTATATAGGTGAGTTTCAAATCCTCCTTCCCTCCCTTGGTACATGATGGATAGTGACCCAAGGGAGAGGTGTGATTCCATTGTGTGCTCAAATATTCTTTTATGTGCTCACATAGTGTCTAAGGAGGCGTTGGTGGCTGTCCTTAGGCATGTTTCACATAAGGAGTCACTGTCCTTTGCTTGGTGTGGTCCCGGAAAGTGACTTTTTTCCATTTCCAGGAATGCGCACTTAACGGGAAAAAAGGCGCGCAGAAGGCACTCTTCTCGAAGGATAAAGCACACAATTCAACATTTATGACTAGTTCAAATTTGATTTTCTAAAAACCTTAGAGATTTTAAATACTTCTTGATTCCATAATGTGTTCCTGCCTTGTAAATCCTTAGGCTCAACATTAATTGATGTCGTCTTTTGCTGTACTATTTTCCAGTGTTAACAGTTTCCCCCTAATGTGTGAGTTTTAGGAAGAACTATATAGCTGAAATAAATTATAGTTTCTTTTCTATATCGTACGTAGAGAGAGAGAGAGAGAGAGAGAGAGGTCAGTGTGAATTTTGGAATTGACAACACCTTGCACCGTTTCCGAGATAACCATGGCCTAAGGGACCCCGTGCAAGAAGACAAAAATATACAACATATTTACAAAATTTCAACGAGGCGGGCATGTCCCATGCTCATGATGCTATGGCTAGTTAAACAAAATTGACTGATACATGTGTTCTCTATGCCACTACTGTGGTAGTGACATTGGTGGTTGTTGACAACGATTGCTGACGCCCTCAGGGGCGTTTTTTCTTTGACAATAGGTGGAATGTGGTACCCATATGCGTGATCTTGGCATGGCATATCACTGCGCAATGTACGCGTATGTACTGGTTGGGACCTTCCCGTGTAAGCATTGTTGTCAGAGGCGCTTATGGAGGGACGGGTCTTCGATGGATCTGATCAAAGTGCAATGGTTGTAAGGTACGATACCATCATGACATGAAATATTTTGCTGTGGTCAAATTTCAGGAGGATCAATGACATCTGTGGACAATGATGTCTCCCACAGTGCCACCCGAGGATACCCCTTTGCATGGGGAGGGGTAATCCAAGGTACCGCTTCCTTTTTGGAAAAGAGGCGTCGAGGTCGACAAAAAGGAAGCCTTAACCGAACCATGGGTCGCCGACCTAAGGGGTCGGGGACCTCGATGTGATGAGTTTAATATAGGAATGTTGGTGAGAGGTGACTCAAAATGGATGATGGGAATTCAGTGGCCCGAGGTCTAAGTATATATGAGCAGTTGGGCGGCAGTCATGGTTATCTCTGAAGGGAAAATCCTTGGAGTCGGTAGGACTTCTAGGGCGGGTGTGTACCGGCTATGAATGTCATGATGGTGCGTGCATGGGGGTGAAATACTTCAACCAAGGGAAATGGGGGACTGCTACCATGGGAGAAAAGGTGAAAGATGAGGGCGAAGTGGCGAAGGGCATCGCTTGCGGTATTTTTACACTTACCAAAAGAATCAAATAATGGGGTTTGGTTTGCACAAAACAGACAGACAGGTACCCCAAAACATGAAAGAGGGTCACTCACTGAAGGTGTGAGGACGGTGTTTTACTGGGGGTAGGATTCCCATTGGTTGGTCTCATGTGTGGGATTGATGAAGCGGAGGATGTCGCAGATGGGATTATGCTGATGGAGGTATGGTGGGCCAAATGCGATGTGCAGAGGTGCACTTTCAATCTGCTTGTACAATCCGGTCATCCGGGAAGGAGGTTTTGAGTTTGAATGAGAAACTTGACCTTATGCATGATAGATGGATGGGCATGAGGTGCTTCTGGAACTAAAATGGTATGGCCATGGCGTCACTTGTACTGTGATATATGGTCTACTTCGGGTGACGAGCGCCATGGAGGGAAGGCTCTACTGACCAACGCTAACGTTTATCATATGTGGGGTGAGGTGATGATAAACATGGTCGGGTATGAGGACCCTATGGTTTATTTTTTATGGAGAAATGATGTCAGGATATGCAAATTTTTCTGGGACTCTATCATGCTGAGGGTATAATGATACCTGCTCTGAAACTTTCAGGATGGTGTTGTGGACGGTTTGTGGGTTATTCCTGTAAAAAAAAAACTACCTCAAGTGAAAGCATCTTCTTTTCATCAAATATTATTGAAAGACATGAATTGTGGAAAGGAATATGGGAGGGTGCATACTTGCTAGCGCTGAAAAAAATATTTTTCCAAAAAGAAAATGTGTGGTATCGCTTTCGTTTGTCATGGCATACTGATGATGGTGCAACTTACGATTTGCGGAATGGACCTCCCGATCTCCTGTTATTGACCTTCGAAGTTCTGGAAAAGGGAAACAAATATGGGGTTATGGCCCTAATCCTATTCATTTGTAATTTTTGATTTTTGGGAGATCAGAGGTGATTGAAGAGCCTTTCTCGCCGTTGTGGTTAGCCTGTGTACCATGGATTAGCGATATTATGCCGAGGTAACTTTTATGACGTCCTGTATTTCAATTTTTCCAGTTTGATGGTGTCAGGGGCCATACAAATTGGGTTTGTGCGTCCTCAAAAGGACTTTTTGCCCTAGATTGCGCGGGCGATCTAGGCAAAGAGGCAACCTTCTTGCGCACATTTCTCAGGGACAGACATGCAAGGGTGCGTTGTTTCCTCCTTTTTGCGTGCAAGGGCACGCTTGTGTAGGAAATAGACGTGCAAAGGGCAGGGTGACATAAAAACTTGGGGGTTTTTTCTGTCTATTTTGATGTTTTTCTCTATACTAATGGGTGTCTGTGTTTCTTGGAAGGTTGGTGTGGAGAGAGCGATATTGGCCGGAGATCCGGGCCGCTCTAGCTACTGATGCTGGTGCGCACCATCATTTGGTCGTATGGGGCCTTGTGAAATTTGCTGAGAACGAGTTTCTTCGGTCTCAGGACCGATTGTAATGTTACATTATACAACATTGGCACAGGAGGTGCAATATGTTCATACTGAGGGGGACGAACTTGATTATCCATTTGGAGACAGATATATACTTCGCGACCAGGTTACTGCCTCAGGGTGAGGCACTGAGGTATCCACTCCCTACTGGGAGATTGAACCCAGACAGGTTTCAGAAGAGGCATTGTGGTGGTGCACCTCTGACTGAGGGGTGCATCAATATTTCATCAGTGACAGATGTGGCTGAGCAGTGTGCTTTAGCCATTATTATGTGACTGGCGGGGTCGTTTGCTCCACATCGAGCATCGGGCCCGCAAGTGGGAATTTTACTCCGCTGGAGGGGCGGGCATTTTTTTCGATTTCGTCCGCTTCTATTTTGATGGTATAGTGTCGTAATTGAACAGGGTCCAACGTCAATCCAAGTCATTTGTGTAAGCTAGCATCTTGTGCAGCATTATGTACGAGAGGGTGGTGCTGTTGAGGCCCATTGTGGCAGTGCCTATTGGGGGGCCGCGGGAGCCCCGCATGAGGAGGTGGGCTCCAGTGATGTCGCGTGGCGATGGTGGCATGGTGGGTCATTATTGGAATGACACGACAGAGGCCTGGTTTGAGGCCAACCCATAGATGTTCTTTCCATACCCATATGCAGGGATGGACTTTCAGGGTGATCCAGATATCAATCTCCCTTTCAGTTATGTTTGGAGTCTTGCAGGTATGCACTGTATTCTTCTGCATTTGTTCGAGTTTTTATGTACTTATGTGTTTTTTTATTGACACTGACATTCTTTTGGTTACTCGTGCAGATGTTGGCGAGGTGGGATGCCCAGTGGCCCGACTAGTGGGTCACGATCCTCCGCCACGACCTCGTGGTGGTCAGGGGGGAGGTGGCACAAGTGGACCGGGTGGTGGTGCCGGTGGACCTGGCAGGGATGGTGTTGGCCCTTCTGGTGAGGGCAGCAGCTCAGCTGCAGCTAAGGTTATGGTCGAGCAAGCTCATGCAGATGCAGCTGAGGCGCGCATTGCAATTCTTACGGCTCAAGTGGCCACTCTAGAGGACTTCTAGGGTCGAGTGGACCGCTTGACCCAGGGAATGCCTGCTCGAGGTTTCATGGACGACTTTGAGGAGGTTTGTCTAGAGATGGTGATGGCCCGCGAGAGGGATTATCGGTCCACTCTACGACGGGTAGCTATTGCAGTGGCGACAGTAGCTCCGGTGGTGGCACTAGGAGCAGTGGTGGGCCCAAGTGCTCCTCTTGAGGGGGCACCCCCCCAAGGTAGTTTTGTACATAGGGAAAGAACCCTTTATGAGGATGCTTCCCTTATTTTTTATGACCTTTGTATCTTCGGGCCAGCTAATGGGCCAGTGATACTATTTTTGTACTCAAATACACATATTTTTTGATATATATATATATATATATATATATATATATATATGAGAGATCTTTCTGCAGCTCTACATGGTGTGCTATCTATTTCAGTTTATGTATTTTGTGTTATGTTGATGGATATCTATGTTTTTGTTTTTTTATGTATGATGGTTTATTCGCGATGCATTCCAATCTAGGATATTGTTAGCTATGCGATCAGCTGTTTGGTTTTGATTCCTTGATACATGTGAAAATGTAATGTAATCAAATTGTCTACTTAAACTTTTGGCATGCAAATATTTTCTAAACAGGTTTGCATCTATGGTTCCAAATGTTTGGTTTAACTGGGATACTAATAACTGGGAATCGAGGTAGACATGCTTATGGCGGATGCCCTGATGGAGGGTCTCGCACATAAGTCACATAACGGCATCATATTCTGCTTGATTGTTGGTTGCTGATCCGTTGCACACGCTGTTTGAACATAGTGGTGATCGGTCAGGGTGGTAGATGACCCAGGCGGCTGCAGCTAAGTTTTGAGACCATCACGATTGAGCACATTGAGCACATTTTTTACATAGGTCTTTGGGTCAAAAATATTTTTGTGTTGGGATTTTTGTGTACTCTAACTCTAGGGGATAAGGGTTGCTTGGGCCCTTATGGGTAGAACTTCTTGAGGATAGGCCATTGAAGGGGTTAGTGAGGTAGGTCCCATCCGGTTCCGTCAAGATGTATGCCCCCTGTCGGAGACAATGTTTGATGATATAGGGTCATTTCCACAAGGTTTCGAATTTTCCTAGCCCTAAGGCCTCTTTTGCGACATCGTAGCGAAGGACTAACTCCCCTCGGTAAATTAACGAGGGGTGATGTGGTGGTCGAATGATGCTTTCACCCTTTTCTTATGGGCCTCATTGTGTTGCAGTGATTGTCACCGACTTTCGTCAACTAGCTCTAGTTGTACTAGGCGTTGTTCTAGAGCCTGGGTGTCATCAAGGAGTTCGATGGCGACGTGCAAGTTTTGGATCTTGCGGAAATCAATGCAAAAGTGCAAGGTATCTTGGTATTTTGCGACAGGAATAAAATGGAAATCCTTGGATGAGGGGGTGGTTGGAATCCTATCTCTGGCATGCGATGATACAAGTCATATGTGGTGAATTTTGTCACTGGCATGCGGCGGGGGAAGGATCTTGGTAATGGAGTCTTGTGTGAG
This sequence comes from Pinus albicaulis, assembly GCA_034641835.2. Lineage (NCBI taxonomy): Eukaryota > Viridiplantae > Streptophyta > Pinopsida > Pinales > Pinaceae > Pinus > Pinus albicaulis. Next base: position 911,927,029 of record CM076576.1, on the reverse strand, counting down.
CATAAGGTTGGATTTCCCACTAGGATAGTCAATTTTTGGTAGGTAGAATTTGTTCTTATCACAGAGGTGCCTGAATGCTTTCATTAGCGAGCATACCTCTGGTGTGTGATTTTGGCTAGTGAAAATGGTGCATGGTATCACAACGTTGATAGAGTAGATAGTGTGAGATTCTACGCTACTAGTTGTCCCTGATACGGATGCTTGGAAAGGGTCGGTCATGGAAGAGGTCGTCTTCTGCTTCCATTTCCGCATTTTAGGTTGAGAATTACCTCCCTATTTGGTGGATGGTTGATTTAATGCCGCTCTAGCTGCTCTTAGCTTTGGGAGATGTGTACACCTAAATTTATAATGAAAGTGTGAGAAAATTCAACAATAAGTGCGTGTGATCCTCTCTTGATTACAGAGAAGTTTTTGAGGGAGAGACGAGACTATGTGTAGGCTGTTTGCAAGGGGATTTATTTCTTTGCATTGGTTGACTCGATGATCGTTTGGATCAGATAGGCCACATGTTATCCTAGGCTTTCCATGGGGTACACGTGGTTGGTGTGTGGTCTTATCAGGCTCTACACACCATTGCGGTGATGGGGACGTTGAGCTGACGATGTATCTTTTATGCCATTCCTGGAAATCGTCCGTTATCTTTTCTACGGCATTAATCATGTTGATAGTGGGATGGATCTGTGAGACATAAGTACAATGTCAGTCGTAATGATTACCCTGACATATCAGGCAAAATATCCATGATATGGGGAACCCATCGTGCTTGTTCTTAGGCCAGGTGGGGAACCAACGTCGCAATGCTGCTAAGGCAGGGTAATAGATGACTATATGGTCTGTATTTTTACATAACGTGCATGCGGGTGTGTTTCATGAAGTGTCGTTAGGGGTAACTAGGGGTTACTGCTAAGTCGTTCTTCAGCTGACAAGAAGATGATAGACCCGCTCATCTCCTCTTCTTGGGTCATGGAGCTTCCTATGGACTCGGCATCCATATCGTCTTCTTGGGAAAGGAAAACTATGGTTGAGCGGAGCCTAGCCAGGGCTAGCCGGAAGCGAGGTATGTAGGGACAATCCTCCGAGAGGCGATTCAACGCATAGCAGGCATGTGAATTGCGTTGCCCGTAGTCCCACATAGTAAACCCTTTCGATTGGATACCATCTGTGAATGAGCCCCAATATAGCGCACTCTTCGAGGTAGTGGCCACGTTCATCGCATAGTGTACAATGTATCATGGGCATTACTAGGGGTCTTTCTATGAATCTATGCTCCTCTTGTAAGTATCGGATGGTACGCAGCTCGTCATTGATAGACTGGATGGAGGGATCCTCTTGATAAGATCACTCAATTGCATGTAAGGCATCCCTATATCGTGGTATTTCTGGACAATGGTGGGTATAGTGTCCATAGGTGTCACAGAGAGCGCATGCGTGATTGGTACGCAGCGGTTTGCCTATACTTTTGGTGGCCGGTTCCTTTTTACAGGAATGTGGCGTCGATATGTCTGCTTCAGAGCCAAGAAGTGGTTTTAACTCATCCAATTCCGAACATATGTGGGTAGGGAGTCCTATGACATCACATATAGTGCAGGTTGATGTTGGACATTGGGTTCAACGGTCCCTGTGTGTTTCGCGACATGGACTAACCGCCTCTCGTGGATCCTAACTCTGGCGATTGTAGTGGAGACTAATGCCTGTGGGTTTTGGTCTAACGGCAATCATGATTCCAACAAGTGGTATCAGAGCGACAGGTCTCAAGTTTGAAACTCACCCGGCTCGCGTTGGGGGGGAGATTGTTGGACATTGGGTTCAACGCTCCCCGTGTGTTTCGCGACATGGACTAACCGCCTCTCGTGGATCCTAACTCTGGCGATTGTAGCGGAGACTAATGCCTGCGGGTTTTGTTCTAACGGAAATCATGATTCCAACAGTTGATGACTCCCTTTGAATGGTGGGTTTCACTGCTTTCTTTCCTCTCTTTGCGGTTTTCTTGGCCGTGGTAACCGGTTTCGCAATGGGAACTTCCCTTGCGGGGGTGGTTGCTACCGTTTCTTGGGTAGATTGGGGCTCCTCGGGATTGAGGGGCTTTAACCCTACGGTAGTAAATTTTTTGGCTCCTATTCTGGAAGGGGGAATGAGGTACCAAAATGGGAATGCCAACGATATGTTGGGTAACACCAGTGTCACCAAAACCTGCTGGGAGACGAAGCCAGGAGGTGGGTAGAGGAAAGGGGTTTGGGAGGCGATGTAGGCTAGAGAGGCTACTGTGGCTGATGCCTCGGTGTAATTACTACTTGAGTCCATGTCCTAACTCACCTCGGCGCTTGATGTGGACATCATGCACACCGGGGCCCCTGTGGCATCAAGTGACACCTCAGGGATAATGCGAGGATCTCCTAGGAATGAGCCTAGGACGGACGACGGTTTGAATTAGCCAGGACCATATTATTGATACTATGAAAGACCATCTGTGGCTGTATCTACGTAGGGTAGAATTATATCCATGTTGGTTAGGGGACGCTTTTCACTGTGTGTCAGCTGGTCTACCATAATTATTCGATCCTCGTGGGGGAACATCATGATGCGGAAGACAAAGGATGCTATGGTAGACATGTCATACATGTAACTCCACCCAAGGATTATATTGTAATCTAAGTGAGTTTCCAAGACTTCAATGTCTATGTGGACAATCTTGCCTGCTAGGCAGACAGACCGGTACATTTTGGAAGAGGCCGACAGGGGTCGAGGGACGACCATCGTACGCTCTAAGTGTGATGACGGAAGGTTTGACTTCGGGGGATCCTAACTTCTGCCACACATTATTTGACATGATGCATGTGGATGCACCCTCGTCAATGACACATCAGTGAATAGTAATATTTTGTACCAATACTGGTATTTTGAAGGCGACCATGGAGGGAAGCCTAGGGGTGGCTTTGTCCAAGTCAAAATCCATCATGCATGTATCGGCAGGGTCGATAGCACCTATCGCAAAAAGTAAGGCTTTCTATTTCTTGGGGCATGACTCCAGTACTTCCAATGCGGACATAGCAGCAGGTGATTGAGCTAAATCATCTACGATGCTATAATTGTGGGCCACTTTGGAGTAGTTACCTTCTCGCCTATTAGGCCCTTTTACCATTTTTGGCAATAGTTCCGTAGGAATATTTGGAATGGTTAAAGGTGCAGTCGGCGTGCTTGTACTAGCCCCTAACATATTGGTCTCTGGTGGGGTGTCATAGCTACGATTCCAATTTTGGAAAAACATTTCTTCCCCATCCATGTAGATCTCATGGTTTCTTTTCCCGGAATTGTCTGGGTTTTGTTGCTGAGTGCTGACCGTCCCTTGATGGGGGAAAGGTTCTTGCATCACCACAATTTGCTGGGAAGATCCTCCTTGTCCTCGGTTAATCTGTAGCTTTTTAAGCTTAGGGAGTTTGGGACAGTGGTGAGTATAGTGCCCGTACTCACCACATATTGAACACGAATGGTTCATTCGTAGAGGTGGCCTTTTGCCTTGCCTTTGGGCATTACTTGGCTCCTGGTTCTGATTCTGGTTGGAGTTACCTCTAGCCTAGGATCGCGATAGGCGTTGTTGGTTGCTGCCCCCCTGTCCAGGGTTCCCTTTGGGCTTGTTTTTTATCTTTTTCTTAACCACGTTAGGAGGGTAGTTCTCCTGATCATACTGGTGTGGTTGATTTTGGGATGGTTTCACAAAGTTCACATGTGCATTGTTTTGTGTAGGTGGGTTGTGTGCATGGGATTGAGCATAATGTTGTCTCGTGTTTGCAGCTGGCCATTGGGGGGGAGCTCTTCCGTCAGTATTTCTTCCTGCGTACTGGGTCCCCTCAGCCGGAGGATAAGGTCCTCCTTGGTGATACATTTGCGCCCTATTAGTCAAAATTTTCTGCGGCATATGATGACCTTGAAATCTGGGTTGAGACATATTCTGGGTAGAACCATGCATGTAACCAGGACTTTGACTACTGCTGCCTAGTTACTCTTGGGTCATTGACCCAATTAGTCCATATGCAAAGTTAGACGTGCCTAGAAATTCTTGATAAGATTGTAGGCGTGGGGCATTAGGCAGGATATTGTAGTTGTATCCTGACTGCGTATAGATCAGTTCAAGTTGTAGGGCTTTACTGATTGCGTCCTGTTCGGATGTGGGGTTGCGTTTCACCACATCCTTTGAAATCTCCGGTGTCATAGTTTTCAAAAATAAATCTAAAAGGACCGGGTCTTCGAGTTTAACTCTGCATAAATTGCAACATCGCCTCCATTCATGGAGATGCTCTGAGATATGGATGGAGGGGGATTGTCTGAAATGAGTCAGTAATTCCATTCCCAAATCGTGGTGAATGGGAAACTGAAAGTATGTGAGGAATGCGGTAGCGAGGGCGCTAAAGGTTCCATGTGAAGCAGGAGGTTGCTCCGTGTACCGTTTCGCAGCCACTCCCGTAAGAGTGCATTGAAATAGCCTCAACCGAATAATATTTTCAATGATGCTATTCGATGAGCACCACAGGTGAAAGGTAATTATATGATTACCTGGGTCTTTCGCTTGATTGCCTTCAAACTTTGGTATGTTCGAAGGGAGCTTCGTGGGCATGGGAGGCCAATTGGGGTCATGTGCGATGGGGTCATTGGTGAGCTTGGTTAAATCGGGTAGATTCGACGCCGCTAAGAAGGGTGACTGGGAGGTTGACGCCATGGTAACATGTGAAGACACGAATTTTTGGTTAGAACAAGGGTTAGCCTGTGACGTAACCTATTTTGAATTCAGTTGGCTTCCCGTATGGGATTTGCTCCTCTTCCCCCCAGGGGACGAGGGGGGAGTGGTGTGCGGTGTGGTGTTGGGAGATCTACTAGGGTTCCCAACTAAGGTTACTCAAAGAAAGGATGAACCAAATATTGTGGCAATGTTCTGTCTTTGACGCCTAAACGGCGAAAGACCTGGAACCCCTCTCGATAATGGGGGGAGGTCCAAAAGATGCCTGGACCGACAAGGTTCCATTGGAACCATTTGGATGTCGACCAGATTAGGTTTTGGAAAAATTTTGAGGGGATTGAGTCTATGATCATGACAAATTTATGGACACATACATAAAACAAAGCAAAAATGAAATGAATTTTCCCTTTAACTTAATCTATGTGATCAATCAAGCAAAAAATGGTTTTTTTTTGCGCATGATACTCAAAATCCTAGAATACCTATTACGTCCTCACACACTCAAAAGTAACTGGGCCTTGAGAATATTTCTTACGAGTGCTAGCACAACGTCCCATAAGAGCTGGCGACGCCCCCAGTCCGTCGAAGAGAATCCACCAAGGTAAGGGTAGAGGGTCTGGCGCTTGCCTGCATCGTCACCTATAGGGTAAAGGATGCCCTAGTTTTTGGCCACTAAGAACTACCGTCCCACGTAAGCATTCGAGTCTTGGGATTCTTGGTAGTCAACTAATAGTACCGAGTATCAGTCGGGTTAGGTAGCCCTAACTGATACCACATGCACTGCACCTAAGCCTTACCCCCTCTGAATATGGTCTCTGTCGGGCTTAGGTTTTCTTTTCCGTGGGCTGACAGGTGGATTTTAAAGCTCCCTAAATACACAACTTCTATGTTTCAATGTGAAGTGTGATCAAGGCAGCTTATTGGATGCCTACCCCCTTGATCCTAACTTAATCTATAAATTCTTTTGTGGCCCCTGTGGGGAGAATTTAGTGAGTTGGTTTAAGTTATTTTTAGGCGGCTTTCTCTTAGTGGGTGAGCTTGTGTGAGCATATGGTGAACAATCTCATAATTTGAACATATGGATATCGGTGCTCCTTTACAAAAGTCCCCTATTTAAACTATGTGACGTTGTTCCTTGCTCAAATGGAAAACATTTGTGGATAATGGGTCGCTTCCAAATCTTCCTAGTTATTCTATGTGAGTAACTAAATGGAGATGGTGAATCGCGAATGTAGAGCATTCATATGCTTTTCTAGGGTCACCAAATGGTGCAAAGATAGTAGTGATTACTTGCTCTAATTGGCGATTCAATCCTAGTCCCGCAATTTCCTAGATGCAAAAATTGAATTTAAACTAAACAATTTCTACACTAGCTTATGCATGTGTGGTCTTGGGCCACTTACTCGAACTAGTTAAACTAAGTGTGCATACCATAATTTGTAAAAACATAAATTGTTCGGAAAGAAATGGTTAATTCGCCCCCTACTTAAACTATGTGAACAATTTTTGCAAAGACCAACTTAAATGAAAACTAACTCTATGCCTACAGAAAGTAGCAAGAAATGAGTTCTCAGAAGCTGTGGGGTATCAACACAAGTGCTGGCAGATACATTAGGGGTTGCCCAACACACTTACAAGCAAAGAAAATGTAGAATATGGGTATAAAAAAAATATCTGTCTGCAATTTGCGCGCAAAAAACCTTGACAAGTGTGCCTTCCTGCGCACAGGACAGACCTGAATGTGCGCAATATGCCTCTATGAGGAAAAACTGCGCGCAAAAATCCTGCAAGTAAAAATATTGGGAGTTGCCTTCTTTATTCTGTCACCTCAGTGAGTCTAGGGACTGCAAGATGGGTCAGAGGACTATCAGCTCCACTCCATTATAGACAAAGGGTCTCCTGCAAAAGATGGCACAACCACATAAACTTGGAACACGTCAGTGGAGTCGCTAATCCTGTTGTGGTGGATTAGTTGCACGGGTGTACGGAATCGCACCAGCTTAAAGAGTGTGGTCTACTCTTTAAACTATTGGTAACAAGCAGAAAGTGGGGGAGCTCAAAAGCATAAAACTTAGTGGAAATAATATGCTAAAGTATGCTATGGTTAAAATAAAACTAAAACAAAAATATATAGAAGCTATATAGAGAGTCAAAACGATAACAATGTAAACAATGGCTCGATGGCCTCTTCTTATTAAGCGTTTGAAATGGAGAAGAAATTTTACCCACTTTCCAAAGGGCCCCTAGGCAATGGCTCTAGGTCCCGATGCAAGTATGTTGCCTTCCAAGCTCTACCTCTGATGCAGTCTCCCTCTCTCTCTCTGATGTGGTGGACTAATATGTTGGGTGGCCAACTATCGAGTCCTCTTTAGCTCTAGCTCCGGGTCACACACATTGCTGATGTTGCTTGGGAAACTTTGGCTAGCATAATAATGTGATCACCATTTCTTCATCTCTTGGGGGATTTATATAGGTGAGTTTCAAATCCTCCTTCCCTCGCTTCGTACATGATGGATACTAACCAAAGGGAGAGGTATGATTCCATTATGTGCTCAAATATTCTTTTGTGTGCTCACATAGTGTCTAAGGAGGCACTGGTGGTTATCCTTAGGCGGATTTCACATAAGGAGTAACTGTCATTTTCTTGGTGTGGTCCCGAAAAGCAACTTTTTTCCATTTCCAGGAATGCGCGCTTATCGGGAAAAAAGGCGTGCATAAGGCACTCTTCTCGAAGGATAAAGCACGCAATTCAACATTTATGACTAGTTCAAATCTGATTTTCTCAAAACCTTAGAGATTTTATATACTTCATGATTCCATAATGTGTTCCTACCCTGTAAATCCTTAGGCTTGACATTAATTGATGTCGTCTTCTTCTATATGATTTTCCAGTGTTAACACTAACTCTATATCCACACCCCACATCTTTTTATGAGGCTATAACCACACCCATAAGCCTTCTTCCATGCATTTATGACCTAAATTCCCCAGTTCTATGTCAATGGTTCTGAGATATGAACCACTTTTCTAGGCTACCCTCTAGATCGCTGCCCAAAAATTCCTATAACATTCTGGAATCATGATTAAGGTGATAACAATGCCAAACATTCAAAATTTAATCAATAACTTGACCTAGACTTCCTAGTACACGTTAGACATTTCATCAAACATATGAGTTACAAATCATGAATGTTTATATGATCATAAATATTTGAACCTCATCTAGAAATCACCAAGAAGTTCTAATTCCCTCTCAAGTAGCCGCAACAACACCTGTTATCCCATGAATTTATCAACCATTCAAATACTTATCAAATCATGAACAAGAGTCATAGCTAGAGCACATAATAGAACCATGCTTATAACAAACATATAACCAGAATATTAACCATGACAAATCAGCTATCAAATCAACATAATAACAAGTACAATTGTTCATATATCACAATAGGAAAATAGCTCTTATTAACTTATGTAAAATCCAACCAAGTCACGGACATGTACAACCAACCACAGATTGGGAGAAACTGAAACTTTCTTTCATCCAATCACCCTTGTGCCATATTCCAAGCTTGAAATTAGGATCTCATGGGATAAACCAAAACATGACCAAACCAAGAATCCAAAGGTTAAACCACCTCCACCCTCAAGTTATCATGATCTCACCTAAACTAGTCCTAAGAACACAAAAATAAACCAAGCTTGGATGCCTCAAAATTTATTCACCATACCTTAAGGAATTTTCCTGTCTTCACCCACTTGTCAAGAGCTTCCTAGAGAAAACCATCTCAACCCCCAACCCTTGGGAATTTTCATGAGACCACCTCACCAAGTTCCAAAACCTTCTGACAATCCAAAACTCAACCAAGAATGAATATCATCACACCATATCTATGTAGGAAATGACAAGGCAGGTTGAAACCATTTTCAAACCAGGAAAAACACATGCCAATGACAACAAATGAACCAAATAAGCAAATGCATGCACGATGCTTTCACACCTCAGCTAGGAAATTACACATGAAACCTATTACCTGCAAAATCCTCCTGTTTAAGTTGTTGATCCAAGCTTATCCTTGCTTTCCTTCGATTCCATTTGCTTGTCCTTTTCATTTATTTTATTTCCTTTACTTTTATTTTCTTTCTTTCTCTCTCCTCTTGGAGCTCTCTCTCTCTCTCTCTCTCTCTTCAAATTGATCTAGTCCAAAATTGACAAAAAACTATGAATTGTTTCTTTAATGCATTTTTATCATTGAGGTATCATTTTCTTTCATTTTTCCTCTAGTTTTCATTGCATGAAAATATGTGTCTCTTCATGTTCCTTTTCTCCTATTTTCCTTTATTTTCATAATTAAATGACAATTAATAACCCTTTGCCTTTGTCAATGCATTTGTCAAATTTCATAGCCATTAATAACCAAAAGTGATGCCCACTATAGTGTTTTCCCAACATTTAGTTTGGAATGCGTGTCTCATTACCTTAGTCTTATTTTGCCTTTATTATTCTTTATTGTACATGAAACTATAACCCGGGGATGTTACAAATATATCAAAATTTGTAAACTTAATATAATATAGTAATATAATAAAAGTGAAATAATTTGGTGAAGAGTTTATATATTAAATACAGATCTATTAATATCTATAAATTTCTTTGAAAACACTAATAACCTAAACAAAACAATATCATAAAATCCTATTTACATTAATAATTAAAGAAAAACTCACTTTTGAATTTTATATTTAAATTTATAATTTTTTAATAGAAGTAGTCAATTAGAAAAGCATATAAAAATGTATAACCTTGAATTTTCTTCACATATTAGTAACATTATTCATATATTGGTAACACTAGAAAATTAATCATTATAATTTTGAATGCAAATATAGTAATCATTGGTTTAAAACCTCATTATGAGCCTAGATGCGTGGTAAAAAAAAAACCATTATTTATGATGCAATGTTGAAGTTAATATATTTTATTTTTGGGTAAAGTGAAACAACGGCACACCATTCCACAAATATGACTGAAATTGAACCCTAAACCCTATTCCAAATATGAATCCATAAAAAGAGAGTAACAAAACATGGTGAAAAAGTAAATTAATGTGGTAAAGAGTTTATGTTTTAAAATTTAGTGGCCCCATTAATATTTATAAAACTCTTTGACAAACAATTTTTTTCCAAAGAGAAAAAACCCATAATTTTATTTACCTTTACACAAGGAAAAAATTACATTATGTAGATATTGGATGCATTCAATAAGAGAAGTTCATCAGATTCTATGCAAAAATAAAAATGAACTAAAAAAATTACATAATAAACTTGTGAAGTTAAGTATGATAATAATCACTTAACTTCTCTTTTTGTGTTTCTTTTTCTGAACCTTCTGCCATCCCCCACCATCCCCCAGAGTCAATATCTCTCGGAACCATTTCCAGCTCACTCCATGTTGTTTTTGGTGGAGGCTCTTTGTTTGAATCTGAACTTTCAAAAGCATGAACTCTTTTTGTACCCACTGTCCCATTTTTTGTGTGCCTCTTTTTTCTGATGTTCTAGTGTGTGGATCTCTTCTAATGTTGTGTCATTATGCATGTGGGTTGTGTGTCGTTCTGTACCCAAGCTTCCCCTCATGCTAAAACTCTTTAAAAACATCAATAACCTAAACAAAATAATATTATAAATTCTTATCTACATTAATAATTAAAATTTTAATATTCTTACTCTTGAACTTATATTTATATTTATAAATTTTTTGCAGGTTTACAGTGTAGCCAACAAAACAAAGTCAACTATAAAAGTATACAAAAATAATACAAAAATTAACCTTAAATTTCCTTCACATATTCGTAACATTCCCCATATGTCGATAACACTACAAAATTAATCGTTATCACTTTGAATGCAAACATGGTGATCATTAATTTAAAACTTGATTATGAGCCTAGATGTGTGCTCCAAAAACATTAAACAAATATTACTTATGATGCATTGATGAAGTTATATATCAATTAAATTGAAACAATACACACACAAACTAAACCCAAAAAACATTCCACAAATATGCTCAAAATTGAGCCCTAAATCATATTCCAAATATGCTCAAAGATATGATAGAAGAAGTTTAAATGGAGAGTAAAACATGGCAATCATCCCATTGATCTTCAAACTCTGTACATTATGTGTATCTTTTTTAACTTGACTTCTCATATTGATGCTGTATATGGTCTTCTCAATGCTTTAAACCTAATTTATAGCGTTTTAACCCTAATTTATAGGTATAAATTATATATTAACAAATGTTTGATATATTAAGTAAGAATAACATAAAATAGTTATAAAATATAAAATATTATATATTATGTCTTGTATAAGGCTTTAAACTAATTTATGGTGCTTTAACCCTAACCAATAGCTATAAATCATATTATAAAGTGTTATGTATATTGAATTATATTAACCATAATTATAAATTATAACATAATATATTAAGAAATATATTATTATATTGTGTTGGTGCTTTAAATCAAATTTATAATTCTTTAACCCTAACATGTACTTATAAATTATATATTATAATAAATGTAAGACACTTGTAAATTATAAAATAGTATATTAAGAAATTTTAATTTTAATTCACCTAGAAAAATGATAAAATAATATTTACATACTTACATTACATCCAACACTTAACACTTACACATCTCATCCATACTGGGTTGTAGAGGAACTCTCAACGCAATCATAAAGTTATGGAAAGATAATGTCAAATACCTTAAATATAATTTGTGTCTAGATTATATCTATCTTTGTTGTATTTTTTAAATTTCATTTCATGAATTAATTGTATGTGTGAGATTATGAATGTAATTATATATTTTTTAATTATGTTTCATGAATTAATAGTGTGTGAGCTTATGAATATAATTATATTTTAATATTTTTTTTATGATATCAAGCTTTAATATATTTTAAAATGTGTATAAGAGTTATTAGGTATTAAATTTCATATTTATAAATTAGTTTTATATATAATTTTAGGATTGTAATAATGTTTAAGTATTAAAATTTTAATATATTTTAAAAGGTGATTTGTAGGTTTAAGTGTTTTATTATTAGTAATGATTTTTCCATATAAATCATATTTTTGAATAAAAATGATATTATTAACATTATTTATGTTTCCATGTATTATAATATGTTTTCAATTATGGGAGCACTCGCATGATACCTTCGCATGATACCTTTATATTTTCTTATTTGTGATGCCATTTACTATTGTTGGTTCGTCCCTTCTCAGTATGGATCTAAGAGGGGTAATATACCCTCTTTCCTATGAAACTATTACATTTCAAAATTTGGTAGCTTCGCTTGGCAAGTCATCAACTAAGCTTGTTCCATCCAAATTTGTCTGAAGTTAGATTGGATTATTATAATTAAGTTTCCACTCTTGGATCCTCACTCCAAATCCTTAGCTCTTATATAGCATGCTATCATTGAATAGTTCATATGGTTATAGCCTTCTCTAAAAGCAATGGACTTGTAGATGCAAAAAAATTGAATATTCCATGATTCGAGGTGACTATTCATATCATTTTTTTGGTCATGAGTGTAATATTACTCTCTATTTTAAAATAAATAATAGAGAGAACTTATTTTCTAGAATGGGACATATTTCATGGGCCCAAGAGGGTTATACATAGATTATTGGATGTTATAATTTGACCTTGAAGTGATTGTGCCATTAGTACCTCTAATTCGAGTTTTCTTGCATCATCGACTTCTTCACTATTGGAGTGATGATTGCATGGTATTTATTGGAAACACCCTAGGTAAATGCATCGATAAATCTAAACCTAAGGTTGATATTTTCACATATGCTAGAATCTATGTGGAAGTATATTTCGAAAAAAGGATCACCTAAGGTAATTACCCTATCCCTAGAAAACTAGTTTCACATGTAGAAATTGGATTATGAACTACCTTTGTTTAAATATAAAACCTATCATGAGTATAACCATTTCACCAAATATTACAAACTTATAGCTATAGTTTAGAATCTACCAGAAGAAAGAAGATTGATGGCAATAGATGAAGAAAATATCAAGTAGTATGTAACTTCCCATCCTCCTCTAATGTCCAAAAAGGAAAAAGGAATTTGTTATTGTGCCTTAGGTGAATCGAGATCCATTCATTTATGTGACTATGACCCTTGAACAATCATTTGTTCCTACTTTATAGCCATTATTAAACCTTCTTCCTGTGATCCAAAACTTTGTTCCATCAATTTACTCTAACCCTCAAAAAGATCCACATAACACTCCAAGGAAATGGTATCCCAATAAATAAATTAATATTAAGAACTAGTATCAATGAAACTCTCACACATCCTAGTGGTGTACTTGAAAGGAAAAAATCCTTGGGGTAGTAAGGGATGATGGTGAATAAAATAAAGAGGAAAGGATTATAAAGAAGTTAAGAAGAAAAATACTTAAAGTTAAAAAGAAGAAATATCATCAAAAGAAAATATTTAGGGTTTCAAACATCTATTGAGAGTTTCTTTGAAATTGAGATCAAAATAATCTTAGTAAAAATCCCTAGAAAGTAAATTTCATCTAAAGGATCTACAAGCAGCAGTGTGAAACTTTGAATATTGAAATAAAGAAAATAGTCTACTCGAACAACATGGGAATGTGTATAGGAACAAAGTAGAAGCAATGAGAGCCTTGATAAGATTTGAAAATATAATTATTATTCTCATCCAGGATACCAAGCTCGAAGGTAATGAGATTCTAGAAATAAGTAAAACTAATGGAAGAAAATTCAAGGAATTATAACAAGTGCGAGAGGAGTTTCAAGGGGTACATTCACACTTTGGGAAAAGACAAATTTTGGTATAACTCATTCACAAATCACTTAACAATGGATTCTAGTAAGTCTTTAGTATCAAAATAATATGAGAAATGTTCAAATATTTATTCTGGAATGGGGATCTCATGGGATTTATTCAAAAGAAAATAAAATAAACTTTGTCAAACATAAGTGTGGGGTCAATATATATAGTAGATAGGTTGAAATAATTTCTTCTACAAAAGGACTTCCTACTTGAAAACCAGATAATAATATCTTCACATATTATCTCATCTAAAATCTTGGATCACAAAGGTACTTCACTTAAATTTCAATAGATTCAAGATCTTGGTCCCATCGTCTCCATATTCAAACTATTTTGGTTACATGACCTAAGAGAAATTGATGTAATAAGATAATTTTTGAGCAAACCAATTCAACTCTCCCATTCTGTGTATAGGAATCAAAGCTTTGAGTAGTTAAGCATGACTTAGAAGAAGTGAAAAAAAGATAGTACTAGCATATGTTGCTAGAAATAATTGATATCCAAAACCAACTAAGTAATTTGCAAGCTTTCCTTGGAGTAGAGGAGGTGACCAAAAACGGCTAATAGAGGAGAGGGACTTATGTAGAAGAATACATTAAGAAAATAAAAGAGGAGTTATAGAGATTGAAATCAATAAGTTTATGGCTAGAAACTAATGACAAGAATACAACATTCTCTTGCATATAGGCAAAAGCAATATTACAAAAAAAAAATAGTGTGAAAGAGATAGATCTAGAGAATGGATAAGGATCAATGAATTTGAGGACATTAAGGAAACCCACAACCACTTTAAAGAACTATATTCATATGAAAATAATGTCAATATTGAATCTGCTCATGAAATTCTTTAAGGTATCCTGAATCTAGTGATAATATATTAGAATATAGAGTTAACAAATGAAATTGATGAAGAAGAAGTGATTAATGTGATCCAGGGGTTAAAAATTAAGAAAAAGTATAGGTTTGGACGAGTTTTCAATCCTCTTTCACAGCTACTAGAATATCATCAAACAAGACTTGAGATGTGTGCTTAACTATTCTAGAAGGAATCGCATATTATGAGGAAACCCAAACTCATTCATTCTTATATTAATCCCAAAAAAGAATTGACCTTCCTCATTTTTAGGATTTCACCCCATTTTTATCCTTATAACCACTTACATGATTTTAATAAAAAAACCAGTGAATCAGCTGAAAATTTCTCCATAATGTAATTTTAGATAACCAAGGAAGCTTTACCTAGAAAAGAAAAATCATTGATAGCATTCTTCTAATGTAAGAGGCAATTCACTCCAACATAAGAAATACAAGAAAATGGATGATCATCAAAATGGAAATGGAAAATGAATTTGATAAAGTATGCCACTCATTTTTATTTGATGTATTACACATGTTTATTTTTGTTGGTGCTTGTATTCATTGGATGGTGGCTTATGTTGCATGTCCCTATATTACTCCTTCGGTGAACAAAAAATCTACTTATTTCTTGAGAAAAATAGGTTTGAGATAAGGCTACTCATTATAACCTCATCCTTATATCGTCACGGTAGGTTATTTGAGCATAAAGATCTATCAAGAGAGGATAGCTATAAATATTTAAGTATTTTTCATAGTTGCGGGAACTAAAGAAATAAATCACTTGTATTTCACTAATGAAACTCTTCTCATGGGAGAGGAATCAACTAGTATTATGGGAATATTCAAGGTGGTGCTAGATCAATTTATGAATGTTTTAGTTGGTCAAATTAACAAGGGAAAATTCATATCCATGGATGGAGTTCATCCTATCATCAAATTTGGTCTATATCTAGAATAGTAGAATTCCATTGTGTTCTAAATTGTACTTCATTTATGTATTTGTGAATGGAAAATTTCTTTAGGTTCCATTAATTATGGATTGAAAACACACCTTTCATAAAATAAAAATCAAAATGCAACAATGGGCCTCCCAATGTTTAAATCCAATAGTTAGGGTGGCATTTCTAAAATATGTTTTGTCACCTTTACTAATATATCAAAACTCATAAATGTTGGCTTTAGTTGGGATAATTTAACAAATAGGGAGACAGATTAGGAAATTCCCTTGGAAAAGAGAGGAAGAAAACACTAATAAATTCCACCTACCCACTTGGAGTATAGTAAGATTCTGGAACAAAAATGGAGGATTATATATCAAAGATCTTATGCTTTTGGATTTAGTGTTGGCACAAATTTTTTTATTAATATTAGTAATTGTTAAAAAGGAATGGTGAAATAATGTAATTTACATAAATATCTCCATTCCAACAGAAAACAATGTTTATACCATCCACTCATGGAGGAGAGGTTCACCCTTATGGAAATTATGCAAACTTGTATCTCTATCATCTAGGCTCATTTAGCATGGGTTCCTAGGAATGGAAAACAAATTAAGGTTTGGAAGGATGTAATAGAGGGGAATCATATGTTAAGACATCATTTAGAACTTATTGAAATAATAGAATGCTAGGCTAAAGGATTAAAAAATGCCTTCTCTGTGTGACATTTCAAGTTTGGAGGAGTTGAAAGATGGATAATGAAACATATAAAAATATTTAAAATCTATGGATCCATTAAAAGATCAATTGTCCTCTCTATTTTCTCTTCTTCATGGAACAAACCATATGAAAAAATTCTCTTAAAATACTAGCGGTTGGGGCACTCAAGAAAACAAATATTTAGCAAAGAAATGATATCCTTTGAAATTAAATAAGCATCCTCACCCCCACCATCTATGCTATGGAATCAAATTTTGGGTGGGGATGCATTAGCAAAAGTGAAATTATTTTATTGGATCATGGCTCATGGGAAATTGCTAAAAATAGATTACCTGAAGAAATGAGGTATTTAGGGATAATAAACATGTCCCTTATGTTGTAAGGTGGAATTAAGATTAAGGCATTTTTCTAACATGTAAATTTATAACTTGGGCTTGGAAGATAGACCATGAAGAGTTGGATTTCGATGTGTTTTCATGTCAACCAGAGTGATTTCAATTCATACTTGAAGCTACATCCCTCTATATGGAGACTAAATTTTGAATATTGAAAGATAAAATTGACTTTCACTTATTGATCATGAATACCAAACAAGTCCTTCATAATTCGAAGTCAATTTCAATGTTGTATTTCTTCTACACATTTCAAGGCCAATGGGGATGGTTTGTCCTTTTAAAAGGGTAATATTGAAATGAAGGAATTTTTTTTGTAATCATCCTCTCATTGGATAGCCTAATGTGTCAACTTTATCTAGCACTTAATGGAACAAAAAAAAGGTCATATGCCTGAAATATTGTCGATTTGGTCCAAGAACCCATGGAGTTAACTCACCCACATACTCTTCATTATATCTTCCTGAATTATCCATTTTATCCTTTTTTTTCATTTTTCATCCATTTTCCATTTATCGGTATTATTTTCATTATCTATTTTCCCAACAAAATTACTCTTTTTCATTATCCTCTACTTATATGCATTATTCTCTAGAATTAGCTTATTTTCATGCATTCTCATATCCTAAGTTTTTCCTCCAGTTTTATTTGGCACACTTCCCAATGACATATGGCAATACTTCTAGGTGATTAGATAGTGACTTTGCATTTTGACTAGGCAATGAGGTGGTGACTAAATGTTCACAATACACAAAATCTATGTGAGCGTACATCACTCTTTCTACTTGATATAAAAGTAATTTGGGAAACATATTTCCTTATAAATTGTTAGGAATTCCTTCCCACAATGCATGGGGGACAAATGGGCTAGATTTATAAATCAAATGCCAAGATTTATGTGGAGCATATCAACAACTGTCGAGTTACTAAATTCTAGAAGCCATAACTTGAGTTCCCGATGTCCAAATTGGGAAAATGGGAGTTCATTGGAAATATATATATGCATGAATAAAAACTTGGAGATGGTTTCCATGGAAAAACCAAGAAATTAAATTACAATAATGGCCATTTATTACTTGGAAACAAATTAATTTTAAAAAAATGCTTGATCTAATGGAATTTTAAAATTTTTAAAGTGGCCCCTTCTTTGGGGAACGAATATTAAAGTTAATATTTACCAAAGGGAATTAATTCAGTAGCATAAAGGGGAAATAACCCCAAAAATAAAGTAGGATTATAAAAAATATGTAAATAACATTCAAAAATAGAGAGAACCCCCTTCCCACATAGTAAGTAAAGTAACCCCCTAGTTGAGTTTTTCGATATATTCTTCTCATTTAGCAATCATCCAACCTTTCATTTCAAATTAATTTTGAATTGAAAGAGTTGATTTATGATTGTTCTCCTCTTTCTCTTCTAGATATTTTAATTTACATGGTCCATGGGAGCCCAATTTAGTCCATTTTGGACAAATGCATTTTAATTTTTTGAAAATTTTACTCTTTGTAAATATTTTAATTTTAAGTTCTATAGATAACTCTCAAGACTTCATAGCTACTATGACATTTTGAATTTCAATTTTGAGTTTGATATGGCAAACGTGTAACTTATTTCATCGTTGTGATTTTAATGGAAATATCACGTTAAATCCTTTACACATATAGTTTGTTTATTTTCATCTTTCCAAATGAAATGGTGTGTTTTATTCATTGCTATTTTGGAAGCCATTCTTCTCACAACCTTAACTTTAGTATTTAAAAGTCTTATAATCTAAATATTATGATTTGAACATCATTTTTAATACCATTTCCATGAGAATAGTATTTTTAGTTGTCACATGCAAACCCTGTAGATAAAATCTTTTATAATCATATTTATTCCCTTTTCTTTTCATCAATGAGATGATGTGATTTACAAGTAAATATGTTATCGGGGAGCTTTATTTGAATATTTGTTTGGGTTATCTCTATAAAAATCACCCACTACATTCATTTTATGATAGAATAAGAATCTTCCACCAATCAAGAGAGGAGTACCACCTCTATAAAAATGAGGAGAATATTCCTTGTTCCCCACACGATATTCTCTTAATGTTGGTCCTTTTTCCTTGTTAGGAAAAGTGATCAACATTGGGGAAAAGAGTGACACTACCTTATAACTAGACATAGATGTTCATTATATAGCATAAAATGTATAATGGAACATTCCTTAAAAAAACCTATTTAGTAAAAGATATTTAATTATAAATACCCAAGTTTCTGTGTTGAAAAATATAACTAGCAAGAAAAAGAGTAATAATTGAGCAAGAGCTCTCTTTCCCAAAATCAATAGCAGTTAAAGTGTTTGATGTACTCCTACACAAGGTTTAGAAAAAATAATTTCTATATGGGTAGATAATAGCCCAACAAGAGAAAAATGAGGATTTAATTATAAACCCTAGGAGCAGAACATACTAATATAGCTGTTTATAATATTTGCATAATAAATTAGAACACAAACAATATATATATATATTACTACATAACATATGAAAATTCCATTAACCCATAGAAGACTTTTATTATATGTTCACCTAGTGATAAGATCCACTTTGAGAGTAGCTCAAAAGGACCTCTTGGAAGGGTTCATGTGTAATCCTTGCTACAACTTGTGTGGTTCCCTCTATCTACATGGCATAACGATCCAAAACTAAAGAAAAATAAAAGTGGAGAGATTATTGTAGAAAAATATAGAAATTTATAGGAAAATAAATTGGATGATGAAAATGGATCATGTAAAATGAGGAAAAAAAATATATTTATAATCGAATGTTAACTAGATTTGATGAGGTCAAATACAATAAATTATTTGTTGGAATAAATCAAGATCTAACCAATTTTCTATTTTATTATTATTTTTAATAGGAAAGGGTCAAATATAATGGTTAATAGCCTTCATTTAGGTAACTAACTCAAAAATAATGATTTATTGAGTTAATTAATAAAAAAAGGGTAGAATAGGTAGAAATAATTAATAAAACAATAGATTTATTAAATTACTTCAAGGTGAAATGGTAAAACTTATTAGAAATAATTCATAAATAATGATTTAATAAATTATCTCTATGAGGATGTTTAAAATATTAAGGAATAATGAATAAATACATGATTTATTGTTTTATTCCTATGGAAACGGAAAATGCGAGTGAAAATATTTTAGATTATTTTCACCTGAAGGGGTAAAATTATGAGAATAAAATAAAATTAATGAATTTATGGATTATTATCGTGTAAGTGGATTAATTAACATAAATAACTTAGGAAAATTGGTTACTTACGCTATTTCCTTTGGTGAAAGTGGGTTTTAATGTGTAAAACCATACTAGCATGGCATATTTTGATCAACCTATTGATTTAGGCTAGTTGATCACTTTTTGTGTGATAACAGATTGTCTCCCAATGTATAAGTGTTAGGATCACATCATATAACCAAAATAAAATTTAGTTTTATTTCACTAAACACAAGAGGTGGTCATGGAGAGAGAGAGAGAGAGAGAGAGAGATTCATCGTTGTAAATAATTGAACCATGAGAAGAAGCAGTGGTTACCTCTCGTCAAATAAGAGTCTCCAAGTGTGTGTACATTTCAATGAGGTGGCAGAGGCATACCCATACTTGTTGATACAACTGAGTATAAAGAATAATGATGTACCCAACAAAGTGGGTATGAGAAAAATAATACATAGTACATTAATGTGATGGAATCAATGGGCTAGAAAATTATACAATGAAATACATAGTCATATATACATGTGCCTAGAAAAAAATGACTAGGAATAATACAATGACTATTGTTGAGTTGGGTATATAGAACCAAATTCCCCCCTGTTGATGAGAGGGGTGATCACAACCGGATAATACCTACTAAACAAGAAGGAGATCGGAAGATATGAATAAGACAACTAAAGAGAGGCTAAAAAAAGGGAGACTCATGCTATGGGATCCGAGAACATCTAAACCAAGCCATTCAAATCTATTGTGTTTCATATGATTCTAGATCATGAACTACTGAAGGTCAGGCATGTGTGGGATTACCTTAAGGGAAACCCCCTCCTAAGGTGTGGGAACAACTCAGACATGCTTGGTGGATTTCGGTACAATATACTTAAGCGTTGGACCATTAAGTGCCCAATTATCGTGTTAGGAATTACTGCAAAAATAAAATATTTACCGAGAGAATAATACACATACAAAACCCAACAACAAATCACATAAACATAAACACAATGTTTAACCGGGAAAACCCAAAATCCGGGGAAAAACCCAACCAATGAAATTTCATTAACCATTGGCTAAAAACCCTGGCCAATCCGGCCAAGTGAGCCTTCACCGCTCACCTCCAGTCCAACCTTACAATGAAGTATTCCCAGCCTCTTATAGGCTCCATTACATGTAATACCATGGGCCAAAACCATGGGTGCACAAAACCATGTGCCCCAAAACCACTACTATCTACCCTAGTCAACATTGACTCTACCCTGAGTCATGTTTACCTAACAATTCCCCCCTTAAACTTGACTTGGGGATTATTGACTAAATCTAGCCAAACCTGCTAAATGAGACAACCCCGCTCACTCTAGCTCTTCCCCCCTCAATTTTTTACCCAGGGTAATTGCAAACTTGACATCCCCCCTATCACCTAGGTCTAACCCAAACTTTACTAGTGATTACCCAGGGGTACGCATGCCATACCAGGTCTTACAGCAGTATGCCCATTTACATGTAAAAAATTAACTCCGTTACAATAATATTTTTTTTGTTTCATTGTTGCTCTTTGTACATATGAAATCAATGTCCATATAAAAATAACCCATCTACCGGATTACATGGGTCGCCAGCCTCTGTAACCGCCATTCCTCTAGGAATTCTCCTCAGATACATGGTTCATCAATTTTAATTAATTCAGCTACAAATATCCTCTCTCATTTGACATTCTTCAAAGCATCTGATTGACACATTCTGCCAAACATTTTCCTAGCACAATGGATTTCCATGGTTGCATCTCACCAATGAAAAATATTTCCAACCAATGCCCATAGTTGGCTTGCTATATCTTTCCACTCTTCAAACTATTTCACAGTATGCTCATCCTCCAATACATTTTCCAATGAGTCAAAAAATTCATCGAAGGCATTAGGAAATTGAATTTGTGGCATATCCATAGGAAAACACCCATATAGCACGCAGTGCCAAAAACTCATGTGATCAAGGATTGAGTTCATTTCCACGGTGGACCTCATCAGCTACTCCGTGGTCTCCTCGTCCTCCTAGGTGTAGTAAAATTTGATGGCTTTTCTTTCTCTCCTCCTTCCACCAACGCAGGTGAAAAAAAACCTCACTTCTTCGACCTTAATTACCAGCACATCTACCACCTGCAAGTAGTGTTTCTCCTATGCGTAACCTTTGGCTACATCACCTGCCTTTCATTTCGTGCTCCAAGAGTCCAAAACCGGTCAACATACAACCTTTGTATCTAACTCATGCTGCTTCTTTAGAACGACCATGAGTCTGCTCACAATAAACGCATTGTTCATAGCCATATAACCATACGCCATCGAGGAGTCCATGCAAACTCAAAAATTTTCTCCAAAACCTGCACCTTGCTGACAGAAGTGTTGCTCGTTCACTGTGAAGCACCATTAGCATTCTCAACGGATCCATCAATTCAGTAACGTTTTGAAAAACAATCTTTCTTAGACTCATCCACCGATTAGCTCAAACTCCATGAGGCCAACACTGTCTGTAGGATCATATCTCTTGCTTTAATGCAAGCGATGAAGCTCCATCCATTTTCAACCAATGGATATCGCAGGCTACTTCACCTTCTGCACAGTCTATTAACTTGGAACTAGGCATAGTTCACCATCATGCGTGTAATCTCATGCTTCAGAGCGCATACATGAGTGCTGCTTATTTCTGTTAGCTCTCTGTTGTCCTCTACAACAACCCCCCATTTCATATAATTTTTATTCACAATACCATAATATGAAATGGGACCCTTTTACTTTTTAATTGGTATCAATTTTGTATTATTTTGAAAAGGTCCGAACATGAAATAAAGACCATTACAAGAAACCTTTTCCATATACAAACCAATAATGACCTTGGGATATAAACAATTAAATCTTTTATCATTGCGATAAAGCGATCGCAAGATCGCATATCGCAATGACAGAGGAGACAGAACTTATGGAAACATTGGTTGGCACCGATGCGATAACACGCAATCGGCGATCGGCAATACATGCATGCTTTAACAAAGAGCCCCGGTCAATGCTCCCGATGCGATGCGATATCGCTATCGGCGATCGTAGATTCTAAGAGATGCTAACCTAAGAAAAGCGTCGTTTCTTCCCGATGCGATGCGATAAAGCCAAAACACGAACTTCGAAAAAGCTGTTAAAACGGGGATATTACGATTAATTCGTATTAAAAGCCTTATCTTTATAATAAAGATTCACCTGCGCTCAACCGCCAAAATGGCCAAGGCACGCTTAAACAAATCATTTCACCAATAAACGACGTGATGGATATTTAAATGATTGACGGGTTTTTGCGGCCATTTAATGAAATATTAAGTTTAAAATCTTTTTCAGATTGAATCCATGGCAACATTAAGTTAATTCTTCATCACGCAATATATTTCCCCCGTGTTTGGTTTTTACTATCAATTCTCTGCGTTACGCTCATTTTTCTCCTGTGCAGAATTCTAAGCTGATAGATACAAGCAAAATGGGGAAGAAGTCCAAGAAAACTGCAAACGCTTCCGCCTCGCCAGTTATAGAGCAAGCCATCCCTGATCAGGGAAACAAAAAGAAAGGATTGATATCCGATACTACATGTTCTGGTCTTGGAAAAACTTCTTGGCAAAGTACCTATAATTTGATAGAAGCTGAAGAACCCGAAGCAACAACAGTAGAAGCCACAGTCGATACCACTCAGAAATCTGAAGGTACATTAAAGGACTTAGCTGACTCTTTCCTTCATCGGATAGCAGCTCGGGAACAAATTCTCCCATACACGGATGTATTAAGGTGGGCAATTGAGGAACTCCCAATCACAGACAGAACCTTCTGCACCAGAGATGGGAGAGTCTTCGGTTCATTCCAAGCTAATGATTTGAGGCAGATGTATCATTTGCCTGAGCCTGAGAAGAAGTACAACAAAGCATTTCTGGAGAAATTCCGAAGTGAGAACGAAACTGAATCCGAACCCATTCGAAATTGGAGGCAGAATCCGGCAAAACACAAGCATAAGTCTTCCGGTAAATTGACATCAGCGAAAACATTGGAGCAGTCATGTTACTCAGAGCTGGCGAAAACTGGCAGATTAATTGCAGGAATTAACAGTTTGACATGGGACACCTATTGGATGTTCTTAGTCAAACCTTACAGCCAGAGAGCCGCCCTCAAATGCCTCTCAGATGCAATCGGATGCATCATTCCTGAAATGCAGGACGCCACCTATGATGCCCAACTCAATTCTCACCTTAACCGACCACCAGAAGCGGAGCCGATGCTTGCAATTTGCCAGCTCAGAATTAGAGATGAACAGCCTAAGTGATGATTCATGCCGCCGACTGCCAGATTGCCATGATGGAGATATTCAAGATCGTATGATACCAATTAAGTAGGATTTTTCAGTTTCATAGATATTTAGATAGAATTAGTATTTATAGACCCTTTCATGCATTTAGAAAGGGTCGTAAAGTTTTGTATATGACTTAAAATCTGAAGTTACACTACTGTACTTCAGGTGTATTCTTTTATAAAACTCGACCAATTATTCTAATTTTGATAAGAAAGCTTTTATGCAAATGTGCACTACTGTCTTTGTGTGAAAGTATTTTTGCGTTGAAAGAAGAATCTCAAATAGCGATTGATATTGGGGGAACGACTTGCAGCTCATATGGTACTATTATCTATGTCTGAATCCATTTCTTTTATATTAATTGTTGTTTGATTACTTTTGCTATCATTGGATATATGTATGTGTTTTAACAGTATTTCTGTATTCCTTCCACTATTGGATGTTTATGGTATGCTTTCCTTTCAATCATATATATGTCAATGATATAAATTGAGATAAGTGTAATAATATTTTATCAATTACTTCATTCAACTAATTGAATGAAGTAATTATTATTTAAATGAATATCTTTGTTTATTGAATAATGTCATCTATATGCCTATTGACAAACATTGATCATCAAACGTTGCACTTAAGAATAGAAATTTCCCGGGATATAATAGTCATTTATATTTGTTGTTTATAGATTAAATACTCCATCCAATACCACTTATTATCACTCATTCACCCATTTCTATTCTTTATCGGGAAACTAGTCCCATCATATCCAGTCGGAGCCACTATTCCAAACGGAAAAGGAGCTGTCTTAAGGTCCGGACCGGGTGGTTATCCCCCAATGTTGTTGCAGCGATTTTCGAGGCATCAACATTTTTGGCGCTAGAAGGAGGGCCATCAACTGTGAATGGCAAGAAAACCTAAGTCTGCAAACCATTCTAAGAGTAATTCTCCCTCCACATCACCTCATACTTCCCAATTGCATGCTGATTCTTCAGCATCCAAGCAAGAAGAAGAGGTATCCACTATCATTGCTCAAACCCACCATACTTCAGAACAATTAAGTCTTGAATCTCCTGAAGTTCAGTCTCTCATCCATAAACTTCAGAGTTTCTCGATTTCACCACAGAAATCTGAGCTATCTCAAAGCAGTGAGACTTCGCAATTCAATCTACCTCACCCTCTCACTAGACTTCAGAGTGAAAAGCTCGTTATTGAACCTACTGAATTCCCTTTACCTAAAAGGAAAAGGGCAAAGAAAAACACTGAAGATTCTGACAGTGAAGCACTTTCATCCACATCCTCCATCTCATCTTCCCCAGTGCGAAGTCAATCATCCACTCCCTCATTACATATTGTTGTTCACCAAGAATTTGGAACTTCAACATCTCAAACTGCTCACTCCTCAACATCAATTCCTTCCCAAACATCTGGAATTTCAACAACAGTATCATCCACCACTGGTATTACAATGGCAGATCCATGGACCAGACCTGGTGCAGTCAATATGCCCGCACCATTACATGCATTACCTGATGCTCCTGAAAAATGGCTACCCAAGTTTAATCCAGAAAATGGAACCCAAGATGAGGAACATATCAATAACTTCATGTTAGCAGTTAATTTGAAGGGAGTAATTGAGCAAGATGTCGTTGTTAGGCTTTTTCCTTATACATTGCAAGGATCAGCAGGATCCTGGTATTTTTCCCTGCCTTCTGATTCTATTACCAGTTGGGACATTTTCCAAGAACAATTTCTCACCAAGTATGGAGACGATAGATCTTTAGCTACACTAATAAATGATCTCTCCAATCTTAGGATAGAGCATAGGGAACCCATTAAAGAATTTAATGCTCGTTTCAATAAACTTTTGAATAAAATCCCAACGACTTCCCAACCAAGTGAACAAATCAGAAGTGAGTGGTATATTACTGCCCTACCTGCCAATATAGCTATTTTTGTAGACAGGGCCGCAAAACCAACACTTGCTGAAAACATGAAAGAAGCACTTGCTGTGGAAAAACGTATTAATGCTCTAGAAAAGAAAGCAGCGCTTGAGGAAAGAAAAACCAAAAAAGTTTCATTCAAAGAAGACTCAAAGAAGAAAATCTTGAAAGATCCATATGATATGGAAGGCCTCCAAAAGGTCCTCAAGACTATGTCAAATGAAATGATTGAAATCAAGAAACAAGTCACTGAAACTTCAACCAAAAGGCCCTTTAAGAATTATAAGAAAATCGAATCAAAACCACCAAATATCATATCTTATGCAGATTCAGATCAAGAAGAAGAAGAAGAGGAAACAATCTCACCAACTGATAATGAAGAGGAAGTTGTTGAATGCCATGGCATGTGGGATTTCATACTGCCCAACTCCGATACAGATAATGATGAAGAAGCTTTTCCTGTTTCTACTAGGAGTAAAGGTACGTCCGAACCTGTTCAGACAACTTCAAAGAAACGGAGTGCAGGTGCTGCTACAACAAAGGAAAAAGTACCTACAAAGAAATCACCTGCAGCAGTCCCCCAAAACCTACCTTCAACTTCAAGTACTCCTTCAACATCCAAAACATTAGTAGTATCCGATTCAATGGATTACAATATTGTTGATGATATGAAGAAAACTAAGGCAAACATTACTATGTTTGAACTTAGCAAATTAAAGCATCAGCAGAAATTGCTTCTCAAAGAATTGAATGTTGTTCCCTGTTCACCTCTTCCCAGTGCTAAAGCTGCAAATGATTCTGGTCAACCACCTTCTGGTATGATAGAAGCTACTGATTCAGTCCTGATTGGGGATAGATCAAATTCTCATACTCCACCCTTCCTTTTGACTTTTGAGATCTACAACAGAAACCTACACAATTGTTTAATTGACTCAGGGGCATCATCCAATATAATGCCAGCTTCAGTTTGTTCCAAGCTGAACATAGAACCCCAAAAGTCTTCCATACACATTGTACAGTTAGACAGAACCAAGGTCCAGGTTTTAGGAGAGACTAACTTTGTAACTATCAGGTTAGCACCTGATCCACGGGTAGTTCAACGAATTGATATCTTAATAGCTGATATACCTGAATTTTATGGGTTGATCTTGAGTAGGGATTGGTCTGAAAAGCTCCATGGGTATATTTCCACCGATTGGTCTCACATGTGGTTACCCTATAAGGGAAAGCCAAATCAAATAAAAATCAATCGAGAAAAACACATGACCCATACTGTAACAGATTTTAAACAGGAAAATCAACCAATTGCTTTCAATAACAACATCTTGGGAAATTATTCATCAGAGTCATTTTTTGGAAATCTCACTGCTCAACCATCCCCTTTCTCAGTAAACAGTTTAACATCACAGATTGAAAACTATTCACAAACTGATAGGTCAAGATGTTTTAGTGATACTGGGGAAACTGTAAATAAGATTGTTAATACTTCTTTATTTTGGTCTTTATATTTTGATGGCTCCAAATCTAACGAAGGTTCAGGAGCAGGGTGTATATTGGTTAGCCCGCAAGGAGAAAAAACAATGTTGTCCTGTAGGTTAGAATTTGAATGCACAAACAACACAGCCGAGTATGAAGCCTTAGTCCAAGGTCTCTATAAAGCAATTGGCCTTAAAGTGCAATATTTGAAAGTATTCGGCGATTCTGAAATTATTGTCAAGCAGGTGAGAAATACAATTCATTGTCTTTCAAATCATCTCAAACATTATCAGTCGCTGGTACAAGAACTCACCACGCACTTTTCTGCATTCAATATTTCTTCTATCCCTAGGTCTCAAAATTCAGCAGCAGACTTGCTAGCCAATGTTGCTTCCAGACTCATACCCTCCGAAGATTATAGCCCAGATAGATTTTCAATAGAATTACTTTTTAGGCCATCAATTCCTGACAATGTCACTAATTGGAGAATGTTTAATCACGATGAAGACATTTTACAATTTTTAACTTCAGAAAAGTCCTATGATGACCAGATCATTGAGGAAAGCGAACATGACCTTCAGATGAGAGGTAAATCCGAAGAAAATTCGATTCGAAAGCCTGTGGTGAAGCTTGAAGATCTTTATGATATTAAAGACAGATTTAAACCTGTAACTAATCCAAAGCTCCAAAGCTCTACTTTAAGATTTGAATTGATAAACCTTAACACTGAACAAAATCCACAAAACGTTAATCTAGGATTAGGACTTTCTGTAGAAGAAAAAGAAGCATTCATTAAACTCTTAAAGAAACATAAACATGTTTTTGCTTGGAAATATGATGATCTAAAGACGTATGAAACAACTATTATCCAGCATACCATTCCAATGCTTCCCAATCAGAAACCAGTTCAGCAGAAATTAAGGAAAATACATCCAAACTTAGAGAGTCAAATAAAATCAGAACTCAATAAACTCTTGAAAGCTAAGATTATTTTTCCCGTTCGACACTCAAACTGGGTCTCTAATATGGTGCCTGTCAGAAAGAAAAATGGCGACATTAGGATTTGTATAGATTTCAGAAATCTGAATAAAGCAAGCCTTAAAGATAACTTCCCATTACCTACTATGGAGCAGATACTCCAATCAGTAGCAGGCTCTGAATTAATGTCCTTCTTAGATGGTTTTTCAGGATATAACCAAGTTTTGGTTCATCCTGATGACAGACTTAAAACTACATTCAGAACAAAATGGGGAACTTATGCTTATCAGAAAATGCCTTTCGGACTTATTAATGCAGGGGCTACATTCCAAAGAGCAATGGATATCGCTTTCAAAGGATTGATTAATAAAACAGTAGTTGTCTATCTAGATGATATTACTGTATTTTCTAAAAAGAGATCCAATCATTTGTGTGACTTAAATCAAATTTTCCAACGCTGCAAAAGATATGGTATCTCACTCAATCCTAAAAAATCCTTCTTTGCTCTTGATCAAGGAAAGCTCCTGGGTTTTATTGTTTCCAAAGATGGTATTTATATTGATCTTGACAGGATTAAAGAAATTTCTGAAATCCCATTTCCTCATAATAAAAAATCCATGCAGTCTTTTTTAGGTCAGATCAACTTTGTCAAAAGATTTGTTCCTGATTTTTCTCAGATCATTTTACCATTACAAAGCATGATTAAAAAAAATTCAGTGTTTAAATGGGGATCTGTGGAAAAAGAAGCATTTGATTTAATCAAACAATCAATAATCAATGCCCCCGCTCTAAACACTCCTAATTTTTCTAATCATTTCACATTGTATACTATCGCATCCGATTCATCTTATGCAGCAGTACTCACTCAGATTAATGATCATGACCTTGAAGCACCGATTTCATTTTTTTAGTTCAAATTTCCAGGGTGCAGAACTAAATTACTCCGAAGTTGAAAAACAAGCCTTCGCTGTATACAAAGCCATTAAACACTATAGGCCATTCCTTTTAAAAGCTCATACAAAGGTGATAGTTCCTTTTTCTGCAGTAAGACAATTACTGATCCAAAGGGAATTAGGTGAAAAAAGGGCCAATTGGGTTACAACACTTCAAGAGTATGACTTGGAAATCAAGCCAGCAAAGATTGTGAGGGGTCAAGGTTTTTGCAGATTGTTAGCAGGAGCATCCAACATTCCAGAATCAGGTGATACAGAACATATGGAAGAAATCAATCAGATAAGTAATACCAATTCTGAATCTCAATATGCAGATTTAATCTTTTATTTGAAAAATGGATATGCACCTCCTAATCTGTCTTATAAAAACAAACGAGCCATTAGATTAAAAGCAAAAAAATTCATAATCATTGATGATGTACTTTTTAAACAAAACTATGATTCAGTTTTATTAAGATGCCTAGAAAAACCTGAAGCACAAAAGGTTTTGCAGGAGCTACATGATGGACCAGTTGGAGGACATTTTGGAGCTGACACAACAGCTCACAAAATCATTCATGCTGGATATTATTGGCCCACTTTATTCAGAGATACTCACGAATATGTAAGGAAATGTCAAAGTTGTCAAACCTCCAGTGGAAGACAAAGAAAAGCAGCTTTCCCTTTGCAACCAGTCAACATTGAGCAACCTTTTGAACAATGGGGATTAGATATCGTTGGGGAAATTTCTCCTCAGTCTTCTAAACAGCATAATTATATCCTTACTGCTACTGATTACTTCACCAAGTGGGTTGAAGCAATTCCGTTAAAAACAACCAACTCTGAAGGAATTATAGAATTTATAGATCAATTCATCATTACCAGGTTTGGTGTCCCGAATGCTCTTGTTTTTGATAATGCATCTTATTTCTCTGGTAATGCCATGTTTGAGTTTGCTATTAAAAAAGGTTTTAAACTAAAATATTCTGCAAATTATTATCCCCAGGGTAATGGTCTAGCAGAATCTACCAATAAAAATCTCCTTAAAATAATTAAGCGAACCATTGAACAGAATCATAAAAATTGGCATAAATCTTTAATATTCGCACTATGGGCAGATAGAATAACACAGAAGGCCTCCATAGGTACTTCTCCATTCAATCTTGTATATGGGAAAGAAGCAATACTACCAACCAATTTAGCACTTCCTTCTCTAGCCTTAGTACAGTTTATTGAAGAAAGCCCCTCTTCTTCTATCCAACTTAGACATGATCAAATTTTAAAATTAGAAGAAGAAAGAGAAAAGGCTAAAATTACTCATGCAAAACATCAGCAGATAATAAAAAAATCATTTGATTCAGCTTCATCTAGTTCTAAATAGTTGCAGGTTGGTGATCTAGTTCTGAAATGGGATAAAGCCCATGAGGATAAAGGTAAACATACCAAGTTCCAAAATATGTGGCTTGGACCATTTCAGATCAGTGAGAAGATAGGCCATTCGACATTCATGTTACAAGATCTAACAGGAAAGAAGGATTCTCTTCCTGTTAATGGCCTCATCTTAAAGAAATTCTTCAATTGAGAAGGTATTTCCTTCTCCTTTAGTTCTAAAGTAGGATTTAATTTTTTTAGGATCATTAGGAAATAAAGTTGTAAGGTATCTTCTATTTTGACCTTTTCTGTATTTAAAAGTTGCTCAAAAGAAAGAACTGTTGATATTTACTTTTAAATAAATAGAAGTCTTGAACAAGATGAACAATTTATAGGAAACTAGGTATAATTGCATTCTGAAGCCACCCTTCAATTTTTGCCAACTTTTCTCAAAGTTTAGAAGTATTGAAAATCATTTTATGTTTTTAAATTGGTCAACTAAAAGGTTATCAATATCAAAACAGAAATTAATCCAATTTCAGCATCTTCAACTCTTACCCTGTCATCCATTTGCTCTTAAGGAGAAAATTGTCCATCCCATTCACCAAAGTTTATGATTACTCAGAGTGTAATTCTAAAATTTTGATATAAAAGATAAGAGGTCTTATTATAAGCCTGCTTACCATGATCATAGGGAAATAGTTTAACCGACATTACCAATACTGCATACCAAAACAGGGTAATGGCTTAGAATTATAAGACAAGGGGTCTCATCATGAGCCAGCTTGTTCGGTTAGATTACTACTAGTGAATGGCATTGTCAAACAACTGGCCACCAAACCAGGACAATGGCTTTTTATCTTAGAAATAACAGAAAAAATGAAAGGAAATACAAAATATGAAAGTATATTTTGAATTCATTCTGTTAATCATACTCTCAAATGGATGGGATAATGGACAATAACATGGTTAAAAGGTATCCCTGTCGAAACTATGAACGTTTGCTGGCAGCAGAGGCTCTACCTATGACAGATGAGTTAACCCAAAAAGCTGCTTTGGAAAGGTTTTCTGTTTTATCATTATAAACCAATAAAGGCCTATTAAAAACTTAGAATGTATCTAATTTTAAACAAAGAGAAGAAATTAGCAAGAAATAGTTTCATGTTATTCGGAATGCATATATACTTAGTTATATTAGAATTTTCTTTTTGATTGAAACTCTATTTTGAAAAAGTTTAAGTATTTTCATACTTTTCAGAGATAACTGTTTCTTCCAGCGAATCGCCAATTGTTGTCCTCTACAACAACCCCCCATTTCATATAATTTTTATTCACAATACCATAATATGAAATGGGACCCTTTTACTTTTTAATTGGTATCAATTTTGTATTATTTTGGAAAAGGTCCGAACATGAAATAAAGAACATTACAAGAAACCTTTTCCATATACAAACCAATAATGACCTTGGGATATAAACAATTAAATCTTTTATCATTGCGATAAAGCGATCGCAAGATCGCATATCGCAATGACAGAGGAGACAGAACTTATGGAAACATTGGTTGGCACCGATGCGATAACACGCAATCGGCGATCGGCAATACATGCATGCTTTAACAAAGAGCCCCGGTCAATGCTCCCGATGCGATGCGATATCGCTATCGGTGATCGAAGATTCTAAGAGATGCTAACCTAAGAAAAGCGCCGTTTCTTCCCGATGCAATGCGATAAAGCCAAAACACGAACTTCGAAAAAGCTGTTAAAACGGGGATATTACGATTAATTCGTATTAAAAGCCTTATCTTTATAATAAAGATTCACCTGCGCTCAACCGCCAAAACGGCCAAGGCACGCTTAAACAAATCATTTCACCAATAAACGACGTGATGGATATTTAAATGATTGACGGGTTTTTGCGGCCATTTAATGAAATATTAAGTTAAAAATCTTTTTCCAGATTGAATCCATGGCAACATTAAGTTAATTCTTCATCACGCAATATATTTCCCCCGTGTTTGGTTTCTACTATCAATTCTCTGCGTTACGCTCATTTTTCTCCTGTGCAGAATTCTAAGTTGATAGATGCAAGCAAAATGGGGAAGAAGTCCAAGAAAACTGCAAGCGCTTTCGCCTCGCCAGTTATAGAGCAAGCCATCACTGATCAGGGAAACAAAAAGAAAGGATTGATATCCGATACTACATGTTCTGGTCTTGGCAAAACTTCTTGGCAAAGTACCTATAATTTGATAGAAGCTGAAGAACCCGAAGCAACAACAGTAGAAGCCACAGTCGATACCACTCAGAAATCTAAAGGTACTTTAAAGGACTTAGCTGACTCTTTCCTTCATCGGATAGCAGCTCGGGAACAAATTCTCCCATACACGGATGTAGTAAGGTGGGCAATTGAGGAACTCCCAATCACGGACAGAACCTTCTGCACCAGAGATGGGAGAGTCTTCGGTTCATTCCAAGCTAATGATTTGAGGCAGATGTATCATTTGCCTGAGCCTGAGAAGAAGTACAGCAAAGCATTTCTGGAGAAATTCCGAAGTGAGAACGAAACTGAATCCGAACCCATTCGAAATTGGAGGTAGAATCCGGCAAAACACAAGCATAAGTCTTGGTAAATTGACATCAGCTAAAACATTGGAACAGTCATGTTACTCAGAGCTGGAGAAAACTGGCAGATTAATCGCAGGAATTAACAGTTTGACATGGGACACCTATAGGATGTTCTTGGTTAAACCTTACAGCCAGAGAGCCGCTCTCAAATGCCTCTCAGATGCAATCGGATGCATCATTCCCGAAATGCAGGATGCCACCTATGATGCCCAACTCAATTCTCGCCTTAACCGACCACCAGAAGTGGAGCCGATGCTTGCAATCTGCCAGCTCAGAACTAGAGATGAACAACCTAAGTGATGATTCATGCCGCCGACTGCCAGATTGCCATGAAGGAGATATTCAAGATTGTATGATACCAATTAAGTAGGATTTTTCAGTTTCATAGATATTTAGATAGAATTAGTATTTATAGACCCTTTCATGCATTTAGAAAGGGTCGTAAAGTTTTGTATATGACTTAAAATCTGAAGTTACACTACTGTACTTCAAGTGTATTCTTTTATAAAACTCGACCAATTATTCTAATTTTGATAAGAAAGCTTTTATGCAAATGTGCACTACTGTCTTTGTGTGAAAGTATTTTTGCGTTGAAAGAAGAATCTCAAATAGCGATTGATATTGGGGAATGACTTGCAGCTCATATGGTACTATTATCTATGT
The DNA here is from genome assembly GCA_034641835.2 of Pinus albicaulis. Classification (NCBI taxonomy): domain Eukaryota; kingdom Viridiplantae; phylum Streptophyta; class Pinopsida; order Pinales; family Pinaceae; genus Pinus; species Pinus albicaulis. Next base: position 911,892,885 of record CM076576.1, on the reverse strand, counting down.
CTGAATCCATTTTTTATATAAATTGTTGTTTGGTTACTTTTGCTATTATTGGATATATGTATGTGTTTTAACAGTATTTCTGTATTCCTTCCATTATTGGATGTTTATGGTATGCTTTTCTTTCAATCATATATATGTCAATGATATAAATTGAAATAAGTGTAATAATATTTTATCAATTACTTCATTCAACTAATTGAATGAAGTAATTATTATTTAAATGAATATCTTTGTTTATTGAATAGTGTCATCTATATGCCTATTGACAAACATTGATCATCAAACGTTGCACTTAAGAATAGAAACTTCCCGGGAGATAATAGTCATTTATATTTGCTGTTTATAGATTAAATATTCCATCCAATACCACTTATTATCACTCATTCACCCATTTCTATTCTTTATCGGGAAACTGGTCCCATCATATCCAGTCGGAGCCACTATTCCAAACGGAAAAGGAGCTGTCTTAAGGTCCGGACCGGGTGGTTATCCCCCAATGTTGTTGCAGCGATTTTCGAGGCATCAACACTCTCTCGTGGGAATTTTGCAAGTAGGATTTCACCCCATTTTTTTTGTTTAACAGGTCTCGTGACACTGCCACCACGTCCACTCCCATGGAAAAAACCATCCACCAGCACTTGCCACTGCAGAAAATGAAGACCTTGTTTGCCTCCGCCTAGAGATTCACCGCCTTTGGGTTCAATATATATTACAGAAGTCCGAACAGAAACATTTAAATGAAGCTCGCCTCTTCTCAATGAATTTCACCGGAATCGATATCGGACACCACGGTTTTCATCGGTTCAAAATACTCTTCTTTATTAATGTTAGATCCACACCAGATCTGCCTTCTTCACATGCAGATCTAGATCTTCAAGCATCATATCCTTGTGCCCAGAACTACAAATAGATTCTACAGTCAAATAAACCCTTAACAACAGAGGCGTCGCTCTGAAGCCAAATATGGCTCTGATACCATTTGTTAGGAATTACTGCAGAAATAAAATATTCACCGAGAGAATAATACACATATAAAACCCAACAACAAATCACATAAACATAAACACAATGTTTAACCGGGAAAACCCAAAATCCGGGGAAAAACCCAACCAATGAAATTTCATTAACCATTGGCCAAAAACCCTGGCCAATCCGGCCAAGTGAGCCTTCACCGCTCACCTCCAGGCCTACCTTACAATGAAGTATTCCCAGCCTCTTATAGGCTCCATTACATGTAATACCATGGGCCAAAACCATGTGCCCCAAAACCACTACTATCTACCCTAGTCAACATTGACTCTACCCCGAGTCATGTTTACCTAACATATCGCTCATGCAATAATGAGATGAATTCAAGCACACAAAAAACAACCAAGTTAAAGTGCACTGAGGTCCCCCTCTACTTCATTGAAGGCACGCGTTAATAAGGATATTGGATCCAATGTACCTTGTCCTCTATGCCACTCCCCTGGAATACATGTGTTAAAGTCAATAGAGGAAAGCCCACCATAGTTGAGGCAATAAGGAGTCCTCAACAAAGGCATGAGGTATATAGTATAATTTGAATAATAGAGATTTACATTAATGTGAGGAAGAGAGTGGTTTAATGGGTGGGCTTATGAATTCCCTTTCAAGAGAATAACAAGCAAGGTTGGCTTGGAAATTATTGAAAACATTCCACAAGGAATGGTCAATTACTTAAAAAAAGGCTTTTGAAAGAAATATCAATAAACTAATGGGACATCTGGAGACTAAATCTTAGAAATATAGAATGGTTACAACACATGAAAGGGTTGAAATAATGTAACAGGACCCGATGTGGTTCTGAATAGACCTGATGGGACACAATGGTGACTCATTTGTGATGTTCTAAACAAGGGTGACTCAGTGATGATGTCACTAACAATACCAAGTATAAGTGGTACAAGTCCCACTTAAACTAAACGAAGAGGTTATAAGAGGGAGGAGTCTAAGGGGACATGGGATTTTATCATGAAAATGAGAAATGCAAATGGTGTTGGCTTTGGTATGAAGACAAACTGGACTCCCAATCCAAACGGGATTGAACAGCATGGGCACAAAAATGCAAGTGATCATGGTGCTAGAGTGCCCATGGGAGGAAGGATCTAACACTTGATCAATGGAAAATACAAAATATGGGTGGGTTGATCAACTTATAAAAAAATTGGGGTTCCTAAGGCGATATTTTTTTAATGGTACGAAAATTCAATGAAAGGAGTGATGCTACTTATATGTGAAATTACTCAAGGAATGAGTCGAAAGGATACCCTATAAACATAATTAAAGAGTAGTTACTCACGATTAAACTCCACACGAGTCAAAAAAACTATAAATACAAGATGTTTCCATACTAAGAGTGAAATATATTAAGAAATTCACTTTTAAAATAAGGGGAATTAACACCTCATGGAAAAAATGGCTTCCGAATAAATTATCAAATCAAAAAAAAAATTAAGACCCATTTGAGGGCTCAGAAATATATTTCCAATGGTGCTTACAGTTCTTCAAATAGAGTTAAGATGAGCTCATAATGACCAAGTGAAAAATGGTGTATTTTTCTATAAAAGGAACTTTCCCTCCACTTCCAAGTCATTTGTACACTGGCTTGTGGATAGCTCGTAGGGGAGGAGGAGGCCCTAAATCTTGGTGAGTTCATTGCAGAAAAACCGAACGATGGAATTTGGATCTGTAAATTGCAGGTGAGTGGCCTTATTTATCTAACAATTGTTTAGAAAAGTGCCTTAATTCTTCTTGAAAATAAGTTTCCTAATGAAGAACCAAAGCAAGAAATGATGAGGGGATGAACTAATAGAGGAGGTATAGATTCATCCTTACCTAACAAGTCATGCAAGATGACTAGATGGTAAGTGTGAAACTTTATAAAGTAGAATATTTCAATTTATGGTATTTATCATCAACTATATGCAAGGTGTATATTTCTCATTTGAGAAGTTGGCGGGAGATACTACCCAATGAATGAGAGGTTAATCAACTTTACCTAGACCTTAGGGGCCTTGGAAGAGAGTGGATAATAATCAAATGGATAATTTTCTATAGGGGCCATCATGACCCCAAGCATGAGATACTTAACCCCAACAGATGATGATAGATGAGATTGATTGGGTATCCAAAGCTGGGAATGATGACCCTCGTTGGATGTGTATATAGCATGCTAAGGTTATGCCCCAGGTGATGGTGATGAACATATGCACAAGGGATACGACTTTGAAAAAAAAGTGTAGCTTTTGACATGGGACCATTTGTTGGAGGATGATTAGATAGGTGGAAAGTGTTCCCCCAAGTTTAAGCATGTTATGGACATGTCAAATATAGTTAGAGTAGTGGACTCCAAAGACTTTCTTGATGAAGTTACTACATGATGGTATACATAATGTGACAAGAATATTTCTATGTTTGGTGTTGTTTCCATCTTATTTTTGTTGTTTATTGTTAGGGTCCAACCCTAACCCCTTTATTAATTTAATAATCCCAAGAGGTCCCGAAAGAGTCATTATTAGTTAGTTAATAAATAAAGGTCATGTAGAAATTTATTAATACTGATGTATTACTGGATTCTCCTGATCTAACAATATTTATCTTCTTGCTAAATACAAAATCCTTCCACTGTTAAACTTCTGGAAATTTAAAACTCAATTGCAAACACATGTGAATAAATTCAATCGCACATAACACAGTTTTTTAACGGGAAAGCTTAAAGCTAAAAACCACAACTATCATATATTATGTATATCAATGAAATCATGTAATAATCTCATACAAATCTTAGTACATCAAGCTCTCAATACAATCAACAATCATTACACACTGTCATGAAGAAATTTGCATATCTATGCACCAATTTCTTGCCTCCTAACAGCCTGCCTCCACTACGCAATCCTTGTTGAAGAAGACCCTTGAATGAATTCGAATTGGCCTTGCCTTGACTGCGCAATCCTCATTGGCAACTCCAATGTGTGTCAGATGCATTGCATGCATCACTATAGCCACAACAGATAGTCCATCTCACCCTTTCACCTATCTCTCCACTGGGTCTCCATTGGAACTAACATGCACTGTAGTTAATTGTTGTTTATGTTTCGTTGTTAATGAGTTATTAGTTGTGACTTAGTTAAATAATTAATTCACTTAACTCTCACTAGTGTATCTTTCAGTTGGACTAGATACAACTATCTCAACTTAGTTTAACTCACTTAACTGAGTTAAACTAAATAACAACTCCATAAACTACTCTTCCAACTCTGTCATAACTTTGCCACTTCAGTTATAATTGAGTCCTCCATGCATGAGCCACCAATAAACCCTAGGAATTGCGTAATTCCTTCAACCCACTAATTTTCCAAATCTGTTCACTGAAATAAAGTGCTCCAAGAGAATAAGTTGATGTTTAGTTTCGGATTATTATTAAGGGCTAATAATAATCGAAATGCATCTATTTTTAGATTGACAATCTATAAATAGACTTCACCCAATATTCTAAAAATATAATTTCATTTATTTTCCACATTTGACCAACCATCTACCAATAGCATCCTGCAACTTATAGAATATGCTCACCATGTCTAAAAATAGACATATACCTAAAAATATCCTACGGGCCCCACTTAGTGAAGGTGCTTACTTTTCACTAATATCATCATCTTGTTGAATCTCAACACTCCCTCTCAACAAGATAGGGATTATCCTTCACCTCAATCCTACCTCTATGGTATTTTAATTTGCTCCTGCTGAGCGCCTTCGTCAGAATATCTGCATCCTAATCTTCCGTAGGAATGTACTGAAGCAACATGATCTTCCGCTACACACAATCTCTGATATGATGATACCGGATATCAATATGTTTAGATCTATCATGAAACACATGATTAATCGAGATTTTAATACAACTCTGATTATCACAATGTATCACTGTAGGATCTAAATGTGAATCGAACAAATCAACCAAGATCTTCCTCATCCAGATAGCCTCACATGCAGCTTGACTTGCTGCCATGTCTTCTGCTTCTGCTGAACTAAGTACCACGGATATTTTTTTCCTGCTGTACCAAGAAACTGTTGTAGATTCGATACTGAAAACCCCTCTTGATGTGTTCTTTTTGTCTGTTGGGCTGCCTGCCCATTCTACATCCGTGAAGCCATGCAACTTCACCTCATCCGTCTGTCTGTACCATAAGCCATACTTAGATGTGCCCCTGAGATACCTCAGGACATGCTTACATGCCTTCCAAAAGAGTTTGTTAGGCTTAACCATCGCTTGTGAAAGTTGATTCACCGCATAGCATATGTCTAGTCTTGTATTAACTAAATACATGAGCGAACCCACCAACTATCGATAAACAATGGCATCCACTACCTCTTCCGATGTAGCATCCTCTTTCCTCCAATTTACTGGAAGAGGAGTATCCATGGGCTTGCAGTCCTCCATGTGAAACTTACCAAGTATCTCCTGAGCATACTTGCCTTGAGACACAAATAGTTCACCTTCTCGCTGCCATATTTCCAATCCAAGGAAATAATGAAGGAGGCCCAAATCCTTCATCTGAAACTACTTTGCAAGATCTTCCTTGCATGAGTGTATAACCCGTTAGTATTAAATCATCAACGTAAAGAAAAATAATTAAAAGCTTACCCTCCACCACAATTTGGTACAGTTTTGCATCTGCCTCACTCTTGGTGAAGCCAAGTCCAGTGAAATAGTTGTCGATCCATGTGTACCAAGCATGTGGTGCTTGCTTCAGCCCATACAATGCTCTTTTGAGTCTGCACACATGCGACTCGCTGCTGAAGATCTCAAATCCTTCAGGAATGTACACCTCTTCCTCAATGATCCCATTAAGGAACGTAGCCTTCACATCCATCTGATGAATTTCCCAACCCATCTGCGCTGAGAGAGCAAGGATGGTCCTTATGGAAGAATACCATGTGACAGGTGAAAAGGTTTCTTCATAATCAATCCCCTCGATCTGTGAGAAGCCTCAGGCAACAAATCTTGCCTTATACTTCTTGACGCTCCCATCAGCAGCTTGCTTTACCTTGTATATCAATTTCGAATCTACCACTGATTTACCCACCGGCCTTGGAAAAATACCCCAAGCACTGTTTCTGACAATGGACTCATACTACTCCACCATGGCATCTACCCATGTGGGCTCCTACGTTGCTTCTTAAAAAGAAGATGGCTCTGTCACGACACACTTTCTCATAAGAGCCATGTATCCAGTAAATTGGTCAGGTGATTGTCTCTTTCTTCGTTGTGATGTAGGGACTCCTACATTCTCTGCAGTATCAAGCTTCAATCTCTCAACTTCTATGGTACGCTTTCTACCAGATCTGATGTTTGTTTCTGCATGAGTGGACTCCTCCACTCCATGAATCTCCTCTTGTGGTTGGTCCACATCTAGAGGCTCATCTTTGGGAACAAGAAGTTCCTCCTCTGCATCCAAGTGTAGCTCCCTCTCAAGCGACAGCTTCATGGCTTTCACCTCATTGAATTTTATATCCCGTCGCACCACAGTCATTCGACTATTTGGAAAATACACACGATAATTATGGGGTGTTTCTGTGTACCACACAAATATCCCAACTTCTGTAGTCAGCTCCAGCTTCTTCCCGGCGTCCTTTGTCACATGAATTTAAACAGATGAGCCAAAAATATTCAAATGAGAAATATCATAATTCTTACCAGTAAAATATTCTTCAAGTGTACTCATTCCAAGTACTCTATGAGGACAATGGTTTTGCACATAAACCGCAGCATTGCATGCTTCCACCCATAAGTGCATCGGTAGGCCCTGGTCATGCAGCATAGCTCATGCAACACCCACGATCGTTCTGTTATTCCTCTCCGCGACCCCATTTTGTTGTGAGTTATGAGGCGCTAGGATTTCTCTTCGAATTCCTTCTTTGCTATAGAAGTCTTTGAATTCGTTCGAGATATATTCACCACCATTATCGCTCTATAGAGCCTTCAATTGCTTCCCTGAATCCTTCTCCACCAATGCTTTAAACTCACAAAACTTTGAGAATGTTTCGCTCTTCTTCTACATGAATAAGATCCAGCATCTACGAGAATAGTTGTCAACAAATATAACATAATACCTGTGTTTTGTTGTTGAAGCAACCGAGAAAGGTCCACACATATCTATGTGAATTCTCTCCAGGATCACCGAAGCACGGTTCTCCTTCTCATGAAAGGTGGTCTTCACAAACTTACCCATAGTACATCCATTGCACTGATCTGACTTCGCAAGATTTCCCTTGGGAAGTCCAGTAGAAATCTGCTGCAAAATCTTCAAGGCGCCATGGTGAAGATGGCCCAATCTCCTGTGCCATAATTCGCCCCCATCCCAACTCACCACTTCTTCTGCTTTGCCCATCATTGCAGCGCAACCATCTACCTCCAACTTGTAGATATTCTTAAATCGAACCCCTATCCTCTTGGTTTGACCCGTTGTTTTATGTCGCGGGAAAGATTTTCCCTTGCTGAAAACAACGTCATAACCTCTGTCTTCCAACATTGCGATCGAGACCAAGTTCTTCTTCAGACCTGTAACATGCATAACATCTTTCAACATAAATGGTTTACCTGACTCCCTCTCAAAGGTAATGGTTCCAATTTTGTTCGCACTGTATCTTCTATCGTCGCCCATCTCTATATGCATTTGGAGATCCTTCTTCTCCAAGTCACTAAACAACTCCTTGTCTCCCATCATATGGAAAGACGCACCAGTATCAAGATACCACATCGATCCCATTGAGCTTGAAACCAAGCATGCGATCAAAGAGAAATCAAGTTCAAATTGTGAGGCTAAGGCCTCTCCAGCTGCATCTCCAACGGCCTTCTTTTTCTTCTTTTTCTATGGGAAGTTAGTGGCAACATGCCCATGTTCGTGATAGTGAAGACAATTCACTTTGGACAAATCCAGCTTCTTGCCTTTAGCCTCAGATTTTGGATGGGATTTATTCCCCTTCCCTTTCCTTGCTTTGGCATCCAAAGCGCAATTATCTTCATCATCATTCTTTGATGAAGAGCCATCCCTGGTACTTTGCCTTATCTTCTCCTGCACAAGATCTGACCAAAGTCACTCCCAACCCGGCAGTTTATCCTGTCCATTGACAAAGTCTTTGTAGCTATGCCAAATCTTCGGAAGCCCAAGGAGAGCTAAGCTCACCAAGTCATCATCATCAACTGTAATCCCCACACTTCCCAGTTCATACCTATAGTGGACAAACTTCGTGAGATATTTTGGAATATTGTCACACTTCTCCATTTTTATTTTTCTGAGCTTATCTTTCAGCGCCAACTTCCTCTGGTCGCTACTGCTTTGGAAAAGATCTGTCAAAGCCTTCCACATTAAAAATGCAATGGATTTCTCATGAAGGCTTGACACAATATGGTCTTTTACACCTTCCAACATAATTATTCTTGTCTTTGATACCTTCTTTTTCCAGGCGTCAAGTCCTGCAACATCGCTAGAAGCAGGCTTAGGAACATCGCTATCGATGAACTCCTTCAGCCCATTATCTTCAAGCAACGCCTCCATCCTATCCTTCCAGGCTATGTGATTCGAGCTACCCTCAAGGGCATACTCCAATCGCAACCCATTGAAAGACATTTCAATGAATACTCAACTGTCACACCAAGAAATTTTTGCAGCAAATTCGAATTGTCCACCAGCGCAAAACTCAACACTTATTCACAATTGCAATCTCCAGTGATCAATACTACTCTGATACCATGTAGAAATTTATTAATACTGATGTATTATCGGATTCTCCTGATCTAACAATGTTTATCTTCTTGCTAAATACAGAATCCTTCCATTGTTAAACTTGCGGAAATTTAAAACTCAATTGCAAACACATGTGAATAAATTCAATCGCACATAACACAATTGTTTAATGGGAAAGCTTAAAGCTAAAAACCCCAACTATCATATATTATGTATATCAAATTAATCATGTAATAATCTCATACAAATCTTAGTACATCAAGCTCTCAGGACAATCAATAATCACTACACACTGTTATGCAGAAATTTGCATATCTATGCACCAATTTCATGCCTCCTGACAGCCTACCTCCACTGCGCAATCCCTGTTGTAGGATACCCCTGAATGAATTTGAATTGGCCTTGCCATGACTACGCAATCCTCATTGGAAACTCCAATGTGTGTCAGATGCATTGAATTCATCACTATAGTCACAACAGATAGTCCATCTCACCCTTTCACCTATCTCTCCACTAAGTATCCACTGGAACTGATATGCATTGTAGTTAATTTTTGTTTCTGTTCATTTTTTAATGAGTTATTAGTTTTGAATTAATTAACTAATTAATTCACTTAACTCTCACCAGTGTATCATTCAATTAGACTAGATACAACTAGCTAAACTGAGTTAAACTAAATAAAAACTCCATAAACTACTCTTCCAACTCTGTCATAACTTTGTCACTTCAGTTCTAATTGAGTCCTCCATGCATGAGCCCTGAGGAATTGCATAATTCCTTCAGCCCACTGATTTTCCAAATCTGTTCACTGAAATAAAATGCTCCAAGAGAATAAGTTGATGTTTATTGTCAGATTATTATTAAGCGCTAATAATAATCGAAATGCATCTATTTTTAGATCAACGATCTATAAATAGACTTCGCCAAATATTCTAAAAATATAATTTAACATATTTTCCACATTTGACCAACCATCTACAAATAGCATCCTGCAACTTATATAATATGTTAGGTCCCTATATTACTAGTATAGTCCCTTATTGTTATTAGTGTAACCCCCTTATTGTTATTATTGTACCCTTGTAACCCCCATTTTGTTATTATTGTGCCCTTAAATTATTATTGTTAGGTCGGCTAGGATTACATTGTGGCCACTAGGATTACATTATGGCCACATGGACTCCTATATATAGAAAGGAGGTTTTGTAAATTGTATCATCCAAGAATTGTTCATTTATGTAATGTATTGGAGGTTTCCCCCTCGAAGTGGCTTATTTCTAAGGCGTTGATATCTCTTTTCTTCTATTTTTGGAGCTAGTTACACAACATTTGGTATCAGAGCTTTGGATTCTAGGGTTTCACTGCTCCAAACAGGTCATCGTGGTATTTTCGCTATAAATTTTTTTCTACAAAGTTTCCAAAGCTGAAATTTTTAGGGTGCGAAGCCGAAATCCTGAGGAATATTTTCTAAAAATTTCAGACCTTGGTTCACAATATTTTCAGAGATATGATCTCTGGAAGGTAGTGCTTTTTCAGGCTCTCGAATTTCATCTCAAAGAGGTGATCGTGGGAAAATATCCATAACTCTATCTCTGAGCATCGGATTGGAGTGCCGTAAAAATTGGTCGCAAGCACATGGACTTTAGTTTCTTGGCTATCAATTTCAGAGCTGAAGGACGAAATAGTGACACGTGGAAAGTCATACAAGTTCGCTCTATTGAACCAGTCCATAATTAGGTCATTGTGGGAGATTGGACACAACTTTGTCTTGGAGAATCCAAATCAGGTCAGACCTATGGCATTCGCAAGAGAACTCAGAGGGCTACGTTGGTACCGAAATTCAAATATTGAAGTGCTACAATCACAGAGATAATCCAATTTCAATATCGACCTTTTCAAAAGCAAGAAAAATGTGTGTATTTTTTTTTTTCCGAATTGCATAAGTCTTGTTTGAAAAATCAATTTGAATTGATTCCAAGGGAATATTGTAGAATAGATATCAGTATTGGATTCTAAAATATGCCCCGTAAAAATAATTCAACACCCATTAAGCCTTCAGAAGGCTCTATTATGACTCATGAAGATGAAGAATTGCAACATGATCTATCAAAATTACAAGAGCAAGTGCACCAAATTTCACTCTCGCAAAGAGAAACAAAAAATGAAATGGAAGTTTTGAAGAAAGGCGTGGAAGCTAAGATGGATGGCATGGAAGCTGGCATGGAAGTTAATATGGATGACATGAAAGACAACATGGAAAACATGAAGAAGGATCTAAAAGCAGACATGGAAGGTTTGACAAAGTTGATACAAGAAATGTTTCATAATGGTGAAAAGATAGTAGACGAAACTCATGATGAGAACAAATAAATGTTAATCGTGATTTCATAAACTCTAATGTTGGCGGGAAGAACCACCATATTCCAAAAATGGAGATGAGGAAGTTTGATGGAAAGGATCCTGTAACATGGATACTATAGATGGAGCAATATTTTGATCTCCATAACGTGCAAAACACACCAAAGGTACGCATTGCAACTTTACATTTAGAACAAAATACATTTGTATGCTATCGATGGCTTTGCTCCCGTAAAAAAATTTTCACTTGGTCAATTTTTATGGAGGAAATGATAGCACATTATGAGGATACAAAGAGCAACACCTTCTTTAGCCAATTGATAAATCTCAAACAAAAAGGTTTAGTGGGGGAGCACATTGAGGACTTCCAAAAATTGAATATAAGGGTAACTGATATTCCAGAGGAACACAGGATTGATCTCTTCATAGGCACTTTAAAGGATAACATCCAACATGAAGTTCGCGTTTTGGAACCTGATTCATTGGAGAAGGCATTCGGGTTGGCAAGAAAAATTGAATGTAAAATTATGGCGACAAGGAAGCCTACCACTCACTTCTATAAAGAAGGAAGTGTTGCTATGCCTAGATTTCCACAACCTACAAGGTTGACACCACAAAAATTGGAAGAAAAAAGAGCAAAGGGCTTTGCTACAGTTGTGATAGCAAATACACTAAAGGTCATAAGTGTGCTGAGAAGAAATTATTTTACATAGATTGTGAAGAGGAAGAAGAAAATGAGCAAGAAGAGGATATACACCAGGAACCAACCCTAGAAGAGGAAGAAATGAATCCGACCATATCGTGTAATGCACTGGCAGGAATTACCACTCCTCAAACACTCAAGATAGAAGGACAAATCAAGAAGAAAAAGGTAATAGTGTTGATTGATTCAGGTAGCACCCATAATTTTATTCATTGTAAGGTAGCCAAGGAATTAAATTGTTTTCTATACCCAGCACCAGAATGTCAAGTGATGGTTGCAAATGGAGGAACTATAAATTGCTCTGGAAAATGCCATAATATCAAGCTAACCATGGAGGAATATGTATTGACTAGTCCAATGCTTTCCATTCCTATGGGAGGTGCTGATGTTGTACTAGGAGTACAATGGTTACAATCTTTGGGGATGGTAGCTTTTAATTTTCAAGAACTTTTCTTGAAATTTTTTTCAAAAGGAAAGGAAGTCGAATTACGATGTATTGCAGGGAAGCCAAGAAAGAACAACGAGGTGTAATTGCACAATTATGCTCACTAGAAGTTCCAACATCAAAATCATCTATTTCTGTAGATCTCAAACAAGTCTTGGACAATCATTCCAAGGTGTTTGAAACTCCCAAAGGACTCCCACCTATTCATGATCATGATCATGCTATTCAATTGATTCCAGGAAGTGTTCCTCCAAACATCAGGCCTTATAGATATCCTTACGTCCAAAAGAGAGAAATTGAACGTATGATTGCAGAAATGTTAGAGGCGGGTATAATTCAACCTAGTCAAAGTTCTTTCTTTGCTCCTGTAGTATTGGTACACAAGAAGGATGGATCATGGCGAATGTGTCCGGATTATAGGGAGCTCAATAAGATCACCATTAAAGATAAATTTCCCATTCCTGTGATTGATGAATTATTGGATGAATTACATGGAGCAAATTATTTTACCAAGTTGGATCTTCGTTCAGGATATCATCAAATTAGAATGAAGACTGAAGATATTCCAAAAAAATCATTTCGAACTCATGAGGGTCATTATGAATTTTTGGTCATGCCTTTTGGCCTTACCAATGCACCTTCTACATTTCAAGGGTTGATAAATTCCATTTTCAAACCCTTCCTTAGAAAATTTGTGCTAGTATTTTTTGATGATATACTAATCTACAGCAAGTCTTGGAAGGATCATGTTCAACATGTTGACAGGGTGCTCAAACTATTGCAGGAGAAACAATTATATGCAAAAACATCCAAATGTTTCTTTGGAGTACAAGAGGTGGAATATCTGGGTCATATTGTATCTCACGAGGGTGTTAAAGTAGACCCTAACAAAAGTAAAGCCATTAAGGAATGGAAAGTCCCCACAACCATAAAGTAGTTGCGAGGATTTCTCGGGTTAACGGGGTATTATCGCAAGTTTGTTAAGAATGATGGGAGAATAGCAGCACCTCTAACAACATTATTGAAGAAAGATGCATTTTCATGGACTCCTGAAGCAACTAAGGCCTTTGAACATCTTAAAGAGGCAATGTGCCTAGCACCGGTCTTAGCTACGCCAGACTTCACAAAAACCTTTATTGTGGAATGTGATGCCTCGAGAAATGGAATTGGTGCAGTTTTAATGCAGGAAGGAAGACCCATTGCTTTTGAAAGTCGTCCAATCAAAGGAAAGTATTTACAGAAACCTATTTATGAGAAGGAAATGTTAGCAATACTGCATGCACTAAAGAAATAGAGAACTTACCTAATGGGAAGACACTTCAAGGTAAAAACTGATCATGATAGTCTTAAACACTTTTTGGAACAAAGACTATCTTCAGAAGAGCAGCAAAAAATGGGTCACAAAGATGTTGGGTTATGACTTTGAAATAATCTACAAAAAAGGAAAGCTTAATGTTGTTGCAGATGCACTCTCAAGAAAGAATGAAGAGGTCGAAGCATTGCTTTGTGCCATTTCTATTATCCAACCAGATTGGATAACCGAAGCAAGAGATGAATGGAAGAAGGACAAAGATGTATGCACACTCATTCAAAAGTTGCAGCAAGATCCTAGTACATCTGATACATTTAATTAAAAAAATGATTCCTTATGGTACAACGATCGCTTATATCTTTGTAAGAATTCCCAACTAAAACAAAAAATTCTTTTGGAATTGCACACTTCTCCTTTAGGAGGACACTCAGGATTTTTAAAAACTTACCACAGGGTGAAGAAAGAATTTTTTTGGGATGGCTTTAAATCTGATATTCAAAAGTTTGTGGCGGAATGTTTGGTTTGCCAGCAGAATAAAGTTGAGACAATTAAGACCCCGGGACTTCTACAACCTTTATCCATTCCAAGTCAACGTTGGGAGGAGATTTCAATGGATTTTATCATAGGTTTACCTAAGTACGAAGGAAAGAGTGTCATCATGGTGGTAGTTGATAGACTTACCAAGTATGCACACTTTTGTGCATTATCTCATCCATTTAATGCAAGTACAGTTGCTACTACATTTATGGATAGAATTCAAAAGATACATGGAAGCCCAAGGGTTATTGTGAGTGACATAGATCCCATTTTTACTGGAAATTTTTGGACGGAGTTATTTTCTTGTTTGGGTACTCAATTAGCTCATAGCTCATCTTATCATCCTCAATCTGATGGTCAAACTGAGATAGTAAATAGATGTTTGGAATGATATCTTCGTTGTTTTGTATCTGATAAACAAACACAATGGGTCAAGTGGTTACCTCTCGCTGAATGGTGGTATAACACTTCCTTCCATACTGCAGCAAAAATGACCCCATTTATGGCACTTTATGGATATCATCCACCATCCATCACATCATCTTTAATGGAAAATTTGAAGGTTCAAGCAGTGGAAGATCACATTGAGCATCAGCAAGAAGTTCTCGAACTCTTAAAGGATAACCTGAATTTGGCACAAAATCGAATGAAACAACAGGCAGATCAACATCGCAACGAGAGAAGTTTTGATGTAGGATATTGGGTATTTTTACGGGTACAACCATACAAACAAATGTCCCTCAAGCAAGCTAAGAAGGATAATAAATTATCGCCAAAGTACTATGGTCCTTACAAGGTGATGCAAAAGATTGGTACTATGGCATACAAATTGGAGCTTCCTGCTTCTTCGCGAGTGCATCCAGTTTTCCATGTTTCATGCTTAAAGAAGGTTATAGGTGAAAATCTTCCGGTTCAAACAATATTGCCAGAACTTGATGAGGAAGGAAAAATCATATTGGAACTTGAAGCGGTCACGGAAACAAGAACTCGACAGCTACGGAATCGATCAATTTCAGAGTATCTCATCAAGTGGAAGAACTTACCCACTGAAGATTCTACATGGGAGGATGAGAATTTTATACAGAAGCACCCGAGCTACTCAAGCGTTGAGGACAACTCTTTTTTGAAGGAGAGGGGCATGTTAGGTCCCTATATCACTAGTATAGTCCCTTATTGTTGTTAGTGTAACCCCCTTATTGTTATTATTGTACCCTTGTAACTCCCATTTTGTTATTATTGTGCCCTTAAATTATTATTACTAGGTCGGCTAGGATTACATTGTGGCCCACTAGGATTACATTATGGCCCCATGGACTCATATATATAGAAAGGAGGTTTTGTAAATTGTATCATCCAAGAATTTTTCATTTATGTAATGTATTGGAGGTTTCCCCCTCGAAGTGGCTTATTTCTAAGGCGTTGATATCTCTTTTCTTATATTTTTGGAGCTGGTTACACAACATAATATGCTCACCATGTCTAAAAATAGACATACACCTAAAAATAGCTTGCGGGCCCCACTTAGTGAAGGTGCTTACTTTTCACTAAGCTCATCATCTTGTTGAATCTCAATAGGTCATAAGCATTATAAGTGTTTTACCTGCATTATAAAAAATGGACCATAATTAGTTATAATGGGTCATAGATAATAAATAAAGTGGCTAACTCGCATTATGCGCGAGACCATGAGTAGTTGAGATTTTGGGTCTCATGAAGCTATATATTGTTGAAGATAGTAAGGGAAGTCTTGTATTTTGTTGTTGTAATTGAGCTCTCCTCAATTGGAGGTTTCCCCCTCGAAGAGGCAAGGGAAAAATATTATTGCATATCTTAATTGAATAGTTCCATTTGTTTCATCATATTATGTTATTTTTTATGGTATCTCTAGCATATTTTGCACTTTGATATTTTCTGTAGGTTAAGCATACTACAAGTGGTATCATAGCACTTTCTCGGGTCAGTCATACCACCAATTTTGGAAAAACAAATTTAGGCTAGAGACGTGTTTGGGTGTTTTTATACTACAAATATATGTTGTCACATGCATCAACCTATGGTAGGGGAAGCATACACATAGGAACTACAAGAGGTGGTCACATTTTTTGGACTGCCTTGTAACCCATGTTCGTACCCCTTCAAGTAGACAACACCTTTACACGGATTTCACTTCCATGTACCTATGGTATATCAGAAGCCCCCCAACGTAACCTTGCAACCAAACTTAGATAATCTGACATCCATATTTCTGCTACAGAACACCAAGAACAACACTTGGGGAGATTACTCACACATACCAAGGATATTCGAGTAATACGGATAAGGGTATCATCAATCCTCCTTAGTTAACACTCTAAAATATTGTTTTGAGTGTTATTATTGACCCCTAGCATATATTTCGATTTGTAGCACCTGACACTCCTTTACTACCATAATTCCCCCATTTCCTACTAATCAGTTGTCACATTTTGTAGTATCCATAAGTTGGGGTTTTTGTCGCAATTGAATTCCTACACATTTTGCAGCATCCAAAATTTTGGTTTTTTGCCATTGCAGGATTGATTAGTTGGCACCGCCAAATTCCTACAAATTTTTCAATATCGATATTTTGGGATTTGATCGTTGTAGTATTGATAATTTGGGAGTAATACTCCTCTTCGAGTAAAAAAAAAATATGGTGGTCCCAAAATTCCTCTTTCAAGAGACCTAACCTATAGGATTCAAGATGACGAGTTGATCGTAGTGATACCATCCGCCAATAAGCATACATTTTTCTTGTGGTCCCAAATTTTTCGAAAGTAATTTCAAGTGACCTACACCAACAGACTTCTTGTCTTCCATCCATTTTAGCCATACTAATTTTAAGAAAAAAAAATATTGGCCCAATCAATTGTATGGTAACTACGAGGGCTTAAAATATGGAAAACCTCCAGAAAAAAAGTGGAATACATCGAAGCAAGCTTCACCACCAAAATCGAAGAAACAGTTGCAAAGGCATCGGAACCCATACTACCATACATCAAGGATAAATTCCCCATGGGGGAGGGGGATGTATAAATTTGAATAATAGATGAATTATTCACCGAGATTATCCTGATTACACACTATTTGAGCTTCATGCATAATACATAACCTCTTCTACAATTGATCATCAATTTGCGGAAATAAAAAGCAGTCGCATGCACACATTAAAACATAATCAAGCACACATATAACACAATATGTAATAGGGAAAGCTTACAGCTGAAAACCCCCAAATATCTGTATATTATAATGATAGAGAAAATGTAACAATACATAGCACAAAGCTCCTCACAAGCTCTCAGCACTATCTCACATGCTACACACAAACTAGCTCAGATATGAACAAGTCACAAGTTCAAATCTCCTCCACCTGTCTGCCTGCCTCTACTGCGCAATCCAAGATGAATAATGATGAGATCCAAGTTCGAATCCCATTGGCTCTGGCACTACGCAATCCTCATTGGCAATCTCAATCAATGTACAAATCTCATGCACAAGTATAGTCACAATCGATAGTAGACTCACCCTTTCACCACCTCTAACAGGTCTCCACTATTTTGTCCATGCATTGCGGTTAGCTGATGTATTTTAGTTGATTTATGAGTTAATAATTAGTGAATTAATTAATAATTAATTCACACCACTCATCACTAGTGTATTTATCGGTTAAGTAAATACGCTAGTTTAACTAAGTTAAACCGAACACAACTCCACTAGCTGTCTCATTAACTCCACCAAACTTCTGCCACTGAAGTCCTAACTGAAGTCAACCATGCATGTGCTCACCAAACCCTTAGGAATATCATAATTCCTCTGTCAGATGCATGAGCCACTTCCAAGGCTCGAACTGAAGTGCTCCAAGAGAGTAAACTGAAGTTTATAGTCCAAATATTATTAAGGGCTAATAATATTTGACTGTTCTATTTTTAGACAGGCAGTCTAAAAATAGACTTCGACCTGTATGTCTAAAAATAGATGTCCATCTATTTTTACCAACTTAACCAATCATCCAAGAATAGCATCCCGCAACTCCTAGACCATGCTCCATATGTCTAAAAATAGACTTTTCGACAAAAATCACATGTGTGGTCCCCACCTAGTTTCGGTGATCACTTTCCAACTAGGATCAGGAAAGATGTTTCAGGAGGCCTCCTTCACTGTTTCTTGTTGCCATTTTCAACACTCCCTCTCAACGAAAAGATACATCTTTGCATGCGACATGCAACTCCATGCATTCGCCACTGCAGCCTTCACAAACGCCATGCGACTCCATCCATACGCTTTCTGCAACTCCTACGGCGAATAGGCTCCAAACAACTCAATCAATCTGATGCATCTATCATCAAATTCTTCGACTTCTGTTGGGCCCAATTTCACATGTCATCGGGAACCATTGCGCTGTTGAACTCTTGCACCCATGCACTCAATCACTTAAGCACATCCAAACCCCGATTCACACTCAGGTATTAGACAACATCACTTTGATGCTGGCATCAATCCAACTAATCATGCCTCTTGCTTTCTTTGCCTTCGACTGTAGCGAGGTTCAATTCATGAGATCCACACCATCTCAATGAATCCTACCCAGAAATCTCCTCTTGGGATTACTCATGCATGTCGCCCCACCTATCACCTGGTGGTATAGCTGCATGCACTCCCTCTACCCATCTGGCATGAAATTTCTCTGCATGAGTGGTTGCTCCCACTCCATGATCCTCATCTTGTGGTTTCTCCACATCCCGAGGTTCACTCTTACCTGCATGCAAATCCAGGTCCCTCTCAAGCTTCAATTGCATGTCTTTCTTGCACTTCCCAATAGTAGGAAGCTTCGTAGAAATCCCATCTACTTCAAGTCTGTAGAGATTCTTCACTCGAATCCCAACCTTCTTGACTTGTCCTGTTTCTTTGTACCGAAGGAAAACTTTTCCTTCACTAAAGACAACATCATACCCTTTATCCTCTAACATTGCGACTGAGATCAAATTCTTCTTTAAAACTGGAACATGCACTACATCTTGTAAAAGAATGAGTTTACCTGACTCCCTCTGAAAGGTTATGGTACCAATGCCGATCGCATTGTATCTTCCATTGTCGCCCAACTCAACATGCAATTGGAGATATTTCTCCACCAAGTCATTGAAAAGATTCACATCTCCCGTCATGTGAAAGGAAGCACCACTATCAAAATACCACCCCGATCCCGATGCAATAGACACCATGCATGCAGTCAATGAGAAGTCCAGCTCAAATTGTGAGGCAAGAGCCTCACCATCTACAGCTCCAGTAGCCTAATTTTTCTTCTTCTTCTGTGGAAAATCCGTGGCGTAATGCCCATGCTCGTGACAGTGAAAACACTTCACTTTGGACATGTCACGCTCTTTACCATCTGCACCGGATTGAGAAGCATTCTTCTTGCCCTTCCCTTGGAAAGGCGGCAGCCAGCGCAATCTCTTAGATACAAACCTTTGATGAAGATCCATCCCCCAGTACTCCACCTTATCTCGTCTTGCCTGCAAGGAATCAGACGAAGTCGCTCCCATCCTGGCAATTTTTCCCGACCGTTGACACAGTCCTGATAGGAGTGCCAACTCTTCGGAAGCCCAAGGAGAGCCAAGCTCACCAATTCTTCATCATCCACACTAACTCCTACACTCCCAAGCTCATCCCTGCAGTGGACAAACTTTGTCAAGTATACCGGAATAGTGTCATTCTTCTCCATCTTTATTTTCCTGAGTTTATCCTTGAGCGCCAACTTCCTCTGGTCGCTCTTGCTTTGGAATAAATCTGTCAAGGCTTTCCACATAAAAAATGGAGAAGCCTTACCATGCAGGCTGGATACAATGTGATCCTTCACGCCCTCCAACAGAATCCTTTGACATTTTGCTGTCTTCTTTTGCTAAGCCTCAACTTGAGCAGCATCAGTAGGCTTTGGGACTTCAGCATCTATGAACTCCTTCAACCCGTTGTCATCTAACAACGCCTCCATCCTCTCCTTTCATGCAATATAATTCGAGCTGCCTTCAAGGGCATACTCCAATTGCAATTCGTTGAAAGAAATTTTGACTTCGACACCAAGAAAACACTGCTACAAATTCGAATTCCACCAGCTCAAAACTCAACCGCTTCTGATCTGTGAGAACAAAGTATTTCTAGCACAGAGATCGACTGTAGGGGCATTTACTGGATTTTTCACCTTTCAAAGAAAGGATGAATCTAGAGGCTACCTGGCCCTCTTACAGACTCTGTCTACCGAAATAAAATGTAATCACTGTAATAGATCTGATGATCAACTTCGCTCCGATACCATGTAGAAATTTGAATAATAGATGAATTATTCACCGAGATTATCCTGATTACACACTATTTGAGCTTCATGCATAATACATAACCTCTTCTACAATTGATCATCAATTTGCGGAAATAAAAGCAGTCGCATGCGCACATTAAAACATAATCAAGCACACATATAACACAGTATGTAATGGGGAAATCTTACAGCTGAAAACCCCCAACTATCTGTATATTATAATGATAGAGAACATGTAACAATACATAGCACAAAGCTCCTCACAGCTCTCAGCACTATCTCACATGCTACACACAAACTAGCTCGGATATGAACAAGTCACAAGTTCAAATCTCCTCCACCTGTCTGCCTGCCTCTACTGCGCAATCCAAGATGAATAATGATGAGATCCAAGTTCTAATCCCATTGGCTTGTACTGCGCAATCCTCATTGGAAATCTCAATCAATGTGTGTGCAAATCTCATGCACAGCTATAGTCACAACTGATAGTAGACTCACCCTTTCACCCACCTCTAACACTGGTCTCCACTGAACTGTCCATGCATTGCAGTTAGCTGATGTATTCTTTAGTTGATTTATGAGTTAATAATTAGTGAATTAATTAATAATTAATTCACACCACTCATCACTAGTGTATTTATCAGTTAGACTAAATACAGCTAGTTTAACTAAGTTAAACCGAACACAACTCCATCAACTGTCTCATCAACTCCACCAAACTCTGCCACATGAGTTCTAACTGAATTCAACCATGCAATAGCTCAACTAAACCCTAGGAATAGCGCAATTCCTTCTGTCAGTTGCATGTGCCACATCCGTAGCTCGAACTGAAGTGCTCCAGGAGGATAAGATAATGTTTATAGTCCAAATATTATTAAGGGCTAATAATATTCGATTGATCTATTTTTAGACTGGCAGTCTAAAAATAGACTCCTCCCAATGTCTAAAAATAGAGGTCCATCTATTTTTACCAACTTGACCAATCATCCATAAATAGTATCCTGCAACTCATAGACCATGATCCATATGTCTAAAAAATAGACTTTGCGACAAAAATCACCTGTGTGGCCCCCCACCTAGTTTTGGTGATCACTTTCCAACTAGGATCAGGAAAGATGTTTCAGGATGCCTCCTTCACTGTTTCTTGTTGCCATCTTCAACAGGGGACCATGTCGATGGCCACCTAGAAGGTGAATATAGGAAACATTGATATGAGGGGTATCATCATTTCCATGTATCACCCCTGTTAGTGGCCCCACCCAAATCCTTAAGGTGCAAAAGGTGTCGCTAGAAAAAATGGCTGAAAGGAGAAGATAAGGATTTTGTTACTATTGTGATGAAAAATATTTCCCAGGCCACAAATGCAAGGAACCAAAGTTCTTTGAGATTGACGTGACTGAAAATAGCCCAAATGATGAGGCCTAGCCCACTGGAGTGTCTGGAGAGGACACTGTGGAACCCCAAGATACTACAACATATACTTACACAACACCTGATGAACCAATTATATCATTGTATGCATTAGTAGTTATTTTTGCTCCACAAACACTTAAAATCATAGGCTTTATCAAGCATCAATTGGTGGTGATGTTGATTGACAGTGGCAGCACGCACAATTTTTTCCATAAATGGGTTTTTTAGGTCATGCATTGTTTTGTGCAGGCAGTATCCAACTTTTATGTCCTTATAGCCAATGGGGGGGCCATCAAATGTGAAGGAATTTGCGAGAACATAAATCTATATATGGGTGATTATCACCTTAAAATACACATGTTTTCCATTAAAATGGGAGATTTTGACATCATCCTTGAATTTTAATGGCTTCGAACACTCAACCTCGTTACCATGGACTTCCAATAGCTATATATGAGATTCAAGGATAATGAACACACTCATATGCTTCGTGGACTCTAGGCAGGTTCTCTTACAATCATCAACTCTCATAAAATGGAGAAGATTTTAAAAAATGAATGACATGGGGCAGTTGCTCAATTCAATGCAATCCATCCCATTGAATCAAGCCCTGCCAACATCCATCTAGATCTTCAAAAGGTGTTGAGTTACCATCAACAGGTGTTTGAAAACCCCAATGAGCTACCCCCTTCTCGACGTGAGCATGATCATAGCATCCCTTTGATTCCAGGTAGCCAAGATCCTAATCTTTTCCACTATAGATATCCATTTTCACAAAATAATGAGAATTGAAAAGATTATTAAGGAGCTAATAGAAGCAGGCGTTATCCATCCCATCACTATCCCTTATTTGTCCCTAGTGGACATGGTCTTAAAGGAAGACGGGGAGTGGTTCATGTTTCCTCACTTTAGGGTCCTCAGCAAGATCACCATCAAGGATAAGTTTCATATTCCACTAGTCAATGATATCCTTAGTGAACTCCATGGCGACCAATTATTTACCAAGTTGGATCTTTGTTCAAGCTATCACTGTATAACAATGAAAGTACCATACATTCCCAAGACAACTTTCGAAACCCATGAAAGTCACTATGAATTTTTGGTTATTCCCTTTGGTATTTGTAATGCTTCATCTACCTTTCAAAGTCTCATGAATCACCTTCTCAAGCCATATCTCATAAATTTTGTCCTGGTCTTTTTTGATGATATACTCATCTATATAAAACATGGGAAATGCATATTTTACCCGGGTATTGAAAATTTTGAAGGATTATAAATTATTTGTCAAATTTTTGAAGTGTTCTATTGGAATGGAAGAGATGGAGTACTTGGGACACATTGTGGGATGCAGAGGAGTATGGGTGGATCCAAAAAATATTCAAGAAATGCAATATTAGACACAACCTCAAACCTTGAGAATTCTATGGTGATTTTTGGGCCACACGGGATACTATCACAATTTTTTTAGAAATTATGGATGCATTACCATGCCCCTAACGAATATTCTCAAGAAAAAATGCATTCATATGGATAGAAGCATCTCAACAGGCCTTCTTTGATCTCAAACAGGTCATGTGTTCCACCCCCAGTTTCTCCCTCCCAAAGTTTACAAAACCCTTTGTGATAAAATATTATGCCTCGGGGACCAACATTAGAGAAATCTTAATGCAAGAAGGACAACCAATAGCCTTCACAAGCCAAAAATTAAGTGGCAATAATTTGGCTCAAACTACGTATGATAAAGAAATGATGGCCATCCTACATGCAATGGACACTTGGTGACCATACATTCTTGTACGAATTTTCTAGAGTTGTACTAAACATCATAGTCTGAATTATTTTTTTGAGAAATGGTTATCCTCTCTGCAACAAAATAAATGGCTTACAAAAAAGTTGGGCTATGAATATGAGATAGTCTATAAGAAGGGTCGAGACAATGTTGTGGTTGATGCATTGTCACGACAATTTGAGGAGGATGGCACCCTCTTATCCTTTTCCTTTCCCATACTATCTTGTATTGAGGAGACACGAAACGAATGGTTTTCCCATCCATCTCTTTCCCAACTAATCCAGAGGTTACAAGCAGATCCTAACCCCCAGAAAGTTACACTTAGTAGGAAGATAGTCTTTGATATAAGGATCATGTTCTTCTCTCCCCTAAATCCACTCTCAAACAATGCATCCTAGCATAGGTACACTCCTCACTCATCGTAGGACATTCAAGCTTTAAAAATATTTATGCTCGAGCATGTCACTCATGTTAGTCATCAGTAATTTTTTCTTTTTATAGATGACTAAATGCTTATCATAGATTTCTAGACACAAAATTCATGAATATTGTGAGTTCTATAAATCTCACCTTCTTCATTATCCTTAAGATAAATTTTCAATATCTCCTTACTCTATCATGTCATAATTAGCCTATCACTCATGAAAGATCCCTCATGGACTCATACCTCTCATCTCTGTCCCATTTTCACACCCATAATCTCATTACTCTATTCGTCCCTTGCCTATGACTCCATTATCCAACTAAGGTTTTTGAGGGAATTTTTCTTGGTTTCATGACCTCCATGGTTAAAACATCAACAAGTCTTGTATCCTGATGCTCTTACACCTCCTCCTATCCTTAATATACCTTCATAAACACTTCCCATCACTCCTATCCCTCAAACTCGTCATTTTTCTACAAAACCTAGCCTATTGCTACAATTTGACACTTTTCGAGACTAGGCCTATGTTTTTCCATTTTGGACCCTTTCCCTTCACTCAATTATTGAAATTCAAATTTCCCATACTCTCTAACATCTATCCCTATCCCCCAAAATTTCCCCAAGAATTTAGACAACCCTTAACCCCTTCATTCCCCTACCTCTACAAGGTAGTCCTAAATCCCCTACACCAAACCCTAATTTCCTCTTCCAACTAAGCTAGGGTTTGATATGGAAAGGAGGCATAAGAGAAAAGGATAAATTTTATATATCATATCAGAAAGAATAATTCCATACCAACTCATAAACATCATGCCTCCATCATTTTCCAAAAATTCATTCCAAGGGCCAAGTCATTTGACACACCTAGGGCCAGTTTTGTTTAGAAATATGTTTCTGACCAAAAAGAGATGAATTTGGAAAAAGGGAGATAGTATTTTGTCCATCATAGGGCCAATAATAAAACCCTCCTTCAAGTTTTACACAGGTATCATGGTTTGGGATCAATGCCAACAATACAGGTGTCACGGGAGAATTTTTTCACTGCTGGAGTGACCTTGGGAAAATCAGTTTTTCTCATAGCTGGAGTGTCCAAATGACTTTCTTGATGGGTCAAAAGACAACTATACTAGATGATATTTTCAATTAGCTATCATGAGCTAAATTTTAGGTTAATTAAGGCATCCAAAAGTTTTCTACACTAGCACTCTACATTTCTGCACCATCATTCAACACTTTTTGACTAGTCTTGAGAAAATCAACTTTTTACAAGGAAAATCAACTCCAATCAGGGAAAAAATGGTATATTTGGAAAGTAGACAGGTTAAGCTTTCCAAAGAGCTATCATGGTCCTAAATTCAACATCAGGAATTTTATCAAAACTTGTTTGCAAGTGGACCCTTTTTTGGCATTGCGCTAATCCATGGGCAAGATTGCCCGGCACTGCGTTAATCCATGGGCAGGACTGCCTGGCACTGCACTAATCCATGGGCATAATTGTTGACAATGCACTAATGCAGAAAACCTAAAACAAAAAAAAATTGCTCTGAGGCTTAAGTTTATGTTCTAAATTTGCCTCCAAGCCCTACAAAGTAGCTAAGAGGCAATGAACAATCAAATGAAAATAAGGGTGAAGGTGAGAGTAAATTACTCCACGGTAAAGATGAGGATGGTGACAATGTTGAAGATAAATAGGACCATGATGAGGCAGGTCACCTGGAGACAAAGGATGACGAACCACAAGGCAGCATGTATACAAGTGAAGCAAGTGAGCAAAGTAATGAGGGTAATGATTAACATGAGGATCATAGCAGTGAAGAGGCAAGTAGCCAAAATGAAGACCAAGAGGATTTTGATGAAGATAGTAAGCATGACAGTCAAGGGGACAATGTGCATGATATTGAAAACAATGAACAAGATAATGAATACATAAAAGAAGAAGAGTACAATGAGGAAGATGAAGATCTTGACAGTGCAGAAGCAAAAGGCAACCCTGATACCAATGAGACAGATCACAGTGAGGAAGTGATTGAAGGCAGAAGTGAGGCAAATGAGACAGTTCACAGTGAGGAAGAAGTAAAATATAGTGAAAAAGAGGCAGATAAAGAGAAATACAGTGAGGAACAAGACAACAAAGAGGAGAATAGTCATGAGAGTCATGATAGCATTCATGACTGTCATGACCACAATAAGCCCTTAAGTAACAATGAAAATAGTGCCAATATAGAAAAAAAAAAAATTATATATATATATATATAACCCTAGACATGATGAAAGCTAAACAGGGGAAGAGGCTCATGGTCTAAATGATGATCACATCCATGGCAAGGAGGCCAACAAACTCACCATCTCACCTCTTGCATGCGCATACCAAAGAAGGCCCTCCTTGAAGTCCAAACCCTAAAGGAGGAAAAAGGTCATGAAAACCTTGGATTTCTGGCCCACACTTCTCAATAGGTCTCCCAAATTCCATAAGGGAGGCATCCACCAAATTTGAGGAAATTTGGACAAGTTTTTTGTTTTTTGAGATTTTGGAGGCCCGTTAGCGCAGCGCCACTGGTGCTACGCTAATCCCTGGAGCATCCTCAGAGGGAAAAATTGAAATTTTTAGACTTCTCATGGCTAGCACACTTTCTCACAAAATTTAAGAGCAATTGGAGCAGTTTTGACCCCTCAAAAGGTCAAAAAACACCTAACTTTTCACCATTCTACCTCCTTTTCAGACCTGGCACTGCGCTAATAAGCAGTGTTGGTATTTTGCAATTTTGGACACGTTATAGAGTCTGGATCAGAAACTCAAGCATATTTTTGGAAATTAGACTCATCATTATTACCAA
Organism: Pinus albicaulis; assembly: GCA_034641835.2. Lineage (NCBI taxonomy): Eukaryota > Viridiplantae > Streptophyta > Pinopsida > Pinales > Pinaceae > Pinus > Pinus albicaulis. The sequence continues at coordinate 911,865,971 of CM076576.1, read as the reverse complement.
CGAGCCATCACGGAGCAAAATCCAACATCGAGAAGGGGTCCAAAACTTGGTTGCAAAAGTACCTATTTTTGGCGTTGCGCAAATGGACTATGTAGTGAAGTGTTTGGATTTCGGCATTTTGGATAGGCTACAGGAGCTAGATCAGAAAACTATAAGCATTTTTGGAAATTCCACTCATCAATCTTTCCAACGAGCCATCACGAAGCAAAATCAGACATCAGGAAGTGGTCCAAAACTTAGCTACAACAGAACCTATTTTCTACTGTAGGTGGCGCTACGCTAATAGCAGTCTTGGGAAATTAAATTTTTGAATAGGCTAAAGGGGCCCAATCAGAAAAAAAAAAAAAAAAAGGCATATCTAGAAAGAGGACCGAGTAAGCTTTCCAACGAGTCATCGCGGAGAAAAATCCGACATCGGGAAGGGATCCAAAACTTGGTTGCAAAAGTACCTATTTTGGCACTGCACAAATGGATTGTTTGGACCAAAAATAAACAAAACACACTCATTTATTGAAAAATCATATTTTAGTGTTTTTTGACGCAAATCACTCTATAATTACGTGCAAGAAGTTATTTTAGCATTTATTTCATGAGATATTTTGTGCCTCGGGCCTTGCATGGTCTCTTAGGCATAAATGACATTTATGGGTGATTTTGACTTTTTCCAACCCTATCTAGGGTTTTTGTCTTCCTTTGCTGATTTAAATGAGCATGAGGGCTTCATTGTAAATGTTGGCATTTGATGAGCTTTGAGAGAAATACATGGTTTTTATGAGCTTGGAGAAGAAATTGGTGTTGTGGAGTTTATGAATGGCTTGCTTGGATTGATGATGGAGAAGCTTGTTTGCAGGATCCCTAAGCTTGGTTAATGTTGATGTATTCTTAATTTGTTTATGTTTTCTTGTTATCATTATGTTTCATCCTTCTTTGTTGCAGTAGAACAGAAAAGTATAGGTTGAGAAATGCTCTTTGAAGCACCTTAGTCCTCCTGCCTTTTATTGCCTTGATGTTTTCCTCTGTTGGGTTAGCTTAAGGAATTCTTAACTGCTCCTTAGGCCCACCTAAACTTGTTTGTTTCATTAATGGATTAATATTCTAGTTTACAAATATGTTTCATGGTAAGCCCTACTTATTTGATGCTATCAAAACTCTGTCTTGAAACCTCTCTTTAAAGTATTGCTTGCTAGGTTAAGTCAAAGAGGTCTTGTTTCGATCTTGCCCTTTTTCCATGCCTATCAATTTGCCTCAAAGTTCTTTATAGCTTGATTTATGATGTTTAGGAGTTCCCTCTTCATGAATTAAAGTTATTTTTTATCTTAAATGTTTTCTAAAGCTTGAAGGTGAAATCACTAGAAGTTAAATGAGTTTCTCGCCTTCTATATTTCATCGAAATTGTTTGACTTGAATGGTTATTGGTTTAAGTATTTTCATTGACCTTAATGGTTTTCCCTACCTCATAAGTTATATCTTTTGATTATCAGTGTTTAGAACCTCCTTGTTATAGGTATTTTACAAAGGATTCTTGATTTCCCTTTTCCCTACCTTATTCACCAACTTGATGTCCATCCCACGTCACACATAACCTTAAGGATCCATTAACCTTGCTAGATTGGCCTTGTAATTCACTATGATTCATTATTGAGATATCCATGACTTTCATTGACTCCATAGCCTAATGATTTGAAGACCTCCTATTCCACCTATTCTACCTGTTCATCTTACCCCACCAAAACAATCCACAAACCCTACACTTAACAACTAGCCTAAAATCAAAACCCTAAAAAACAAACAAGATCACATCCTTTGCATCTAATAGAGAGAGCCCTCTCTGAGTCCAGGAAGGCTAGATCCTAGGACTCCAAAGACTGGTTTGATGTTACCCTATCATTTGTTCTACCAATCTGCCAAATCACAGGACACTAATCTAATGGTGATCACGGTGGGACCTTCTAAGTTAGTGAAAAACTAAGTATTCCTTAGATCTCAAAAAACCTACAAACACCCTTAGATTGGTATTCAGTTGCTGATGGTGGACAAAATCCTACCTTAAAATAGTTCAAATCATCCACCTGGCGACTCCACAAACTCTCAATAGACCTGAAGACTCCACTGGAGGAAGAATCTGAAACATGACCAGTCATCCTAGAAAGAAAAAGCACTCAGGGCTAGTTTGGATTCAAAAAATTATTTTTTCTAACTATAACTATGTTCTATCATGCTTTAAGCCTAATCAAGAATACACTGATGAGATCTACACTGATCATTGGAAATATCTCAAGCCTCAAAAATCTAAACCTCAAATTGCAGACCTTGAGCAGACTTATACACCTGTGCCTACCCTAGATACACATGTGGAAGATCTAGTGAAACATGAGCCTCATACTACCTTTCCTACTCTTTTTGAAACCTAAAACAATCATCAATATCTTTTTACACTACCTATATCCACAAAGGGCCCAGAAAGGTACAAGCCTCTAGTTTTTCCTCTTATCCTCTAGGCCCTCCCCTGCAAATCTTGCAAATAAACTACCCAGATTTGATGGAGAAAACTCAAAAGTCACCACTGAAGAACACATTCAAAATCTTGAGGGTTTACTTGACCTATTTGAAATAGAAGAAGATGATGTGCGTATTAGAATGTTTGCCTTATCATTACAAGGAGAAATTAAGAGTTGGTTTAAGGACCTTCCAGCTGCAAGCATTAGCAACTTTCATCAATTCACTCAAGTTTTCTTAGATAGGTGGGTAGCCATGGGAAATTCTCTTCTCATCATAAAGGACTACAACCATTTGAAAAGACACCCAGAGGATACAGTGCAACAATTTTCAGCCAAGTTCAATAAATTATACCATGCAATACCTACTAAGATAAAGCCACCCCTAGGGTGGGCTCTCTTGCACTACCCAAATGCTTTTGACCTGGAGATGACTTTCCATATAAGACAAAAAGACCCTTCCAACCTGGAAGAAATGCATAATATAGAAATTATTGTGGAATTCAACATACTAGAAAGGGAGGCAAAGTTAGAAGCAATAAATGAGGACAAAGTAGCTCAAGAGAAACCGATATATTTAGAGATAAAGCTAGAGATGTTGAAAAATACAATTAGCAAAATGATGCATATACTTGGCAAGAAAGAGGAAGAGTACAAGGTTGAGGTTGGTGCTGCTTATTCAAAATAACCTATACCTTTTCCTTGGGAAGAACAAACTATGTCATTACAGGACAAGAATAACAATCAAAATATGCATATTGAGCAATATTATGAAGAAGAAGATGTTGAAAGTTGTCAAGTAAGTACTAGATACCTTCCCATATCTTGTGCTTCATTACTAAGAGAGCATTACAAGAAAATTGGAAATGGAAACAAGGCGGAATGCTCTAAAAAATCAATCAGGGACAAGATAGATGATGCAAACCCTTTTGCATATCTAGAGGTCTTTCCCTTAAGCCATTTTAAAATCACAAAATCTGAAACAGAGGAGGAGTCAAAACCTTTAGGGTCTCTACCTATATGCTTTGATTCATTCCAAATTATAAAAATAAAATGGCACCCTGAGGATCTATCAGAGGAAATTCATGAATTTCATTCCCAAGTTAACTATCACGAAAATCAAGAAGAGTTGGTTGAGGATGAAATCAATCATGGAATGAAAGAGAACCCACGGGACCTCTCTAAAGGAAAAAATGATGATTCATCATCTCTCCTAGGTGAGGCTCAAGAAGACATTCAGCCTCAAAATCAACCTCCACAAGAGAAAGAGGATTGTTGTAGTTATATCCAAAGAAAGAGAAAAATGCCTCCTTTTTTAAATGAAGAGGAGATAGATCAAATGATAAACATGTAGTCAGCCTCTAATCTTTCATACGAACAGAACATTTCTATTTATTTTCCTCCTAATCCTAGCTATCACATAGCAGAAAATGGATTTATAGATAAATTCAAAGAGAAACAATCTGATAGTCCAATATGTGTGGTTGGTAACATCAATTATATTGATGATTCTCCAAGGTTTGATCAATATGTTGATAATGAATATGTTCTCCAAAAAGAAGCTAACTTTGCAGATCATTCATCACTTGGTTTTTGGGAGGAAGCTCAGTTTCATCAACTTGAGAAAGGTAACCAACCAATGCATAACAGCTATGACAGTGATGAGGAAAGCTTAGAAAATTTGGAAGCAAATGAAGGCTTGAAAATTGATGATCACAAGAAATTTGTTGCACTTCTTTCTTAAGAATATGTGTTTCCAAGGAGTGCTCCTACTCATCAACATGGTGGTTTTCACACAGAACTCAGCCCACTCTATCAAAACCCATCAAGTTTGCTAAAGGATGACATTGCAATCTATGATGAGTCTACCAGTTCATATGATCATGAGGAAGAGGTAGATTTTATTTCCCAAAGGAGTCCCAAGCTCAACCAAGTGGAGAAAGAAGCAATCCTGGATCAAGCTTATTTAACAATTATTCACATTCAGGTATTGTTTCAAGATCCCTTTGCTGATTTGTTAAATTCATTTGAAGAGGGAGTAAATCATGTCAAGAGTATTTTGTTGCAAAGTGTAAAAAAAAATGTAGGCACTACTATTCAAACACAAGTAAGGTGGGTGTGGCCTTTTAATTTTTTCAGCCCCCTCAAAGAGTTGAACCAAGATCCCTCATGCAATCATCTGCTTTATTGGTTGTATTGGAAAAGAGAGTTCATCAGTTGAATGTATATCATGTAAAAATTAGATTAGGATAGATAGGCATGCAAATAAGCTCAGCCTTTGAGCATCTTTTAGTTATAGATTGTTTTGAAAATTAAAACACAAAAACAGAGAAAAGGTGAAAAAAGAGGGCAGATTTGAAAAGAGGTATAGCCCCATACCCAAAAAAAATAGTAATGTTGAAAGTGTGTAAGCCTAAATGCCACTACTTGTGCCAAAAAAATCGTGTTCAGTCATCTAGCCTAATCATGGCTAAACATTTTTTCAATTTATTGCCGATAAGTTAGTGAAAGAGACCTTGTCAAATCATTCAAACTTGACTTGTCAAAAAGGATAGATTATGAATTAAAGATATTGGTTCCACATGCTCAAAACTGAACCAAAGAGAAATATGGGGATGCATACCAAATGATAAATCATAGCCCTTGTTTTTCTAGTTTTGTTTGTACAAAAATAATTTTTGTGTGCATCTTGTCCTAATTCCACAACTCATGGTAATTCAGATTGCCTAATCCTGATTTAAACCATGTTTTCAATTTCATGTCAATAGCTTAGAGAATGAAGTTTGTCATGTAGCTTAATCTTGACAGTCAAATAGTCTAGGTAGAGAATAAAAAGAGTTCACTAGCCTAATCTAAACTCTTGGAAGTGATAAGAGTAGAAGTAGATAGTTTGTTTTGCTTTCAAAAGAAGAAAATGTCAAGGGTTTGCTAGTCTACGTGCACCTAAGGAAGAAAAAATGTTAGGCAAGTAGGTTGGGTAGGTAGAGATGAAGCTGAGCCAATCATGTTTTTTTTCAGATTATTGATATCACAACTTCAAAGAAGCATCAGAAAATGAGAAGTAAAAATCTGCCCAATGGATGAGGCACTGGTCTTCACATCATGAATAAATTATTTTTACTTCAGAGCATATTGGTTAGAGGGACTTGGTTGTTGGGGTAATGAATAGGAATGATGATGTATATCATCCCACAAATAATATACTTTGGTAAGCAACTCCATAATGTCCTCATTAGAGTGAAATATTGGAATGTGAGACTACAAAGGACCACATCACTCAGATGATCAAAATGATATAAATCATCATCATGGGAGACATGGTTCCCATGCATCGTGTCTATAGAGATAGACTTAGGGCTTGTGGATTGAATTTCTACTAATGTTGAGACCAAAGCAACATCAAACATAATAGGTGTGTTTAAATATACACATCCATATGCTTCGAAGGATTTGGAAGGTGTCGATCCCATAGATGATGACAAGTAGAGGATATGTATGGTATTCTCTTCTCTATCCACATCAAGGGAACCAATCTCTATAATCGGTGGACCGGTTCCCTTCCCTAGCATAGAATATAAGGGAAGTGGTGGGACTAAACTCCCTTACAAGAAGCTTCGATTTCATGAATAACGATGAGTGTATTGAGGAAATATGGAAGATAAGTGAAGTGGTGGGACTAATTTCCATATGTTTCACACAAAGTGCAAGGGTGGTTTGTGTGTAAATCCTTATTCCTATTAGATGAATTAGGGATAGTGACGTGCACTTTGGCGACCAATAATCCTGGCTAAAGTTCAATCTAACTTTATGATACATTTTAATTCAAGGCATTGGGGATAGTTATTGGTGGTGTGACCTTGAATTTCACAGAAAGGACAAGGAGGTGGAGGATTTGGTGCAGAGTTTTGGCTGGTCATAACCAAAGTTATCTTCTTAATTACCCCCTTCTTCTTAGCCTTACCCCCTTTCTAGTTGTTGGAAATCTAAGGGAAGAATCCAATTTAGGTTTATATGGAATTGAAGAAAAAAAGGGGTCATCGAGATAGTTTGGATAGGATTTAAAGCCCTTGTTGAAGGTGTTCGACCAGCTAACATTCAAGGGATCTCCCCGATCTGAAGTCCCAATTATACCTCACACTATTTGGTGTAGCAGTCCCATCCAGAATATGATTTGTTTTTCGAATTCTTAAAGATTTTCCTTAGATATAACTATCAACAAGAGAGAGGGATGTAGTGGTGCCTTCGAAAAGAAATAAGGTGTGCCTTTGTATATGTGTCAAATTTCTTCTACTGCGGGGGGAGTGAAAAAAGTGAGCCTTTAAGAGAGAGGTAATAGTACTGCCCAATAAGAGACACACATGAATGAGAAGGATCCATCTAACATCCAATGGAGTATTCCACAAGATATGTGATGGTCATTACAACCGATCAATGACAAATATATGTTTATTATCCTACAGAATAGTCCACATATATGGATCAGTGATAACAACCATTACAGCACATTCTCAATAAGATAAGTAATAAAATAACAGAAATGGTTCAACTACCTTAGCACATGTGAAAGAAAACATGAAATACAGAAATCCATAGAATAGTCCTACAAACATTCATAATCCATGCATGAAGAACATGTTGACATTGAAGGATAGACATGAGTTAATGGTTTAATAAAAACTCTTCTCACAGACGAATCATATTTCCCGTCAGAAATTCATAGACAAAAAGATATAACCAACACAAGGAAGACAGACCGATGGTTAAGCCAAATGTTGAAGTGTCACAAGACTCTTTAGAGTTCATCCACACACATACTAAGAAGACAAAACATTTTCATGCACAACACTTATTCACGTGAAAAAAAAAAAAAAGTCGAAATAAAAACAACAAGAAATTACTATGTACATAGTGTAGGGCATAGCCCCATATCATCATTGAAAGTAGTGTTTTAAGTCTTGTCCATTGATAGGGAGAGATTCAATCTTCCCGTCAAGTAATTGAACATGATAAGTCTGTTGGCCAAGCTTTTCATGAACTGTGTGTTATCTCTTAGAGAAACCCTAGTTGTTAGGGAAAAACTCTAAGGTAACCTCGAACGAATTTTAGGCTGAAATCTGGCCCTTCAACCTAGAGAGGGATCTATCCCTAAACTCAACTACCCTAGGTAAATATAGCAGTACATTTACACCTTAAGTTTTATGGCCAAATGTGTCTAAAACATGATGACATTTGGTTAGGTTTTATATAAAATACACCATCAGAAAAAAGCATTTAATTTCTGGTGAAATTTTTGATACTACCACTGTCAGATTATTTAGTTTCCTGAGTTGAATATTTCATTGACAGACTGAATGTTATCATTTCCTTTCTGCTTGTTTTCAAAATTCGTTGACAATTGGAATTCCAACATTTATTTTTCTCAAAATTCACTGACAACATAGATCTCAGCGCTTCGCTTCAAAATTGTTGACGATGGAGATGTCAACTCCTTCTCAAAATTTCTGACAACATAGATGTCAGCTCCTGTTCCTGAAAATATTTGACAATGGAGATGTCATATTTTCTTCTTTAAAAATCACTTACAGTGGAGATGCCATATACTCCCTACTTTTTTGTATGTAAAACGTTGTCAGGCACACAGTCAGTGATAAAGCCACAATTTTTGTTTCTCAAATGCATAGCCAAAACATTCAAAATGACCCCAAGCCTCCTAGTTGTAGGTGAGGGTTTGTTTTAGAAGCACATCAGCCTTATCCATCCTATGTTTTTTTTCTTTGCCTTATCTCCATAGGAAATTTTCCCTTAGTTTCTTTGTCTCTGCACTTTTTAGAGCCTGCATTCTTCTTTTTGTTGATGATAAGGTCCTTCAATGGAACATTATCAAAATAAATTACCTCCTTGGCCAAATTTGGATTGCTTCTCAGTTTAATTTCAAACCTTAATTTATTTGATGGCCTTGTATGAGGATTTATGCCTCCTTTAAGGGTTTTAGACAATGTTTCTTTAGATTGGGTCTCAACTTCGACCTCCTTTCCTTTAATGATTTATGGCATAGTTGTGTCTACGGGGGAAGATTCAACAGGTGAACTCGTGGCCTGGGGAGAACTGATAGAAGAAGGTAAGCTTGCAAGGGATGCATGTTCTAGTTTACTAAGCCTAGAAATTTTTTTTTGGTAGGCTTTGGGTATGTTTGGGCCAAAGGATGTAGAAGGGACCTCTGCAATTTTTTTTCTAGGGGTTGGCTCAATAGGAGTTCTTTCTTGACTCTTTTTCCCATGTTTGGCAGTTTTATTTCTTCCCCTTAAAGCCTTAGGGGTTTGAGGTTGAAAACCTCCCAAAAATAGAAAGTGGCTCCAAGTTCTCCTTGCTTTGGAAAACTAGTTTTCAATAAATATATTAATGAGGGATTTGTGGTAGACATAATATGGGGAAGGGTTTTTTCTTGCTCTGAAACGAGCTTCCATATTCCTTAAGACTCTAACAAATAAAAATAGGTTTTCATCCTAACCTGACCAGCTAGATGTGAAAGGAAATGAAAGTGATATAGGTTTACCCAGTTGAACCTTCCTTCGTAGGTGAAGTACGATTGGGTGATCTTGCTTGGAAAATTCCACTTGTCTTGTAGCTAGACCTTTTGAACCTCAGCTCTCTAGTTAAGATTCTTGAACTCTTCCTTCAGAAATAAGGGCACATCAATTCTTGCCAATACATGGCTCCGAAAAACTTGTTCTTCATCTGCTAGAAAGGTTATGGCCTCTGATATTAATTGTTTTGCGATAGAGAAGGATATCTGACCGATATCCACCCAGTTTCTATCGAAACCCTGAGCAAATGAACGAGCCACGACATCATGGAAGTTGGTGCAGTGATGGAAAAACTCTCACAAACCTTCCTTCTGAAACTAATGTTGAATATCGGGATACAATTCCAAAAAATCGAGTGCTTTGGGCTTGACTCGGTTATCATTACCACCTTTCCCCATCAAAAACTCTAATCAGAAATGAAAACAACAGGATTTTAACCTGTATCCTTGTGGGAAAAGCCAGATGAAACCTTGTTAGGTTTTAACCACTTTCACAGCAAATAACCAAACTTACAAACGAAATAACCAATTTACAAAGTGAAATGAGTTAAATCGATGGAGCGAGGAAATCATTACATATCAGGGTGAATTCATGTTTTAAAACATGATTAATCGATAAAGAACATACCAATAGTGACAAACAAATCAATGAGTTAGCATTACACTTACCCATGGCACGCTTGCAAACCTCATCATTGTCGGTGATAATTCCAAAAATAAAATTTGAAATTTGTTTTTGGCACTAAAAATCGTCTTATCAATTATATATAAAAATATGATAAGCCCATTATTAGTGAATTATTCAGAAAACATTATCGGAACACCAAAAGCGTTAATAGTACTACTATCAATAATTTACCTGTTTATTACAACTAAAATGTTGACACTGAAACTGTCAGGATTTTCTGAAAAAATTATAAAAATTTAGAGTATAATGTGATAACAGATGGCTCCATGAGGATGTTGTCGATCACTGATGGCAACAAGAACCCCATAGACCAAAAGCCTGATCCATTGAGCGTCTACCAACTAGTAAGCCTACAACCTATAAATTGTACCACATTGAAGTCCATTCTAAAACTCTAAACTAAAAACAAGCTGCAAAAACTGAAATTAATGCTTTCCATTTCCTACTCTAATATTAACCATGACCTGTTTTTAGTTGAAGTCAAACACCTAGTGCAACCATGCAAGCATCTTGTCCATCATTTGAAAACCTTGCATATCTTTATTTTGGAGTAGAACGAAAAACCTATTTAATGATAACTCAAAATAAAATCTGAAAACAAATCTGATATTTACAAAATTTGAAAATTTGGGCCTATTTCTGACTCTAAACCTCTTGTGAAAGGGTCCTCATAAGAAACAAAATTAATTTTACTATTAGGTCCCTATAATACTAGTTTATCCCCATATTTTTATTGTTATTATAGCCCCCTTATTGTTATTGTTTTGCCAATGTAGTCCCCATATTTTTATTATTGTGCCTCATAGAAGCCCACTATTGTTATTGTTGTTCCCTTACATTGTTATTGTTATGTCAGCTAGGATTATATTGTGACCGATTGGACTCTTATATATAGAAAGGAGGTTTTTTCATTTGTATCATCCAATAATTGTTCATTTATGTAATGTAAAGTAGGTTTCCCCCTCAAAGTGGTTGATTTCTAAGGCATTGATCTCTCTTTCCTTCTATTTTTGGATTTGGTTTCATAACATTTGGTATCAGAGCTTTAGATTCTAGGGTTTTGCTGCTTCAAACATGTTATCATGGAATTTTCACTATAACCTAGTCTCTACAAAGGTTCAGATGCTAAACAGAAAAACCATTTGTGAAGATATCCTGAGGAACATCGTGTAAAAATTTTAGATCTTGGTTCACAATATTTTCGGAGATATGATCTATGGAATTTAGGTTTTTTGCAGGCTCCCAAAATTAATCTAAAATAGGTGACCTTGGGAAAATCGTCATAACTCTATCTCTGAGCATAGGATTGAAATTATGTAAAAAGGGGCCAAATTTAAACAGATTTTAGTTCACTTTGTATCAATTTCAGCCGAATGAGGAAACAGTGACATGTGGCACACCATACAAGTTCTCTCTACTGAACTAGTCCATAATTAGGCCAATACAAGAGATTGGGCATAGCTTTGCCTTGAATAATAAAAATCAGGTCTGACCCGTGGCATTGGAAAGAGGACTCATAGGGCTAATACATGATATAAATTCAGATCTTCAAGATCTGAAATAATAGAGACAAATCAAGTTCAATATAAACCTCCTAAAAAGAAAGAAAAATATGTGTATGTTTTAAACAAGTTTGCATAACATTTGTTTGAAAAATTAGTTTGAAGTGATTCCAAGGGCATATTGAAGCATAGATATCAGTATTGAGTTATGTAATGCCTCCAAAAAATAATTCCACACCCATTAAACCATCATAAATCTGTACTATGACACATGAAGAGGAATAATTGTAGTATGATATATCAAAATTACGATACCAAGTGCAAAAAATTATGATCTTACAAAGAGTAATCAAAGATGACATAGATGGTATAAAATAAAAATTGGAGGCTAAGTTGGATGGTTTGAAGGATCAAATGAAAGCTAATATGGATGATAAAGTAGTGGAAGATCACATCGAGCATCAACAACAAGTTCTCCAAATCTCAAATGATAACCTAACTTTGGTGCAGAATCGAATGAAAAAAACAGGAAGATCAACATTGCAGTGAAAGAAGTTTTGAAGCAGTCACAGAAACAAGAACTTGACAACTATGAAATCAATAAATTTTAGAGTATCTGAGCAAGTGGAAGAACTTACCCGTTGAAGATTCCACATGGGAGGATGAGAATTTTATACAGAAGCATCAAGAAATAATTAAGCGTTAAGGACAACACTTGTTTGAAGGAGAGGGTCATGTTAGGTCCCTATAATAATAGTGTATCCCCTTATTTGTATTGTTATTATAGCCCCCTAATTGTTATTTTTTTTCCAATGTAGTCCCCATATTTTTATTATTGTGCCCGATAGAATCCCACTATTGTTATTGTTGTGCCCTTACATTTTTATTGTTATGTCGTGTAGGATTATATTGTGACCCATTGGACTCCTATATATAGAAAGGAGGTTTGTTCATTTGTATCATCCAAAAATCGTTCATTTATGTAATGTAAAGGAGGTTTCCCCCTCGAAGTGGGTGATTTCTAAGGCATTGATCTCTCTTTTCTTCTATTTTTGGAGTTGGTTTCATAACATTTACAGTTTTACCAAATTTTTTCACTCTGATATGGAACTCCTCCAGCTGCATTTTCTTTCGCAAATACCTCCATCTTATGATATCATAATGTTACAAACAAAAACATTTTCTACTAGAAACTATTGGTTGCAACATTGATTATTGATTATATGCATGTATGTCAGAGAAATATGGAAGAGCCATGTCTGTAAAAATAAGAGTGATTGAGGATGGTTGTCCATACGTTTCAACAAAAACATCATCTTGATTTCCTGAATTTCTGATTTTATATTTTCAAGAGATGAGAGATCCTGAAAGATCTCTCCATTTTGGAAATAGTCTACAATAACTTGCTCTTCCTCCATGACTGAAACAATAGGTAAATAATCTATCGAAATTACTAACTAATTATCATTACCCCTTTCTTGGTCACTTAAAAAATGAACATTTTCATCAACTTCAAGGGAGTAATTATAAATTTTAGATCTAAGATCCTAATGTAATTCTCTTTCATCCAAGGAGGAAACTTCCATTTATTGTTAGCATGAATATTCACATAGGGTTTCATAGATTTCCTCGTCCATTAACTCATAATTTGAAATCAACTTATTGTTCTCTTGGATAAATGGCCTGTGAAAAACTTTAAAAAAAAATAATGCACACAGTCTCAAAACTCTGATTTTCATCAGTTCCTTCATGAGACAAAGACTTAGAAAAATATTTTTTTGAAGAAAAAATGATTGGGTATCCTCATATATTTCATGATCATCTGAAAACTGAAAACATTGTTGAATGTCTTCATAAAACTTAGGAGAATGAACATGACTATTAGCATTAATATGCAGATCTATTTCATCTTCATTCAAAACAGAAGCTATTGTTTGCTGAAAATTTTCCGTAATATGAAAACTAGCCTCTAATTTTTGTTCATGATGTTGAAAAGGCTTTAAATACAAAAATTCAATAATCTCTTCATCCATAAACTCCTCATCACCATACATGTTTTCCAGATGTTTAGCAAAGCTTTCAATATGTGCACAACAATTTTTAACTAGTAGTAAGGAATGATAATGCTCTTTAAAATGCTCATAAAACAATGTGTGAAACTTTCTAAGGGAATACAAGCTACCAGGTGGTACATTTTCATACCAAGATCGTGCATTTCCCTCCAAATTAGCCATGAAAATTTTCATTAAACAATCCTCATGCAACTCAACCTCTAGCTTTCATATATGTACATGAAATTTAATCAGATGCAAAGCAGCATCATTTCCTTCTTCATATTTAAATCTTTGAGGATATGTTTGCCAATCAATGTGAGGAATACAATTTGGAAAACCAGGAATATGAGCACGATTCATAGGAGCATAACTTGCAGATTGTGGATCAATCTCAAGACAGAGGAGTCTCCAAACAGTTCTTTAGACAACTGAGTCTTCTTCCAGTGGAGTCGTCATGAAATTTTTTAGCTCTAGATTCAGTTGAGGATGGAGTCTTCAGGTGAATGATGCACAACCTTTCCGTGTTTGTCCTATGTTCAGCATCAGAGAGATATGATCTTTATCATTATCCCATGGATTATTTAACATGAAAATTTGTGTCATCGGCAAGGGCGCCAAAATTTTATCTCTTAGAGAAACCATGGTTGTTAGGGAAAAACTCTACGATAACCTTGAACCTCTTTTAGGCTGAAATATGGCCCTTCAACCTGGAGAGGGATCTCTCCCTAAACTCAACTACCCTAGGTCACTGTAGTAGTAGGTTTACACCTTAAGCTCTATGGCTAGATTTGTCTTAAACATGATGAAATTTGGTTGGGTTGTGTATAAAACACACCATTGGGAATGGATTCCAGTATTATCATATGATGCTACAGATCTGATGAGGACACAAAAATCAAGGTAAGAATAACGCCTTTGACAATTTGATATATTTAGAAGAAGAGAACCAAAAATAAAATAGAATTATAGCTTACAGAAGGAAAAAGTACTAACAACTAAGAAATAACGAGAAATGAGCACAAATGAATCTAAATCTCAGATAATAAATTTTCCAGACATGAAAAGGACTTTATAAACAAATAAATAATAGACAGGGAACTACTACATAGGAATTTTCTGCAAATGCTCATCAAAAATTGTAATATATTTAAGATATTCTCAAATACACTAGAATGTTATGTTTTTCAATTAAAACAAACCCTTTTCCATTATTTAGAAATTTTCTTTATACACATTACATCAATTGATCACAATATTATAGTTTCAAACTTAATTACAATAATCCAAAATATCAAAAATATTCTAAGTTCATGCATTTGGAAAATATCTTTTAATTACATTAAGTTTCTTCTAAAATAAAAATGTTTGTTGGAAAATATGATAACATATAGGCTAAGAAAAAGTATATTCAAAATATCTTCCTTGAAAATAGAAACAGATCCCTGAATGATAGAACTAAATCCTCACTAGAAAACAGGTCCCTCTGCAAAAAGGTTAAATCTTTCACTGAAAAATGTTTTTCTGTTAGAGTTCCTTTTCCCTCGGGATTTCCAGTGAAATTGATGATATTATCGTTGTCAGCTTCTTTACTTTCTTGAGTTGAATATTTCGCTAACATATTGACTATGAGCATTTCCTTTCTACTTGTTTTCAGAATTCGTTGACGATGGGAATGCCAGCATTTCTTTTGCTCAAAATTAGCTGACAACGGAGTTGTCAGCACTCCCCTTCAAAATCGCTGACGACAAAGATGTCATCTCCTTCTTAAAATTGATAACAACGGAGATTTCAGCTCTTGTTCCTAAAAATCACTGAAAGTGGAGATGACATCTATTCTTCTTTAAAAATCGCTAGTAGTGGATATGTCAGCTACTCCCTGCTTTGTTGTATGTAAAACGTTGTCAGACACACAGTCAGTGATAAAGCCAAAAATTTTGTTTCTCAAATGCATATCAAAAACTTTCAAAATTACCCAAATCCTCCTAGATGAGGGTGATGGATTCTTTTAGAAGCACAACCACCTTCTCCATCATATGTTTCTTGCTTTGCATTGTCTCCATAGGACCTTTTCCCTTAGTTTATTTGTCTCTTCTCTTTTTAAAGACTGTAGTCTTATTTTAGTTGATGATAAGGTCCTTCAATGGCACATTATCTACATCAATTACCTCCTTGGGCATATCTGGGTTGCTTCCCAATTTAATTTTAAACCTTAATTTATTTGTTGGCCTTGTATGAGGTTGTCTGCCTCCTTTAAGGGTTTTAGACAGTGATTCTTCAGCCTGGGTCTCAACTTCGACCTCCTTGCCTTTAATGATTTATGGCATAGTTGTGTCTGCAAGGGAGGCTTCAACAGGTGAACTCATGGCCTGGGGAGAATTGATAGAAGAAGGTAAGCTTACAAGGGATGTGGGATCTAGTTTACTAATCTTGACACTTTTTCTTTGGTAGAATTTGAGGATTTTAGGGCCAAAGGATGTAGAAGGTACCTTTGTGTCTTTTTAGCTGGGATTTGGCTCAATAGGGGTTGTTTCTTGAGTCTTTTTCCCATGTTTGGAATTTTTATTTCTTCCCCTTAAAGCCATATGGGGTTGAGGTTGAAAAAATCCCCAAAATAGAAAGTGGATCCAAGTTCTCCTTGCTTTAGCCAACTAGTTTTCAATCAACAACTTAATGAGGGATTTGTGGTAGACATAAGGGGGGGAAGGGTTTTTTCTTGCTCTAAAATGAGATCTCATATGCCTTAGACTCTCTAACAAATAAAAACAGTTGTTCATCCTAACTTGACCAGCTAGACATGAAAGGAAATGAAAGTGATATAGGTTTACCCGATTGAACCGTCCTTCGCAGGTGAACTACGACTGGGTGATATTCAATAGCCAATTCCACTTATCTTGTAGCCAGGCCCTCTAGACCCTGGCTCTCCAGCTACAATTATTGAACTCTTCCTTTAGAAAGAAGGGCACATCAACTCCTGCCAACATATGGCTCCTAAAAACTCGTTCTTTGTATGTTGGCAAGGTTGTGGCATTTGACATTAGTTGTTTTTTTTATAAAGAAGGAGAGTCTAATGATATCCACCCGGTTTCTATTGAAACCCTGAGAAAATAAATGAGCCAAGACATCGTGGTAGTCAGTGCAACGATGGAAAAACTCTCGCCAACCCGCCTGTTGAAACTGAAGTTGGATATTGGGATACACTTCCAAAATATTGGGTGCTTTGGGCTCAACTTAGTTAGCCTTGTCTCCTTTTCTCATCACAAACTATAATCAAAAATGAAAACACAAGGTTTTGATCTTGGATCTTTGTGGGAAAATTTGGATGAAATATTGTCAGGTAGCAACCACTTTCACAGTAAAATAACCACTTGCAGGCGAAATAACCAATTTACAAAGTGAAATGAGTTAAACCAGCGGAGTGGGGAAATCATTACATATTGGGGTGAATGCACGTTTTAAACCACAATTAATTGATAAACAACATACCGATGGTAGCAAACAAATCAATTATTTAACATTACACTTACCCATGGCATGCTTGCAAACCTCATCATTGCTACTGACGTGGTCAGCGTAATTCCAAAAATCGAATTTGAAATTCGTTTTTGGCACTGACAGTCAGCCTATCAATTAGATTGAAAATATTGATAATCCCATTGTCAGCGAATTCTTAAGAAAACATTATCGTAACACCAAAAGTGATGATATCCCGTTATCAATAATTTCCCTGTTTATTACAACTAAAATTTTGACACTGAAACTATCAGCATTTTCTGAAAATTAAAAAAAAAACAGAGTATAATGTGATAACATTGTGAATGGCCCAATCCACAGGGATTGAAACTTGGTCTGTTTTCCTTTGTCCTCGTGCACTTTTTCCCACTTCAATACTAGGTCACCCACACTGAATTTTTTCTTCCCTGTAGACTTCTTGTCGAACCTTCTCTTGATGTGACTCAGATGAAGTGAATTTTTTTCTTTTGCTTTCATCCTTTCTTCATGTAACTTGTGAAGAGTGTCCATCCTATGGTGAACTAATAAGCATGGCTTGCCATGGGATTCTTGTGAAAGTTGAAGATCAGAAAATTAGATGTTTGGAGGGAGGATGGCTTCTTTCCCATACACCAAGAAGTAAGGGGAGGTGTTCAAAGAGGGCTTTGGCATGACTTAGTCAGCCCATAAATCATTTACTAAAGTGGAGTATCATCTCCTTTGTTTAGATAATTTGTTATTTTTTCATGATACAAATGAGGTTCTTATTTGTTGACTCAGCAAGATCAGTCCCCTGTGAATAATAATTAGTTGAATGTTTCAATACAATTCCATTTTCTAATGAAAAATCGTACAGTTTTAGCGATGAAAAGTATGTTGAATTATCGAAAACAAGTGAAGTAGGAATGTCGAACCTGGAAATGATATTCTATTGAAGGAATTTTATGACTTCCTGGTCATTCACCTGTTTGGAAGAATTTATTTTGTACACCGTGTAAAGTATTATGTGGCATTGAGAATGTAGCGATGTTGCTTTGACGAATGGAGAAATATTTCTCCAATGACATCCAATCCCCACTGTTGAAATGGTTTTTCCACTGCAATAGGGTGCGTTGGGGTGGTTGAATTCTTATTTTAGCTGGAAAACCTTTGACATACCGTAAACTTACGGGCGTAAGTGTGATCATATTTGAATAATGTAGGCCAATAGAAACCGACCCGCATGATATTATGTGTATTTGTGTTACCCACGAAATGTCCCCCGGCTAGTCCGTCATGGAGATCACACGATAATTTCTCTGAATCATGTGCTTCCAAATACCTGGGAAATAATCCATTATGGTGCTTTCTGAAAATCACCCCATGCACCAACTAGTAAGATAATGCATTGATTCTAAGTGCCCTCTTCTGTCATGTGGATAAATGGGAAGGCATGATGTCATGCTCAAGGTATTGTTGCACACCTACATACCAAGAGTCTAAGATAATAGTGGGAGGAGTTCGCTCTACATTATACATTTCAATTTCTTTCTCCCATCCAGAAGGATCGTATTCCTTTGCATCCACTGCTTCTGTTGCTATTCAACATAGATAGTGGCCATTGATTGTGTGAACTAGTTTGAACACCAATTCTTACTCATGTAAATTGGTCATCTAGTTTGCCATTATCTCACCTAACTCTTATTGAACAAATAGTGATATAACTGTTGGGTGCAGAACAAAAATAATACAGTGATTTTTCAAAAGATAGGGTTAAAATTAATTCACCTCTTTGTATACTCCATAAGCGTGTTTATCAATAGCAGGATAATTGAGATCAGGTTTTTGAAGACTAGTGCTCATGAAATATAGTGTTTTTTGGTTGCTCTGACCATCCTTTTGCGTAAGTACAATGGCAAGAGAAGTGTCAGAAGCAAAGGTGTAGAGAAAAAACTATTTTCTGAAATATGGGTTGTATAGAGCAGGTGCTTTTGAGATAGCTTGCTTGATACGGGAAAATGCATCCTTTTCCCTTTTATCCCATCTATAGATTGCATTCTTTTTTACCATCTCATGTATGAGCTTGAAAATTTGAGCGTAATTGTAGATGAATTTACGGAGCAAGTTAATTTTCCCTAGGAAGGACTATTGTAACATCCCTGGTTAAAAATTCATCTAAAAAAATCTAATACCAAGGTTATGGGACACATATTCCAAGTTGAATGTTGGGAAAAACATCCTAGTGGGTGTTCATTTGGTTTATTATTTCTAAAGTAGAATGGAAAAGGAAATGGCTAAGGATTTGGAAAGGAAAAGAGGCATTATTGGCATTTTATTTATGAAAATAAAGTAAAATAGGAGAAAACGAAGATGAAAAGTCACAGGTTGCATGTGAGGAGGAAATTGAAGGAAAATAATGGAAAATGAAGAAATTAGAGTCCTCATTAATAAAAATGCTTATGAGGATAAGTTGGAAAGATTTTTATGACACTTATGCCTCTCATTTTATTCTCTCTCTCTCTCATACTCTTGGATACTTAGAGTTTTTCTTCTCTTTAAGGAATGTGGCATACTTTGGATTTGGAGAAAGAAGGCAAAGGAAAGGAAAGAAAGCACAAGAGGACATCGGGATCATCAGCTACAGTTGGATTACTTTGTAGGTATCAAGTTGCATGTATGGTTTCCTTGCTAATTTTGACATGCATGGCACATGCATGTGGTTTCTTTGTTATGATATTTCATTGGCATGGATGATTTCCTGTATTGATAGTGGATTTTCCTAGCCTTTCCATTTCCTAGATAGCCATGGTGTTTTGGGTTTATTTCATTATTTGTTTTCTGGTTGGTTCTCATGTGTCTTTAGTTGTGGGTTGAGTTACTAGTTCCTGGAGCCTTGGTTTAACAAATGCTCTGGAGCCCAATGGATAATTGTTGGGTTGAGTTACTAGTCCTGGAGCCTTGGTTGGAAAAATGCTCTAGATCCCTAGGTGGGTTGAGTTACTATTCATGGAGCCTTGGTTGGAACAACCACTCTGGAGCCCTGAACAACTTGGATAGAGATGAATCTGGTGATGTTTGTGATGTTCAACCATGAGGTAGAGTCACTGGTTGAGGGTTGAGGTGGCTTGGCCTCTAGAAGCCCTCGTTTGGTTTTGATGGATTTGGTTTATGAGATCCCTACATTGACAGTGGATTTTCCTAGCCTTTCCATTTCCTAGATATCCATGGTGTTGTGGCCTAACTTCATTATTTTTTTTTGGTTGGTTTTCATGTGAATTTAGATGTGGGTTGAGTTACTAGTTTCAAGAGCCTTGTTTGACAAAGGCTTGGGAACCTAGTGGACATATGTTGGGTTGAGCTACTAGTCCTGGAGCCTTGGTTGAAAAAATGCTTTGGAGCCCTAAGTGGGTTGAGCTACTAGTCCTAGAGCCTTCGTTGGAAAAACATTTTAGAGCCCGGAAACATTTGGGGTTGAGTTATTGGTCCTAGAGCCTTGGCTTGAACAAACACTCTCAAGCCCTGGATAACTTGAATAGAGACCAATCTTGTGATGGTTTTGATGTCCGACCGTGAGGTGGAATCACTAGTTTAGGGTTGAGGTGGTTTGGCCTCTGGAAGCCCTAGTTTGGTTTATATGGTTTTGGTTTATGAGATTCCACATTCATGATTGGAATATGTAACGGGGGTAACTAGCTAAACAGATATTTGGTTCACCCATGTTTATGTTCGGGTGGAACGTGGAAGTCCCAGACTTGGTTGAATTTTGCTTACAAAAATAAGAGCTATTTTCCCCTTGTATTGATGGGTAAATATGATTGTTATTATATGGCTTATACGGTTGCTTTGTGCTTTTCATTTATGTTGCTTATATGTTGGTTATGGCTGATTTTTTTATGCAGATGAAGTATCTCTCCCATCATGTTTTGATTCGTAATTGAATGAACAATGCATCTATGCCTAAATATACTATAATGCAGTTAATGTGATGTAGCAACAATGCTTCTTAATGATTCTCAGATAAGTATAAGACCCCTATGCTCAGATCTATTATTTAAACCTGTATATTACATCTTTGTGACATGTTTGATGAAATTTTTGTCATAGATAGTAGGGGTCCAGTCAAGTCCTTGTTCGAATGTTTGCTTATTCACCATTGTTTCATTGTTATATTTCACTCTGAAACTTGTCATTGAGTTTTGGGCAGTGACCTAGGCTCTAGCCTGAAAAAGTGGCTCAAATCTCGAGGATGTTGGCATAGGTATGTTGGAAAAATTCCCTAGATGCAAGAATGTGTATGTTGTGGGAACATCCAGAGCCTCCCAGATGCACCCATGCCTATATTGTGGGAGTGTCTAAGGGTTTGAAGGCCTAAAACCTCAATGGAACCCAGGGGTTGGATTCCTGAGTGGCTGGTATGGCTCATGAAAGTTTTTTTGCTAATGTGGAAGGTATATTTGTTATGTTTTTGTTGGTTCCACTTCCTTAAGGTCACCTAGGAGGTTGAATCAGATCATAGTAACTGCTCGTCACATGTTTACCCTGGTTTGTTAGTTATTTGGATAGATGTGGGAGGGGAGTGATACAGAGTGGTATCAAAGCATGGTTCACCCCTTGGATTGGATGGGCAGTGTGTGTTGGTCATGCATTCATGTCAGTTGCATGTACGTTAATCATCCTTGTGGTCTATATTCTTGTTGCATATGCATGGTGTCGGTCATGGTTGTAGTGATGTCGCCATGTGAAATAGTATGTTGTTGTTATGAAGTGTGTCATCATGTGTATGATTGGTTATGCATTGCGATGTGTTTGTCATTCATACATGTCAGTTGCATATGCATTCTGTATGCTGGTGGCTCTATGTGCTTGTTTTGTATGCATGGTGGTGGTCATTGTTGCAGTTGTATCGCCATGTGGAATTTGATGGTGTTTGTTGTTGGATGTGATCATCATGAGTGCAGTCGGTTATGCATTTTTTATGCGTGTCATTGTATATATGTTGTTATGCGTGCATTTTCTTGGTTATGGTTGTTTTACATGAGTTAATTATATGCAATTAGGTCATTATGATGTTTTTGGTATGTTATGATGTTAATGGGTTGGTTGAGATATAGCACGAGATGCAGCTCATCAAAGTGAAGTTGTGGCACTAGACTTTGGGGTGAGAGCAGATTGTCATACAAGTATTATATTTTTATTAATGGTTGTTATAAGCATTAGGGTTATAAACATGTTTGTAATTTTATTGTTGTTGTGGTTGCATGCATGGTAGATGCTAGTGAATCAGTGTAGTCATATGCATGTGTGTCGAATAGTCATGAATGATAGTAATGTGTTGTTATATGCATTGTTTTTGTTGTTTTACAATAGTAACTTGATGATTTTATATGTTGATGATAGGTATGTTATATTATTAACTTCTTGTTGTTATATGTTATTTAACTTGATGATCAGGGGAATTGCATTAAGATCTTGATGCTATATGCATCGTATTAGTCTAGATTGGCCTATGCAAATGGTTATGTTTACGAAATTCAGGTATGAGCCGACATATTTGCGATATTTTGTTGTACAAATTTGGACCAAGTGTGCAAATGTGATTGTTGTGCATGAATTACAATTTCTTATGAACTTATGAGGTGAACATGTTAGCTAGTTATTGTTATGTATATCGTGACCTTATTTATGATTGAGTTGATATGTTGTGAAGTTATATTGTGCTAATTAGTTTGATTGTGCATACAAGATAGCCTCCCATGAGATACATTAAGGTATGTGTTGCCTTATGTCATCTACTTTGTGCTTGATTGCTTCATTATGTCATCTATTTGGTGTTTGGGTGTTTGGTGTCTGTTATGTTGTCTAGTTTATTTATTTAACATGGTACGTTTATAGTTTGTTTTAATGTTTGATTAATTGCATGATATGAGTATGTGTCTGTAAGATTGCTTGAAGAAAATATCATGTTTTAAGATGGTTTTACTAACGAATATGTGTTGAGATAGTTGATATGTATTTGATTGTAAGTAAGTGATAGTTGTAGCAGTATGTATTATGACTAATGATTGTGAGTTGATTGTTGATTATGGCATGGTTGTTAGACTTGGTAAAGGGGTATTTCAAATTTATTGATATGTTGTCTTGATATTTGGAACATGTGGATGACATGTGTGTTCAGTTACAAGGCGATGTGTTTGTCGGAGCAAGGTAAGATAACTGGTATATTGTTATATTTGTTTATGTGTTAATAGTTATGTGTTTATGGAAGTATAATGGGGGAGATTTCATGGCAAAAGAGACTTCCATGACATCTTTGAAAAGGCTCAAGATGAGCTTTCCTTTGGAAGCTTTGGGAACCCATGGGGATTGATTCATGGTGTTTGTTGCTAGTATTGTACTCTTAGTATTTTATGATTTTTTTGAGCTTGATTTATGGGTTTTTGTTTATGTCTGGTGCAAAGCCTTGCCACTTTGTTTGTAGTGTTCTATTTTTGTTGGTTTTCCATGGTTTTCTACTTGTTTTCCTTTTTTATTTCCTTTTATGTTTTAGAGAGCCTTGGGAATTGGTTTGGGAAAGAGAAAAAAAAATGGAGCTCGGGGAGATTTGTGTGGTACCTAATAGGTAATGTAAGAAATGGATTAAGCTCGATGCATGAGTAAAGGGAAGTGGAAGGTAAGAATGTGATAGTCAGTTGGACTCGTTGGGTCCATTGTGGTAAATGGACAGTTTACAAGAATGAGAAAGGAAATAGAAAAGGTAATTTGAATGGATCTGAGGTGTTAGATTCCTTGGCTATGTTGGGAATTGTTGTTCTCAAAGTTGTGCATGTTGTTCACGAATAAAGGAATTTATCTTAACCTAGACGTTATGATATCTAGAAATTTTGTTGTGATCATGATTATGTTGATGTTTATACATGTATGTATGTATGTCGTGTCTGAGAAGATCATCATGGATCATGATTGTTTAATTCTAATGTTTATATGTATATATGTGTGTATATATTTCATTGTTTGATAGGATCATGATTGTTTATGCTAATGATTATATATATGTGTGTATTTATGTATCTATGTCACTATATGACAGGGTTTTCATGGATCATTCTTGTGGAGGAATGATTTCTTATGCAAGTGAATGGCATGAAGAGTTTCTTGGTCTTATGAGGAATCAAGTGGGAAGGGTAACTCTGACATATATATGAGGTTAGTATCATGTGGAAATGAATTGATATCATATATATGCTTGTATTATGACTATGTTTGTATTATGGACAGGTAATGTTGAGGGGTACATTAACGAAGTAAAAGTATTGTGATATGCGACATGCTAAGATAAGCATGGATAGTGCAAAGACACTAGAAGCAAGGTTGCTTGTGGGGTCAGTGTGTGGTCTATGGATGTGCAATACTATTGTTGTGTATATTTTGTACATGTTGTATATTCAATTATTGTACCTACACTGATCTGTACATGTAACATATGTAGTATTGTGTACATCTAATGTTGTACGTCTATTGTATATATGGTGTTGTATGTATATTTCATATGCATTGCTAGGTATAGATGGTGTTATGTACATGTTGGATATGTAGTGTTGTGTATGTACCGTACTATGCGCATGTTAGATATGTGGTGTTGTGTGCATATGGTGTTGTGCGAATGTTGGATATGTGGTGTTGTGTACGTATGGTGCTATGTACATGTTGTATATATGGTGTTGTGTGTGTGTTGTACATCTGGTGTTGTGTGCATGATTGTACATGTGGTGTTGCATACATGTGGTATTGTGTACATGTTGTACATGTGGTGTTGTGTGCAGGTGGTGTCATGTAAATGTTGTGCATGTGGCATTGTGTAAAGGTGGTGGCATGTTCATGTCATGCATGTGTTGTTGCGTACATGTGGTATTGTGTACACATTGTACAGGTGGTGCGGTGTAAATTTGGAATTGTGTACACATTGTGCTAGTGGTTCCATGCACATGTGATGTTGTGCACACGTTGTGCATGTATTTTTGTGTACAGGTGTGTTGTAGCCGCTACAACACCACCCAAAATTTTGGGTATATTTAAAATTTCGGGTTCCCCCTCTGCTCGCTTAGGCGTTAAAGTCTTTCACCCGACCTGCAGTCAGTGACATCCTGTCGAACTATCCCCAACCCCTCATGAGCTTTCTCACCATCATGATCAGATGTTGTTGCTGCAATCACGCCATGTGAGGGAGGGACCACCCAGCATACGTTCGAATAAGAACTTTCCGTGCACTCAGGATGTACATTAACATCTCCCTCGCCATGAGTCATTAAACTCATTGTTCGAATACTTCTCTTATGTTCATTGGTCTCATATATTTTATCTAGGGGCACCATTCGCAAAGAATAACTGTGAACTATTTAATGTTATGTTGTTTACACAGGTTAATCCCCGACTGATAAACTCATCAATGATTATCATGGCACCGAGGGGAATAAGATTAAGCTCAATGACAAGGTCACAGCTATAAACCACGACACATTCATCCACGTGTCCCGCTTAGGTGGATATGAGACATAAGGCCACCTTTGAATACCATGGTTGAGGTAGATGACAAGGTTGCACCCGCAAGTGAGGTGGAAGAGCAAGTTAAAAGTATTTTCAGATGGAGGATGATGTGGTGTGTGTTCATTCACTCAAAGAAACAAGGAAGCACTGGGCACCAGAAAAATCTTATAACATTGTTGATATCAAAATACAAGGGTTTCTCACGTTATTAATGGAGATGCCATATTAAGAGTGCACATGTTGATGTTGGCAAGACAATGGCACAGAAAAAGTGCCTCATCCTCCATCAAATTACAAAGGTAGGTTTGTTGGTGAGATTTAGGGTTGATTGTTCAGGCAATTGGTGCATTAATAATGTTGACACAATTTCAAATATCTAAATGCACCTTTGAGAAGCAATTTTTTGTTAAACCCAAGCTGCACGGTGGGTGCAAAATTTATGGTTTTATACAATTAAACCAAGGAAAAATTCACGTGGTTTCAAAGCCATAAGAGATCGCGGAGAAAAACTAGGTGAGGACATTATAAGTTGGTGCACTTTCGATGGACCAAGGTGACATTTTGACACAATAAGTTAAGGCGTAAATACATATGGTTTCCAAACCACATGGAGGAGTAAAATCATATAAAACTATATGAAGGATGTTACAATTGAATATGTTTATGCCGAGGTTTTCAACCTGCGTTAAAAGGTTTGGTTTCAACATGGCAGCGGATATAATAATGACTATGGTGCGATGCATGATAATCTACAACTGTGTTTTAAGCGGTGCCAGGACATTTAATTTAGTAGTGTTACCATGACATGTGGATTCATCAAAGGTCGCCCAAAGTCATGAATAGAGGGTTCAACAGCATATGTGTGATATTTTCAACTTCTACGTTACAACTTGATCTCTCGTTTACTAGAGGCTAATATAAAACATATGGAACTTTCCTATCAGCGCTAATTACGATCATTACCAGTTGTCCCCTTCTTCTACGTGTCTTTTATTATGGAAGGCATGCAAAGCCTTTTTTTCTTTTGCTAAAGACCGGCAGGAAGGGTGGTGGATGGTTATGCGTTTGCAATCGCGCTAACTGTTAGAATTCTTATTCGAAACCATGGAGCGCAGTAGAGGAACGTTACAA
This sequence comes from Pinus albicaulis, assembly GCA_034641835.2. Lineage (NCBI taxonomy): Eukaryota > Viridiplantae > Streptophyta > Pinopsida > Pinales > Pinaceae > Pinus > Pinus albicaulis. The sequence continues at coordinate 911,839,509 of CM076576.1, read as the reverse complement.
ATAGGCTCAAGTCCTTTTTGATCGGAGTCTTAGTCTTGAAGCAGATATATACATAGATAGCGGTCAACTTTGGTGCGTTGGAAACATGGCGAGACATGCATGGACACGTTGCACAAAGTTAAACGTTCAATGGCACGTTATTGCATGGACATGTTACATAAAGTTAAAAGATCGATGGCACGTTTCAACTTACGATAAAAAATTTGAGCAGACACATTATATTCGGTCAAAATTTGCGTTCAACGCATGGTCATGACAAACCTAGAGCGACAGCCCAAATATTATGATAACTCTGGTGCGGTAATAGCCAGAAGTCATCCAAAGCCGTGAATAGAAGGTTTAACAACGATGTTGGTAATATTTGCAATGTAGACATTTGAAATGGGTCTCCTCTTTACTTGAGGCTGAGGTGGAGCGGGTTCGACATTCTCGTCAGCACCGATTACGATCTTTACCAGTTGTTTACTGCTTTTCACTTGCTTTCTATCATGGGAGGCGTACATGCCTTTTCACTTCTCGATTAAAGCCGTGCATGGAGGGTGGTTTCCTCTTACAATGATGACTTAGACCATGGGAAGCGCAGCTGCAGCGTGCATGAGGCAATCCACGGCGTGATTCTTGGCTCTCCACCGCGTGTCAAAGGAGGTGTGATCCAGTTTGAGAAAACTCCAGCGTTTTCCACCTCGAGGAAGAAAGTTGCTGATGCTGAGCGTTGCAACTCCCTCTCCATGCACGACACCACAGGAAGTAGTTGTTCAGCGTGGATGGTGATATCGTTTCATTCAAAACGCATGCATACAGGTTCAGCAATAACGGTTTCGTCATTATCATAAGGTCGGCAGCCTTTACGATGCATCATTAATGAATTAACACTGGAATAGCAGAGCGCACTATACACAACGGAAGCGTTGTAACCCGCGTAGCCTATCAAACCTAACAGCTATAGTCTTCTGGCCAACCTGCACTCGTGGTCTAGTCTACTGATGCCATGCATGCACACGGATTCAGCTATGTCGGCTTTGTCTTTGTCGTATGATACAAATCCGCCAGGAAAAGGCGAAACGCTCCATCGAAACAACGCAGTGATGGCTGTGGAACATTATTTCCAGAGTGAAAAATCCCTCCATATAGTAGATGAGAAATGTTCTATTGTAGGATAAAAGTTCCGCGTTGAAAATTATATCGAAGATGCTGATTCGAGGAGGCTTAGTGTTTGATGTGAAATCAGTATATTAAGAATAGCCGCAAGTTAAAACAATTTTTGTTAACATGACCGAAACGTGTTTCATATCCCTGCCTCCAAAGAGGGCGTGAAATAACTAACTCAAATCTCAATGCGTGTCCAGCAGAGTGACATTGTTGGATTTCCTTTGGCAGACTGGTTTTTGTTAACATCGTGTGAATATAGCATGGAAATGGTGCTTGTCTGCTTATAACCTGACTTGCCACCATGAAGACAGGAGTTGTTCGAAAGGCAAGAGATTTATCAGAGTGCGCTCCTTCCTGCAACTACAACTAGATCGCACGATCAAGCAGCTCCTCCATATGTAAACGCCACTCTTTTTGTTGAACGAAAGCAAGATTCAATGTAGGAGAAGACATTGCGCCTAAGCTGAACGATGATTGCACGATGAAGACAGCCATGCTTTGAGGTCGCAGTTTCCCTTGGTCGCTGGGTCACAACACATCCAAAGCGAACAGCATGCGACCTGCCCAGAATTGTGACTGTGTGACCCCCCATGAGGTCGCAGTCTTCCCCGGTCGCCAAGTCGCAATGTATCCATAGAAAACAGAGTGCGACTTGCCCAGAATTGCGACCATGCGACCCCTATGAGGTCGCAGTCCTCCTCAGTCAAGATACCTAAGATTCTCCGATTGAAGATGACAAGTATTGCTCCTCTAATGAATGGGAAAATCGATGAGCATGAATACCTACGGTGAAAACTGAGAACGTGAATGAAGAAACTCATGCCTATCAGCTAATTTAATCCAAGACTTGAAGAGAACCTTGTGCGTGGGGAAGATGATGATCCTGACGGAGAAAGGGAATAGAGAAAGCTTACCCTATCCATTATCTACGACGATTCAGTAGTTGACCACACAGTGGTCTAAGTTATTATTTTCATTCTTAAAATTGATTAAAATGCCCTTAGCATTATTATTATTCCATCAAAAATACTTGTGACCTCCGTTATTTTATTGTAGGAAGAACCTCTCTATTTGCACATAATAGCCAAGGTTTTCCCCAGCAAGCAAGGGGATATTTTCAAAACAAGTAGATGTTGGCGAAACTCCAAGGAACTCACTGATCTGCCCAAGGTCATAGGTCGCATATCTGCTGAGGTCGCAGGTCGCAATCCCAGCACAGGTCGTAGGTCGCGTATCCGATGAGGTCGCAGTCGCATGTTCGCCGAGGCCGCGAGGTCGCAACTCTAGTTAGTCGCTAGGTCGCATTTCCTGATTTTCCTCGAAATTTGCAACCCCGCGACCAAGTCGCAAGGTCGCAAGGTCGCATTTCATCTTTTTTTTCACGATCTAAGACCCCGCGACCCTGTGCCCCGCCGCAAGGTCGCAAGGTCGCACCCTCGCCATTCTCTTACAACCTCGCAACCCCGCGACCTGGGCTTTCAAAGTCGTAGGTCGCAACAACAACTCAGGTCGCAGGTCGCAGAAAAGACTGGGTCGCAAGGTAGCCCAACGGTCAGGAAGATGAAAGGTCAAGGAATCCCAAAGGGAAGGTTTTGTATTATAAATACTCCTTCGGGAGCTTGCCACCAGATCTTTGGTTTGGGACTCGAGCTGAGTATATTGTATTACCAGAGGATTATACACTTAAGCATTAATACAAGCATTTTGAAAAATCCCCTTGTGGATCTGGTGTTGTCTTATGTATCAGCACTGTCGAGTATTATATTTTCAGTTTCTGAACATCCTAAGATTAAGGGAACTGTATTTTCAATTCACATCACAGTTGCATAACAGTTTGCCGAGTATGTTAATGGTGGTTGAGTTTATTTCACTTTCTTAGCGAATGTTGATGACTATTTATCTGCGTTCGTGTTATCATTTAAACTTTTAGGAAGCGAAGGGTGTTCTTGCCGTGAGGAACTGTTTCCTTTGCGGTCAGAATAGTTTGCAAGCATGACCCTAATGAAGTGTTGCTAACGACACTTCCTTCGATCTTCATGCTTTATTATTTCCTCTTGCTACTCATAGTGTTGCATGTACATTTAATGCATCAATCATATATCTTGTATCAATTGATTAGGTGTGTACCCACTGTTTTATAGAGTTTAAGCGAGACCCAAAGCAAAGGAGAAATCAGTAGTAGCCGGACCCACACCCTGGACGGGATCCCTATTCCAAACGGTTCAAGGTCTAATTGGGACCTTTTACCGGGGAGATCCCCTGCTGTTGGCCGGACAGATTTTCCCGTCAACAGAATTGGCGCTAGAAGGAGGGCCAGATGACAAGCTGAGCCCTGAGAGCCTGCAGTTAATCTCATATCTGTAATGGCTCGTTCCCAAATCATTCTCCCGAGATGTCTGTCGGAGTTTTATGAGCCTCGATACTTCATCCCCGATGAACTTATGTATCACTTGTCCCAGTTAAAATTTAATGGTGAAAATGGGGTGTCCATAACCCAACACCTTTTAGATTTCTATGACTTTGGTGAGTGCTACGAAATTGAAAATGAAGGTTTGATATGTTTGCTTTTCTTCCTCACCCTCGAAGGTCGCGCTAAGAAATGGTGCCACACATTGCCGGAAGCTTCTATCCATTCGTTTGAACAACTCACCAGTGAATTACAACAAGCTTTTCACAGGTATGATCTTCATAACGTTTTAATAAAGTTAAATGACATCAGAATGGAACCTCAGGAATCTTTAGATGAGTTCTCTATCAGATTCGTTCATTATTGTTTTGAGTTCCCTGAAAGGGATGTCGATTGGAAATGTTTAAGTGAAAAATTCAAGTATGTGATTCTCATTTCCCTTGAACAATTTTAGTTAGATCCTAGTGTTCCCTATGATGACCCGCAAGTTACCTGTTGTTCATATTTTGTCCCTAATGCTTTGTTGTCCATCTTCCTGAGTCCAGACCACATTCAGGCCTCCAAGGAGAGTGTTTCTATTTGTGATATGCTCACCCCTCCCCCTGAGTTTTCGGGTAGTGGAGTTGTGACCTTGAAAGTCCTGAGCAAGAATAGACACTGGCAAGAGGATAAATCCTACTGCACTACCATTGAATCTTTCATGCACCATGTCGAATCAGAGTTTGAAAACCCCAGTGGCTCATTATCTATCTCGGTTCATGAAACCTACCTCGAGCCCACTCGATGTTTCCCTGGACACAGTCATAAATCTGATTCACATACGGATTATGAATCAATTCCTACCTCGCATAAAGTTGATTCCCCTACAAGGCCTGGCCGTATCATTGTTTTCACTAAATGACACAAACATGCACGTGTTGAAAAGCCTTGTAGGGTTAACGCCCCTACGACTCAATCCGTTCGTTCATTATTCCTCGAAGGGTTTCTCGATCCCGCCACACCAGTAATTTCTTCGACACATTCAAAATTTCCTTATACTGGTATTGGCGACAATCATAAGCACGTAGATGGTGTTTCACAATCATAGTTCAAAATCGATGAATCTTTTAGATCTGATCTTTCTCACTCGGAATCTTTAGACAGCCATAGGAGCGATTTTCTGTCTGGGCAACCTCAAGATGTCCTCTTTATTGATCCATCCCAGTTGGTAACTCCCGGAGAGCTCAACATGCTAGATACCCAACTTGATCAAATCAATGGTTACAACGATCCCTGCTTATCTGAAAACATATGCAATCATACCGTCGAGGACTATCACTTGCACCTCTTTGCTGACCACATGGAGACACCAGAATTCGATGTGTCGCTTCAGGAAGATTCAAGCACCCATCAGAAGATCGAAGTGCTTCAGCCTCTTCCGACCGTTTCTAAAATGACGATCCCCAGGTACCATACTCCTCCCAGTATAACCACGTCGAATTCACCCCACCCTGGCAAATCTAGAGAATCAAATACACCAATTTATCAATCTATCAGTGTGCAAACATTTGACTGAATCGATACAAAGCCCACTGACATTTTGCAGCCCACCACAACCCATGATCACATCCAGTCGCTTGATGATCTCGCCCAACTGTCAAAGTTGGGAAACCATCCGCTCGAAGGTCTAGAGTTTTTTCAAGACGGTGAGGCTAATATAAAACATATGGAACTTTCCTATCAGCGCTAATTACGATCATTACCAGTTGTCCCCTTCTTCTATGTGTCTTTTATTATGGAAGGCATGCAAAGCCTTTTTTTCTTTTGTTAAAGACCGGCAGGAAGGGTGGTGGATGGTTATGCGTTTGCAATCGCGCTAACTGTTAGAATTCTTATTCGAAACCATGGAGTGCAGTAGAGGAACGTTACAAATAGGCTCAAGTCCTTTTTGACCGGAGTCTTAGTCTTGAAGCAGATATATACATAGATAGCGGTCAACTTTGGTGCGTTGGAAACATGGCGAGACATGCATGGACACGTTGCACAAAGTTAAACGTTCAGTGGCACGTTATTGCATGGACACGTTACATAAAGTTAAAAGATCGATGGCACGTTTCAACTTACGATAAAAAATTTGAGCAGACACATTATATTCGGTCAAAATTTGCATTCAACACATGGTCATGACAAACCTAGAGCGACAGCCCAAATATTATGATAACTCTGGTGCGGTAATAGCCAGAAGTCATCCAAAGCCGTGAATAGAAGGTTTAACAACGATGTTGGTAATATTTGCAATGTCGACATTTGAAATGGGTCTCCTCTTTACTTGAGGCTGAGGTGGAGCGGGTTCGACATTCTCGTCAGCACCGATTACGATCTTTACCAGTTGTTTACTGCTTTTCACTTGCTTTCTATCATGGGAGGCGTACATGCCTTTTCGCTTCTCGATTAAAGCCGTGCATGGAGGCTGGTTTCCTCTTACAATGATGACTTAGACCATGGGAAGCGCAGCTGCAGCGTGCATGAGGCAATCCACGGCGTGATTCTTGGCTCTCCGCCGCGTGTCAAAGGAGGTGTGATCCAGTTTGAGAAAACTCCAGCGTTTTCCACCTCGAGGAAGAAAGCTGCTGATGCTGAGCGTTGCAACTCCCTCTCCATGCACGACACCACAGGAAGTAGTTGTTCAGCGTGGATGGTGATATCGTTTCATTCAAAACGCATGCATACAGGTTCAGCAATAACGGTTTCGTCATTATCATAAGGTCGGCAGCCTTTACGATGCATCATTAATGAATTAACACTGGAATAGCAGAGCGCACTATACACAATGGAAGCGTTGTAACCCGCGTAGCCTATCAAACCTAACAACTATAGTCTTCTGGCCAACTCCGCACTCGTGGTCTAGTTCATCGATGCCATGCATGCACACGGATTCCGCTGTATCGGCTTTGTCAGCTTTGTCTTTGTCGTATGATACAAATCCGCCGGAAAAGGCAAAACGCTCCATCGAAACAACGCGTTGATGGCCGTGGAACATTATTTCCGTAGTGAAAAATCCCTCCATACAAGAGGATGAGAAATGTTCTATTGTAGGATAAAAGTTCCGCGTTGAAAATTATATCGAAGATGCTGATTCGAGGAGGCTTAGTGTTTGATGTGAAATCAGTATATTAAGAATAGCCGCAAGTTAAAACAATTTTTGTTAACATGACCGAAACGTGTTTCATATCCCTGCCTCCAAAGAGGGCGTGAAATAACTAACTCAAATCTCAATGCGTGTCCAGCAGAGTGACATTGTTGGATTTCCTTTGGCAGACTGGTTTTTGTTAACATCGTGTGAATATAGCATGGAAATGGTGCTTGTCTGCTTATAACCTGACTTGCCACCATGAAGACAGGAGTTGTTCGAAAGGCAAGAGATTTATCAGAGTGCGCTCCTTCCTGCAACTACAACTAGATCGCACGATCAAGCAGCTCCTCCATATGTAAACGCCACTCTTTTTGTTGAACGAAAGCAAGATTCAATGTAGGAGAAGACATTGCGCCTAAGCTGAACGATGATTGCACGATGAAGACAGCCATGCTTTGAGGTCGCAGTTTCCCTTGGTCGCTGGGTCACAACACATCCAAAGCGAACAGCATGCGACCTGCCCAGAATTGTGACTGTGTGACCCCCCATGAGGTCGCAGTCTTCCCCGGTCGCCAAGTCGCAATGTATCCATAGCAAACAGAGTGCGACTTGCCCAGAATCACGACCATGCGACCCCTATGAGGTCGCAGTCCTCCTCAGTCAAGATACCTAAGATTCTCCGATTGAAGATGACAAGTATTGCTCCTCTAATGAATGGGAAAATCGATGAGCATGAATACCTACGGCGAACACTGAGAACGTGAATGAAGAAGCTCGTGCCTATCAAGTAATTTAATCCAATACTTGAAGAGAACCTTGTGCATGGGGAAGATGATGATCCTGACAGAGAAAGGGCACAGAGAAAAGCTTACCCTAGCCATTCTCTCCGATGATTCAGTAGTTGACCACACAGGGGTCTAAGTTATTATTTTCATTCTTACAATTGATTGAAATTCCCTTAGCATTACTATTATTCCATCATGAAGATATGTGACCTGTGTTATTTTGATTGCAGGAAGAACCTCTCTGTTTGCACATAAGAGCCAAGGTTTTCCCCAGCAAACAAGGGGACATTTTCAAAACAAGTAGATGCTGGCGAAACTCCAAAGAACTCACTGATCTACCCAAGGTCGCAGGTCGCATATTCGCCTAGGTCGCGAGGTCGCAAATCCCAGCAGGTCGTAGGTCGCAGATCTGATGAGGTCGCAGGTCGCATGTCTTCCAAGGTCGCGAGGTCGCAAATTCCAGCAGGTCGCAAGGTCGCATTTCTGATTTTTCCCGAAATTTGCAACCCCGCGACCAAGTCGCAAGGTCGCATTTTCATCTTTTTTCACGATCCGCGACCCCGCGACCCTGTGACCCAGTCGCAAGGTCGCAAGGTCGCACCCTGGCCATTCTCTTACAACCTGCAACCCCGCGACCCAGTCAGGTCGTAGGTCGCAACAACAACTCAGGTCGCAGGTCGCAGAAAAGACTAGGTCGCAAGGCAGCCCAACGATCAAGAAGATGAAAAGTCAAGGAAGCCCAAAGGGCGGGTTTTGTATTATAAATACTCCTTCGGGAACTTGTAAATGGGGCTTTTGGTTTGGGGACTCGAGCTGAGTATATTGTATTACCAGAGGATTATACACTTAAGCATTAATACAAGCATTTTGAAAAATCCCCTTGTGGATCTAGTGTTGTCTTATGTATCAGCACTGTCGAGTATTATATTTTCAGTTTCTGAACATCCTTAGATTAAGGAAATTGTATTTTCAATTCACATCACAGTTGCATAACAGTTTGCTGAGTATGTTAATGGTGGTTGAGTTTATTTCACTTTCTTAGCGAATGTTGATGACTGTTTATTTGCGTTCGTGTTATCATTTAAACTTTTAGGAAGTGAAGGGTGTTCTTGCCGTGAGGAACTGTTTCCTTGGCGGTCAGAACAGTTTGCAAGCATGACCCTAATGAAGTGTTTCTAACGACACTTCCTTTGGTATTCATGCTTTATTATTTCCTCTTGCTACTCATAGTGCTGCATGTACATTTAATGCATCAGTCATATGTCTTGTATCAGTTGATTAGGTGTGTACCCACTGTTTTATAGAGTTTAAGCGAGACCCAAAGCAAAGGAGAAATCAGTGGTATCCGGACCCACACCCCGGACGGGATCCCTATTCCAAACGGTTCAATGTCTAATTGGGACCTTTTACCGTGAGATCCTACCGTTGGCCTACGATTTTCCCGCTGGGCCGTAATTCGGGCGCTAGAAGGAGGGCTGATGACAACCGAGCCCCGAGAACCTCAGCTAATCTCATCCCTAGTGGCTCGGCTCCCAAATCATCCTCCCGAGATGTCCGTCGGAAGTTTTATGAGCCTCGATACTTCATCCCCGATGAACTTATGTATCACTTGTCCCGGCTAAAATTCGATGGTGAAAATGGGGTGTCCATAATCCAACACCTTAGCACCTTTAGATTTCTATGACTTTGGTGAGTGCTACGAAATTGAAAATGAAGGTTTGATATGTTTGCTTTTCTTCTCACCAAGGTCGCGCTAAGAAATGGTGCCACACATTGCCGAAGCTTCCATCCATTCGTCTGAACAACTTCGCCAGCGTTGAATTACAACAAGCTTTTCGCTGTGTATGATCTTCATAACGTTTAATAAAGTTAAATGACATCAGAATGGAACCTCAGGAATCTTTAGATGAGTTCTCTATCAGATTCGTTCATTATTGTTTTGAGTTCCCTGAGAGGGATGTCGATTGGAAATGTTTAAGTGAACAGTTCAAGTACGTGATTCTCGTTTCCCTTGAACAATTTCAGTTAGATCCTAGTGTTCCCTGTGATGACCCGCAAGTTACCGGCTATTCAGTTTTTGTCCCTAATGCTTCGTTGTCCATCTCGCCGAGTCCAGACCACATTCAGGCCTCCAAGGAGAGTGTTGCTATTTGTGATATTCTCACCCCTCCTCCTGAGTTGTTGGGTAGTGGAGTTGTGACCTCGAAAGTTCTGAGCAAGGATAGACACTGGAAAGAGGATAAAGCCTACTGCACTACCTTTGAATCTTTCACGCACCATGTCGAATCAAAGCTTGAAAACCCCAGTGGCTCATTATCTCTCTCGGTTCATGAAACCTACCTCGAGCCCACTCGGTGTCTCCCTGGACACCAACCTAAATCTGATTCGCATACTGATTATGAATCGACTCCTACCCCGCATAAAGTTGATTCCCTTACAAGGCCTGCCAGATCATTGTTTTCACTAAATGACACGGATGCACGTGTTGAAAATCCTTGTAGGGTTAACGCCCCTACGACTCAATCTGTTCGTTCATTATTCCCCGGTTGGTTTCTCGATCCCGCCACACCAGTAATTTCTTCGACACATTCAAAATTTCCTTATACTGGTATTGGCGACAATCATAAGCACGTAGATGGTGTTTCACAATCATAGTTCAAAATCGATGAATCTTTTAGATCTGATCTTTCTCACTCAGAATCTTTAGACAGCCATAGGAGCGATTTTTTGTCTGGGCAACCTCAAGATGTCCTCTTTATTGATCCATCCCAGTTGGTAACTCCCAGAGAGCTCAACATGCTAGATACCCAACTTGATCAAATCAATGGTTTCAGCGATCCCTGCTTATCTGAAAACATATGCAATCATACCGCCGAGGACTATCACTTGCACCTCTTTGCTGACCACATGGAGACACCAGAATTCGATGTGTCGCTTCAGGAAGATTCAAGCACCCATCAGAAGATCGAAGTGCTTCAGCCTCTTCCGACCGTTTCTAAAATGACGATCCCCAGGTACCATACTCCTCCCAGTATAACCACGTCGAATTCACCCCACCCTGGCAAATCTAGAGAATCAAATACACCGATTTATCAATCTGTCAGTGTGCAAACATTTGACCGAATCGATACAAAGCCCACTGACATTTTGCAGCCCACCACAACCCATGATCACATCCAGTCGCTTGATGATCTCACCCAACTGTCAAAGTTGGGAAACCATCCGCTCGAAGGTCTAGATTTTTTTCAAGACGGTGAGGAATTATGGCCTCCACCGAAAGTGGATTCGGATCCCCATATCCCTGACAGATTCCAGGAGCAACCCCAAACTAGGGCTTCTGCACTCGAATGTGCAAGCATTTATAATTCACCTGGCCCATGCTTATTGTTTCCATTCCATAAAACTGATGACCCTCACTACCATAATGAGCATGCTGGTTTGTTCGACCAACCCTATCTGGTGAATGTGCTTGCAAATAGGAATTGGCTTACCCATCACCCCTTAGATCCAGGATTGTGCATGAATGAATGTGTGTCATTTATAAATGTTGAATTTCAAGAACATATTTTTGTGCATCAAGATAAGAGTGGTATTCATCTTACGCAATCTATTCTGGCGCGTTCTTTGGTATGTATCCATGATCTTCTTGCCGTCGCACATGCTCTTCAGGTAAGTTTTGTTGTTGGTGCACGATTTGATATGCTGACTCTGATCGCAAACATTCTCGTTCTTGCAGGGCAGGAACTAATGCGGTGGCTGCAATGGAAAACTGATTTCACATAACCTGACCGCATCATTGGTTAAGCTAGGGTTTTAGGTGTAGGCTAGCTAGGACCTGTTAATAAAATTTGTTACTTCAAAGTCTTTAATTAGATTTACTTGCCAAATTTTTACGTTATAATTTAAAAGTGTGTTTTCTATTTCTGTTTACAATTAATATTTTAGGCATCATCATGTTACAAGTATTTTCCTTTCATTTCCTTTTCAGTTACTTGTTTTTGCATAAATAATCACTGCTTGTATTTTCACTTACAACTGGTTGATCGCTCTCGCACGCGGCGTTGCATTGCATCTTGAGCCTCGCTTATTACATTGTGTCGTACACTCTCTTTCTCACATCATTTTTTCATATCGCCTGCCACTGCATGAGCCCTCATTGCAACCCTATCACATTGCGGTCTTGTTTTGCCCTGATTGCTGAAACAGTAACCCCGTTATTTTGCGTGAGGTTGCGGTGGCTATCTCGAGAGGCAAATTTCTCTCAGGACAAGTCATCGAAGTCGCATTCTCAACAAGATGCCTTTGAGTCTAAAATTATTTAGCCTAGGAGATACGAGCCGGTTGCTTGAGGGAGGCCTAATGAGTTTGAATGGCCCATACCCGTAAGCCTAAGCCTTGTGCCCAGCATGGTCTCGGACGTCCTAATGATATGTTTTGCACGCTTCGCCTATTGTGGTGAATGGGATGTGAAGGTTTGGCACGAGGGAAAACCCAAATCAGGATATCTTTCAGTTTCTGTAAAAAAAGAAACAACCTCTCTTTCTCGTAAAATAAGTCTAGATCCCTCATCCGCCCATGAAAAATAAGTGCCACGAGCACATGAAAATAAGTACTGCAAGCACATGAAACAAATAAGGGTAAAGGATCGAGAAAGGCTTCATGCACAGAGAGGTAATGCAACAACTCCGTCGAGGTACTGACCAGGCTCGCTGGCAGCGGAGCAACATTTGTGATTTCTTGAAGTGACTCCGCCGGGGTACTGTCTAGGCCTGCTGGCAGCGGAGCAACACCAGAAACTTACTTTAAAAATCCTGGAAATAATAAACCCACTGCCTTGCTTTTCACATCATCAACAAGCTACGAGCGTCTGTGAGCTTTCTCTTTGATGTGTTTCTGATTAGCGAGACCTAGATGAGGCCCAAGGATTAGGCATACCCGTAAAGGGCCAGAGTAATTCAAAGTGTCCCCGCAGAACTTGTTCAATATTCCCTTGCATCACCATCATGGCTCAGACTTTGTTGTGATAGTGACAGAGATGCTGGATTCTACCAGTGGTTCACCATTTGTTGTAGCCGCTACAACACCACCCAGAATTTTGGGTATATTTAAAATTTCAGGTTCCCCCTCTGCTCGCTTAGGTGTTAAATTCTTTCACCCAACCTGCAGTCAGTGACATCCCGTCGACCTATCCCCAACCCCTCATGAGCTTTCTCACCATCATGATCAGATGCTGTTGCTGCAATCATGCCATGTGAGGGAGGGACCACCCAGCATACATTCGAATAAGAACTTTCCGTGCACTCAGGATGTACATTAACAGCTCCCTCGCCATGATTCATTAAACGCATTGTTCGAATACTTCTCTTATGTTCATTTGTCTCATATATTTTATCTAGGGGCACCATTTGCAAAGAATAACTGTGAACTATTTAATGTTATGTTGTTTACACAGGTCAATCCCCGACTGATAAACTCATCAATGATTGTCATGGCACCGAGGTGAATAAGATTAAGCTCAATGACAAGGTCACAGCTGTAAACCACGACACATTCATCCACGTGTCCCACTTAGGTGGATATGAGACATAAGGCCACCTTTGAAGACCATGGTTGAGGTAGATGACAAGGTTGCACCCGCAAGTGAGGTGGAAGAGCAAGTTAAAATTATTTTCAAATGGAGGATGATGTGGTGTGTGTTCATTCACTCAAAGAAACAAGGAAGCACTAGGCACCAGAGAAATCTTATAACGCTGTTGATATCAAAAGACAAGGGTTTCTCACATTATTAACGGAGATGCCATATTAAGAGCGCACATGTTGATGTTGGCAAGACAATGGCACAGCAAAAGTGCCTCATCCTCCATCAAAGTACAGAGGTAGGTTTGTTGGTGAGATTTAGGGTTGATTGTTCAGGCAATTGGTGCATTAATAGTGTTGGCACAATTTCAAATATCTAAACGCACCTTTGAGAAGCAATTTTTTGTTAAACCCAAGCTGCACGGTGGGTGCAAAATTTATGGTTTTATACAATTAAACCAAGGAAAAATTCATGTGGTTTCAAATCCATAAGAGATCGCGGAGCAAAACTAGGTGAGGACATTATAAGTTGGCGCACTTTCGATGGACCAAGGTGACATTTTGACACAATAAGTTAAGGCGCAAATACATATGGTTTCCAAACCACATGGAGGAGTAAAATCATATAAAACTATATGAAGGATGTTACAATTGAATATGTTTATGCCGAGGTTTTCAACCTGCGTTAAAAGGTTTGGTTTCAACATGGCAGTGGATATAATAATGACTATGGTTCGATGCATGATAATCTACATCTGTGTTTTAAGCGGTGCCAGAACATTTTATTTAGTAGCGTTACCATGACATGCGGATTCATCAAAGGTTGCCCAAAGTCATGAATAGAGGGTTCAACAGCATATGTGTGATATTTTCAACTTCTACGTTACAACTTGATCTCTCGTTTACTAGAGGCTAATATAAAACATATGGAACTTTCCTATCAGTGCTAACTACGATCATTACCAGCTGTCCCCTTCTTCTACGTGTCTTTTATTATGGAAGGCATGCAAATCCTTTTTCACTTTTGTTGAAGACCGGCAGGAAGGGTGGTGGATGGTTATGTGTTTGCAATCACGCTAACTGTTAGAATTCTTATTCGAAACCATGGAGCACAATAGAGGAACGTTACAAATAGGCTCAAGTCCTTTTTCGCCGGAGTCTTATTCTTAAAGAAAATATATACATAGATAGCGGTCCACTTTGGTGTGTTGGAAACATGGCGAGATATGCATGGACACATTGCACAAAGTTAAACGTTCGATGGCACGTTATTTCATGGACACGTTACATAAAGTTAAAAGATCGATAGCACGTTTCAACTTACGATAAAACATTTGAGCAGATACATTATATTCGGTCAAAATTTGCGTTCAACGCATGGTCATGACAAACCTAGAGCGGCAGCCCAAATATTATGATAACTCCGGTGCAGTAATAGCCAGAAGTCATCCAAAGCCGTGAATAGAAGGTTTAACAACAATGTTGGTAATATTTGCAATGTCGACATTTGAACTGGGTCTCCTCTTTACTTGAGGCTGAGGTGGAGCGGGTTCGACGTTCTCGTCAGCACCGATTACGATCTTTACCAGTTTTTTACTGCTTTTCACTTGCTTTCTATCATGGGGGGCGTACATGCCTTTTCGCTTCTCGATTAAAGCCGTGCATGGAGGGTGGTTTCCTCTTACAACGATGACTTAGACCATGGGAAGCGTAGCTACAGCACGCATGAGGCAATCCACGGCGTGATTCTTGGCTCTCCGCCGCGTGTCAAAGGAGGTGTGATCCAGTTTGAGAAAACTCCAGCGTTTTCCACCTCGAGGAAGAAATTTGTTGATGTCGAGCGTTGCGACTCCCTCTCCATGCATGACACCACAGGCAGTAGTTGTTCAGTGTGGATGGTGATACCGTTTCATTCAAAACGCATGCATACAGGTTCAGTAATAACGGTTTCGTCATTATCATAAGTTCGGCGGCCTTTACGATGCATCATTAATGAATTAACATTGGAATAGCAGAGCGCACTATACACAACGGAAGTGTTGTAACCCGCGTAGCCTGTCAAACCTAACAGCTATAGTCTTCTGGCCAACCTGCGCTCGTGGTATGGTCTACTGATTCCATGCATGCACACGGATTTAGCTATGTCGGCTTTGTCTTTGCCGTATGATACAGATCCGTCAGGAAAAGGCGAAACATTCCATCGAAACAACGCAGTGATGGCTGTGGAACATTATTTCCAGATTGGAAAATCCCTCCATACAGTAGATGAGAAATGTTCTATTGCAGGATAAAAGTTCCGCCTTGAAAATTGTATCGAATATGCTGATTCGAGGAGGATTAGTGTTCGATGTGAAATCAGTATATTAAGAACAGCTGCAAGTTAAAACGATTTTTGTTAACATGACCGAAATGTGTTTCATATCCCTGCCTCCAAAGAGGGCGTGAAATAAATAACTCAAATCTCAATGCGTGTCCAGCAGATCGACATTGTTGGATTTCCTTTGGAAGACTGGTTTTTGTTAACATCGTGCGAATATAGCATGGCAATGGTGCTTGTCTGCTTATAACCTGACTTGCCACTGCGAAGACAAGAGCTATTCGAAAGGCAAGATATTTATCGGAGTGCGCTCCTTCCTGCAACTACAACCGGATCGCACGATCAAGCAGCTCCTCCATACGTAAACGCCACTCTTTTTGTTGAACGAAAGCAAGATTCAATGTAGGAGAAGACATTGCGCCTAAGCTGAACGATGATTGCACGATGAAGACAGCCATGCTTTGAGGTCGCAGTTTCCCTTGCTCGCTGGGTCGCAACACATTCAAAGCGAACAGCATGCGACTTGCCCAGAATTGTGACTGTGCGAACCCCCATGAGGTCGCAGTCTTCCCTGGTCGCCAAGTCGCAACGTATCCAAAGAAAACAGAGTGCGACTTGCCCAGAATTGCGACCATGCGACCCCTGTGAGGTCGCAGTCCTCCTCAATCAAGATACCTGAGATTCTCCGATTGAAGATGACAAGTATTGATCCTCTAATTAATGGGAAAATCGATGAGCATGAAGACCTACGGCGAACACTGAGAATGTGAATGAAGAAGCTCGTGCTTATCAAGTAATTTAATCCAAGACTTGAAGAAAACCTTGTGCGTGGGGAAGATGATGATCCTGAAAGAGAAAGGGCACAGAGAAAAGCTTACCCTAGCCATTCTCTCCGACGATTCAGTAGTTGACCACACAGGGGTCTAAGTTATTATTTTCATTCTTACAATTGACTGAAATGCCCTTAGCATTACTATTATTCCATCATGAAGATATGTGACATGTGTTATTTTGATTGCAGGAAGAACCTTTCTGTTTGCACATAAGAGCCAAGGTTTTCCCCAGCAAACAAGGGGACATTTTCAAAACAAGTAGATGTTGGCGAAACTCCAAAGAACTCACTGATCTGCCCAAGGTCGCAGGTTGCATATTCGCCTAGGTCGCGAGGTCGCAAATCCCAGCAAGTCGCAGGTCGCAGATCTGACGAGGTCGCAGGTCGCATGTCTGCCGAGGTTGCGAGGTCGCAAATCCCAGCAGGTCGCAAGGTCGCAAGGTCGCATTTTCATCTTTTTTCACGATCCGCGACCCCGCGACCCTGCGACCCAGTCGCAAGGTCGCACCCTGGCCATTCTCTTACAACCTGCGACCCCGCGACCCAGTCAAGTCGCAGGTCGCAGAAAAGACTGGGTCGCAAGGCAGCCCAACGGTCAAGAAGATGAAAAGTCAAGGAAGCCCAAAGGGTGGGTTTTGTATTATAAATACTCCTTCGGGAGCTTGTAAATGGGGCTTTTGGTTTGGGGACTCGAGCTGAGTATATTGTATTACTAGAGGATTATACACTTAAGCATTAATACAAGCATTTTGAAAAATCCCCTTGTGGATCTGGTGTTGTCTTATGTATCAGCATTGTCGAGTATCATATTTTCAGTTTCTGAACATCCTTAAATTAAGTGAACTGTATTTTCAATTCACATCACAGTTGCATAACAGTTTGCTGAGTATGTTAATGGTGGTTGAGTTTATTTCACTTTCTTAGCGAATGTTGATGACTGTTTATCTGCGTTCGTGTTATCATTTAAACTTTTAGGAATTGAAGGGTGTTCTTGCCGTGAGGAATTTTTTCCTTGGCGGTCAGAACAGTTTGCAAGCATGACCCTAATGAAGTGTTGCTAACGACACTTCCTTCGGTCTTCATGCTTTATTATTTCCTCTTGCTACTCATAGTGCTGCATGTACATTTAATGCATCAATCATATGTCTTGTATCAGTTGATGAGGTGTGTACCCACTGTTTTATAGAGTTTAAGCGAGACCCAAAGCAAAGGAGAAATCAGTGGTAGCCAGACCCACACCCCGGACGGGATCCCTATTCCAAACGGTTCAAGGTCTAATTGGGACCTTTTACCGAGGAGATCCCCTGTTGTTGGCCAGACAGATTTTCTCGTCAACAAGGTGGTACTGTGTATATGGTACTGATATACATGTGGTATTGTGTGCATGTTGTACATGTTGTGTTGTGGGCATGCGGCACTATTTATGTGCATGGTGTAGTTGCAGTATCATGACATGTGTGTTAGTTATGTTTCACTTTGTATATGTATATGTATTGTGTTGTATTGTACACCGAGTATAGGTGTATTTGTTGTATGTCGGTGTAGGTGTATGTATTATGTTGTATTGTACACCGGGTGTACGTGTTGCGATGTACATTGTGTGTATGTGTACGTGATTGAAGAAAAGAAAAGGCATTGGATGCTTTTCCGGTGTGGCAACCGATCTAGTGTGTGTATAGAAATAACAAAGGCAAACGTAAGGATCGATGAAGGATAAGTATCAATATTTTATTTCAGTTCTATTATGAACGTGATCTACAATTCTGACTTATGATGGTTACATGTGATTTATGATTATGTTTTATGGTGATTTCATGTGATTTGTGATTTTGAAATATGATGGTTGTGATTTGAGCTAACCAGATGTGATATGTTCAAATAGCTAGTTTGACTTTTTGTGATAGGAAGAAAACATAAGTGCAAGTGTACCTTATTGACAGGATACTAATGAGGTATGATTTGAATTTATTTCAATTTATTTTGAATCTAATGGGAATTATGTGCTTGATACAGGAATTCATGAACATGCCCAGTGGGATGGTTGAAACCAACTACAATAACTACCAACATCAACACAATTCATTGGAACATATAACAGTATGTTGGTAAAGCACTTCAGGAGTAGGGTCATTGTGGGACACTAATAACCAATAGTGTCCATTGATTTCCATGAGAATGATATGACTGGTATGATGTTTTTAGGAAGAGATATGCCTTGGATTTTGGACCTTCCGATGTAAGGAAACCTTGCCAAGGGATAGACTACTCGGGATGGGGCTGCCAGTGGAACTTGGAAGGTGTGTGACTGCATGGAAAGGGGTGAACGGATTTCCCGAGGGACTATGTAGCAGAGAAGGGAAGCTTGGGGATGGATTTGTTTTGGTCATTAGCATTACCAGATGTAATCATATGCACATTAGGAGTGTGCCCTGGAACAATGATGTGGTAACTATTCACTGAGAAGATAAGTGACGCAGGATTGTAGCACTAGACATTGGATGCAGCTTTGACTTTGGTAGTGGATTCTTGACTTTTTGAGTAGGAGGTGAATCTTGGTATTACTTTGAGGGTGGAGGTGTGAGCCTCTAGATTCCCTTGTTGCGGATGAAGGCATCATATCCTTTTATTTTTTGGTTGAGAAAATGTGCATATTTATATATGTATATATTATTGTAAATATTGTATCGAGCTGGATTTATAAATTTCCATAGATAGTATGGTTTGATATATTGTTTTTATTGTAAATATATCGTAATGAGCTATGTTATAAATCTCCAGTACACGGTATGCTTGTCATGTTTCAGAAGTGGTCATTGTAAATACTGCAACGAGTTGTGTTATAAAGCTACATGGGAAGTATGTTTTGTTTTCAGTGGTTTTCTAGTTGTAGGTGTCATTGAACACCGAGGACAGCGTTACCCCTAGAAGAAGGGTTCTGTAACACCCCTGGTCAAAAATTCAAGTAAAAAAATATAAGACCAAGGTCATGGGACACGTATTCCAAGTTGAATTTTGGGAAAAACATCCTACTGGGTGTTCATTTGGTTTATTATGGCTAAAGGAAAATGGAAAATCCAATGACTAAGGCTTTGGAAAGGAAAAGAGGCATTATTGGCATTTTATTTATGAAAATAAAGGAAAATAGGAGAAAAGGGAGGTGAAAGGTCACAGGGTGCATGTGAGGAGGAAATGGAACGAAAATAATGGAAAATGAAGAAATTAGAGGCCTCATTAATCAAAATTCTTCTAAGGATCAGTTGGAAAGCTTTTTCTAACACTAATGGCTCTCATTCTATTCTATATCTCTCATCTTGGATACTTAGAGTTTTCCCTGGAGCACTCTTGGAGGAGTGTGGCATACTTTGGATTTTGAGAAAGAAGGAAAATGAAAGGTAGGAAAGCACAATAGGACATCGGGATCAACGGCTACAACTGGATTACTTTTCAGGTACCGAGTTGCATGTATGGTTTCCTTGCAAGTTTTCACATGCATGTGGTTTCTTGGTTATGATCTATCATTGGCATGGAGGATTGCCTAGATTGATAGTGGATTTTCCTAGCCTTGCCATTTCCTGGATATCCATGTTTTTATGGGTTCATTTCATTTTTTGTTTTCTGATTGGTTCTCGTGTACATTTAGTTGTGAGTTGATTTACTAGTTCCTGGAGTCTTGGTTTGAAAAACTCTTTGGAGCATAACGGACAACTATTGGGTTGAGTTACTAGTCTTGGATACTTTGTTGGAAAAATGCTCTGGAGACCTAATTGGATTGAGTTACTAGTCCTGGGGACTTCAATGGAAAAACTCTCTAGAGCTCAGAAACAATTGGGGTTGAGTTATTATTCCTAGATCCTTGGTTGGAACAAACACTCTCGAGCCCTAGACACCTTGGATAGAGACCAATCTAGTGATGGTTGTGATGTTTGATCGTGAGGTGGAATCACTGGTTTAGGGTTGAGGTGGTTTGGCCTCTGGAAGCCCTGATTTGGTTTTGATGGGTTTGGTTTATGAGATTCCACATTCATGATTGGAATATGGAACAGGGGTGACTGGCTAAAGAGATATTTGTCTCAACCATGTCTATGGTCAGGTGGAACGTGGAATTCCCAGAATTGGTTGAATTTTTCTTATGGAAATAAGATCACTTTTCCCCTTGTATTGATGGGTAAATATGCATGTTATTATATGGCTTATATGGTTGTTATGTGCTTTTCATTTATGTTTCTTAAATTTCAGTTATGGTTGAGTTTTATTATGGTGATGAAGTATGTATCTCATCATTTTTTGATTTGTACTTGAATGAAAAATGTATCTATTCCTAAATAGACTATAATGCATTTAATGTGATGTAGCAACAATGCTTCTTAACGATTATCAGATAAGTATGAGACCCCTATGCTCAGATCTATTATTTAACATGTAGATTACATCCTTGTGAAATGTTTAACGAAATGCATTTCATGGATGGTAGGGGTCCAGTCAAGTCCTTGTTCGAATGTTTGCTTGTGCACTATTTTTTCGTTGTTATATTTCACTCTGAAACTTGCCATTGATTTCTAGGCAGTGACCTGGGCTCTGGGCCTGAAAAAGTGTCTCAAATATCAGGGATGATAGCACAGGTTTGTTGGAAAAAATCCCTAGAAGCAAGAATTCATATGTTGTGGGAACTTCCAGAACCTCCCAGGTGCACCCATGCCTATCCTGTGGGAGTGTCTAAGGGTTCGAAGGCGTACAACCTTAGTGTCACCCAGGGGTTGAATTCCTGAGTGGTTGGGATGGATCATGGAAGTTTTTTTGCTAATGTGGAAGGTTTATTTGTTATGTTTCTTTCGGTTCCACTTCCTTAAGGTCACCTAAGAGGTTGAATCAGATCATAATAACTCTTCGTCACATGTTTACCCTAATTGGCCAGTTACTTAGGTAGATGTGGGAGGGGGCGTTACAAATGCATAGATTTCTTGTTCACTAGGAAGGGAATCTGTGTAATTTCTTTGACCCTCTCCGGGTCTACTTTAATCCAACTTTTGTAAATTATGTGGCCCAAGAGCTTACCCTCGGAAATTTTGAAAATAATCTTTCGGGATTAATGGATATCCCATACTTATGACATCACTTGAAAATTTTCCTCAAATGGTGCATGTGGTAAGATTTCTTCTTAGAAAACATTGTAACATCATCGAGGTAGACCACCATGTTTTTTCCAATCAATCCAAGGAATGTGATGTCCATGGCATGTTGAAATGTCACGCTGCAATTAATCAACCCAAATGGCATTCTCTTGAATGCGAACTTACCGCAATTTGTGTGGAATGTTGTTTTGAGTCTGTCAGGCTCTAAGACTAGAACCTGGTCATATCTTGAATACCCATCTAATAAAGAAAACATTTCTGACCCCAATATTGTTTGCAATATGTGTTCCATATATGGCACAATTCTTCCTTACTGGAACCAAGTTCGATACCTAGGAATAATTTCGCACTTTATATATGATTCGAGCATCCAGCAACTTTCTTGACTCCTTTTGAATGAGAGGCTCAACCGTCACATGTACCATCTGCAAATTTTGTTGGAACGGCTTCGCCCATTTTTTTATTGGGATCACATGCTAGATAATTATTGTGTCATAATTTTTGAGCTCATCATACTTCCATGTGAATACATCTTGGTACTACTTGAATAAGCGGATAAAATTTTGTTGCTCCTGTGGTGTGCAACAAGTACCAAGATTGACAAACTTCGGATCTCTTTCTATTCCCAAATTGATCTACTCATGCGACAACGTTGATCTATGGATATTTCCATTGGCTAGCCCTTGGAAGTGATTCTACAATTCATACAACTTTTCGAATGATACCAAGCCTTTTAGCATGAGTTTTCCTTTGCTTGTGCTAGCTGCATCCTATAATGTATTTTTGTGCCCGTCTTTGTCGATTGTTGCATCTTTGAATACATCAATGTTCACCATATATTTCAGTACCTACTGGTAATAATTGAAAACGTGTAAATTAGTAAGATTATCAGGGATGGATGGCTTATAAATAATTTCTACAAAAAGTTTTCCTTTAGCGGCGATAACCTAGCAGAAACATTTTCCAATGCAACTGCAGTCGCGTTGTGCATTCTAGGAACAAAGATAATATTAAAATGTTGGAAGTTCAAAATCAAACACCATACCTCTTGTTGGTAAATTTTGAGATGAGGTGACACACAGTGTATGGTATCATGTACTTGTCATACAATAATTTCTAAGCCGCTTATTGCTTTGAAAACCACAACGTTGAGGTCAATGGCTCCTTGCAAATCCAAGAGGAGTGTTTCTCATTCTGTAATGTGTTGGTTTGATGGGGCCTAGACCCAGGTTCAAATGTGGTTGTGCAAACCAAAAAAACCCAATATTACCAGCCCTTTCGACAATGATCTGCTTGTGCAGACTGAATTCTCACCGGAGGCAATATATGGCGATGCTAGAACCAGGTTTTTGAATTCAGAGGGACAATGGATTGTGGATTTACCTCTTTCTTCCTTGACAGAGCTTCGCAAAATAGATCTATCAATTATACAAGTGTTTTTCAATACATCCATTGAACTTACTACCAGACTATGCGATCTTGCTTAATCATGCATAAAACAACATAAATAATCATAAACCAAATTTCACTATGAAATTGCAGATCAAAATCCTTACTTAGCAGAGATAATCATAAACAACAGTAAAGAAAAACACATCAATAGAACTCGTATCTATCTTCAAAGGTCTTTAATTAATTGCTCAGATATTTCTCATACATCCAATCCCACCCTATGCACTCAGCTACAGGGGTCTGCACACACAACTTCAGAATTCGTAAAGTCTCCACACACTCAATTGCAGTATCCTTTCCTCTATGCCAAAACACAAACTCCAACTCAAAATGGTCTTACATCAAAATGAATTTCATCAACTTCTTCTTCTTTTTCGACTCTATCTAGACTCCTTATATAGGTTTTTCATTTACAATACCATGGTCCAAAACCATGGTGGAGTTCAACGTTCACGAAATATTCCCATTACCTTAAATAATAAGGGGCTTTGACCCACCCCAAAGCCCCTAAGACTCAAAATGGATTGTGTGTTGTGCCCTCCGCTCCTCGATCTACGATGTCTTTCTCTACTGCTTTCTTCGAGGGGATCCCATGTCCAACACAATGTTGTTCATTCACTCGAATTCCAAGCGGCTAGATATCAGATGTTTTCTCTCTCGTGGTTCTATTAAAACACAACCATCTCCAAATCTCTCCTACATTTTAGAACCATCAAAATACAATTTCGACATATCATATGTACAAGGACTACGTACTACACTAGTATTATTATTATTATTACTACTAACTGTACAAATATCATTTACACCAAGAGGACTAGGAAGGATCTCCAACTATATATCTGGTGGGACTGGGGAAGGTTGAGCAATATAACACCCTAGTTCAGTTTCCAAAAAAGCAATTTCCAAAGATAATATTTGTGAAAGCCACGGCTCATTATTTCCATCCAAGGGTGTAACATAGTGTTTCATGTATCACTCTGAGTTCACTCGGATCTAATTGTTTCTACCCTTGTGTGGAAGCCATAAATGTGACCAGTACGTAGCAAAATACCCTTGTAGCTTGTTGGACCAATATCTACTTAAAAATATCCCATATGCTTATGGAATGTCCACAATCATTATTTTTATACATTGGTGAACTCATTGATCAGATGATAAACGAATAAGAAAATTCCTAAGTTCATCAATTGCATGGACAAGAGTCTTGTCCAGTTGAATAATTTGTGCATTTGTTTTATCCCATTTTGCATTGATATTATTTGTGAAAGATAATGGAATTACATTCACCGATGCACCAGAATCAACTAAGCAATTGTGTACATTGTAATTGAAGATTTTAAAAGTTAACAAAAATGGAGGGCAAAGTGTATTTGCATAATTATTAAAGGATTAAGTACGGATTCAAGGGAACTAGAGGACATACTAGATCCCTTGTGTGAATAAGCATCATTACATGAGGTGGATTGTCCAAGTACGTGTAGGAGCATTTCTTGTTGCCTCGTGATCTTCATTAGTTTGAAAATTGAGATATTTCTGTGATCTTTATTCATCTCTTCAACTATGTTGTAATCCAAAGCGAGAGAGATCTGGGGGCGTAACTTGGTATGCAAATTTTGGAGTGGTTTTCTTACCCTTAATACTTTAGAAATTAATTTTTATTGCATCTACATTCCCAGAATTGCTCTAAGTGTTCTATCTTGGGTTGATGAGTGGACTAATCTTCCTTAACAAATGTTCTTTGAATTTATGCTTCGCCAATTCTTGTTCAGTGGATAGCCCTTGGCTTATCAAAATATACCGATTATTTTTCTTCTATTCTAGGCCATCACTCGAAGGCTATTTCACGGAAACACTCTTTTCAACTGGGAGTACACAACTAAATGTGTTAACTATATGTTCCATGGTCTGAGTTTCCTCGTAGCAGTAGTTTATTCCTTTTCTTCTGCAGACTCAGTCTGCTCATTAGAAAGTATTGTATCAATTAAGTGTGTATCAAGATCGTTCATGATGTTGTTCCATTGTGGGAATTTTTTCTCCGAATGATATTCGTAATGAAATGAACAATATTGATCGATGCTCATACTCTCAATATTCGGCACAATGTTCGAGTTTTGCGCAGACTTGGCCGGTTGGTTACTGTTGCTTCTAGAATTGGCAGTCCTTCTCAAAAAGTTAAACTTGGGAGGCTTGTTGCTCAGTATGGTCTTGCTTGACCTTTGTTTCAACTTTGAAAACTCGTTTGACATAGTCTTGATGGTGTGAGTCAAGCTTTTAAGATCGAGAGTTTCTTTCTCTTTTTCCTTACTTACGAAGGTCTGAGATCTTTTTCCCGTGTCTTTGGAGTATTTTTCTATTTCATCATCTATAATGACCCCAATCGCATGCAAGTCCTTTTCAAGTGTTTGTTTCTTAATTCTCTTTACAAACTGTGTAATGCTTGTTGGTAAAGGCAGAAGTGTAGTAATCAATGGTGATGGAATCATGAGGTTTCGTCTTTGCTAGAAATTTATTCAAAATGCAGTTACACCTCTAATTGAAATATTTCACTTTCTATTTGTGATCCATCTTGAGATTACCAAGTTCTTTCAACAACATGGCAGGGAAGTTTTTCATTAGTTAATTTTTCAAGGGAAATCTTCTTAAACCCCCTCAAGTTCTACATGGAATTCGGAGGAATACTATGATACCATACAGTTGCTCCACCATCTAAGGTGCACGGAAAAAGTCAACATGCGACATCATCATAGTGTACCTCAATTGTTTTCAGATGTAGGTTGAATTTTTCTAAATGTTCCTCTGCCTTTTCCATTTTGTCATGGTTGTACTTCATGATGAAATTTTCCATATGCCTTGGCATCTTGTGTAAAACACATGGAAGTGAAAGTGGGCCCTTATATATCCAATCCAAATCTTGGTCTGCCATGTCTTCATCTTTTTCCTCCTCATTTTTATCAGAATCTAATGGATCCTCTTCCTCTTCCTCTTCACCACCTCACCCGCAGAAAATATCGTTTGAGGGTACAACATTATCTTTGTCACTAACGTTATATGGTGGGGGTTGTTCTAGGTTTTATGTGTTCTCCACAGAACCTGCTAATTCCTCAAAGGTGGCAAAAAAAAAATCTTCAATAGTAGAAACCACTATCCCGGTAGGGATGGCTGGGTTTTTTTTTGGAAAATACGGAAGGTTATGTACTCCCAGAAACAATCCAACAGCTTTTTCAAACTAACAGGTTAGGGACGGATGGCCCAAATCTGATCATAAGAGATTTCACAAGTTTTTACAAGCTCGGGCTGAGAGATTCATGAACTTCAATAAAACAGGTAGGGGAGGTGTTGTGAATTTTGTTTCCTTGACCAAAAGATGTAATATTGGGGTTGGTGGGGTTATCAACCATAAAAATTTGGTTTCCCTCCTTATAGTGCCATAAATTTTGGTGTGTTTGGACCTGCCAACATTCAAGGGATCTCCCTGATATGAATTCCCAATTATAACTCACACCATTTGATGTAGAAGTCACATCCGTAATATGGCATGGTTGCCGAATTCCTAAATATTTTCCTTGGCTCTAACTGTCAACAAGAGAAATGGATGTGATGGTGCCTTCGAAAAGCAAGAAGGTGTGCCTAGTGAGTGTTCAGTTGTAGATGTGTCAAATTTCTTCTACTTCAAAGGGAGTGAGAAAAGTGAGCCTTTAAGAGAGAGGTAATAGTACCACCCAAGAAGAGACACGCATGAATGAGAAGGATCCGTCTAACATTCAGTGGAGTAGTCCACAAGAGATGTGATGGTCATTACAACCAATCAATGAGAAATATCTATCAGTATCCTGCAGAATATTCCACAGAGATGGGACAAGGATAAAAACCATTACAACACATTCTCAATAAGATAAGTACTAAAATAACTGAAATATTTCAACTACCTTAGCACATGTGAAATAAAACATGAAATACAAACATCCACAAAATATTCTTACAAACATTAATAATCCACGCATGAAGAACGTGTTGGCCTTGAAGGATTTTGTTATTAAGTAAAATTTCCAAGACACATGTATATAATGAACGTCACTAGCTCCAATATTGGAGCATTGGAGCCACTCCTTTCTCCCCAAAAGAACTAGCTTATCTCTCTAATTCTTTGCAGGAGGAGCCACGTGAAAATTCCCTCGGTATTACAATGAAGGATTATATATAACAATGAGGAACTGATGATACACCTTCCTTATGACTCTTCATCTACCCTAATGACTATTTGACTTCCTATGACTTTTCAAATTTACACGACTCTTCATATTCCACACATGTCCTTTGGACTTCCACTTTACAATACATTTTTGAAACATAATTTACATTATTTACCATAATGGTGTGGCATGTGACAACCCATGACATGAAAATACATGAAAATGCTGACATAGACTACTTGATGATGTGGCAATGTCAAGCCAATACGGTTGTTGTGTGTTGAGTTTCTGTTTGAGAATGCTTTTCTTTTCACCTCTGCATGGCTTGGTGATAAGGAATCTTCAATGATCTCAAGTATTGAATGGTGATCGCAAAATAGTGTCCCTTTGATTTATCTTGATTGATAGGCTCGCATACTCAACCACAAGAGTGTCTTTCAACATGTTTCCCTCCTTAATCTCCTTCTTGATCATCTCTCCATGGAATGATAAGGTACATGTTTCTGCAATTCACTCATGACGAGACGACATAAGTCCAAAAACCCCCTAGTCTAATATTGTGCATATTGATCCATTGACTGAGCTGGAATGAGATGGAAATCTGGGAAAGGGCTCAGTGACTACGTAGTTGTGCATTTCAAGTAGCCAAGGGAGAGCCTTGAGCCTTGATACTACGCAATGTGCAATTCAAGTTGGGTTGAGGGAGAAAATCTTGTAGTTATGGAAGCTAGTGATACAAGATGAGGGGATGGGCACTGGGTGGACACATTGCTAAAATCTGGGGGACAAGGGAGGTTGGGAATTGTGCATTTCATAGGCTCAGGGAATGAGCTTGATGCCAGTGATTGCTCAATGTGTAGTTGGTGTTGGGTCTTGAAAATGTAATTCATTTCCATTACACTTTCACTATTATGTCCATTATATCACCTCCATTTCACTACTATGTCACTACATTCATCCCACTTCATTATCATTGGGCCACATTTATGTTTTTCCAAACTTTATTAATTCTTAGCCTTTTTAAATGAATTTGTGGTTAAAAATTAGAAAATGATGTGCATATGCTTATACCTAACAAGTGGGTTGAGATTGTTGACATGTGTAGATCAAAAGGAGACTTCTAGAAGACCCTTATGTGGCACTCTAAGGACAAATTCAAATTTGGTTGGAGAAAATCATGGGATCATGAGGATATGTGTCTCATTTCCTTGTTGTATTGAAACTCTAAGAGGATATGTGTTTCATTTCTTAGTTGTGTTGAAACTCTAGAAAGACATGTGTCTTATAATTTCCTATTTTGATTGTAACTCTAGAGGTGGAGGGAGAGATTCATGGACTCCCATTAATGAGATAACTCCTCATATTTTGTATAAATAGGAAAAGCTTTCTCCTATCATGGGTAGTGAAAAAATAGTGAAAAATAGAAGAAGGAGAATAGAGAGTGTTTTGTAACAAAGCTTAAGATGGAATGGGATGTAGATTTGTGAGTTTTTCAATAAAGAAGTTCTTTGATGCTGTTTTGATTACATCTTCAAGGAGCTAAGGATTACACCAAATTGGTAGCAGAGGGCCCCTGCTATCCAAGGAGGCTTTTACATGTTTTCTCGATAAGTTGTTTTCAATTCTGTTTTGTCATATTTCCTTACCTAGATTACTTTCTGAAATCATAGCTTTTAGCATTATTTTTCATGTCATTTGCTTAGATCAAGGATCCTCATGATATTGCAGTTAGTCTCTTTCTCAAGCTCTTCCAATACAACTTTATTAAATGAATGAGATTTAATTGTGATATTTTGAGTTATTAGCATTTCATTTTATGTTATTTAGTTAAAAAGAAGATCCTCATTTGTCAGATCTATTTAGTGTTTACATTATATTTCTTTAGGCAGAGTCAGTAAAAAGGCTCAGAAGCTTCTGGTTTCATCCTTTCTAGTAAAGGTGAAATAACCAGTAAAAGCCCCTACTGTCAATCTCTGTATAAGAAATATTTTGTTCACACAATTTCCGATCAGATTCCTCATTATACTGTAGTTAGTCTCTTTCAAAAGTTTTTCCAATAAACATTTAATTCACGAATGGGACTAAGTTGTAGTATTGTGAGTTTTGAAGATCCTTATCACATTATGATTAATCTCTTTCACAAGCTCTTCCAATAAACCTTTAACTCATGAATGAGATTTAGTTGTAATGTTATAAGTTGTTTCAGCATTTCATAGGAGATCCTTACTACATTATAGTAATCTTTTTCTCAAGCTCTTCCAATAAACTCTTATCAAATGAATGAGATTTCACTATAATGTTTTAAGTTATTGTTTGTTTCAACATTTCCTTTTATGTTTTAGGAGATCCTCATTGCATTAAAATTAATCTTTTTCACAAGCTCTTCCAACAAATCTCTAACTAAATGAATCAGATTAAGTTGTAGTGTTTTGAGTTACTTTTCATTTCATGAATGTTCATTTGCAAGATAGGATATCCATGGATTAGAATGCTCTGTTTTTCATCATTTTCCTAATTAGGGATAGAATTTACACTCTGTTTTGAGTCTAAGGTTTCTTTTTCTTTTCTTTTTGACATAGATTTGATTTCATCTATTGAACATAGAGTAGCATACTAATTATTAAAAAGACAAAACCCCCAAAAACAATAAGAAAAACACATACAACGAAGTAAGGAAGAGGTCACTTAAGCACATATAGTGCACCACACTTCATCAGTTTACTAGCCCTGGTTGATAATTTATGTTAGCAATTTAGGACGCTAAATTGACTACACATTTTGGCGCCGTTGCCGGGGAAGTGTAATTAGGAGACCTTATTTCTTACATCTAATTTTTTTTTTTTTTTTTTTTTTAAATTCTTGAGTATGCTCTCCCCCTGCACTTTGTGTGATCTGGAGGATCAAAAAAAGGATTGTTATGTAAAAAAAAATTAATAATTCTTGAGTATGCTCTCCTCCTGCATTTTGTATGATCTGGAGGATCAGAAAAAGAATTGTTATGTAAAAAATAAAAATAAAAATAAAAATGAGACAATAAACTTCATCATTTCAATTGATTCAATAAAAAAAAAAATGAAAAAAAAATAAAAAAATTCCAATACATTGTTTTGTTTAATGAAATATATATGTGTATTTTTAAATTTTTGAAAATATAACATACATAATTTTATTAAACAAATCAATTATAAAAAAATAAAAAATAAAAAATTAAATTGTTTTGTTTACTAAAATATATATGTATATTTTTAAATTTTTGAAAATATATATATAATTTTAATAACAAATCATTTAAAAAAAAACAAAAAACAAAAAAAACTTGTCTTATTTTTCTCTATTAATGAATTTTAATAAAGAAAAAAAAAATCAATAAATTATTTTGTTTAGTAAAATATATATGTATATTTTTAACTTTTGAAAATATAACATATGTAAATTTTATTAACCAAAAAAAAAAAACATTAAAATTTTTTGAAAAACAAAGCCATGATGCCGTTTAATTGGCTTTGCAATCTCTAAATTAATGATTTGTGTGCTAGTTTGGCTTCAGCCTTCCAATCAACTTGCAAATAAACTTGACTGCACAACAATTTTGGATTTTGGCCTTCAAATTCGCACCAACCTATAAATCCATTCCATTAAGCTCTCATCTCCAAATTTTGAAAAGAAGTAACGTTTAAATTGTGATAAGGATATTTTTATTTCATTCACGAAACTTTGATTATGAGAGATTTACTGCTGTGAGATGCCATATACACATTTGAGTTTTGCAGATCCAACCTTTGCAATTGTTAAACAAAATTTGCGATTGAAGGTTCCACAATGCTGCTCAGCGCTCTGCAAATCTGATAAAAATATGCTGGGATCAAATCCTAATAAGAAACCATAGAAATTTAGGAACAAGTTCCTTTGGGCTCATAATTCATCAGACTGCCGCAAGAGAAACTGGAGAATACCTTAACAAAATTGAAATTGTGTGCAGAATACTCGTGATAACCATTTCTCTTGTGATAACCATTTCTCTGCATCAACATTGAAAAAGTGTTGAATAAGAAAAGAATCTGCTGTCAAAGAAGCAAGAAAAGAGAAGCAGAGAGGAAAGCCAAGGGAAACGAGAAATTTGTTCAGGAACTACAGCAAAACTGAAGTCATAATCATTTAACAAATCCATGATTTAGAGAGACCGTTCTTCAGGAAGCTAAGTTGGTTTCGAATTGAACTCAAATAATTGATGCATGTGGCAATCAGCAAATCATTTCATTCACCAGAAGTCGTATTCCATTGCCAGAAAAACGTAATTGTTTTTGACACGTGGTTTTGAAGCACGTTTTTTGGTTGACTGAGGATGAATTTGGAAAAACTGAGACATGGGTTTTTCTCAGAACAGGGGAAATTAAATAACCCAGAAATGGTTTTCTGAATTTTTTAACCGATTGGGAGAATTTTCTGGTTCTTCATAGCCCTGTTTCACTGTCTACGTGAGGAAAAAAAA
Source organism: Pinus albicaulis (assembly GCA_034641835.2). Lineage (NCBI taxonomy): Eukaryota > Viridiplantae > Streptophyta > Pinopsida > Pinales > Pinaceae > Pinus > Pinus albicaulis. Next base: position 911,808,067 of record CM076576.1, on the reverse strand, counting down.
ACGTTTTTGCAAACAGTCATGGTTTGATTAGATCCGATTTTGAAGAATCCGATTTCCTGGTCCAATTCTGCAGGAAGTCAGTTGAGAGAAATACGGCATCCTCCAGAAAGAAAAGTCGAATTGAAATCAAAGTCTATTTCCACATTGCATTTGAAGATTGAACATTTCATTTTGACCGAATAAGAGCTGTTGTTACAGCCATCGTCCACCCCTCTGTGATTTTAAGATCTGCATGCTTGGTGGGATTTGCTTTGACTGATTTATAAGCTAGCCAGAAGGCGTGCACAAATTAACTGTTTTTTTTTTTCCCAGCTTATATATTTGAAACTGTACGTGGATAATTAGTTCTTTTGGGATGTTTCTTTCACACTGTATGATTTTTCGAATATCATTAAGCCCAAATTGAATGCTGATGTTGTCTGTATTGCTCATTCCATCTATGTTTTATATGTTTTTCACTATTTTCTTTACTTTTCGGAATTTCCAAGAGGCTTGTGAGTAAAGGGCAAATTCGTGAGAAGAAGAAGGTTTTTTTTTAAATTAAAAAAAAAAAAAAAAAAAAAAAAAAAAAAATCAATGAAATGAACAAGTTATTTGCTCACTTTTCTGAAGGTATTGATTAATTTTGGACTGATGATGAAAGATGAATGGCTAACTTTTTATTCAAGATTTTTAGCTACAGAAATCGTCGACATTCCGCGGCTAAAGTCCAATTCCGCAGTTGTTCTCCAATTCCGCAGCTGAAAAACCTCATTGTTCAAATCAGCCTAACTTTCTCATACAAAATCAGATTTTGATGATTCAAGTATCGTTGGAAAGGTCTCAACAAGATCTACATAGTGAGAAATCTATCATTAGAGTTTGAAATGGTAAATAATAAAATAAATTGCTGAAAAGAAGCAACATTCAACTTGAGGCACTAATTCCAAAACAGGTATAAATTCTTTTGATTTTTCCTTTGAGAACTTGTTTCATTAATGCAAATTCTTAGTTTTGTGTGTAAATATCATAACTAGAGAGATTGATCACCTCTCTCCTTTGATAATCTTACATTCCATTGCAGAAGAAGTACTATTTTTTTTGCAGGTTCCAGAAGGAAGGACAAATGACTACAAGAGAATGGTGTCTCTCTAAGAGACCAATTTGTTTCATAAGAGGATGATCAGCAACAAAGAGGAAATATGCTGATGCAAAATCAGATCCAAACACTTGAAAAACTTTCAGATACTATTGTCTCCATCATATCCATACCTCATAATAAACCATTCACCTCATTTCACTTCATATTTTCCATTTACATTCACATCCACTTCCCATTTCTTTTTGTCCATTCATAACCCACAAATAAAATAAAGAGGCTCATTCACATGCTTATTGCCCATTGTCATTTCTACTCTCCATTGCCATCTTCCATTTCTTGTCATTTTCATTTCGCAAATAAGCCCTGCTTCAATGCAAATTATTGAGTCCATAGTCCTTTGAGTCTAAGTTCTTTGTAAAAACACCTTGAGGCTTGCATGCCTTAATGGCAAGTTCTCATGCTGACAAACAATGGGAATACATTAATGTCCCTTGTTCGTCAGATCTTCTAGGTGACTCGACATCGACAAAATCATTCGTACCTAGCAAGATGTGTTTGGGCATCTTGACTCTCATTGTCATCAATGGTGAGAGTTCTCGTGTTGACTAGTGGAATCCATTAATGGCCACTAAGTCAACAATTTCCTACTATGTTCGACATCAGAACATCTTTTCACATAGTAGGAATTGTGCCAATGAATTTTGAAGACATGACTATTATTTTCAGCATTTTGGAGCAGATCCAGCAAGTTTTAGTAGGAGCAATAAAAAGTCATCTTATCTCTTTATCCATGACTCCTCTTGTTCAGCCACTTGAAGAAGAATATGATCAGAATTTTGCAGCCACCACACATACAACTCATCCATTCCAAAGGGTAAGTTAAGGTACGTCATTTTCTAATTTTTGACCATAGAATTCCATAAAAAGCTAGAATGATAATTTTTGGAAAAACATTTCTCTTCATCATTCTATAAAATTGTCAATACCATCAGTTGGGGGGGGGGAATACATTCATCTTCATATCTTACCATGTTCATATCATACTCAGGAGCTCACATACTTCCAAAATATATTAACTATTACATTGTTATTATGAGCATACAATGGCTTTTCAAAAAAAAAAAAAAAATGCTTAAAGGATAAATTGGATACAAACAAAATCATGGTTGTCACACAAGAACCAACCATCATGCAATCCAATAAAGATATACTTTGCAAAAATAATCAAAATATCATTATGCAAAGTTCAAAGTGGTTGTAACACAAGAACCAACCATGTTACAATTCAAGTAAAACACTTTGCAGAAATATGAAGTTATCAGATGATATCATGCAAAGTTAAGCCAAAGCTCAAAGATCAAAAGAGTCAATGTAATATATATTGCATGAGGACATGCAATAACTTCAGTTGGGGGGTATGTTGGGTCTTGAAAATTTCATTCATTTCCATTACACTTTCACTATTATGTCCATTATATCACCTCCATTTCACTACTATGTCACTACATTCATCCCACTTCATTATCATTGGGCCACATTTATGTTTTTCCAAACTTTATTAATTCTTAGCCTTTTTAAGTGAATTTGTGGTTAAAAATTAGAAAATAATTTGCATATGCTTATACCTAACAAGTGGGTTGAGATTGTTGACATGTGTAGATCAAAAGGAGACTTCTAGAAGACCCTTATGTGGCACTCTAAGGACAAATTCAAATTTGGTTGGAGAAGATCATGGGATCATGAGGATATGTGTCTCATTTCCTTATTGTATCGAAACTCTAAGAGGATATGTGTCTCATTTCTTAGTTGTGTTGAAACTCTAGAAAGACGTGTCTTATCATTTCCTATTTTGATTGTAACTCTAGAGATGGAGGGAGAAATTCATGGACTCCCATTAATGAGATAACTCCTCATATTTTGTATAAATAGGAGAAGCTTTCTCCTATCATGGGTAGTGAAAAAATAGTGAAAAATAGGAGAAAGAGATAAAGGAATAGAGAGTATTTTGTAACAAAGCTTAAGATAAAATGGGATGTAGATTTGTGAGCTTTTCAATAAAGAAGTTCCTTGATGGTGTTTTGATTACAATTTTAAGGAGCTGAAGAAGGATTACACCAAATTGGTAGCAGAGGGCCCCTGCTATTCAAGGAGGATTTGCATGTTTTCTAGATAAGTTGTTTTCAATTCTGTTTTGTCATATTTCCTTACTTAGATTGCTTTCTGAAATCATAGCTTTTAGCATTATTTTTCATGTCATTTGCTTAGATAAATGATCCTCATGATATTGCAGTTAGTCTCTTTCTTAAGCTCTTCCAATACATCTCTATTAAATGAATGAGATTCAATTGTGATATTTTGAGTTATTAGCATTTCGTTTTCTGTTATTTAGTTAAAAAGAAGATCCTCAATTGTCAGATCTATTTAGTGTTTACATTATATTTCTTTAGGCAGAGTCAGTAAGAGGGCCAGAAGCTTCTGGTTTCATCCTTTCTAGTAAAGGTGAAATAACCAGTAAAAGCCCCTACTGTCAATCTCTGTATAAGAAATATTTTGTTCACACAATTTTAGATCAGATTCCTCATTATATTGTAGTTAGTCTCTTTCGAAAGCTTTTCCAATAAACCTTTAATTCACGAATGGGACTAAGTTGTAGTATTGTGAGTTTTGAAGATCCTTATCACATTATGATTAATCTCTTTCACAAGCTCTTCCAATAAACCTTTAACTCATGAATGAGATTTAGTTGTAATGTTATAAGTTGTTTCAACATTTCATAGGAGATCCTTACTACATTATAGTAATATTTTTCTCAAGCTCTTCCAATAAACTCTTATCAAATGAATGAGATTTCACTATAATGTTTTAAGTTACTGTTTGTTTCAGCATTTCCTTTTATGTTTTAGGAGATCCTCATTGCATTAAAATTAATCTTTTTCACAAGCTCTTCCAACAAATCTCTAATTAAATGAATCAGATTAAGTTGTAATGTCTTGAGTTACATTTCATGTTCATTTGCAAGACTAGGATATCCATGGATTAGAATGCTCTGTTTTTCATCATTTTCCTAATTAGGGATAGAATTTACAATTACACTCTGTTTTGAGTCTAAGGTTTCCTTTTCTTTCCTTTTTGACATAAATTTGATTTCATCTTTTGAACATAGAGTAGCGTACTAAGTACTAAAAAGACAAAACCCCCAAAAACATCAATAAAACATCAAAACAACGAAGTAAGAAGTAGGTTTCTTAAGCACATATAGTGCATCACACTTCATCAGTTTACTAGCCCTGGTCGATAATTTATGTTAGCAATTTAGGACGCTAAATTGACTAGAAAGTTAGGGCTATCTAAGAGGAGGAATTGTGCAATTCTGGGAGTCAAGGTCAAGGCGTGAGCACAGAAACTGTGTAGTGCAGCAGTCCTGGGAGGAAGGAACTGTGAATTTTGCAGTGCCAAGAGGGAAGGTCATATCTAGAGGACTAATACTGAGCAATGCGCAGTTCAGGGAAGCCAGGTGATGCTAGGTTTCTTGGTTGGGAATATTTTTCAGAAAGGGCTAAGTGTGGGATCGGTGAGACTGATGTGAATAGTGATAATACTTCAACTGTGATCACACACTTATAATACTTGACGAAAAAAAAACATAGGTCATCCATGACACATGAAAATGCATTTCCCTCTGTGCGACACTTAATATATAGTTTACGACGACCGTGACGACACTTGTGCGACAGTGCTTAAAACTTCGGAAATGATTGAAATTGATGTTTACATGGTTAGAACAACTCATTTACACAAATATGACCTCTTGAAACCAAAAGAACAGGCTAATATACATAATGCGACAACTGACATGCAAGAAGAAGAAAAATTTCCTAACTTAAAAAAGGGACCAAAACACATAAAATGAGTTTCGATGTTTGTGACAATAATATACAAGACCAAGGAAGGCTCTAAAATTGAGCGTAGGCCAACATTTTGGAGGGTGTCGTTGCAGCGACAATAGCCCTATAATTTTTGAGGTAGTTGGGAGGGGTTGTTGAAGGAGAATCTAAGTACCAAACTAGAGTCCCCAATGTATGGTTAGGAAAATTCAATGTAGCAATTACGGTTGTGTTGACTACTCCCAGTGGTGGGAATAAGAAAGGTATTTGACAGAACATATAGTAACCAAGGAAAAAATCCTAATTGCATGGATTTAATTTGCGATATCAAGATGTTGGGAAGTTGGATACTGGGAGGGACCATGCTACTAAGACTCTTGGGACTCGAACACCATACACACCTTAGAGGCGTTAGGTGCAGTAGGCATAGGAGATGTATTTTAATATGCCTAAAGTAGATATGAGTCTTTTTAGACACCATGACTGATCTCACTGAGAGAAGGCATTGTGTGGTTCTCAAACATCAAGGAAATGGTATTATCAGGGTGGACCTAAAGCTTCATATCATAGTATGTTAGATGGTATGTAGTGACAATATTACTATTATGGGGGAATCTCATGGTACGATAGAATTATGAACATAAATCCTTCACGACATACATGAAATTACATCCTAGTAGGAGATTATAGTTTAGAGGGGTGTCAATAACCTCCACATAGATCAATAATTTCTTTTCATCTAAATCAATAGGGAAATTCTGATACGAACCTTTGGGTTACGAGTGGAAACCATCATACACTATAAGTGTGATCGTATATGGTAGGAGCTCTAGTGATCCAATATTTTTCCAAACCTGGGTGGAAATCACACATGTGGATTCCCCTTCATCAATGATACATTTTTGGATGGCAATGTTCTTGATGGATATCGGGATTTGGAAAGCAGAAGATGGGGGGAGACCAGGAGAATTTTCTTTATTAACATCAAAGACAATAATATGAACATCATATGGATTCATGGTTCCCAAATCAAAGAGTAGAGCCTTTCATCATCAAGGGAATGTATGGAGGACCACCAACGCTGACATGGAAGCAGGTGAATACACAAATTCATCTACAATGTTATAGTTATGGGAAGATTGTGAGAGGGAATTAGTAACATTCCAATGTAATGGTTCCGTATTGATATTATGAGGTACCTCAACCATTAGTCTAGGGATTTGTAGGGTGCCATTTGTTGATTATAGATGCTATGTGGAAGGTTTTGGTTGCATCTCAATTGGAGGTTTATATTGATGTTTGGAGTATAATGGGGGGAGAATTTTTTCCATCATCATTGGGCACATAACCTTGTTTAGGGAATGAGTTCCAAAGAAAAATCAATTGTGAATGGGGTGGAGTATACATAGAACGATGTTGGTTACCCCTTTTATCAGTCTCTTGATATTCCCATATTCTATCCATCTCAGGGAGGATAGGACACTCATCTGTCTAATGACCATACGGACCACAACATGCACAAGGCTTGTTCATTCAAATAGCCTTTTTCTACTTAGTTTGGTTTCCATGTTGTTGATTTATGGTATTTTAGTTATATCTTGGGTTGGTATTGGCTTGTTGGGGCTAGTTACATAGGTTTCCCTAGTTTTAGGAATTTTATTTTATGATCCTCTTGTTCATTTTATTTAGATTAAGGAGCTTGGTTACGTTCTACTAAGAAAACACCTAACCCTACTGAGGAGGTGCAGATGAGTTATGGGAGCTTGAGGTGTTATCTTATGTAGGAGCATTAGTATGTGGGAACATATAGTAAGGATTTTAAATTTCATTCTAGTAGTTAGGTGGATTACATGCCTACCCAGGCACAGGATGATGTGGATGAGCACAGGAATAAGGGGTACTAGTACACCCTTATGACACAACATGAGAGGGATTCAAGTGAAGACAATTTTAAGAGGTATTAAGACTGTAAAATCCCCAATCCTCCCGCTAGGTGACACCACTCACTAAAAAATCAACATTATCCAAAGATAACCAAAAACACACGCATAACGTAACAAAGACATAACTCCATATGAAAAATGAAGCCATAATAACTAAAACCATATAGCAGAACAATGAAATACATGCCAATAAAATTCCATGAAACATGTACATAATAGGTTTTTCCACTTATCTGATGAATGTTTTGGTTGATTATGGACCTTAAACGTTCCTCCCATCCATAGATCACACTGCTCTAGTTCTCTTAGTAGCTAGGGCCATGACTCCACTCATCATCAGACTCTTGAACCAATTACATATCTCATACCAAACATAATGGGGAAAATGTACTAAACTCGGCAGCCTCTAACCAACAGTCTCACATCCTCCATCAACCCCACACCCAAGTAGTGCACCCCCTTCTCTACATTTGTAGTCCCTCAAGTTGTGCCACTACCTTCAAGATATCTATCTCGTTTGGCCAGGGATGCTCACAACATTGCGGCTCTAAGAGTTCTTGTTTCCCTCATAGGTATCCATGTATACTCCAAGCTCTCATCTAGGGACACTTGTCCCTTTTTTCCCCAATTTCCCCCACTAAATAGCAGAAACACCCTTTTATAGACTTGGTGTCCCCTTTTATTCATATTATAATATTATAATATACCTTCATATCATGATACCTTTTTGTCATAGAGTCTCACCCCCCCCCCCATACTCTTTCTTTCCCTCGTTCTGTAACAAATGATAAGTCAACTAAATTCCATGCCAGCTAGGCTCAATATGATGATCATCATAGAGACTCTTTCGCCTGATTCTCCAGAGGAATTATGGCCTTAAACCAATAAGTATGTTATCACAACGTCCTAATAAATCATACATATACAAACACACGATCCTTAATGGAATTTGTCTTACCAACCTAATAGTATAGGTACTTTTACCCATTACATAAGCACATTGATATTAAACATATCAATACCATGGCCCACTAGCCTAACATAGCAATACATACAAAGGTATGTAGGCCTCAATGGAATTTTGGCTCACCAACCTAAGTGTTACATATACATGTATATTATCATTTAGGGATCCAGGTCATGGGTGTTACATTCTCCTCCCCCCTATTTATGCATTGTCCTAAGTGCATTCAAATATATGTATGATAAGAATTGTAAGAAAATTTGTTGTATATAAACTATCATCATTTCCCTCATGCTCGCAATTGGCATGTTTAGGCTCATTGTTTATATGCAACAGAAATGGCTTTGTTTCAGTGCACCCACAACTCCCTGTGCACCAATCGGGATCTAAAGGTACTCGTCATTCCTTACATTGATTTATGTGTAACCTAGCATGATCACATTCATACCTATAAGAAATCAAATAAAAAAAGGATTAGTGCCTAGAGAACTTATTTTATGGGAATTTTTTAGCTTAAAAAGGAAATAACAACTGTATAATACACTGTTAAAAATAAGAAAGGTTCACAAGGTGAAATTTTAATCAATGAGCAAATCACATCCTGCATTTAAGTGCCCAATCATTAAAGCACTATCCCTGCGTTCTAGCCATATCAAGATAGTAAGATTTTGTAGGTACTCGTGGAGATCTGGTGGTGATGATGTTTTCCATCGCAAAATAAATTTAAATTTAAGGCTTTACACTATCATACCTAGTTCCCAAGATACCATCTATAGATATTCAGGTCAATTAATATATTGAAAAAGTGTTGTTTTAATAATCCAAACTAAGCTTCTTTTGTTGTCATTTTTCATGAGTGACATAATCTCCAAATAATCCACCACATGTGCCTCAGTGATAGGGATATTAGCAACTTTTATTCTCATGTTATTTTATTTTTATGTCAAACCTAGAGTGATTTATGCCCCCTAATTTTCCTTCTTCAATTCACATTATTCATTCCCACGCTCTGCATTCATTGATTTTCTTAGCAAGATGAGGCTTTGTACTCTTCCCATATATAAAGAAGGGATATCAACACTCTAAGTATTTTTCAATGTTCATGATAATAGAAGAAAAAAAAAATTTGTAGATGTTATTCAAGACCATATCCATTAACACCATTGCACCTCATTCATGTTTTGTTGTCTTCTAGGTTTTATAGTTGTTTTAAATTACTTACCTTCACCTATGTCAAACTGCTAGTAACATGCCAGCTCCAAGCCAAAAGAACAAGTTTTCAACACTTCGTGTTTTGCAGATACCCATTTTACTACCAAATCCTCATATAAGCTCACCTCTTATTTTCTCTTCAAAAAGCTCAGAAATAAGCCTTCGAGATAACTCCAATTAGGGCCTATTTTGAGGTAGTGAAAATGAGCTTTCAAAATGGATATTTTGTTCCAAATGGTAGGATTTCAAAATTCATTCTCTTAATTCCTTTGAAAAATATTATTTATGCAAAAAAAACCTTGATATTTAGTCACATTTCACGTAAACAATCTGTAGGCATGAGATTCCCAAACCTATTGCATAGTTTCCCTACGATTTATCTATCATAGTAAAATTTTCAAAAATTATATATATAGAATAGAAATTCACACCAAAACATGTAATCATGCTAACATTAGTGTTGGTTGGAAGAACTAGCATAATAATATTTTTAGGGCAGATCTAGAAATTTTTTCTAAGGTTGTTCACAAGATCATACTTGTTCATGCCAATACCCTACCATTTAAATTAAAGGAAAAATTTATATTGTGAAAAGTGATTTTATAAATTATCATCTATGCATGATGGAAAATAAACTTAAGCTCTGATCATGTGTACAACTTATTTTTAATTCTTCATATTAACCTTTTGTTGTAAGAAATTGTTTTAGTGCATCATTACAATTATTTCCTGACAAGATGGCCTTGAAAATCTCAAATAACACCATATATTTGATCGACGTTTCCTTATATAATTACACAAAATGTGTGGAAGTGATCCTCGTTCTGTTTCTACCAAGTGTCAGTAATCGAAGTTGTTGCATATCAAATCCATGACCAACTTGACTAATACAATGATTTAAGGGCCTCAAAACATATCATCAATGGCATGACTCCTTCAAAATAATTTGTTCCCCACAATTTCAGTCATGGAAGGAAACAATGAATTAGTCTACTCATGTATAGCAACACATTCCATGCAATGTATCAATCCAAATAGATGGCCATATTTTATTCCACTTGACGTTATGCCCTTATACAGTACTCATGAGACATAGAATAACTTCATGTGGATCCAAAACATTGTTAAGGTGAAAATTGTGTTATATGATATCATACCATGGTTTCTCCAATTAATTCATCAAAACCTTTCTTCTAGCTCCATCGTCTCTAGTATGATCATCTGACATGATAACATGATAGCGTATACATGAATAAATTAAATATTGTTGGTATTTCTCGACAATTTATGTGATATTTACCATCTATAATATCATCAAGTTGCCTTATATATGGATAAACACCTCCTCCAATGCAGACTATTCAAAGAAATGTATCAATTTCATTACTTGGGTATCCAACCACTGCCAAATGTTGCTAAAATGTGTTTGAAACCAAAATAATTTAAAATTTTCCAAAGGTTGTCTCTCATAATTGTACCCGCTATTTCTATATGTGCATGGTTTTATGCATTTTTGTCAACTATTGTGATTTGTGTAGCAATTTCAATGGTTTCGTAACCATTTTCCCCAAGATGCAACCATGTCATTTTCACCAATATTTTGACCCAACCATGCATATCCATAATCCATTTGATGGGGAAGAAGACCACCACACAAAAATATCCAATCGGTCACTTTCAACATAACGCCATGATTTATCACTTACCACCAAGCATAAAAAGTGAACTTTTTCCAATTTTTGTTTTTGCATCTTAATGACTCTTGTTACTCTTAACCTTAAAGATTTATGATTTGTTTGTAAATTACAGGAGAATTGAGAGTTCCTTCTTGATACTTCAATTTGCGGCCTCTTAATTCATGTGGCACAACAATGTCTCGAACATGGCAGTGTGTAAGAGATCCATTATGTTGGCAAGGATTTACCATTAATTGGAGAATCATCTTCAATTTTCCCTTTTCTCGTATACCCAACTAATCATTACATTACCAGAAACTACACTTGCTTGGACATTTTTCCTAATAGGTTCTAAGAATTCTCAGGACTCCCACATCTATTGCACATAAAGACTAGCACACTCTCTCCACAAAAACATCCATCACAACCTAATTCCCATAATAATTTAACCTATTTCCCTATCCTATTGGCCTTTTAATTCCCATCCATTTTAATATTTAAATCCTATGGCTATAGGAAATGTCTGAGTGCAGCACAATTCGTTAGACATATTGTCAAACACATTGAATGTAATCTCCATGGTTTCACTTTTCTCCTCTAAATGATATAACACTTGTTATGCACGCTCCCTCCTTCACGATTTACATACATGTGGATGAGATATTTGGTTATAAAAATGAAAATATTGAACCCATATTTTATCATCTACCCATGAATTATTTGTTCATATTGATGCACCTATATGACATATGAGTGAACACCTTTGAGTTTTTCCATTATTACTGAAATTATGGAATGCATATTTCCAAGAATACGATACACAGTTATTCCATAGGAAACATTCAATTCCTTCCAATAAATAGACTCAAAATAGAGGTCAAGAAATTCCAATAACAAAAGTAATTATATGTGTTAGATATTGTCATGTTATTGCATTTAGTTTGAGTATGTTTTCAGATGATTGGCAGACATATTAACATTGTCACTTTTTTTTTGTCTTCATCCCGTGTAAGTTTGGTGTTGCAACTTGTGTTCTGATACCATTTGTAACATCCCCTACCCTCCCACTAAGAAACGCCACCCACACAAAAATAAAAATTATCCATATATAAACAGAATCACAAGCTTAATGTAATCATAAGATAAATCCATGTGCACAATGAAGCCATAATAACTAAAACCATATAACATCATAGTGAATTATAGCCAATAAAATTCCATGAAACATGCACATAACAGGTTTTTCCACTTATCTGATGAATTTTCCAACTAGCTGTAGACCTCAAATGTTCCTCAAAGTCGTAGACCAAACTATTTCAATTATCTCAGCAATTGGTCACCCCCAATATGGGGCCATGACTCCACTTGGAATCGACCTCTTAAACCAAGTATATCTCTTGTACCAAACATGATGGGAACATGGTACCAAACCCGGAAACCTAAAACCGATAGACTCACATCCCCCATTATCCCTTATCTCAGTTGACTAGCGATGCTCACAATGTTGCGGCTCCAAGATTAATTTCTTCCTGCATGGGTCTCCATGGACCCTCTAGGCCCTCACACATAAAAGGTACCAAACCTGGAATAGTGCAACCAACATGATAAAGTATCCCATCATCCCCACACCCAAGTAGCACACCCTCTTCTCTACACTTGAAATCCCTCAGGTTGTGCTACTACCTCCCGGTTCTCTTTCTTGGTTGGATAGGGATGCTCATAAAACTACATCTATGTGTGTTCTTATTACCCTCATGGGTCTTCGGGTACCCTCCAGGCTCTCGTCCAAGGACACTGGTCCCTTTTTCTCCTAACTGGCCCCATTGAATAAGGGAAACACCATTTTTATCGTTTGGTGTCCGCTTTTCTTCATATTATAATATTATAATATACCTTCATATCACGATACCTTTTTTCATGGAGTATTGACCCTCATACTCTTTTTTTCCCTCAGTTTGTAGAAAAATGACAAGTCAATTAAATTCCATATGACTTAGGATCACTAGCCCGATCATCAAACAAACCCACTAACTTGATAATGACATAGGATCTCTGGCCTAATTTTCCCCCAAATATCTATCCTTGAACTCATAAGTATTTATTCCTACTAGCATAATACATGATACATACACAGGCACACCAACCTTAATCATTTCAATAACTTAGCCCATTTGCCTAATACTTTTATACATATAGAGGCATGCATGACTAAATGGAATTTTTGCTCACCATCCTAAGTGTCACATATATTACCATTTGGGGATCCAATTCAGGGATGTTATAGGGCCCCCCTTGAGGTTAACCATATCCCATATTTATTGGCATACAAGGGGAAGGTTGATGTTATTTTATTGATCCAATCACAGTATCAATGGCATGGGATCCCCCTAGTGTTGGATGGTCACCTAAGAAGGAGTCTGGGGCATTGGGGATGACAATGTATAGATATTAGAATTGGGTGTAAATCATAGCATACTACATGTCCTTTTTAATGACCTCTTTCTTAGTTCTATGGAATATTGACACGGCATCTAGCTTGGTGATGGGAGGAAGGAGTGATTTAAATAACCAATCCATGAAGAATCAATTTGTAACAACCCCTAGTTAAAATTTCATGTAAAAAAATATAAGTCCAAGGTCATGGGACATGTATTCCAAGATGAATTTTTGGAAAAACATCCTGTTAGGTGTTTATTTTGGTTTATTATGGCAAAGGGAAATTGGCAAAGGGAATGGAAAAGCCTTTGGAAAGGAAAGAGGAATTAATTCGCATTCTATTTATGAAAATAAGGTAAATTAGGAGAAAAGGAAGGTGAAATGTCACATACTTGCATGAGGAGGAAAATGAAGTAAAAATAATGGAAATTGAAGAAAATAGAGACCTCATTAATAAAAAGGCTTCTCAGGATCAGTTGGTAACATTTTGTCAGTGTAACATTTTATCAGTTCAGTTTTGGATCTCTCTCTCTCTTATACTCTTGGACACTTAGATTTTTCTTGGAGCACTTCAGCATTGGATCAAGAAAGGAAAATAAGGCAAAGAGGAAGAAAGGATCAAGCAAGGAAGATGAGGATTAGACGGCTACAGCGAGATTCTCTGCAGGTATCTAGTTGCATGTATGATTTCCTTGCTAGATTTGGCATGCATGGTTATGCATGTGTCTTCTTAGTTCTCTTGTTGTCATTGACATGGGTTTTTTCATGTGTGACAGTGTTCTTCAGCCTTTCCTTGCCATTTCCGGATAGTCGTGGTGTGATGGGGTCTCATGTTTTGGTTGAGCTGGATTGTCAGATGGATTCGAAACTGAGTGAGGTGGCTTTTGAATAAGAATGCATGGCCTAGTGATCCCTGAACCAGACTATGGATTGTTATAAATCCACTGGCCTAGTGACCTCTGAACCATATTGTGGGTTGCGGTAAATCCATATATTGTGTGCCTCGGTGGGTCTAGGAATCCTCGACCAGTGAATGGCGGGATATACAGTAAATTCCAGAGGTGGGTGCCCTCGGTCACACTTAGTGATTTGGAAAGGATTGCGATAAAGCCTAGAGGGTGGAGTCTTGATTAGGCCTAGGGATCCTTGACCATTGTATGGAAGGATGTACAATCCTAGAGACTAGGAGACAGGAAAATTCCTCACGGTGTAGGTGGAGAAATATGGTGGCATCCATGCTTTTTTAGGGCCTAGTGATCTGGTGTGGATTGTAGTAAAGCCTGGTTCTATTGATGAGGGTGAGATGGTGTAACCTCGGGAAGCCCTGGTTGATTTTTGGTTATGAGTCCCACATTCATGCTTGTAATATGGAACAGGGGTGATTAGCTGAAGAGATATTTGGTTCAGCCCATCTATGGTCGGGTGGAACGTGGAAGTCTCGAACTTAGTTGTCCTATTCATTGATTAATAAGAGTTTATTCTCCTTGGTATTTTTTGTAAATGTATTGGTTCATATGTAGAATTTATGGTTGTTGTATCCTTGTTATTTTTTTAATCTATATTTTGGTTATGAGTATGTTTTATGACAGTTATGATGTATGGCTCTCATCATGTTTTTATTAATAAATTAATGTATAATGAATATATGACCTAGTAGATGATAATATAGCTAATGTGATAAGGCAAAAATTCTTCCTTACGAATCTCAGATAAGTATCAGACCCTTATGCTCAGATCTGTTGTTATGGCCTGTAGATTACATCTTTGTGACATGTTTGATGAAATGTTTGTCTTAGTTAGGCTTAGTTAGGTTAATTCCTTGATAAATTTTTGTGTTAGAGGCTTTGTATTAGTTTCATATATTGTCTTGGAAAGTATTATCAAGTTTCTGGAAACGGTATGGAGGCTAGCCCTGAAAAAGTGGCTTAAATATCATAGTCTCTAGAAAATATTTAGCTAAAAAAGACTACAATATCTCCCTTGCAAGCATTGTGGGAGTGACTACAGGGTTTCAGTCGCATGGAATCCTTGTCATGGGAGTGATTGCAGGTTTAATTCATTGAAAGGCTAAGTTAACTCAGGGGTTGGGAACTTTGAGTGGTGGATTAGCTCTTGGTCACGTATATGCTTTTCATCATATTTTTGCTGTTGTTACATGCATGATAAATGCTAGTTGATCAGTGTAGTCATATGCACATGTGTCATATAGTCATGAATGATAGTAACTTGTTGTTGTATGCAGTGTGGTCATATGCCTAATGATTATGTTCATTGCAGTTGAGGTCTTGATGTTATTATGTTTTTTGCTAATTTGGATTGACCTACGCAGATGAGTATGGTTATGACATTTAGGTTTGAGATAATAGATGGTGATATTATGTCATACTAATTTAGACTGATTGTGCATATGTGATTGTTATGCATGGATGACAATTGTTTGAGAGTTTATGATGTGAACATGTTAGCTAGTTATTGTTACGATATCATGGCCTTATTTATGTTGAATTGATATGTTATGAAGTTATATCTTGCTAATCTAGATTGATTATGCAATCAAGAGCCTCCCCTAAGATACATTAAGGTATGAGTTTTCTTATATCGCCTACTTGGTGCTTGAATGTTTAATTATATCATATATTTTGTGTTTGAGTATTTGGTGTATATTATTCCATCTATCTATTGTTTGAATGTTTGAATAATTGCATGATATGAGAATGCATCTATAATATTGCATGAAAGAATTATCTTGTCTTAAGATGATCTTACTAACACATTATGTGTTGATACAACTAATATATATATACTATATGTGTGTGTGTGTATGTGTGCGTGCTTGAGTGTAAGTAGGTGCTAGTTTTAGTATTATGATTAATGATTGTTAGTTGATTATGACATGATTGTTAGTCTTGGAAAAGTTTGATTTCAATTAATATACATGATGTCTTGATATTTGGAACATATGATTGACATATGTGAGCAGTTATGGGCAAATATGCTTGGTATTAGCATGAAGAGGTAATCATTGAATTTTTTATGTAACTAACAACTAGTTGATGTGATAGCACATAATAAGACTCAATTGCAGCAAGATAAAATTTAAAAGAAGAGAATTCCTTTGGCTATGTTTGGAAACAACACTTCCAAATGAATGAGTGCTTTTCATGAATACGGGAGGTCTTCTTAGCCTTTATTTTATCTGACAGTATGCGGATATGTGTTATAGTCATGAACATGTATTTGACAAGTATAACACTTGATTTTCAGCTATTGCCAGATTCATCAAGAAATTGGAGTTCCTTAAGAGGTGTATGTGTTCAGTTACGAGGTAGTGTGCTTGGAAAAACAAGGTAAGGCAACCATTGTATTGTTATATTTATTTATACACTGACAGTTATGTGTTATGGTAGTGTGATGCAGGGATTGCATGGCAAAAGAGACTACCATGAAATCTTGAAGAAAGCCCAGGTTGAGCTTTTCCTTGGAAGCATGGGGAACCCTTGGGGATTGAGTCATGGTGTTTGTTGCTAGTCTTGTGCTTTTGGTCCTTTTTTATTTGTTTACATTTTATTTGCGATCTTGATTTCGTTTAGTGCATGATCATGACACTTTGTTTGTGGTGTCATTTTTCTATTGGTTTTCCATGGTTTTCTTCTTGTTTGTTTCTTGTTCTTTCCTTTTATGTTTTTAGAGCCTTGGGAATTGGTTTGGGAAAGAGGAAAGTTAATGGAGTTCACAGAGAGTTGAATGAAACCTAGTAGGAAATTTAAGACCCAAATGAAGCTCGATACATGAGTAAGTGCAGCTGAAGGCAAGAATATGATAGCGAATTGGGTTGGTTGAGTTCATTGGGTAAATGGGCGATGGTAGGAAATCCATGAGAAAGGTAAAGTAAATGGATCTAAGGTGTTATATGCCTTGGCTAAGTTTGGAACTATTGTTCTCAAGGTTGTTCATATTATGCATGGATAATGGGAGTTCTCTTAACCTAGATCTTATGATATCTGGTCTTCATGTTGTGATCATGATTAGGTTGATGTCTATATATATATATATATGTGTGTGTGTGTGTGTGTGTCTGTGTGTGTGTGTATGTATGTTTATATATATGTATGTATACATGTGTGTATGTATTTATGCTAATGCTTCTATTTATATATGTATGTATGTATGTCTTTGTCTAACAGATTCATTGGGAATCATCTTGTGGAGGAATGATTCCTTATGCAGGTGAATGACATGAAGAGGTTCCTGGCTTATGGGGAATCAAGTGGGAATATTAGCCTTGAAAAATTTATGAGTTCAATATCATGTGCATGTGAATTGATATTATGTGTTTATGTTATCCCTATGTTTATGTTATGGACAGGTAATGCTAAGAGATGCATCAACGGAATGAAAACAGTGTGATCCACGACATGTTGGGATAAGCATGGATGGCAAAGAGACACTGGAAGAAAGTTTGCTTGGTAATGATAGTGTGGTCCTAGGATGTGTTGTATTGGTGGTGTACATGTAGCATATGTATAATTTTGTACATATGATGTTTTGTGCTTGTGGTATATATGGTGTTGTGTGTATATTTCATATGCAGTGTTGGGCATAGATGGTGTTATGTACATGTTGGATATGCGGTGTTGGGTACATACTGTACTATGTGTATGATGGATATGCGGTGTCGTGTGTATATGGTGTTGTATGCATGTTGGATATGCGGTGTTTTTTACATATGGTGTTATGTACATGTTTTATATGCAATGTTATGTACATATGGTGTTGTGTGCATGTAGTACATGTGGTTCTATGGACATGTGGTTTTGTGTGCATGTTTTTACATGAGGTGATGTTTGCATGTGGTGTTATATACATGTTGTACATGGGGTGTTGTGTACATGTTGTACATGTGGTGTTGTTTGAATGCAATGTTATGTACATGTCGTGCATGTGGTGTTGAGTACATGTGGTTTTTTGTATACATTGTGCAGGTGGTGTTGTGTACGTGTGGTATTGTTTACACGTTGTGTAGGTGGTGATGTGTACATATGGAGATGTGTACATGTTGTGCAGGTGGTATTGTGTACATGTTGTACATGTGGTATTGTTGTATATATGGTATTTTGAGCATGTCGTACACACTCTGATGTGCACATGTGATATTGTGTGCATGTTGTACATGTTTTTTATGTATGTATGGTACTATGTATGTGCATTGCATAGTCCTAGTATCATGATATGTGTATTCGTTGTGTTGTACTCGGTGTATGTATTGTGTTGTGTTGTACACCAGGTGTAGGTGTATCTATTTTTTTTTGTTGTACACCGAATGTAGGTGTAGATATTTTTTATGCTTTACACCAAATGTAGGTGTATGTATAGTGTTGTGTTGTACACTAGGTGTAGTTATATGTGTCTTGGCATACACCGGGTGAAGGTGTATGTGTTGTGTTGTACACCAGGTGTAGGTGTATGCTTTGTATGTCAGGTGTAGGTGCATGTATTGTATGGTGTTGTGTGCCATGTGTGGATGTATGTGTGTGGTGTACACTGTTAGAAAATTAAATATTACAGAGCAATGCAACACATAAAATATGCGGAAAATACAAACACACAAAAAACATAAAACTAGAGAGACACAGATATACGTGGTTCACCCAGTTTTGGCTACGTCCACCCCGAACAGCCAGTCCTTCCTTTCTATTATCCAGCAAAAATGAAGAGACAAAACCTACAGCAGATCCACTATAATATCCTTTGTTCTCTCTCACAGTCTCCCTCTCTGTTTCTCGCTCCGAGAATACACATACAATACACAGCCGCAATACAATGCCCTCATAAAAAGCGAGGGGTTTCCTTCTAGGGAAAAAAACCCTATTCTAAACGTAACTTCTACCGTCAGATCATTTTCCTAATGAACGGCCCAGATTGACTAGAAATTACTATACTTTTACAAGGCAATTTTACATCTGTTTTTAGCTTCGGGGGCGCTGCCCCCGAAAAACCCCGCCAAGGGGGAGCTTCGAAAAGCGTTGTCGCCCCCCCCTGGACCCCCCACGGCAGCGATTAATTACGGGTGGCGTTGCCGCCCCTTTTAAGGTACAGGGGTCCAATGTTGTGATACAAAGTAAACAAGATAATCAGGCTCCACACCCAACAATCTCCCACTTGGAGACTGATTGTAGCAACTCCACCGCTTCTTCATTTGCTAGACAATGACTCCTCTTTGGACCTGGTTGTTCCTCATATTCATCGTCATCCTTGAAGACCAATTGAAACTGAGCACATTCTCAGTTTCTCCCTGGTTACAACTTTTGTTAGCATATCTGCAGGATTCTGGCTAGTGTGTATCTTTTCCAGCTTCAACTCTCCATCTTCCAATACTGACCGTATGAAATGGTACTTGAGATGTATGTGTTTAGTCCTAGAATGAAATGCTGAGTTCTTTGCAAGATGAATGGCACTTTGGCTATCACTGTATAACGTGCCCATATCATGCTTCTTACCTAATTCACCCATAAGCCTTTGTAACCAAATCATTTCTTTACTAGCCTCTGTAGCAGCAACATACTCTGCTTCTGTTGTTGAAAGTGCAACAACACTTTGGATTTTTGAAACCCAATTGACAGTTGTTCCACCTACAGTAAATACATATCCTGTAGTGCTCCTCCTATTATCTCTGTCACCTGCCATATCTGCATCAACATATCCCTGTAGAGCAATGTTTGAACCACCAAAGCATAATGCTTTATTTGTGGTACCTCTCAAATATCTGAGAATCCATTTTACCGCTATCCGATGCTATTTTCTTGGATTATTCATGTACCTGCTTACAACTCCCACTGCATGTGCAATATCAAGCCTTGTGCAAACCATTGCATACATTAAGCTTCCAACTGCTGATGCATATGAAACTTTAGACATATAGTCCATTTCTTCTTGGGTCTTGGGGCACATCTCCTTAATAAGTTTGAAATGGCTAGAAAAATGTGTACTAACTGGTTTTGCATTCCGCATATTAAATATTTTCAACACCTTTTCTATGTACTCATTCTGAGACAATGTTAATTTGCGATTTTTCCTATCTCTAGTTATCCTCATACCAAGGATTTGTTTTGTAGCTCCCAAATCCTTCATTGCAAATGAATTTGCCAATTTTCTTTTGAGAACATTTATTTCCTGCATGTTAGATCCCGCAACAAGCATGTCATCTACATACAATAACAATATAATATAGCTGCCATCATTTTGCCTTTTTAGATAAACACAATGATCAGAGTGACATCTAGTATAACCTTGTTTAGACATAAACTTGTCAAATTTTAGATACCACTGCCTTGGAGCCTGTTTTAAGCCATACAAGCTCTTCTTTAACCTACACACCAATTTTTCTTTCCCTTTGACCTCATATCCTTCTAGTTGCTGCATGTATATCTCTTCCTCCAAATCTCCATGGAGAAATGATGTCTTTACATCTAACTGTTCAAGATGTAAATCTTCCGCTGCTACAAGACTTAAGATAGTTCTGATTGAATTCATCTTAACAATAGGAGAAAATATTTCATCAAAATCAATACCTTTCTTCTGTGCAAACCCCTTCACCACAAGTCTAGCTTTGTACCTCTATTTTCCTCCATCTTCTTCCTTCAACCTGTAAACCCATTTATTCTGCAATGTAGTTTTACCTGCAGGCAACCTAACTAAGTCCCAAGTCTGGTTATGCATTAAGGAGTCCATCTCTTCTTGCATGGCTAGCTCCCACTTCTTCCTGCTTTCAACCTGCATTGCTTCTTCATAACATTCAGGTTCACCAGAATCAGTCAACAATAAATAATATAATGAAGGAGAGTATCGTTCAGGGGGTCTACTTATCCTGGTAGATCTTCTAACACCACTTTTAGGTGTTTGAGGTGCCTGTTGCTGTTGTGGTGGTTGTTGCTACTGTGGTTGTTGATTATTATCATTTTCAGGCACCTTTACTTTTTCAGTTATCTCATCAAGAACCGCGTATTCCTTGCTTTCTTTTTCTTGTTTCTTTTCCTGCAACTGATTCTTATACAAGACCGTTTCATTGAATATTACATCTCTGCTCCTAATGATTTTGTGATTTCATAATCATATAAGCGATAACCAAAATCATTAGCACCATATCCAATAAAGGTACATTTCTTTGATTTTGCCTCAAGCTTTGTTCTATTTTCTTTATTAATATGGACAAAGGCCTCACAACCAAAAGGCTTTAAAAAAGAGTAGTTTACCTTTTTACATGTCCATGCTTCCTCTGGAATACCACCATCCAAGGAACTTGAAGGCCCTCTGTTTATTAGATAAACAGCAGTATCTACAGCATCTGCCCAAAATTGTAAAGGCAATCCCGCATGCAATCTCATGCACCTTGCACGCTCCATGATTGTTCTGTTCATCCTTTCTGACACACCATTTTCTTGTGGTGTTCTTGGAACTGTCTTCTCTCTACGAATTCCATGCTCTGAAAAGTACCTATCAAACTCTTTTCTGCAGTATTCACCTCCATTGTCTGATCTGAGACACTTCAACTTCTTTCCTGTCTCAATCTCAACCAAAGCTTTCCATTTCTTTAAAGTATCAAATACATCAGATTTATTCTGAATACAATAAATCCATGTTTTTCTAGTTGCATCATCAATAAAAGTAACATAATAACGAGAGCCACCGAGAGATGATACCTGAGCAGGTCCCCATACATCCGTATGCACAAGCTCCAATTTTTCGCTCTTCTTTTCTTTCCCAACTCTGAGAAATCTGACTCTCTTTTGTTTTCCATAAATGCAATTTTCACAGAAATCCAAATCGACATTCTTCAAACCTGGCAACAAATTTCTTGAGTGAAGAATCTTCATTCCCTTCTCACTCATGTGTCCGAGCCTATGATGCCATAATGCTGCATCTGCTCCTTTGGAAGTTAAAGCATTAAAAGAGTTAGAAATACCATTGCATAAATACAATGTACCAACCTTTTCGCCTTTTGCTATTACCAGGGCTCCTTTGGTGACCTTCCAAGTTTTATCCATGAAAGTTGTCACACAACCTTCACCGCCTAACTGCCCTGTTGAAATCGGATTTTTCTTCAAATCTGGAACATGCCTTACCTCCTTTAGTAGCCATTGGTTTCCATTCTGTTGTTTTACAAGAACTTTACCCATTCCAACAATTTTACAGGGTTTATCATCACCCAAACGAACTTGTCCAAAATCTCCTTGAACATAGTTATGAAAATATTTCTTATCAGGTGTGGCATGGAATGAAGCCCCTGAATCTACAACCCAAGAATCAGTAACATTTTCGAAAGAAAGAATCAAAGCATCTTGTAACACATCACCTGTCACATTTGCTTCATGATTGTTTTCTTGTTGTGTGTCTCCTTCTTTTCCCTTCCGAGATCTACAGTCTTTCTTTAGGTGTCCTTTCTTTCCGCAATTCCAGCACACTATCCCTATTCTGGACTTGGATCTGCCTTTCCTTGATTTACTGCAATATCCTGAGCTCTTTCCTCTTTCCATTCTTCTTCCCCTAGACTCTGCACTCAAAGCATTACCTGATGTCTCACCGGAGCTTTTTCGTCGCATTTCCTCGCTAAGGATAGCACCAACAACATCATCAAACTTTAGAGTACTAGATCCAGAGACAGAGTTACTAATGGCCATTACTAAACCATTCCAACTCTCTAGAAATGAGCACAAGAATAACAGAGCTCTAACTTCATCATCAAATTTTACCCCTACAGAACTTAACTGACTGGTAACTGTATTAAATTCATTTAAATGGTCTGCAACAGATCCACCTTCCGACATCTTCATATTAAATAGTCGTTTCATAAGAAATACCTTGTTTGAGGCCAAGGTTTTTTCATATAGTTTCGCCAACGTCTGCATCAAACCCTCTGTTGTTGTTTCCTTCGAAATATTGAAGGCGATTGACGCCGCAAGACACAACCGTACTGTTCCGAGTGCCTTTCTATCGAGAATGTTCCATTCCGTGTCTGTCATGGCCGCCGACTTCTTTGTTTTTCTGCTCAATGGTAGGTACAGATCTTTCTGATACAAATAATCTTCCATCTGCATCTTCCACAGCGGGAAATTTTGGCCATTAAATTTCTCGACCCTAAACTTACCTTCTTCCGCCATTGCTCCCACTCGAACCAGGAACCCTTCTTTCCTGCAAGTTTATCAGCCAAATATACCTTCGGCTCTGACACTAGTTGTTAGAAAATTAAATATTACAGAGCAATGCAACACATAAAATATGCGTAAAATACAAACACACAAAAAACATAAAACTAGAGAGACACAGATACACGTGGTCCACCCAGTTTGGGCTACGTCCACCCCGAACAGCCAGTCCTTCCTTTCTATTATCCAGCAAAAATGAAGAGACAAAACCTACAGCAGATCCGTTGTAATATCCTATGTTCTCTCTCACAGTCTCCCTCTCTATTTATCACTCCAAGAATACACATACAATACACAGCCGCAATACAATTCCCTCATAAAAAGTGAGGGGTTTCCTTCTAGGGCAAAAAACCCTAATCTAAACATAACTTCTACCGTCAAATCATTTGCCTAATGAACGGCCCAAATTGACTAGAAATTACTATACTTTTACAAGGAAATTTTACATCTGTTTTTAGCTTCGGGGGCGCTGCCCCCGAAAACCCCCGCCAGGGAGGGGCTCCGAAAAGCGCTACCACCCCCCCCCGGGACCCCCCACGGCAGCGATTAATTACAGGCGGCGTTGCTGCCCCTTTTAAGGTACAGGGGTCTAATGTTGTGATACAAAGTAAACAAGATAATCAAGCTCCACACCCAACATACACTATGTTTATGTGTACGTTATTGAAGAGAATGGGAAGCAATGGATGTTTTCGAGTTTGGCAACCGATTCAATGTGTGTACGGAAAGGAAAAAGGATAAAGGTAGAAGCTAAGTATCACTTAAAGGAAAGTTATTAGCATTTTAATTTAGTTTTAACTATGCATGTGACATATGATTATGGTTTATGATGGTTACATGTGATCTATGATTTTTATCTATGATGGTTGCATTTTGAGCTAACCGGATGTGATATGTTTATACATGATTATTTGATCAAACAACCAATTTAACTTGTTGTGACAAGAAGTGAATAGAATTTCAGGTTTACCTTATTAGTGAGCTATTGATGAGGTATGATGTGAATTTATTTCAATTTATTTTGAATATAATGGGAATTATGTGCTTGGTACAGGAGAGCATGAAAATTCTTGGTTGGATGGTTGAAACTAACTGCAAGAATTAGCAGTAACAACAAAAGGAATTGGAACAGGTATAAATATGTTGGTAAATAACTTCAGTAGCAAGGCCATTGTGGGACATGTGAAAATTTCTGAATGTTACTTATGTAGAAATTTACTGTTAGATCTGGTTATACTTCTCCTAATTAAGCAAGTTATTAATGTTGAAATATTCAGATTAACATCGAAATAAACACATAACATAATTTCACCAATTTAGTTCTAAAACAGAAAAAGTACATGCACACATAGACAAAGTGACACAAGATTTTCTGGACAATAGTCCCTGGAAAAACCCAATGTAGGAAAATCGATCTTCTGGCTACTGTAGGGTGTTTATTATTAATTACTTTTCTGAATACAACAAATCTGGGCACCACATTGGTTAACTCGACAAAGAATAATATAGATCTGCATATACCTATTGTTATGAAGCCAAAACGTTGACTGATCCACACCCTCAAACGGGATTTACAATACTCGACCAAATTCTGGCCCTAGAAACCCCAACGCTGCCCCTGAAGCCCCTGCATCAGTCTCTTCAGCCTCTGTGTGCCTCTGCGCTAGCCTGGAGAGGGTTACGTAACCCCAAAATGGGTGACATAGACCCTACGCTACCCCTGAGGGTCTCTATGTAACCCAAATGGGTCTCCTGCTGCCCAATGTTGCCCTAGGGGGGGACTGCATAGCTAAAGTTGCCTATGTGTTGTGCATTTGCTACCCTTTCTGCTACTGTTGCCTTCGCTTCTCTATGTTGCCTCTGGAAGCTAATATTTTCCTCTTGTTGATTCTAGGCACTGGTATTAGATCATCCCCTTTGCCTAAACTACCCCTCTCTGCAGCTGAAACACTTCTGGAAATTCTTAGCAAACCACGCCCTAGAATTCCAGCTTAGCTTTAGTGCTCTGCCTTTGTGTGTCTCCTCCAAATGACCCCAAGCCTTTTCTTTATACTTTTCTCGTTGGGAAACCAACGGCCATGATCAGATCTTGAATCAATGCCTAATATTAAAATAAATCTTGATCCGTGTGACTTAAGACAATTTCATCACATGTTTTAATTAATTACCTTTAATAATTTAATTTTCCTAAGTTAGACTTAGGGTCCTTAATTAAAATTATTAATTAATTGATTATCTCCCAAACCAAATGAAATTTCCCAGATCCCTTTCTGGGTCTTGGAGATCTTATGTACTCTAGTCCCTCCACAAATTTTGGGAGCTAGAGCACATTTGATGCTACCCTTTCACTCAATAAAACTCAATAGGGCACTAGTACCCAATAGTGTCCATTAATTTCCATGAGCATGCTATGACTGGTATGATGGTTTTGAGGCAGGGATATGCCTTGGTGGTTTGAACTTCTAATGCAAGGAATCCTTGCCAAGGGATGGATCGCCAAGGATAGGGGATGTTGGAGAACTTGGAAGGTGAGTGACTACAAATAAGGGGATGAATGGATTTCCCGAGGGACTGTGTAGCAGAGAAGGGAAGGTCAGGGGATGCATTTTTTTTTCGTCATTAGCATTTCCAAATGGAACCATATGCACATTGAAAGTGTGCCTTAGAGCAATGAGTTAGTAATTGTTCACTGAGAGGACAAGTGGCGCAAGATTGTAGCGTTGGATAGTGTATGCAACTTTAAATTTGACAGTATATTCTAGACTTACTGGGAAGGACGTGAATCATTGTATTAATTTGAGGGTGGAAGTGTGATCCTCTGGACTCCCTTGTTACAGATGCAGGCATTGTATCCTTTTATTTTTTTATTGAGAAAATGTGTATGAGTATATATGTGTATATTATTGTAAATATCGTAATGAATTGTGTTATAAATCTCCAGTAAACGGTATGTTGATCATCTTTTAGCATTGGTCATTATAAATACTGCATCAAGCTAAGTTATAAATCTCCATGAGCAGTATGTTTTGTTTTTTAGAATTTTTTTTGGTTGTAGGTGTCATTAAACACCAAGAACGATGTTTCCCTAAGGGGGAGGATTCTGTAACAGCCCCTGGTTAAAATTTCATGTGAAAAAATATAAGATAAAGGTCATGGGACATGTATTCCAAGCTGAATTTTGGGAACAACATCCTAGTGGGTGTTCATTTCAGTTTATTATGGTGAAGGGAAATTGGAAAAGGAAATGGGAAAGGATTTTGAAAGGAAAGAGGGTTTAATTGGCATTTTATTTATTAAAATAGTGGAAATTAGGAGAGAAGGAAGGTGAAAGGTCACATATTTTCATGAGGAGGAAAATGAAGGAAAAATAATGGAAATTGAAGAAAATAGAGGCCTCGTTGATAAAAAGGCTTCTAAGGATTAGTTGGTAACCTTATGTCAGTGTATCCTTTTTTTAATTCATTTTTGGATCTCTCTCTCTAGCTCTCTCTCTCTCTCCTACTCTTGGGCACTTAGATTTTTCTTGGAGCACTTCAGCATTGAATCAAGAAATTAAAACAAGGTAAAGAGGAAGAAAAGATAAAGCAAGGAAGATCAAGATCAGGCGGCTACAGCAGGATTCTTTGCATGTATCGAGTTTCATGTATGATTTCCTTGTTGTTTTTGGCATGCATGGTTATGCACGTGTGTTCATGGTTCTCTTGTTGTCATTCGCATGGTTTTTTCCAGGCGTGACAGTGTTCTTCAGCCTTACCTTTCCATTTCTGGATAGCCATGATGTGATGGGGTTCTCATGTTTTGGTTTAGATGGATTTTCAGATGGATTAAAAACTGAATTAGGTGGTCTATGAATAAGAACACATGGCCTAGTGATCCCTGAACCAGACTGTGGATTTTGGTAAATACATTGACTTAGTAACCCTTTAACCGGACTATGGGTTGCGGTAAATCCATATATTGTGTGCCTTAGTGGGATTAGGAATCCTCTACTGGTGAATGGTGGGATATACGGTAAATACTAGAGGTGGGTGCCCACTGGTTAGGCCTATTGATCCGATGGGGATTGTGGTAAAGCATGGAGTCTGGATTCTTTATTATTCCTAGGGATCCTTGACCGTTGTATAGTGGGATGTACGATAAAGCTTAGAGACTAGGATACTGGCCAATTCCTCACAGTGTAGGTGGAGAAATACAATGGCATCCATGCTTGTTTAGGGCCTAGTTATCCAATATGGGTTGAAGTAAAGCCTAGTTCTATTGATGAGGGTGAGGTGGTGTAGCCTCAGGAATGTTGAAAATTTTGTAACTAGGTTAGGTCTTCATAGGTATGAAATTTATTTTGTATTCTTGTAAATTATGAAATATAATAAATTTTATTATTATTATTTTGGAGCATGGGTTTCATGATCAAGGTATTTTATTTTATAGTTCAAGCACCCATTGAGTGCTTCTAGGGTTTTTCCAAGGTTAATATGTCAAAAGATTCATTGTCATAAGTTGAATATCCCACTGCTAACATTATAACTTGTAAAGAAAATTATTTTTGTCTTTAAAAGTGTCGGAATACCCTCCAAGGCCAAGCCGGCTTGGCAGCTGGAAAGTTGGCCTAAAAAGAAGAGCCTTGTCCACCTTAAGGAGCCTATATATAGAAGATAACATGTCCTCCTTGATACACACTCACTCATCACTCATTCTAGTGAAGGAAGAGGAAGGAGAAGGCAGCGAAGAAGAAGAAGGACGAAGGAGATTTTTTTGGGGGATAATTATCTCTCTCACGTGCTAAAGAGGACTAGGGTTTCTATAGCAAACCTAAGGCATCTATCTACAAGTTCAATCTTGGAGAAAGGAAGGCAAATAGGTCAAGCAAAGGTCACCAAGGGTTACTCTCAAGCTTTAGGATTCATGGAAAGGAAAACGAAGGGTAGAGAAGGGATTTAGAAGAAAATTGAAGTTCCCACATGTGGCAGTAGAAGTTGCACGGGGGACAAAATTTTAGATCTGTAGTAGGAGACTAAAAAATCTTGTAGCAGGAAGTCAAAAAGGTGCTACTGGAAGAAATTTGACTGGGATTGACTACATTGAAGTTGTCACATCATCCGAAGAGGTTGGTCTTGGTCTTGGAGGGTATTGATCTTAGTCTTAAGGTCTTGGAATTCGACAATTGAAGAATCTATAAGGAAGAGAAGAGATTTAAGGGTTTTCCTCTCAAGAGGAGGGGTTTTGGCCCGAGTTTTCAACCTATATATTGTGTAATTTTTCTTCTTGTTTTGGTATTTGTTTGATAATTCACACATATAACAATAAGTAACAAATCTAATAAGTAAAAAGGAACCACAAGCAGTTATCAAGAAAAGAGAATTAATCATAATCATTGCCCTATATAATTATCATCATGGTATCAAAGCTAAGGTTAGCTAAGGGAATCATGAAGATATTCATTGAATAATTTTATCAAGGAATTTTCAAAGGTAGCAATCTATCTCAAGAAAGGCATCAAGGAAGCATGGAGTCTCTTATTAGGCTACAAAGAAAGAATTAATCGAGGAAAATGATGAAGGTGTATTTTCGGGACTCACTAGCACATTCCAAGACGAGAGAATTTCGGTAATTTATATTGGTGCATCTTGGCACATGACAGGTCAGCACAAATAATTGAAGACTTTATCAAAGTGAAAACCTTCTTATTCAATGGAATTTGGAGATAACATAAGCTATCATGTAAGAGGCATTGTATCAACCTCTATAGAGCTAGAGAATGGAAGAAACATTCACCTCAACAACATTCTATTTGTTTCAGGTTTGCATAAGGACTTACTTTCCATTTCAAGTCTAGAGGATAAGGGTGATATAGTATCCTTCATTGATGGAAAGTATGTTGTATGGAGTAAAGACCCAAGTATAGAAAATCCTATAGTAATTGGTATTCAAGAAGGAATAGTTTACAGGCTGATATCTCCTCTAGCTCAAGCATTGGTTCACATTGAAATTAGCCGATGTGAACTATGGCATAGAAATATTAGTTCATATTCATTTAAAGATCCTCCAATATATAAATTTCGTAGTATAT
The DNA here is from genome assembly GCA_034641835.2 of Pinus albicaulis. Lineage (NCBI taxonomy): Eukaryota > Viridiplantae > Streptophyta > Pinopsida > Pinales > Pinaceae > Pinus > Pinus albicaulis. Next base: position 911,778,605 of record CM076576.1, on the reverse strand, counting down.
GGAATACCTAAGCTGAAAGAAGATCATGAAGGAGTATGTAAGGGTTGTGCATTGGGTAAGAATACCAAGAGACCATTTGGAAGCAGTGGTTCACAGTCAAAATAAATATTAGATTTCATTCACTCTTATTTATGTGGCCCTATGACTCATAAATCACTTGAAGTTCATATATATAATGTCACATTTATAGATTGTCATTCAAGAAATACCCGAGTTTACTTAATGAAAACCAAGGACGAAGTTTTTACAAAATTTCAAGAATTCAAAGCTGAAGTGGAGAACCTTACAAAAAGACAAATCAAGATACTGAGATCTGATAATGGAGGAGAATATACATCCAAGGAGATTATAGCATTCTGTAAGGAGTTTGGGATTAAGAGGGAGTTGATAGTCCCATATAATCTTGAGAAAAATGGAGTTGCGGAACGAAAGAGTTGAACCATTGAACAAAGTGTAAAGGCAATGTTACATGATCAAGATATACCTAAGTTCCTGTGGGGAGAAGCTATTAAAAATCAAAGTCCCCACGGGTCACTAGACAAAAAGACTCCTGAGGAAGTATTCACTGGAAAGAAACCAATTGTAGATCATCTTTGTATCTTTGGGTGTCCCATATATATTCATATACCAAAGGAAAAATGAAAGAAGTTGGATCCATTAAGAATGAGAGGAAAATTTTTTGGTTATATTAACTCCTCTAAGGCCTATAGAATATACATAAAGGAAGGACACCATATAGAAGTAAGTCAAGATGACATATTTGAAAAGAGTGTCGCATTCAATAAATATAAGGAACTTCCCATGGAATCTGATGACAAATAACTTTCAGTATTTGAAGAAGAAGTTAACAGGGAAGAAAGGTAATATCATCATGAAGATGAGAGTCCTAGTGAACCCATTCAAATGGTGGTCCTCCCTGAATCAAGAAAGAGACCAAATTCATTGAAATCTACACTACTTGATACATAATACCATGGGGTGGAAAAAGGCTCATTTAGAGAAAGAAAGAAACCTAAGAGATATTATGGGTATGTTGCATATATGACAAAATTAATCGAAGCATAACCATCCACTTTTGGAGAGGTTGTCAATCATCATGAATGGAAGGATGACATGAATGAAGAGTATCAGTCTATATTGAAAAATGGAGTTTTGGAGATCATACCAAGGCCCAAAGACAAACTTGTGGTAGCTACCAAATGGATATACAAGATCAAACATGTGACAGATGGAAGCATCGATAAGTATAAGGCAAGATTTGTGGCTAGGGGCTTCTCTCAACAAGAAGGCATCGAATATGAAGATACATTTGCTCTGACAGCAAGGTATACAATGATTTGATCATTAGTCTCTTTGGTAGCATAGATGGGATGGAACATCCATCAAATGGATGTCAAGACTGCATTTATGAATGGCACAAATTATGAGGAAGTCTATATATAGAAACCATTGGGATTTGAAGTTAAAGACAGGAAGTTATATGTTTGCATATTGAAGAAATCATTATATATCCTCAAGCAAGCACCAAGGGCATGGTATGCTAGAAGGGATGCATACCTACAAAGAATAGGCTTCACAAAAAAATTTGTTGAGCTGAACCTTTATGTCAAGGTTTTAGATGGAGAACCTGTAATTATTCTTTTGTATGTAGATGGTCTTCTCTTTAACACATGTAGAAGCTTGAATTGAAGAATGAAAGAAGAAACTAGCAGCAAAATTTGACATGAAGGATCTAAGGCTGATGCATTACTATTTGGGACTAGAATTCTGGAAAGGACCTGATAATATTTATCTTGGTCAAGGGATGTACATGATCAAGATTTTGAATAGGTTTGATATGATGGATTGAAAACCTATGGCCACTCCGATGATCACTAACTTGAAGAGACTTATCAGTTCTGAATCGAGCCTAGTGGATCCTTCCCAACATATACAACCGATTGGCTTGCAAATGTACTTGATGAATACTCAACCAGACATGTGTTTTGTAGTAAACATTATCATTCAATTCCAAGTGGATCCCAAGTATGATCACTAGATAGTAGCAAAACATATACTGAGATATCTACGAGGAATTATCCACTACTTCCTGAACTATGATAGGAGGAATGATTCCAACATGATTGGATATACATATTCTGACTAGGGAGGAAATGAAAAGGATGGAAGAAGCACTACAGGAGGATGTTTCAGTTTGGGATCCGCCATGATCTCATGGATGATCAGAAAGCAAGACATAGTTTCTTTGAGTAGTGTTGAGGCTAAGTATGTTGCAGTCTATGAAGTAAGCATAGAAGCGATCTAGTTAAGGAAGATTTTGTCTAACCTATTTGAGGGACTGATGGACCCTACAGTGATACATTGAAGAATCTTAGACTGGTGTTATCACAATTGAATCCAGTGTATCACTATATCACTGGTGTCAATTGAAGAATCTTAGACTGGTGTTCTTCAATAAGGAAGAGGATATTTAAGGGTTTTCCTCTCTAGAGGATAGGTTTTGGCCATGGCTTGCAACCTATATATTGTGTCATTATTATTCTTGTTTTGGTATTTTTTTGATGTTTCACACATATAATAATAAGGAACAAAGCTAATATGTAAAAAGGAACCACAAGAAAATATCAAGAAAAGAGAATTAATCATAATAATTTCCCTATACAATTCTCAACAGGGAAAAAAATGTTGATTTTTGGTTATGAGTCCCATATTCATGCTTGGAATATGGCACGGGGGAAATTAGCTGGAGAGAGATTTTTTTCAGCCAATATATGGTCATGTGGAACGTGGAAGTCCTGAACCTGGTTGGCCTATTCATTCATTAATAAGAGTTTCTTCTTCTTGTTATTTTATGTGTAAATGTACTGGTTCATATGTAGCATTTATGGTTGGTGTATCCTTATTATTTTTGTTATCTATATGTTGGTTATGAGTATGCTTTATGACAATTATGATGTATGGATCTCATCATGTTTTGATTGATAAATGAATGTACGATGAATATATGACCTAATGTATGATAATGCAACTAATGTGATCAGGATTCAATGCTTCCTTAATCTTAGATAAGTATGAGACCCTTATGCTCAGATATTTTGTTATGACCTATAAATTTCATCCTTGTGACATGTTTTACGAAATGTCTATCATAGTTAGGCTTGTTTAGGTCAATTCCTTGATCAATTTTTGTGTCATAGGTTTTGTCTTGGTGTCATTTATTGTATTGGAAAGTCTCATCAAGTTTCGGGCAGTGATATGGATGCTAGCCCTAAAAAAGTGGCTTAAATCTCGCAATATATGACACAGAACTAGATGAAAAAGATTGTAGTCTCTCCCTTGCATGCATTGTGGGAGAGATTGTAGGGTTTCAATCGCATGGAGGTATTTTCATGGGAGCGACTGGGAGTTTAATTCATTGAAAGGCTAGGTTAACTCAAGGGTTGGGCACCTGGAGTGGTGGATTAACTCCTAGGGGTTCCGCAACATGTGTGGAAGGTCTTATTGGTTGGGTTTCATCGATTCCACCTCATTAAGGTGACCTAGGAGGTTTAATCACATCATAGTAGAATCTCGTCACATGTTTACCCCACTGGACCGGTTAGCTTGGGTAAATGTGAGAGGAGGGTGTTACACGATTGTTGAGTTCTATAACTTTACACAAGTGCTACCATCTATTCCACTTCTGAATGTAATCAATAATGTGACTAGCTATGGTTTTGCGACAAGAGGTTAAGATATCTATATCAGTATCATGGTGGATACATAATTGAAAGTAAGAAAGGAATGCATTTTTTATGGTGGCGAACATTTATTGACCGCCATGGGGATGGTTGACATACCATTTCTCTTCAACACTAGTCAGCGTTCATTGAAAAAAATGAAGTTGGACCAAATATTCCATGATGGAGATCAAGGAACACCACATATTGTGTAGGGTCCTCTCCCGCTTTCCCCTCAAACTTGGGGATATATGAGGGAATTTTGGATGGAATTTGGGGCCATGCCAAATCATGGAAAGAGGATCATTCATGAGTTGGGTTAAATCGGGTAGATTCATGTTGGCCATGAAGGGGAAAAACAATTGAGTGATGTTAATTGTGGTAGGGGCTCCTAAATTGGTTCTAGAGTTTTGACCCACGTTAGTACTGGGATTAGCACCAATATGTCCTCTATTGTTGGCATCCATAGTGGGACCAACATTAATTCCATGGTTAACACCTTCCATAGTAGCAGGTTGGGTTTGGGAGGACTCAAAATCAAATGAACTACTAGAAGAGTAAGAGGGTTTATGACCAAAATATGGGTTAGGGTGAGGGACCCTAACTCGTCGAGCAGGTGTAAGGGGTCATCCAAGAGGAAACTAACGGTGAATCCCTATAATTTTTTTTCCATTATCCCTTAATAAGAACTATGGTGTCGAGGCAAGGATGAATATAAAAGGACAAAGGGATAAAAAAGTGAATCAAATTAATAATGAATAAGCAGAAACTACATGTAGTGGTGTATTGTGGTTTCTTAAATAAGAGCTTATGCTAATATGATGTAAGCAATATCATCCTATCCAAGAAAAATACTCTAACCTAGGAGATCTAATATGCCTCAAACACATCCTAAACTATGTTTCAAGATGTTCTTCCAAACAACCAATCTATTAGATGAAATTAAGGCCGATAAAAAGGTTGAGTGAAGATATGAAGAGGTATGTTCGCTTCTCACAACTTCCACCTATAGGGTAGTTTTCCTACAAGAATGGCCATTATGGTTACCTTCATCTATTGGGGGACATATAATCTCAGCTTTTGGGTGTCAACTTTAGACTTGAATTCTCGACCAAGTGTTGGGAACCTTAAGGGGAACTACAAGTATCTGTAGTTTAAGCCATACTCCCTTCTTGGGTTTCTTCTACACATCTGTTTTTACCACTGGATGATGAAGTGTTTCAAACTCCCTATAGGAAACCACTATGTTCTGATGCAGAGTGATCAATGGGTGTTGTTTATATGCCTATCCACCAATCCTAACCTAACTAATCTATTATTTTGATGCCCAAAAGGGATTAATCATTGTGTGTTATATTAAGGTTTATTTTAGAGGATCAAATTGGGGTCATGAACCAAGCATTTTAATTTAGTGGTGTGTATGAGTGTGAAAATTCATATGTGATACCAATTGAAATATAAATTTAATTTGCACTGAAATTACAAATAATAAACTGCATAAGACATTAAACATAATATTGTAATAAAACGGAAAATAAGCATTCATCATAAACAATTTACTACCCAACGTAGGACGGCTTAGTGCAAACAAAAAGAGGGGAAAATGGGAAAAAAGGAGGTTCTATTTGGTGGATAAAAATCAATGATAAGTATGAAATATGATTTGATATCCTATAGCCAACTTGTTGCAAAGGTACAGTCTGGAAATAGAGGTTCATGGTTGTAAAATAGCCTCAAACAGATCTACCACAAAGGGGGTTCAAAAGAGCAGAAAATGGGATATCAATACTACTCAAAAGAAGGGTTTTCTTAATCTCAAGCCCTAATGGGGAAGAAAATGGTAAAATTTGTAAAACCATGGTCACAGGAGGATTTGCGCCTATTACATAAACTATCAATTCAGCCTTTCAAACCCAGCTTGATGGTGAAGTACTAAACCATGGTCACAGGAGGATTTGCGCCTATTACATAAACTATCAATTCAGCCTTTCAAACCCAGCTTGATGGAGAAGTACTAAAGGCACTCAAATGGGTTTCTTTCTTCCTCATACGGTTTATAAAGTGAAGAGATAAAGGCTTATTGATTGGATACAAACATGAGGGATCCCAAAACCATACAACCAAGAAAAAGGTAGAAAGAGTAGGAAAATTGGAAGTTTTTTTAAAAAATTACCAATGCAGTTAACTAACTTTGAAGTGTGTTAACCAGTGAATATTTTGAGGCATTTAATGTGTTGACCAGCGTATATTTTATGGAATTTAATGTGTTGACCAATGCAAAATATAGGTCAAAACCTACATTGACTAATGTTGGAAAATGGTCCAAAACTACGTTGACTTCAAGAGGCCTCTATCTTTCAGGATATGCTCTGAATTTTGTGTTTGTTTTTTTCCTGAGACCTGTGACTTGAAATACATTCCACAGAGGAAAAAAAACAAGTTTCTCAAAAAAAAAATCACCAAAAATGAAAAATTACTAAAAAGGGAAAAGGGAGAAAGCTTACATAATTCTACCTATGACCTAAAGTGTTCAGCTCCTTAGTGGGGTTGGCATTTGTTGGAATTATTCATACATAAGGGTTAGGAAAAAAACTTTCTCCACAAGTAGCTAGTAGTCCAGCAAGATAAGAAAATAAAATTTAATTTAAACCCTAGGAGTAGCACATATTAATGTAATTGTTCATAATATCTGCATAATAAACCAGGACAAAAACAAAACATATATATTTATATATATAAACGTGCAACATAATAAAATTCCATTAACCCAGAGAAGATGTATTATATGCTCAAATGATGAAAATATTTGTTTTGAGACCTCCTTGGGAGGGTACATCTGTAATACTCGCTACAAATTTTGTGGTTCCCGCTCTCCAAAGGTCAGAACGATCCAAAACAAAAGAAAAAGAAAAAGTGGAGAGATTTTAGTGGAGAAATATCGAGAGTTATAGGATCATAAGTTGGATGATGAAAATGGATTATGTAAAATGAGGAGGAAAATCTCTCTATTTATAATAAAATGCTAGTTAGTTTTGATGAGGTCAAATATAATAAATATTGTTGGACCAAATCAATATCAAACTAATTTGGTATTTTATTATTTTTTGTGATAGGAAAAGGTCAAAGATAATGGTAAATAACCTTTATTTAGGTAGCTAACTCAAAAATATTGATTTATTGAGTTAATTAATAAAAGTGGGTAAAATAGTTAGAAATAATTAATAAACAACAAAGTTTATTAAATTACTTCCAGATAAAATGGTAAAATAGATTAGAAATCATTTATAAATAATGATTTAATAAATTATCTCTACGGGCGTGTTTAAAATATTAAGGAATACTCAATAAATAAATCATTTATTGAATTATTCCTATGGAAATAATGATAATAACATAAAAGTAACTAACAATTGCACCAATGTTGCAAAGGAAATGACGTAGGGCATAAATTTGAGAAGAATCGTGACATATAGAATATCATTGGATATAAAAATTTGTAAAAAAAATATCATTCAAAGCTAGAAGATAAAGAGAAATCACTTAGATTATATCAAATTTAGAGATTTTATAACCTTTCCAACATAGATTGCCTCTCAATTTTCAAAGATGCTCTTTTAAGTTCTAGTAGCAAATATTGGATCAAAAAGATGTTTTTTTTCACTATTGGATTGTCTCACTTGATAAAAAGCTTACAATATTTTACCACTTGTTGTTAATGTGATTGGATTTTCCTTTGTTTTTCCTTGCTTAACTTCTTTTAGGCATTTGGACTGGTTTGTGACACATGAAGTTTATTCAAATATTTTTTCCAAATTGAAAAATCCAAAATTTATTATTAGATGAACTATTTTAAAGCAAAGTTACGAAATAGATATATCAATAAATTTAATCACTCACATAGAAACTCTGCATTGTTTGATAGAAGAGAAGTGGATCTTTTGTTGAGCATTGATTAAATAATTATTTTAGCTGGCATATCAACTTTAATTCACTATTCCGAGATACCATGGTGAACTCTTATGGTAGCAGTCATGAGCTTTCTTTTACTCACCATGATATTATGCGAGACTTGGCTATGTATTTGACCGGGAAGGGGCTTATGAATAAATTCAAAGGGATGTGCCTAAGAAAGCAGAATTTATTCCCAAAAAGTTAAAAAGGGCTGCGAAGTGTACATTTTATGCTAATATTGTTTCCTTCCACACATATTTGGTGCATATTTATTTCTCCTCTCCTAGTCATTTATGACCATTTTTCAATATTGAACTATCTCACTTGATCAAAAGCTTGCAGTCTTATGACGAAATTTCTTTGAAATTTTATTACATGTAGGTTCTAATGCTTGGAAATTCCCACACCAAGGTGGGTATATCTACCATGAACAAAAAGTTCGAAAGCAAATAAATATAGGCTGACTTGTGAAAATCCACATGAAATTCCCTTATGATCTTTAAGGACGCCAAACCTAGATTACAAATATAAACAACACAGCCAACTTCAATTGCAATACAATAACAATATATAAATTTAAGTGACAAATCATCAAAAATCTCCTAACTTCAATTACAACAAAATAAAGATCTAAAACTTTTGAATGTTACTCATGAAAATACAATGAACGGAGACTTTGTCAATTGTTTGATTAGTTTTTAATGAAATTTAGGATAGATTTACTATTGTGGAAAAAGTCTCATAGGTATTCATGTGATTATTCAACAAGGATTAGTTTGTAACACACTGTCTCTTTGTTTTTTTCATTCACTTTACAATCAATTGTAACTGAAGAGGTTTTACTTTACATCTTTCTTTATGAAACTCCTATACCACTCCATAAGATAGGAATGCATATGAGGTTACAACACGCCTACTAGTCAGCAAAGAGTCTTGACTTTGTAGTATAGCATGATATATTGAGTTTGTTGAATTCCTAGGTACAATCTGTTCACATCAGATTGGTAGCAGTACAATATTAGGAATGGATGAATCATGAGAAAGGTTACTCTTACATAAAGGAAAATATGGCTCTATCATACCCCCTAAATGTTTTACAATAATTTTGGTTCAGTTTTGTTGCTTAAAAAACATGATGTAATTTCATAATACATGGTTGATTTGATCCTATCAAAATATTATCATATAATACTGATAATGGATGGAGTGTCCACTTAAAATATTTGTGAGAACAGTTTAATAAGAGAAAAAGAGTATTTTATCTACAAGAAAAAGGTTATCAACTAGTCACATTTATCTTAATCTACAAAACCTAGATTACCAATATGAATAACACATTCAAACCAATGAAAAATACATAATATTTGGGAATAATTAACACATTATAAAATATAAACAATTTTATGGTTGTTTCAGTGACATCTATCAAAACCATAAACATTCTAGATTTCACATTCCAACTTCCAGTTGAGAAACAATCAAGGAAAATCATAATTAGTTCCAAGCAATTTGATGGAAATTAAGTTCTACTAGTGGGTGGTGGACATGTGGTTCAATCGAAACTTTTTTTTGTGGTACAATAATGCTAAACTATATCTTATCTAACATCCGAATGAAGTGGATTCAGAGAAAGGGAAAGCTATGAGCGATGGTGATTTTTTTATATGCATATTTTACATTAGTTTTTGTATACTTGGAACTATACAATATTATTCACTATCAAGGGTGTCAATTTCCCATCCTATTTCCCATCATGCCAAGTTCTAATAAATGACTACTCCTAATTCCCACTAATCAAGAAATGACGATATCTAGCATAGGATGTCATTAAAAGCTCAACCAAAGCACAAATTGTAAAGGAAAGAACACGAAAAATAAAATTGAAACTTATCCACTTTTGATTATATCATTCATTACAAAGGTAAAGGAAATTAAATAAAACCATTCAAAACTTGTAATTAATGTGTCATTTAATCTTTCCATGTTTGACATGTGACATCTTCAATGGAATGATCTCAAAAATATTATTTTTTCATTTCGTTTAAAATCATTATATTGAATTGTATGAATTGAAAATGGTTGATATTGCATATAACATTTATATTCCTTAGTGAATTGTATGAGATGGCGACCATATTCTTTGCATTGAATATGAAGATGAACACGTATATTTTTTTCTAACTATTCTAGAGAATAGGATGATAGTGAAAGGCAATGGAGGACAAGTAAACCACGCAAGGGTTTAGGACCTTTTTGTAAACCTAACTTTTCCTAATAACATGTGTCTAATATAATAAGTAATTGAGATCATATTAAATAAAATTAATTATATATAAATTTTATCTTCTATCTCATTAAGGCATCGTAAACTCATCTCTTGAAAATTTTAATAACATGTTATACAATCTTCGGGTGTAAACATGTTACTTCTTTGCCTTTCCTAAAAACAATATTTTTCATTTGGATATCCATAAATAATAGAGAACTCTTCTAATATTTGAGAGGAAAAATCCCACTTCCTTAACCTTTTTCAACAACGATATTTTTCATATGGATATCCATAAACAATAGAGAGATTTTGTAATCATGAAAAGAGTGAGGTTCAAATGTTTTTGATAAAGGAATGACATATTGATTTGATGCTCCCATTAACTTTGGGTAATCTCATCCCACAGTGTCAAACATTTCCATTATTTGTATCCCTTGGGAGATATAACTATTGTTAAGAGCTACAAGCCCATTTATAAGAATAATGGTGCTTGAACCATTCAAGGTTGTACCATATATCCATATGGAAAGGCCCACGCTGAGAATGAAATCCATTAACAGAAGAAGATAAGTGGAACATGCCTCCAATCCATAATGTGGGAAGTTGACGGCTGGGAGAAATAGTTAAGGGAGAAGTGAATTGAGATGGAACAATAGGGTGATTTGAACTTTAAAACTTGCATTTCACTTAAAACAACTCCCTTCTTCTCTACTAGTCCATACCATGTAGTGAAGTTGATAATTGTACACCTAAATGCATTTTTTATAATTCTTTGATTTTTCATGGGTTGACAATGATATTAAAATTAAAATCAACATTTTATAAAAATAAAAATAAAAAACAAAATTCAAGGAAAAATATTAAAATTGAAGTATTACCTTTAAATGTAAAAATTCATGATAAATAAATAATTTACTAATGATAACACTTATGAAAAACAAATACTGACTACTTTTGCTACAAATTATCCTCTTTTCTCTCATGTTTTTTGTGCACTTCCCATTTCCATTGAATTTATTCATGTCACTGGAAACCATGGTCATAGGTATAAATAAAATAAAGAAACCTATAGATTGTAAAATAGTTCAAGGATAACAATTTCTTTTTCAGCGTTAAATATTTCATTTCTTTTTCAGCGTTAAATATTTCATTCTTCTCTGCAACATCTTCGTAATCCAAGGTTTATTTTATAAAACCAATACATCGTTTGTAAAAGTTAATAATGTACCATTTATATGCATATAACAGTTCCTTTGTTAACGAATGAGAACTTTGAGAAAAATTTCGTCAGTTTTGAGTAGCATCTCACCTACAAACCCTGGTTACTTGTAAGAAAATTTATAACTAAGAAACCTTAGTCTCTCATCGAAATTAAAAATCAAAAAAGTAATATAGTGACCAAACCCTAAATGGAAAACTTACCGCAAAAAACTCGAGTCTAGAAGGACTGATGAACAAATAGGGAAAGCACTGAAAGAGAAACCCTCTTCTAGAGAACGAGAGGGGAATAAGCCTCTGTTCTTGCTTGGATGTAGGTTTCATCAAGGTATAGTTTAACCAATTTTTCCATCACGAATTCTGAAAACCACACTGCAAGCCATAGAGTGTGTTTGTGCACAATTCATTATAATATGATGCTATGTTGTTCACTTTTTTATCTGTTTGATTTCTCACCTTACCATCCAGTTCGAGAAACCCTTCAACCCATTTTTCACCCTAACTATTAGTATATGATGCTACGTTGTACACTTTTGGATCTGTTTGATTGCTCACCTTACCATCCAATTCGAGAAACCCTTCAACCCACTACGCACCCTAACTACTAGTTTTATTTTAACTATTAATCCAACATCCTAAAAATCATTAATCACCTAACATTCCATGAGATGCTAACCAGTACACACAGGGGTTAAATTTGATGGGTCCCGCTACCCATCATTGAATTTTTTTATGACGATCTCATTTTAAAATGACCATTCATATCACTTTTAATATTTATTTTTACCAGTTTCATCTAAGTTAAAATAAAAGAAAAGAAAAAAAACACAATGTATACCTACAAATATTGAAGCGAATGCAGTTAAACTTTGAAGATATTAGGGTGAAAAACAACGTGCCATTTCTAAAAATAAATTTCCAAAGTTTCATTTTTAATTAGATTTATTTTTCAAAAAATATAACATTTTAGTTTAATTTTCAATAAGATTTTGCTAAAATGATGTTTAACATGTGGATATTAGATATTGTCAATAAAGGTCTTCCAATGAAGGTAAAGGCCTGTTGAACTTACTGAAGTTAAGATGAAGCTTTTCCTAGAGAAGAGTCTGCTACTCATGAGGCTCAGTTAAAGGAGGAGCCTCGTCTTGCAGGAATTCCATGGAGGAGGGAAAACATTCCATGAAATCCAACATTCTGAGTAAATTACAAGAAGTTTTTGTTAAAAAAATGTCTACGCTCCAGATATCAAAATGTGCCTGTATAAATTATTCAAATATATTAAAATCTACTCAAATCAAGTTTAAGTGAAGCCTCTACTTGAGGAAAGTCTAGTACTCGTGAGTCAGACGTTATAGGGTTGGAACAATAGTCCAAGTGATTTTTAATTTGAAGCATTGATCAAATATTTAACCAAATAGTGATAAGATAAAAATAATAATCAAGTCTTTATTAAATTAGGTGTTTGCATGTTCACTCACCAAATACATATTGATAGACTTGATGAAGAAATTGGAATATAAAGACTCTCACTAAGCTATAACTCACTCACATAAATAAAACAACTATTTATATAAACATCATCTTGAAACTCACACAATCCATAATGTCAATTTCCATATTATCTTTAAATCTCTAGCTTAATAGGGAAATGAATTATTTACCACTCGTAACAATATTTTAAAATGATCACACAACCAGAATCAGCATGATGTCCATGACAAACCCTAAGGTTTTATGCACTGACGGCCTTCTCTCTGCCACTGCCAAGCCCACTCTCAGCCCTACGGATCTCAGAATACTGAAGTCGCACGTGCTCTAGTTCTTACCTAGGCCCTGCGTCAATCGATGCCATGCAGAGGATGATTTGAAAGATGGGTTCTTAGCATTCCATACCCCCTCTGCAAATGACCAGGCAGCGGTGATTTTTCCTGAGCAACCCCTTGAAAAACACAAGGCTGTTGCATCTACCCCTAAGCAGGCTTTAGGTTGCCACGCAGACTAGATAGGAACAGTCCCCTCTCCCATGGAAACTCTAAAGGCCACCAGCAGTCTTGGCACCAATCCTGATAGCGCATAGGGCAGCGATCACTCTATTGGGCCCATCAGTCCACCATTCCTATGGGTAACCTCTGAGGTTTCTATTCAGAGCACCCCTCACACCAGGGGAACATTCAAAAGAACAAAGGTTGCCTTACACTACAGCGAGATGAATAGGATAGTCACTCTGGCCTCTGAGCTAAGCTCTAACAACCAGGGCTACCCAGATCTCTCATCCCCTCTTTATCAGATTCAAATCTCAATATGCTCTTTCAAATCAATACTTCAATGGGTGCGCTCAACAAATCTGGTCCAGAGCCTATCTCATGCACTCAAACACAAGCTATGGATTCCCTCATCTCTTCAGTGATTTCCCTACGGAGGTAAAAATCTAGAGGAAACTCCTCCCCTCTCTTTTTATAATATTGAAAGAGATGTTTCTATAGTTTTAACCTTCCGTCTACAAGGGGGAGCAGTCGGGCAGCCTTCTTCTGCCCCAGCTTTCTCTTATAAGGATGTTTTCCATGCACAGCCTCCCAAGAAATTTTCTCAACCCTCTGAGGCTCCCAAGCCCTTTTTAGTCGATAAACTGGAGGAAGTCCCCTCCATAGAAATCTCCCATCTAGATCTTGAAGATCAGCTTCAAAAATTTTCCGAATTTTCCATCATCTGTCGATTCAATGGACTCTGGCCCCATACAGCAGATCTCTACCAATGTATCATCTCTAATTGGACCAACAACTGCAAGGTTGTCTTCTGCTCAAAGGGTTTCTTCATAGTGGTGTTTTCCTTCAACGAAGATTACCAAAAAGCCTTGATAGAAGGCCCATGGTTTTGGGGAACAGCGAGGCTATTTCTCACCCCGTGGTTCTATGGCAGTCATCACCAAGCTACCTATATGGGTATGGCTTCCAAATTTACCTACGCATCTATGGCACTACTCTATCTTCCAAGGAATTAGAAACACCCTGGGCCGCTTTCTGGAAAAATATCCATCTAGGGGGGAGAAAGGAATATACACCTATGGCAGAATACGTGCTGAAATAGACATGAGCAAAGGTTTGCCCGATCAAATCAATATAAAAATAGGGGATTTCCTTTGGAAGCAAACCCTGGATTATGAGAATACCACCTTTCGTTTCCGCCACTGCCATCAAACAGGGCACCTTCAAAACTCTCGCTCTACATTCCTCGCCCAAAAGAAGAAAATTAATCACAAAGAAAAATCTAAAAGCTGGAAACCATGTGATCCACCCCCCATGGATGAAAATGATTCCTTCAGCTCGGATGAAGAGGAGACTAAGGCAGAATTGGAGGTTGCAATGCAAACGAAGGACTCACCCTCGGCTGCAGCACAAACGAAGAACTCACCCTCGGTTGACCCTGAAGGACATACTACTACACCAAATACACATAAAATAACTCATGAGTCCTCCTCCTCTGATTCAAATAAGGAGGTTCTCCCTACAGTCAGCAACAACCTTCAAATGGTTCTCGCCCATCTACACCAGTCTGGTTGGGTCAAAGTTAACAAAAAGAAAGGAAAAAAATGTCGCATGGAGGATTCGACCCATTCTGGGCAGATTCCAATGCTTGTCTCTTTTCGCTTTCTTGATACACTTGTTGGTTCTTTTTCTTAACACCTGTTTACTTTTTGGGACTGAGGTTGATAATTTATCATTTCCGGCATCCCCACTTTCTAGCTTCTCTTGACTGTAACTACAATTTGTACCATATGGAAAAAAAAAAAAAAACAATATTTTAAAATAAAATTTATAACATAAAAAACATACCTACTTCTAAAGCCTCATCTAGGAATGTATAACATAAAAAACATACCCATTTCTAAAGCATCATCTAGGCTTACAAAATGTGACCAGCGTAAATCCATTTTAACTTTGGATCCACCAACCCTCAAAAGGGTTCAAATTTCTTTTCACTGAGTGAAAATAAGTTTGCATCAAATGGGTTTGGGTTACAAGCTATTTGATATCTCTCTCCGAGCTTGGTAGATCCTGAGTTAAGATGGATCTAGGTTGGTTTAATTTTACTCTTTAAATATGTTATGTTCCACATGAATACCGTGAGTAAATACCATGGGTTCTCATACCATGTGTCAATACCATGGGGTAATACCATGAAATTATTTTTAATGTTATTTTTTTTAGATCAAGTAAAAATGTTTTCAAATAGTGTTATTTTTATTTTTAGGGATAAACAACACATTACATTGCATGAAAACCAACCTAGATCCATCTTAAATCGGCCCAAAGGGATCAAATCTCTTGAGATGCAAACCTCTTTAGAGTGAAAGGAGAGTTAATATGAATATAAGTTGTTTTAATTCCCCCTTTAAATATTCTATATTCCACATGAATACCATGGGTAGTCATACCATGGGTCAATCCCATAAAATTATTTTTATTTTAACTTTATTTTTTTATTAATTTAATTTTACATTTGACAAATAAAAATGTTTTCAAATAGAGCTATTTTTAATTTCATTTTATTTTCATTGAGTTTAAAAATAAATAATTTTATTAAAAAAAATAAAAAGTATTATTTTTGGAATCTAAGCTTCTGTGATCCATAATATAAATTTGTAGAAATCCTTTCGGTAGTAATCACATGCAAAAGAACGAGGTCGACGTGTTTCGAACCAACCAGTGTGGTTCATCGTCCTGATGATGAACCACACTGGTTGGTTCGAAACGCGTCGACCTCGTTCTTTTGCATGTGATTACTACCGAAAGGATTTCTACCCAAAAAAAAAAAAAAAAATTTAAAAAGTATTATATTAAATAATATTGTATTATTTTTTAAAATACAAATATTACATTTTAAAATACTATATTCAAAATGTAGAGTACAAAAACTATCTATGGTAAATTGACTATTTTACTTTAATCTTATTTTAGTTTATAATTTTATTTTATTTAGTTTTAATCTTAATTTTAATTTTAATTTTATGTAATTTGACTAAGTCACTCTATTAAGTCATAAGTTATCTGGAACATACCAAATAGAGTGTCAGAAGACCACATATCCTAGTACCAGCGATATATAAAATATATATATAAATTTTGAAACTTTTGATTTTTTATATACCCGTCACTTTGACATTTTTCAAAATCATTTGTAAGTTAATCTTGACGTGTTTGTTTCAGAATAAACTATATTTTACTGGTAAAAAAGTGGAAAAATGAGTAAATGGTCGTCAAATTTAACCCTTGGGTACACAGTATGATGGTTCTTTAATGACAAGAACTTCACCAATTGATCTAACTTTAAAGCTAATAAATATTATATAAATTAATATATACATTATTACATTTAAAAATTTAAATATATTAGTTATTATTTAATTTTTATATTTTTTATAAAAAAATTCATGTATACTTTTTAAATATAAATACATATTCTCAATCCCCTCATCATTTTTATTAAAATTTTATAATAAATAATTTTGATTAATATTAAATTTATTTTGCTATTCTTTTTTTTATATTTTTAACAATGTGAAATATGTTTTTAATATATTTATTTGGTAATGTTTCTCTCAAGCATCAAATTATCTATTTATAAAATTTTGTCATAAATTTTATTTTTATAATATTTAAATAAATTTATTTCATTCTTCATACCCATATATTTGGTAATGTGGGTAGCATATGGAAGAACATAGATGAAGACAAATGTGATATGTTATGTAATCTAAATATAAACGAGTTTGAATAACTTAATGTTATTGATAACTTTTTATAATTGAGACATTTGTATTCCTTTTATTGAGTGAAAATTCAAATAAAGAATTAAAAATTTTAGATATTTGAATGAATAGTAACTATAAAACATTTAAAACATCAACCAGTATTTTAGAGTAATTATTATTTCAATACCTTCAACATTTTCATTTTAATATCAAATTTTTTTATAACAAAATTTTTTTGAAATTATAGATAAATAATATTTTAATAAACAAAAACATCAATGAATATTTGAGAGTAATTATTATTTCAATACTTTCAACATTTTCATTATAATATCAATTTTTTTTATAACAAACATATTTCTTGAAATTATAGATAAATAATATTCCAATAAACAAAAACATCAATGAATAATTTGGTAGTAATTATTATTTCAATACCTTCATCATTTTCATTTGAATATCAATTTTTTTTATAACAAACATATTTCATGAAATTATAGATAAATAATATTTTAATAAACAAATTTCTTATAATAATTGTATTTACTAATAATCTAGTAGAAAGGAAAGGCATGTAAGAAAATAATTTCTTTGGCAATAATATCCATGAAAGATCTTATATTTCAAAAGTAGCATTTTGTGTTTTGCTTCTCATGAACAATTTTTCCTAGTAGAATTTCACAAAGCTTCACATAATTCTTTGATTGTATATGAATTTGAATCATAAAGCACATGTAAAATTATTTTTATGTTTTATACATTTTTTTTCTTTTTTTATAAAGAAATTTGGAGATAGTGATTTTAATTATATATTGACTGTTTTCCAAATATTTTAGAATTTAAAATGATTTTAATTATATATTAATTTATTCTGTCCATATGTTTAATAACAAATGGCTAAATCTAACCATATTTGGAAAACTCCATTTTTAATGATAACATTGAGTATATACATAATAGTTATATTTTGAAAAGAGTTAGTTTCGGATGTGCTTTTTCAAAATTAGAATAAATTACTAATATTATATGAAATATAAAAGATGTTATAAATTAAATATTTCATAATTTAAAGTGATTTTAATTATATATTAATTTATTCTTCTCATATTTTTAATCACAAATGGCCTAAGTCTCAAAAGATTTGAAAAATTCCATTTTTAAATGATAACATTGGTCGTATACATAATAGTTATATTTTGAAAAAGAATTCAATTTCTTATATGTTTTTTCAAAAGTGGAATAAATAACTAAAATTATATTAAATATAAAAGATGTTATAAATCAAATGGAGTCTATAATCAATTTTAATCCGATGGATGATTGTTGTTTGAAATGCAAAAGAAAACAAAAAATTTCCAAAAATAAAAATAAAATAAAAAAATACATATCTAATTCATATTTGTAATTATTATTGTTTTTTTAATCAATTTATCAATTTCTAATTCATTAATTATAATTAGTTTTTTTAAATAAAATTAGTTTTTTAAATCACTCCATGTTACCTAATCATAAGCTTCCATTAAAAAACCCCAAAAAATTATAAGCTTACATTTAATTTGCAATCAATAGAATAGTATTCCAATAACCTTCACCATACAAGATTCAATGACATGAACATGATTTCTCTGCTCAGATCATTTCTTAATATGGATAATCAGAGGGGGTTGACGAATCGACCTGAGGATAAACGATTTGCCTCTTGGGTTTCTTTTTGCTTCTTGAACTTGAACTTATTTAGATTGTATATTTTGAATTTATTTAGATTGTGGATTTGGAAAATATTGCAGAATTTGATGAACAGTAGATTTCCTTGAACTTATTTACAATGTGTATTTTGAATTTATTTGGATTGTGTATATGGAAAATATTGCAAAATTTGATAAACATAAGATTTTCTATTTTGAAAATATTACAAAATTGGATAGGAAAAACTTAGATGAAAAAATGGAACTCATTTTTATAATTTGAATTCCAAAATATTTCCAAATACGAATCCAAATGTTACAATGTTGAAATATTTATAGTTATCTTAGATTCCCTACTTATTAGGTGTAGTACTTTGGATTGCACTCTTTCATCGACTTCCACATTGTTTTTAAAATATATAAAGAGCTAAAAGACTTTTATATAATTGTATGAAAAATCACCAGTTGAGTAAGTTCAAAGAAAACAAATATACACCAAAACAACGGAACAAAAAAGGGTATGAATATAGTGCATTCCTAAATTCAAATTCACTTGCATATATGGATCTAGCACTCCGTTGAGCCAAGTATTTAACAATAAAACTCTTGGAACCATCCCAAACACAGAAACTAATCTTTGTTTGTGTATTTTCAAATAAGTGAATTGTGAATGTAAGGGATGACGCCTCCACCTGAGATGGTACCTTTGATCAAAGTATCAAGTTATTCATCTCCTCTAATGGCCAGCTGCAAATGGCTTGCACTGATACATTTAACCTTGACCTTGAGATCTTTCTTGACATTTCCTGCCAATTCTAAAATCTCTGCAGTGAGATACTCCATAATGGCTCCAGCATATACGGGTGTAGTAGCTCCAACCCTTCCATTTTCAAATACTGGAGACTTCAACACACAGTGGATCTGTCCCATTGGAAACTGCAATATGAAAAACATTTCAGACCACATATTAGAGGAGCCCTTTTTCAGGGTATTTGAATTGTTACAAAGTTTCAAAGAAGATGTTCTCTCAAGGAAAAGGGATGCTAGCATTACTTATTTTGACACAAAAATTTATAGAAAATAAATGGATACAAACTCAAGTAAAATAAACTAAAACCAGGTCCAAAGAGTTCAACATATTGCAAGAATTGTGTGGATTTTTTGCTCACAGAAGTATTTGAATTATTACATAGCTTCATTGAAGATATTTCTTCCATAAAAGCAAATCTCTCGAATTACTTCAGTTGAAAAAAAAATATTTTGACAGTCAAATTTGTAGAAAATCGATAAATAGAGCAAGTAAAAGAACTGAAAACCCTGTTCCACATAGTAACTAAGACCTGTAGTCAACAATTTCATGGTCGTCAGGTAGATAAAAATGTTTTCCCAAGATACCAATCCTCTGTGATAGTACTTCCTGGGATGGAGGTAATCAATGTTGATGTGGAAAACCTGTAGTCAACAATTTCACCGTTTCCGGAAGATAAAAATGTTTTCCCGACATAGCATAAATTTAGTGCAGGGAACCAATCCTCTGGGATGGAGGTAATAAAAGCTTATGGGGAAAAAGACACCATGAGATGATATTTTAGTTTGGCCTACAATCAAAGACACATAAGAGAGGTTGTATTGTTGTATTGTATTACATAGCAAAGTGGAAGAGACATTAGTAAGGTTTAGTGTGGTAGTTAGTTAATTATCTTAGCTTAAATGAAGGAGGCATGGATCTAATGGCCTAAAACATTTCATTCATCTAACATTAATCCAATGACCAAAACAAAGACATAGTGGCAACTTGGGAAGTTTTTTTTCAAAGAGGAATGCCTTATGGCATAATGAATTTATGGGTTATTCTCATGTAAGTGGATTAATTAAGGAAATAAATTTGGAAAAATGGTTCCTTAAGTTATTTTCTTAGGACAAAGTGGATTTTAATGTGTCAATTCATACTAGCATGGCATATTTCAATTATTTTGGCTCAGCGATCACTTTTTGTCTGATAATATAAATCTTGTGAATTTTATCAGAGTTGATTCAAGTGAAAGGAGTGGAAATAATTTGGTTTAAGGACCCTATTTTTTGACACACACTTATACTAAGAAGGGGGTTGAATCAGTACAAAATAATTTTTACTTATTTAAACTTTGATGAACATAAGAAAATAGACACATATGAGATCTATCAACTGTGAAACATGGAACACGAGATTTACATGGAAACTCTTTCAAGAAAAAATCATAAAACTTATCTTTATGTTACTTTGTAGGAACCAACCCACTTTTACAAATATTTGTACACGCAAACCTAATAGAGACACAATTCCCCATTGGTGCAAACCCTGGTAGGAACCAACCTACTCTTGCATATCTTTGTAGACACCAATTTGCTAGAAACACCAATCCCCATAATTGCAAATATTTAGAGTCATAAACCTACTGGAGACACCAATGCCCGCCACTGTAAATATTTGCAGGCACCAAACTACTGGAGATGGAAATCCACGCTACAAATATTTGTAGGCATCAACCTATTAGAGATACCAATCCTCAATGCTAAGAACTAACTTAGCAAGAGATATAAATACCTTTGTTTGAGAAACAACCCTTAATTACAACTCTTCTTCAGTGCATATAATTTCTTCAAAATATGACAACATTCACATTACCTTCACTATAGTTTTCTTGTTACTTTTTCCTTACTAGGTCTACTCGTTGATTCTGCCTTCACCAGGTCTGCTTGTTGCTTCTTCCTTCACTATTTTCTACTAAACACTTTTGACTTCACCAAGTCTAACCAAAATTTGAATCTCCTAATGAAATGCATGGTAAAGGCTCATAAATCGAGTTGATTTTTCCTTCTTCCCAAGAAGTAAATTTCACATCATGCAACATATCCAATTTTGTAAGTTTGATTCTAAAATTTTCAACTAAATCACTTTTGTATGTCTCCACAAATCTATAAAAGTTTCATGGTATGAAAAATATCATAAAATAAGTTACAAAAAAAATCCAAGTTGACCTATTTGAAACTTATTTCGGGACTATTCAAAAATTTTAATTTATGCAATGATATCTGCTAATTATAATGAAATAAAGTCTAAAACTTTTATCTAAGGTATTTTTATATGTCTTTGCAGATCTCTAAAAAATTCATAATATAAAACATTGCAAAATATAAATTATATAAAAAATTCCAAATTGATATTTTTTAAATTGATTTCAGGAGCAATCAGGGACCCTAAATTACATAGGGAATATATCATAAAGTATAATTAAAAGATGTCAAAATTTTGCATCACATGTAACTAAGTATTTAACCTCCATCTCCTCAAATTCTAATATTGTGAAACATCCCATAAAATATGTTACAGCAAAATTCAAAACTAACATGTTTCAAACTAATTTTAGGAGCATTTAGGAATCTTACCTCAAAAAGTATAACAAACAAATGTTTTAAAATTTGATCACGTGTACCAAAGGATCTATCCCCCATCTCCTTAAAATTTTCACGATCTAAGACATCCTAAAAAATAAGTTATAGAGAAATATTTATCAAGTTGACACTTTCAAATATATTTCAAGACAAATGACAAACCCTAACTTCCACGGCATATGTATTCAAAATTATAGAGAACCAAGTTTGAAAATTTTAACCAAATTCTCTCCTTGATCTCTTCTCAATATGCTCAAAATTTCACCATTAATGCCAAAATGACTCATTCACCCCAAAAATTACATTTTTGATCAAATGCCCTTTCCTTCCAATGTTTTCTCCTTTTTTACATTATCATAACTCTTCATTAAAGTAATTTTAATTCAAAGGTCATGTCAATTCGATATATATATATATATATATATATATATATATATATATATATATATATGCTAGAGGAATCAACAATGGGTTGAGCTCGTATTAGTTTGATATAGGATCAATTATGATTACTACCACTATAACCCTTAGGTGTATCCACCCACCCCCTTGGATGGAACATAGGTTTGGCAATGAGGGGAAATTGAACTTGGGACCTTCATCACCCATGTAACTTTACATATCATGGGCTTTCCAAGCAAGCTACCCCCTCCAAGAAAATTCATTAATTAAATAATTAATTCCCATTTTAATTTCACTTTTCCAAATACCACAAGAAAATACCATGGGATTCCTAAACCGTGGGTTTGAAACCACCATTTCACTTTTTGAATTCTCCATTTTCATGAGAACTCCATTTTTTTATACATTATTTTAATTTAATTATACAACCATTTTGACATCAATAACAATGAATTTGTTCAACACTCTTAATGGTCAATACTAAAAAACATTATGAGTAGATGCAAAATATTATGTACCTAGTAGATTAGAATGGAGTAGGATGAATATTATGTACCTAGTAGATATATGTTTTCTTTTATAGGGATTAAAAATTCAATTTAGGGGTGACAGGTGTAGAGGGAACTACCTTTAATCCCAAGGAAAATCATGAAATAGTCTTCGTATGGGGTTCAGGACAAGCTTCCAATAACCAAGTCAAAGAAATGAAACTCTATCAAGGATTAAAGATACTTAGTTCAAGAGGGATCAAGAGTATTATTGTAGTAAGGAATTTAATAATTACAATTCAAGATTTGAGAAACTAATCAAAATCCAAATATATCAATATAGCAAGGATCATTTATAAAATTCAAGGGTTGATGAGGAGATTCGTGATGAAAAATGTAGCTAGTGTCAATATTCATAATGTAATAAAATGTGTTTTCATCACTAATTATATTTGTTTTATTTCTAGTCAAAGCATGTTCTCGTATACTTATAAGGTCAATTGAGTCAAAAGAGAATTTATTGTGA
Source organism: Pinus albicaulis (assembly GCA_034641835.2). Classification (NCBI taxonomy): domain Eukaryota; kingdom Viridiplantae; phylum Streptophyta; class Pinopsida; order Pinales; family Pinaceae; genus Pinus; species Pinus albicaulis. The sequence goes on along the minus strand of CM076576.1, from coordinate 911,755,166 downwards.
GTCAAAGAAAATGTACTTGAGTCATGTCCCATTTGGACATTTGTAAGAAAAAGGATTTTGGATTTTTATTGAGTCAAACTCCACCAAAAATGTACAAGTCGGCCCTTGTCGCAGAAAAAAGGTGCTCTATGATGCTTCTCTATCATTTATAACACAGTTTACACATAATAAGCATTATATTATTTTGAAACGTAAACTCTCTGAGACAATATATACTTTTGAGAAATATGGTTTTTTGCAAGGATATTTGTATGTGACATAAACATTGCATATTATGACTTGACTCAATTGAAAAATCCAAGGCATCCGAATTTTCTGAAACATAAATAGTTTGATAAAGCATCGAATTTAAAAATTGGAGAAGGGTTTTACATAATGTATATGGCATATTTGAACTGGTGACAAATGCTAACATCAAGAAAGACATATGAAGTTATTTCTCTAAAAGAATGAAAATCCAGTGGCATTGTATACATTTATGAGGTGTTGTGATAATATTTGAGTTCCTAAGAAGTTTATGACATGTACACAAGTCACCTTGTTGTAATATATAATCTATGGAAGAGACTGGAACAATAAGAGGTCGAGAACTTACAAACTCTATGGAGAATTGTAAAAACATATCTGAAGGTTTATAAATCTTATAACTGTGAGACGAGTATGATAAGAAACTATGCCATTGAAACTTATACTTGAAAGGAGGATGAATTACATCATAAATTTGAAATTTCTATGAAGCCGAAAAGGAACCAATGCAAAGCAAGAATCCTAATGGAATTTCATTGGTTCATATCCTAGTTTGAAGACTGAGATGTTGGGAGCTCTATGGAAGATCTGGGACATGAAAGTTGAATCGTATCCCTATGACACTAGTACATGAAGCAGTCACGCTACCAAGATTACCCTCTTATACATAAAAGAAAGAATAATTGCATCAACAAAGGAAATTCACTGAAGTCTGATATGTAGTATCTATGTTAGAAGAAAAGGACACATGTCAACTAAAGAGAATGTCAAAGGATTAGATTTTTGCAAGGAAGGATAGGTAATGTTAAAAGAGGCATGTATATTCTTTGCAACTGGTGACCTATGCTAAATTTATGTTAAGTCTTTTAGGTCATAAATAAGTTTCTCTCTTGAAAGGTAAATTTGTGTTAGAAAAAGGGTTTGTATAGATTTTTGATATGTTATCATATAAATTATTCCTTGCATAAGAAAAACTAGGTTTTTGTGATCAATAAATGAAATGATCTCCATGTCATATATAGATTTACAATACCATATCTAGGGTTTCGCATCCAACTCCCTAATATGATTTTAGAATTTTCAATTCTTAGATGGAAAATATTGAAGACTGTGGAGAATCTAGGGTTTTTAATCCCTATCCAAGGTTTGAATCAGAAAACCCTAGGAACAAGATCCTAACTAATCATTTATGTTGTAAAGGGAAAAACTATATCTTGAGAATAATAGGAATTATGTCATGCAAATGTAAGGACAAGGTTGATGAAAAGGTACAAGATTAAGAGGGAGATGACTCCCCTCAAAGAGATAAGTATTCTACACCTACTTTCTTTAATTAAACTATTGTTATTTTTTTATTTACTTTGCCTTTGGTTCTTTCATAGTATTCTAATAAATATTACAGGTCAAGAAAATATCTATCTAAGCTTAACCAATAAACGGAATAATTGGAAGTACATAGAAAAGCACAAAGACAATAATAAAGCAGTTTGAAGTATATGTCAGAGAAGTTGATTAGATAGCAACATAAAGGGAATAATTTCACTTACTTTAGCTGGAAAGAGGGTGTTGTAATATTTTGGATAGATACTACTTGAATTTGATTGGTTCCCTAATATATATTCAATTCAAGAATACACCGATCGGGTTTATGTTGATAGAGATACTACTGATGATTGGGAGTCGATATGATTTATTGGAAGAGTGTGAAGAATAACTCTATTGCAATACAAAGAAAGAAGATGTGAAGGCTAGTGCAAATCAGCTATGAAAATTTTTGGCTCCATAAGGCGTTTTATGAACTATTTGATGACACATTGGAGTCAATATGAAAATTGTCAGAAAAACCAGGAAGTTCAAAGCTCGTTATGATATGATGCAGATAGAAGCCAAGAAGTTACAAACAGATCTTTGATGCATTTATGAATATTTTTTAGACAAGCTCAGGCTTGTGGTTATTTCTCTTTATTTTAGAGGGAGTGAGGATCTCCTCCCTCGTCGAGAGGGAGTAAGGGTGGAAACCGTATTATCCATGTGTCGTACACTATGGATAGGACTTGTTGAAAATGGCAACAAGAAATTTTGAAATGGCACCAAGATAATTTCTAATTTAATTTTCCCTTGAATTAAATTAGAAGAAAAATGAAATTCCACATCTCATGAGAACTTGTAAGAGTTAAATAAGTTAGTTTGACTTAGTTGGTTTAGTTAATTCAAGTTGAGGGTCTAACCTGAGTCATGTAGAGTGTTTCCTACTTTTTAGGAGCCCTATTTGAGTTTATTTTGATTTGTAATTAATTAATTCAGTTTATCTGAGTTAAAGTCAGTTTCATTGAGTATATGGCCTGCTATGATATCTGCTCAAGGAGTAGACTTCCCTTTTCCTTGAGTCTCAACTCTTGCTAAATCATAAGATATGGTATATCTGGCTTGCAGGTTTTTGGATATACTCTTTTTGTTTAAGAACCAAATGTAGCACAAATGGTCGAAGGTCTAGTTGGCTTGGATGACGTCTCGTGTTTGATTCCCCGGGGGTCCGCTCTGGCCCTTAACCAAAATTTTACGACCTTACTTGAACAAGATCTATTCTATAGGTTGTATGTCAAATTATGTGTAGGTTTCTATACAGACAAGCACAAAAATCCGGAAGATTAACGATGGATCTCGTGCTAGAGCACGAATGGTGTGATGGTTGATAGTTTCCTACTCCCACCCGTATCCTAATGAGAATCTTGTCTGTGAAAATTACAGTTCCATACGGTGAAGGCTTGAAAGTGCTCTAATGGATTCACCCAAAAAAATTTAACCTCTTTCAATCACCAATCAATAGAAATGTGCCTCTTAGTGTAACTATTGCACGTGTACTGCCAAACCTAGGCTACTGAACTGATCCTCTGCTTCACCCCTCCACCGACATGGCCCCCTAGGTGTCTGATCCAGGTGGAGAACCACTCTCATGTCCTCCACAACCTGATTTTCAGCCTCCTCACGATGCTTCACAAGTCACCTTTGCCTCACTGGTCTCCTCAAAGGGATCTCCACGAACACACTGTCCAATATCAAAAATTTTGAAGAAGCTCGAAGGAATACCTGAGATCACTCTGCCTCCAACTCACTCACGCATATTTACCCCCTCATTATCAGAAAAAGGATTAGTTGGACGATTCACAGGACTATGGCCCTCTCTAAAAACTGTTCAAAATTGGGTAGAGAGAAACTGGTCTCAAGTGACACAAGGGAAAATAGCCATTAGATTTTTTGGAAGGGGATACTTCACCTTTCACTTCGAAACCAAGGAAGACAAAGACCTTATCTTCAGAAGCAGCCCGTATTTTATGGATACAAGAGGACTCTATCTGAATACATGGAATCTAGACTTCGATCCTGAAATGGATGTCCCTAATGTTGTCCCGGTGTGGGTTCGACTACCACATCTCCACTTGCATTGTTGGGGAGATGAATCTGTCAAAACTATTGGAAACATTTTTGGAAAATATATCGACATGAGTGAGCCAAAAGACAACATGCAGGCCTATGCAAGGATTTTCATCAAATTCGAATTAAGAGAAGGGCTACTGGAAGATATCAAGCTCAAAGTAGACAATTGGACAGACATACAGTAGTTGGATTATGAGAAAATACCCTTCAAGTGAAAGGTATGTCATGAATACGAGAATTTCACAAATAAATGTAGTAATAAATAATATCAAGAAAATAAAATAGAACAAGCACAAGAACAAAAATGGGAGCAAGTAAAAAAAAGACAACAAATAAAACATTGCATGTCCCTATTCCTACATCAACCACAACACCCTCTTCCCCTCGCTCAAATAATCCCCTCTACTCATCCTCCTTCCTCCTTGAATCATCTCCTCTCTGGCTCGAATCCCTTTGATCCCCACGACATCCCCTTTGACCCTCCTCCATCCCCCCTTACTCCCGTCTTCTCCTCCTTACCCCCTCCCTCTTCACCTAGCTTTGCATTATTGGATCCTCCTCTTTTGACTGCCCCTCCCTTCCCTCCTATTCCTCCCCCCCCCCTTCCTCGGAAATGATCCTCACCTAAAATCAGTCAAAACAATCCTTGGCATTGGTTGATACTTCTAAGAAAGCTAGAAGGAAATAAAATAAGGAACTAATGCACGAGGCATCAGCAAAGGAGATTACTCTAGGAACCCAACAACCATGGAAAGTTACCTTGAAAAAGGATCTAGAAGTAAAGAGAAAGGCCAACAGAATCATCGAGGGAAAGGTCCATTGGAATCAAAACAAAATAAATAATGATAATCGTCTCTTGGATTGCATAGGATTAGGACATCAGTCCAAAATAAACATAATAATGGATCTTATATCAGGGGAAAAACCAAATATCCTAATGATCCAAGAGACCAAAATCAGCAGTCAATAAATGGGAAACATCATACAAAAAATGAGAAACTATGAAGGAACGGCATTGTACGCCATTAGAGCATTGGGAGGAATCAATACAATTTTGCACAAAGAAAAATGGTAATTACAAAATCACAGAATGGAGGTACACCGGATAAAGATAGAGTTAAAAATTAAAACTATGGAAATACAAATCAACCTTTAATGTCTACACCCCAAATCATTATAAAGATAAGGAAACATGTTGGAAATCATTGAAAGAAAATATGTGGCTTGAAAAATAAGAAAACCTCATTCTTGGAGGAGATCTAAATTTAGTTCTAAATGTTGATGAAAAAAGAGGGGGGTACTTCCATCTAGATTCCTCTCGTGACACTCTTGAAGAGCTCATTGAGAGCTGCAATTTATTGGATATTCCTCCCAAGAACGGAAATTACACTTGGGATAATAAGAGGGTAGGCAAGGATAACATAAAGGAATGGTTGGACAAAATTTTAATTGAGAACAACATTGTATCTAACTACAGTTTGGTAGTCTCTAAGGTCATTCCCTCAGCAGCCTCTGACCATAAACCAGTGGCTCTTGTTTTGGGCTCCACTGAAAAATTCAGGCCTCTCCCATTTAGGACAACCAACTATGGAACAGAAGTGAAAAGGCAAAGCAGTTAATCATAAAATCTTGGAAGCAGAAAATAAATGGTTCTCCCAGCTTCATATGGGAATCTAAAACGAAGAGTGTCAAAACAATCCTTAAACAGTGGGAAAAAAAGAAAAAAGAAAAAAAGTTACAAGGAACCACAAAATGAAAATGAGGAGCTACAAAAAGAAAAGGTAAAAACTCAAGAGAAACTGGAAGATATGGAGGACATAAAGAAAATCAGATAATGGAAAAAGAGTTGCATTGGAAGATATACAAAAAAAAATAGGAGGGAATAAGAGGTGTGGAGGTTAAAGTCCAGACAATTGTGGATCCAAGTAGGGGACAAGAACATGACTTTCTTCCACAATTCAAAAAAGACTAGAATGATTAGAAAAAACATTGGAAAAATTATAGGAGAGGGAGGTGTTGATATTAAAGGACATGAAGATATAAAGAAAGAGGTGTACAATCACTTCAAATCTCTGCTAACAGCAGAAAATGGGCAAGAAGATGCATAATATTTCTTAAAACACATCCTGCATATAATAAATGAGGAAAATAATAATGAGATAAACAAATAGTTCACAGAAGCAGAGTTAATAACAGCCATTTGGAGTCTCCAGCTAGATAAATCCCCTAGACCGGATGGATTCTCCATCTCATTCTATCGTTCCTACTGGAAATTGATAAAAAAGGATTTTCTAAAGATGATCAAATATGTTTCTAAAAAGAAGAATATGGGAAGGTTCACAAACTCTACCTACCTAGCCCTTATTCCAAAATATGCCCGCCCTTCTTGTCTAAGCAGATTTCGACCAATATCCCTTTGTAATTCCTTTTACAAAATAATATCAAAAATACTTGCAAATCGCATTAAGCCCCTACTCCATTCTCTAATCACAGAAAACCAAGGTGAATTCGTTCTTTGCAGAAAAATAGTAGACACCATAATTCTAATACAAGAGGATTTACATTCTAGCATTGTAGGCAAAGAGCAAGGACTAATTTTGAAAATGGACATGGAAAAAGATTTTGATAGAGTTAATTTGTCTTTCCTTTCATTGGTTTAAAAAAATGGCTTTTCAGCTGAGTTCATTGACATCATAAAAGCATTCACCCATGGGCCTTGGATCACTCCTCTAGTCAATGGAAGACCATGTAATTTTTTCCAAAGCTCTAGGGGACTAAGGCAAGGTTGTCCCATGTCCCCTTTTCTTTATACCTTGATGGTTGGCTCTTTGAGTAGAAATTTGGAGCATTGTAGAAGAAACCACACCTTGACTGGTCTGTCAATAAGAAAAGGGGTTAAAATTATAAATCACTCGCTATTTGCGAATGATACCCTTCTCATGGGAGGAGCATCTTGTGTAATTGCAAGAAGATTCAAAACAGTCTTTGACAGTTTTATGGATGTCTCTGGAGGACTAGTGAACAATGAAAAAAGTTGCATATTTGGTTGGAACACTCCTCACTGGACACTATAAATAATGTCTCAAATCTTAGAAATTCCTTTCCACGCCAACTGGAATCATTTCCAATATCTTGGGCTGCCAATTACTAAGAAAAATATGAAAAGTGAGATCTGGAACAAATACATTGAGAAGGTGAAAAAGAAGATCCATTCTTGGGGAATGATTTGGTTGAATCAAGTGGGCAGAGTCATCCTTATAAAATCCATTCTCTCTTCCCTTCCCATCTATCATTTTTCCATGATCTCTACCCCTGCAAGCATACATAAACAAATAGAAATTATAATCAGAGGATTTCTATGGCAAGGAGGAAAAATAGAAACCAAGAAATTCAGTTTAATCAAATGGAGTCAAGTAACGGTGCAATATAAGAATGGAGGTCTCTCTGTCAGAATACCCGGTTTGATGAGGATCCAAGATTTCTTGGATATTCATTACTGGGGAAAGAAGTTGGTGGAAGAATGCTTTAGAGTCAAAATACTTAAGAACTCCAAGGATATCCATATTGTACAGGAATTCACCTCTCAGACCTTGTACTCAAATCTGGAAGCTCATTTTCAAGGTGTTTTTGTTGATCAAAAACAACATTTCAAGAATGTCGGGCAATGGAAAAAACATTAATTTGTGGATGGGCATCATAATGGGAAGTGAGCCATTATGTAACAACCAAGAAATTTTAAGACAGAGGAACTGGATGACTTTAAAGGGCCTCTCCAAGTTGGTTAAAATATCATAGTTGGACTCTGATGGAATATGTAAATAATGGAAAAATCCTAATCTACCACATGAATTTAAAAAAAAAATGGGATGTTCTAACTTCCCTGCTAAAAGGCGTAGCCCATTGGAACAAAGGAAGCAGGATGCACACATTTGGACTCCTACAGGAGGGGAGTATACCATCAAATTAGGATATGCAGTGCTTCAACAACAACAAGGGAAGCAATATTGGCACCTCTGGAAACTTGCTTGGAAATTTGAAAGCTTACCTAAAATTAAAATATTCATCTAGACTCTTCTAAATATAAAAATTCTCACTGCAGAGAACCTGAAAAAAGAGGAATTTATGGGCCTTCTCAGTGGCCATTGTGTCTACAAGAGGAAGAAACCATTCAGAACCTGTTCATAGAATGTAACTTCACCAAAGAATGTTGGAAGGGTGTGGCCTCTCCGATAGAAGAAAATATAAATTACACCATCCCACTCAATGAGTTTCTAGCTAACTGGAAAAATAATTATCCTTAATCTCCCAAAAATAAAATAACTATGCAAAGGCACTGGACCAGCATTCCCTTGTTTTTATGCTGACATATCTGGTTAGCCAAAAACAACAATATTTTCAAGAATAAAGTGGAAAGGGCAATATCCAAAACATGCGGGAAAGTCTCTTAATTTTATTTTTCTAAAGGAACAAAAGGAATTGATTGGGTGCAACTTCAAGTAGAAGAAAGAGAGTGGGAAAGGTTTTCAAGTAACAAGCCCAATTTTGCAACAATGCCCATGCCCAGAAAGGAAAAACAAAAACTAGAAAATAAGGCTCACAGAAGAATACTTCCATAAATGGATTAGCTCAATAAAAAAACCCTGACTCTTCTTTTATGGGGCTTCGAAAAAGAATCCTGCCAAAGTAGGGGTAGGAGGAATTATACTCACCAGCGATAAGAGAAACACCATATCGTATGATTGGTTTTAGGCACTATGTCTAACAACAGAGCGGAATCTTATGGGCTTCTCCTTGGTGTCAAAATATTAAAAGAAAGAAGGATAATGAACCCAATAATCTTTAGAGACTCATCAATCATTATACATGAAATGGTCAATGGAAATAGTTTTAAAAATGCATCCCCGTGCCATATTCTAGAAAGGATAAATCAATATGCAAATCAGATTGGGAAAATTACCTATTATCACATCTTAAGGGATAATAATAAAAGTGCAGTCAGTCAAGAAAATAAGGCAATTGATAGAGCAGTGGAACATGCCAGTATTGACAGAGATCTTGTCAAAATACCAATCCCATGATTAATAAAATCTATCAGAAATCAAGAATGCAGGAAGGAATCCCTCTCAAAATCAGTGATACCCTTAACAAGCCTGGAAACTAGATATTTTCTTGTACCAAAAAGATCCAAATCGATCATTCTTGGATTCTACTCCCATATCTCCTCTTTCTCGTGACTGTCCAATCGACGAGCTCCCTCTCTTTATATAATAATCAATGTGTTGCCCTCCTCAATTCACCTGAAATCCTCAATTGCATTTGTGCCCATAGATTATGTAAACTTGGCCTGTGCCTTCGTGTCCCTTGGCCTTATTTTCCTGCGATCATCAAGCTGTCCACTTCCTCTATTCCACTTCACCAACCCTGCCCCTCATTTATTTATTCCCCCTCATGCCTTACTGCCTGGAAGCTCTCCCCATCTCTAATATCCTCCTCTCTGTTCATCACCAGTCAGCTCTCTTCTGTGCTATCTGTTCTAGCCTGTGATGCTCTCCATGTCTAATTAGTTCCTCTCCAAATATCAAATCAAAGCACTTCGTATCAATCTAGAAATTCCTCTTCATCATTTCACATTACAACCAAATCTCTTTGTCTCCAATGCATAAAGAGATCATCAATCTACCTCTAACCATCAACAGATCGACCGGAAGTCTCCTCAGAAACCAACAATGGATATGAACTCAATAGAAAGGACCTCTAAAAATGAGAGACGCGTCTTGAGAAGATCCAAAAAATACATGATAGAAAAATTAATAGAGACAATATAAGAATTGAAGTTTCAGGTAAGATCAGAGAATTTGGCCTTGAATAGGCAGCCTAAGGGCACATCAAGAGCACAACAAGGGAACAACAAGGGCACAACATGAGCACAGCAAGGGCACAACATGAGCACAGCAAGGGCAAAGCAAGAGCACAGCAAGGGCACAGCAAGAGCATAGCAAGGGCATAACACAGGGACAAATGCTCTAATAAATAATTAGTAGATCTCAAAATACAAAGAAGGATTTTCATTCAGCATATATTAATCATTTTCCATTACGTTATGTAATGTGTTTCTTTGCTTTTTCAGTTTGTAAGTCAGTATGCCAAAAACGTAGAAGGAAATTAGGGAAATTTTGCAAACAACGCTTTAGGTAATTGGGATTGCGCTACCGCTCTTATCTCCTTAAGCCTGCTCCTCTTTAAACCATCTTTGCAATGGGAGCTTTCTCCTCTTATTTTTGTAATATATATCACAATAACCGATTTTGTTTAAACAAAAACAAAAAAAAGGTCAGTTTAACTAGTTCCAACTATTGGAGGAACTAGTGGAAGGTCAAAGTGTGGAAGTGGAACTTGAACTACACTTAGTAATCAACCAGTTAACTGATAATCAACCATAAATAAATCATGCATGTGTGAATTGAGATTGGATTTCAAGGGTAGTGTACTCTCAATTGTATAATCATCCAAATTGTACACGTGGTGCATGCATTCAGAGGAAGCCCTATGATGGATTTTGTAGTATTGGATGGGGATTTCCCTAATTAATAGGGGATAATTACCCAAGGAAACAACACAAGGAAATATGGACTCAGGTAAGCACAAAATTGGTTAAATATTGGCCTACGCTTGTCTAGGAAGCAGTGAGACAGATAGAGATAGTGCAGAGGTTGCTCGGACATGAGATAAACATTGTAATTTTCTCATATTTTATGACTAATGAAATATATATATAGCGGGGTTTGTGATTTTGCGGTCGTTTAAATTGGTTTCGTAATTGGTAGAGTAGATTCAAGTCTACTTTTTTAGAAAATTACAATTAGCAGTTTGAATCTACAAGACATTTATACATGGTATCAGAGCTAAAATCACCATAGAAGAGACGAATACGATTTTGTTTTGTGCAGGAGGAACTATTTTTGTAGATCTCTTCTCCAGAGCTAGCAGCAAGATCAGGATGGAATTCGATGGTTTGAGGCTCGAGTAGTCCATTGAGGGTAGCTCAAATTATATTTACTGGAGCAACTGGATGGAAGAAATCATGGAATACAATAGATTAAATTATTTCATTGATAAGGACATCCTAAAACCATCTCCAACTAATGCACAGGATCTAGAAAAGCAGAAGTAGTGTGTAGAAAAAGCAAGAAGGGTCTTAATGGAAGGAGTTCGATATCATATTGTCTTGAAACTCCATAGTATGGGGACTCCATATGCGATGTGGAAATTCTTGAAAAAAAATATTAGAATGGAAGTGACCATAGGAAGTTGTCGATTATGGAAAAGCTCATGAAAATCAAGATGGAGAAGGGAGACAAATACCACAGTACTTGACCAGGTTCACCTAATGTCGGGATGAGCTTGGAAGTGTTGGTGTTACAATTTCTAAAGATTCCCTGGTTAGCCTAACACTTCTAGGCTTTCCCAAGAGCTGGCACAGTGACCAGGATTTGGTAAATGGGTGGGAGAAGCTACCAAAGTGGGAGCATTTATGGTCCAACTTGGTGCAAGAAGAGATTCGATGGAACACCAGAGATGGGACCTCATCCAAATAAGTGGAAGGGGATTTTGCATTATTTAGAAAATAAAATAAATCCAAGGGAAATAAGTCCCAAGGAAAGGATGGAAAGAATAAATAATTGTTCAACATCAAGTGCTTTCATTGTCTCGAGTTCGGGTACTATGAGACAAAATGTCCACAGACGAAGGCAAGAAAGAAGAAGCCTGCAGTAGGAGCAGCAGGTGAAGCCCTAACCTCACAATTCACAATTTATTTCACTATCATTGCATGCATGGAAATCATTGTAATGAGAATCATGTGGTATCTCGATAGTGGTGCCCTATTCCATATGACAGGGAATAGAGATATCTTCAGTGACTTGGAGGAGAAAGACCTCAATCAGAACAAAGAGTTTGGAGATGATGGGAGGTATAGCACAACCAGTATCAGTACAATTACTTTTCAGAGGGAGTCTGGCTCCCTTCTCAGGCTCGTGGATGTGTTGTTTTTTTCCAGGACTAAATAATTTTGGTTTCGTCGTGGTATTGGAAGATCGTGGCTATGATGTGATATTTAGCAAAGGGAAGGTTTTCCTTAGACACGTCGCCACGGGACAGGTGAAGTAGATCTATGTGTGAGTAAAGAAAATGTATGCACTTAAGGTAGAAGATGCATGCAAAGCCTTTTGGAGCAAGACAAATTTTAGAGACTTTGTGGTTGAGAGGGAGTATGTTAGACCTCTCAACTTCGTGGTTGAGAGGGACCATGTTAGACCTCTCAACATGCAGCCTCATTAGAAGCCTCATAAAGTTGGGGAGTAGCCACAATTGGAGAAGTAGAGAGGAGTTTGAGTGCATACATCCACTCAATAAGAGACCTCCAGTAGGGTGAAATTTCGAAAAAAATGGGTAGAGGGAGCACATGAAGCCATACCTCCAAGTAGAGGTGGCGCAATGTGAAGCAATAGTCCCAAGATTGCAGAAATTTGGGTAGGGTCCATTGAGATGTTTTTATCTCATGGATCATTACTTGGCTACGGGGGGCCACAATATTTAGTAGTAGGAGGATCAATGTTAGTCAGATACTGAGGCGTGCATAGTAGTGTTGACAGTAGAGCAGGAGGCTCAATAGCAGAGTTAGCAACAGCGTAGTTTTCATAGTAGAAAGTTGCAGACACAGTTGATTCAGTTTGTTTTTTTTATGCTTTTCAGTCGTAGATGTTGCAATAGAAGTATCAATAGCAATGAGAAGTTTTGCATGCAGAACATTCCAATTGTACAAGATCAGGACAGATTTGAATTGATTTCTTGTTGAGAGGGAGTGTTGAAAATGGAAACAACAAATGTTGAAAATGGCACCAAGAAATATTCTAATTTAATTTTCCCTTGAATTAAATTAGAGTAAAATTACAAATCCACATCTCATGATAGCTTGTACAAGTTAAATAAGTTAGTTTTACATACTTGGTTCAGTTAATTCTTTTTGAGTGTCTAACTTGAGTCATGTAGAGTGGTTCCTACTTTTTAGGAGCCATCATTGAGTTTATTTTGATTTGTAATTAATTAATTCATTTTATCTGAGTTAAAGTTAGTTTAACTAGTTCCAACTAGTGGAGGAACTAATGGAAGGTCAAAATGTGGAAGTGGAACTTGAACCACACTCAGTAATCAACCATTTAATTGATAAATCAGCTATAAATAACTCATGCATGTGTGAACTTAGAGTTACCCAGTTTAGATTGGATTTCAAGGGCATTGTGATATCAGTTGTATAATCATCCAAATTATACAGGTGGTGCGCGTAGTCATAGGAAGGTCTATGATGGATTGAAAAGTATTAGATGGGGATTTCCTTAATTAATAGGGGCTAATTACCCAAGGAAACAGTGCAAGGAAATAGGAACTTGGGAAATCATAAAATTGGTTAAGTATTAGCTTAGGCTTGTCTAAGAAATAGTGAGACAGATAGAGATAGTGCAAAGGTTGCTCGGGCATGAGAAAATCATTGTAATATTATCATATATATGACTAATTAAATATACAGATAGATGGTTTTTTAGTTGTGCCTTTCCTGAGGAAATCATTATGTAATGTGTTGATTGAATTATTTCTCTTGCATGCTTCGTGATTTCGCGACCGTTTAAATTGTTTTCTGAAATTGGAAGAGTAGATTCAAGTTTATTGTTTTACCAAATTATAATTAGCAGTTTGAATCTCCAGGGACTTTCTACAGGACAAATAATTATAAGCCTAGTGAAGGAAATGGTGGGGATAATGGTGGATTGGATAAGCATCTGGCATCGATATTCTTTGAGGATTTGTGATGAGGAGATCAGTTCCATGTTCAAAAATTGCTCAAAAATGAGAGTGCTCAGAAGTGGCTGTAATCAAAACGACCGGAAAGTTCTCGTCGTTGTGATTCTGGCGCCGTGAACGGTTCTCAAAACCGAGGTCATATGCAGAAGTTATTAAGGTTTGAAAATGCCCAATAAGCTCAAAAAATTGACCTTTAACTGAGTTTGAATTTTTATAAAAATTTCGTAAAAAAATATATATATTGCAAAATTATTTTTATATTAAAGTTTGAAGGAAAAATTATGGGCTTCCATGTGGCAGGCCCAAAGGCTGCCACGTGGCCCCAGGCCGGAGGAGAATTGGTCATGCAAATTATTTTAGAGGTCCACGGAATCGAAAGCAGGACATGGCTGCCCACGTGCACACGCCTGACCGCCGCGCCACACGTTATTTATTAAATATATGGCAGCAGCACTTTGTTATAAAGTTTAAAATGATTTGTGTTTGCTTCAATGAAGTTCAAGGGGCCACTAGGGCCACCAGGAGGCAAAATCAGTTTGAGGCCTAGCCAGGGGAGCTAGAGGCCTTATCCAGAGATTCAATAGTCAAAATTGGATATTTCAGATGTTATGAATCTGATGAGATGGTTTAAAAATCCTGTAGAGAAATTTAGAAAGCCGAAAAGCTTCAGTAAAGTTCCAGGGGCCATTAGTGCCAGCTTTTGCCAGCAGCAGTGCAGGGCCTAGCCAGAGCATCTAGAGACCATATGAAGTGAACCAGTAATCATTCTTGACTGTAAAAATAATTATGAATCTAATGGAAGAGGTTTAAGAAATTTTTGAGGACTTCTAGAGGTCAAAAACCCAGTAGAGAAGTTTTTTGTGACCTTAGTACCAGGGGTTGCCGACAGGTGTTGGAGGTGAAACTGGAGCAGCCGGAGGCCATTTTTTATGAATGAATAGTATATATTGACTAATTCAGACATTTTTGAACTAATGAAAGCAGTTTCAAAGCATTTTGAGAACTACTAGAGCTCGAGAACCTGATGTGAAATTTTGGGCAGCCCTGGATAGCCTAGTTTGGTGATGCAGTGCTCGATTTGAGCAATTTACCAGTCAATATTTGGTGTATGATGTGTGATGGATACATCGAGAGTGTTTTCAGTGACATAAACATAATTCTGAAGGATTTTGTGCCGTTTAGAAGCTCAGAGTAGCTTAGAGCACTGACAAAAGGAATCATGTCAACGGGAGCCTAAAGTTGCTTGCAAGGTTTGGACAGTCATTAGAGGGATATTAGATGGTATTCTCAGCCCTTTGGATCATTTTAGTATTCATTGGAGTTAAGTGTGGAAATTTTAAAAGAAACCTTACCATAATCCCAAAGAGCCGAGTCAAAATGACAAAGCTCAAAGGAGACATAGCCCACGAGTTTCGGGTGAACTCCTATATTAATTTTGATGTTGTGTTTTAATTTTTTATTGCTGCATTATGTTGTTTTTATACATGATAATTTTCAGCAAGAAAAAATAAACTTAAGACACATAAACAGTTAAAATTTCATACACCACTTTCAAGCATAAATTACGCAAAATTGTCAAGTTCAAGCTAAATCATTTTAATTTACACTGAGTGGGAGGTTCTTGAAATACATACAAGTTATCCAGACCATTTTCAGATCAGGTTGGTATCAGAGCACTTGGTTGCTTGATTGACATAGCAATAGCTTGAAAGATGTTTAAACAATGTAAAATATTGATTGTTTTACTGCTTGCAAACTGACGGTTGTTTGAGTTTGCTGGACATGAAGGGATAGCTACTTATTAGCTAAGTCCTGGAGAGGAAAAAAAGGAAGAAAGGGCTGAAGGCATCTTCCTTACCCCAAAGGACCTCAAGGTCACCCTTGGAATACAAACCCTCTTGACGATTGTTTGTTAAGAAGCTCTTGGAGTTTGTTTATTGTTGGCTGCTTGAATAAGAGTTTGTCTTTACAGCCATTTGGTTAAAAAGCTTTGTCATTTGTTTTGAAAGATTTGTGAACTTTGTTGAAGTTAATTTTTTTTCATTGACATCATAATGACAAATTCTACAAGTGAGGTTTCCTCCTTCACGAGATTCTTCGATGAAGATATGAAGCGTGACTTTATTATATTCAAGGACATGGTGCAGATTCTGTTTGAGGATAGAAGAGAAAGCATTAAGCTTCGTGTGAAATTTTTTTCCATGAAGCAAGAGAAGGAATAAATTCTTCAAAGATTGCATGATATGGAGATGCAGCTCCATCAAGCCCAAGAGGCTTTGACCAAGAACATGTGTGAGGAAGAGGTAATCCACTCTAATTTGTCTTCAGTTTCCTATTTAGAAAGATGTGTTGGTTCTTTCAAAAAGCATACAAGAGGTATAGGGTCCAAGTTAATGATTAAAATGGGCTATGAAGGCAAGGGTTTAGGCCAGCATGCACAAGGCATGGTTGAACCCCTTTTTTTGAGGAACGACCCAAGAATCTTGGTCTTGGTAATGTGCAATTTAATGGCGAAGACTCCAAAGCCATGAAAGCATGTGAGGAAAATTCAAAGAGAACTTTTTTTCCAAGTTCTAATGTGAAAATATGTCAAATTTGTTTCCAAGATGATTGCCATTGTTTTAAGCCTTTGTTGCAGCAAAAAGATGGTAGACATGAAGCTTATGGCAAGCATGCGAGTTTAGACAGTTTTCAAGACAACAACGATGATGTTAGTCTACAAATGAAATTTGGAGCCTCTACTAGTTCATCTCCTCATGAAGGCAAAAAGGATGAACATGTAAAGCGACACAAGAGGTATAAATATTATCATGATCAATTTGATTGTGTTTTTGCAAGGCATGATAATTTTTCCTGCTTAAATGGAAGAAATATTTGTTGTACATATTGTGGTCGATTTAACCATGATGTTTCGAGATGTTAGATGAGGAAGAAAGCATATAGGAAGCAGATGAGGCAAATACAACTTTCAAAGAAGGTGCATAAGATTTGCACATATTTCCAGAAGAGGGGACATGTTGTTTCCCATTGTTGGACTTTGCATCCAACTAGTCGTCCCAAGCACATGCAGCAAGAGGACAGAAAGATTGGTGAAGGTGGAACCAAGGATTCCATTATTGATGTGAAACTAGAAGTTTCACATGAAGAAGAGTTGCAACAGCAAAAGTCGCCATGGAAGTGGCTTGGTAAGAAGTGGATGGACTTCTTAGCACAGTAAGACATACTCATTTTGTACATATGAAAATTTCGGTTGTATGCATGTATTTCATGTTGTAATCTCTCTTTTTTTTTAGCCACCTTGGATCATTGATCAAGGCAGCGATGTTCAGTTTCCTTCTGCAAATTTCTCAGCATAAATTTTTTGAGTGAGTTCAAGAAAGACAGTTCTTGACAGGAGGTCAAGTGCATAGAGGAAGGGAAGTGTGAATTTCTTTCTAGTTGTGGTTCAAAGTCACTAGCCATGCAAGGAAAGTGTTTGGAGGCTGAAGAGAAGAGGGTGTTGTACTCTCATTTACTGTACAGATCAGTTTCAGTAGTCCAGAGAGATTTTGGGGTCAAAAATCTTCCCAATGGGGAGGTGTGATAAGGAGATCAGGTCCATGTTCAAAAATTGCTCAAAATGAAAGTGCTTAGAAGTGGCTGCAATCTGAACGACCGGAAAGGTCTCGTCGCTCTGATTTTGGCACCGTGAAAAGTTCTCAAAACCAAGGTCATATTCAGAAGTTATTGAGGTTTGAAAATGCCCAATAAACTCAAAAAAATTGACCTTTGACTGAGTTTGAATTTTTATAAAAATTTCGTAAAAAATATATATTTTGCAAAATTATTTTTATATTAATGTTTGAAGGACCAATTACAGGCTGCCATGTGGTAGGCCCGGAGGCTTCCACGTGGCCCCAAGCCGGAGGAGAATTGGTCATGCAAAATATTTTGGAGGTCCACGGAATCGAAAGCAGGACCTGGCCGCCCACATGCACACGCCCGACCGCCACACCACACGTTAGTTCTTAAATATATGGTGGCAGCACTTTTTTATAAATTTTAAAATGATTTGTGTTGGCGGAAAAAGGGGGCTAGCCCCAACATTCCAATAGACCTTCCGCTCGGAACCAAGTCCTACATCCAAAACCGCAGTCAGCAAAACGCGACGGTTTATACGCGGAGTTGGTCACATGTGGAAGGCAACATTTATTGAAATTTTATCTGACAGTTACAAAAAATGGTTAAACGTGGCAGTTTATCCGACGATTCTGGCAAGAGGTTCATGTGACCACTCCCCGCCAGGAATTAAATGCCACAGTTGGTTTGTTAATGGATTTGCAGGCGGCTTCGGTGGAGGGGTCATGTGACCGCCCAAAATTTAATGTCACCCTTAACGGTCCACCATTTTGAAGCGTGTTCCACTATTTCAGGAGTTATCCCCATTTTAGCGTCTTTAACTGGAGTTCCTCCAGTTTTGGAGGAGGATTTTGGGGGACATTGGGAAAAATTCTTGTTTCTGCCATAACTCTTTCTTTATTGAACCAAATTGAGTGAAAAAATAGTCAATTTTGGGTCTCTTAGAAATTATGAAATCAATGGAGCATGTTTCAAAACCATCAGAGAGCCTCTAAGCAATTTTTTTCTTCGATGAAGTTCAGTGACCCTAGTGCCAAGGGGTGCCAACAGGTGTTGGAGGCGAAACCAGAGCAGCCAGAGGCCATTTTTGGTGAATGAATAGTCTATATTGACTAATTCAGACATTTTGGAACCAACGAAAGTGGTTGCATAACATTTTGAGAACTTCTAGAGCTTGAGAATATGATGTGAAGTTTTGGGCAACCTTGGGCAAACCATGGAGGATAGCCTAGTTTGGGGATGCAGTGCTCGATTTGAGAAATTTTTTAGTTGATATTTGGTGTTTGATGTGTTACGGATGCAGCAGGAGTGGTTTCAGTGACAGAAACATAATTCTGAAGGATTTTGTTCCATTTAGAAGCTCATAGTAGCTTAGAGCACTGACAGAAGGAATTGTGTCAACGGGAGCCTAAAGTTGTTTGCAGAGTTTGGACAGCCATTAGAGGGATATTAGATGATTTTATCAGCCCTTTGGATCATTTTAGTATTCATTGGATTTAATTGTGGAACTTTTAAAAGAAACCTTACCATAATCCCAAAGAGCTGAGTCAAAATGACAAAGCTCAAAGGAGACGTAGCCCACAAGTTTCGGGTGAACTCCTATATTAATTTTGCTGTTGTGTTTTAATGTTTTATTGCTGCATTATGTTGTTGTTATTCATGATGAGTTTAAGCAAGAACAAATAAACTTAAGACTCATAAACAATTAAAATTTCATACACCACTTTCAAGCATAAATTTCGCAAAATTGTCAAGTTCAAGCTAGATCGTTTTAATTTAAACTGAGTGGGAGGTTCTTGAAATACATAAAATTTATCCAGACCATTTTTAGATCAATTTGTATCCAAGATAAGAATATTCCCAAGGACCAATATTCTTAGAGAATGTGTATCCAATAAAAAAATAGTTGTTTGAGGACATACCTGGTGAACATCCATATGGGGTATGTTCCTAGAGAGGCAATGGTGTCCAAATTTATGCCTCCCAGCATTATGCTCTAATCTAATGGAGAGATAGAACATGTTATTCAAGGCCTTTCTATTTTTGACAATTTTGGTTATGTTGATGCTTATCGATCTGAATCCCTTCTTGTGAGAATATTTCAAATTGAGAGTATCATGTTGAGTCATTATGAATACCTCCCTAGTTAAGAGGGAATGTTGAAAAATGTAACTATTTTCGGTCATCATAATGTAATAAAATGTATTTTCTATCATTAATTGTATTTATATTATTTCTAGTCAAAGCATGTTCTTCATGCTTGTTATAGGCATTTTTGTCACATATCGTCAATAAGCCTGCAAACTTAATCAATCAACATCCATGAACAACTTTTCATCATCCCTACACAAATCCCTAATCATGACACTTCCAAATCCCTGAGTTTCTGGGTCTAACTGCCTCAAATCAATACTTTTAAGGCCCAACGCACCCTTTCCCTTTAGGGAACTCCGTCTAGTATCAGGTTGCTCATTTCTGCACCAATGTTGATCAGCAACAGGTTATCCCTTGTTGGAGGTGTGTTGATTCTATAAATTCTAGAAAAGAAGCTTCCTCTTCCATAAGCTTCCAAGAGTTGTTTCAACCATTTACCTTGGATAAGAACTTTAAATCCTATATGATCCTACCTTGGAGATTTCACCCCATATCCCTTGATCTCATACTCCCATCAAGAGTGGATCTCAAGCCTAGATTGGTAAATGGATAAGAATTCCTAAACTACCACCATCTCCTAATAATCTACATCCATCTACAACATCAGGGTTGGATTTTGGAGACCTATCATTCCCTCATATTTCTACCTTGAATTTAAGAGAGTTGTAATCTTCATGTATTATGGTGACATTGAGGTGTGATTTGTGACAAGGAAGGACAAGTCAACTTAGGGGATCTCTACAAGACCAGCTTCTATCCTTGGTTGTAAACTCTCTCATTTTCATACTAATACAAAGAGTATATCATCTTTCTATATGTGTTATGTTATGTTTACATTCATATATTTCAATGCTTTGTTGATCCATTGAATAGAGTAATTGGATAATGCTACATATATGTCATAGATGTTTGGCTCATTATGATTGTATATGTGGGTTCTAATTATATAAATCAAAGATGCGATTGGAGATTACAAGTCGAGAGGAGAGAAGAGCTTGCAATGGATCCCAAGTAAGCCTCTTTCCATTCTTAAATTTCTCTAAGGGAAACTTTATATTCCTTGTTTTCTGTTGTTCTATACCAATCCCCTAGGTCTAGGGAAGATACTTTTTTCCACAATAATAAATTATGCATAAAAAATTTGTTACTCAATTGGGTATCGTTCCTTTCCCTTAGTGTTTTCCTTGTCCCTAGTACTTATTTCAGCTCTTCAACTCATCCATTGCCTCACTCGGTCTGAATTTCCCCTAGGAAGACATTTTATTGAGCTGCATTTGATTTTTTGTGCCATAAATTGAATTTCCCTTGATCAGCTCTCCCCCTGGTCTACTGACAGAGCGTTTCAGCGCTCTCTGCCTTCTCTACACCTGCATTGCAGAGCCCTGGTAATCTATCTGCACTTGCATTGACCCCTTTTTCATCCAAAAAAAATCCTTTTTATGTTTTTCGCTCTGATTAAATTAGTTCCAGTTGGTCCTCCTTGTGTTCCTGAGTGTGTCTTGGTCTCTTAGAAGCATTCATGTGATTTTATTTTGGTTTTGAGTGCCTTTGATAAGAATTTTTTTAGATTTTGATTTGCTCTTGTTAATTAGGTCATTAGAAAACTAATTGCTTGGAGGAATTGGTGTTTCAGTCATCATTCTGAATAGTTTATTTTATCAATGATTAGGAAAATATCTTAGTTTTCATTTTAAAATTAAGTTGAATTGAAAATAAAATCTTATGCATCATGCATTGTGTCTAGGGTTTTGTGTGTGAAATTAGAATTAGGAACAATTGCATTAGGGGAATTGATTAACAATATTGCTTGTTTCATCTTGTATGATGCATATTCTTTGTTCTCTTCCCTCCCATACATAGATTTTCATTGAAAGGAAAAGTTCCATTTTGTCATGGTAGATTGCATTTTTAGGATATTCAGGTGAAATTCATGGTGAGCCTTGAAAACCGAAACTTAATTCAAGCTCAACCTCAAAATTTGTTGAATAAATATTAAGTAGGATTTGAAACATTAACGCAAACATCTAGAGGTCTAGGTTAGAGACGTGTTTTGGCGTTTATAAACATAGGAGCTATCATTTTTTTCCAGCGTTTCATTTTAGGGGTGATATCCTATTCCACATGCGTAAGTGTATGATCCGGGTAAATTTATGATACCCTTTTAACCAAGACCTTTTACTTCGGCTGATGTGTTAGAATTGCATTTTATCAAAGCATTAATGAACATAAATGAACATCTGCATGATGTAAAGAAGAGAAACATAATAAGCATTAGAAACATTAGATATTGATAACGGAGTTCATCCAGGAGGGACTACATCTCCAAGCCTCGGTGTCAAGATGGTGTAGGCCACAACATTAAGTGTTGGAAGTAGTGATGATGTACATGGATGGTATTTTCTCTGTCATACGAGGAAAATTCCCTCACGCAAGAGTGGTTGGACCTCTCCACGAGATGTTCCGCTACAGGAAATCTGATTCACAAAAAGGACTCCTATCAACATGACAATCTCACTCAATGGTGACTAAGACTATCCCGCCAAACATGGAAACAAAGGGATCTCAAACAACATAAACCAAATCCATGATATAAATTACATTTCACAACAAGAAAAAAACAAGATCACACATCCAACATCAAACAGGGATCTATACAGCACAATGCATCTCATAGCAAAGAGACAAATAATTACATGATCACACCGCATATACCTCACATCCTGGAGCTATCTGGAGAAAAGGTTGATAAATTGTTGGATCTGGTTGTACCATCAATCCCATGGTGTCGAATATCCTGAAAACGACTGCTCACACATTGAATGTTGACACCTGCAACTCCACTTTGAAAAGTGGCCGAAAAATGGAATGGTTAAATAGAAAATATGAATACATCATCAGATTCGTGGCATCGAATAGTGCAAAATTGACTGTCAGATTTCTAAATTCTAACAAAGTGAAATTCTGGGGCTACAGGAATCTTTTAAATTCCCCCAAGATTCTTCATCCTCATATTCTGAAGAGAATCTTTTGAACCGATGCTCAAATGGCGAATCTGGGCGCACCATCGCGCTCCCTACGAAATTCTAGTTAAAATGCATATAAAGTTCACTACATTCTGACACAAATAAATTTTACCTCCTTGGAATCAAAAGATTCCCTTAGCATCAAAAAATATTCCCTCAAACTGCGTGCACCATCCTGCCTCAAACTATGTGTCTGTCTACCTTCCGACATGGCCTGGGCGCCCTAAAAAAGTGATGGGTTTAAGTAATAAGAGGCGGGTGTATTTTACCACAAAGGGTTGTCGTGGTGCAGTGGAAAATTTGGTGGTTTGTTGGAGGGAGTTCGGGCGGTCAAACCCTGCCCCCTCCAAAATAGTGTGTTTTGTTTACTTTTAAAACCACTTTATCATTGTTGGGGGGTGCTCCCACATCAGGTGGCTTTCCATGTTCTTATCCGTCGGAAATAGAAGGGATGGGGGGACGGTGGGGTTGACAGTCTGCGCCCCTCCCAATTATGGCTGCGATAGGTTGGGGCAGCGGGGTGATGGTCGTCCACCCCACATAATATTATATCATTTGTTACTTATATGGATGGGGCTAAGGGAGGGGGTCATGGCCTGCCCTTATTTAATATTTTTTGTTTTTATTTTAACCAACCACGCTTTTTAAAACTTCTCGATTTTGACCATAGGAGTATTTTTAATGACCCCACAATTCCGCCCAGAAATTGGCTGGAGCTGACCGGAATCTGATGGCTAGAAAACTTCCAAATTGTGTCCTCCTTAACCTACCACATCATCAATTCAACCTTGGAACTTTGACCATCTCTAACTTTCACATACAAACTCAGTTTGACGAACCATTCGTACCGTTGTGATCAGGACGACGAGATCCTCAGCCTAAAACTAAGTTTGCCACATTTTCGTTACTTTGATTTTTGAGCTTTCATAAGCCCTCTTTGTCCTATGTGTGTCTCTGAAGCTACCTAGATCATTCCTCCCCACTGAGGATCTTTTGTTCCTCCAAAAGAATCAACAATAATCTGCAATTATTGTGTACAATTTTTGCACCACAAGTGTTCTGAAAAAGGTCACCTTTCCATCTCCTTCACCTTTATTCTTTGGAGCCTTAAGTAATGATCCGACACCTGCATTTCCTGCAAACCTATAGTACAATTTTCTTGCAAATTACATGCTCAAATACGACCAACTATGACCCAAACATTCCATACTTTCCACAAGTTTATTACACATACTCAGTGGTCAAGCTTACATCGAATGGAAATCACCGCGAGTTATCATCACAAGGCCAAAATATCATGGTTTCTTAACAAGTGATGGAAAATGCATCATCACTTTAACAGTTAAAAATGAAACATATGATTTACAAATATTTCCATGACACACTATCACATCTAAAAAAACCATCTCTTACTTATCAAAGTGAATGGATCATCTCCTTGTGGCGCACTTTCTTGTCGAACATTTGTTTCAACCGAATCATGCACGGACGCTTCGTCATTAAGGTGTTGCTCTGGATGGAGCCACGAACACGTGGCTCTTTGATGGCCACTTTGGTTGTAATGGCTTCAAAAGTTATTCTTTCTCCAGAACTGCTTAACCAATTTCTTCTTCTACTGTGGAGAAAGCTTTCCACACCTCATCTTCCTTTATGTTGTCATTCTTTTCCAACACTCAGCAATGACATGATTATGTAAACAACAAAAACGACAAGTTTTCTTATGCCATGATTTACGTTCATAATTAGCAACATGCTTATAATCAAAATGAACTTGCGAATATCGAGACTTGTTATACCTTTCATGGCGGTCTCTAGTGCGATCATGATGATGAGATATTGCCTCGGCTCTTTCACTACAACATGCACTTCCATGGGATGATGGTGAAGTGTCCCCATCATTATTTTCCCCTGATAAGTTCAAAAATGTATTTTTTCCATTGATGTCATTATGGTGATGAGAGCTTGCGTCAGCTTTCTCTCTACAATATGCGTTATCATAAGATGATGGTGAAGTGTTCCCATCTGTTAGTCTCCTGTATTCATAGTATCACTAGATGACTATGTATTTTCTACAATCTACTGAAAATAAAATTCCATAACTATCATTTATTTTCAGAAATCTCACTGCCTTCATTATTTTTCATTTTACCTATCCACTATCTCTCATTTTTCCTTTTTCAAATACCCTCATGATTCCAATAACCCATGTGTGACCTTGGTCTCTCTAAAACCCCTTTTTCCTACCTAAAACTCCACTCTCAGTGCTAAAAATCATCTCCCCTTCATTCATCCCCCTTCTCCCTCTAAAACAATGTAAAAAATCCTTTTTTACATTGTTTTAAACCAAATAAATTATTGTTTCGGGTCCCACTCTTCAAGAATAGATCTTGTCTATTCTACCCAACCCCTTTATATATTTATAACCCCGTTCTAAACCTTAACCCGCCACTTCGTTAAAAATACCCGACCCTTTCAATGTTTTAGCCCCCGCCTTCTTAACCTTACCCCCCGCTCTCATATGACTTGGCCCCCACCTTTGTAGTTAATTGCCTTCACTTTAATATCCCTTGGGCCCCGCTTTAAAAAGACCCCACGTCATTTTAAATAAACCCTCCACTTTATTAATACCCCCGAGCCCCACGTCATGTTTTACACCTGTGATCGGATCACCCGACAGCCGTCTGATCTACGCCTCCCCATCCAACGATCTTCGCTCCTTGTAATATTCCCAAATTTTCACATGATATTTGGAATATTAGAGTTCTTAATAAACTTAATAAATTAATTTAATAAAAGGGTGGAGGGACCCACAATCCTCAAATATGAATAAAATCCACTTTTAATGTGTATATGTGGATATTCTAGAATTAGATGTAAAATCATGGAGTAGTGGAGAAACTCCATTAAAGGAGATCATGTCTCATTTATGAGATAGATTATGGAGGATGAAATAGTCAAATAAGATCATGGATCTTAAAATGTAAAATCATTAGGATATTTGATAAGGTCAACTAAGATCATAATGCATTCAAAGTAAGATCATAAAGAAATTATGATTGGTTAGTGGAGGAAGTGATGCATTTAATGCACACATGATGGAGAGGGTGATCACCCCATGTGAACATGACGGAGGACATGGAGAAACATCATATTCAACCATGGAGACTCATGTCCACATGTACAACGCAGTTTTGGAGTGGGCCTAGGCTATGGAAGGCTCATGATCTATATAAAGAAGGTGAAGGCACAATAGAAGATATGATTTGGATTATTCATTTCTTGATCTGTTTAGATCTAGATTTGTCTTAGGACATCCCTATTCATTATTGGGATGTTTAGCTAAGATTGCAAGTGTTTTTTAGCACTAGGTGTTCCCGAGCGGGAATCCCACCTCTTCCCTTGAGTGATCTCTAAGGAACAGGGTTGTACTACATTCCTTATCAGGCATTGGTGCCATCTTCAGGAGGTTTTTTCTAGCATTCAACTAGGAAACTAGTAGAGGATTCATCCTACCACTTTGTTCTTCACATTAAGTCTTCCAGGAGCAGCAGATCTATATCCGGAATTCAGGACATTGGGTTTTACCTGCATGCAGCAGCAATCCCTTCAAGGATTTCGCAGTCCAATCCTATAGATCTATTGGAGGAATGAAGTTTCTATTATTTTAGCTGGAAATCCTGTGAGGGATCATCTCCTCACATTGGATCTATTGTTTCCATCACTCAGGAGCTTATTTGACATATCTGGCAGTAGGCTATTGAGCCTCCCTCTCTTTACAGCGTAGTTTTCTGAATTTGTTGTTCATCTAGCAGCTATTTTCAGTGGAGGAATTGGAGGAGCTATAACTTGAGCTTTTAGCCCAAGGATATAGTGAAGGGATCATCCCTTCTTGCATAGATCTAATTGTGCCTCATTACAGCCATCATATCATAAAATCTAGCTTCATATTTTCATACCCAACAGTGTATATGTAAATCCCTAAGAGGGTGGCTTTCTTAGATTAACAGATCTGAGAAACTCTTTCTGGGTTATCTTGGGTATCCATCATAGAGCCCGGATCTCTATTCTTAGCATCATCGAAGCTCCCAAACTACCTAGATTTTACTTTCTATCTTTCTAGCAGTTGCAGTCCCAACAGTTGCAGCAGGGACAGTGCAGTTTACCTTCCAGCATTTCAGCAGTTACGTAGTCCCTCTTGTGGGATCATTGCAGGGTCATTCTAAGCCATCCCTTTGGCTTGAGTGTCTCATATTTTGAGCACTGTTGTATTTTATTTTTTACCTCCCATATAATAAAATGGCTCAGTTATTTATGTGCATTCTAATGTGCATATAGATTTATTGTTTACTTTGTTGCAGTTCTTATATTGTGTTTCGGTATTACTGCATTCTCTATTTTGGGATATTATAGTGGTATCGAAGCATGATCTTTGGCTCAGATTGTGGAAACTTAATCTTTTGCATCAAAATAAGAAGTAGATAGATGAGATCTGTCATGAAGGAGGATTATAGTCTTGCCACTCCTTTCTTTAGATCCATGCAAGATCTCTCCAAATAGGTCAAACAAATGAAGAGAGAAAGGAAAAAGGAGGATCCAAGAAGAAGATTTGATGAGGAAGATCCAAGCACTTCCTATCAGCAAAAAATAAAACCGGAGAATCATATATCTCCTCATAGATCTACTATGCCCACTTTATTTGAAGAAGGTGAATGGTATAGCAATGAAGAAAGAAGAGAACCTGAGACTCATGAGACTCTCAGTATGTATCTTGAAGAGTAAAAAGCACAGTCTAGAGCATTCAAAGAGAGTCTAAATCTCCAAGAATTATTCGAACTCAAAGAAGAAAGAAGATTCTATAGCAGCAATAGAAGAAAGAGGCACAGTAGATTTTATTTGCCTACATTTGATGGATCTTCCTCAAGCACTGTTAAGGCTTGGAGGAAAGAGTTAGATGCATTTTTCATGCTACATCCTGTCGCTGAAAAAGAGGCTATCCAGATTGCAGCACTTCATCTTTATGGTGAAGTCATTGATTGGTGATTTGGTCACATGGAGCATGCAAAGGTGACTAAATCTTCATATTTATTTCACAATTTGAGGAAGAAGTTTGATGTTATAAAACTAGAGATGTGTCACAAAGATACATTTCCTAACGAAACAAATGAGGATGTCAATCTTGTCACTCTGGACAAAGTTTCACTACATTCACCACCAGTTGCAGAAGTACTTGCATCCGGAGAAGAGACACTTGCACTTTTGAAATATATTCTTGAGCTCTTGACACATAGAGTCCCATGCATGATTCAGGAGATGCATGAAGAAGAGGAGGTATATTCCAGCGCTGGTACACTTAGAGAAGAGCAGTCGTCACTTTTACCAGCATTTGGAGACACCATTGTCCTGGTTGGAGGAACTCCTATGTTCTTGCAAGAGGTTCCCACACATCAGTTGATCCAAGGTATGCATACATATTCATCACATATTTTTTCATTAGATCTTATTGAAACTTATGGGGACATGCCATCAGGGCCAATGCATAACCAAGGGTTAGAACAAAATGCTGATTTGAAGCAGCAACATATCACAGCGTAGTGGACCCTTGATCTAATCAAGGAAGAAATGAAAAGCTATCCCAGTTAGTCATTGATGAACTACATTCAACCCTTTGAGTTGAAGTGTAGAGTTTCAGAAAGTGGGATGAGCATGATCCTATGTAAAATGACTAGTTATGAGATCAACATTGTGCCTTGCTTTGAGACAACATATGTATTACCATGCAAGTCTATAGCGTTGTCACTTAGTAGAAGTGACAATGAAGGGGCCCCATTATTCTTGGAGAATTATGAAGGTAGCTTCACTCATGAAGCAATGGAGGTTAAGATGATATATGGTAGACATCTTGAGATGAGGAATCTTTTCTCCTTTCTAGATGACACTTTCTCAATGAGCATCTCACAGCTCAAAAAGAAACGTCTACCTGCAGCAGATCCAGAAACTCATTGGTTTTGGAGGGCCATTAACGAGAAGAAGGTCTAATTGAGATATATCATTAGAGGTGCACTTCAACATTTCATGGAGTGAAAATTTCTTCATCAGTTTGAGAAGAATGGTATTCTACAAAGGGAGGATACCATGTTTACGCAGTACATAATCCATCATCCACATTGTGATGAGTGGGTGAGGATGATAAGCAATGGGTTGCGTGAACGCTTGCAGATATATGACATGGACCAGCGAGAAGCTTGGTTACATTGGTTGCTCTTGGGTTAGTTTGGTTACTAAAGGCTCCTATTCCTTTGATCCATGCCTTTAAAAACACTCATGTAATGAAGAAGGAGGCATGGTTGCGCTGGCTGCTCTTGGGTGAGTATGGTTACCACCCAATAGCTCATATTTTTCTGATGCATGCCTTGTGTATCAATTATAGAATGTAGCAAAAGAAGACATTTTCACTTTGGTTTCCCTTGAGAGAGTTTGGCCATCACAGGACATCTCCCATGTTTATGTGTTATGTATTGTTTATGATATGGCATAGTACTATCATGATGTGTAATGATGGAGTTTGTTTGTATTGGGCTGATATGACATCCCATATGTCATTCAGTATGTTTTTGCTCCATGATTCACATGATGATGTGAAAAGGAAGCAAGATATCTTGTTGCTTTGGCTTTTATTGGGGGACTTCAGTCCTACATACTTGCCTACTTGGCATGATGGTGTCGGAGGATGGCAGCAAGAGGAATTCCTCTTATGGCTTTTACTTGGAGAGTATGGACACCATACTTGGTATTTTGGGAGCATTGTTGCGTTGGTTACTATTAGGAGAATATGGTTTGACACCCTTGTCTACCCATATGTCTCTATTTCTTCTTTGGTACAATGTTGGGATGATGCTTAGATCCAACAAGGACAACAGGGCTAAGGATGGAAGCATGAAAAGCCTCTCTTTACTTCATATAGCATGGGATGGAGGTATAATTTGTGAGTTGGAGCTTTCCTTTGGTGGAAGTAATCATCTATCTTTTTGTATCTCATGTATTGTGGAGGATGTTGGATAGCTTATGGTTGTCACTTGGAGCTTCATGTTTGATGAGGGAAATCTAGCTACACAGATAGAGATCACTCTAGAAATTATAGAAAGACAACTTTGGTGTTGGGCATACATAACTCATTGCAGCAAATGGGGAGACCTTCCTTGTGTGGATTCCATTTGGAGGGAGACAGATTGCTCTAGCATCTACTTTTGTAGTTGCTTGGGGTCAAGCAACATTTTTCCGAGGAGGACTGTAATATTCCCAAATTTTCACATGATATTTGGAATATTAGAGTTCTTAATAAACTAAATAAATTAAGTTAATAAAAGGGTGGAGGGACCCACAAACCTCAAAGATGAATAAGATCCACTTTTAATGTGTGTATGTGGATATTCTAGAACTAGATCTAAAATCATGGAGTAGTGGAGCAGCTCCATTAATGGAGATCATGTCTCATTTATGAGATAGATTATGGAGGATGAAACAGTCAAATAAGATCATGGATCTTAAAATGTAAAATCATGAGGATATTTGATAAGGTCAACTGAGATCATAATGCATTCAAATTAAGATCATAAAGCAATTATGATTGGTCAGTGGAGGAAGTGATGCATTTAATGCACACATGATGGAGAGGGTGATCACCCCATGTGAACATGATGGAGGACATGGATAAATAGTGAAATCAACCATGGAGACTTATGTCCACATGTACAGCACAATTTTGGAGTGGGTCTAGGCTATGGAAGTCTCATGATCTATATAATGAAGGTGAAGGCACAATAGAAGATATGATTTAGATTATTCATTTCTTGATCTGTTTAGATCTCGATTTGTCTTAGGACATCTCTATGCATTATTGGGTTGTTTAGATAAGATTGCAAGTGATTTTTATCATTGGGTGCTCCCGAGCGGGAATCCCACCTCTTCCCTTGAGTGATCTCTAAGGAAAAGGGTTGTACTACATTCCTTATCAGGCATTGGCGCCATCTTTAGGAGGTTGTTTCTAGCATTAAGCTAGGAAACCAGTGGAGGATTTATCCTACCACTTATTTCTTCACATCCAGTCTTCCAAGAGCAATAGATCTATATCTGGCATTTAGGCCATTGGTTTTTACCTCCATGCAGCAGCAATCCCTTCAAGGATTGCGCAATCCAGTCTTGTAGATCTATTGGAGGAAGGAAGTTTCTAGTATTTCAGCTGGAAATCCTATGAGGGATCATCTCCTCACATTGGATCTATTGTTTCCATCACTCAGGAGTTGATTTGACACATCTAGCAGTAGGCTATTGAGCCTCCCTCTCTTACAGCGCAAATTTCTGAAGTAGTTGTTCATCCAGCAGCTATTTTCAATGGAGGAAATTGGAGCTAGATCTTGAGCTTTTAGCCCAAGGATCTAGTGAAGGGATCAGCCCTTCTTGCATAGATCTGATTGTGCCCCATTGCAACCATCATATCATTAGATCTAGCTTTAGATCTACATACCCAGCAGTGTATATGTAAATCCCTAAGAGGGTGGTTTTCTTAGATTGACAGATCTGTCAAACCCTTTCTGGGTTATCTTGGGTATCCATCATAGAGCCCAGATCTCTATTTTCAGCATCATCGGAGCTCCCAAAATTCATAGATCTTACTTTCTATCTTTCTGGTAATTGTAGTCCCAACAATTGCAGTAGGGACAGCGCAGTTTACCTTCCAGCAATTCAGCAGTTACGCAGTCCCTCTTGTGGGATCATTGTAGGGTCATTCTAAGCCATACCTTGGGCTTGATTGTCTCGTATTTTGAGCACTGTTGTACTTTATTTTTCATCTCCCATATAATAAAATGGCTCAGCTATTTATGTGCATTCTAATGTGTATATAAATTTGTTGTTTACTTTGTTGCATTTCTTATATTGTGTTTTAGTATTACTGCATTCTCCCTTTTGGGATATTACACTCCCCATTGCAAATCCAAATGCTCAGGGGTTAAAAGCCTTCAGACCTTGCGAAATGGGCAGTATTACCGCTTGTCCTCCCCTCCACATGCCCTTTCTCTGTTCTATCGCATCCCTTTGCCAAATACCATTAACCACTCTGGCCCTATGCAATAAACCTCTTACCGCCTTCGCGCCATAACCCAAAACTGCTGACCCATTTGAAAATGTTTAATCCCTGTGCCTTTGTGATAAGCCCCGGTCCTCTGAATTAATTCTTGCAGCTCTTCCAAATACCCGATAAGCCATAAAAAAATGCAAAAGGCCACAAACCTTCGTTTTTCTGGACTCTGTCCACAAATGGCCCTTCTGCCTGCAAGCCTTCATTTCCCGGACACTTTCCACAACTCGAGTTTTATTAATAAATTGTTCGTGTTTTGTAGATTATGTACGTGTTTGGAAAGTGCATAAATTGCATCGCTAATCCAAATAATTATTGAATCAAGGTGCTTTGGGTGATGATCCAGTAGTCTTATTGATTAAAGGAATCAAACATAGGCAGCAAATGTTCTTCAAAAGGAAAGATAAAGGAAAAAAGGAGAATGTTTACAGTGGCTGCGCAGAGACAAAGACAAATGCAAAGAACACGGTCAAAGAGTAGTGATAGGGGAAAGATTCACTACGAAAATGAAAATAAAAGGGGGATTAAAGGTTTAAATCAGAGGTTAAAGATAAAAGACATGATTGGAAGACAAAGGTTAAGACAAAGCACTGATAAGGAAGCAGATCAAACAATGAGATAAAGAAAGAGATGACTGTGACAGTAAAGGAGAAAATAGTTAAAAGATATATATGAAGACAAATTAGAGTTTAAAAGACAAATCAAAGTTTAAATACTAATCAAAGCTTAAAGACAAATCAATGAAGGAGGCAGATTCGAAAGACAAAGGCCAAATCAGCCTTTACTTCTTCAAACCTCATTTTGCCACCTACAGCCTAAATTTCCTAAAGGCAGCTACCACAGTTAATAAAGCAGTCAGAGATATTTAAAGCATCTCAGCAGTTATTTTAAAAGTTAATTAAAAGCCAAAAAGTCAAAAATATTCTAAAGTTAGCTCAGCAGTTAAGTTAAAATTTATTATTACAGCAGGTTAGTCAATGATATTTTTCCTTGGGCCTTGCATGGTCTCAAAGGTCAAGATTACATTTACTCTGTAATAACTATAGCCTGAAACCCTAGACTAGGATCACCTCCTCATTTGCAATTAAATACTACATGTATTGTTCATTAGTATTGTTGGTTGGTTGGTGGGCTAGTTTGTTGACTGCTAAGCTGGATTTGATCAGACTCTGAGCTACAAAGTTCATTACACTGGAGTATTGTAATTGTTTTTGGACATCAGTAATACAAGCACGTTCACGGGATTCTTGAGCTATGTTAATGGTGATGTTATTCTTCTTTGTCAATGTTTCTCTTCTTT
Organism: Pinus albicaulis; assembly: GCA_034641835.2. Taxonomy (NCBI): domain Eukaryota; kingdom Viridiplantae; phylum Streptophyta; class Pinopsida; order Pinales; family Pinaceae; genus Pinus; species Pinus albicaulis. The sequence continues at coordinate 911,722,402 of CM076576.1, read as the reverse complement.
TTTCCATATTGTCCATCATTTTCTCTGATAATAGAACATAAATTTTAGATTAAGATATGTTGTTTGGGCACCTTAACTCTATCTGCTTCTTTTATCTTTATGTTTTCTTCTGCAAGGTATGATTAGAGAATTCAAGGGTGTCCTGCTCTTTATTTCCACCTAGCTTGTTGTCTTGAATTTTACTTAGTAGAGTTTATCTAAATAATTTATGGTTTGCCCTGCTCTTTAGTTTTTCTTAAATTGTTATTTTAAAGGCTTTCTTTGAAGTTTGATTAAAGAATTTAGGGGTGTCCTGCTCTTTAGTTTCACTGACTGTTATCTTGAATGTTTTCTTTATCTGAAAGTAATAGCTAGAGAACTTGGGGGTGTCATGCTCTCTAGGATTGTTAGAATGTTGTCTTAAAGGTTTTCTTAGTAGTGTTTTATCTAAAGAATTCAGGGGTGTCCTTCTCTTTATTTCATTTTGAAACTGTTACCTGAAAAGGCTTTTCTTGTTGAAGTATAGTTAAAGGATTCTTAATTACCCTTTAGTTTTACTGAATTCACAACTTCTTGTCATTTCATATTCCATCTAAAATAAAAAGATCCACTTGATATAGTTAGCTTGCCCTGTGAAAACCCTTGCATATTTGATGTAAAAATAAATCCTTTTATGACTCCATAGCCCAATGGATTAATTTTTCTCACAGTTTATCTATCCAACTTAAACAATCAATCAAACAAAACAAACAGTCCCAGAACTTCATAACTAGCCTAAAATCAGAAAACATAAGCATAAAGGTATATCATTTTCATCACAAACATAGAGAGAGCCCTCTATAAGCCTAGGAGGGCTAGGTCCTTGGACTCCAAAGCAGTCTGATGTGGTTCCCTGCAGTTTTTTTTTCCAACCTTGCAAATCACGGGGCACCAACACCATCATTCTCTCTCCTTGACGGTTTCCACAACGTCGTGGAGGATTTTGACACCTTTGAACATTCTCCTTCAATGTATCTCAAACCTGCGTAGCGAGGTCTTTTCACAACCTCCAATGGTTGAGTTATGCCTTGGCCATGAATGCCAAGCCCTCCTCCTTTGTACCCCATCCTAGTAAGGAGTCTCATGTTGATTCCTGTAATGGGGATATCCACATTTCCAAAAGAGATAATAGCATGTGAATATGAAACGGAAGAATGATCACAACTCTTTACCTCAGATGCCGACTTTGAAATGGGTGAAGAGGGCTTCTCTGAGCCTTTGTTGCGCTTCACTTCCTCCAAGGCCTCTGTTGCGATTTGTAGTTGAAGTTGCAAGCGTTGCTTCTCCTCCTTCTCTTCTCATTGAAGTGCCTTCAATGCCTCATGATCTGATTCCAAACTTCTGTCGTTGTGCTATAATTCTTCCAATGCCTCTATCATGGCTTGCAATTGAAGTTGCACTCGATGCTTGTCCTCCTTCTCCTCTTGTAGAAGTGTTCTCAACTTAGCGTTATATGTTGCTTGTTTCTCATAAGCTTTATACAACATGTCCTCTTTCTCAAACACATTGAGCATGGTCTCGTACATGTCTTTGACATCCTCCATTACTGCACGTTCAATGGTTCATGCTTGCACTCCACATCAGCAAGAAGACCGCTCTGATACCACTTGATTAGGGTAAGTTTCTGATACCCTTTTAACAAAGACCTTTTACTTCAGCTGATGTGTTATAATTGCATTTTATCAAAGCATTAATGAAAATAAATTAAAATCTGCATGTTGTAATGAAGAGGAACATAAAAAACATTAGAAACATAAGATATTGATAATGGAGTTCGTCCAAGAGGGACTACGCCTCCGGGCCTCGGTGTCAAGATGGTGTAGGTCAATGCATTAAGTGTTGGAAGTAGTGATGATGTACATGGATGGTATTTTCTCTACAATACAAGGAAAATGCCCTCATGCAGGAGTGGATGGACCTCTCCACGAGATGTTCCGCTACAGGAACACTCATTCACAAAAAGGACTCCGATCAGCATGACAATCTCACTCAATGGTGACTAGGAGTATCCTGTCGAACATCGAAACAAATGGATCTCAAAAAACATAAACCAAATCCATGATAGAAATTACATCTCACATCAAGAACAAAAAAATATCCCACATCAACCATCAAACAGGGATCTATACAACACAATGCATCTCACAGCAAAGAGACAAAGAAGTACATGATCACACTGCATATACCTCACATCCTGGAGCTATCTGAAGAAAATGATGATAAACTGTTGGATCTGGTTATACAATCTCGTGGCGTCAAATATCATAAAAATGACTGCTCACACATTGAATGTTGACACCTACAACTCCACTTTGAAAAGTGGCCGAAAAATGGAATGGCCAAATGGAAAATTTGAATACACCATCAGATTCGTGGCGTCGAATAGTGCAAAATCGACTGTCAAATTTCTGAATTCTGACAAAGTGATATTCTGGAGCTACAGCGATCTTTTAGATTCCCCCAAGATTCCTGATCCTCATATTCTAAAGAGAATCTTCTGAACCGCTACTCAAATGGTGAATCTAGGCACACCATCACGCTCCCTTCGAAATTATGTTAAAATGCATATAAATTTCAATACATTATGACACAGAGAAATTTTACCTCCTTGGAATCAAAAGATTCCCTTGGCATCAAAAAATATTCCCTCAAACTACGTGCACCATTCTGCCTCGAACTATGTGTCTGTCTGCCTTCCGACCTGGCCTAGGCGGCCTCAAGAAATGACAGATTTAAGTAATAAGAAGCGGGTGGATTTTACCACAAAGGGTCGTTGTAGTGCAGTGGCTAATTTGGTGGTTTGTTAGAGGGAGGTCGGGCGATCAAACCCCACCCCCTCCAAAATAGTGTGTTTTTTTTTTTTTTTTTTAAACCATTGTATCATTGTTGGGAGGTCAGTCCTGCATCGAGTAGCCCACCCTGTTCTTATCCGCTGGAAATAGAAGGGATGGGGGGGCGGCGAGGTTGATAGCCCGCGCCCCTCCCAATTATGGCTATGGTAGGTTGGGGCAGTGGGGTCATGACCGTCAGCCCCACCTAATATTATATCATTTGTTACTTATATGGATGGGGTTCAAGGCGAGGGTCATGCCCCGCCCTTATTTTATTTTTTTATTTTTTTAACCAACCACACTTTTTAAAACTTCTCGATTTTAACTGTAGGAGTCTTTTTAAGGACCCCACAATTTCGCCCGGAAATAGGCCAAATTTGACTGGAATCCGGTGGTCAGAAAACTTCCAAATTTTATCCTCCTTAACTTGCCACATCATCAAGTCAACCTTGGAAATTTGACCAGCTCTAACTTTCGCATACGAACTCAGTTTGACGAACCGTTCGCACCGTTGTGATCAAGAATACAAGATCTTCAACCTGAAACTAAGTTTTCCACGTTTCCGTCAATTTGATTTTTGAGCTTTCATTAGCCCTCTTTGTCCTGTGTGTGTCTCTGGAGCCACCTGGATCAGTGTATCAGATCGTTCTCCACGTACCTCCGGATATATTTTATGGTTTCCAATGCATGAAAAGCATATGGGAACCCTCTCATCCAACGATTACGCATTAGACAACACTAACATGGAATGCACTTCCACGTACCATCGAGTATATTTTAGAACTTGACCATAGGTGTCTATCTTCACCATAGGTAATTGAGTCGGTTGTCTTGTATATCGTGATACACCGAACACAGCATTCGGGGAGATTGCATGCCCGTACGTAAATCCTTGTTTTCCAAGATTGTATATTGAAATTCGCAGTTTCTTGGTAAACCTTTATGCCTATTTTACCCTATTTAATTTATTTTTTGTGTTAATTGTTAAAAAAATTTAAACCAACATGGAAGAAAAACACCCTACCCTTCATCATTCGGGTAGGGTGAAAAATAAGCCTCCTCTCCCACCTGAGGTAACTCTTGGTCGTCATCAGAAACATAAAAAGACGTAGACTATTGAATATAGTACTTCATGAGCTATTAATTTTGTTACTCCATCTGAAATAGATCCACTAGAACCATCTTGTCTTGTGAGTACGAAGCCTGAGATTACCTCTCCATTCACTGGTGAGTCTGACATAGTCGAAACAAAAGCACCTGAAATATCATTATATGAGGCCATTGAACCTGGCTATACTGAATCAGATACAACACAACCTAAAGTTATACAACCTGAGGTACCTTATTTATTTACACATATTCCTTCAGGACCTTCCTCTTTTCCTCCTCTTTTTTAGACCCAAACCCAAACTATACATCTTGGACCTGACAGTGAACCACTTCCACCTTGTCTTGTGAGTATCGAAGAGATTCCACAGGAAGAGCCCCAACCCTCCTCTCCTATTCGATTAGGGGCTTATTTCTACCAGGACCATCCTTTTTTGTCTCCTCATACTCCATCCCAAGCTCCTTAATCTAATTCTTTGAATTTCAACTCACCCTTAAGTTTCCCGCGGCAATCTTCTTTGGGACAGCCAACCATGGTTGAATCTCCTACAGTTTCTTAGCATATATCTACCATGACTGAGACAACCTAGGTTGCAACCTCATCCATGTTTTTAAAGTCACCAAAGAAACATTTATACAGTGGCCCGTATGTCCCACCTTGTTACCAATATTTGTCTGGTACCTTCTCTAGCACAACATCCAGTCCATGGACCTCTCCCATGTCTTCTACATCTGGAATTTTTTCTAGCACTTCTTTGATGAGCGCTACACAGTTTGGTCTTCTTCCTATATTTCAGTAGCAGACTGGTTATTATGTTAGTGGGTATGGACACTTACAACAGCCCAATCCACCTCCTATTGTGAACCCTCCTCTTCGGGGGAAGTTTCCTCCATATTTTCCTCCTCTTTCGGTAAGGGGAAACCTATTGTAGGGATATTTCCATCTCTATAAGTTAGTGCTCAGCCACATATGAGTCCTCCCCATTCAAGAATGGTTTTTAATGTTTGGCAACCTACCACGCTCGTACAACCTATTTTAGTTATGGATTCATCTTTAGTTTCTCAGCTTGTTCCACATACATCTCATATCCATGTTCAACAACGTATATCTCAACATGCTCAATACCAAATTAATGTAATCACACATTTACATGATGCATCTTCAACTCAACCTATTCCACCTGTATTTGGTGCATCTCAAGCCATATATACCTATCCTTTTCAAGTTAACTTACAATCATAACCTCTTGGTCAATTCGTTCCTAAAATTCAAATGGGTCAGAATGTACATGGTTATATGGTGTAGGCACAACATAACCCACCTTATGTTGGGATGATTAAAAATCCAACAGGGAAACAATATCAATCGTATCAAAGTATTCCTGAAATTACTAATGGTCAGAAAATCCAAACTCAACCCCTTCAACCTTTACAAGGTTATCTTGGAGTTGGTAAGTAAGGTTATGTATATATTAGTTATCAAAATCCTACTTATCCCAGGACACAAATACCTTTTGTTCAGGCTATTCCATCTTATCGAGGGTACCCTCCACCATACCTCAACAGGAAGTTACCATTTGTTGAAACTCTAGAATTACGAGATTTGACCACACTATCCAATGATCCCATTAATCACTCTCCTTGGTGGTCGGTTATTCCCACAAAATTTACCAGTGATATCCCTAAATTCAATGGAAATCCTACAGAAGATCCATCTACGCATGTGATGACTTATCATTTTTGTTTTTCTTTGAACTCCCTCCATGATAATTCTATTTTTTTGTGTCTTTTCCAACGTACTCTTACCAGTATAGAAGCAAAATGGTATATTGAATTTCTGCAAGATTCGTTCGATAATTTCAGTGCCTTGGATACCACATTCCTAACACATTTCCAGTTACCTGTCATATATGAGACTTAAACTAAAATTTTAACTGATTTCAAACAAAACAATTCCACTCAAATTTTGCATCACATTCATGAGTGGCGATGTCATCGTCGTTTGGTTAAATATGTTTTTCCTAACCAATTGTTAATTGAATGGTTCATTAATTCTCTATTACCATCTATCACAGAAGACGTTGCCAAAGGTGGTGACGTGACCAAAGAAAAAGTAATCGCTTGTGCCCAGTATTTGGATCTAATTTACACCCAATATCACACACTTTATGAGAAAATACCAAATGCTTTGCAACCTTCCAGTATTGTTCCTCAACCTCCTAGTGCAGAATCACATGTCATTGATGGCGTTATTGGTTCTTCCAACCATCAATCGATGAGTAAACCATCTAGTTCGACTCTTGTTGTGGCTGATAAAATCCCTCCTTCCACCCTTTTGTATTTTTCTTCCGAGATCAATTTTGTTCAATCCTCCAAAGGAAAATTTCAACAACCAAGAAGTAAGAATAAAGGTAAAGGTAAAAAACAAGATAACCCTATGCGAGATAAACAAAGCAATTTATCTTATGAAGAAAATTGGAAGCCTATTTACCCATGTTTAATTTGTAAAGAGGGAAATTTCACTCGTGATTTTCCACACCGGGCATAAGTGAATCAATTCCTTAAATAATCCACTACATTCGTTGTCTTAACAGATCCATTTCCAAATTAGGAGACCAATATGGTTTTCTGGGATCTTGCTTCCTCTAACTCGGTTTTGGTGCTTTCTTCTTCTAAGCCCAAAAATGACGTTATGGTGGCCACCCATAATAAATACTACGGAAATGTGAATCCCTTGAATAGTCGGGCTACTTATCAACATGCTATTTTGACTGCATATCCATCGAATCATCTTCCAAATGTTGTACCTACAAAGTTAACAATTAAGCCTTCGAAAGGAGTTATCCATAAATCTACATTAAAACCTCGTGCAAGATTTGCTCGTAATTATAACGTAGTTGAGGAACTGGTTCAGTATCCTTTAGCTATGTCGACTCTTGAGGTGTTACAAAATTTCCCTGCCCAAAAGAAGGCTTTTCTCTCAGAAATTGGATGTATTGATCTTTCAAATTCTGACCTAATATTTTTTAACCATGAGAACTATACACCTTAACTTCCATCTCAATTATATTTTGTGATCCAGGTTGTTGTTCACAGTAATAACATCCATTGTTCCATTGTGGATGTGGGAGCCTCAACCTGTATTATTTCCATATCTTGCTGGAAGGCCACTTGTTCCCCCCAATTAAGTCAGTCACCGACCACTCTGAAGGCTTTTGATGGAAGAATCTATAAGCCTTGTGGTATTTTGAATTATCTGCAAGTAGAATTAGGCAGAAAGGTTGAATCAATATAAGTTCAAGTTATCAATGGATCGCAAGATTACAATCTTCTATTGGGTCATACATGGGTCTAGGCTATGGCTGTTTTTTTTTCGACATATTTTAGAATGATCGATTTTCCTCATAAAGGAGATATATTAGCCATTGATAAGCTCACTTTCTTTGTCTCTAGTTCTCAAGTTACTAAAAGTGTTCTCCCTCTTGTGGGGGAAACCCCACACCTATATCAACATGGTGAGGTTGGACTGCTTAAAGATTCTTCTCTTATGGGAACCTTTTCTCTTCCTCCTCCTTCACTTCACAACAATTCTACGTCGGTTGCCTATATCAATATGATATATTCTTGTACTATTCTAGTTGATCCTTGGATAGTACCTAATGAATCTAATCTTGACACTTTTGGTGACCGCATGCCACTAAGTCCCATTGAACTTGACTATGAATCCATTCATTTTGCCTGTGTGGCGCACTCTACATTTCCTCTTAGATTAACTGGGTTGATCATTTATTAGATTATGGCACATCCTATAATACTTTCTCTTGTACATTTTCTACTGATGAGAACATCAGGGAGATCATGATGTCGGATGATGCATCATGGGATGATTATCACCATTTGTTGAGGAGGTAAATCCCCTCTGTGGACAGAGGCGATCCCTACTAGCCCAGCAGGGGTCTAGCAACAATCAAACAATGTTATGACGCAAGTTCCTAGTTACGAATGAAAGACTAGAGATAGAAGCCTACCTGGATTCCAACGCTATGATCTGAAGAAGAAAGGTCCCCGTTCCTCAACCTCGGCAGATCACAATCCCTCCACGATCTCCGCGGATGAACACCTGCACATGGAAGAAACGAACAGATACAAGCATAAAATCCAGCACACGTAACTAAACATCAGTCAGAAAGGATGTTACTCGCATTAACATGATGAAAAATGGAGTGGAACCATAATCATAATCATCTATTAAATAATAAACGAAGAGAGATTACAACCAAGTTCTGACGTCGCGGTCTCCTTCGGATGGGTCTCCAGTCGTCCACGTCTCGCAAAGCTCGCCAAGGAAAGGGAAAACCTCTCTGGAGTCTCTTGACAATGGTCTCCTTACTTGAGTCAGCCTTAAGGGAAAGAGAGGATTCTTTACAACACAAAGGCTCTTGGGAATATGGAGATTCAGAGCTTAGGCACTTCAAGACTATCAGCCTTTCAGCCCCTTCATCAATGGATGAAGGCTATATTTATAGAGGAGAGGAGGAGGTTGGGATCCCTATAATAGTGGAAGGGAGGCCTTATCCTTTGGGAGGTTCCCCATATGGTGGAAACAAGAGGCCAAAGGAGGAAGGTCGTGGTTATTCAGTCGAAACCACTCCGGATGACTCATCCACGAAGTTGTTGTAATCGAAACTTCGCCTCTTTTTTTAAAAAAATTCCAAAGCGTATGGCGCGGTGCTTAATCGGGGATGTGAGCGCCACCGCGCGGGCTCAAGAAAATAATTTTCCCCATTGGCGCGACGACATAACGGGCTACCAGCGCCAAGACAAAAACAAGTGTTTTTAGGGGTCTGCTAAGGAAATGATCAACAGAAGGAATGTTGTCCTCATGGAAAGGGATGCAATGATGGTATTTGCAAGGCATGACACTGCTTATTGGTCACAGAAACGACCCTCCAATGGGCGAGATGGGGATTGCAGGGACGGTGACAAATTACTGTGTAACACCATTGTTCCTCCTTACCATATTTCGTTAAGGATAATATTTTTGAACTATATTTACCTAATATCATTGAGTTGTCTATGAATTTTGTATCCATTTATAGTGTCGATTCTGAGAATAACTTGTCAAACATTGAAGAGACTATCCCTCTCGACATTTCAATCAAACCTGGCATTGTCAAAAATATATATATAAGTATGTCTTGATCTCCCGATAAGATAAATACTTATAAAGCCCTATTCCGAGAGTATAGAGACAATTTTTCCTGGTCTTATGAAAAAATTCTAGGTATTAATCTGAACATTGTTGTCTGTGAAATTAAGACGTATCCTCATGCTAAACTAGTTTCACAGTTTTTTCATCTGTTCCATCCTAAGAAGGTGGCCACTATTAAATTCGAAGTTAAAAAACTTCTACGCGCTATTTTCATCTATCTCATACCTTTAACTGATTATGTTTCTAACATTGTTCATGTCATGAATAAACAGGGAACAATTCGTGTGTGTGTCAATTATCGGTACATCTCGTGCTTTTCCAAAGGAAAACTATCCCACCCCATTCGTCGAATATATTGTTAATGATTGTGTCATTTGTGAGGTATTTTCATTTATGGATGGCTTCTCCGGTTATAATCAATTCAACATTCTCTCAGCGGACCAACATAAAACTGTGTTTATTTGTCCCTGGGGCACATTGTGTATCGAAAACTCCCTTACGGGCTAAAAAATGTTGGGGCTACGTTTCATAGGGTGATGAATTATGCCTTCCATGACATCAAACATATTGTGCAACCATATTTGGACAATTTTCCTTTTCATTCAAAACGTGATCACCCGATGCATCTAAGGGCCATTTTTTTACAATGGATACATTATAATATTCGACTCAATCCACACAAGTGTTTCTTTTATGTAAGTTCTGGTAAACTTCTCGGTTTCGTGGTATTGAAACATGGAATTTGTATTGACTCGTTGAAATTCCAGTCAATCATTGATCTTCCTGCTCCTTCCACCCTCCTTCAGCTTCAACAACTCCAAGGGAAGGTTAGCTTTCTTCGAACGTTCGTTCCCAACTACGTCGAACTGACCAAAGGATTTACTCACTTGTTGAAGAAATGGGTTCCCTTCCATTGGGATGAAGTTGATCAAAGGGAATTTAATTCTGTGAAAGATGTTGTAATTTGGGCATCCTTTTCATATCCCCCATATTACCAACGCGACTATTTCCCGTATCTCATCGTTACAGTTACTACCATTTCTATAGTATTGGTCTAGGTGGACGATGTAGGAAATGAACATCCTATTTATTACTTGAGTCAAAATCTCAATGACACTAAATTCAAGTATACTCATGTAGAAAAGTTAGTTTTGGCGGTTTTCCAAGATGTCTAGTGATTTTTCCACTATATACTTCTCCGCAAAACTATGGTTGTTTCTTATTGAAACTCCATGACGTAAATATTATGGCGAAAATTTCTTGTGGGGGAGTACTTCAAGTGTATTTTCATCCTATAGGAGTTCTATTTGTAATTCATCAAATCCAAGTCGAAGAAATTCTTAGTTTTTTATTGAGCTAATTTACAAACTTCCCACTATTGAAACTAAGACAACATTTGGTGATTCTATTCTCCATACCCATACTTTCCAATCTGATACCTATTGCTCTGACCAACGATGTATCTGATATCAAGCCAAAGACTACATTATAATTGACGACACCCTTTATCATCGTGGTATCAATACAGTATTTCAAAGGTGTCTCACTCATGAAGAGTCCGAGAAATTATTAAATGAATTCCATTCTAGGGCATGTGGCAGTCATTTTTCTGTTTATTTCACCACACAAAATAACTTCCTTGTTGGTTAGTTTTGGCCTACCATATTTCGCGACTGCATCCTCGTCGTCCAAAAGTGTAATGCATGCCATATATAGGATCGTAAGGCCCATGCTCCACCCACTCTTTTTCATCTTGTTATCTTCATTGGACCTTTTTCCAAATGGGGCATTTCTTTCATGACATGTAACCCTTACTTGGCCTGGGGGAATGGCTATATCATTATAGAAATTGACTATTTTACCAAGTGGTACGAGGCGATGCCTAAATACAATAATACTTGTGAAATAGTTGCTCTCTTTTTCTTCAACCATGTCCTTGCACAATCTGGTGTTCCACAGGTTATAGTCACGGGCCATGGAAAACATTTTCATAATCACATGTTGTCTAGCTGACTGCCAAGTTGGGACTCTCCCAAGAGAGTTCCACTCCCTACTACCCTTATGTGAATGGGAAAGTTGAGGCAATCAATAAAGTTCTTAAAATGATTCTTCAACATATGATATGGGTTCACAAATTAAACTAGCATATTATCCTTTATGTGGTCTTGTGGGTGTATCGAACCTCCATTAGGACTGTTATTGGGTTCACACCATTTCAATTGTTTTATGGTCTGGAAGCAGTCCTTTTGATTGAATATGAAATTACATCTCTCAAACTTGTTGTTGAACTCCTCCCTGCCACTTCCGCGGAAGAGTAACGTCTCTTACATATGACCCTCTTAGATGAAACCCATCACGATGGCTAATGAATCCCATAAGAAATGTGTCAAGGTGCAATATGATAAGAGTATCAAGCCTCGTGTCTTCTCAGAAGGATACCTTATCCTATTGTACAATCAAGAATCTGATAAATTAGGATCGGCAAAGCTTGAGCCAATGTGGCAAGGTCCATACATTTTCAAATGTGTTCTTGCAAAAGGGGCCTATGAGCTTGTTGATTTCAATGGAGTTTCCTTAGCGGAACCTAGAAATGGGATGTACCTTAAGAAATACTATGATTGAGTTTTTTGCATAGTGCAATGTGTACGTGTTTTATATAGGTGTGATTGAGTGTGTTTGCAGTGTGTTCCCTTCATATTTTCGTACGGTTTCTGTTAATTTTATTTACATTTGGTTTGCAGATGTTGGCATCCCTTGAACCATATGTTGGTTATGCTTCCAGTGCTTGTAGTAGTACTCGTAACCTCTCTTCAACGGCATGGTTCATATATTCTCTAAATGGCAAGTTACTGAGTTTACAAGGGATTTGTATTAGTTGATCTACAAATAACATCATTGAGTATAGCGCAGTGATCGAACTATTGTCTGATGCTATTTCCCATGGTATACGTAGTATAGTTAACAGACTCAACTTACAAATTGTAGTAAAACAGTTGACTAATGTCTCTTCGGTTAGAAGTCTGACTATGCTTCTCATGTTTATGAGGATTCGCCTTTTGGAAATATATTTTTATTTCATCCAATATCAACATATTTATAGAAATCTAAACACATTGATAGATGCATTAGCTTATCATGTTTTAGAGAGAAATTTGCGAAACATGTAAATTAAATTGAATACACATCACATACATTGAAAGAGATAATATAACCATAAGAAAAATTGAATATATATATATATATATATATATATATATATATATATATATATATATATATATATATATATATATATATAGATAGATAGATATCAAATTTTGGTTTTACAAAATTTGTGCCCGAGAAACATGTGGCCACACGGCCTAAAATATACATGCAGTCAAAATATAGCTATAAGCATCCTTGTAGACTAATCATAGTGCTCATGGTAGCATGCCATTGTGCGAGCCATCTTGCACAATATTCGGCTGATACGATCAGGCATGCTAATAGTATGTCATTGTAGTCTCATAGGAATCTCTTCGACCCTAGTCTCATCTATGTCGTGAGTTAACCCCTCCATGTGACGCTCAATCTCTGAAAGGGTCTTGTCTACATTGATATCCTATAGTACTTCTTGTCCTGCTGCAACAACCTGTACTGCCTCTAGTGCATGTTGTGGGTCTTCTGTACAATGAAGATAAGAATAACCCATGGGTCCAACGGGTCCAATATCTGCATGTGAAAAATCAATAATTTAGTCTTGGATACATCCAAATTACAAAAAAATTGTAAGATTTAAAAATTCAAAAATGGTAAAAATGTTTTACTTATGGCACCCCATCACTCACCATCAGGAAGCACGAGCTTCGGGTCTCTACGGAAGTCCATACCTGCGTATGGATAGTCTTATATCATAATGAGATCCATGCGTAGCCATTTGAAGAATACAACTATGACGCTCATCGATGACGAACCTACATGTCTAGAGATGAGATCTACCAACCTCCTCATCCGTGGGACTCTCGGATCTACGAGCTTGAGCGAGATATGATGTGGCCTGAGAAATGGAATATGCTCTAAGGAAAAAGAAATCAATATTGAACCATATCCAAATTTCCTTAATCGTCCATATTTTTCTTTGTTCATCTTCTCCTTCATGTTTACCAATACTCCCTCACTCCAGTTGAATATTTTCAACTCAATACATTCTAGAGCATACTGCATATGGGACTTATTCGCCACACATAGATTTTCACTACCCGCAAATCTAGAAATGATAAATAGGATTGTTCTTAAAGGAAAACAGACCACATCCTTGAGGTTGATTTTTCCATATTTATTCAATTGAGATCTCGGTCTATAATGTGCACTGATGTAATCCTTTACTATCTCTCCACCACTCTGTGAACCAGATAAAGAGATGGGGGCACCTCGCCTTGACAGACCATTCAAGAAGTATATACTTCCACATGTATCTTCAACATATATATTCCAAGTCTCAATGCCTATGCCTGAACATCCCATGCACAGAGAAGATATCTCAATAATTCCATTTGTTTCCGCATACTAGGAAGCCATAATAATTTCAAGAGTTGACAATCTCTCAAAGCATAGATAGCGACAGGGTCATTAGTTGCAGTCAAATATTGTTCCTCGTGATCTCTTTCCCTCCATATAAAATCCACTTTGTTCCAATGAACACCTGAAACATCACAAGAAGGATCATTAGGATAAGTTTCATGCAAAAAACTATAGAAATTTTGAGGCAAACAAGCAAAACAAGATTGGGAATTACGCTCAGTGCACCCCCCTAAGGGCAGACATTTCGTTGCAGCACCCTCCCTAGTGCATTTTTCTCTTTTTCAGTGCTCATTTCAACCTTATTGGGGTGTGTTGGACCTAGGCCGAAGAATTAGATCCTTAGGTCCCTTGAAAACTGGAAAAAATCGCATGAAATCACAAAATGGAACCATGAAAGGAAAGAGGATGGTTATAGCTCCGACTTGGAAGTGATAGTGCTCAAAATGATCCACTAGATTGATCGTAATCAGTTGCATAATATTGGGGACTGAAAACACTCATAACTCACTCTCTAAGAGGTAAAATGTGAAATGGTAAAAATGGGTTACCTTTTGCCTATTTTATGGTCATTTTTATCATTATTTTATTAATATTTTAATATTTTGACCTAAATGTAATTCAATTTTATCATGAAACTGGTATTTTTAATCTTTTGGTGGTATTTTGAGTAGGTTGACATCTATTTAACAATATTTTGATGATGTTTGAATTGAAAAGGATCATTTTTTACCAAAGAGGACACTTTTATCGCTTTTTCACTCTGTAAACTTACGAAAAAAGGAACCCCCTTGAGTCCTCTTTTGTATAAAATCCACATAGATTCAACTAGTCGTTTAATATTCTAAAATAAAATACTTGAATCTATTCTACAAAATTTAGAAACCAATTACGATCGCACAATCACATGAAAAAAGAAAGAGAAATAATTTCAATCTCACAACACAAAGATTTATTTGGGGAAATCCTCAGCTAAAAACTCCACTATTTGTAGATTGCATAAGTCAAAGAATATGAAACAATACAATGCTTATCTCAAGCTTGAGAGTTCTCTGCATTATCTCTGTCAGTCTCACTCTATCCTAGGCTAGCTTTGGTTCAATACTTAACCATTTCTTGCCTCTGGATGCCTTTCCTTGCTTGCAAAATCCCTAGGGAAATTGAGCCCTTATTAATTAGGAAATTCCCAATTAATGATTGCGCAATAAATCTAAGCCTTCTGCTGACTCCATGCACCATCTATATAATTTTCTAATTATACAACTGATAGTACACTTCCCTTTAACTCTAATCTCAACTAGGTCTTCCTCAGAACTGACATGCATGAGCTATTTTTAGTGAATTGAGTCAGTTATCTCATTGATCACTGCATGTGAATTAAATCATTTTTAATTCACTTGACCTCTCACTAGTTCCTCCATCAGTTAGAACTAGTTAAACTGATTTCAACTCAAATAATTGCAACTCAAAATAAACTACAACTGGACCCCCTAAGACTTAGGAAGTACTCTACATGCCTCTAGTTTGGCCCTCAACTTGAATTGACTGAGCTAACTAAGTCTTCCTGACTTAGTTAACTCGTACAAGTTGTCATGTGATGTGGAATTAAAATTTCCTTCTAATTTAATTAAGGGAAAAATAAATTATAAGTCTCTTCTTGTTGCGATTTTCAACATCTTTCAACTCTTTTCAAACTCCCAAAATATGAAAAGATTGTTGAGCGCTTGTATTTTCGAACTTGTTAAAGTAATTGAAAAGACGTAAACTCAATATAAGTTTAACCCTTTACCAAACTAAGATAGACTATTTACAAAAAAGGAATACCTTAGTCAAAAATGGCTAAGAGGTTCTCTTGAGTATCATTTTCTGCCTTTTTTAACTTAAGGGACTATTTACGAAAAGGAACTTTTGGAGTTTTATTTTCCACCTCTTTTTCAAAATCTCTAAACATGAAAATATGTTGATTTATACTTTCATTGGACTCGTAAAAGAATCAAACAGCGATGGACTCGTCGATCATGACGGGAAAAAACCACTCATTATCAGGGTTGTTAAACATACTCAGAGGGATTCATCCAAAGGATGAACTTACAGATCAAGCATATGTTATCCTCCTCAAGCTTAAATTTGGAAAATGGGATACTGTACCTGTTAATGGAAATGAGTCGCTCTTGAACATGACACTCTTTCACTTCATCTCCATGATTTTTGGCTTGGGAAATATTCTTGTCTTTTGGTTCATCACACCATATCAAATCCTTCACTTTCGGTTTTTGGTAAATGTTTCCAACTCCATTCATTTTCGTTGGTATATTTGAGAGAATTCATTCAGATGATATCTGTTATTATACTCTTAAGTCTTCATTCCATGTCTTCCGTTCTTGAACCAGTTTCACATAAATTTCATTATGTCTCAAATCATGATACTTGTTTCGTGTCGTTGATGGGGGATGCATCAAGGCCCTCCTATGATGGGTAACTTCCTTTTGACATCAACTCATTATCCAGGAATTTGACTTAGAAACTCTTCCTTTAGTACCTTGTGGCTTGCATACATCAATGGCAAGTTTCCTCACTCTCGGTGATAGGTTTACGTCATTGGACTTCAACCGAAAAATTATGTGTGGTTTTCAACTTCATCTCATTCATTCACACCATACATATTGTATTGTTTTACCTTGAGAGCCATTAACATCATCGGTGGTTTGTCTCACGTCTGTTAACGGCTCACATCATTTTCCAATAATCAGATGGTGTCTACCATGTATGAATCCAACTCCTTTATTCACATGGTTAGACATGTATATTTGACGATCAAGTGAATGAGATAGAAGACGTCGGATCTAGTTTCATCCATCTAGGATGGAATTTCAGTATTAATGCAAGATCACAAAGTATGATGGCTATGATCATATAGAGATTCATCCAATCATGTATCCACACTTCATCATAAGTGGACACGACTTCTTGATCAATGTACATATAATGTTATCTTATGTGTTGAGCATGGGTACTCCTCCCTCAGCAAATATATCATGATGAAAATTTATTTTAAAAAATGATGATATCGACCAGTTGTTCTTGATTCGGACTTGTCATGAGGTAAAGCACTTTAGTCATCAGCCACCGTTTATGACTTTGTGCTTTAGGGGGTAATTTGTTATAGGCCATTTTTTCATATTTTTTCAATAGGCCTGCAAACCGGATCAATCAACATTCGTGAACACCTTGTCATCATCCATACACAAATACCTAAGCATGACTCTTCCAAATACCTGATTTTTTGGGTCTAACTTCCTCAAATCAATGCTTTTAAGGACTATCACACCCCCTCCCTTTAGGGACCTACGTTTAGTAGAAGGTTCCTCAGTTTTTTGCCAGCGTTGATCAGCAGCAGGTTGTCCCTTGCTGTAGGTGCGTTGATTCTAAAAATTTGGTAAAATAAAAATAATCTCTAAGCTTCCTCTTCCAGAAGCTTCCAGGAGTTGTTTCAACCATTTATCTTGGATAAGAAATTTTAATCCTATTTGATCGTACCTTGGATATTTCACCTCTTATCCCTTGATCTCACCCTCCCATCAAGAGTGGATCTCAATCCTAGATTGGTAAATGGATAAGAATTCCTAAACTAGAACCGTCTCCTATGAATATACAACCATATACAACATCAGGCTTGGTTTTTTGGAGACCTATCATGCCATCATGCCTTGAATTTAAGAGACTTATCATCTTCATGCATTAGGGTGATATTGAGGTGTGTTTTGTGATAAGGAACGACAAGTAAACTTGGGGATATCTCTATAATGTCAACTTTTATTCTTGATTGTAAACTCTCTCCTTTTCATATTAATACAAAGAGTATATTGCTTTCACATATGTGTTATGTTATGTTTAAATTCATATATTTCAATGATTTGTTGATCCATTTAATAAATTAATTGGGTAATGATACATAGATGTTATATATATTTGGTTTGTGATGATTGTATGTGGAGGTTCTAATTATAGCAATCGAACTACGATTAGAGCTTACAAGTCAAGAGGAGAGAAGAGCTTGCAACAGATCCCAAATAAGCCTCTTTCCATTCTTCAATTTATCTAAGGGAAACTTTTTTTTCTTTGATTTATGTTGTTCTATACCATTCCACTAGGTCTAAGGAAGTTACTTATGTCCGAGGTCGTAAATTCTGCATAACAATGCTTATAGGGTCAATTGAGTCAAAAGATAATTTATTGTGAGTCAAATAAAATGTACTTGAGTCATGTCCCATTTTGACATTTGTAAGAAAAAAAATTATTGAGTCAAACTCCACCAAACTGTACTAGTCAGAAGCATCCCATTCAACCTCCTGGATAGATATATATAGAGGACATTTCAACCACTTTGGAGGGCATTCATTCATCATCATCACACATATCTTCTACACCTAAATAATGAAGAAAAGGAGGAAAGGAATCTAGCACATGCGGAGGAATTTCAGTGAAAATAAGGTCGAATCTCAAAGTTTATTGCAGGCCTGAAATTTCAGGGGCCAAAATTTCAAGGGTCAAAATTATAGGGTCGAAATTTTAAGAGTTACCATATTTGGGATAGTTTGGCCATGTTTGACTTTGACATTAGAGGTGATTTGGGGGAGTTTTGGACTTGATATTTTGGTGGCAGTTTTGGGTCTTGGTGTTGGTCTTAGATATCTCATTTTGATTTGATTCTATAATAGGAGTATTTTTGGGTTTTCTCCCTTATGGGTATTTTCCCTTGCTTGGAGCCTAATTTTAGATGTCTCTTGTCTTTTGTGAATTATATTCTCTATGTTTTACTATTGTATAATTGTTTGATGACATAAATGAACAATTAAAACTAAGACAATAATAAATATCAATCACGAGTAATTACCATGATACGAAATTCTATCATCTAACATAATTTCAACAATTTGAATCTATAGAATTCTATCAAGTTTGAGGGTCTTCAACATCATTCTAATAATATGGAAAATAAATTTATTTTTCTTGAAGTGGATCAATAAGGATAAGCGGGGAGGTACCTTTCATTTCCCATCTCCATTGAAGGATAGAAGCATATTTTATAGTTTAATGATGGTGGGAGAGTGCCTAGACAAGTGCCAGTGATACTTCAAAATGAAGGATGGGAATTTGAACCCCTCCAACCTATGGAACTACCAACAAATTTTCACATGTATGCAATGAAAGCCCATAAATCAATCAAAATGGTTGGAGCCGATGTAAGTAGGATCATCCAACACTTATATTTGTATTTGTTCTTTCAAAGGTGTTATGTGTGGTGTTAATCATGAATTTAAGGGATTCTATATGCATCCTTTAGCAATTAATTGTTGGATAAATTTGGGTTTTTTTGCATTCAGAAAAAAGAAATATGGATTCAATGCACTTGTATTCTTATGGCTTGGATGCCTCTCAGATTTGTGGCTAGCTCCAAGTTTGGGAAGTATTAATTATTAATCCCGCTAGTTATAGGAATTAGATATTCATGAACTTAGTAAGTATTCTTTCGTAGTGGTGTCTGTTTTGGTTAAAGGCGGTTTATCACAAACATATTAGTCGTTTGTTTCTATCTGAACCATTGACCCTACATTTCATTGAATGAAAAAGTGAATTCCACCTCATAGAAATTCGAGTATTCCTCTCCTTTTAAAACTACAACGGCTAGTCAAATTGATACTTAGAGATCCAAGTATGCACGAATTCATGAGAAAGTGGTTTTCTAGATTGTACAAATAAAGAAACTGGAATTTGAGTGTATCATTTTGTATGAGTTGGTTGTGGATAATGGAGAATGGATCGTTATATTATTTTTCATATATTCTGGTGTTTTCTGCGTGGAGAAACTAGACAAATTTCCTCATTGAACCCATTTTAGTGGCAGGTCCCAATTTGGAAATTTAGGATCTATAACATTCATGATCCCTTTTGGGGCATCAAATGGAATTTTTTGGGATTGAAACTTTGTAAGCATAGCTTCCAGCCCTTAACTCTATTCTACACATAGTGGTGAAAAAATTGCCTCAATCAAAACTCATATTTGGAAGTTATGCCTCCCACAAGTTGACTTATAATGTTTTTACTACCATGGTATAAGTCGATGCCACATCAACCCCCATTACTCACAAATGTGGGGATATCCATGTTTGTAATTTCAGCAATACTCTAGAAGGTTCAACACTTTATCATTAATTGAGGGTTGTGGATGCAAAAACCTAACCTTATATGATTATTGAGATATGTTAAATATAAAATTAGTTGGAGGATAATGGATTCCATTCTTTAGCATCATGCTTGTATCATATTTGAATAGAGCATATAGAAGTGGGATTTGAGAGCATAATATAGGAGGATAAATAATTTATAGAAACCATCCAGGCCACAACGTCAAATGAAACTCCATAATGTCACTCTTTCTTTGTATTTGAATTTCCATAACTTAAGAAAAGAGATAAAATAATGGCCTCACCTTCTAGCTAAGTTCTCTCCCATATTGGGTTTCCTAGTGTTAGTGTCTATGAGTCACCAGTGATCAAATTTACTCTTTCCATGTGATTTATAAGTTCTTAGGGTCAAATTGTTATATTTTCAAATAAAATTTGACATCTCTTTGTTGTCATATGGTCATTGGTTATTGTATAGGTCATTAATATTCCCTCCACTTGTTCAAGTTCACCATCGCCCATCATGGTCGTGTCATTTTTCCCCTGTCCCAGGTCATTAAAAGAGTCAGTGGCTCATCACATAGGATTCACATTTGATGGTCATCATCATATCAATCATCAAAACCAAACAAGGGAGTCATGTCATCCATTTTTTTCATCATCATGGGAGTTAACAATTAGGGAAAAAAATAATCAAGGTATCATTTCCTTTTGAAGAAATAATGATGCATTTTAATTCAGTCAATAGTCATTTTCTCAAAAGTACACATGATGTCATGTTTTCATCAAGCCGAAATCGAGTTTTCTGAGTTATAAAGGGACATCAAAGTGTTTTTAAACTTCATTAAATCCTTACACGAGTTTCAAGAGCTCCTCTCCATCAATTTGAAGAGCTTCCATAACCACCAAAGCTTCAAATTTTTCTCACTACTACTCTTCCATCAGTTTGTTGCGTTTCTAGAGGGTGTTGTTGCGCTTTTGATATGGAATTAAAAGGGAGAAATAACGGGTCTTGTCATAATCTAATTGCTTCAAGAGTCCTTTAAACAAGGAATTATAACCTTTCAAATCATTTGTGCAGTCATTTTCTTCAGAAAATTGGTCAAATTCGATCCCTAGAGTTTGTTTCGTTTTAGTTGTTGTGTTTTCCCTTTTAGTGGTATCTTGCCTCTTTTGAAAGGAATTATCCTTTATTTTGGGTTCCCACATCCTTCACTATCCTGATTAAGCATTCCCCACCCTTCCCCTCACTTAAACTCCTCCCTTTCATCATTTCCCTCATAAAACCCAGCTTGTTGTTGTGTTTTTTGCACAAGCTTGTGTTTTCCATTTTTCCCCCTCATTTCTCACTCATTTTGAGAAATTTCAATTGCATTGTGCCCCTAACACCTATCCATATCTCCCATAAATTTTTCATATTTTTTCTTTCCCCATATCTTCTCCATTCCCTTCCCTCAAGTTGTTGAATTTTTAGCCCTATTTTGCAGCTCAAAATCCCTTTCCCTCTTTGTTTGAAACTAGGGTTTCCTAATCAAAAGTGAAACCAAAATCATGGTGAATACTAGTGAAAGGAGGAGGTATAAGGGAAGATATATCTCAAGATATGATCCATCTCATATGCAAGAGGTCAATGCATTAGAGTTTATCATAAGATCATTTGAGCAGGAAAACTGCCTAGGGTTTTGCCAAAAGGTGCAATAGGTGGGCTACCATCATGATTTAACAGGATAACGTTGATCTATTAGTTGATGAATCATTGGTGGTATGAATCCAAGACAGAGAGCAAATAAAAAGGAGACAAAGTTTTGAAATTTTGAGTTTTGTGATCATTTGTTAGGGTTTACATTGCACACAGGGACAGTTTTACTTCAAAATTAGTTTCTGAAATAATGAAGATGAATTTGAAAAATGGGAAAGAGGTTTTTTTCAATCATAGAACAACGAACAAAAACGTCGTTCAATTTATGCACAGGTGTTAAGATTTTGGAGATATGCAGCAAATCTTGAAGCTTATTTTTTATAAAATCAAATTCTCCAATTTAATTGCCTATTTTAGTCTTTCTTTTGTGGCATGGATTCCGAGAAGATGGGAGTGAATTTCGAAAAACTGAGAGAGGTCGTTCTTCACAACAACATTATCCACCAAAACCTCTCCCACTTTTGTAAAAATGTTTATGGTTAAATATATATTAGTCCATATTTTACCCCTATTGTTACAAAAAATGCAAAAAGTTGACTACCCAAAAATGCAGCAAGAAGGTGCTACGCTTTTTCTCAGGAGGTCTAAATGCATAATTTCAAGAATGTGGAGATATATTATGGTGCAAGTATGTCATAAAATTACATGGGGACACTTGGAGATTCATAAATGTTCATAAAATGGTCAAACAATGCCTATTTTTCACCTTTCTGTCACTTTTCAGGGCACTTGTTGCGCTTTTGGAAGTTTGACTTCAAGCCAAGTTTTGATGGGTTTCAAGCAGATTTTTACAGTTCTTAGTGATTCCATTATGTAGTATACATATTCATATTTCCAACCATATCTTTTTTAGCAAAAAACGCATCCAGGAATGCCTCCAAATCATCTTCCAAAAACTTGTTGTGCTTCTGCTAGACTTGTTGTGTTTCTAGGTTTGAAGGTTTTTCATTACACGTGGAGATCAAAGGTCAAAACTTGGTCAATGCAATAGCTGGCTCATGAGTTTTTTGATGATTAATAGGCTTATTAATGGTCATATTTATAAATAATATTATGATTAATTCCTTGGGAGAAAACTCAACTAGTTAGCTAAAAAAGGGGAAAGTTGTTTCTAACTTCCCTGGGATTAGGCAATGAGTCATTATGTTCATTAATTAGTTTCTACAGATCAGGATTTGACCCCTAGAGGTGGAATATTGTTTTATTTTCTATATGTACTCAAAATCAAGTCATTGAGAGGTTTGGATATTTTAAGTTCACACTCTTTTGGCACTAGTGTACTTGACTATTTGCATAAGTAATTTACAGGCAGTTGCAGCTATTTTTATGGGATTCTTGTGATGTGGTTAGTGACAGTGTTTTTCTCAATTTTTCTTATGCATATTATGATCAATTTTTTCAATCATACATATATATTATTCTTATGTTAATCTCATAAGTTTTAAACGGGATACATTTCCTCATATGTTATGTTTTATCTGAGATTTTCATGTAAATGTTTTTATCTTCTAAGTAAATTAATTCATACATGTATGCTCATTTTCTTCCTTCTACATGATTTCTTCCTCACCACACTACAATTAAAAACTCAAATTGTGCCACTGAGTACACCTACCATGCCTCATTTTATGTCTATAACTGACCTTTTGAAATACCTGGCCTAGTTCCTAAAATTGGTGATTCTTATCCAGCAAACCCTAATCAAACCCTACTGAGCTAATAATTAGCCTGAAACCCATATATTCTCCAGTAATTTCCATTGGTTGGGAGCTTGATATAGAGAGAGCCCTCTCTGATTTGGTAGGGCTATATACCAAGTTGAAATTTTGTCTATGGTTACCTCTTTGGTTTCCTTCTTAGCGTTGGGAAACTAAGGAGTGTTAACACCTAGGATACACCTTGTGTTCATTATTGTGGATGGTGTGTTCTTTTTCTCATTCCTTTTAATTTTTTTATTTAATTTATTTCATGAATTCCAGTAGTAAGGTAGTAAGAATTAATCTGAGATCTAAGAAAATAAATTGCATAATATAAGAAATATTTATCAGACCAAAAAATTCCAATGGAATATCCATGGCATTTTACAGATCATATTGGTATTAAAAAAAATTTCTTTGGGGTATTTGTGAAAAAATCTAAGATCCAAGAATTGGCTTAAGAAGGAATTTATAATTTTTTATCCATGGCAAAAAATTATATTCGTAAGAATCCTTAGGATCCAGCAAAAGAGATATTTGGGAGGCTATAATAGAAATTTGTTGATATCTCTCACAACATGGCCCTCTTCATGGAAAATATAGAAAGTAATTTTGGACCTTTTAGGGATGTTAGTGGCTTTAACATTTGAATCTAGATCTAATGAGAAAATGGGAGATAGTGTGGACCTAAAAATGAGTCAAGAAAAGAGCTCAAAATGAGAAACCAAGTTCCAAGATGAAGAGTATAAATTTTCATTTACCCAATTGAAGTTAGGGGGTCAGGTTGAAGTGTATCTCAATATTGATAACATATATGAAGAGTATAAAATTTCATCTTCCAAATTGAAACTAGGGGGCCATGCACTAACCTGGTAGGAAATCCACATGGAGACATTGAAGTTGTAAAGTGATCCACTGGTAAACAAGTGGGAGGATTTTAAAGTATCATTGTCTCAATTATATCATATTTTGTATGTAAAGGACCAATGCATCTATTGGCATCACTTTAGGCAAAATAAAGGGAAGAGTGTGAAGGAGTACATCAATGAATTCAAGAAGATGGTGATCATGTTAGGAATCTCTCCAAAGAACCTATATGTTCTCCTTAAGTATATGGGGGGTCTAGATAGTCATTTTTGAAATCAAGTGATGCTCTTCAAACACAGAGCCATTGATGAGGCTTGTGTGCAAGCACAATACCTAGATAACGTAGCCCATAAGAAAGGATAGGCAAGTTATTCTAAACAAAAATACCACCAAGATACTTCCAAGGAGGGGAAGAAGTGGAAAGGAAATGAAAAGAGTATGGCAGTCACTACATGTCATTAGTGCAAGGATCCAAAAAATAATTATAACCATTACAATATTAATGGTCGTACCAAAGATAATTTTTGGAAGATATACCCATATTTGAATCCAAATAACCATAAGAAGAACCTACTCAGATGTAAATAAAATATTACCTACACTCAAGTGCAAAAATAGGTTAATTTGAGTAGCCTTCATCTCAAGAGAGAGAAGGAAATGACAAAATCTTCCATACCAAGATCCAAGTCAAAAGGACCAAAGTAGATGCTCTGTTTGATTTTGACTCACAATTTGAACTCATAGTAAACGATATCATTATTAATCTTGTGTTAGAAATTCATCATCATATGATCCCATATCCCTTGGGAAAGGTGAAAAATATGCACATATCAAAGTCATTAAACAATCTAATATCATTTTTGTTATAAGTGAAAATTTAATAGATGAAGTGGAATTAAATGTAGCATCCATTAATGTGTGTGATGTATTGTTTGGAAGCCCCTACATATATATAACGGATGTTATATTCATGTGGAGAGAAAAATAGTACCCACCTAATCAAGGATAGGAAGTATTACAGCTTCAATGCACACAAATGCAACTCAAAGATATCTATGGTAAGTGTTAACAAAGACAAGAATTTGATTACTTATAGGATGAAATATGTAATGATTTTATTGTGAGAGACTTAGAAAGGGAAGGAGTTGGTAAGAGTGAAGGAATCCCTTGAGGGATGTAGAAAAATGTAAACAAAATTTGGAGGAGTTATTGTATACAAAGGAGTGTTATAGGAGCTTAATGGGTTTCCACCCAAGAGGGAAGTGTACCACAAGATATAGTTGTTTCCTAACTCCCCTTTACCTAATATTGGGTTGTAAATGAAGTGAATAAATAATTACAGGAGTTGTTAGATCAAGGGGTAATTCAATGATGCACTTCACCTTGTGGGCACATGTCATCATAATACCCAAGAAGGATGGGACTGAGTGAATGTGTGCCAACTATAGAGATTTGAAAATTATTACACTCAATAATTTGTACCCTCTGCCAAGTATTGAAGATTTGTTAGATCAATTTCCATATGCTAAGTACTTCACAAGTTGGATCTCAAATTAGGATACTACTAAGTACATGTCAAGCACAAGACACTTGGAATACTACCTTCAAGACAAGGAAAGGTTTGTATGAATGATTGGTAATGAATTTTGGTTTATGTAATGCACTAGCTACATGTATGTGATTGATGAATGATGTATTATATCCATATTTGTATTCATTTTCAATAGTTTATTTGGATGATGTATTGGTTTATAGCTCTACCTAGGAGGATCACATCTCATGCAATTGTTAAAGACTTTGGAAAATCATCAATTGTTGGAAAACCTCAAGAAATGTGAGTTTTATCATAATAATTGATATATCTGGTGTACATTATCAATGAAGGGAACTCAAGATAGATCCCGCAAAGATGGAGGCCATCATGAAGTGGCTAATTCCAACTAATGGCATTGATGTTAAGATATTTATTGGGGCAACACAGTATCTACAAAAGTTCATAGAATTATTTTTAGTGGTAGTTGTGCCACTCCACACAATAACAACCAATGGTAAGAGTTTCAAGAGGGGAAATAATCAAAAAAAATATTTGATGAGATAAAAAAGAAGATCATTGAAACACCCATTCTTGAATTCTCTGACTTACAAAAGCTTGTTGAAGTGGAGACATGTGAAGTGGTATGATATGGGAGTGATTTTGATGTAAGGAGGTAAGTTGGTATGATATAATTCCAAGATGTTTCATGGGATAGTTTTGAACTACTGTACATATAGAAAGGAACTATATGCCCTAGTTCAAGTTTTTAAGAAGTGGAAGCACTATCTGATGGGAAAGTAAACCATTATACACTCTTATCACTAGCCACTACAATATTTATAAACCCGGATTAATCTACAACAAAATAGACATTATAAGTGGATGGGGTTTTGCAACAATTTCATCTAGTCGTCAAATATAAGAGCACCACTAATTTCAAGGCCACCCACATCCAAGAAAATGACTTTGGGAACTCTTATGTTTGTGGAGCCTTTTACCCATGATGCATACAAGAGGAATACACAGAATATGGGGTCTTTAAAGAATTTTTTTAGTGGCTATAAGGATAAATTTTTGTATAAGAAGGTGACATTAAGGTTGACTATCATCTCCAAAATGATTTTCTCGACAATTTAGACAAAATTTGTGTTCCTAAACATGAAATATTGCAACTTATTGGAGAGGTTCACACTGACAAGGTTGTAGACATTTTGGTGTTGGAAAGATAGTTGCAAGATTATAAGGTATGTGAGTTGGCCCAAAATGCAAGAATATTTTTCTTGGTATATTAGAGAGTGCATGTTTTTTTGTACTAGCAATCCAATAGAAAGAAAGGTGTATACCATCCGTTATGCGTACCCACGCAACTTTGGGAAAGAATTTCCATGGATTTGTGTGTTGGTTTTCCAACAAATAAGTAACCATGTGACTATTTGTTTATGGTTTTTGACAATTTTATTCATGTGTACACTATTATACCTTGTACAAAGACCATAAAAGAATAGCAAACAACAAACATGTCCTTTTAATAGGTCTAGGTTCACTTTTTTATACAAAGAATCATCATCTTATATGCGGACACAAGATTTCTTAGTGTCTTTTGGACTATAATTTAAGAAAATATGGACATTAAGCTAAATGGATTTACAACATTCCATCTAAACACGTATGAGAAAAAATAAGTAGTCAATAATATTTTACTTCAACTTTTAAGGGGTTATAATTAGAATCATCTAAAGATATAGGGTGAAACTACATCCAATATTCATATAATACAATGGTCCATACTTCTAAAGATAATTCCCCTATTGAAACTTGCTTTGGGCATTTTCCACCTTCACCTCGGGATGTTGTCTATATAAAATGAGTGAGGGAACACATCATAGGAGAAGCATTGAAAGTGGAGAATTGTGTTGAAAAGATTAGGGAGATCCATTTGAAAGTATAAGAGACATTGATGAATTCATAGGAAAGGTACAAGGCTCAATGCGATTAGCATTAAGCAAAGAAATCATTCAAAGTGCAAGATGGATTTGGTTATAACTAAACAAGGAAAGAATAAAATATCATTGTAATAAATTCAATGCTCTATGGTATGGCCCTTTTGAAGTATTTGAGAAGGTGGGTAATAATTCCTATAGATTAAGTGTACTCCCATATGTGTACATTTACTTAGTAGTGGACATGGAGAATCCAAAACTTTATGAGGCTTCCATGTTGAATCAAGAAATTGAGGAGAAAGTCATACCTACCATATAGGAATTTACATTACATGCTTAGGTAGAGTTCATGGAAGATAGATTTTTGCAGAAATCTATAAATACCATATATCAGTAGTATGACCTTCATTAGATTTGCTTGAAAGAGAAATTTCCAAACAAGGAAAATGGTACTTCAAGGCAGAGGAAAATTTCCTCACCTCATTGAGTAAAGGTTATTGGGGACCAAAATCCTTTCTAAATGGGGAGCCATGATACAAAACAGATCATTTTATTATTTTTTGTCTATATTGGTATGTTCTAGGTGGAAAAACTAAAGGAATTGGCTTGTAGGGACCATTTTACTGGCGATTTCCAATTTGGAAATTTGGGGTCTAGAACCTTACCAAGCCATTTTGAGACATCAAATGGAAATTTATGAGGTCAAAACTTAGTGAGAATATATCTTATCCCCTTGAAATTACAATACATGTGAAGACATTTCAAATGGTGCAAAAATAACCTCACTAGAGCTCATGTGTAGAAGTTACGCCTTCCACAAGTTAACCTAACTAGTTGACCACCATTGTATGGGTGTGTGCCACATTGTATCCAATTATTCACACATGTGGTTCTAGCAACGTGTGGAATTTCAATAATATCCTAGAAGGTCCAAAACCTTATCACTAATTGAGGGTTGAGGATGCAAAAACCCTAATCTTGGATGGTTATCAAGCTATGCTAAATACAAAACCACTAGGAGAAGAAGTGGTTCCTTTATTTAGTGTTGTACTTGCTCCATAGTTGAAAAAATAATATAGGAGTGGGATTTGAGAGCATAACATAGGAGTAAAAAGGATGCTACTATAGTAGCCATCTAGGACATGGTGTCAAAGGAAACTCCATAGGGATTACCTATTTATTGTATTTACATTTCCATAACCGAATAAAAATAAGTAGAGCATAGGCCTCACCTTTTAGATGGGTTTTATCTCATACTAAGTTTCCTAGGATGCATCTTGAGTTCATTTGTGTGGATGGCTTGTCATCTTTCTCGCTTCTTTCATTTTCTAGTTTAATTATTTCATAAATTCTAGAAATAAGCTAATAATAATTAATCTAATATTGAAGGAAATAAATTTCATAACCCAAGATTTCATAATATTATAAGATCTATTGTGATGAACTATTATAGTAAAATATCCATCGCGGTTTATGGATTATTGGGTCTCTATAATATTTATCATTCCTAGCTCTACCATACAAAGGCTTCAATAAGTTTCTTCCCCTATGTTGTAGAGGATGAGGAGATTGTTTTACGATCACAAAGAGACTTGGTAATGGAAATGTTGAACTAGTGTATAAGCCACATGCTTATATCAAGCACGAAGCCCTTAGTGGACATTATTTTATTGAGTCCAAGTTTTTAAAATTTCATGTAAGGTATTTTTACTTCTACTAAGATAAATGTGTTAGTATCTATACTAGTTGGATTTTAATTATACTTTTAAGACATTAAGACCAAATTAGCTATAGGGAGAAATTTTGAAATTTTGGGAATTCTTGAAAGACTAAATTAAAACAAGTCCATTATTGTTTGTATTAGCATGATTTTCTATGTTGTGTCCACAACCATATTCTAATAGAAATTATAATTGTTAGTAAAATATAAACAAGATATGGTTTGCAAATCCCCCAACCTCTTGTACTTTTCCAATAATTTCCTTTTATTTCGAGCTTTGTTATTATCATATTTCTTAGTGTTATTAAAGTTTTATTTCTCTGAACTTGTTAGTTGCAAACTTAAAATAATATTTTAGAAGGGTTTACATTTATGTATTTGAAGAAACAAATATTGTTCTTATAAAATAACTCCTTGGATCTCCATATCCATATTTATAAATATAACATAAACACGTGAATACAACCAAGATTGCATTCATAATGAGAAAGTGAAATGTTTTTTGTAAAGGGTTACAAGATATTCAATTCAATCAAATTTGTGATAGTGAGGTAGAATGAGAAACATAATAAAATGTAGTGGAAATGTATCTCATTGTGTTTTATACACTCATGGAAGAATGGATTATTGGATAATTTGAGCATCCCTTGACTATCGCAGAATAAGAGTGTTGGATATATCTACTTCATCTTCATGTCTAAAATCATCATTATCCAAATTGTGTTACATACTCCA
Organism: Pinus albicaulis; assembly: GCA_034641835.2. Lineage (NCBI taxonomy): Eukaryota > Viridiplantae > Streptophyta > Pinopsida > Pinales > Pinaceae > Pinus > Pinus albicaulis. The sequence continues at coordinate 911,692,297 of CM076576.1, read as the reverse complement.
TTCATTGTTCCTAAATATTTTGATTTTGCCTATAAAAGAGTTATTGCATGTTTCTTCTTGTTGGTACATGTGATTGAACCTGTGCCAATGCTTAATACATACCCAAAAATTGACTTTGTATCATTTGCACAACTTTCCCAACCCAAATCTGTGTAACCACATAGCTTATGGTCTTTGCTTATATTATACATAATGCCAAAGGCAAGTGTTCCTTTCACATATCTCAATAGTCTCTTCAGTGCATTTGAATGTTCTACCTTCAATGTTGTCATGAATCTAGAAATGAATTTCACATAATAACTCAAATCAATAATAGTGGATGTAAGGTATATCAATATCCCCACTACCTACCTATATATTGACTCATTAATTGCCTTAGAGTTGATATGTATTGAAAGCTTCAATCCTTTCTCCATAGTTCTAGATGAGAATTTTCAATCTATCATTTTGAACCTATCAAAAAAATTCCTAGCATATTTTGTTTGAGACAAAATGCTACAACTACCTATTTTCCAAACTTCTACAACTACATGTAATGTAGAAGGCATATATGAATCGTGTTGAAAGCTTTACTCATCTCAAATTTGATATTTTTAATACCACTTTCCTCACTAGTAGTAATAATGATGTCATTTAGATAAATGACAAGTAAAATGATATCATTACTAATGCTTTTGACTTAAATATTAGAACATGAAGGACTCCAGTGGAACCCCTATCCATCAAAGTATCTATCAATCTTCACATACCATATTGGGAGTGAATCCTAATCATGTTCTTGATTCAGAGGTCTTGTTTTAGCTGTGTTGGACCCCATTTCCTAACAGGGCAGCAACGTCGCCCATAGGATCACTGTCGCTCGGGGGGTAGTGCCCCCCGAAGAAAATTTTTGATAAAAATTGCCTTGTAAAATATTTTAATTTCGTAGTCAAACTGGTTCTTTCATTAGGCGAAATATCTTACGATAGAAGCTATGTTAATTTAGGGTTTTTTTAACCTAGAAGGCAAACCTCAGTTTATATGAGAGAATTGTTTTGTGGTTATGGATAATTATTTTGTGAAAGAAAGAGAGAGGATACTCTATGAGGTTGAAGAGGAAATTACAGCAGATTTTTTGTAGGTTGTATCTCTTCATTTTGCTGGATAATATAAAAGGAAGGCCTAGTTGTTTCTCTGTGGACGTAGACCAAATTGGGTAAACCATGTATATCTATGTCTGTATTGTTTTATGTGTTTTTGTGTTTGTGTTTCCACAATATTTTATGTGTTCCATTGCTTCATTAATTAATATCTAACATACCATGCCCAAGGTTCATGCTTTAGGCCATATAGATCCTTCTTTAGTCTACAAACAAAATGTGCCTCCCTTGGAATTTGAAACCTTTGCGGTTGATACATGCAAATATATTCCTCAAAATATCTACTAAGGAAGGCACTCTTCACATCCATGTGATGGACCTTGGAACCAAATTGTGCTGCAATGGATATAACTATATAGATGATGCTCATATTTTTTGTAGGAGCAAAGGTATTTTTATAGTCAAACACCTCTCACTAAGAGAACCCTTTTGCAAATAATCATACCTTGTATTTGAAAAATGAGCCATCTTCCTTGTACTTGACCTTGTATTCCCATTTACAATCAAATGGGTTTTTCCTTGGTGGAAGAATTGTGAGATCCAAAGTTTTATTTTTCACCAAACTTTCGTGTTTGATTTCCATGGTCTAGTCCCATTCATGTATCCCTTTTGCTTCCTTTAATGCTTGTGACTCATATACTTCCTCAACATTGGCCATTAAAACAAAGTTAATTGTGTTTGATTATTATTTCCACTTAACTCTTGAGGATCATTTCATCTGCCAAAACATCTTCAATGGTGTTATACCACCACTTTGGCCTCCTCCTGGGATATTCCCCATAAATGTTATCACCATGATCTAGGTTTCTTGTACCTATATTGATATCATCAAATCAAATATCATAAAATCCTCATGTTCATAATCTTCAAACCTATCTTGTAAAATTGCTTGAAGCTTGATACCTAAATCCTTAGCTAAATAGGTTGTTCTATGATTTTGATAATTGAAAAAGTATGGAAGATTCCAAATTCCTCGTCAATTATGGAATTTATACTAAATATCAATTGATTAGTATCAACCTCAACCAATTTGTAGGCTTTATGACTATGATTATACCATGTGATCATCTATTTATTTCTCTTAGGGTCTAAATTGGTTCTCTTCTCATCTGGAATCTAGGCATAAGTGATAGAACCAAAAGAATTAAGATGACTAGATCTAGGCTTCCTCCTAGATCATTCTTCCTCTAAGTTTTTTTTTCTTAATCACCATCATTAGAGATCTATTCAATAGGTATATTACTATGAATACTCCCTTGGACCAAAACTTGTTTGGAACACAGCTAGTATCCATCATACATCACCATATCCATGATAGTACAATTTCACCTCTCAACAACTCCATTTTGCTATGGAGTCTAAGGTGTAGAAAACTATATTTTTATTCCATGTTTATCACAAAATTTATTGGATTTTTTAAATATAATTCACCACCATTATTAGAGCTAAAATTGGTAGTGTGACACCCTAACTCTTTTTCTACTAACGCTTTCAACTTTTAAATTCATTAAACACTTCATTTTTCAATTTCAGAGAGTACATCCACATTTTCCTGCTATAGTCATCAAAAAACAAAATGAAATAACTGACATCGGTGAATGGTGCCATGTTTATTAGTCCACAATGTCTACATGAACTAGTGGAAGGACTCTTTGTGCTCTCCAACCTTTTCCTTCGTCAAATGGTGTTCGTTGTTGCTTCCCTACCTGGAAAATCCACATACAACTTGAATCTATTGCTAGATGTAAAAAAATCCATCTACCAAATTGTTTCAAACTAAGAGAGGTATTTCAAGTTAAGATACTAGCGCCGCTAATGCCAAAGTATATTGACATGTAATGCATTGTAGGATGCCAATGCATGCTCCCTGACTTTTCCAGTGCCAACCAATCTAAATTTTACATGATCCTCCATATGAAGAGAAATAGATTTATTAGTATCTTTCTCAAACTATGTAACATTTATGATCGTTAAAGTTGACAACTAGCTATCAGAAGTGTCTCATAATCTCACTAACTAATAGTAGATTAAACCCCATGCCTAGAACATAGTACACATGAAGGAAAATCAACAATTTCCCTCCGAAGGAAATTTGCACATTCTCTTTGTTAAATACTTTGTACTCTTTCCCACTATTCAAGATCACAGAATCCATAGAGGAACAAACAATATACTTTGTGAACCAATCCTACTTGTTGGTGATGTGTCATGATCCACCTAAAACTATGTATTAACCATATGACCTTAACTAATATATTATTTACTTCATAATGAATTCATAGAAGGTTGATTCCTTCTCGTGTATATGTTATGCAACATGATCTTTTTTATGAGACCCTCCTTGTTTGGTTTTCTAGTCAATAAAAAATTTTCTATTGTGTTTCTTCATATGGGCCACCTTCCCACAATAGTGACACGTGATGTTCTTTTGACTCATGGTTGCATCTTCACCACTGCATTAACCATTCTTATTTTCCCTTGACATTGGTTGAAGGAATGTTTTGAACCCTTTTTCTCACTATTGCTACTAAACTATTTTTCCCATCTATTTTGCTATAAGAAGATATTGCATAGTTCATCAAAACTTCATGTCAACATTCATAGTGGTGATGTTTAAGGTCTCAATAACATGCTCATAAGCACGTGGTAATATTTTTGGCATGATTACCACCATGTCCTCTTCTTCCATCGTCTTACCAATGGAAAACAGTTATTCTCTAATATCCTTGATCTTGAGTAAACACTCATGTAACGTTGCACTCTCATCTATCATGATTAAAAACAACAAATTCTTTAGCAAGAATTATTTACCCTTGTTTGAGGGGCTCATGCAACTCTTTCAAATGTTTCCAAATATTTACTAAAAGATTTTGTGTCTAAGATTAGTTGTTTGTAATATTAGTAAGATTCATTAGAATTTTTAGCATGTAAGATTACTTATTTTTGGAAATATCGTTATGTATGATTATAAAACAACATATGAAAATGAAACTATGAGATAATATGGAAGGATGTTATTTTCTTCATATTTCTTACATGGTAAATTTGTTAATTAACAATTTAAATGATGAAATGATTATGCTCTTAATTCATCTAAATTTAATGGTTTTAGTTGTGAACATACATTTTGTTTGATTTTGGTGAAGAAGTGCAATGCAATTCCAATGATATATTTTTTGATTTAGTTCTATTTTTTTTTCTAAATGAGTGTTGGACATAGCATGGCCAAGCCTGAGCAGGGGGTATAGGCCAACGGAGCATTAGCGGAAATGTGTGGCAACAAAATGGTGAAATATTAAAAGGATTTTGTCCATTTTGATGTCGACATTAACAAGTTTAGCATAATTGATCATTCTTGCATTGAAAATCATCCTAAATTTTACCAACCTTATTCAACTTTTAATCTAAAACCTTCATTTCTATTTGGGAATTTTGCTACTACCAAATGCTACAATTAGTTGGGTGTTCTACCCTTACACACATCCACCAAAATGATAGTCATTAAATTAAATTTCTTCCCCCTCCTAAAACACGGATGGTTGGGGTAATATGCCTAATGATAGTTGGGGAAGTTTTGGTATTGAGTTTGATGTTGTCCTTCCTTTTAAAAATGTTTCTATATTTCTTTATCCATCATTGGAATCACTAGTCAATTGCTATTACTTTATTATTGTTATTCATTTGCTTCTTTCTCTTAGAAAAATCAAATAGTTTTTGACGTAATTGAAAGCCAATAAATTATTATGGTTGTGAATAGTGTTGCTACCTAGATATTTAAAAAGATGATTAAAAATTGATGCCCTTGTTTATGACATTTTAAATCAGGAACATATTGTTGAGCCTCCTACCTCACAAATAGTTAAAATTACTCTCAATGTGCCCTCATCCTTTCAATCAAATTTTCAATTACATCATGTTATTAGTCTTTTGTTTCTCACCTCAAAGCTTGATATTCAAGACTAATAAATTCTTGTGTAGGTTCATATTTAGCCAAATGATGAACTACATGTTTATGATTAATGAGGAAGGGAATAGAAAAGAGTCATGTTAATTGACATATGATGTTCTAAATAAGAAAATTATTTTATTTTAAATTGTATAGATTATTGGCATTCTTTTGGATTTATGCATATTTTAGTTTATATTTTGTCTATTAGTTATGTAGGCATGTCTATATTAGAAAAAGAGTGTTATATTTTATATTTTTTTAATTACAAATATTATGTGTATTTTCAAGTTTTAATTAAAATATGATATTTTTCATCATTATTATTTAATGAAAGGTTGTGAATTTTATTAAGTCATTTGTACTTTATAAATAGGGATTTATGATTATTTGTGTTATCAAAAAGTTATTTTAGTCAAGTAGCTCACTTCAAGTCCTAAGATTTAAATTATTTTCAACTCTATTTCCACAATTATATTTCTTACTTGCATTAGTGTCCTAAGCCTATCAACATTCATCACTCATTTAATTTATATGACAGGCTAATTTTCTATATGGTGTTGGTTGTAATATATGTATGTATGTATGCATGTATGTACACATACATACACACACACACACACACACACACACACACACACACATATATATATACACATACATACATACATATATATATATATGCCACTTTGCATTATGTTAAATGATGATTACATAGACCAAAAAAATTATGCTACTAGTCTTCCCGAAGGGAAACCAAACTAGTAACATGAATTTAGAGTCTTGAGGTTGCTAAGACCTCATCTAACTAAAGCATCTTGTAAATAGAAACTTAGGAAAACAAGTTGGTCATTCCAAATCTTGACATATATCGACATGAGAAAACAAAAAAGACTACTAGTGTTGTAAGCAAAAAAAACAGTGAGTCATAAAAATTATTCAATTGAATCTTCAAGCATTCATGTTGGTTGTTCACGACCATCATCTAAGGAGAAGAAGATGTTGATTGATCTCCTAGCTAGAATGCTCATGTTGTGGTCTATACTATCAATTTTTTCCTCCATCTCTGCCATTTTGATAGAATTCTCTTGTTGAGTCCTCATGTACCTCTCTGTGTGGCATACAATATTCAAATGATGTTTAACCTTTGTGTTGGCTTCATGCCATGATTGATGAAATGACAAAAACACATGCAATGTGCCAAATATAGTGAAAGCCGCAACCCTTTTCGTGTAAGTAGATATCATATCAAAATGAGAAGAAACACCCACACCTAAACACCCTCCTTAAAAATACATAAATAATATTTAAATTCAAAATATACAAATCAATATTTTTTGTTTTTAAAATTATTTATTTTGTTTTTGAAATTATTTATAATATTTACATTAAAATGATTATTATTTTCCAATAACTAATAATTAATTTAATTTAATGCGTATAAATATTTTTATTTCATTACAAATGCATATTCGTATTCATAATAAAATTTTATGAATTTTTTTTTATTAAAATAATTTATTAAGCAACATTACGTTATGCTCTCTTCGTTTTTGTTTGAAATGAAATAAAATCCATAACAAGCTACAACGAAAAAGGGAAGTAAGGAATTTACGAAGTCTCCTAATGAAGACATAGTGTTCTGAAGGACTGATAATATGTTCTTGTTGATCACCCACTTCCAATCTCAAAAATTATGAGAGGTCATTGTCTAAAAGCTTAATGTTGATTTACATATTATTTTTATTCAAGTCTTATAAGTGGTGGGTCTATGAGATAGACCTGGAATCAAACTTAAGAATTCTTTTAGATTTCCATTTTTGATTGATCACCCACTTCGAATCTCAATTATGAGAGGTCAATTGTCTAAAAGCTTAATGTTTATTTACATATTGTTTTTATTTAAGCCTTATAAGTGATGGGTTTATGAGACAAACCTAGAGTCAAACTTAAAAGTTCTTTTAGATTTCCATTTTGAATATAAAACTCATTTGAACTTTTACTTTTAACAAATATTATTTTACAACAACATAGTTTAGTGTTAATGGTATTCCAAACTCTTTAAAAGAGAAAAGAGAGAGAAAATGGAAATACCAATACAACAAAACTTTGCCAATATTATGTCCAAGTTAAATTGTTATATAACTTAGTCATCTTCAAGGATTTAACTATGCTTGTGCCTGACAGAAATATTGGGCAGGAGTTCTTTTTATTCAAGTATAATAATGGATTTAACTATTTTTGCGATGATAGAAATATTGGATTTGAGTTTTTTAATTGGGCATGATCTCATGATAATGTAAATAAAGTATAAAAATTTATGTATATCAATATATAAATGTTTGATATAATTTTGTGATATTAATTAAAGAATAGGTGTAGATTATTTTACTAATAAATGTCAAAATAATTTCTTTTTTAAAATCTAAATATGTGGTTCATAATCCTTATTTATTTTTTTAATATTTTTTTTAAATAAATATAAATATTAAAATATATATATATATATATATATATATATATATATATATATATATATATATAAAAGTAATATTAATCTTTAAAAATTATAATTTTGATACTTTGATGAGGGTGTGGGAAAACAAATCAGTAGAGGGGAAAGACTTACCATCCCACCTCCTGTCACAACATTAAAGAGGGGAATGTCATGGTCCTTTCCCCATGCAATCACACATTACAAGCCTCAAGTTCCAAGCAAATTCATATGGCAACCTCCATAACGTTTGAATTTTCTTACCCAATTCGTCATCGACCCTCCTTTTTCTTCCATATCTACATTCATTCCAAGTTGTAGGTTGAAATTTTCCCTTGTAAAGCCTAGTATTTCGACAATTTTGTGACAAAAGGACCAAGCCCTCGTGGCTTGGACCCGCATAGTCCTCATTCTACTACAAGGAGGAGAACTTGTAGCTCTTGTGTGATCTCAAGGGAGAATGTGCCAAGAAGGAGAGTTGTAAAGTGGTGTGGAGGAAAGCAGCGGCTGACGAACAATGCTTGGAGCAAACATGCCACTAGCGACTCAATAAACACTAATTTGGTCGACATGTTCAGTTGTTATAATCTAGTTATTTATATATGTTCAAACCTAGAGTCTTGTATGCAGGGTGGCTCTAATGAGTTATATTTTCTTGATATAATTTAAGTCGTTTTGCTCTCTTTCCATTCCTAGAGCTCTCCCCCGATGTTTTCCTCTATCCAGTTGTTTCATTGCCAATTCTTCTAATTAGTTTGGGCTCTTCTCCTCACGTTACACTCTGCCCTATTCTAGTTCACCACTTATTAGCGCATTGACTCTCGCCACCTTCTGGAATTTATCAACTTTGGCTTTTGTACTTATCTGGGCACCATGTCAAGGTAGAGGATGCACTCACAACACAAGTCGAGGGGTCATAGCTCCTCGAGTAGACCTACATCCCAATCTCAAGCCTAGTTCGTAGCTTAAATATTCCACTATGTCACTCCCCCTGAAATTTAAGAAGAAATTCAAACCTTGATCACTACTAACCATCAAGGTTATTCATATTTTGAAATTAAGTTGAAGTCGCTAGTTGAGTTCCTAACCCTGGCCACACCAGGGGACGACGGAGCCAATATTTCAACCCTATCACACCTCACTAACAACTAAAAACTCTGTTGGGTTGAGTCCTCAAAGAAAAACATGAGGACCGAAACGAGCTTATTGTTTGTCTCGATGAAATCCAAAGGGTTCAATGCCAACTCTTGTTTAGTCAACCTATATGCCCATCTAACACAAATTGAGGGACATCTTCAGTGCAAAGGTCAATCTCCCGCAGGCACAAGCACACAAGATCTAGCCTCGATAATGTCTCCAACGAAATGATGCATGCATAGGTCCTCTATTTTATACTTTAGATTAATAAACTTCCTTTTATTTTCATAGATGGTTGGATGGCCAATTCCACCTAGCAAATTGTAGGGAACAATTTTGATTATGTATCCAAACATGTCTATGTGTTGAGGAGCTCATGTAATAACTTTAATTTCGATGGATAGAAAATTAATAAGACATTTCCACAATTGTTGGTATGGTTTCTCTTGCAACAAGCCACAACAATAAGAAAGCAAAGTATTGAGTTTTGTATACAAATTTTATAATATAATAGAAAAAAATTAATTAAAATAAAATATTAAAAATCTTGAGAATATATATATACATCATATTGGTTTGAAATATTTATTAATTATAAAACATTAAAAATCATGAGAATATATATATAAGGATAATATGATGTCATTTTTATGTAACAATATATATATATGTATATTGATGTTATAAAAAGTTGATTATTTAATTATTTTTTTATTTTTTAATAAAATATAAAATAACAAATTGATTATTTCATTAAGTTTTTATTTGAAAAAAAAAATCAATTTGAAAAATTTTAGTTTCTAAATGGTTTGTGATTATAAATATATGAATAATGTTTGTACTTTTTATTATTCAGCTTAATTTTATATATATATATATATATATATATATATATATAATAAAAGTTTTTGTTTTCAAGTGGTTTGGGTAAGAGTTTGGCTTTAGGGTAGTGGAAGACATGGTGCTTAATGCATAAGTGGAGAGGTGGTTGCCTTTAAAGACGTGGTTCATAAGTAGCGGTGTGTTGTAGTTATTGGATCATTGTTGCTTACTCCAACCATACAACTCTAGATTCTTGAGTTTTAAACAAACAACCTATCAAGGGTAATTTTTGAATCCCTCACCTATATTGTCAAGTATTATTCTAGTGAGTTGGTTGCTCTCTATTTCTGGGTATTATTATTCTGGTTGGGTCCTAGTTACTTGGTTGGTGGCTTAAAGCCAACAGTTTGATGTTGTCTCTAGTCTGTGGCAAATTTCCTATTCCCCCGCTTGTCAATTCTACTGCCTTGTGTTGGTTTCTTGATGTTTACCTATCGCATTCTCTCTTTTAGCTTGATTTGGTCACTCTTTGCTTCCATTCCCTTGTCCCTGTCAACCTTTGTGTGGAACCATGTCATGTGCTCCTTCTGCATAGTATGCCATGACCACATATGCATAGCCACTATGGAGCGAGTGTTTGTGGCCCTCGGGGTCAAAACTACACCCAACAATAAGCACAAGACGCTACATACATTTTCAATTCGACTATCCCTCCTGAAACTTGCAACAAGATTCGTCACCTTCAATCCCTTACTGCTATGGACCACCAAGCTTTTTCAAATTTAGAGATACTAGAGGTTTCTGACTAGTTCCATGACCCTGATAATACCAAGGTAAGAAGGAAACAATACTTTAATTCCATATCTCTTCACTAGCAAATGAAGACTATTGGGCAAGATCTTAAAAGACAAACAGGAGGAAAGGTATGACATATTTTCTGCTTTGAAAGACATTAAACGTGCTCAAAGAAATCAACATGTTTTCCTGAAAAGACTAGCATCTTTTTCACTCGAGTTGTCTTAAAACCATTCAAAAGATATCATCGTATATCAAGTCCTCTAAAAGGAACCATCATTGCCTTTTTTTTTAACAAATATTCTCCTATCAACCATGACACATTTGCCGTATGAATTTGATCTATAGAAACCATAAGACCTTACCTTGGTGTCTATTTTTTCATAGTGAATTACATAGCATCATTGATCCTTAACCATATGGTTCCTCTAAGTGTTGAACTTCATATCATGGATTCACAATATTAAAATTACATGAGTGATGACAACTATTTTCAACAGGTCACATCACATCTAGCAATGTTTTTCTTCATTAATATTTGACTAAATGATTTTTCCCATGTTCAACTTCAACTTCATATCACGTATCACATTGCCGGAATTGTAGTCAATGGTGTTGCTGTTGGTGTTTCAAAATCACAAAACATGAACAATCTTGGTTCCTTTCCATCCAATGTTGGACTCACATCACATCTAACAGTGTTTTTCTGTTTTTCTTCATTAATATTTGACTAAATGATTTTTCCCATGTTCAACTTCAACTTCTTCTTCATTAATATTTTGACTAAATGATTTTATCACGTTGCGAGAATTGTAGTCAATGCTGTTGGTGTTTCAAAATCACAGAATGAACATGAACAATCTTGGTTCCTTTTTAGACTCACCATATAGGAGTTCACTGGTAGCACCAAACTTTCTTCTTCTTTATTAGAAGCCTCTTTTCATCTGTGGGTTTTCGTCTCCTTCAAATCTTTTGCCATATACTTTAGCAACATTGCCACTAGTTCAGCAAAAGGTACTTTGATTCGACTCAAACATGTGATTAGAGATACTATACTCATACATGGCCTTCCCATTTAATTGTGCCATTATCCCATTTATTGTGAAAACCGAAGTAGTTTGTCTTTCTTGGAAGAAGGATTTGTTGTTTGAAAACCAAAAATAACGAGTCGTCCAAGAGAGATTGAACCACACAGGAGGAATGAACAACCACCTCTCCATGGAATTCATATGGCTGTAATCTTCCTTTCTGCCCGTTATTCTAAATTTATTTTCTTCATATTGCTATTAAATACATTTCATAATATTCCAAAATTGGTTTGAACTAAAGTGCGGAACAAGAAGCAATCGTGTTCAACTTGCTCGGCATATGTGGTTAGAGTTTCACACTACTTTGATTTGATAAGTTCGTCAAGAGGACGTATTTGGGACAACTATTTTTCGTTTCTGCAGGGAACAACCACCCTGCAACCACTTTGCAAAGTTAGGAACCACACTTTTGGCACACAGGAACCACGAACCCAACAATAACGCGGATCAATATTATGTTTCGAACAGGGTTTTAGGTAGAAAAGGAACCTGACAAAATGTTTCCCAAACAAGCTTGTAATAAATGGGAATTGATAACAATATATATAGTTACGCAACCTAATTTCCAAATTCAGCTTCAAATGCTTTAAACAATCCAAAATCCCCACTTTATTACCTGAGTATGTATTGTAATGATGACTAGGAGAACAGCGCACATATTATTAACTTTGACTACAATTTTGTAAACACCGCAATAGTTAAACCAATTTTTATAATCAATACCCTCTCATGTAAGACAATTTTGGGGGCTTCTTACAATGTCAACTTACTGCTAATGTTTCCCTCTAAGATAGACAATCTACTTTAAGGTATTGCTTGCTAATGGTCAGGGAATGCTGATTTGGAACTCAAGCACTTTCGACGGGATCAATTCCCATGAAATTACCCAAGCCAATGCTCTTGGCATCAAGAAATATAAGCCCATGAAACATGAGCTGAACATGTAACCGTCGGAGCTGTAATCATGGGTAAATGGTTTCACAGTTTTTGCATGGTTATACGTTGCTACGGAAGATGCAATACAAGGTTACAGTAGTTTGGAAACAACTGTGTCCATTGTCAAGTTCCCAATATCAAATTGACAGTCCGTCATCCATTATCAAATCGCCGCTATCTCTTTTGAAAAGCTTAACAGTGAAAATTTACTCTGGTAACAATTTCGAGGAGATCAAGGTATATATATAAACGAGGAAAATTCAGAAAGATCATAGGAAAAAGAGAAAGCGAAACGAATAAGACTAGACCATTTACAGCTTGTGCCTACATTATGATTGATCTTTGGTGTCAAATTATATCGCCCTTACTCAAAATTCTTTCTCCAAAGATTACTTTGTAAAAATACAATAAGCATAGGCGGCTTGCGATTACCCAGACTACAGGGTGTAACGAAATAGTTCGCATTGAAAAGGCATTGCCAGGAACTCGTCTGTAGCCTAAAAGAAGGTATATGAACAAAGGGGATGATGGTATATGACGACCTTTTCCATTCAACGTGACTGTCATCATACCAAATATGCTTTTAATCTCGAGCTACACTAATCAACATGAAGTGATCACTTCGAATATGCTTTTCCACTCGAGCTGGACTAATCAACATTAAGTGACCACTTCTGATTATGCACCACATATGAACAGCTACATAATCGTCCTCAACGCTTTGAAAAGATAACCAAGACCACCATTGACATGGACACTACAAATTTGAAGCCTGAACTTTCCCAGAAGCTTGGTTTTTCACTTGAAATAGTTCCATTTTTCATTGCCTGCAACTGTTCCCGTAACTCCTTGATTGTCTTGTCCCTTTTTTCTCCAATCTGCACAATTTAACCATCAACATTAGTGATAAAACTTTCACTCAAAAGTAAATTCAACACCACAGACCAATTAATCAGTCTGCAATCCAAGTGAAATTGCCGACATTAAGAGCTTATATGCTCCTTAAGACGAAATAAGAAATTGTACCGAACAAAGGAAATTATTACTCTCGGCATATCTTCAAAACCTATTCGTCTGCAACTGGAACAAAGCTCAATGCACCTAAAGAAATGTAAAATGTATTTGACAATATCAAAATGAAGGATTAACTCCAATTTGTAAATCATGAACAAAGTCGAAAGAAAATAGAGAAATTAGGGATAAAGATTAGTGGAGACATTCTGGGAGATAATTATGCATATTGTTGAACTAAATATCTAATTATGACATTATTGTTAGGATCACCTAAAATTATACAAAGGGAACAGTTGTACAAAAGAAACACATAGGAGAACGAATTAATTGAATAGATTTTTTTTCTGTTGTACCTTGCTTGATGCATGTTTGAGTGTATTTACTGTTTATTCTTCAACCAAACACAAAAGAAGATAAAGCCCACGATTGCTGGCGCAAGAAAATTAGCAAGTCACATGACCAGTATACTAATCAAAAGAGACGATCCAGAAATTTACAAGGTTGCGAAGGTTACAGAGAACTGCCGAAAGAAAAGAAGAGTTCAATTTTGGGGTTGCACCATATAAGACCACGACACAGAGCCATGCCATGGGCATAAATCTGGGCCCAACAACATGGAAAATGGGTACTATGAAGCACTACCAGACAGGGTATTTTTGTAGTTTTGGCTGCATAAAGGATATGGGAAAGGGATATGATAGAGTTGCACAAATGAGAAGATGTAAAGACTAACAGGCAAGCACTCACCCCACAATCAATCAACCATTATATTTATAGAAGACAGGATATGGGAAATTGATATGATAAGAGTTGCACAAATGAGAAGATGTAAAGACTAACAGGCAAGCACTCACCCCACAATCAATCAACCATTACGTTTATAGAAGACAATAAGTTGGCACCTACTTGTGTCACTTGGCTAGAATTGAAATGCAATCATATGATTAATAGAGAGAATTAAATAGCACAGATTTTCTGTGAGTTTCTTGGCCTATTTTATTCTATGTTGCACGGGAACCCATCCCCCAAAAGAAAACCCATGTACTCTGCGTTCCCACTTTTTGGGGACTTCTGAACCCTTAGAAAATGTCCCCAAACTGCTGGGAACTTCATCAGGAACTTGGGGACTTGCTCGCCGTCCCCAAGATGTTTCGAGCAGATTTCGGGAATGCTCCAGGCAGATTTCACTGTTTCAGGTATTTTCTAGGCATATTTCAAAGATTTTCTGGGCACATATCTTCCATTTTGACAATCATAGACATTGATGATATGATCATTTTTCCTATCCATTACTTTTGTATTGCAGTGAATCCAAATTTGTTGAACATGTTGCAGGCTCAAAACATGGGATTTGTATAAAGGGTTTCAATTTGAATTTCTGGTAATTTAAATATTGTATTTTCAGCAACAACATTACAACAAGCAAAGCCTCGATGTTAAGAAAACATGGAAATACAACATTTCAAAGGGCTGATCCTTGTGGTTATTGCTTTTGTTCTTCACATTTTTTGGCTCATCTCAGCTTTTACATATTGTACGTGTTTGCAAGAGTCATTTCAAGTCTCAAAGCTTCCACCATCCCAACCTCAAGCATTGTGAACACTGAAAACAATCAGATGGTAGTGACTTGGATTTGGCACTAAATGTTTGAATAAATTCCTATTCAATCACCTACTTATCTAACATATGAATCTAATATCTTGATAGAACCAAAGTGTTTTACAGTGGATTTCAACGCAACTGTAAAAATCTGCAAAACTTATTGAGAAGAGAATGTCCTTTATGTTTTAACATAATTATCATTAACAAGAAATATGAGGAAGAATAGCTGCTATAGAATGTTCTGTCTCATAGAACCTTTATCGACCTTATTGCAAATTGAAAATTGAAAATAGTTACACTTAAGTTTCTTAAAATCAAACTGCATTTTGCTCGTCCATCGTCGGCCAATAATAGAATGTCACTCAGCCTTTTTTGAATCGTTGAGCCTTTTTCAGGATTGGCAAGTGTAAGCTGTGCAAAATACTATATAATCTAGCTTGTTATGCTTACAAGCTTGAAGCAACTACAAATGTTTATGGTAAATTCTAAATTTTTAATATTCTTTACACACATAAATATTATTGCCGTCCCCAATCCGCCATCCCGGGGAAAATTTAGAGGGTGCGCTCTAGCCATCCCAGGGACATGTTCTCTCGTCCCTGCCATTCCCCTGTCCCGAAAACCAAATGCAGCATAGGTTTTATTTAATCCTGGTGGTCTCTCTCCTATCAAATGTGGATCCCATACACCTATCTAGTACAGAGGGAACAATCAGACTTAACAGGGAAAACCTTCATTTGGATATTAACTTCTGTTTGGACAAAATTGTAGTGAGTGCATGTTATATCATATCCAACTTTTTTTCCAAGAGTTCTGAATCTCTCGTATGAGCATTTTTAATGTCTTTATGTTTCCTATTGCATTTAAACTCTTGCCAAACTGGAAAAGGTGATTCCCTGCACTTCTATTTGTTGAAGATCAATAACGGATAAAAAGAACACAAAATTGGCATGTAACAATAATAAAACATAGAAATGCATGCATCGAACCATTCTCATTATATATGGAGTTCAAACTAGACGGGCACAGTCCTAGTATAGTAAAACTATGAAGACGCTGTTGTATGAGGAAGCTTGGGGGCATAAACCACAAGTTACATTACGAATTTGAGAAATAGATGAATTCATGGCAATGTTTCTCTGAACATATGTATGCAATCCAACAGTACTCTATGATAATTTATCTGTGACCTGTACAATGGTACAGGTGTTACAACCAGTGCCCAAAAAGGTTAGATCCAATGCTGAGGAGCAAGAGTTATTTAACTTATTTTCACCACGGCAAGGTTTGATTCCCATGAGGGGTTTTCCTAGAGGCATGAGGTCAGCTTGAGGTAGTGATTGAACATATGGTTGCACCTTAAGGGATTATATCGCACGATTCTGTGAACCATGCACACGCAAGTAAATCAAAGCTAGAAAACAGACACAGACAATCTCTCAAAATTCATTGTGGAACACAAAAAACACATTACAGCACTCAGGGCTGAGTTACTATCAGCATTGGAGAGCGTCATTGATATTGTTTGGCTGGTTCTAAAAGCCCTCAAGGACTGTTACAACAAGGGTTCCGTGAAAACAAAGAAGGATTTGAGGCTTTCAGACCAGAAGTGGATCGTTTCTTTGCTGTTGAAATCACTCCTTCCCCTCCTAGCTGACCCTATGGCCAAGTGTCGTGTTGTCTCTCCAAGCACGAAGGAGCAACGAAGGGATATTTCCAATGAATGGAAGTCAATGAAGATGTTGATGCAAACCCTGGCAAAGTTGCTCGGTGCTTGGAGGCCCAAGTATTCTTGCAACAAGTGGCCATTTTTGACATTGCAATCAAGCTTCCTTAAGGTGATCTCCAGAAGCTTCTTCATGCAATCACATGGCACAAGTAGATTTCAAAGTTTTGTGGGGCTCTTAAGCTTATAGAGAAAATGTAAAAGGTAGGGTTTTGAAGCATGGCTGGAGAAAAAAAGAAAGGGTCAAGTGGAAGGACACAATGAGGGTGATGGCTTCAAAAACACAGTCAACGACAAGCTTGTGATTGATGAAAGCTCCAAGACTCTATATGTTTCAAACACAAAGGGAGATTTCATTCAAGGTCAAAACCACAACGGTGACAATGTTGAATGTCGAGGTGGTTGCAGAGGCGGAGGTAGTCTAGAGTGACTCTAGACTCTATAGCACAATGGCAACATAGAAGGGGCCTGCTCTCCATCTATCAAAAACCCTATCTATGTCCACAGTAGGCTTGTGGCCATGGGGAAAGTTTTCAAATTTTGGAAAAATCTATTGAGGGGAGCCCATCACATTACAAGTAAAATCATCCAACCACACTAAACTCAAAGCAAAAGCTAGAGATAAAAGTGGAGATCCCTCTAGTTCAACAACTCTCCTCCACATTTGTAAGTAACACCTTATAAATATGGAATTGGTAAAAATTCAATGATTTTTCTGGTATTACAACTTCATGGAAGTGAAGGGTCAAAGGCATCCCCTCCTCAAAGCCCAACTCCTATAGAGAAATGGCCAACAACAATGCCTCTACGGATGTATCAGCTCATCCACATAGTGCTTACAATGTAGAGAAATCTGATGAGATTCCAGTATTAAAAGTGTCGAAACAAGAAGCCTTTGATCTTCTCTCATACTGCAAATCAAATGCAACGGAATCATAGGCCAATGCAACGGATTCTAGCCTCCTACAATAGATTTGTATCAATGGATTTACTCCGATAAACTATTGCAAGGTATACTTAACCTCAAAAAAAAAATTATTACTCATTTCACAAATCTTGAGGACTATCAAACAGTATTTGAGGGACACTAGTTCTGTGATGACGTGATTTATTTGTTCCTCGGTTTCAAAAATTCAACCCTACCTCCATGTCTATCACAAAAATGACAATTTGAATAGGCCTCCCAAATTTTCCAATTGACCTGTGACATCTCATTAAATGAATGAAAACAATGTGAATGTAGTGGGAAAATTCATAAAAGTCAATATAGATCAAGTTCAATTCGGCCTCTTGACATATGCACAAATATGTGTTGAGCTTGCCATTTGTGAAGGTTTATTGAACAAGATAATCCTAGAAAGGAAAGAAAATTGTTGGACTCAAGGTATAGATCATGAGAACATAGCCTTTCAGTGCTATATTTGTCAACAAATAGGGCATCTTCAAAACTCCTACCCTCAACCTAAAGCTCACTAAAAGGGGAACCCAAACCAAAAACAATAGGTTGGCACTCACCAAAGCAACATTATTTGAGCATTGTGGAGGATAAACATATAGAAAATCAACAACCAACAAACCCAACACTGGATATTAATGCTTGTACAGAATTTCATGTGGCAGAATCAACTCTGCTGCACAAAGGTTGGTGTTGTAAGTGAAACACCTCAACGGGGAATGAAGAGACCTCGTGAATCTGATAAACTCAAATTCCAACAAGGATTTGGAAATATTTTTGAGCCTAGGTCATCAAAATACTACTCTTCAAAAAATACCTTTGGAATCCTCTCGAAGGGGAAACAATATGTTTCGATGGAGAGAGGTCAAAAGAGAAAGGCAAGATAGACATGATTGAGGGCAAGGCCTTTGTCCCTTCTTAGTAGCCTTATTGTATTTAGCAATTGCTTAGCATGGAGGCCCTAGGTCTTTGTTGACTATGTTTTACTGAAAAAAAGTTCATTAACATGTGCCTCAAGCATGTACTACTAAATGTAATATTAAAGTTTCTTATTGAAATAAAAATATTACGATTTTTTTCCTGGAAAGAAAATAAGTAGATCAATCATCAAAGCTCACCCCTTGTGTCCTTCAAATTTTGAAGCTCTAAGGATAGCTCGATTAGTTTGACCCTTTCTGCTAAGGCGTAATGCCCAATGAAGTCACAGGATCAATTCCCACCAAGTCCTAAGGAGTTACCAGCGACTACTGTGATTGGCAATCAACAGTGCACTTAATACAAAAACATAATTAAGGATACAAAAATCCACAAGCACTAGCAAGGTACCAACATCCTCATTCTTCACTTAGTGTGGGAGGGTGGGGAGATGTCAATCCTCAAATCTATCAAGCACTAAGAGTGATAAAAAAAACAAAGACTTAAACCTCTCACAATATTTGTTTTATGAGTAACTCATAATTTTTTGAATTAGCCAATCTTTGGGCATTTCTTTCAGGTGATTTCTCGGTTTGGGAGTGGCTCACCAATTAACTGATGAATCGTTGATTAATATGAATTTTTGCAACACCAGTTGCACCAAGACAAGTGATCTGCACTCTAAAGCCTAGTATGGATTTGATGTTAACCAAGAACATTAGGGGTTAAGATGGATCTCTGCTAGCTTTCTGTCCCAAGCAGGAAAACCTATAATACTCAAGGCTATTGGCATAGTCTTTATTGATACAATCTCAAGACCCTGACATGCAGCATCATCAACATGTGCAGCCAAAACCGTGCCACCAGAAATTACCTATCGTTCATTCATAAGGGAGAAAACTTCCACTCCTTCCCGAGGTCTATAGCTCTTTGGCTGTTAACCTGTTTCCTTACATGCAAGGAATGCGAGCTCTTAGCCAATCAGTAGTATTAGCATATTAGGTCATACTCCAAGACCAAGATCTCTACTAGTTTATTTTATTGTTAAATGGATCATTTTACATTGTAGTGATTAATGGTTGGCTATTTATTGTTTTCTTTTTTTGCGGTAGTGTTACACACAAACATGAAATGTGTCATCTATACCAGGCTGTAGAGTACACCGAGCTCCCCTCAATGCAACCTTTCATCCTCTCATTTGAAATGTAACAATTAATAGAAGATAAGAAGGGCTTAAACTGAAAAAGACAGTTGTAACATATCTTCTGAATGTTGCCATACCTCAAAAACTTACCGAAGTTCATTTCCATTGAAACTACAGAGAGATGGAATAATTGGCTCTACCTTTTGAATGACTTTGCACACACAATAAAAAGTTTATTATCCACAAACTTTCAGGTTGCCAAGCATTATTACCCAGCCAATAACCTAATTGGTAGCAAAAAATGCAAAGCCAAAGCAGAATTAACTTAAACCATACCCTCTGCAGTTTCCGAGTTTGTGAACGAGTTTCCTGTAGACAAAATTCCAGTTTGAGAACCCTCTTCTTAAGCTCTTGATCAGCCCGCCGTTGCTTCTCTAACTGTTCCAGCAAATTACAGGTTAGTACTGCTGTATACAGGATATCCAAGGACATATGACAGATTAATCAATATGAATAGAATTTAGCATACATACACCATACTCCATTTATCCCCCAAAACAAATAGGCAGCGTTGATGAATCAGAGGACCGTACGTGTGTGTGTGTGTGTGTGTGTGTGTATATACACACCAGGTGACTAGAGGAATCAAAAGACCATTTGGCAAATGCGGATGTGATTGGTGGAGCTGCTAATGTAGACTTGGCAGGGGCTCTCCTGAGTGAAGACAGATATTAACCTTTCCATCACAAAGAAGACAGATTGGTTTACTCCCAAGCTATGCAGGTAACAAGTAATTGTCAGCATTCAGACAACGTGATTTGTACGATGCTCACATCACTATTGGTTACAATGGAGATGAATCATAAAGCTCGTTGTCTCCCAGTTTAGCCCAAGAATGCTTTCTTGGGGCTGTGAAGAATAATCCTAGGATTAAATTTTTTTTAAGATAGAGCTTGATATTCAAGGAACAGTCTGGAAAATTTGGCATTAGAATTATGACACCAAGAATATTTACAGAACTTTGAATATGGGGTTACAAGATATTGAGGATAGATGGATTAAAAGACTCCCATACATTTGGAAAACAAAGGCTGTCAGGACTCAGAATCTTTATGACAAATCCAGACCAAAGTATCAGGAAGCATACAGGGTTGGTAATAATTTGAAGATGGGTTTACAAGATATTGAAGATAGATGGATTAAAAGACTCCAGTACATTTGGAAGACAAAGACCATCTTTAAGTCCCGCATTTTTTGGGTAGTTGACTCTTAGCTATGGCATGGGATTTAAAGCTCTTCATTGATCAAGTTTGACTAGTTCTTATGTATTGTATGCACGAAAGAGGAGAAATTCAATCATGTAGGGTGGCCCAAGGCCCCAAAGTTTCAACGGAATTCTCAGATCTTTTGTTCGAATTCCCCGCTAGAAAGGAGTGGTCTTAAAGGGACATCTGGATGATCAGACAGCAGGGATTAAGAACTTGGAGGATAATTCAGCTTACAAGCATTTCCTTCTTCTGAAAAAAAGATGCACAGCCACCCTCAATCAGGAATCCACTAAGTTTCACTTGGGGAAATTTTTAGCTCTCAAGTTAACTACTGAGGTTGCAGCAACACAAAGTGTTTGTATGGACTATCTAGAAATCTGGGCTAAGGCATGATGGGCACTCTTGCACCTGTATGGAGAGGACAAGTGCTAGTAATAGTCATTCAGCCCCTTAATTTAATACTTCTGTAAGCTTACTAATTATAAAATTAAGGGGCTGAAGAGCTAGTTGTATGATAAATGCATTTAGATTCAATTAGGGTTGCTTCATTACATTTAGATTATTCTAGATGAATCTAAATGCATTTATCATATAACTGAAATAAAGCAATAATCCAATGATGTATGTGTGCATGTGCAATAGACGCATTTTCTTCATAAAAGGAATACAAACCTGTGCTTCAAGATCTTGAGTTTTAAGTTTCCACTGTGTAGACATCATTTTGATCTCCTCTTTCAGCCTTGCAATCTCTTCATCTTTTGTACACAGGTGTTTGGAAAGGTTTTCAAAGTTCCTGGTAGAAACTTCATTCAAAACTTTTTGAAGTTCACAGTCCTTATGGGTGCCAGCTTTAGTAACTGCTAAGCTTATTTCTTGCTCTATTCTCATTATTTCTTCTTTCAACTGTCTCTGAGAGTCCTCTCTTGAACTAAGATCATGCTGCAGCTCTTCAAGTTGTCGGCACAGTGTTATAACTCGACTTTCTTGCTCTTCTAGTAGCTTATTCTTATTATCTAGCTCTTTCAGCAAAGAAAAACACTGTGATTCCGCTGATTGAGCAGATGCTGCACTTGCTTCTGCCAATGCTTGAGTTTCCGTTAGCCTTGATCTTACATCTACCAACTCCTTCAAGTACTGAAAGACAAAATTAAATTTGTCAAATTCTGACCTCTAAAACTCAAGTTTGCTATTCCTGTTATAAGATAGGACGAATTTAAAAATAAATACAATAGATCAACGCTAACAATTTCAGCCTAAGTTGCATGGAAACAGATACGGATCCAAATACAGATCCACCAGATTTTACTAAAACTTAGGATCTAGATTCAGGGAAACTGTGTGTGTGTATATATATATAATGACCCATGTACGCAGAAAATTCAGATTTCAAAAATCAAAACCGCTAGTAACTTCGAAAATACAATCTAAAATAGAATTCCCATTAATATTACCCTTAAGACATGATAAGAAACATTGCATAGACACACAATGATTGTTTCCTCAGTGATCATTCTACTAGTAACTATCAGAATTGTGTGTTTTAGAATGGGGGAAGGAACTGTTTTATAGGCAAATATTAGACTCTTAAGACATACACAATTGCTGCTTCATTTTGTAAATATATATATATATATATATATATATATATATATATATATATATATATTTTTAATGGTTTTTCTTATTTTCTTTTTCCGAAGGATCCACCAGTGTTACTTATCTGGCAAGCAGAATACAGATGACAAGCAAGTCTCCGGCAGATCAAAACAAGAGATGTATCCCTGTCAGATACATTCTGGATCCTGCCATATTCAATCCAGATCCATAGCCAATTCACAGAAACAGTGATCCTGGACCTTGGCAGACCAGATTGAGTCACATGGATTTTACCACTAAATAAAATTTGGCAGGACAAAAATAAACATATTCAAACAATTTTAAAAGAAAACATGTTGAGATATTAAATATCACCACCCCTACCCCTAATCTATTATTGCTATTACGGATTATTCATGTTGACTAGCCTACCTATCATGTTAATAACTAGCTCAAGCCAAAGGTCAATTATGTTATAACATTTTACGAGTAAAACCAAAGTTATGATCTCCCTGCTCTCATTTTGAAGAATGCTCTCCCTGCCCTCATTTCTACGTCCAAGGGGAAGAGCTAGAAATAAACAAGACCTATACTTGGGAATCCACTTCGTGGGACCACATTTCAGCATGCATTATGCCTCCAACCACAAGTTGACAAAGGATATGGATCCCTTTCCCTCCTTGAGAGACAATGCTTCTAGAACCAATTCCAAGACATCTTGAGCAAGATGCACTACTTGGATTCCCATAACAAACCCAAAGCCATTTATGGTTCAGAGATCTAATGACGAAGTTTACACTAGACAGATTGGGCTTGGAAAAAGAGGATCCAAATCCTCCTCAGCTGCATCATCCAATGCAAGAGCACTATCTCCCACCAAATTATTCAAGCAGAGTTCAAAGTCCATCAGTTTAGACTTGGGGTTGTCTTCTATCTAGCATTTTTTCTTCACAGAGTTTGGATCTTTAAGGACTCAGCATTCAATAGAGATTGGTATCCATAAATTGCACTTTGTTCTTTCCAGGCCATCACCTTAACCAAACCCCCTCAGGCATCCCCACAGCTACTTCTCTAAGACTTCTTGATTTCTTCAATTGGTGGCCATCTCTCTAGAGCATCTACCCACCTTTAAGTATTCACTGGATGTGCAGGGATATTTCATGCCAACTAAGCAGGAGCTGAATTGAGCCATATGGGAGGATATTTATAAACAATACATCCAAACCACTTGCATAGCACCTTCAAAGAGTCTAGGCCCAAAGATGGCTTTTTAACTAAAGCACTTTTTGGCACTAAGGGATGGCCTTATCATTTGCCCTCCATAAAAATGTCAACATTGGATGCGTGCCCTTGAGAATCTCTTAGTTCGAATGAGGTCTCACAAACTCTAGGAGACTAATCACCGTCTACTTTGCCACTTACATGAGATGGAAACATCTCATTTTCAAGTGCCTCTTTTATTACAAGATCAAAGGTATATACCATTTTTTATTTCAAGGTTCAATATGCTCTCTCTCCATCCCCTTTTACTACCCGAACCAACATTGCCTTGTTCTCTTTGTTAGAGGGGGTTTTGGTTAAAAATTTCAACATTTACAAGACACAACTCGACCAGAGGCCCTCAAGAGGATCACCTCTTATTGCCCGGTTGCCCCCTTCCAGAGGAGCAATAAACAACCAGGGGCCCATGATACCTCAGATTATAGGTCAATGAGATATCATATCTCCTCTCAGCTCCGTCCCTCAAGAAGCTAACCAACTCTTCTTCAAGACCTATGTGGACATGTCATTATGAAATACAACCTGCAAACCACCATATCAATAGACAGACCAGTTCCAAGTGATCCCAAAGTTGGGCTCGCTGCACCACCTGTCCCCCCCACCCCCGACCAACATGCTACTCGCCAAGTTCAACCAAGTATATGAGTTTCCATCAAGATTTCTTCTCATCGACCTCAAATGTTAGAAGAGTTGGAATTCCCCACTCTTCTACCCCCCTACGATCATATAACTAAGTCCCTTAGTCTCGACTACTCCTCAAAGGATATTATCTACTAGTCCATTAGCCCTTAGACAATTCTTGACAACTCCAACAACAAGCCCATCTCTCAATCTCCTCACTCGTCTTTGACCACTAGTTCTAGTGGTTCTTGACACATTTCTATAGCTTTTCAATTTTTTGCACGTCTATTTTACCAGCACCTATCTTATACTCTCTCTCTCTCTGAGGTGTTCATTAACTAGAGATGCTGAGGGTAGTCTCTAAACTTAATACACAGGTTATATGAACAAGCAAAGGAAAAAAAACAAAACCAAAAAATGGCTTCCAAAGTGTTTCAACAGTGACATAGAAGTGAAACAAGGCTGCCGACACTCCACTACACTGGTTTGGATTTACATCAACAAACTAGAGTGGATCAATCAGAAAAGTAGGGGAAGTGAACATGGCAGGAAACATCATAAGTACTTGGCGCAAATGTATGCAGATGATGTCACTTTAACAATCCAAATACTGCTCAACCTACAAGATAATATAAGATAATTTTAGTAATGTCTAACAAATGACCGCATAAGTAGGTCAACAGAGCTAAATGATACATCCAGTTTGAAAAGAAGCTCCTAGGTAATGCCAACAGTCGAATAAAAAAAGCAGAAATAAAAGGAAAAAGGCCTTGGAAAGCTTTTGCGACAAAGTAGGGATGAATGTGAAACACGTGTAAAACCAAGTTGGTACTATTCTTGCTCAAGAGAAAACCAAAGAAAATCCAAATTAACTTCATACAGGAGCTGCTGCAAACATACCAGGATTACAAATATCTGGAGTTGGAATTCAATGAAACACTGAGTTGAGACATCTGTAGAATGAAGAGGCTTCATGGAGGATGGAAAGCAACCTTCTTACTCCAGAATAGGTGCAGAATGTTAGAAGTATGTTGTTGGGGCATGACATGCTCTCTTCCCAGCAGTGATAACCCCTGTAATCCTATATGGTTGTGAAGTATAGGGACCAAGTATGACCAAAGATAGATGGAACAAGATGGAGAGAGTATAAAAGAGTTGATAACAGGCCTCTTGAGAGAAAAAGTCAGCATTCCGTACGAGATTTTGTTCACTAAAACAAGACTATATCCAATAGAGTTACAAAAAAATAAGAAGGCCGATTTTGTGTAGGCAAAGAGGAGCAGCCATGGGCAGTCATCAGGATTCGGGATCCAACAAAATTCAGCCAAAGGGCTGAAAAGAAGAAAGAATAAATGTAATCTGCAATGTAAAAAAGTGGTTCTGGGAATAGTATATAGCAGAGGAGAATTGCCCAGCTGATAGAAAAGAGACAAAAATGCATTTAAACTTTAAAGGAATGTCATTTGACAAAAAAATGGAAGAAGCACACGAAAAGAATTGCCCAGCTGATAGGAAAGAGACAAAAATGCATTTAAGGGAATGTCATATGACAAATAAAATGGAGGAAGCACACAAAGATGAACAACAACACTATATAGACCAGTTCAACACACACACAGATAAGAGCTAAAGACTAATTGACGCTCAACGTCCCTTCGCTAAGAGTTTATCATTAAAAAGTTCGAAAGAAACTAGAGCATCTAAAAGAAAAGGATATACATCTAGTGAATATGAGATGTCTTCTTTCAACATAGTGCATATACTTATAAACAACAACACAATTAACAATAAACACAAAGATCAATATACTATAGACTATGGGTTCTTTGACATAACTCCAGTGTTCCATCCCCAAGGTCAGGTGCATGCACCATCGCAATCCACGTACCTGGGATGGAAGCATTTGGGGAAACGTTTCTCCACATCTCCTTTTTGGGAGAAGTGGGGAGGCGCAAGGGGACGTTTCTCTAGTGTGGGAAACATGACTCCCCAAAAGGGGACACCTAGGCGTCTCCCTCAAAATGGGCTATGCCTACAATAATTTATAACAGGGGAAACCTAGTATTTGACCATGTTGCCCTACTAATGTTATGCAATTCATGGTAATGTTAAATTCTTAAAGTAAAAGTGACATTCTCCTTTATCTTTCATTTTCACCCTTTTACTTAAAGTTTTAACATTACCATAAAATGACCCAAGATGTTTGAGAGTGGTTCTGAACTCGTTGAATTAGTATTTAATAAAGAGCACTAAACCCTCTGTGTACTTTAGAGTGATATTTTGACTCATCACTCTACTATTTTTGAGTTTTAGTTATATCAATTTATTATTCCAGTCTTTGGGTTTCAGTATCTACTATAGTATATTTTGCTTAGTACTAATTAGATTCTAGAATGATGAATGATGAATTTTAATTTTAAATCAATTTAGAATCTAGAATGATGAATGATGAATTTAATTTCTAAATCAATGTAGATTCTAGAATGATAAATAATGAATGATGAATATGGATCAGTGTATTTCATTATTGAATCTCGTGGTCTATGGATGAATCAAGTGTGTATTAGTAAGGATGATGAGTATGGATCAATGTATTTCATTATTTAATTCAATTATATATGTATCATTGTATTTATGCTTTCATTATTTATATATATACCCTGACGTCCCCGTCCCCGTCCCCCTTAAATTTCCCTAAGATTTGAGAGTACTCCCACACGTCCCTTTGTGCGTCTCCCTGCATCTATGTCTCCCATCCACCTGTGTCTCCCCATCCCAGGATATTGGTGGAACATTGCATAACTCCTGTGCAAGGTTACTTTACTAAATCTCTTCGAGGCTTACAAAGCACTGTAGGTTATAGCTTAAGATGGCGTTATAGAGACTAACTTTGAAGAATGTCCAAAAAGTTACTTTTTAGATATAAAGTCACGTCCAACAGATCAGTTGCTAAACTTCATGTAAAGAATATAATGTCGCTTCCAAATGATTTATCCGAACTCTGTCTGAGCTACCAGTTAATTACAAATCTCTCCCTCTATTATATGTTTGTATAATGCTTATAATCAACCAACATTTTTAAGAGTTGCCTCTCTTTAGAATTTAGTGTGTACGTCTCTCCCTCTATTATATGTTTGTATAATGCTTATAATCAACTAACATTTTTAAGAGTTGCTTCTCTTTAGAATTTAGTGTATATGTCAAACTTACAAAAAGAATTGAAAACAATGCCAAAGCCAGCAAGTCAACCGGCATATATCAGTTGTTAAATTCATGTAGAGGATATAATGTAGCTTCCAAATGGTTTATCTGAATTCTGTCTGCGCTAACAGTTAACTACAAATCTCTCCCTCCATTACGTTTGTATAGTGCTTAAGTTTGTATAGTGCTTATAATCAACGACCCCTTTTTAACGTTGTCTCTTATTAAATTTTAGGGTGTATGTCAAACAAATGAACAAATTTACAAAAGAATTAAAAATAAAGCCAAAGAAATTCCAGGCTCTAAACATGTTTGGCATATATATATAGAGAGAGAGGTCAAGAATGGACTGCAGCTACCAGGGCATGCCAGATCTGATATTTACCAAAACTGGAAATATTTATTTAGCATAACATATTTGTTTTCTAAATCTACAAAAATCTTACAACTTGAGAAATTTCTAGTGAATCCAAACAATAAAGAAACATAGAAAGAAGACCCGACAAATTTTGTTCCATTTCATACTGGAAGTGATAGAATATTTTTAATGTGTGATAGTATATCTTCACCAGCAGGTATCAAATGGGTCTAACCTAGGCAGTTGTGACGTGTGTTATCCTTCCCACCTAGATTCAGCTCCAGCAAGTGCAAGGGACATGTTAACATCTTAATCAGTATATCATTAATGTGTTAAATCAACCTCAAGCTTCCACAGAATCCATTTTACCCTGAATACCGTCCTCAGAATGAGAGGGAAAGTGCCTACCGGTTTCCCATGAGGAAATCTTCGCCAACAAAGACGGAACTTGACAACCAAAATGCCTGTCATGAGGCATTTTGACCATCAAATACAGTCAATATTCTGATCCCCTTGCTGTCAAACATACCAGAGACCTATGAAGATATATATGACAGGTGAGGAGTGTTTGCAAGTTCCAGCCCTGTTTGCCAGCATTTCAGAATGGAAAATACCACACCAAACATTCCACAATGGAACAGAAAACGCACACCACGGCAAAGTAACTCTTCATTGACTAAAGAAATCTACTTTGGCGGAATGTTAGAAAGAGGGAGGATGCTTATCCCATCAACACGTAGCCATTCATCTAAAAGTGTGCTGAGATTGATAAAGATTTCAGCCAAATTGTGCCATATGAAACACGTTGGCATGGAAAAAGTAATCATGGTTTGGGATATCTTGAAGAAATGTAAATCTTCTGCCTTCACATGGCCTATTTAGTTTTAAGAATAATCGTAAGAATAATTGTTGAAAGAAATCTTGGATGCACAATAGAGTCTCCATCTAAGAAGAAATTTCAAAAGGAAGGCCCAATGATATATCCAATAAGAATTTCAAAGCCAACACAATACCATATACAAAACTAACTCCATAAAGAGGCAAGACTTCAACCGTTGCAAGTAAGCAAAATACACATATTCAGAACAGTTGAAGAAGCTAACCAGCGAGTGCAGTCAGATTGCATGGTTGCTTAGAATTTATAGAACGTCTTTGTGAGCCCTTAGTATTATAAATACCATATTAGGGCAATGGTTAAATTTCAGCCCACGTAATGTTGTGTTGCTGAGATTTTTTGAAGATGGCGAATGATTTTTTGTTGAAAGGAATTTCAGCACTACAAAACACACTATCCTACTAGGCACGAGAAAACCCATTCACCGAGTTCTCCTTCGGCCGTCTGTCATTTTCACCTGCTCAGCAACTGAAGCCGAAGTTTGCAGTTGAGAATCCCTTTCCTCCAAGTTCTTTTGCAATCGGCGAAGCTCAGTTTCCATGCTATTCGCTTTGGCTTCAGCAACCTTTAAAAAATCGAACCCTATATCATTATTTTCCCCCGTGCAATAAAAGCACTTCAATGACGAAATTATTACAAATTACAGAATCATTTTCCCTCATCAACAAAATTAAAACAGGAAAGAGTCAAGTTTACCTGGCGACAGGCCGATTCTCGTGCTAATGTTGCTTCCTGGGTCGCCAAACGACTTCGGACGTCTCTTATTTCAGATGCCATGGAACCAACTTCCGACGCCATTCTTTTGAAATTCTGCTTCCTTTCCTGCAGAGCTTGCAGAATGGGATTCGGCTCCTGCGGAAAGCTCTTGTCAGAATTCGACGCCAACATCGACATCTTTACTTTGGAATTTCCAAAGTTTATCCTGCAATTTTATGAATCTGTTCAGATAAGTTTTCCAGTGTGCTGTGCTCATACAAGCACGGATATTGCAGCAGATAAGTCTTCTCCATTAGACTTATGGCTACTTAGAGAAACATGAAGCACCGTCATAACCAGATCGGGGATTCTAGAAGAAATTTCTCAAGACGAATACCGCCCGTCGGTGTATTGAAGGCTGTCACAACTTCATTGAGCGTCAATAAATGACAACTTTTCAATTATTCCTAAACATCACCATCCCTACGTAACTGTTCAGGATAACGAAAGATTTGAACACAGAGTCGCGCAGTAAATTTAAACTGTGATCGTGAAATACTTGCAAAAGGCTTGCAGTCAAAATTCCAAAAATATGGAATAAACTACAGTCTAAGTCATCAAACATGAAAAAAACCATGGATCGAGTTCTTTTCAGTTCGGACCAGTCAAAACAACACTGAAAAGCACATCGCTTCTGTCATCAAGTATATTCTGTAGATTTATCTCTCCTATGTAGCTTTAACTCCAAATGGTTTCAAAAAAAATCAGTGTGCCTCTTCTATGGATTTCCAACTGCAGATATTTCAAAGAAATATTTATATGTCCTTCCGATGGAACTCCAACTCAAAACACTTAAAAGAATCAATGTCATATGAAAAGATACCCCAATACACTGCAAAAAGACTTGATTTTAGTCCATTCCTGGCCGGCAAAATGCAAAATGTTGCGTGAACTCCGACGCAAAAATTCAAAGACCGCTCAAAGAACTGCACAATACCTCAACCGTTTTCCTGTAAAACCATAAGACTGCAAATGCAAAGCCAAAGAATGAAATTTCTAGCCGAACCAGTGGGGATTCAACATGTGAACACTATGCCCGTTGCCATATCCGTCGCCGACTGAAGAGACCGTATCTTTCAAGAAATCCTCCAATCGAAACACGCGGAAATCCGATTTTCCAGCCATAGCAATAGCTTGGGAGCTCTAAACCAGTTCTCGGCGTATTTCATGTCATAAACAATAAATAATTTACAGGAAACTTAGGAATGAATCTGTTTTACCTGCACGAAATTGATGAATCTGTTTTGCCTGCACGAAATTGAGGAGGAGCTTCGCATCACATGAATCGGTGACCGGTAAGTCAACAAAAACAATACAATTCATTCATTCATATTAATTTCGGCATATTACACATACACACTCTGCTCTAGCCTCGGCAGGCCGGCGCCATAATAGACAAAGCAGATTGACAGGAGCAGGTAACTCCTGTGCACATGCTTCAAATGCAGGCATGGTCTCAGCGATGGCAGGCGTAGCCGGAGCCTCGGATACCAAGCTCAGACATATTTTTCATTTTATTATTAATTTCTCTGATTTTTTAGACTAAATTTCCTAATCTCTGTCCACGTTACCTCCCAGAATAAGCGGGCTTGCGATGGTTTGCATTTTGCTGTCGAACATTTCACAACTATCCGCGCCATAAATTTCGCAATCAATGTCCAACGAATCTCGTAACAGAATCAAAAAAGACCGGGTAACTTTGCTCTGCCCTCTTACCTTACCTCCAAACGTTCGTAGTAAAAAGGTCGTGTCCCTGTGTGGGCCCAGGCTTCACCCCGTCTATAAGGCGCATACTCACCGAAGAGAGAAAATGGACAGGTGGCATATTTAGAAATTATGAGCGGGAATTGAATTATAGATAGGTACCAGGAAAGAAACAAATATGAAAAATGGAAATTTGGAGGTTAGGGACTAGGAAACAAATATGAAAAATGGAAATTTTGGAGGTTAGGGACTAGTATATGATAGTGGGTTTAGTAGAATAAATTATTTTTAGTTTTTATGGATGTTAAAATATATTTATTCATTCAAATATATTTATGACTGAGAGTATGGATGTACTAGGTAGTACTATTATCGGATAATGTTCAAATTATTGAGTAATAAATAGATGTATGTGATTGGTTTTGTTTTTTTTTTTTAATTTGAACATATATATAAAATAAAAATTTTAATTAATAATAATTATTTTTATAAATATGGATAGATATTTTAATTGGTGTAAATTTTTTTTTTTAATGGATAATATGAATTTATGATTAGTATAAGTAGTAAAATAGTGATTAGTTAATGTTGATAGGGTTAGTAAAATTTTTTTGGTAATAATCACATGCAATAGAATGTGGTTGATGCATTTTGAACTAATCAGTGTGGTTCAATTAGATCTAGACATTAAGTATAAATAGATATAGAAATGGCTCAACTAGTCGTTAGAATAACGGCTAGTTTGACTTTGAAAAATTAATTATTCCATTATTTATTTATTTATTTATTTTTTATTTATTTATTATTATTTTATTTTATTTTATTTATTTATAAAATCTTTAATATATTTATACAACTAATTAACTAGTTAATTAATATAATGGTAAGTTATTTAACCAATAGTGGTGTATATATGTATATATTTCTTAATAATTTAATTGATTAAATTATATAATAATCAATTATTATTAATAATTAATAAATATAAATAATTTTTATTTGTATATTTAACTATTTATAAGAGTCAAGATACAAGGAAAAAAGGACATTATAACCACCGACTTATCAAAAACTCAAACACCCAGTCAAAAATAAATAAATAAATAATAAGCATAATATTAATATTAATAAGAAGTAAAAAATAAAAATACAATAAAAATAAAAATAATTAAATAAATAGAAATAAAAATATAATCAATAAAAATAAATACAAAAAGCTGAATAAATCAAAATCAAGAATATAAAGCAGGAATCTAGCACCTGCTGATATTCCAACCATCGTCTCTATTGAGATTAACGGGCCTTTTTTCAATTTCAATGGCCTCTCTCAACTTACGATGATGGAAATAGTCGATCCTCGCAATGACCTTAGCATCTTCTATGCAAACATGATGGTTAGTCTTTTCTGCATGCTCAGGTAAGACAAACGAGCGAGATCTTCTATGTTTGATATTAGCAGCATGCTCACAGAGCTTTTGATTAATAGACCAACCAGTCTCACCAATGTAAGGAGTCCCACAAGAACAAGGAATGATGTAGACACCTTTTCCATCTATGGGGTCAATCGGATCTTTAACCGATTTTAGAGAACTTCGAATCATATTAAGGGGCTTGAAATAAGAAGACACCTTATGCTTTTTAAGGATCCTAGCAATCTTATCAGTGGTACCCTGAATGAATGGAACGATGACACTGCCAGACCATTCACTAGGCTCTTTTTTATTTTTAACTAAAGGACCTTTATCCGCTTTAAGGAAAGCTTTGAGGCCTTGCGACATACTATAACCATTATTACAAAAGACATTCAACAGATGGGTCTTTTCCCCCTCAAGGTGAGACTCATTAGAGATTCTCAACGCCCTAGTGGCTAAGGTGCTTAGGACGCCTAATTTTTTAGCAGGGAAATGGTGGGAGCTAGCATGAAGATATTGTTCAGTATGAGTTTTTTTTTGAAAAACTTGATGGGAGAAAGAACCATCATCATTTCTAGAGATAAGAACATCAAGGAAAGGAAGGTTACCATCCACCTCAAAAATTAAAATAATATTTTAAAAAGTTAGAAAATAATAAATCTTTTATTTAATTAAAATAAAAGTAATAAAAATAAAAAAGTTTAATCTATTATATAAAATTTTAAACTGTTTCTTAAAATATTTAATCCAAATATAAATTAATATTTTTTCCCAAGGAAAAATCATAATTTTCATTAAGTTTGAAAAATTACATGTTGTAGATGCATTGCATATGCATGTTGTGACTGTGGTCACTTACATTTAGTTCCTCAAAATTACCCCAATGGGGTGTACATCAAAAACTATAAAATAGCACAATTACAATAATTACAATATTTATACCAGGTTTGTCCATACTGTCAGTCAAAAACTGTCAAAATATGTCAAAAATCTGTCTATATCAGATCATCTGTGCTGCAATAACAGGTTGTTCAATGAATGGACGATGATAATAGTTGAAATGATGAGTGTCATTTTGTTCCTCTATGTGCCAGAGCCCCCTGTGTTGGACCGTTGCCTCCTTGGAATGCTTGTCAGAAATGCAGTTGTGTTCCCTGTACATGTGAGAAATGATTTTTTAATCGCCAATGTCTTCCAATAAATAAATAAATAAATAAAAGTCAAACTAGTCGTTTTTCTAACGGCTAGTAAGCCATCTCTACATCTATTTAGGCTTAATGTCCTAATCTGATCTCTCACCTAGTCTTGACGATGAACCACACTGGTTGGTTCGAAACGCGTCGACAATGTTCCATTGCATGTGATTATTAGCGAAAGATTTTTTACAATTTATATGACGCTTCTTTGTTGAACCAATTAATGATAATTTTTGAATCACCAAATACTTGAAGGTGTAGAATGTTATGCTCTAATGCAAACTGTAGAAGGTGGCGAAGTGTGATAAGCTCAGCATAATTATTTGTTCCGGGTCCCAAACCCATCTTGGTTCTGTAAAAATGTAGATGAGAGAGATGTAGTAGTGCGCCTCCACCATAGCCCAATGGTTGTGTAGATCCATCGAAATAAGCCCAAGGTGAATTGTGATTTATGATTTCATGAATAATTATTCGGGGGTGTCTAGGAGGGTCATCTTCAGGTATGCATGAGAAGTTGGATAAGATGTTGGACTTAATAAAATGCCAGAGAGGGGGAGAGTCATTAAAACTAGATGCATTCCTGGCCAACCAAATACCCCAACAGACGAGAAGTGGGAGGCTCTTGACTTTGTATGTGGGGGCAGAGTACCACCAAGCTTGCCATGCCTCGATGATGTTCTGTCCTTGCCAATATAGATTGATACCCAGGTTGTGTATAATGGATGTCGAGAGCGCCACAGTGGTTCTGCAGTGTAGGAGGAGGTGTTCAATGGTTTCAGAGTCGATTCTGCAGTGTACACATAGTAGGTCCATGTATGGATCGTTTAAAAAGATTAACCATAGAAGAAGCAATGTTGTTTAGTGAGCACCACATGAATAATTTGGTGTAGGGAGGGGCCAGAAATATAAATTAATATAAAATAAAAAAAAATAAACAAATTATTTTATATATATGGTTTGAAGTAGATATATAAAATTTTGTGGGCTTTAAAGAATTATTCGGGTGTAGATAGAGAGTTTCAAGTTGATTTCCATTGTTTTATATTATTTAATATAAATTAATTAAATTTCAATTTTTTAATATAAAAATAAATTTATATTTTATATTAAAAATATATATGCTTTGGTTTATTATATTATAATCTCAAAGTCATTATATTAAGTTTCATCATATTGTTTATATGAATTGAATTTGGGTGGGATTCCAATAATTCTTTCCAATTAACTAAGATGAATCTAATTAATAACCAAACTTCAAAAATTATATAACCAATATAAATCATGCTTAACTTGAGATATACCAAGCATCTTGAGAAATCAAATCTCTCAAGATACAAACCTTGCATAAATTAAGGAAATATTTAATTTCTTTTGGATTTTGGTTAATCGAGAGTTTAAATGGATAGCTTTAACTAATACAATATTTTTTTAGTTTTTCATTTTTAAATTTGACCTATTTTATACAATATATATATAGTTGACAATGAAGTATTTTATTTATGATTAACCTTCTACACATTAAAATATTAATACACGTCTTTTCATATTTTCATATTCTAAAGTCTAAAACGTATATCAATAGGATTCTCCCTCTCTCTCTCAATTTTTTATTTTTTAAATGTTACATGTTTATCTATATGATTATGTATAAATTATTGTGGTTACTAATATTTTTTAAAATGTTTCATGTGAGCTCTATATTAAACATTGAAGGGATGACAAATCACCATCGCAACATGAATTTATAAAAAAAAACAAAAACCAAACAAAAAAAACCTCTCTCTCTCTATATATATATTTTGTTGTTAATATTTTTAAAATGTTATAAATTATTTTTTCAATATTATTAAAAAATATATATTTCAAACATTTGATTGGACCATAACTTGAAGGTCTTATTGTAGCTTTTGCATAATATAATGTCATGTAATAACTTCCTCACATATTTATGCCATAATTTATGAATATGGTTTCATAAAAAGAATGGAGTTGAGCGCTAAGGTTCTTTCTCTTAGTAAGCTCGTGTTTACTCCTAGCGATGTAAGTGAGCCAAGGCATGAGAATGTCAAGCTCTGCTACTCTCATGGTGCCAATCGTGGATGTTTATGGGTTTTTTATGTGGCGATACAACCACCTATCTGTTGATGTGTGTTAAAGACCCAAGAGGGCAAGTGTGGGTTCAACACTATGGGAGATTCCACCCTTTGGGCTCGCATTATGAAAGAAACTCGTCTTCAAAGCGCTCACAAGTGTTTAAAAGATTGCTTCGATGGAGGTTTCTAATGTATGTAGAAGTCGCATTGGAAGTGCTAGTCATGTTTTTTCCCATATTCTTCTCTCCCTCATTTTCAGCTTCTTATGTGCGCATAGTCGAGCTTGTTTGACATCCCACAATGGAAGATAAATATGTGCACTTAGGTGCTTCTATCCCTCATTTTTACCTCTATTTCTTGGCCAAAAGACAAACAGAGACTGAAAAGAAATCTTTTCCAATTTTCTCAAAAAGTATAAATGGAAAGTCCTCCATCTTTTATATTAGGGACCCAAACCTAGTGGAAAAATTGAAACGGAGCATTCAAATATGTCTGAGCATCCCTACAACTTCACAATTCCTGTCATTTGAAGCGAAAGTGCTACAATATTCCTTCGAGATGAAGGATTACTGCACCTTGGGGAACGTCGCCATTGTTTTGAATCTAAGGCTTCGTGGTGGAGCTTTGTATTCCAAAAAACCTAGTGAATCTATCTCTTTCAAGGATGCAGTGAATAGGTAAATTCTCTATTTTTTTGCTCTCTAATCCAAGGTTCTTATTTGTAGGTTTAATTGTTTCCGGCCTAGATATGAAGCATTACACCACTGGGTTTTTTCTTCTTTTACACCTAAATGTGATATAATTTATGTTCAAAAGGCTTCTTCATTGTTCAATTTGATACACAGAAAGATCTGGAGAATGTTATGAATGAAGGACCATGGTTTTGGGGTAGAGCAGGGCTCTTCATTACTCCATGGTTCCCATATTTTGATGTTGCTAATATGGTGGTCACAACTATGCTAGTATGGGTGAGACGCTCAAATTTCCCTCTTCCTTTCTGGCACTCTAAGGTCCTAGAGGATATTGGAAATACTCTGGGAAAATTCAAAAAGATGGACCTAGGAAGAACAGAGAAAGTTCTATTTTCTTTTACCAAAATTTGTGTAGATATAAACCTCAGCAAAGATGTACCTAACCAAACTTAGAGAGATGATAAAAAGTGCAAAAAAAAAAAAAGTTAAGAGATTATGTCCACACTTAAGTTTGAATGTTTTCTTTGTATCTTATTTTACAATTAGCTGAGTCACGTCTCTTGAATGTGTTCAACATATGCAAAATATAATTTTGTTTTTTTTTTTTAATGATAAAATAAGATTACAAGTATCTTTTCTTTATAAAAAAAACCATATTTTATATTAAAATTTACATAAAAAGTATATAGAAATAAGATATAGATAAATATAAGTTTTCATATTCAATATTTATATTTCAATTATTAACATGAAATTTTCTATGTTTAAATCCAGCTAGCAAAGAAATTGCAAATATAGTCTTCTTCATATTCAATATTTATATTTCAATTATTTCTTAATGTTAATAAATTTGAAATTCAAAATTAAAATACATATTTTCTTATTTATATAAAAAATAGTAAAATAATTACTTTATGAGGCCCCACCGAACGAGGAAGTTGTTTGTTTTCGCCAGATTCAGCGGACTACGATGTATTTTACTTTTACCCTTTTACTTTTACCGTCGAACACGTCAATAATCCCCACCACTAATCTCGGAGAAAAATCACCGCCGTCTTTAAAGAGTATGCCTTCCCGGAGAATAATATGCACACGTCACATATGTGAGGCCGGAATGGAAATGTTGATAAATGTGAGAGGAGGGAACAAAAAGATGCGGAATCCAAAATTTGGAGTTTACGGGACGAGGGGTAGGTACATTATAATGATGTTGGACATGATTTTGGCCCCCTTTTTTCTTTTTTCTTTTTTGGGTTCTCGTGGAAGCAAAAACCTTTTTGTGTTTTGGTTTTTTTGTTTTTTTGTTTTTTTTTTTGTTTTTTTTTTCCCATAGAAATTTCCAAAAGCAAGTTGATAATGATTATGGAAGGTTATGAATTGATTCTATTTACATATAAGGGTTCAGAAAGAAAGAACCATCATCTTTTTAGGGATTTCGAATTCAGGAAAGTTGCATATTTCACTCTGCCTTTTAGTGCAGTGTAAAGGAAATTATGTTATTTTTGCTAATATTATATTTAATTTAATTTATAATATAAAAAGTAAGAATAAACAAAATAAAGTTTAAAGTATATTTTTAAGGAGGTATAAAATAGAGTAATATAGTTGAAAAGAATGTCAAGGAAAGAAGAATTGGAAAGTACTAACACAATGAGATCGTGGATAGTGGATAGTGAAGACTTTTCAGAACCAGTCTAGATTCATCTTAATTCTGGATCTATTAAGCACCGAGAAAGATTAAATCTCTCGAGGTGCAAATCTCTTTTTTGAGTGTAAAACTTGAGGAAATGTTTGCACCTCGCGAGATTTGATCCCTCTCGGCGCTTGATAGATCTAGAGTTAAGATGGATCTAGGCTAGTTTTAGTCGTGTGCCACCAAGAAGAATCTATGGATAATATGAGGAGCATATGATTAATTTTTTCAATAATAGGTAAATACATCTAATATTAATATAACCATTTTAAATATGCTAAATATGTCTGAGATTTATTGAGTCATTTTAATTTATTTATTTTAACATGAACATGCAAGTTTAATTTATGATGCTAGGTTGGGTTAGAGCCTAAACAACCCATGTTACATATTTATTTTTCCAAAATACCTCGGTGAGGCGATGCACTGCTTTTACATAGCTTTAGGGGGGGGGGGGAGGGGGGGGGGGCGCTTCAATCTTATGGAATAGGATACTAGATAGGGGTTTCGTCATTTTTTGAGAGTTCTCCTTGGGCTAAGAGGCAACCTATATTTGCTTTTGCGTCCGCTTCCTTGTTTAGATTTCGCAGAATGTGGTAGAAGGAGTTGGAGGTGTAATTTTGCAGCACTTTTCCGAGTCTCTGCAAGGTCTTGTTGAGGGGCGGATTGTTGAAGTGATCATCAGTGTTTATGATATTTATCAGGATTTCTGAGTCTCCGAAGACTTGAATGTCTTTTTCTCTGTGTTCATGAGCGATCTGGCAAGCTTTAAGTAGTCCTAAGATTTATGCTTGATTGTTTGTACTCTGCCCAAGCCCCAACTGAAGCTGACTTTACTATGCCTTGCCCAGGATTAGATTACTCCCCCTGCTCCAGACGTCCCTAGGTTTCCCTTGGAAGCTCCGTCAAAGAAGATCATGACTTTGTCTTGATTCTTCCACCAATTTTTAAAATCGAGTTCAGGGATCCGAAGCCTCCACTCTGAGTTGAAACAAGGCTAAGAGGGGGTCTTTTTGCTGAAGGCACTCCTTAGAGGCGCTCTGTTCCAGTTGATCACATTAGGGGAAAGCTCACTGTCTGTCTTATGGGATCGATTCTCCAAGGACTCAAACAACAAAGCTTTTTCTTTAGCTTCCACAACTGTGGGAGAGCACAATCTATTGTTGAAGGTGGCATCATTCCTTGCTAACCACACTTCCCATCAGATGTATTTTGGGATTGCATACCAGATTTTTGTCCACAATGATTTGTTGTTCAATGCGTGGGGAGATCGCCCTTTCCATGTGGTGAATAAATTTATTACTGTGGTTTGCGAAGGGATTTGAGCTTCAAGATCGTGCATATCTTCCATTCATACCTCTTGTGTAAATGAGCAGTCTATAAATAGATGGTCGATTGTTTTTGCCACACAACAGAGTGGGCATCTAGGTGGACCAATAATTCCTCTTCTTGCCAGGTTATCTCCAGTCAAGATCCGTCTATGCTGGAGGAGCCAACAAAAAAAGTTGACCTTTGGAAGGCTAAATGGATCTCAGACATGTTGCCACAATGTAGGAGTGTGAAGTAGAAGTCGGGATTGGAGGACAACGAATCCCTGCGTTGTTGAGTAAACTCCAGACCTTCCCCATCCCCACTTGTCTTTTGCACGTCGATGAACCAGGGCCAACCCAGTGAGCGCAACAAGGAAGAGTCTTAACTGAGGTTGCAGCCAATCTGGAGGGCAAGGGATAGCCCAATCGTTCCAGTTTCTAGCAGCGTCCCAGGAAGAAATATCTTCCAGATTGTTGATGCCATGGTTTTTGAGCCAATCACGCAAATCTGCAATGTCATGGACTGATTTGAATGGTTGGACACCCATGATTTTGTCTTCCCATAGGTATATTTTTTCCCATTTCTAGGAATTCTATATAGGTGCTCTTTGAAGAACTCTCAGCCACAACTACAAAGCTTCCATAGAATGGTGCCCTTACTAGAAGCTCCATCCTCCATATTATTCAGAGAGAGCCCATGCATATATTTTTTAATGAGTACTTGACTTACATGGTGCCGATGGTTCGAGAAGATTTTCCATAAAATCTTCCCTCCCAAGGCCAGATTGGCCAACCTGGGGTCTCTAACTTGTAGGCCTCCATCTGTTAAAGGTATTTTCACAATATCCCAGCTCACCAAGTGGATTTTTTTTTTTATTTATTTATTTTTATTTTATTTATTTATTTATTTATTTTATTTTATTTTATTTATTTATTTATTTATTATTATTATTATTATTTTTTATTTTTTATTTTTTATTTTATTTTATTTATTTATTTATTATTATTATTATTATTATTATTATTTTTATTTTTATTTTTATTTTTATTTTTATTTTTTATTTTTATTTTTTATTTTATTTATTTATTTTTTATTTATTTTTTTCTTCTTATTCCCCTTACCTCCTTGCCATGGGAAGTTTCTTAATAGCTTAGAGAGTTGTTCAGTGTTTGATTTTGGTGCCAATAAAAAGGTAGCCTGATAGGGAGGAAAGAACAGATTTCACCAAGATTATCTTCTCGGCTGTGGTAAGCCACTGTCCTCCCTAAGCATTCAATTTTGCCTTGATTTTGTTAAGGATCTCAGCCTAGTGGAGGGCCTTGTTAGAACTCAAAGACAAAGGCAGGCCAAGGTACTTGATTTTATCCCACGTAGCGAAGCCCACAAAGCCAAGGACTTGAGCAATCTGATTCATGGTTTGCTGATCGATCTCACAGCCATACACAACACTTTTCCTCCTATTGACCAGGGCTCCGGAAACTCTGCAGAAGTTGTGGATAACTTCATTGAACGCCTTTGCAATCTTAAGGGAAGCTCCCCCCAGGAGTAATGAATCATCTGTAAACAGGGCATGATTGATTGGCTCAATGCCTCTCACGGCCCTAATGACGGGAAGTGTCTCTTTTAACTTGTCTGCTGTCAGATTTCGACTTAGGGAGTCAGCCATCAAAATGTACAAGAAGGGGGACAGAGGGCAGCCTTGCCTAATTCCCCTCGAAGCTTTGAAATAGTTGGCTGGCCTGCCATTTACTAAAGGGGAAATCCACGGCTCTCCTATACATGATTTTATTAAACTTATAAATTCATAGCTAAAGCCAAAACTGGATAGAACATGGAGGATAAAATAGTGTCTTACCCAGTCGAAGGCATTCGCCATGTCCAACTTGATTAGCATCCCTTTCTAATGACGTTGGTGGCTAGAGTGAATGTTTTCCTGCACCAGGGCCACGTTGTCTAGGATATGCCTGCCTTTGACAAACCCGCCTTGGCTAGGAGAGATGAGCTTTTCCAACAGAGGCTTGATTCTGTTCGCTAGGAGCTTGGAGAGGAATTTGTAGGACGCATTGCAAAGCGAAATTGGCTTGAAGCGGTCAAATGATACAAGGTTCAATTCTTTAGGGATTAGAGCTAGGAAATTGGAGTTTATGCTTCCTCCCACTTTGGCTTTTTGTTGGAAGCCCTTTATCATTTGGAACAGGTCGGCCTTGATAATATCCCAACAAATTCTGTAGAGGTGTATGGAAAATCCATTGGGTCCAGGAGCTTTGTCTGGCTCCATCATCCAAATGACATTGTTGATTTCTTGAGGCTTGAGTTATCCTCCTCCTTAATCAATCTTGGAATGTGAGTGAGAAATTATGGAAATCCCTCCTCATTGTATATTCCATTTTCTTTGAACAACTGCTAGAAGTGAGAGGTTGCAGCCTCTCTTAACTCAGTTGTTCCTTTATGCACAGACCCATCAGTGGAGGTAATTTCTGCAATGTGGTTTCTCGAGAGACGAGTTCAAATTTTCTTGTGGAAGTAGGCATAATTTTTTTCTCCAAACTTGAGCCAGAGATTACGAGATTTTAACCTCAAGGAATATTTCTCAACTCTGAATGTGCGGTGAGTGCTAAGTTGGGCTTCTTTTTCAATCTAAATTTTTGAGTAGGTGATTTCTTGGTGCTCCATGTTCATTTGCAGATTGAGCAGCCTCTCAGTGGCCTGCTTTCTAAGACTAGAGGGGGTACCTAAGGGATTTTTTAACCATTATTTCAGGGCTGATTTGGTGGCCTTAATTTTCTATTCCCACAAATAACTAGGTGATCCAATGACTGAGATGGACCAAGCCTTCGAGATTGTCTCCAAAAACCCATCCCTTTCTGACCATAGGGGGCTGAACTGGAAGGGTATGGGCCCCAAATTTTCCTCTTCTTCTAACAGAAGAAGGATAGGTTTATGATCAGATGTCAGTTTAGGTAGAATTTTAGAGGAGATTATCTTCTTTTCGGAGAGGAAGGTGCTCTGAATTAAAAATATATCAAGACAGGTTGGAATATGCTCAATCCCTGCTCTATTGTTTGACCAAGTGAAGAGCCCTTTTTTTGGCTTGAAGTCCAGTAAGTCCCATTGATGGATCAAGTCTTCCAAGAGGGGTAGGATTTGGTCCTTGCTAATAATATCTCCTCTTTTTTCCTTTGTCTCAAAAACTAGGTTGAAATCTCCAGCTATAATTATATTCTTAGGGGAGTAAGCTTCTAGAAAATCAGATAGGGTTTGCCAACAATCCTTTTTTTTCAGCATAGAGGACCGAAATGTAAAGATTAAAGAGGGTGAGGGTGGTCTTACTAGCAAGATGCTGAAGTTCGGTATAGATCCAGTGTTGCGTTTCGAAAGAGCTTTCGAGGTGGAATTTTTCATCCTCCCAGAGAGTGGCGAACCCACCACAAGTGCCCCTTGCACTTATTAATTTTCTGAATTTTTTTCTCCATTTCTCTTTACCGAGGTCTAGAAGGGCATCCCCTTATATTTTACTCTTTTAGAGCATGAGGATCTTAGGGGTTTCATATTTCAGGAGATTCTTCACAACTTCCGCTTTTAAGGTATTCCCCAAGCCTCTGCAATTACAAGAGACTATACAAATTATTTAATTGCAGAGGGGTGGCCAGACCCACCTTTGGGAGGCCTGGTTCTAGTGTTTTTTCCTATGAACATCTCAATCGTAGGCTGACTACCTTGCATTTTTTTTATTTTTGAGCCTCTTCTTCTCTTACCTCTCTATGAGATTTTCTCCCGACTCTTTTCGAGGGCCTCTCAAAAGTTTCTTCTTCCGAGGATCCGGAGGATTCATGAGACTTCTTCCTTGTCATCTCTGCATGGGACGGGGAGATGGAGGCTCCTCTCGGTGTCTCGGTTTGTATAGGGGAAATTTATTCCTGTCTTTTGTCTCCTTCAGTTGTTATGGGCTGCTGTTCAGCCTCTTCAGCATTTGTTGCAGCTAGGAGTTCTTCTGGGGTGCTTATAATTTCAAAAGGGTTGGTGGTTGCCTCTGTTATTGGAGGGACAAAAGGCCCCTCCCCTTGTATCACCGAGGTAGGTGTTGCGCTACCTGAAGGCTTACTTTTCCCTTTAGCTCTGTTATTCTGTTTAGTTGAGACAACTTTATGGACCTGAGTCCATTGATACTCCTTTGAGGTCTCAACCTCCTCCACTGTTTTCTTTTTGCAATACCTGGCGAAGTGTCCGTATCCATGGAAATACCAGCATTTAAATGGGAGTTGCTCGTAATCTAGCTCTTGGATGTAAGACCAATCAACCACCATGAGCTTAATAGCCTCAGGGAGGCCTTCCTCTAGGTCAAATTCTACAAAAATTCTTGCACAAGAGTACTGGTCCCTCTCTACTCTGTCTATTTATTTTCCAAGCTTATTGCCAATGGTTTCTAGAGATTTGGGGTTCCATCAGTGCAGAGGAAGGTGGGGCAGGCGAACCCAGATCGGAACAACCGAGGGAACATCTTGGCTCGGATCGAAATTCAAGGTCCATTAGTTCAAGTATAGACCCTGGGGGCCCATGAAATACGGGCCATTTCGAAATATAAGGTACCTATCCTCCACTGAATCGAAGACAGAGACGAAGAATCCCTTATCGACTACGAAGCTTCTGATTCCTTCTTTGAACAGAGGAATCCAGTTCCTTTGAATCCAGGCATTGACCGCTTTGGGTGAGGACCAGAGCTCGAAGAACTATCCAATGAGGCCACATTCTGCAAGGTTCAAAGCCGATCTGCAGGGTTCTTCAATCGACAAAGCAACAGTGGGGATTGAATCCAATATTTTGACAATTTTTTTATGGTGATCACTAGCTGGGCGTTTGTTGCAACTTTCCACCAGCTTCTTGAATTCCGTCAGCACGGG
This sequence comes from Pinus albicaulis, assembly GCA_034641835.2. Taxonomy (NCBI): domain Eukaryota; kingdom Viridiplantae; phylum Streptophyta; class Pinopsida; order Pinales; family Pinaceae; genus Pinus; species Pinus albicaulis. The sequence goes on along the minus strand of CM076576.1, from coordinate 911,647,609 downwards.
CAGGAGAGGGGAAGCAACCTAGGGCCCCCCTCCTAGGGCCATGGTGGCGTAGCTTCTCTCATAAACACACAGGAGCAAGGTTCCCAGGCACCGCGCGCGCAAAAAATATTATTGAGTCATTTTAATTTTAAATTTTCTTAGTTACCTCAGTTTTTTGAGATGATAAATATTGTAAAATAACTTTAATGATGAAATGAAAATTTTGAATGCAAAGTGACAATGTAATAATATTGAATGATAGAAACTATGAATAATAAGAATGTAAACATCATACCTTGCCTCTCTTTCTCTCCAACATTAATAGGTTTAATTACTATAGCACAAAAATCAATGTACATTGTCAATAATTTTTTGTGCCTACAGTGAAATCAATGCACGCTATTAATCCAATTACTTTATAATTAATGCACCATCATACATCCAATTACATCAAATCAGAAATCAACATATACACTAAAATCAATGCATCTAATGAAAGAAATCAAATAAGATTAGAAAACAACATCTACACTGAAATCAATGCATGTAATGCAAATAATCAAATAGGATTAGAAATCAACATCTACACCCAAATCAATGTGTCTCGTGCAAGTAGACAAACAGGATTAAAAACCAACATCTACACTAAAATCAATGCATCTAATGCAAGCAATTGGATAGGATTAGAAATCATCGTCTACATTGAAATAATTGCATTTAGTGCAAGAAATCAAATAGGATTATAAACCATCTACATTTAAATCAATGCATCTAGTGCAAGCAATCAAATATAATTAGAAATCAACATCTACATTGAAATTAATGCATCTAGTGCAAACAATCAAATAAGATTAGAAATCATCATCTACATTGAAATTAATGCACTTTGTGCAAGCAATCAAATAGTATTAGAAATCACCATCTACACTGAAATCAATGCATTTAGTGCAAACAATAAAAAAAAATTATAAATCATCTACATTGAAATCAATTCATCTAGTGCAAGAAATCAAATATAATTAGAAATCAACATCTACATTGAAATTAATGCATCTAGTGCAAACAATCAAATAGGATTGGAAATCACCATCTACACTAAAATCAATGCATTTAGTGCAAGCAATCAAATAGGATTAGAAACCATCTACATTGAAATCAATGCATCTAGTGCAAGTAATCAAATATCATTAGAAATCAACATCTACAGTAAATTCAATGCATCTAGTGCAATCAATCAAATGGGATTATAAGTAACTTAATCTACACTGAAATCAATGTATCTATTGCAACAAATCTTCTTCCCTCTCTCCCCCCTCCATCTATATATATATATATATATATATATATATATATATATATCCCTCCATCTCTCCTTATTTGTCTCTTTATCTCACCCCGCCAAACACACATTCTCTCTCACTCCATATCTTTCAATTTCTTTGTCCCTCCCTCCTTCTCTCCATCTATCTCTTCTTTCTCTTCACCTTCCATCTATATCTCTATCTCCCTCTATCTCTCTATATCAACCCCAAAACATACACTCTATTTCTCCAATCTATATATCTATCACTCCATCCTCCTCTCTCTCTCTCTCTCTCTCTCTCTCTCTCTCTCTCTCTCTTCCCCTTCCCTCCCTCTCCCCCGCTTCTATCTCTCTTCCCTCTTGCTATCCTTTCTCCCTCTCTCTCCATCTTCCCTATCACTCCCTCTCTCTCCACCTTTCACCCTCTATGTCTTTATTCTTACCTCCCTCTCTCATCCCCTCCATCTCTATCTCTCTTCACTCTCTCTCTTCCTTTCTCTCCCACCTCTCTCTCTCTATCTTAACCTTCCAACTTTGTTACCATATGCCTCTCCCTCTCCTTCACTCCCCCCTTCTCTCCATATATCCTTGTTTGCCTCTTTATATCACCCCAAAACATACACACTCTCTCTCCATCTCTCCCTTTTCACTCCCCCTCTCTCTCCACTACTCACTCTCTATGTCTTTCTTCTTCCCTACCTCTCTCCCCATCTAGCTCCATCTCTCTATCCATACCTCTTTCCCCCTCCAACTCCATATCTCTATCCCTCCCTCTCTCCTCCTCTCTTTCAAGTCCCCTCTCTTTTCCTTCCTCTCTCTCCTTTTCTCTTCCCCCATCACTCTCTCTCTCTCTCCCTCTCTCCCTCCTACAATCCTCTATCTCCCCCCATCACTCTCTTCCTCTCTCTCATCCTTCCTCTCTCTCCATTTCTCTCTCGCCTCCTTCTATTCTCCCCCTGACTCTCTCTCCCTCTTTCTCTTTATTTTCCATTCAATCCTCTCTCTCTCTCTCTCTCTGCCCTCCAATCCTCTCCCTTCCCCCATCTCCCTATCTCACTCTCCAACTATGTTACTATATCGCTCCATTTCTCCTTCTCTCCCCTTCTCTCCCCCCTTGTCTCCATCACTCCTTCTATGTCTCTTTATCTCATCCCTAAACATACACACTCTCTCCCCGTCTCTCCCTTGGCACTCCTCTCTATGTATTTCTTATTTCTTCCCTCTCTCTACCTCCAACTCCATCTCTCTATCCCTCCTTCTCTCCTCCTCCTCTCATCCTTCCTCTCTCTCCCTTTCTCTCCTACCTCCCTCTCCCTTCCCCTCTCTCTCTCTCTCTCTCTCTCTCTCTCTCTCTCTCTCTCTACCTTACAATCCTCTCTCCTTCTCTCTCCCACCTCCATATTTATGTCTCCCTCTCCCTCTCTTACCCTTCTCTAACTCTCTGAGTCTTCTCCATCTCTCTCTCTCCATTCCTCTTCTTCCCTCTCCTTCAATTTATCTCCATCTCTCCCTTGTCACTCCCGCTATTTCTCCACCTCTATCATATGTCATGATATATTAATATATATGATAATATAACAAATTGAATATTGTATTAATCTAAATTTATTAAATTTAGTAATATTAATATTAATATTATAATATAATAATAATAATAATAATATTTTAATATTAATGTTAGGGTTAATAATGTTTTTTTGCATGGTATTAATAATAGTTTGGTTCATGGTATTTGGCCCATATACTTCATATATAATTAGATGTTGATTTCTAATCATATTTGATATATATTTATTTATTTACCTTATCTCTTTATACCTCTTTTATATTTATTTATTTACCATACCTCTTTTATAAATATGGTATTTGGCCAGTAGGCTTCACCTCAATAATTCCTTTTTTTGAGTTTTTGTAAATATAAAGGTGTTTATGGAATAAATATAAAAAGCAGTTTTATTTATTTACCATGCCTCTAGTTTATTTATATTTTTATATATTTACCATACCTTCGGAGTAAGTATAAAAAGATGTTAAAAAGAGGTTTTATTTATTTACCATACTCATGGTTTATTTGTATTCATGTTTATTTACCATATATATTTTTTGAGTGTTAATAAACCTCTTCATATTTTAAATTTATATCATTTAAATTTATTTTTAATGAATTTTTAATTGTTCATTTATATGGTTATGTAAGTTATTGTTTAAGCCAACATTATTTAGGTTTTATTTTTTAAATTTTCTTTATTTTTTATTTTTTTTGGCTTCTGACATACTTACACATTGGGGTCATATTGGGCTGTAGAATGCGCCTCTTGGTGCAATGAGGAAGTTTTTTTAGTTGAGGTTCCTTGTTTTGTGTTGGAAACATAATCTTTTTAGGTTATGTGAATTTGGCACATTCACTTGTGAGGAAGGCGAAAATCCTCAAGCGAACGCCAACAATCAGAGAATCCCAAAGATCTTTGAGATATGAAACCAAGGACTGTAAATATCTCTATTTATGTATATTTTGGGAGTAATATTAGTATCTCATGCTTTACCTAAATATGTTTTCTATTTTCGTGAGTTCCAATAGTTGTATCAGAGTAGGCGGCTTCCTAGCCTTCTCAATTATGTGAAAACCACTAGTTTTGTGGCCTCAACCTGTGCACCCTCACTAGTATCATGGCCTTTTCTCTGCATGTCAAATCTGCCATTTTGGCCTTGGTTCTATACCATTATGACTAGTTTTAAGCATTTATTTTCTACTTTGTGACCATTTCCTTTGTCCACTGTGACAATCCTTGGTCAAATTCCCCCATTAAGTCAAAATGGATGAGAAATTGGGACACAGATTCCAGAGCTTGGGGGGAGGGAGATTTCTTTAGAAGACCTGGTTGTTATTAATTCCAGTCATTGAGGTTGACTGGTCAACCCTTAATAGGTTGAATGCATTTTAAATTTAGTTGGTAGAGAAAGTATGAGAGCCATGCTTCCTTGGGAAGACTTATAAGCAAAAAGGATAAGGATTAAATTTTTGGAGTGGGTTGCACTGACCAACATACCCACACTGAGAAAAACGTGGGACAAGAGGGGCAGTCGTTGGCTATAATTGTTGTAATGGAAGACGATAAGATGAGGAGACAAGCCATGACGTGGCACTAGAAAATGGGGCCAGTGTGTTGGAGGTCATAATGACAGACAAATAAGAGCACCCAAGAGGTTACAAAAAAGAGATCTGGGGATACACAAGAATGATAACAACAAGAGAGAACGTTGCAAGGGATTTTTCATGCATTAACCTTCCATTCAAGAGGGGAAAGAGTGAGCAAGAGGAAATATGGGAGAATTCCTCACAAAGAGGAAGAAAAATGAAGAAATAAAATTGGGAAACAGGGAGTCGCTTAGTAACATACCAACAAAAGAAGCCCAAGAGGGTTTGCTGACTAAGGATAAAGATTAGTGGCTTGCTAAGGACTAATGAAGCCACCGAGAGTGGTTTTCCTTGGGAGCGAAGAACCCATTGGGAAGCTTGTGGATTGATGAAACTACTAGCCAGGAGACAAAGACATCAGGCACTTGTGGGCCCTGAGGAAACACCAGGGGTGTCCCTAGACTGATAACATCGATGCTTGCACCCACTGAAGAAATTTCAGGAAAGGTGTTCTCTATCCTTCCATGGTAGCTTATATAGATGTGGAATCTTCCTACATTTAGCCCTCATTGTCCCGTGATTGAGTAGTGGTTTTCCCGAGGGCTATAGAATCCACAAAGTATGGCCTACCTTAGGAAACCACTGGGAAGTTTGTGGGTTGATGAATCTATTGTCCTATAAATAGTTTATTTAGTTCAAGAACCTTTCCATAATTACACAAATACTCTCCTATGAGAAAGAGTGGCTTGTCTTGGGATTGAAGAAACTATTGGGAAACTTTTGGATTGATGAATATACTATCCAATCAGTAGTTTGTCCAAATGAGGAACCTTCCCATGTTATAATGGAAGTATTCCCTTGGATCAAAGATGTGATTCTCTGTATTATAAAGGACCCCTATAATGAATCTGACCGAGTTAAAGTTACTGTGATTTAGCAGTGGTTTGCTTAAGGCTAAAAAATACCACTTATAAGCTCATGGATTGATGAAACTACCGACCCAACAATAGTTTTTCTAGTTGAGGAACCTTCCCATGCTATAATGGAATGATTCCCTTGGATTAGAGATCTGATTCTCTTTTCTTACAAATGACCCCTACATTGAAGCTAAATGAGTAATACCCTTATGACATTATTGTTAAGAACATTTGAGGGAAATGCATCACTGTGCATTTGATTACCCAAATAGCTAGAGGGTCTAGGTGATGTAGCCTTGGGGACCCTGTTTCAATTGATAACATTGCGATTACATTGTTAAACACTCCTCTTCAAGCTTTGGAATTTGGCTCAAGGGTGACAACTGCAAGAAATATTGGTTGCATCTCGTATAAGGTTAGGTGGAGAGTTGAAGTCCCAATCTCAGTTTCCAAGTTCATATTATCCAAGATAAATGTCTACTTATGTTCTTATGCTCTAAATGCTTCGTATTTGTTATTGTGCTAATCAATAATGGATTTATAAATGTTGAGGAATGATGTTTCCTATGTGAATGAGAAACGTTGTTCTACTTACATGGTAACTCTGGAAAAATTTAAATCATGTGTTGTTTTAGGCATAGATTCTAGTTAAATAACGTACTTTCAATGGTTATCTGATTTATTGTTATTTCCTGAGTTAGCATATTGTCTATGCTGCCTGAGTAATGGGAGATGGCTAGATATTTGTAATAACAATTGCTTTGCTAAAAGAAATGCATATCAGGCCTTAGAATTTAGATTATAAGCTCATGAGTGTTAACTATGCATTATAAAGGCATGCATTCACATTTGTAGGCGAGGCCGCGTTCATGCTAAAGCTCAAGAAGGATAGCATTTTTCTTCTAAGGAAGGATATTTTTTTTTTTTTTAACATAATCGGTTGCTATTTTGTATTCCAAAAAAGAAGAGGAGGAAAAACTCCATGATTACATACTAGACTGCTTGCACTGCAGTGGAGGAAGTAGCTACAACAAAATGCTACATTTCCTTTTTTTTTCTTTTCTAGCTTTCAAGAAGAGCTGAAATACAGATATTTCATATATGCAGATGAACTGAGACAGAAGAAAGACAAATTTGAAATACATGCTTAAAAGAAGAGAGAATATTAGTCAATATTGATGTGGCTAATATGGCGCGTTGTAGAGTCCTCAGGATTGTCTTCATTGCCAGCATTCCTCAAGTTGTTGGAGCTGGAGCTAGGGGCGGTGGGCTTCTCCAGCATGTATTTGAGAATTTGCACCGATTCTTCAGCATGAGTACATCGATTGGAGAGAGTATTAAACTAATTTTGAAGAGAGGAGACCCTATGGAGAAAGACATTAACATATGCTTCATTCTTTTCATCCAAATTTTTACCTCAATTTGCAGCTTTGCATCAAGAATCTATTGGTGAGCTCTGATTTTTTCAAGCTCAACTTGAAGATCCGCACAGTGGAGGCAGTCTTCACTGCGAGCCATTCTGTAAAAGATTGATGAGACTAGGTGGAGCAATAAATTAGCACAAGTTCTACAAGTATGAGGGGCGAATCTCTGCTGATAATGACTGCTGCGAAATAGTGCAGAGGCTGCTGAGAAGGAAAGGCAACAATCTCTACAGAAACGCAAACTCGGGCAGTAAAAGAGGGAAAGTAGAATCGGGTAGTAAAAGAGGATAGCAAGAGATGCAGGGGAGAAGGGCGGAGGGCCAATAGGTGGGAGCACCAGAGGCGCTAAACACAACAGCTGCCCGTTGAACACTGGAAACGGTAGGAAGGCTAGGGAATTAAACAACAAAGGGAGGAAGGAATCACACAGGGAGGGAGAAAGGTTATGAAAGAAGGAGCAAGGGGAAAAGAAATAAATAGGGATCTGAGGGAGGAGGGAGCCCACTCGGGGAGAGAACCAAGATAAAGGAGTCGTGAGCAGAGTAAGGGTGCGAGTACGAAGGATGTTGAGAAGCGTTGTGAGGCCAGAGAGGAGGATCGAATAGGATCTAGGGGCAGACAAAATCTGGATCATGGTAGAGGCATAAGATATAAAACATCATTGCAAAGGATTTTCCTCGAGATTCGAGCCAAAGCCCTGTTGGCAAGGAGATTTGCATCTTTATTGAAATTCTGGAGAATGTGAAAGAAGGATGTGTCCTTGACACCGTCCAGGAGATTGCGGCATTCGCTGATAGTTTGGTGGAGAGCTATATTAGTAGTTGCGCAATCATGATTCATAATGTTGATGACAATGGAGGAACCTCCAAAGATCATATCGTTTGTAATGTTAAGCTTATTTAATTGATACAAACCTTGGAGAAGAGCTAAGGCCTCCGCTCTGTTATTAGAGAGGGTGCCAAGACCCCATTCAAAAGTTGTGAGAGTACTACCATTTTCACTCCTTATGATGCCTCCAACCCTTGCAATGCCCGGGTTTGATTTGGAAGCCTTGTCAAAGAAAAGAGAGGGTCTGGCGCTGCTCTTTATCCATTCGTCGAAGTCCTCTTCTTTGAGCCAGATCTTCCATCTTGTATCGGTTCTATAAGGTTGTTTAGGTGGAGGAGTAATGCTGCTATTTCTATCTAGTAGATTTCCAAGAAAAATCCTTTCCTCAGCGCAAAGATCACTGCAGTCAATTTTACTGTTTCTCTTAGCAAAGATTGTTTCAAGGGTGAGACTCCAGGATTTGTTGCAAACTTTCCTAAAGGAAGGCTCTTTGTTCCTGAAGATCTTCATGTTTCTAGTGAGCCAAATGTTCCACAGAACCACATAAGGAAGGGTGTCCCAAACTCTCTTTGAGATTTTGCTCTTCTTTTTTCCCCACGAGTAGCTACTTTTCTAAGAGTGGAGGACCTCAGAAATGGTGCCATGATGCGCCCAGCAGGGCTGAAAGAAAGGGGTGAGCTCAGTCCAGCAACGGGAAGCAAAGGAACACCTAATGAAGAGATGGTGGGCAGTCACTTCAGTGTTTTGACAATTTGGGCACATTGATGGTCCGAGCACACCTCTTTTCTTGAGATTTTCAAAAGTTAAAATTTTTTCTTTCAGCAGAGTCCATATGAACATTTTGATATTGGGAATAGCTTCCGATTTCCATATTGCCTTCCAGTTGGGCGAGATAGGCGTAGGATAATATTCATTGCACAGATACTGGTAGGCTGCTTTGATGGTAAATGCTGAACTAGAGGGATCCCATCGGAATCCATCAATGTTGTCCTTTTTTAAAGAAGCTAAGCCATGGAGGTGAGATTGGAGGTTGCCAAGCTCAGCTTCAAGATGGACTAGAACTTTTTGAAAGTGCCAACCAGTCCAGATTTGGGTATGGGCATCCCATTTGGAGAATTGAATTAGAAAGTTAAGACCCATATTGCGGAAGAAGGAAAGAATGCGCTGGGTTCCAGGTCTGCTAATAATGGAATTTTGCCCCATAATTCGATCTTCTCCAATATTGATGGTGTTACCTCCCATGGGGACTTTGGAAAGATTTTGAGCTAGGAAGGGGATGGATTTTTTGCAGAGAGCCCAGATTTTGGAGCAAGGTCTATTAGGGATATCCTAATCAAAGAGATGCTGCCGAGTGGAGTTAAGGTACTTTATTTCCAAGAATTTTTTCCACCAAGCCTGATTCCCATTGATTAGCCTCCACACAATCTTTCCTCCAAAGGCTTTGTTCAGAAGCTTGGGTGAGTGAACTCCAATTCCTCCATGCTCCTGATCTTGGATTAATTGCCTCCATTTGACAAGGTTATATTTTATTTTGTCATTATTTCCTCCTTGCCATAGAAAGTGCCTAATGATAACTCCAATTTTGAGGTGTATGATAGCAGGGGCTTGAAGGAGGGTGAAGTGGTACAATGGCAGGGAAGAAAGACCATATTTAAGGAGGACAAGGCGGCCAGCTGGATTGAGCCATGATGAGCCCCATTGATTAAATTTTCTCTTCATTTTATCAATGGTGACATTCCAAACATCTGCCTTCAAAGGGCCAACACTCACAGGCATGCCCAAGTAGTTGAAATGCTCCCAATTCAGATTGCAAGGAACACCAAAGGTATTAGAAATGTTGTGTATGGTTTGGTTCGATTCATTCAATCCATAGATACAAATTTTTTGATGATTGATCAGTCCTCCAGAGAAGAGCATGAATTTTTCCAAGACAGTTTTAAAGCGCTGAGCAATGAGGCTAGAGGCTCCTCCCATCAGAAGTGTATCATCTGCAAATTGAGAGTGGTTCATATTTTTAACTCCATTGCCAAATTTGATGCCTGTAATGAGACCCGCTCATCTCATATGATCCAAGGCCTTGCTGAAGGATTTCACCATGAGGTTGAAGAGGTAGGGGGAGAGAGGACATCCCTGCCTTAGTCCTCTAGAGGATTTAAAAGAGGGAGTTGTTCTGCCATTGATAAGCGGTGTTATCCAGGGTCCTAAGATGCAGGAGATGATAAGAGCAAGGAAATTTAGATCAAAACCCATTTTTTGATCAAGGAGGAAGGAATGTATGACCCTGTTGAAGGCATTGGCAAGGTCAAGTTTTAAAATAAATCCTTTTTCTTTTCGAGAGATGCTAGAGTGAATGGCTTCTTGAACAATGATGATGGAATCAATAATTTTCCTTTGGGATATGAAGCCTCCTTGGTTTTCTGAGATGAGGTTATGAAGATGAAGTTTGAGGCGCATGGCAAGAATTTTAGTGATGAGATTATAAGAGGAATTGCAGAGAGAGATGGGCCTAAATCTAGAGAAGGAGGAGGGCTGATTTTCTTTGGGGATAAGGGCAAGGAATGTAGAATTGGTGTAATCCCCAATTTTTTTCTTGCGTTGGTTCCATTGTATCATTTTCACAAGATCCTTTTTTATCAGATCCCAATAAGTTCTATAAAAAGTGATGGAAAACCCATCTGGCCCAGGAGTTTTATCCGGATGCAAAGCCCAGATTGCGTTTTTGACCTCTTATTCATCTATTTCTCTGTTGAGAGCATTGTTTATATCTTCAGTGATCGTGGATGGAAGGTGTTTCAGAAGATCGGAGTAATCTTCAAGCAGTCTTGTCTCTGTTAGAAGCTCTTTGAAGTGTGAGGTGGCTGCACTTTTAGTAGCTTCCTGATCAGTTTGTAAGTGTCCTTCTGCTTCAATGATGGAGGTGATGCTATTTTTTGTTGTTCGAACAATGGCTTGCTTGTGAAAAAAATCAGTGTTTTTATCACCAGCTTGGAGCAAGTTCCTTGATTTGATACGCCATTTATCCTCCTCTTTTTTGTTGGCCCGATAGAGCTGCCAATAGAGGTATTTTTCCTGATTGAGGCGGTCTTGATTGAGGCCCTGAGTTTCAATGTTGCTGTGTACATCCTCTAATTTGGATTTGACTTCAATCTTGATTTGGTCTGGTTCTTTGTATTAGGTTTTGGCCCAATCCTTAAGGGCCAACTTAGTTTTTTTTTTTTTTTGGTCTCCCATATAAAGGATGGGGAGCCTTCAACATGCTGGGTCCAAGTGTTGCGCACCAGCTGGTTTGCATCCGGAATGTCATTCTAGAGCGGACTGTATTTGAATGGAATGGGGCCAAGAGAACGATGATCTCCAAAAGTGAGAGTGATGGGATAATGATCTGAGATCGAAAAGGGGAGAACGCTGGCAGAGGCTATGGTGTAGTATGAGAGCAGGGTGACAACAACCAGGATTCTATCAAGTCTTTCCATGATGTTGTCTCTCCCTAATCTTCTATTGCTCCAAGTGTATCTATGATTCTTTGGTGCAATGTCCACCAACTCGTGATCTTGCATTATATCTTCAAGCTGATCTCTTGAAGGGTCTTGGTTGAAGTAGCCTCCTCTTTTCTCATTTGCATGGAAAATTAAGTTGAAGTCCCCTCCCATTAAAATACTGCTTTTATCCTCATTGCTTATGTCTTCTTTGATGGAACTCCAGCGGAGTTCTTTGTCCCTATAATGATTAGGGCCATAAACATTGTAAACTGTGATTTCTTTATGATCTATGCAATTTTACTAATGTCACCTTGATCCAATTCTAATTTACTGTGGTGTCTTTTTGTTTCCATATGTCGTGATTCCAAAGGGTGGCTAGTCCACCAGAGGCTCCCCTTGATTCAGAAAGGGCTCCACTATAATGCTTCATTTTGTTAATTATTGCCTTCATTTCTAATTCTCCTTGCTTTGTTTCCTTTAGGAGAATGATTTCTGGTTTCTCTTGATTTGTTAGATCTCTTAGGGCTGCTATTTTGGAGGGATGCCCTAGACCCCTGCTGTTCCACGAGAAGATTTTCATCATTACAAAAAGGCTGTTCGGAGAGTTTCTTTCCCTCCTTGTTCCTTTTGTCCGGTATCCTTGCTATTATGCCCCAGTATGTAGGTTTCAATGGGGTTCTGGGTTCCCAATGCTATATCCTTTTGTGCGTTTTCATCATGGCGTTGCTTTGTATATTTCCTTCTAGGGCCATGTTTTTTTTGGGCTTCAAGAGTTGCTCCATGCTCCTTTGCTGAGTTTCTTGTGATTCAGACAGAAGAGGCATCTTGGGAGGAGGAAGGAGGATCAGGGATGGAGGGAGATGCTCGTGGAGAGTCAGGATGGGAGAGGGGGTTAAGAAGTGGGGGATCCTCGTAAGGGGGGGAGATGGATGAGAAGGGATTGGATAGATCCAACAAAGAGTTAGGGGGGGGTAGAGGAAGAAGTTGAAGGCTGATGGCTCGGATCCAGGATCTTGGGGGAAGATGAGGGCAAGGGATTAGGCTTAGGTGGAGGCACAACAAGGGGGTTATTATTAGGGATCGAGGTGGTCTTATTTCATTTAACAGTTTCCCATTGCAGATCAGTCTCCGAACTTTCAACATCAATCATTTTTTAGCAACGATTAGCAAAGTGGTCATACTCGTGACATACCTTACATTTAAACGGGATTAGCTTGTAGTCGATCTGTTGGATATGCATCCATTCGTCCACTTTTAGCTTGATGGCCTCAGGGAGGCCTTTGCCCAGATCCACCTCGACACAAATCCTAACAAAGGCTTGCATGTTATCCTTTGGTTCGCTTCGATCAATAAATTTTCCAATTGCGTTCCCGATGGCTCTAACTGAATCGTCTCCCCAACAGTGTAAAGGGAGGTGTGGAAGGCACACCCAAAACGATATAGCATTTGGGACATCTAGTTCAGGGTCAAAGTTTGGCGTCCATTTGTTAAGGTACAAGCCTCTAGTGGCCATAAAATAGGGCCCGTTTCTGAAGATCAGATCTTTATCTTCTTTTGTTTCAAAGGGGAAGGTGAAATGTCCCCTTCCGTAGAACCGAATGGAGATTTCGCCATTGATCTTGTTAGACCAGTTGCGTTCCACCCATCTTTGCATTGTCTTCGGTGAGGGCCAGAGCCCGGTAAACTGACCAATGAGGCCCTTCTCAGTAAGAGAAAGGGTAGCCATACGAGGGAGAGAAGGAGGAAGAGCAACCTTCTGCAGACCTTCAAGCTTCTTCACAAATTTAGAGATCGTCGGCCTAGGGCGAGGAGGGCCCAAGCAGCTGACGAGAGCTGGGAAGGCTTGGGCTTGGAGCAGAGAAGCAGCCGCCTCTGGGGAGGACTCCGGAGGGGCCATGCTGAAGCAGTGGTAGCAACCAGCTGAGGGCCGAGGAGGGGGCGCAAAAGCATAGGCTCAGGCAGAGCGCGAGCAACCCAGGGCAAAAAAAAAAAAAAAAAAAAAACTTCCTCTGTGTAATCCTGTTTTTTCTTTTATGTATACATATATGTATGTATTTCTAGAATGGGTCACGTTTTTAATAATCTCACGAGGGATAGCCCTTCGTGTCTCATAGTGTCCCTAAATGAGTGGCACCATAGTTGTGTGTCAAAAACTCGACAAAATCAAATATGGCCATATATATATATATATATATATATATATATATATATATATATATATATATATATATATATATATATAACAAGATTACTGAACAAACATGAATTATATCAAGTAGCTGTATTTTTGAGGTAATAAAAAATCATCCGATTTTGAAAAGTGTTCATTCAGAATACACCTTTTTTTAGCATTATTTTGACACCTTAAATTTTATGATGTATCAAGTATGAACGGTTTTTTTAAAATGTTAATGATTTTCATGATGATTTTGAAAAGTGTTGATGCAACATCAACCCCATTTTTAAGAGGGCTTATTTTGACACTTTAAATAATGTATTGTGGATAATTATTTTTAAATGTTGGTGATTTTCATGCGAATGTTGAAAAACATCAACATTTTTTTAAGGCATGTTTTTAACACTTTAAATATTATTTTGTCTCAATTATGCACATTTTTTTAAAATGTTGATTATTTAACCATTTTTCAAGTTGTCTTATTCCTCTTCTTGTTTTTCTTTTTAAGATGTTTGTTTTCTAAGGGTTTTCCAAACATGTGTTTTTTGTTTTTCTTTGCAATGTTTTTTTTTTGCAAAGTTAAAAAAAAATAATAACATCAATATTTTGAGGTTGGATTTTTTTATTTTTTATTTTTTATAATTAATACTTCAATAAACATAAAATAATTGCCACTAAAAAATAATATTTTTAAACACTCGACAAAAATTACATATTTTGCATATAGATATAATTAAAAAAATATGTATTTCAGGACCCTTTTTATAAAAATGACATGCTAAGTAGAATATTTTTATAAAAAAATTGAATAAAAAAGTTGAAAAAATAACAAATTATATAAATTTTTCATAAAATTTATATCCAAAGATAATGACATTCTAATGTTTTTTATTTCATTTTCCAAAAAAATGATTTACATACAAATTGAAGTAAAAATAACAAACAAAAAAAATGGTTTAAAAAAATGAAACATACAATTAAAAAAAAACAAAATCCTTAAAAATAAAAATAAAAAACATAACTTTTTTAATACAATTAAATTAAATTAAATTAATAATAATAATAATAATAAAAATAAAAATAAAAACATTTTTAAAAAATCACAAAAAGATTAGAACAATTCTTTTTAGAAATAAATAAATAAATAGAAAAAACACATTTAAAAAAAATAAAAAAAATAAACCTTAAAAAAAACACAAAAAGAACAATTAAAAAAACATAAAAAAAAAGAAAAATAGAAGCCCCTCGGGCCTAGGTGGGGAGGTGAGTTGTGTCCCCCTGCTCATCCAGGCTCGAGGCCTTGGGTAGGAAAGGTCGATTATGGTAATTGACCTTACCCACCCAGGGCCCATGGTGCCTCGGGTTTGGGCAAGGGGAGCTGCACGACCCGAGGGGGCTTCAATTTTATTTTATTTTAATTTTATTGTTATTTATTTTTAAATATTATTATTATTATTATTTTTTTTTTGGGTAAGTTTGGCAGGATCAACATGTCCAATATATCACCCCGATCGGGGCGGGGAATTGAATCGATGAATTTTCATCAAGGAGTGTCTCAACAGGTCACCCGATCACCGTTTATCTAAGACCCCGTCGATTTAATGCTTTTAATTTTATTTTTATTTTAATATATATATATATATATATATATATATATATATATATATATATATATTTTTTTTTTTTTTCAATTATCCAATTCAATATTGTTTATTCGTTTTTTAATTATTATTATTATTATTTTTGTGGTTAAATTTTTTCTTAAATTGTGTTTTTTGGATATATATATATATATATATATATATTATTTTTTTTCTACAGAGTTTGTGTGATCACCGACTAACAACCCAATCCCATCATGTGTCGATTTGATAGTTGATTTTAAAGTTTTCGTTGTAATGGATCGAGTTTTCCCACACAATGTGTCAATTTCATGGTTGGCCTTAAAGTTTTCCGTACAATGGGTAGAGTTCGTCTACATCGCGTGTCAATTTGATGGTTGATTTTTAAATTTTTTGTTGCAATGAGTCAAGTTGTCTTAGGCTAAGATTTTAAAATTGTTATACTTTTAACATTTTCAAAATAAATTACTCTTGGTATAATGACTCTTTCATTCAGGTGTTCATTTAGTCATAAATTTTTTCTATAATGCCCTGGTTGAAATATGTTGAAAAATTAAGTTTTTTTGTAGTCACGATCTTTGGTTTTAATTCCATAGTTGAAAAATTGTCAAAATTTTAAGGTTTTTCTAAGTCATAATATTTTATCTTTAATGTTATGGTTGAAAACACTTATAAGTACTTTTTTTTAATACCATGGATAAAAATTGTTGGAATTTCAAGGCTTTTCAGAAATGTGATATTTTATCTTTAATGTCATTCCTAAAAACCATTGGCATTTTAAGTTTTTTCATGAGACGTGATATTTTATCTTTAATGCCATGCCTGAAGTCATTGAAATTTTAAGGCTTTTTAGAGATTTGATATTTGATCTTTAATGCCATGCCTGAAAATCATTGAAATTTTAAGGTTTTTCGAAATCATGATATTTATCTTTAATGTCATTATTTAAAAATATTGTAAATTTACCCAAAAAAAGACGTTATTCCAACATCAACACTTTTTTATTTTAGGGTGTTTTTTGCACCAAAAAAATGGTTTTCACTGCCATTTTTAAAAATATTGAAAATTTACCCCAAAAAAATGTTGATGCATATTAGCACTTTTCTTTTTTTGGTTGTTTTTCATGCTTTTTTAGGGTTTTTAGGCTAGAGTTATTTTTTGATTGTTAATTTTGTTATATATATGTGTGTGCGTGCGCGCATGCGTAGAGGTAAGCTCAGTAGGGGCAGCGGAAAATGACTAGGTGTTAAACATGCCCCCTCCCCGAACACACACACACACACACACACACATATTAGAAAGGTGTCAAGTGTCCTGTTCGCGTGTCGAGATGGAATTCATGGGACGTCAAGTGACAGGAGAATTTTCATCCCAAAACCCTGAGAGTTTACCATTGCACACTTAATGTTTTAGCCCATAATAAAAGGCCAAGGCATGTGTTGTGATCGAGTTCGTAGTAGTGATCAAGCCCTTGCTACCGTCAGATGGAGTCCAAGGCACATAAATGCCAAGTTTTATTATAATGACAAAAAGGAGTTTTACCAATGGTCGAGACCCCAGTGGGACCCAAGCCACATGACATGTGACATGGGTAGAGGGGGTGACATGACACTCATGGTTTGACACGTGACACTCTTGGAGGAGGCCACGTGGTAGATGTGATGTCTGCGTGATGTGGGTATTATTAGTCTAGGTATGCCAGTGATAAAAAATAACACTTTTAGTTGTTTTCCTAGAAGTCATAGGTCAAAATTTTGTCTTTTCAAACAAGTTTTCAAAATAAATTTTGGTCACTGAAGGAGTCTAGGTCAAATTTGTTACTCCCTCATCTCATCCATGGCTATCATCACTTTCAAGGTCATATCATTTCATTGTCATTTAAAAGTGATAAAGGATAATTTCAAAGTTTATAAAGTGTAAAAGGGTCATATTCAGCTTATGAAAGGAAAAACCAACTTCAATTTATTTGTTATTTACCCTTTCATGTATATGAAGAGCCTTTATGCCCTTCATTTTTCCTAAAATCCAAAGTGCAACGCTCAAATTCAATTTAAATCCACTTTAAACCCTCCAAATTCAATTATGTTATGCTTTGTTATCTCATTGTCCGGTTCCTATGTTACGCTCTTGTAGCATTTAAACACTTCAAAAATATTTTGTTATGCTTTGGGCCGCTTTATTACATTTCTATTATTTATCTCTTTTCCGCTTTAAAAGCATTAATGGGACCTACTTCATTGCAAATCGCAAATTCTCGGTGCATTCACTTACTCCTGCTTCCTTAAATCTCCGATTGCGATAATAGTGGGACCCGCCTCCCGCCACGTCATTCTGCATTATTGTATTTCTTTGTGGACCCACCTTACCTTATTTTGCAATCGCCATTTTGCAATTCCTTTGTTACCATCCGCTGCCGCTTCCAAAAACCCTCGATTGCGATAACACTGGGACCCATTTCCCTGCCACGTCTCTTTGCTTATCGCATATCTCAAATCCTATTGCTAACCATCCATGTTGCCCCCTCCGATTGCAAAATGCGATAATCCTCCGATCCCCGATATGCGATAAGCTACAAGCCCTGATTTGTGATAACCCCTCCATATTGCGATTGCAACATATCGCATCACAATTTCGCCCCAATAATGTATTCACTCTGCTCCACTCTGTGATTGCGATTGCGATATATTCTAATGCACTTATTCCTCCCGCTTATTATTATTCCACTTAATAGCTTCTCCCACTTATTGTTCCATTCCCATGCCTTTCACTTACTTTCCATTCCCGTGCTTCACTTCACTCCACTCCACTCTCATCCCGATACGTGGCCATTATCAGCATGCTTTTGAAAGCATAGTCAGGATTTCAGAGGCAGTTACAGGTTTTTTTTCAGGAATTTCTGGCAGCACTTGTTTTAAAATATTTTAATATCTACCAGCAAATATAGCAACACCTCCTCAAAGCTCGAAGACATATCTCTTATCTTGGTCAGGATATTTATTGTTCAGTCATGGTCATGGACACCTCAGAGACATGATATTTTCGATGTATATCAGCAAGCAGGGGTCTTTTAAAGTTTGTTAAATGTAATAAAGTGTATCAAAGTTCTGTTAGGTTTTAAATTCCTAAAAATAACAGATCTCTAATTTTTCTCCTTGTAATCTGTTTTATGTTAGTCATGGTGTCATTAGTGGTATTTGAAGGTATGGCCTTGCTGGAAGACCCATTGTAAAAGCACCTAAAGTTATAGATAGGAATAATATAGATAGAGGAGGGGTTGGATATTTTAGTGGAATAGTCTGATATTTTGCAACAAAGCTATTGTAAAAACTCTTTCAGTGAAATGAAAGAACATTGCAGCTACAGTCTTGAGATTCCAACGGTATAATTTTGAGCATTGTTTCTTCTCTGTTAATCCATCAAATCAAAGGTTATGTTACCTTTTCGTCACATATATGCTTATGTATGTTAGTCTTATGATTTTGTAAACAAAAATAATTACTTTCTATGCTCTGTTTATAATATTCTCATAGATGTGTTTTATTTTTCTTTTGATTAATGAATTCATTTAAATGCTCATTCTGACTCCTTTTTCAAAACCCTATACACAATGACAAATTAAGTATGCTCTTGAGTTTACCTACCTAGCCTCATCATTATTTCTACAATTTAACCTTTGAAATCAAACCTTATTTCCCTGACTATTTTTTTTTAACTGAAACGGTTATGGGTTTTATTTATAGTAGAAAGAAAAGGTGGGCCTTTGCTGTGGCGACCCCTATTACATAGCTGGAATCCTTCACATTCTGCTTTTTGGTTATGATAGTTTCAAGCATTTTGGAAGGTATTTTCCCCGTTTACAATGGCAAGCCCTTTCATGAGTGCACAACCTTTGTTTTCCATCCCGTCAGCTTCACTATTAGAGTTTCTAAGGATGTGGTAAAACTTATACGAGTCAAAGTCGAGTAAGACTCTCTTCAATCTGCACAACAATTTGTCTAGACCAGCATTTTTTAAAAGATCTTCCTTGATTAATTTTTTGATTAGAATCTCTGAATCTCCAAAAACTTGGAGGTTTTTGGCGCCATTCTCTCTAGCTAGGAGACAAGCTTTTAACAGCCCAAGAATCTCGGCTTGATTGTTAGTTTTCATCCTGAGACCCCAGCAGAAAGTGTCTCTATGTGACCGATCCGGTGAATAGATGACCCCACCTGCACCAGCATCACCGGGGTTCTCTTTTGACGCCCCATCGAAAAATATAGTGGTTAAGTTTTGAGCCCTCCACCAGTTTTGGAAAATGTCATCTGTAACTCTTATTCGCCAGTTCGGGTTCTCTTTCTGAGGAATGAGGAGGTACTTTCGAGGATGAGGCTCTAATGCTAGCCACCTCTTTTCTTCTGGTGTCAGCAGAGTGTCTTCTTCGAAGTAAAGCTGTTGCGCTGCTTCCAAAAGGAGGGACTTGGCCTTTGCTGCAACCTGAGTCGGGGTCTGCTGTAATTCTTTGAAAATCTGTTGGTTACGAGTCAGCCACAGCTGCCAACACACGAATTTAGGGAACGCTGTCCAGACTTTGCACCAGAATGGCTTGGGAGGGATTCGATGTGTATAGCAGGAACCCCAAATGGCAAAGAGATCTGGAACTGAGATCTGAGATGGGAGGGTAATCTGAAATGGATGGAGGAGCAGACCCCACACCTCTTTGGCAAAGAGACAGTCCAAAAAAAGATGTTGGGCAGTTTCAGTATTACTTTTGAAAAGGGCGCATCTGTGAGGCCCTTCGATCTTCCTTTTTATCAGATTATCTCTTGTTAAGAGTTTATTGTGCACCAGAGTCCAGAAGAAAAAATTAATTTTTGGGAGGGCTAATGGCTCCCAGACCTGTTTCCAGAAGGAGGGAGGATGATTGTTGTTCTTAACGCCCTGCAGAGCTCTGTATCCTTCAGCAGTTGTGTAGATTCCTGTCCGGCCCCAACCCCACCTGTCCTTCGTAGTTCTGTTAACTGGGGCTGCGTCTTCAAGCAGATCCTCTAGCCGATTCAGTTGCTCTATCAAACGCACAGGGACTCCGTGAAAGTCCCAACCAGCCCAGTCCCCACGATTATCCCATTTTGACAGCTCATGAATGCTATTCACCCCAGCGCTTTCCAGCCATTTTCTGAGATCCACGATTTCATCGTTTTCAGCCAGAGGATCACATCCCATTATGCGATCTTTCCAAAGATGAGAGCGCTTGCCGTTGCCTGGTATTCTATACATGTGATTTTTGAAAAATTTACTACTTTTGCTGCATAGCCTCCATATCTGCGTGCTGTTGGCAGAATTGTCCAAGCGCATGTGCCTGAGAGCTTCATTATTTGTGTATTTTGACCTGAGAGTTACACTCACTGGGTGAGAGGGGTCGTAGATCAGTTTCCAGAGAATCTTGCCTCCCAGCGCAGAGTTAACAAGGGAGGGGTCTCGGATGTTCAGCTCGCCCTCATCGATCGGCCTCTTAATAGTATCCCAGTTAACCAAATGTATTTTTTTTTCATTGCCTTTCCCGCCTTGCCATAAGAAATTCCTTAGGAGAGTAGAGATCTGCTCCATGACATTTTTAGGTGCCAGAAGAAAAGCAGATTTATAAATTGGGAGAGCTGAAAGCTGAGTTTTGATTAGGATAGCTTTGCCACCTTTAGTTAACCAGAAGCCACCCCATGCAGTGATTTTGGATTTGATTTTACTGATAATGTCGTTCCAAAGGGACCTTTTGTTTACCCCAGAAGAGATAGGAAGTCCCAGGTACTTGAACCTATCCCAATGAGCATGTCCTTTGAATCCGAGGATCTTCGCAATGTTAGATATCTCTTGTTGGTCAGAGTTCCAACTGAATATTTCACTTTTGCTCTCGTTAACCAAAGCGCCAGAAACCCTACAATAACTTATCAAGACAGAATCAAATGCTTTCGCTATTCTGGACGATGCACCTCCAGAGAGGAGGGAATCATCTGCGAAAAGAGAGTGGTTTATGGGAGCTGAACCTGAGGACGGTTTGAGGCCCGGAAGGGAGCCTGCGTTTCTTTCAGCTGAGAGTTTTCTACTGAGGGAATCAGCCATAATGATATATAGGAAGGGGGAGAGAGGGCATCCCTGCCTAATACCTCTCCGAGCTTGAAAGAAATTGGTAGGACGACCATTAATGAGAGGGGCAATCCATGGGGAATCTATACAGGCTTTTATGAGCTGAACAAACTGCTGTGAGAAACCAAAAGAAAGCAGAACTTTACAGAGGAACAAACGATTTACTCTATCAAATGCATTTTCCATATCAAGTTTTATCACCATGCCTTTCTCCCCGCGCTGTTTGCTGGAGTGGATGGTCTCCTGGACTTGAATAACATTATCCAAAATGTGTCTGCCTTCCACGAATCCACCTTGAGTATTGGATATCAATCTTTTGAGCAGGGGCTTGATTCGGTTTGCCAAGAGTTTGGCTATAATTTTGTATGAAGCATTGCATAGCGAGATAGGCCTAAATCTTGCAAAGGAGTCTGGATTGGAATCCTTGGGAATTAAGGCAAGATAGGTGGAGTTGGTACCTCCACCTATCTTAGCTCTTTCCATGAAACCTCTTATCATTTTGAGGAGGTCAGATTTGATTATTCCCCAACATGACTTGTAAAAATGGATTGAGAATCCGTCAGGCCCCGAGGCCTTATCGGAGTCCATGGACCAGATTACATTTATAACTTCCTCTTCAGTACTTGGACTGCAAAGAGCTTCATTATCTTCAGGAGTAACAAGAGAAGGAATATTGGAGAGGAAGTCAACTGATTCCTCTTCCAAGCCTTGAGCTCCATCGTTGTATAAGTTCCTGAATTGTATTTCAGCAGCGTCTTTAACTTGGTGGAAGCCTTTGCGGATTTGGCCCTCCGTTGTTTTAATTTCAGCTATATGATTCCTAGACAATCTCGATCTGTATTGACGGTGGAAAAAATCAGTGTTCCGATCACCAGCCTTTAACCACAAGCTTCTAGATTTTAACCTCCAGTGTTCTTCTTCTGCTCGGAAGGATTGATAAGTGGATCGTTGGGCTTCTACTTCCTCGTCCAAAAGCTCTGTTGTGATGTCTTGATTTTCCATTACTGTTTGTAGGGAATGCAAGATCTGAACTGCCTCTCTTCTTTGATTATTTGGAGTGGGTTCAGGCTTTTTTATCCAATCCTTCAACGCTTGTTTGGTGGCCTTCAACTTTTGTTCCCAGACATAGCTAGTGGAGCCTGAGAAGGGTTTAGCCCAAGCTGCTTCCACAGTTTCCATGAAGCCCGCTCTCTCAATCCAAAGTGGACTGAAGCGGAAGGGTATGGGAACCAGATCTTCTTCATCTTCCAGGAGGAGCTGGATTGGTTTGTGGTCTGAAGTTAGCTTAGGAAGATTTTTTGTGGTGATGATCTTTTTATTCATCATTAGGGCGCTTTGAACCAGAAATCTATCCAGGCGGGCAGAGATGTGCTCCGGCCTGGTCCGGTTATTTGACCATGTGTACAGCCCATGAACAGGAGTGAAATCCATGAGGTCCCAGCTCTGGGAGAGCTCCTCCACCGTGGCCAGCAAGGGGTCTCTCGAGCAGGAGCCACCCCTCTTCTCTTTTGATTTCAAAACTATATTAAGGTCTCCCGCTATAATAATGTTGCCAGGATAGTTCTGCTCTAAAAAAGTAGAGAGAGAGGACCAGCATTCTCTTTTTTCAGCGTAATTAACAGGGACATAGAGATTGAAAAGGGATAAAGTCAACTTACTGGCTTTATGCATCAGTTCTGTGAAAATCCAATGCTGGGATTCATGAAAATTGTGGAGCTGAAAGGAGCTGTCTGCCCACAGAGTTGCTAACCCACCGGAGGTACCCCTTGCGCTGACTGCCTTTCCTGTACTTTTGTTCCACTTTGACTTACTGATATCTAGAAGGGCTTGCCCTTCTATTTTGGGCTCTTGGAGCATGAGGATATCTGAAGGTTCTGTTTTCATTAGGTCCTTGACTGCTTCTATTTTGGCGGGATTACCCAGTCCTCTGCAGTTCCAAGAGACAAGCTTCATTATTTATTTAGAGGAGGGTTGGGACCTCCCTTGGAGGGCCTCGGTCTGGTGTTTCTTCCTATGGACATTTCTATTGTGGCCTGACTTCCTTGCGTTATGAGCCTTTCGGCCTCTTCTTCTCTCTTTTCTTTACGAGATTTCCTTCCCGCTCTTTTAGATGGTCACTCATAGGTTTCGTCCTCCGAGGATCCTGAGCTTTCTACTACCTTTTTCCTTGTGGCCTTTGCATATGAGGGTTTGGTTGGGTTGTCTCGAATGACTTCAGTCTGCATAGCATTCCCACCTTCTTTGCTTGGGGGGGTGCTTTCTTCCTGCACCAGATTTATCTGTTCTATGGCTACTGGATTGGGCTGTTCTGAGTTTGCTGGATTGATCTGATTGCTCGCTGTTCCTTTAGGATTTGCTTCGTCTTCCTGGTTGGGCTTAGATCTGCTTGGAATCCCAGATGCATTACCTTTGCTGGCTCCTTTTTTTGATTGAGTTGTTTTTTGGACTAAAGTCCATTGATCCCCATTTTGCTTGTCTGAGAGCTCTTCGGCCTTTTTCTTGCAATGCTTGGCGAAGTGTCCATGCCCATGACAGTGTCTAAATTTAAAGGGGAGCTGCTCATAGTCAAATTCCTGCACATGCGTCCATCCTGCTATAGTGAGCTTGATTGCTTCAGGTAACCCCTCCTCAAGGTCAACTTCAACGCAAATACAGGCACAAGAATACTGGTCTTTCCTAGCAGCTTGGTCTATATATTTTCCCAGCGTGTTTCCGATGATCTCAAGTGACTTTTGGTTCCAGCAGTGGAGAGGCAGATGCGGGAGCCTCACCCAGACAGGGACAGCAGAGGGAACATCCTGGGAAGGGTCAAAGTCCGGGGACCATTTGTTCAGATACAGTCCCTGTGGTCCCATGAAGTATGGACCATTTTTGAAGATTAGGCTTCTGTCTTCCGGGTTTTCAAACACAAAGACAAAGAATCCTTTGCCAACAAAGTAGCTTTTGACCCCCTCCTTGATCAGGGGTAGCTAGTTTCTTTTTTTCCAGTCTTCAACTGACTTGGGGGAAGGCCACAGACCAGTAAACTGGCCTATGAGGCCTCGCTCAGCCAGATTCAAAGTTGCTTTGCACGTCTCTTCCTCAGAGAGAGCCACTGAGGGGATCATTTCCATCTTTTTAATAAAATTCTGAAAGGACGCCGAGGGAGAACGCTTTGGACCAGCAGCTATCATTGCACGAAATGCAAGCACTTCAGGAGGCGGGCCAGAGAGGGGGGCAGAGCCCCCAGAGGACTCCATATTCAGAGAAGGGTGCCACAGAACTGAGCGCTAGAGTGCAACAGCCACCGAGGCACACAGAGGGGCGCCCAGCAGCACGACACCACCCTGCTCACAGGAATAAGAGCTAGCAGCAATCGAGCACAAAGAGAAAGGAGCCCCAGCGCAGGGGCAAAGCACCCAACACAGCACTAGGGCGCAGGTGCCGCGCGCAGAGGCAATAGAATGCCGCGCAACCAAGGAAGGTGCCGCGCGGGAGGAGCCCGCCAAGGCGGCCGGAAGGCCACGACCAACCTAAGGCCTCTGGCTTAGAGGAGAACCAGAGGCAGAGAAGGGCGGAGCGCCAAAAAAAAAAAAAAAAAAAAAAAAAACCCTACCTTAAGCAATGTTTCCCTGACTATTATTCCTATCCAGAAAAAGAAAAAAATTCAAACAAAGAAAACCTTAATCTATTGAACATCATAAATAGCCCAAAATCATAATATATCCAGTCATCGCGTTGGCTGTAAAGTGACATAGAGAGAGCCCTCTCTGGTCCGGGTAGGGCTAGCTACCTGAACTAAAGTTGGTCTATGGTTACCTTTCTCCACTCCATTTTTCAGCCTTGGGAAGTTGGGGGAGATTGATAACATTGTTGGCTCCGTTGCCAAGGAGAGAAGGTTAAATCTTTCTCGAGAAAGAATGACAAAGGTTAGCTCTGATAACTAATGGTGAAAAGTGGTCAGGCATAAGAAAGGCTGTGCATCTTTCACCTGGCGATTCCACTTCCAAATAATCCAAAAGTTCAGATTTTTCATGGCGATTCCACTGTTCAAAAACCGATAGCTTGAATAATTTCTTGGTGATTCCACTATTTTCGAGATGGATTCAACTGCTAGAAGGTATGCTTCTATGAATCGTGCTCACATTCCTGTTTTTCCAAATCAAATTCCTTGCATAGATTGGAAAAATTATCTGCCCAAATTCATAGATGGAAATGAGGATGATGTTGTTCTACATCTGGTTAGATTTCACATGCATGTATGTAAACTGAAGATTCAATTTCCTGAGGATTTCTTAATGAAAATGTTTATGGCTACCCTAGAAGACAAATCTAGAGTATGGTATGAAGGGTTACCAGAAGGAAGCTTATGTTCTCTTAAAGATTTCCATAGAGTGTTCTTCGAGCATTATGGGAAGTCTCATCTTCCTTTGTCTCTTTTACATAGTTGTTGCGATTATTGTGAAATTGCATATCTTAAAGGAATTGATGATATCAAATGTATGGATGATGAAGAGAGCATTGGAGCCTTCTATGATTTCTCCTTCCAACAACAACCTGAAGAAGATAATCACTTTGATACACGAGATCATACTCAACACACAGTAGCCTCCTCTTTGATTGATGAAGAAACATATGATGTATATTGTCTATATGCTCATAAATATTCCCAACAGGAAACAATTATGGCAGCAACACAACACACCGATCAACTAGAGGTTAAGGAAGAAACTCAACAGCCTGAAACTAATCAAGAAGAGGAGAATAATGAAAAGGAGCATGTTATTTTAGATCCTGTGGGTGTACACATTAGCACTGTGGTTGTCGAACAAAGTCCTCTTTCCAATCATCAATTAAAATTAATTGAGCATATCGTTGAAGAATCATTTGTTGATTTGTAGCAGTCTTATGATCCACGAGAACATCTCCAACAGACAATATTTTCTTCCGTAATTAAAGGTAAATCATATTTGAATAATTAAAGCCAAGTTTTATTTCATGATTCTAATGATGAGTTGCAACGACCTCACCAAATTCTATGTGATCTAGTTAATGATGAATACATCCTGGTTGCATATCATCTTGTTGTGTTTAATGAAATTCAAGAAAATTCAGAGCCCTTATCTATTGTGGATCATGAGAATAAAAAATAGTTTGCTCTCATTCCATTTGTTGGGAATGAGTTTCAACATATAGACAAACCAACATTGTGGAATAAGGTTTGTTTTCCTTCTTTTAATCATCCATAAGATCATATGTTACATGTGTTCCATGATCCTCTGGTGAGTTTTTTGCAGTCATCAGTAGTGGAAGAATTTGCCAAGATTGTCAATACAAGTATTGGATTCCGTGGAAAAGTTGAGTTGCCGCTTTCATTTTTCTCCTACCTGCTCAAGGAATGTGTGAGTAGGATTTCAGTAAGTAGCCATTTGTTGGATTGGTTACACTGGAAAGATCATATCACATGATTGTACATATGTCTTCATCAGGCGGGTGGTTTTCATCAGAATTTGAAGCCCTCGAGTCTTGATGATATGCTGCCATCAATAAGTTTTGTAAGTTTTGTTTCAGTCAGAGTCAGTTGTCAATTTAGAGTCAAGTCAATTGTTTCTAGTCAAAGTCATTTCCTGAATTAGTTCATCATTTCCAATTTGTCAAAGTTTTTCAAAGTCCAGTTTGACTCCATCGCCCAATTGTAAGGCTATCTGATCTACGGTGTTCTTGACACCTCCTGAAGGAGCTGTCATCCCCAGCTGGAGCCAATGTTAGTCCAGGTATGTCAGTGACAAAAAATAAATCTTTTAGTTATTTTCCTAGAAGTCATTGGTCAAAATTTGGTCTTTTCAAACAAGTTTTAAAAATAAATTTTGGTCATTGAAGGAGTCTAGGTCAGATTTGATACTCGCTCATCTCATCCATGGATATCATCACTTTCAAGGTAATATCATTTCATTTTCATTTAAAAGTGATAAAGGATAATTTCAAAGTTTATAAAATATAAAAGGGTCATATTCAACTTATGAAAGGGAAAACCAACTTCAATTTATTTGTTATTTACCCTTTCATGTATATGAAGAGTCTTTATACCCTTCAGTTTTCCCTAAATCCAAAGTTCAACACTCAAATTCCATTTAAATCCAATTTAAGCCTCCTAATTCAATTATGTTATTCTTTTTTATCTCACCGTCCAGTTCCTTTGTTACGCTCCTGTAGCGTTTAAACACTTCAAAACTCCTTCGTTACGCTTTGGGCCGCTTTATTACATTTCTATTATTTATTGCTTTTCCACTTTAAAACCATTAATGGGACCTACTTCATCGCAAATCACAAATTCTCGGTGCATTCACTTACTCTTGCCTCCTTCCCCGATTGCGATAACAGTGGGACCCATCTACCGCAATGTCATAATGTACTATCATATTGCTTTGTGGACCCACCTTACCTTATTTCGCAATTCCTTTGTTACCATTTGCTGCCGCTTCCAAAAAACTCCAAATTGCAATAACACTAGGACCCATTTCCATGCCGCATCACTTCTCTTATCGCATATCAAAAATCCTATTACTAACCATCTATGTTGCCCCCTCTGATTGTGAAATTTGATAATCCTCTGATTGCGAAATGCGATAATCCTTCGATCCCTGATATGCGATAAGCTCTGATCCCAGTTTTGTGATAACCCCTTTGTCTTGCGATTGTGATATATCGCATCGCAATTCTACCCCGATAATGTAGTCACTCTGCTCCACTCTATGATTGCGATTGCGATATATTCTAATGCACTAATTCCTCCCGTTTATTATTATTCCACCTAATATATTCTCCCGCTTATTGTTCGATTCCCACACCTTTCACTTACTTTCCATTCCCGCGCTTCACTTCACTCCCCTCCACTCTCATCTTGATACATGGCTAGTATCAGCACGCTTTTAAAATATATTGGGCCTCGTATATGTCCATGTTTTCATCATGAAATATCACTGCTTATACCCTTAAACCTAGGTTTTTAGCCCGTTCCATATCCTAATTCCATCACTTGCCGCAAAATACTCTCTATGGTTGATTATCATTATTTTTCTTCACTTATATATGATTAAAGATGATTATTCCATGTTTTAATGATGACGTTGTTGCTAAGTACATTCATCATAGTGTTCCATTGCTGAATTCCTCGACAAGCTAGTTAAGTACGAGAATGCCTAATTTAGGGCTTTGACACTTTCGGTGTGTTTTCGGAGAAACTGAGGGAGGTTATTATAAAAAATGATGTTATAATACCTCTCCATAACTTGGATTCCACCCAGCTCACTCATATGGGTATCTAGAAGGAAATTAGCCAATTTGTCCAAATCTGTAATAAATTCTAAACTTCCAAATTATGCCTCGATTTTTGTGCAGCTGAAGGAGAATGAAGAAATTCTGGGGCATTGGTTTTGGACCCAGTATAGAATATTTATTACACCTAAAACAATTTTGCAATATCCCTTAGGGTTTGGGAAATATTCAGGGTTCTTTGAGGCTAATTTATGTAAAATTTGGAATTTCTAGATTTGTCAAAATCTCCCAAACAACCCTATTTTGGATTTTTGGTCAATGCTCTTACCTTGGTGACATCAAAAAGCTGTTCAAACTTGAGGATTGATGATCCTTAGGCACCATTAGTTTCCATATTTTGTGAACAAGTCTCATCTTATCCATAAAGTTGTTTATGGAATACGGTTGAACAAGAAACTAAAAATCAAATATTGTAATTAGAACTGATTGGTTGAATTAGTAAGGGATCCATTGGATCTGATTTGCATACTATTTTGTAAATTTAAGGCTATCTATGAAGCCTGCATCCAATGAAGTTTAGAAAGGATTGAAAGTGTATTACAAAATTTTTCAATTTTAATTTGAAGATTTGTTTCAACACCATAATAAATCTGTGTTGATTGAAGCTCGTTGGAGTGCAGTGCTGATGTGTTTTAAAGTTGATGTTATGATAATTCTTTCATTATTGTAAGTTTACATCCAGGTGTGGCAAGGGCCCACCACAACTTGGCAATTTGTTTAATTTGTAAGTAGATTTGATTCATTTGTGTGATTTTTCTAAGTTGTGATTTTGAAACTGTGTTTTAATTACAGTTAGACCTTTCCCATGTTAAATTGCTCGCTATAAGTTTAAATTCGTAAATATCCTCTGCGTCATTTTTTTTATTATCAAATTGGTTTGTTGATCTTGATTTGTTGTAGTTGTTTAATTTGGAATTGCAAAATGTTGTGATGAATTGACGTGTTTTGTGTATGGATTTGCTCCATCCTGTAGCATCATAATTTTCATATTAAAACTATTGTTAAACGAACAGACATTTATATCAAATAAAATATGGTTCTGTGAATCCCCTGTTCTCATTTTTGAATGCCAACACTAGAGTTGATTTTGATGAAACGTGAATTTGAATGGGCTGTGTATCAATGGCGTAACTGAAGATTGTAAATTGTATGCATGCATCTTCATAGAACATCGACTTTTCTTACAGATCCTTTAACTTTTTCAAACATCGTTTTAATTTGAAATTGTTGATTTTGGAATTGTTTTTTAAAGTTTGTGAAGTAATTAACAGTGAGTGTGTTTTTTAGAGATAAATTAGCAAGCAATATAAGTGTGTTTGGAGCCAAATCATTGAGTATTGCAGGTGTGTTTAAAAGCAGACCTTATGGTTATGAGCGTAGATTTAAAATAGTAGTGGTAGTTTCATTTCTGAAGTACTGCAGTCCCATTTCGAGAGTAGTCATGTTTCCATTTGAAATCGAGGTGTGAGTTCACTCTTTTCATAAGAGAAGCTTAGTGTCATTGGTTGGAAGTGTGTAATATTCCCAATTAGCGATAACTAATTGGAAATATTAATTTTGATTAATTTTGCCTTGTATAGTTAAAATAGAAATAAAGTGGGTAAAAGGAGAATGTGACTCACTTAGGATAAAACGCACTCCCTAAAGTCACCTAGGAGACATAACATTGCGGTCAAGGTGGGGCCAAGGGAGCCAAGTGACAACAAAGGGGGTGACACACTTAGACAGCGTGGGCCCAACCAACGCAGATGAGTTGGCAGTGTGGGCCAAAGAGAGGCAACATAAGCATGGAGGGGCCAAGGAGAGAGGGAGGCTCACCAAAGATAAATAGAGGGGAGGCTACCTCATTTCCCTCATTGATGATTATGCATTTTGGAGATTGTCTCTATACATTGAGCACGCTTGCTGTTTAGCTAGTCTGCATGTATTGTTCAGTACACTGGGTGTCTCCGTGCGGAGATCCCAACCTTAGCCCTGGGAGACTTCGAGTGCTTGCTCGGGTGAGGAGTCCTACCATATTTTGCAGGGGGAGATCAGAGCTTCAGTCATTAAGGAGCATTCCTTGGAGGGACAACGCAGTCTTGTAGAGGGAGGACGCAGTTCCAGTTGGGGGAGGTTCCAGATTGAGGTTATTTGGGTGGATTTAGACCAGAGGATTAGGGCGAGGATTATCCCTTACCTATTGGAGACATTTTGCAGAGGGAGAGGCCATATTTTGCAGTGTTGCCTTCAGGGTCAGCGTTTTCCCTTGAGGGATGACGTAGTGCCTCAAAGGAGGTATTTTCCGGGGTCAACCATTCTTGAAAAGCTCTCTGGGATTTTCTGGGTATTGGGAGAGGAGGCCATTCCCAGAGTTTCAGCATTTTCCAAGTTGGGGAGCAGCCCCAAAGACTCATTTCATTCCAGCAGTTGCAGCAACACGACAACATTTTCTAGCAACTTGGAGATTACGCAGTTGATAGAGGGACCAACCATTCCACACCTTGTTCTGAGAGTGTTTCTACACTTGCCTTGAGCAAGTCGAGGTGCCATCATTCTGATCACTTTTGTACTTTCCTTATTTCTTAGTATTAATAAAATGGCACAACATTCTCCATATTGTGTATTTTGTCTCGTGGTTTGTCTCTAGTTGCTGTGTACCTTATTTGTGTGCTTTATATTACTGTTTATTTCCCTTCGAGATATTACAGTGGTATCAGAGCTCATAGACCTGGCTCAGCCTGTGGAGCAAGTCGTCTATGACACCGAACGAGAAGCCGTACATTTTCTACAGGGGTAGGAAGTACCGTGACCAAGAGCGTAGGTTGAAAATCACCTACGGAGAGGGTGACTACGCTCCAGTAGTGGACGCAGAGCAGGAGGAACCGATGGTAGATGATAGAGATGTCGCGAAGGAGTTTGGGGAAATGGTCCTCAATTCAGTACAGGATCTGTTAAGGCGGATAGAGGAAATGGGGCAGAGATTCACAGCAGCAGAGCCCAGACAGCGTGAAACCCTGAGGGGTTTCCATATTGGAGAGGGATCAGGTACGTCCCATCATTTGCAGGGGCACTACGCAGCACAACAGGTGGCATCCCATACACCCCCACGCTCCACGATGCCCATTTTTCTAGCAGCAGATACAGGGGTGGGAGCACACCAGGAGCAGGAGCCAGCCCACATGGGTGACTAATTTTCCAAGTACCAGGCCTATGGATAGGAGTTCAGAGATGCACTCACATTTCACGATTTTTTCTTGCTCAAACGGGACAGCAGACCCCACCATCATCACAGGGGGAACATACATTCTCAGGATGGAGATATGCATCTTACTATGGGAAAGTTTCACTTGCCAACTTTTGACAGTTCGTCAAGCAGTTTGGAAAAGGCATGGGTAGAGAAGCTGGATATATATTTCTAGCTCAACCAAATGGCAGAGATAAAGGCCATCAAGGTGGCAGCGCTGCATCTAGATGGTGAGGCCCAACATTGGTGGTTCCATGGGATGGTTACACTCCGGCACTCGACAGTGACATCTTATGCCGAGTTCACTCGGAGGTTGATAAAGAGGTTTGATCAGAGGGATTCGGAGGAGAACTTTGTTGAGATGACGAAGCTCAAGCAGACTGGGAGTCCGGACGCATACATCTCAGATTTTCTGAGACTCTCAGTGATGGTGCCAAATTTATCGGCAGCATGGATGATCTACATGTTTATTGACGGGTTAGCAGAGCCTCTTCGAGGATTAGTCCGGTCCACTAGGCCAACCACACTTCATGATGCAGTTGGCAGGACTAGAGATTTACAGGATGCTTTACCCCGGGCCAGAGCACCTTACCCTCAGAGGACGACGTTCCAGCCCAAGGGGAGGGAAATGAGGGTTCTGCCTCCAAAGGAGAACTAGAGCAGAGGACCGATAGATGATGAGACCAGGAGGGATCTGAGGAGGAAGAGACTGTATTTTACTTGCCAGGAGCCATGGGCACCAGGACACTGTTGTGCTGCAGGTAAGGCACACTATATTGAGGTCTTCTCCGAGAGTAGTGGAGAAGAGGATGAGTACGACGACATAGGTGCAGGGGGGAGCCATGCAGCACAGAGGGAGGATCATCTACCGCCCCCACCACAAGGAGTAGGGGGTGCATCTTTTGCACCTATCGGAGGAGCCCTTGCAGCCTTGCGAGGAGTTCCCAAGTATTTGACACTACGTGTCCGAGGTACAATGCGAGGTCAGTGAGTGTCAGTACTAGTAGACAGTGGGGCAACCCACAAATTCATTAATGCACAGTTGGTAGAGTGGAGGGGCATTGTGACGGAGAGTTTTAACGGGTTTTCAGTGTTGGTCCCCGGGGACCAGACCATGCAGTGTGCCAAATACGTCCTAGCGTTGGCAGTGACGATGGGCACTTACACACTGACCAATCACTTCTTCGTGGTAAAAATTCCGGTCACCAACGGGATATTGGGAGTAAAGTGGCTTCTCACTTTAGGCAAGGTCACCACAGACTGGGAGGCCTTGGTGATGGAGTGGGATGATAAGAAGACAGGGAAGCACGAGAAGATACGGGGCATGCATACGTATCCACCTCAGGCATTCTCAGCTCACCGTATGGAGGCAAGTTTCCGGAAGGGAGATATAGAGTGGGCAGTAGAGCTGCGTGCTTCAGAGGCAGGATCTATAGGGCAGGCCATACACCTAGAGGTGGAGACCCTACTTGATAGGTATTCTACGATATTTGGGGAGATACCGCCAGGACAGTCACCGGATCGGGGATTTGAGCACACGATCGAGTTGGAGCAGGGCATACAGGCCATCATCGCTACACCCTATAGGCACCCCAAGGCCTGTCGGGACGAGATTGAGTGGGCTATCCATGAATTTCTGGCTCTTGGACACATTCGGCCCAACACCAGTCCTTTCGCTTCTTCAGTAGATCTGGTGAAGAAGAAGGAAGGCACATTGAGGATGTGCATTGACTACAGGGCCCTGAACAAGAAAACGATGAAGAACAGGTACCCTATCCCACGGTTTGACGAGCTGATGGATGAGTTGAGGGGGGCATAGTTCTTCTCGAAGATTGACTTGAGATCCAGGTACCACCAGATTTGCGTGAGGGAGCAGGACATTCCCAAGACCGCTTTCAGATGTCACTATGGCCATTTCGAGTTTCTGGTGATGCCCTTCGGGCTAACCAATGCACCCGCCACCTTCCAGTCATGTATGAACCACAACTTCTGCAGTCATATGAGGAAGTGTGTACTGGTATTATTTGACGACATACTGATATACAACAAGACATGGGAGGAGCATCTCCAACACATAGAGGCGGTATTGCGTATTCTAGAGGAGCAATAGTTTTATGCTAAGCTCTCCAAGTGCAAGTTCGGGTTGTCAAAGATGCTCTATTTGGGGCACATCATCGGGGTGGACGGAGTGAGGGCCCACGAGGAGAAGATTAGGGCCATCAGGGATTGGCCAGAGCCGAAGAATGTGACGGAACTTCGATGATTTGTAGGAAGTTGCACCTACTACAGGAAGTTCATCAAGGGATTTTCCCAACTTGCTGCACCTCTTACAGATCTAACCAAAAAAGGGGCATTCGGTTGGATGGATACAACACAAAGGGCTTTTGATAGGCTCAAGGAGGTGATGAGAAACTGTCCAATGTTAGCATTTCCAGACTTCATGCAACCCTTTGTTTTGGAGTGTGATGCGTCGAGAGAGGGGATATGCACGGTTTTGATGTAGGGAGGCCACCCCATAGCTTTTGAGAGTCGGAAGCACCTACCCCATAAGCGGTTATATGCCATATATGACAAAGAGATGTTGGCCATCATGCATGCATTGGCCAAATTCTGACAGTACCTGGTGGGCAGCAGGTTCAGGGTGAGGATAGACCACAACAGCCTCAGATTTTTCTTAGAGCAGAAGCAGTTGCAGGAGAGGTAGCAGAAGTGGGTCAGTAAGATCCAGGCTTATGATTTTGAAATCGAGTATGTCAAAGGGAAGAACAACGTGGTAGCTGATGCGCTCTCACACAGACCAGCATCGTTGTCCCTGATGAGCTTAGACACGGATTGGAGGGCTTGATTTTTGGTGGAGTACTCCAAGGATAGTTTTTCCTATGAGATTTTGGATGTGCAAGTGACAGATGACATGTACAGGGTGATGGATGAGATCATCTATTACAGGGATAGGATCTTCTTGACTGAGGGCTCTCAAATCAAGAATAAGATATTGTAGGCTTTTCACGATTCACCACTATCAGGCCATCAGGGGTTTACCAAAACCTACAGGGCCATCAGGGATAGGTTCTCTTGGAAGGGCCTCAAGGAGGACGTACTCCAGCATGTCAGGGAGTGCGAGGTTTTCCAGCGCAACAAAGGGGAGATGAACCATCCGACAGGTTTATCGCAGCCCCTTCCCATACTAGAAGGGAAATGGGAGAGCGTTTCGATGGACTTCATCACAGGGTTTCCCACGGTGCAGGGCAAGGACTGCATATTTGTAGCCGTTGATCGACTAATAAAGTATGCTCACTTCTTTTCTATATCCGCACATTACACAACAACAAAGGTGGTGGAGCTATTCTTTCGGGACATTTTAAGGTTGCATGGTCTCCCAAAGACCATTGTCAGTGATAGGACAACCGCTTCATGGGCAGATTTTGGCAGGAGCTTTTCCGTTTGGTGGGCACAGAGTTGACACCAAGCACTAGCTACCATCCTCAGACATACGGACAGATCGAGATAGTGAACAAGTGGTTGGAGGGATACTTGCGCAACTATGTCAGTGGGCAGCAACGGGCTTGGTTGAAGTGGCTGCACTTAGGAGAGTACTGTTACAACAACACTCATCACATGTCTATTGGTATGTCTCCATTTTATGTATTTTATGGATATCATGCTTTATCTTTTGTTGACATGATTTTTGGTGCCAGCAAGGCTCCTAGAGCCAAGGATTGGATCAAAGAGATTCAGGACATCCTCTGAGCTCTCAAGGACAACATGGCTACAACACAGAACCAATAGAAGCTATATGCAGACAAGGGTCGGGTAGAGAGGCATTTTGGGGTAGGGGATTTGGTATACTTTCTCTTACAACAGTACCAACAGTCCACGCTGAAGCAGAAGGGGGCTGAGAAGCTCAGGCCATGCTTCTATGGTCCATACAGGGTGATACGCAGAGTAGGACAGGTTTCTTATGAGTTGGAGCTACCCCAGGGCAACAAGATTCATAATATTTTTCACGTATCATGCTTGAAGAAGGCACTGGGACAGCAGGTGACGGTGACAGAGGAGCTTCCACCTATAGATGATGAGGGGCACTTGGTGTTACAGCCAGAGGCCATTATTGACACCAGGGAGAGACAACTGCAGATCAGGACAGTCCGGGAGTTCCTAGTGAGGTGGAGGAATTTGCCGGATGAGGATGCCACTTGGGAGAGTGAGCAGATCTTACAACATCCATCATTACAGTTGCTTGAGGACAAGCAACATTTTTTCGGGGGAGACTGTAATATTCCCAATTAGCGATAGCTAATTGGAAATAATAATTTTGCCTTATATAGTTAAAATATAAATAAAGTGGGTAAAAGGAGAATGTGACTCACTTAGGATAAAACCCATTCCCTAAAGTCACCTAAGACATAACTTTGTGGTCAAGGTGGGGCCAAGGGGGCCAAGGGGGCCAAGTGAAAACGAAGGGGGTGACACACTTAGAAAGCATGGGCCCAGCCAGCGCAAATGAGTTGGCAACATGGGCCAAAGAGAGGCAGCGTAAGCATGGTGGGGCCAAGGAGAGAGGGAGGCTCACCAAAGATAAATAGAGGGGAGGCTACCTCATTTCCATCATTGATGATTATGCATTTTGGAGATTGTCTCTAGACATTGAGCACGCTTGCTGTTTAGCTAGTCTGCACATACTGTTCAGTACACCGGGCATCTCCGTGCGGAGATCCCAACCTTAGCCCCAGGAGACTTCGAGTGCTTGCTCAGGTGAGGAGTCCTACCATATTTTGCAGGGGGAGATTAGAGCTTCAGTCATCGAGGAGCATTCCTTGGAGGGACAACACAGTATTGCAGAGGGAGGATGCAGTTGCAGTTGGGGGAGGTTCCAGATTGAGGTTATTTGGGTGGATTCAGACTAGAGGATTAGGGCGGGGATTAGCCCTTACCTATTGGAGACATTTTGCAAAGGGAGAGGCCATATTTTGCAGTGTTGCATTCAGGGTCAGCGTTTTCCCTTGAGGGATAGCGTAGTGCCTCAAAGGAGGTATTTTCCGGGGTCAGCCATTCTTGAAAAGCTCTCTGGGATTTTCTGGGTATTGGGAGAGGAGGCCATTCCCAGAGTTTCAGCATTTTCTGAGTTGGGGAGCAGCCCCAAAGACTCATTTCATTCTAGCAGTTGCAGCAGCATGACAACATTTTCCAGTAGCTTGGAGATTATGCAATTGATATAGGAATTAGCCATTCCACACCTTGTTCTGAGAGTGTTTCTACACTTGCCTTGAGCAAGTCGAGGTGCCATCATTCTGATCACCTTTGTACTTTCCTTATTTCTCAGTATTAATAAAATGGCTCAATGTTCTTCATATTGTGTATTTTGTCTCGTGGTTTGTCTCTAGTTGATGTGTACCTTGTTTGTGTGCTTTATAATACCATTTATTTCCCTTCGGGATATTACAAAGTGTGAGTTTGAGCATGAATTTCATTGAGTTTCATTGTTCAAATAGTATTGTTAGAATGAGAGTTTAGTGAGTTTGATTGGTACTTAATGTGTGCGAATTAGACAGTAGTATGATATGTTGAGTGTCATTTGAAAAGTTTGGGGTGAGTCCTTAGCAGTACAAGTCTGGTTGAATAGAATTTGTGTCTGGATTTCATTTTGAAACTCTCTATGTGATCTCAGATTTTATGTCCAACATTTGAATCAAATAGTATTGTGTAGATTTTCCGAGCATTTAATTAAAGTGTGCAATAAAGTTTTCCAAGGTGTTTGTCAAAGTAGGCTTTGATTTCAGTCTCATGATTAAATCATTTTTTTTTTTTTTTGGATGTTTATAAAGAGTTCAGTTATGAAGAGAATTGATCTTTAAATGATAGTTTGCATTCACCTTATTAGTTGGATTTTGATATTGCCTTTAGCTGGATTAGCAGCGCGCATTATTTTCATCAAAAAGCAAGTTCTAGATTAATTCAAATTCCATATTTCTTGAGATTAATTTGTTGAAATAAGTGAAGCAGTTAGGTGGGTTTACAATTAGAGTAGAATAGCAGCATCATTTTCTTGATTGAGTTTTCCTCATTGTATTCCCTTGTGTGATTAAGTAGAATTTTGCAAGTCTGCCTTGTCTTTCATAGAAGCTAGGGTCTTGTGAAGTAGACTAAAGTCATTTTACAAGAGTGTCGAAGAATTTCAATTGTAGAAATCAGAGTTGAGTTGTTCATTTCATTTGATTAGGTGTGTGCATAATTCCTTAGTTAGCATTTCTTTTGATTATTGCTTAAAGTGTGTGTGGAGCTCCTATTAGCATAGGGTTTTCAATTTCAAGAAGAGATTAATGCAAGATTAGTTTTGAGATTCCAGTTTGAAGTTTGTTTATATCAAGTACTGATTGAGTAGATTAAGGTTTGCAATTCTTTATTTAAAGTTCAAATTTCATGAGAAATAAAATTAGGCTTTTAATTTCCTTTAAAGAGCAGAATTTAATTGATTCAATAGAGATCTTAAGTTTTAAAATTGAATTTAATTGTTTGGCTTGATTCCATTTTCAAAAGTTGTTTGTTCACAAGCATTTGTGTATTTTATTACTTAGTTGATCATTATAAAGGAAACATTAAAGCTCCGACCTACAAACTGAATCAAGAAGTGTATTGCAACTCGTGCTTATGAGCCCGGATTGACAATTAAATATTAAGAGGTTTAATTCGCTAATTAAAACTCTCAACAAAAGCATAGGCAAGATTTCAGAGGCAGTTACAGTTTTTTTCAGGAATTTCTGGCAACACTTGTTTTAAAAGATTTTGATATCTATCCACAAATATAACATCACCTCCTCAAAGCTCAAAGACATATCACTTACCTTGGTCAGGATATTTATTGTTCAGTCATGGTTATGGACACCTCAGGCACATGCTATTTTCGATGTATATCAACAAGCATGGGTCTTTTAAAGTTTGTTAAATGTAATCAAGTGTATCAGAGTTCTGTTAGGTTTTAAATTCCTAAAAATAACAGATCTCTAATTTTTCTCCTTGTAATCTGTTTTCTGTTAGTCAAGGTGTCATTAGAGGTATTCAAAGGTCTGGCCTTGTTGGCAGACTCATTGTAAAAGCACCTAAAGTTATAAATAGGTAGAATATAGATGGAGGAGGGGTTGGATATTTTAGTGGAATAGTCTGATATTTAGCAGCAGAGCTATTGTAAAAGCTCTTTCAGTGAAATCAAAGAATATTGCAGCTATAGTCTTGAGATTCCAGCTGTATACTTTTGAGCATTGTTTCTTCTCTATTGATTGATCGAATCAAAGGTTATGTTACCTTTTCATCACATATATGCTTATGTATGTTAATATTATGAGTTTGTAAACATAAATCATTACTTTCTATGCTTTTTTTATAAGATTTTCATAGATGTGTGTGTGTGTGTGTGTAAGTTTTTTGTTGTTGTCATTGTTGTTGTTGTTGTTGTTGTTTTTTTTTAATATTTATGAATGAATTCATTTAAATGCTCACTCTGACTCCTTCTTTTTCAAAACCCTATACACAATGACAAATAAAGTATGCTCCTGATTTTACCTACGTGGCCTCATCATTATTTCTGCAATTTAACCTTTGAAATCAGACTTTAGTTCCCTGATTGTTATTCCTATCTAGCAAAAGAAAAAATTTCAAAAAAACAAAACCTTAATTTACTAAACATCATAACTAGCCTAAGATCATAATATATCTAGTCATCTCATTGGCTGTAAAGTGACATAGAGAGAGCCCTCTATAGTCTAGGTAGGGATAGCTACCTGAACTAAAGTTGGTATGTGGTTACCTTTCTCCACTCCTTTTTTCAGCCTTGGGAATTTGGGGAGAGTGATAACATTCTTGGCGTCGTTTCCAGGGAGCGAAGGTTAAATATTTCCCGGGAAAGAATGAAAAAGATTAGCTCTGATAACTGATGGTGAACAATGGTCAGGCACAAGAAAGGCTGTGTATCTTTCACCTGGCGAATCTACTTCCAAAGAATCCAAAAGTTCAGAGTTTTCATGGCGACTCCACTGTTCAAAAATCGATAGCTTGAATAATTTATGGGTGATTTCACTATTTTCAAGATGGATTCATCTGCTAAAAGGTATGCTCCTATGAGTCGTGCTCACATTCCTGGTTTTCCAAATCGAATACCTTGCAGAGATTAGAAAACTTATCTGCCCAAATTCATAGATGGAAACGAGGATGAGGTTGTTCTACATCTTGTTAGATTTCACATGCATGTATGTAAACTGAAGATTGAGTTTCCTAAGGATTTCTTAATGAACATGTTTATGGCTACCCTAGAAGACAAAGCTAGAGTATGGTATGAAGGGTTACCAGAAGGAATCTTATGTTCTCTTAAAGATTTCCATAGAGTGTTCTTCGAGCATTATGGGAAGTCTCATTTTCCTTTGCCTCTTTTACAAAGTTGTCGTGATTATTGTGAAGGTTTTATTGCATATCTTAAAGGAATTGATGATATCGAATGTATGGATGATGAAGAGATCATTGGAGCCTTCTATGATTTTTCCTTCCAACAACAATCTGAAGAAGCTAATCACACAGATACACGAGATCATACTCAACACACAATAGCCTCCTCTTTGATTAATGAAGAAACATATGATGTATATTGTCTATATGCTCATCAAGATTCCCAACAGGAAACAATTATGGCAGCAATAGAACACACTGATCAATTAGAGGTTAAGGAAGAAACTCAACAACCTAAAACTAATCAAGAAGAGGAGAATAATGAAAATGAACATGTTATTTTAGATCATGTGGGTGTACACATTAGCACTTTGGTTGTCGAACAAAGTCCTCTTTCCAATCATCAGGTAAAATTAATTGAGCATATCATTAAAGAATCATTTTTTGATTTGCAATAGTCTTATGATCCACAAGAACATCTCCAACATACAATATTTTATTCCGTAATTAAATATCAATCAGATTTGAATGATGAAAGCCAATTTTTATTTCATGATTCTAATGATGATTTGCAGCGACTTCGCCAACTTCTATGTGATCTAGTTAGTGATGAAGACATCCTGGTTACATATGATCTTGTTGTTGTGTTTGATGAAATTCAAGAAAATTCAGAGCCCTTATCTATTGTGGATCATGAGAATGAAAAATAGTTTGCTCTCATTCCATTTGTTGGGAATCAGTTTCAACATATAGACAAACCAACATTGTGGAATAAGGTTTGCTTCCCTGCTTTTAATCATCCAGAAGATCATATGTTACATGCGTTCCATGATCCTTTGGTGAGTTTTTTGTAGTGATCAGTAGAGGAAGAATTTTCCAAGATTGTCCATACACGTATTGGATTCAGTCAAGTTGAGTTGCCGTTTTCATTTTTCTCCTGCTTGCTCAAGGAATGTGTGAGTTGGATTTCAGTAAGTAGCCATTTGTTGGATTGGTTACACTGGAAAGATCATATCACATGATTGTACATATGTCTTTAGCAGGCGGGTGGTTTTCATAAGAATTGGAAGCCCTCGAGTCTTGATGATATGCTGCCATCAATAAGTTTTGTAAGTTTTGTTTCAGTCAGAGTCAGTTGTCAAGTTAGAGTCAAGTCAATTTTTTCTAGTCAAAGTCATTTCCAGAATTAGTTCATCATTTCCAGTTTTTCAAAGTTTTTCAAAGTCCAGTTTGACTCCATCGCCCGATGGTAAGGCTACTTGATCTATGGTGTCCTTGAAACCTCCTGAAGGAGCTGCCATGCCCAGCTGGAGCCAATGTTAGTCCAGGTATGTCAGTGATGAAAAATAACTCTTTTAGTCGAAATAAATGATCATGTGGTATCTATGATTGAGACTTCTAAACTCTCTGATCTTCGTATTGAGGTCATAAGATCAAGTTGTAGAAATTTCAAGAGTAACAACGACGTCACTTCCATCATCTACATTTCGCTACATCTTCTTGACAATGGTATTAACTAAAACGTTATAAAGGTATGAATTTTATGAAACCAACAATGCATAATTCATTTTAAGATTGTAATTACATGTTTTCCTATTCCATAATATTTGTTGGTCAATCAGGTTGTTTGTGAAGGAGCACATGAAAAAATCAAGCATAACAGAGATCAATAGGCCTTGACGGGAAATTAACCATTGAGAAGCTGCATTTTTCATCCAATTCTAGGAACCCAACTCCAACTATAGCTCTTGGATTTAACAGCTATGCCACATAAGGAATTGGATTCATTATCTCATATTTCAAACACTCCAACTTATCTTGTATAATTAATTGGAGATGATAAGTACTCAAATTTAATTTTCACACTCATATTTATGATAAAACAGATTATAAAGCTTGTTATTAAAAATGATTCAATAATCCTATTGAGATTTTCATTTTTGGTGCTAGTTAAGCTTTGCATATTCTTTGCAATTTGTGTTAACTAGTGATTCTCAACCTTCAATGTAGAGTATACAAAATCAAATTAGGTGTCCATCAATTCATTGGATAATGATTCAAATGATTTGATAATATATTCTTTACTTTGACAAATTTTTGCTTGCTGATAAGAAGATTTAAGAAAGTGAGAGTATATTTTTGAAACTTAGCATCATCTGCAATAGACTTGAGAATGATTTTCTTCTTCCAATTTTTAGTAATAGGATTAATGAGAAAATCATAGAGTTCCTGGTTCTTCAAAAAATGTGAAATCTTTTCCATATCCCCATTAATAACCTCTAGCATGTTATTTTCTTGTGCAATTTGAAAAGGGGATAAGATTTTGGTGATAATATGGAAACAAGAAGTTTTGAACAAGTTCTCTAGACATAGAGTACTGGAAGGAGATATTTGTAGCATAGTGGATCATATAGTACTGGAAGGAGAGAAGATAGAATGGGGAGAGTTTGGGGAGAGGGGGGGGGGGGGGGGGTGGTGGGGGAGCTGCAGATGGCGTTGTGGTTGCTGCTAGATGTGGAATAGTTTATGTTGGTGTAGATACCATAGGTGTTGTGTGGGTTGTGCCTGCATGTAATTAGAGAAGTAGGTTTCCTTAAATGTCGTCTTTTGGAGGTAGTCTTTATTGGTTGAAGGAAAAAAGACATAAGTGTTGGTTAGGATATAAGGCTAG
This sequence comes from Pinus albicaulis, assembly GCA_034641835.2. NCBI lineage: Eukaryota > Viridiplantae > Streptophyta > Pinopsida > Pinales > Pinaceae > Pinus > Pinus albicaulis. Next base: position 911,604,990 of record CM076576.1, on the reverse strand, counting down.
ATTGTTTGTCACATTTCTATGCAGCTGTGAGTGGGGATAAAATGGATTTATAAGAATAGTTTCAGTATAACTAATAAATCTATTCAATCAACAATTTTTAATTTTTGGACACACATCCCCTTATTTTAAGTGTAGGGTGTGGTTGTATTTATAGCTAACAACGCATACTAGCTTTCCATGGTTTTTTCTAATTTTGGGAGGCAACTGATGTAATGAATGGGAATGGGGTGGCATTTCTCGGTTCTTTGAGGATGTATGTGGCTGATTAGATATCAATATTCATGAAGTAATGGTGTATGGGATAAGATGGCATCGTTGGAGAATGTATGCGGTCATGGTGAACAAGAGGCTTTGGTGAGGGGTACCACCTCTTATGAAACATGATTAGCTTCTGTGGTGATTACATTCGACTCTCTGCAACTGGCTGGGCTTGTCTATTACAACTGAGGGCCATAACAGTGGGGAGGTCCAATCTTTCTAGTCCAACAACATTTAATGTAGTTGGTAAGGTTGTTGCTTTCTTGAATCGTGTTTTTTCTACCATTAATGGTTTATTGGACTGTGACATGTAGACGATTAATGTGGCACATTATCTTGGATTGACTAAGATTGTTTGGTAGATCTATATCTTCTTGGGCACAGTATGACAACTTCTACTTTATAATTTTATACCCTCCTAATTCCTCTGGGTCAATATTATATGGTTCAATTAACTACCTACAAAATTCATTGGTGTAAGAACATATCCATTGGACGTTATGTGTTGGGTGAGACACTGTCAATGGGGCTATTTTCATAAATAATTTGTTCCTAGTGTCTCAACTTTATTGGATTGCTCACACTTCCATAGTAGATCGTGGGCCTGATCCAATTGCATCTCTTATGGCAATAGGTTTTCCTAGAGGATTCTGCTACTATTGTTAGTGGAATGTGAAGGTTTCAGGATTGATGTTCGACTATAAGATTCTTTGGGGGTCATGGCTGCTTGGTGCTTTTGGGTGGGAGTTTTTTTTGTTGAAATTTTCAGTTGTTTTGCGATGGGGCCCATTTATGGATGACATGGATAGTTAAACAATAATTCTTGACCACTTATCCGATCTGGAGGAGATGATTGAAGTAACAATCGAGGCCAAAAATGTGGTGGGATATTAGGCATGTTGTCCTCAAAATTCACATAGGACCACTGGGTTGTGAAAACAAAGAAGTATCTCCTAGTTAATAAATCTAGGCATAGGAGGAAAAATCCTATTAAAGCGACAAACAAGATCAAAAGTTTAACTCTCAAAGTGGATGTTCACTGTGATAATGTGGTGAGGTTAAGTCAAAGAGTGTTAGTTGATCACTAGGAGTTTGTAAAAATGACCGAATACCAAATGAAAGAATGGATTGAAAAGAGTTGGTCTCCCATTCTCCTCTATCGACTGAAGGTCAACATCATTTTGAATTGTTGGTTCATTTTCTAAAGGTGTAGGATGCGAAGAATATCAACCCAATTTTGTGGGTCAAAGGAAGAGGGTCTCTCTCTCTCTCTAGTGATGGATTGTTGGCTTTGACCCCATAAAGGAGGTTCCCAAACGGAAAATATTACGGGCTTAAGCTTCTGGGGCTTCCCCTAGAACTTTGGTCCATGAAAGAAATTAGGCAAATAACTAATAAAATTGGAAAATTTTATTATGTGGAAAAGGGGTGCCCAGGTCTACTAGACAAAAGAGTTTCATGGTTTATTGTCAAAGTTGACTATTTTTGGGGGTTACTGGCAACATTGGACATACACCGGGGAACCTTTTTTATCTTCCAGCAAGTAGACTACTGGGGGGTAACCATTCTAGTGTTTGGGTTGCCACTCCATAAGTCATTTGATCATTGACTATCCCATAATATTGGGTGGTGGATGTAATAGGTTTGCCCGTGAGACTCTTAAAGTGGAACGTGCAATGCTGTGCCAAACGACAATCGGGGACCAGTTTCCTCCAAATACATGACCAAGGCTAATGCAAGAAAGGTGGTTGCCTCAAATCATTATCACCCAAATAATACAATTAATTTGGTCCTCAACAAGGGAGGGCCCTTGGAGAATTATTTTTTAGAGGCCTCTAATAGTGCTCCGGATAGGGAAGCGTTTGAGTTGAGCTCCCACTTGGAAGCACTATTTACATTTTAGTGATCATGTGGGAAATCTGGTGAAAATAGGAAGATATATAGGTCTAACCTGACACCATCAAATCGATTAGGGTCTCCCAAGGGGAGACCTTTCTCCCTTCTCTCAGTGGAGTCTGATATTGTGTTATTGGTAAGAAAATGGTGTCTTAGATTGGAACCGTTTAGCATCAAGAAATCATTCTTCCAAGAGAAAGAAGTGATTGTAAGCCCATAATAAAGGAGGAATGCGATGACCAAATGGAAAAAAAGGATTAAGCATAAAAAATCTCATCCTGTACTGAGGATATTTTAGATCTCAACACTTGTGTCTCGGAGGCCGTAGAATAGGCCATTTATCCTCCATTTGATCCCTGTCCTTCCAGTGATAAAAATGATTTAGTGGATTTTTCTGTTCCACAAGTCCTTAGAGGGGATATAACCGCTGCCAACCAGACATAATAAAAATGATGTCTATTAATGTGAGGGGCATGGGATCAGTCCATAAAAGGAGATCTCTCCATAATACTATAGTCATAAAACAACCATAAATGGTTCTTGTTCAAGAAATAATGTTAGATAAAGAAAAATCAAGGGACTATATATTAAAAAATTTCCTTGTGGGAGGTATGCGTGGTATATGCTTTCGAATTATCGGGGGTTGGGGGGGGGGGGGGGTTGGAAGCCATGTGGGATCCCAAAGTTTTTTCCATTCGTGCTTATAAATATTTTTTAGGAATCATCTTGACTGGTCATGTTAGGGGATCTTGTCACAACCTTCAAATTTTCAATGTATGTGCTCCTTATTCCAATCGGAAATGCTTCTGGGATCGACTGGAATCTTGTGGTTTGTTGGACATCCATTCTCTCATTTTAGTTAATGACATGAATATGACAATGGATGATGGGTAGGTATAGGGGCAAAAAGGTAAAAAATACCCCCTAACTAGATACTTTGAGTTATTTGGCCACAATTTAGTAAAGGATGTGGTCCCTTGCCCAATCTTCCCAACATGGAGAAACGATCGATCTGGGGCAGAGGGAATAGATAAATTGGTGAATTTTTTCCTCGTTCACTCCTTTCTCCAAGATAGATTGGAAAACCTATCATCATGGACATACTTTTCTGAGATATCAAATCACCAAGACATATTCCTTGAATGGACAAGGGAAAATATGCTCTAAGCCTTACCCTTCAAGCTGACGAATCTATTCCATACCTTGCGCACAAGTTTGGGTATCAAAGATTCAGAGAAATCTTTGGTGTTGAAGTACCATAGTTGTCTGCACAGATACATTCAAGAGGAAATGGAGTTCCTTGACATCTCCTCGCATGGTGCAATATACCGGTATGCTGTCAAGATTGAGAAAAATTTAAAACAGAAGAAGCGAAACTTTGAATCTGCGAATCAGAAGCAAGGGAAAGGTGCCCCCAAACCACAAAAAAAAGGACAAAGCCAAGGTGAGGAAGCCCAGGACAACCTGCCAAATCCATAAGCAAAGAACAACACCGCGAAGCTAAAGAAGGACATGGGAAAGTGGTGTGAGTTCCATAAGAGCTCCTCCTACAAAACAAGTGAGTTTCGGGCCAAGCAGTCACTGGTGCCCGAGCTGAAGGCTTCTGAATTGGATGCATGCTCTAACTATGAATCAGAACCTAACAAGGGGAATGAAAAAGGGAAGCAGATTATCGATGCAAAGCCTAATGCCACCATTTCCACCACGAAGATCCAGAAGGACGAACCAGAAGATACAGAGAAGGGGGAGCACTTCTTCCATTCCCAGGTGTGGGTAAAGGGTTCCCCATTGCAGTTTATTGTCGACAGCGGGAGCCAAAATAACCTCATCTCAATAGAGGTAGTGAAGCGGTTGGGCTTGCCGACCACAACACAGCCACGACCATACAAAATTAGGTGGCTTCACTAAGTATGAGGTGTCTGCATCAGCCAACAGTGCGACCTTCCCTACAACATCAAGTCCTTCACGAATGAGGTACTATGTGACATTGCTCCTCTTGACGTTTCTGATGTATTATTAGGCTAACCATACTTGTGGAAGTGACATGTTGTGTATGAGTCCAAGCCTCATGCTGTTATTGTTACTTTGGGCAATAATTTGTACAGGATACTAGAGGTAGCATCGCCTACCGCCATCTCTTTGGTTACTGCAAAACAATGCAGGAAGCTCATTTCAATAACTAGGAAATTTGTTTTCTTGATGATCCACCCTCAGGGTAAGAAGAAGACTGTGGCCACAACCTCTAGACAAGGCTCCTCCGCATGAAAAAAATAGATGGAAAAGGTTGTGGAGGAGTACGAGACATCTTCACCTCACCCACAGGGGTGCCCCTGCACTGTTAGGTCAAGCACTCCATTGATTTGACCCTAGGTGCGTTGCTTCCCAATGGAACAATATATTGAGGTTCTGTTATGGAGAACAAAAAAATCAAGAGGAAAATTTAGGAGTTGCTGCAGAAAGGTCATATCCAACCGAGTTCATCGTCGTGTGGGAGCCTGATTATGTTGGTGCAAAAGAAGGATGAGACTTGGAGACTTTGTATTAACTATCAGGCGTTGAACAAGATCATTATTCGGAAGAGGTACCAGATCCCATGAATTGATGACCTTCTGGACCAGCTCAAAGGGGGAAAAATATTTCAGCAAGATTGAATTGAAGTATGGATATCACCAGGTACCAATTGAACCCTCTGATGTGTGGAAGACTGCCTTCAAAGGAGGGCCTTTTCAAATGGATGGTCATGCCTTTCGGGGTTGAAAAATGATCCCGCAACCTTCATGAGGCTGATGGATGACATATTGTGGCCATTCACCAGCTCATTTTTAGTGGTGTACTTGAATGACATCTCGATCTTCAGCCAGACTTGGGAAGAGCACCTCCACCACATACGACAGGTCCTCGAAACGCTGCGGCAACACAAGTTGTGTGCCAATTTGGGGAAGTGTACTTTTGGCATGACCCAGGTTTAGTATTCGAGATACATTATTTACAAGCAGGGGGTGCATGCGGATCCAACCAATATTCAAGTCATTCAGTATTGGCCAGCCCCAACCACTCTAACAGAGCTCCACAACTTTTTGGATCTTGCCAATTTTTACCGCGTGTTCGTGTTGGGATTCTCTCATTTCACTTGGCCCTTGAGTCAAGTAACCAAGGGAGGAGCGAAAGAAAAATTCTTTTGGTTTGAATCTTAACAAAAGGCATTCGTAGATTTGAAACATCGCCTCTGTTCTGCACCAGTGGTCACGTTACTAGACTTGCAACTGCAATTTGAGATCGAGATAGATACCTCTAACTATGCCATTGGGGCAATTATTACATAGCTGAGACCACTACAGAGGCCAAATTTAAACTCAGGTACAACAAAAAACCAAAGGTTAATCCTGCAAGCAAAGAAAAAGAGACAGTAGAGAACATAGACACAGAGATTGGAGAAAAAGACACTGTGCCTCCTACAGTAGTTGAAAATGAAAAACAGCCAACCACTTCTAATACACAGTTGATTAAAAAACAACATAGTATAGAAGTGTCATCATCAAAGCAAATAGAAGAAAAAGATATGGACATCAAGGAAAGGTACAAGGAGATTAAAGCTAAAAATGAAGAAATAAAAAATGAAATATATTCTCAGTATTTGAAGCAGACCCCCATCATACAAAACAGGCTGTTTTCAGCCTTTGATTACAAAAACAAAAAGATGCTGATGACAGTGCTTTAGCCCATAGTACCTACTCCTAAATTAGCGTCTGATTATAAGAAGGTGGATTTTGAAGTTCCAATCCAGGATATTCATCCCCTGGACCAAATTGAATTCCATAAACAGGCAGGAGAGATGCTTTATTCCACAATGACTACTAAAGCAATGAGTGCAGAAAAGCTTCAAAATACTTTGAAAAATGTAAGAGATAAACTCAAACTGGAAAAATCTTATTTATATGCAAAGGATATCAAAATCAAATCCTTGGAGGAACTAGTGATTGAGGTAGGTTATGACCCTCAAAACATAAAAGCTGCAGAGGAATTAATTAAAAATAAGAATATTGATATTGCCGCACTTAAGAAACAGTTGAAATTGCCTCCTACAGAGCATCCTCAGGCCAAGGAGGTTTTACAGGATTCCAATAAAAAATATGAGATGATGAGTCTCATTTTGCAGCTGACAGCCCAAATTAAAGAAATCAAGATTGAGATGGACAAATTGTCCCAAGAAAAAGAAGCTACCAAAGCACATGAAGTCCCTGCCACTGTAATTCCTGTAGTTAGAACAACAGTACCATCTACTCTGGCAGAAACACTAGCTCCAAATTTTCCAATGGCTACAATAGTTCTAGTAACTTCATCAACAAATTCTGTCACTGAGTCTTCAGCAATAACAACACAATAATAAGATGAGGCAAGTAAATTGGTAAAGGCAATGCAAGACATGTCCATCTAATCCAATGAGATAAACAGGTTAAAGGAATAGATTAAGAATATTGAAGATGCTAAGAAACTTTCACAAATTAATGCCAAGAATGAAGAACAAAAGGCCAAAAGGTTGAATGAACAACTCAAGAAGTTGGAAAATGAATTAACTTTGAAAGAACCTATGGCACATGTTAAAAACCAATTATGGTCCAATATCATTGAAGCAGTCAATGATACTTGGGCATCTATACAGGTAATCTATGAACAAAAAGATTTATTGAAAGCATCAAAAGAAACAATACATAAAATAAATGAGGAGCTAGGTAAAAAACCTGAAGAGGCATTAGAAATTATCAAAGTCCTTAATTCCAAAAATAAACAAGAACTGGATGAAATTGGAATTACGGATAGAACAGAGACCATCCTTGAAGTAAGGAAGGTAATATCCAAAAAGAATTTGATGAAACAATTAGAGGAAAAGTGCCAAAACATGGAAATGGCATAGAAGAAAAGAGATATCAACGCCTCGTTGTTCTTTCTTTAGAAGCTTAGTCATGACATTAGAGCTTATTATCCTTCCCGGCTTCCCTTCAATACCCCGTAATTCGAGTTCCTTTCCTTCTGAAAAAAATTTCAAGAAAAGTTCTTGAAAATTAAAAGCTACCGTCCCCAAAGATTGTAACCATTGTACTCCTAGTACAACATCAGCACCTACCATAGGAATGGAAAGCATTGGACTAGTCAATACATATTCCCCCATGGTTAGCTTGATATTATGGCATTTCCCAGAGCAATTTATAGTTCCTCCATTTGCAACCATCACTTGGCATTCTGGTGTTGGGTATAGGAAACAATTTAATTCCTTGGCTACCTTACAATGAATAAAATTATGGGTGATACCTGAATCAATCAACACTATTACCTTTTTCTTCTTGATCTGTCCTGCTATCTTGAGAGTTTGAGGAGTGGTAATTCCTGCCAGTGCATTACATGATATGGTCGGATTCATTTCTTCCTCTTCTATGGTTGGTTCCTAGTGTGTATCCTCTTCTTGTTCATTTTCTTCTTCTTCTTCACAATCTATGTAAAATAATTTCTTTTCAGCACACTTATGACCTTTAGTGTATTTGCTATCACAACTGTAGCAAAGCCCTTTTGCTCTTTTTTCTTCCAATTTTGTGGTGTCAACCTTGTAGGTTGTGGAAATCTAGGCGTAGCAACACTTCCTTCTTTATAGAATTGAGTGGTAGGCTTCCTTGTCGCCATAATTTTACATTCAACTTTTCTTGCCAACCTGAATGCCTTCTCCAATGAATCAGGTTCCAGAACGCGAACTTCATGTTGGATGTTATCCTTTAAAGTGCCTACGAAGAGATCAATCCTGTGTTCCTCTGGAATATCAGTTACCCTTATATTCAATTTTTGGAAGTCCTCAATGTGCTGCCCCACTAAACCCTTTTGCTTGAGATTTATCGATTGGCTAAAGAAGGTGTTGCTCTTTGTATCCTCATAATGTGCTATCATTTCCTCCGTAAAAATTGACCAAGTGACAATTTTTTTACGGGAGCAAAGCCATCGATACCATACAAATGTATTTTGTTCTAAATGTAAAGTTGCAATGCGTACCTTTGTGTGTTTTGCACGTTATGGAGATCAAAATATTGCTCCATCTGTAGTATCCATGTTACAGGATCCTTTCCATCAAACTTCCTCATATCCATCTTTGGAATATGGTGGTTCTTCCCGCCAACATTAGAGTTTATGAAATCACAATTAACATTTATTTTGTTCTCATCATGAGATTCTTCTACTATCTTTTCACCATTAGGAAACCTTTCTTGTATCAACTTTGTCAAACCTTCCATGTCTGCTTTTAGAAAATTCTTCATGTTTTCCATTTTCTCATCGATCTTAGCTTCCATGTCATCCATCTTAGATTCCATGCCAGCTTCCATTCCATCCATCTTAGCTTCCACGCCATCCATCTTAGCTTCCACGCATTTCTTCAAACCGTCCATCTTCACTTCCACGCCATCCATCTTAGCTTCCATGCCTTTCTTCAGACCATCCATCTTCACTTCCACGCCTTTCTTCAAAACTTCCATTTCATTTTTTGTTGCTCTTTGCGAGAGTGAAATTTGTTGCACTTGCTCTTGTAATTTTGATAGATCATGTTGCAATTCTTCATCTTCATGAGTCATGGTAGATCCTTCTGAAGGCTTAATGGGTGTTGAATTCTTTTTAGGCGCCATTTTAGAATCCAATATTGATACTTTGAGGAGCTCGATATTGAAATTGAATTATCTCTGTAATTGAAAATCTTCAATATTTGAAATTCAGCCCTGTAGTAGCCCTCTGAAGCTTCTTTCAAATTCCATAGGTCTGATCTAATTTGGATTCCCCAAGACAAATTTGTGTCCAATCTCCCACAATGACCTAATTATGGACTAGTTCAGTAAAGAAAACTTGCAGGACTTGCCACGTGTCACAGTTTCGTCCTTTGTCTCTGAAATTGATAGCCAAGAAACTAAAGTCCATGTACTTGCGACCAATTTTTACGGCACTCAAATCCACTGCCCAGAGAGAGAGTTATTGAAATTTTCCCACGATCACCTCTTTGAGATGAAATTCAGGAGCCTGAAAAAGCACTACCTTCCACAGATCATATCTCCAAAAATATTGCGAACCAAGCTCTAAAATTTTTTGACGAATTTCCTCAGGATTTCAGCTTCGCACCATATGAATTTCAGACTCTGAACCTTCGTACAAAAAACTTTATAGCGCAACTGCCACGATGACCTGTTTAGGAGCTTGAAAAAAGACCTACTTCCACAGATGATATCTCCGAAAATATTGCAGACAAGCTCACGAAAATTTTTAGGTTGACTTCCTCCGGATTTCAGCTTCGCACCCTAAAAATTTAAACTTCTGAAACTTTGTAGAAAACAAGTTATAGCGAAAATTCCACGATGACCTGTTTGGAGCAGCGAAACCCTAGAATCCAAACCTCTGATACCAAATGTTGTGTAACCAGCTCCAAAAAGAGAAGAAAAGAGATATCAACACCTTAGAAATGAGCCACTTCGAGGGGGAAACCTCCAAATACATTACATAAATGAACAATTCTTGGATGATACAATTTACAAAACCTCCTTTCTATATATAGGAGTCCATGGGGCCATAATGTAATCCTAGTGGGCCACAATGTAATCCTAGCTGACCTATCAATAATAATTTAAGGGCACAATAATAACAAAATGGGGGTTACAAGGGTACAATAATAACAATAAGGGGGTTACACTAACAACAATAAGGGACTATACTAGTAATATAGGGACCTAACACTTTCCCTGTAAACATTTACCTTTAGACCTTGATCCTGATCTCATTGCTTGGCACATTGACTCCATTTGCCCAATGGGATACAGATCTATAGCTATCTATCTGAGTACGTGATTTCCCACCAACCAAATCAAATCCCAAAACCAATTTTCCCCATATAACTAGCCTAAAATCAAATATAATCAACAAAATTAAATCATATAGAGAGAGCCCTCTCCGAGCATTAGGAAGGCTAGATTTTAAGGCTTAAAAGTAGGTTTTTGGTTACCTTGATATTCTTCAAACAAAAAATCTCACAACTTTAAGAATTATTAGAGTGATAACATACTAGCGACCACACTGGGGAATTAACCAATCCTCAGTTTTTAAAATGATCTTAAAGGAAATATTTTCATTTATCTTTTCACCTTAAGATTGTTTTAAAAAGTTGTGAGTATATTTTCATAAAAAATTGTAATTCTGGCTTCCAGAAAAGTCTACTATACCAGGTCTAGTCCAGATCCACAACCTGCTGTCATAGTAGATAATCCTGACAAAATTGGAAAGAAAAACAAACGAGTAGAAGATTTATGTAATAAAGTTTCATTAGTCAAAGAAAATTCCCTTCCAAAACAACTTTCAAGTTTACAAGACATAGAATTTGATTTAAATTTTGAACAATCTTTATTCAAAACTAAATCAAAAAGTGACTTACATAGTACTGTAATAGATCTTGATTTTATGTCATTCATTGAAACTAAGAAGGAAACTGTTTCAGTTGATTCTTAGGAAAATATTTTTGAAGTTTATGATAAGCTTGATGCCATAACTGCTACTTTGATTAAAGAAATAGATGAAGCTTATTTACAACCTTTAGTTGAATTAAGTGCTTTATCAGCCTATACCCCTAAGCCTTCTACCAATCACTTAGATACCAGCCTTTTAGATTATGTAGGTTCATCCCTATTCACTACCACTTCATCCATTATTTCCACCACACTTCATTCCACATATTCATTTTTTCCTAAGCAACCATTTCAACCTAGAATTTTGTTTCCATCTTATACCACCTTAAGTTCATCCCCTAGTATTTCTGCCGCATTTTCAAATACATCATTCTCATTTCCAAGAACCTCTTCTAGCATCCCAACTTCATATTTTAGTTTTTCAACCACATTTTCCAATACATCTTCTTATATCCCAATCTCATCTACAAGTTCTTTAACTACATTTGCAAGTACTTCTATTTCTTCACCATGTACTTCAAAATTACCTCCTAGCCATGTTGAAAATGCAGCAAGATGATGGAGCTTAGTGAAATGAAGTCGCCTTCACTAAGTGGGCCCGCAGGCAAATTCTGGCGCAAAAATCTATTTTTAGACTATGTCTATTATTAGACATACGGAGCATGGTTCGGGGATTCCAGTTTGAGATTCTTGAAGTATGTGTCATGTTGGTAAAAATAGATGAGACTCTATTTTTGAGGTCAAAGAGGTCGAAGTCTATTTTTAGACTGCCTCTCCTTAAAACAGGGAAGTCAAATATTATTTACCCTTAATAATATTTAGACTATAAACAGCAGTTTACTCTCTTGGAGCACTTCGGTTCGAGCTACAGAAGTGGCTCATGCATCTGACAGAGGAATCACGTGGTTCCCAAGGGTTTGATGGCATCATGCATGGTTGACTTCAGTTGGACTTCAGTGGCAGAAGTTTGGAGGAGTTAATGAGACAGATAGTGGAGTTGTGTTTTGTTTATTTTAGTTGAACTGATTGAGATTAGTTTAACTAGCTAATCAATTATGAGTGAGTGAATTAAATATTATTTTAATTTATTAATTAGTAACTCATTATTCAATCAAGAACACATCAGCTCACTATGCAGTATGAACAGTCAAAGGAGACCAGCGAAAGAGATAGATGAAAGGGTAGAGTTAGCTATCAGTTGTAACTATACTGTTGCTATTTGCAACACATAGATAGGTGGAGTAAGCTATGAGTATTGCAAAGTTTAGGCTGGTGGTTTATCTATATAAAGAGGCCATCCCATAGCATTAAATACGCAATCAAGGTTGGCTATCAAGTGGCTAAGGATTGGAGCAAGTGATTTGCTAGATCTAGCTTGATAGTGTGTAGCATGGGAGGTAGTGCATGAGAGCTTGTGAAGAGTTTTTGTACTATGATTGTTACATGATTTCTCCATTATAATATACACAATAGCTGGGGGGTTTTCAGCTATAGGCTTTCCCCATACATACCGAGTTAATGTGTGATTGATTTGATGTAAGTATCGTTGATTTTATTTCCGCAATGTTTGATGATCCGAGTTGAGTTGAGTGGAAGAGATTATGTGTTGTGTATGAAGTTCAAATAAGAGGTGACCAGATAGTCTAGTGATAATTAATCACATTCAAATAAATTTCTACAAGCCAAGTTATAATCCAAGCCATGGCTTCCAGATATGCTCCCTTGGTCATACTAGCACAGTTACATGACATGTCCTAAGATTATCAAAGTAAAATCCCTCAATTTGATGGAACCACTCACTACACTGCACAACAACATGTGAATAAGATTTCAGACTATTTTAAGTTGCATGAAATTGATGATGCTGATTCCCAAGTAATACTTTTTGCTCAAACTTTAACGAGTGAGGTAAAAAAGTGGTCTAAAGGTTTAAATGCTGGTAGTATTGTTGATTTAGTAGTTTTTCATAGATTATTTCTTATTATATGGGAGAAAAAGAAAATTCCATTGCAAATCTTATCTGAATTTGAAAGCATAAAAGAGCGCAAAGTGAAACAGTCCAAGGTTATTGTACTAGCTATAACAATATTTATAATGAAATTCCTGCTAATCTTAAAGCTCCTCTAGACTCTGTCCTTATCATTCCTCGATGGATTTGATAAAAATATAGCCTATCAATTGAGAGAGAGAAATCCAAAAACTCTAGAGAAGATGTAAAGTAATGCTGCTAGTGTAGAGGCAAATTTGTTGGCAAGGAAAGCTAGATTAAGAAATGAAATGAGAGTGACAATAAAAGAAGAAACATCTACTTCAGATTTGAAAATAGATCAATTAGAAAAAAACATTAAAGAGTGATAAATAGGTTAGATAATATGGAAAGGAAGCCATAGTGGGATAACCAACAACAAGGACCTCAGATTAGAAATCCCAATTTTAGGAAAAACACCAAGATTGGAAAATCTAGAGAATCAACACCTGACCAAACAATAAGACCACCTTTTCAAGAGAATTATGCTGAAAGTTCTCATCAAAATGAAGCTGATGAAAACACCATTAATCTAATGGGTGTTAATGATGATAACACCATTTTTCTTACACAAGAAGAACATGTGTTATATGAATTACAACAACTACAATTAGATTTTGGTGAGTCTTTTGATTACAAGCAAGGTTATGAGTTTGCAATCAATGAAGTTCATAAGCAATATAACTTTAGAAGCAAGAAAAATGTAGAGCCTTCTATTAAGAAATTTGCCCAAACATAAACAAGAAGACAATAGAGGCTCCGACCTCTAAAGTTCTGCAAATTCTCCCTAGGGAAACCAAGCAAAACTCTATTTCAGCTCAGAAAGTTTCAAGTCCCAAGATTTCACCTAGTCCCAAAATTGTTGACATCACAGATGATGCTTTCCAAACATCAACAGATTCTCAAAAATCTGCTGTTGCCAAGACAACAAATTTTATTAAAACAACAATTTCAGACTCAAAAACACCTACTGCTGATCCAAAATCAGCTAATCCTAAAGCAACCACTGCTAAAACAACTACTGAAACTACAAAATATGCAAAGACTTCCACTGCTTCTCAAACTATCCCTGAAAATAAAATCAAAAGCAGTAAGACAGTGGAAATACAAACATAAAATGAGAAACCAACTGTAGAAAAAGAAGACAAAAACACCCAAGCTATAGTTACAAAAGAAGAAATAATTCAGCTAGGAAAATCTCAAGCACTATTTCATATCCAAGCTGAAATTGCCAAATTGAAGATACCAATTCCTTTAACAGAACTGGTAAAACATGACCTATACAAAACACATATCGCTGGAACTTTGAATATGAATGATGGAGAAGATTCAGTAAATTTGAGTGACGATCAGCCAAAATTAATCTTTGGTCCTGAAGTTAATGGGAAACACCAAGATGGAGAAATTCCACCTTTCAACATTAGCTTAACTATTCATGATCAGATTTTACATAATGCAATGCTAGATTCAGGGGCCTCACATAATTCGATGCCAAAATCAATAATGGAAACCTTGAATCTAGACATCACTAGGCCTTACAAATATCTCTTCTCATTTGACTCCAGTAAAGTGAAATGTTTAGGTTTGATAAATGTTACTTTAGTTCAATACCCTGGAAAAAGCATAGTCATGGAAATTGTAGTAGCTGATATCCCTCCCAACTATGGAATGTTATTACCTCGCTCATGGGGAGTGAAACTGCAGGGATCTCTACAACTTGATATGTCTTATGCAACAATATCAGTTTTTGGCCAACCCAAGAAACTTTACAGAGAGACATTAATGAAGTACATGGTTATTAGTGTAGAAAGACCTGGAAACTATCCTATTTACTCTACACCATCTGACATGGACTCATTCATTTTATGTAATTTTGAAACTAGCATTGAAAACAATACTGAACTAAAACATGAAAAGAAAGCACCAGATAGTGACAACATTTTTCATGAATCATTGTGGCACTTAGATTTTAATGGATCAGTTAACAAATCAGGAGTAGGAGCAGGAGTTTGGATACATAATATGGAAAACAATCATGTAGAAGGTTATGCTTTTAGATTAAACTTCAAATGTAAAAAAAACATGGATGAATATGAAGCTCTTATTTTAGGACTACAGATTGTTAGAAATTTAGGAGCTAAAAGAGTGTCAATCATGGGAGACTCCGAGTTAATTGTGAAACAGATAACAGGAGAATATTCTGTATATAATCCAAGATTAAGCCGATATAGAGATACTGTTTTAGATTTGATTAAGGAACTGTTGGAATGTGCTTTTGCTGTAATCCCTAGAAAATAGAACATACAGGCCCATAGCTTAGAAATTTTTCTAGTACTTGTAATCTGCCATTTCAACCAAATCATAGATATACAACAGAAGTTAAACACAAACCTACAATCCCAGATAATCTTAAATATTGGCAAATATTTTCACAGGATGAACAGATTTATCATTTCATGAACAATGAAAGAGAATTTCAGGGTTGTAATATAGACACAGATTGTACAATAAATCAAACCATAGATAGTGAGATTGATATAAACAATATAGATGTAAATAACTTAAATTTTGCTAAACCCATTAAATTTACTCAGGTAGAAATAGATAGTTTAGAGAAAGTAGAGATTGAAGAGTTAACAGATGATGATTCTTATATTTTAAACCTCAAAGACAAATTTTTACCTAAGGGATTAGCCCCTTTAGAAGACCTTTTTGACTCTAATGAAGTTGCAAGGAAACCTAAGATGGAGCCATTAAGATTTGATATTGGAGAGTGTAATATAGGAATAGAGTTAAAACCTAAGATGATTAAACTTTCAAAAGCTTTACCTCATGAAGAAAAAGTAAAATACATAGCTCTGTTTAAGGAATTCCAGGATGTATTTGCATGGAGTTATGAGGACTTAAAATCTTATGACACTAGCATAATACAACATAAAATACCCATAAAAGAAGACCAAAAACCTTTCAAACAGAAGCTTAGAAGGATCAATCCTATTTTGATGCCTTTAAATGAGAAAGAGGTTAAGAGAATGTATGAAGCCCAAATAATTGCACCAATTAGATATTCTGATTGGGTTTCAAATCTAGTTCCCACTAGGAAAAAGACAGGAGAAATCAGATTGTGTGTTGATTTCAAGAATTTAAATAAAGTGTCCTTAAAAGAAAACTAACCTCTCCCCAAGATAGATCACATTTTACAGAGGGTGGTTGGTTCTTCCGGAATTTCATTACTTGATGGATTCTCTGGATATAACCAGATTCTAGCACAACCAGAAGACCAACCTAAAACTGCTTTTACTACTCCTTGGGGCACTTTCACGTATGTGAAAATGCCTTTTGGATTAATGATTGCAGGAGCCACTTTTCAAAGAGCTATGGATATAGATTTTGCAAAGGAAATTCATGAATTCCTTGTGATTTATCTAGATGACATTACTGTGTTTTCAAAGACTGATAATGAACATTTAAAAATCATCTTAGACAAGTATTTATCAAATGCAGGAAATTTGGCATCTCTGTAAATCCTAAAAAGACTCTATTTAGATTGGAAGAAGGTAAATTTAGGACATATCATATCTAAAGAGGGAATTAGGATAGACCCATCTAGAATAGAGGTCATTCTAAACATTAGTCCTCCTAGGAATATTAAAGAATTGCAAGCTTTCTTAGGTAAAATTAATTTTCTCAGAAGATTCATCTCAAATCTAGCAGAAATAATTAGATAACTTAACAATATGTTGAAAAAAGACTCAATACTTAAATGGAATGCTAAGGCCAAGCAATCATTTGAATCAATTAAACAAGCCTTTGACAAAAACACCAGTCCTTATAAGTCCTAACTTTAAAAAAGATTTAATTGGTATGGAAGGTTGGCATGGATTGCCATCTCCCAAATTCAAATGTGTGCTCTAGATAGATTTGTACATTATCCAATGGTTGATAGGATTTCATGGTTGATCACTGTGTTTTTTGTGATTTATTGTCTTCAATAGGTTGAATGGTTAAAACACACATGTAGATATGGCTCAGAAACATTTCACTTATTCTTGTGCACCAAAAATAGGATGTGTTGCTCCAATGGAAATTAGTGGGTGACTTTTTGATGGATAGGTGTACTCTTGAATAGAAATCAATGGAATGTTTTGTAGTGTATTTTGACTTAATTGGTAATTCAGAGTTGGAGGTAGTTGGAATAGTATGTCTTGTCAACTTGATATAAAGACTTGGTGTTTGACAATTGTTAGTCCAATCAATATATGAGCTCATTTTGGACATATTTGTATAACTTATATAACTTAATATAAACTATTTATTTGCACATTTTGTATGGTTTAATATAATTGTTTGATAAATGTGTGAGACAAATACTATAACTAGTACCGTTCCTCCCAACTATAATGTCCCATAATAATTATAAAATAATAAATAATATAATATAATTTAATAAATAAGTAAATAAATAAATAGTCAAGAGAATAATAAATAAAACATTAAATAATAACTGAAGTTCTAAATAAAATAGTAAATAATAAACTGGAGTCCTAAAACAATAAACAATAAGTAAAGTTAAAGAAAGAATTAATTAACAAAAGTAAATAAATTAACAAAGAGTTAAACTAAGAAACTAATAGAAAGAAAGTTAAAGAAAGAATTAATTAACAAAAGTAAATAAATTAACAAAGAGTTAAACTAAGAAACTAATAGAAAGAAATATAAACTAAGAGAACACTAAATTAATTAAAGCTAACAAAAAGTAAGAGAACACTAAATTAAGTAAAACTTAAGTTGCATTCTCACACAGTGAATGTGTGCATGTGGTTCCCATTCCATGGTTTGGTCTATTTAATAGACATTGAGGAAGGTTCAAGGCATTCATTCTTTCATCCATTCTCTGGAGAGAAAGGTATGGTGAGGCAAAGGATACCCTGGCAGTAGTACGTTGACTAAGGGCTCGGGGGTGGCCAGCTGTGGAAAGATTACATACAACTGAGCCTAAGATTGGGTGGAGAGTTGTCCCCAAAACTTTGTTGCAGTCAGCAGGATTCAGCTAGCATTCAACCTTGGAGTCTCAAGTAAGGAAAAGCGCCATTATAGGTAAGTCGTCTTGCTCATGTTTCTGAAAATTCCATGATGATTAGTTAAACAATTTTTGGGTTGATTATTCATTGTTTATGTGATATAATTAATTGCATGTTTAAATTGAGGTTGTTACATATGGTATCAGAACGAGTTTCGACTTTAAATGACCTCTAGGTAAAAATTAAAACTTGACGTTGATTGTGAAAATGAGCAAAGGGCTGATGTTTGGTACTGAAGTGATTATAAATTTAAAATAATAAACTTTACCATTAAAGATAAATTTGAGAATTTTTTTTTTGTAATTATATACATGATTTTTCTTAAATTTAGGATTAGAGTTTTAAATTAAAAGAATTTTTATAAATCTTACATGCTTTTTGCATGCATCTTTCTTTAAATAATATATATGCATGCATATTTCTTTTATATATATATATATTTTTAATATATATGTATGCATTGTTAAACCATATATATATATATATATATATATATATATATATATATTATAGATGCATGCAATTTAGTTAAATAAGATAAACAAATTTTAATAATTTAAATTATTAAAATTTCATCACAGAAGAACTGCTTTTGCATGGTATCTTTGCACGAAGAGGAAAACTTAAGAGCATCTTAAAAGAATTAGAGGATTTTTTTTAGGGTGTATGGAACACCGCTCTTGATCACTTTGGTTGCAGCAACTTGCGGTTAATCGAACCCTTGACCTCTGCCATGGTGTTTATATAACCTACCACTCGGATCAGAGAATGTCGTCGCTCTCACAGCCCCTGCTGCTGTCGCTCTCGCAGATCCCTGCTGTCAGTGCTTTCTCTGGTCTCTAGGAAATTTTGGATCTCCTGCAACAACTTTGAATTCATTACGCCGAAGGCGTTTTATTAAGGGGAGGTTGATCTGGACGCTATCGTTGTCTGTCCTAGACTATAGAATATCAACACGTGTTATGTTTCCTTTATATTTGTGTACGTCTATTCTGTCATTGCCCTGTCTTCACCGTCGATCCTGCCACCGCCTTGAATGCCCTCTTCGCCAAACCCTGTCCCTTTCCTTTTCTACTCTTTTTACTCTCAGAAGCACATGTCTCGATCTCGAATGTCTGAACATACAAGCATGCATAGACGTTTCATGCCATTTGGTTGGGGAGGAGAAGTTATTTTTCGGCATTTGGCATTGCCATATTATCTGTGAAACTGTTTGATTGTCGAGTCGAGGAGTGAAAAAAAACAGGAGTGGCAATGGCAGACGACACCAGTACTGTGGAAGTGGCTCGGTTCCCTCAAGGGAAGTACGTAGATGCCTTGCAATAGCTTCCTCCCGCCGCAGCTTTCGACCGTCTGGTCACCACAGCCCTGTATGACGAAGACTCGGGAGCTTCCTCTGTCCAAGTCCATACTTCAACCGCTTGCCGACGCATGCCATGAAACATCGCCTGCCACATTTCAGCCAACCACACCGCATTAGTGAAAGAATCAGAATGACTCCAAATAGGAGCTCTGATACCATGACAGAGAACGCAGCCAAACACAATCTTAAATTGTTATTTGCATTAACAGGAATAGATATTTATACACAATTGAGAAGCTTCTCGATTCCTGAATGTCGGTGGAGATAGCTTCTCCAAGAAGCTAGATGAACTCTCCAGAAACAACCTAGAAACCTCTAGATGACTCCTACTCATTAATTGTTCTCAGAGGGTAGGTTGAAATTACTATTTATCCAACAATTAGGCACAGACGACCACCTCTGAGATAACTTTAACGGTTTATATAAAAAAAATCAACTTCAAGTTCCTCTTGAAATCTGAGATCAATTTCAGCTTGAAGTTTGTATTCAACTGAAGTAGAAGACAATTATTAGGTATTCAATAATCCATAGGTTCTGCAACAAATTTACTATGAATTAACTCTGGTAAATACATTAATTTGTGTTTTTATGTTTTTTTTATTGATAATTATAAATAATAATTTATTTAAAAAAATATATGGATACATTAGTTAGTTATAATTTTTGAGAATTTCATGCAAGTTTATTTATAAAATATTAAATGTGAGTTATAAGTGAAATCGATCTAGTTTTAAGTAAAAATATAGAATGCATATTGAAATTAAGGTGAAATAGTAATCCGTTATAAACATAAGATATTAATCCATTGTCAAAAATGAAATAATATCTCACCGTAATTTTTATTTTTATTTTTCTATTGGTTATTTTTAATTAAGATGCTGAACAACACTATTTTATTGATCGCTGAAGTCATCTTATGGGTTTTATACATTGCAACTGTTGGTTTGAAGACTCACACACTCAACTTTAGTAACCACCTCCAGAATTTCCAAAGATAAATATCAACAAGTGTGGGGAATTTATTTATTCTAACAAACCTACAACAATGATTGTTAGTTCATACCAAACATAAATTAACATGAAATTCAGATTTTTTTCTAATAATAATTTTATATAGATTATATGATATTACAAATTATCATGCTATATATACTCAGGACAAAATTCTCTAAATCCGTAATAAACAGTTATTGTTACATTTGACTCCAGTGTTATCATTTATTTCTAACCACATAGAATATTTTTCACCAAATGCAATAATTTAAAATAAAGAACCAAAAATCGATATATTGATGTGAAAAACTGTGAACAAACTTGAAGTTATTCATTCGCTCACCGAGGATTGTCAACATGTCTAGCTATTTTTATTTCGATTAGTTTTAATCTTATCAACTAAATATTTTAGTACAACAATGAGAGAACCAACACGTATTTACTATAACTAATATGACTTAGACATCATGATTTGATTGAGGGCGAAGGTGAGCATAAATTTAGGAAAACTTTATTGGGTTTGTTAAAAAAGAATATTAATATTAATTATGTCTTTTCAATTAAGATAAGTATATTTTTCCCATATTTTTTAAATAATAAATATTGATTATAAATATTAAACAATGATTAATTGAATTTTTATATTACATATATTAATGATATTTTCAATGTTTATATGATAATTTGTTTAAATATATGATTTATGAATGATATAAAAAAAATTAATATTTAGTATATAATAGGGAAATTATTTTAAGAATTTATAATATATTTAGGTGATTTGGAAGGTTTGAAATATGTTTATGTGGTGTATAAATCATTACATGTCAGAGTTGTTGAAATTTTTATATGTTATTGTTGGAGATATTTTTCTTTAAATAATAAATAAAATTTATGGTCATTGAATTATTTATAGAATTTTTTATATAATAATTATAATGATATAGTATAATATTAGAACTGCAAAGTTTAATAGAATGTATATTTTTAGTAAATATTGGTTTCATTGCAATTAAGACTTGTTCTTTTGCTCAATAATGTGTAACAAGTAAATAATTCATGACCAATGATGAAATAATAAAATAAGATAAAATGAGAAAAGTAAAAAGAAATGGTATGATTCTTGGTACAAGAAAGAGAAAGATAGTGCTAATGAAAAAAAGAACCTAATGAATGAAAATTCTATGTGGATATCAACGAGCAATTCAAGGTAATTGTTGAACTTAAATCATAATTAATAATTATTTGGTTGACCTCTCTCAAAGGATGTAAATTCTCAAGAAGAGAAGAAGGTAAAATAATAGTTTGGTTAACTTTGAATAAATAGTTCCCTTGTGCTTTGCTAGGTAGTAACTAGCATAAGAAAGTTGTGTTTTTGTATTAATGCACTAAATAATGTAAATATTGTGCTATTGCATTGGATTTATTTTTATGATCCACATTACTAACAATGATAAGAAAAACTCATGAGATGTAGAGGAATGAAGCAAGATGAACTTATAATGAAAATTTTTTATGGTCTCTATAACAAGTCAATTTTCATAAAAAAGTAAGAAAATATTGGAAATTCATTAGTAGACATGTCATTGATGAGTTATATATTTGGATTAAATAAGTAAATGTATTGGAAATGAAATAATGATTTACAAAAAAATTGGTAAGGCTAGTAATAGCTTAATTAGAGATTAAGGCTATAGATGATGAAACTTGCAAATAAATAGACTTTATCAAAATTGTAGCATACTAATAGTGTGGGTTTTCCTATGCTATATGGAATTAAAAAAAAAAAATTGGTAGATCTAAATCACATTTTAATTATGGTTTTAGTTAATTTTTCTAACTAAATTTTTAAAAATAATTATTTGGTAAAAGTGAATATCCAAGCTTATTAAAATCGATATCTTATGATATGAAAAAAAAGAAGAAGAGAAAATTGATTAAAGCAAACAACTCTTTTTGGAGTGCATATCTAGGGAATGACATTGAAGTGATCGGTTGAAGCCTAATAATGTAATAAAGCCCACGACAAACTTAAGTGACGATAATGAAGAAGTATCTCTCTTTTATTGACAAGCCTCTTACAAGATATATGCTAGGTACATCAAGAAACATGAATGGCGAAGGTGTCAAGATCCATAATTATGAGCCAAAATACTCATAGCTGGTGTAGGATGATATGTGATAGGAAAGGAGATGTTTAGAGGTTAAATGGTCAAAAATAAAAATCAAACTATAAGAAGGAACGTGTTTGAAAAGAATTATGTATAGATTGGAAACAAAAATATAAATCAACTAGTCTAGCGAGTACTTGGTTGTTTCATGAGTTATTAAAAATATATGGATACTTCATATAAAACAGCTTATCAAGTTTTGACATTAGTATTGAAAGAATTTAATACGAACACACCCGACATATATACAACTTTTTGTGGAAAATAATGGTATTAGTGATTCCTAGCCTTTCATATTCTAAATTAAGGATGGTATTTGACAAGCCAAAAGTTAAGGGGAATAATTCCTAGTTCAACTCAAATGAAGGTGACTCTATGATAAAAGAGATTAAATGATAATGAGATGATAAATTGAAAAAAATAAAAATAAAATAAAATAAAATTTAATGGATAACAATAATGATTGATTGATGGATAAATCACCAAGGATCAACTATCCCTTGTGAAAGTGCATTAAGCATGACAAAAGACTTAAACAAGGATGACCTAGTACTAGAATATATAAATAAAATACGTATAATGATCATGGGATTTTAATATTGATGATTGTACAATCAATAATATCTTAATCATGAATTTCACTAAAATTCACTAAGGAAGAAGAATACATGGCTAAAAGATGAGGCTCAAGATGATTCAACAATGTAATTAAATCACTACATCTACTAGTAAATGGTCAACTTCTTAGTTAAAGGAAGTGGAAATGATTACTGAAAAGTAATTGGTATCATGAGGAAAACACAACACTAATAGTATTTGTAAGATAGCCTAGATCTTACAGGGATGTTGAAGAATCTCATTCCATAGTTGGTATTTTGAATTTGATTTTTTTGATGAATCAAGATAAGAATGCGTATAGTGTATTATGGTTCTATATTTTATAAGTATTGAGATGATTGTCATATTAATGATGGTTCATGATATGAGGGTAATGATGCACATGTGGTTTTTATTTATATAGTTGTTATGAAAATGATGTTGTATGCTCATAATGAATAGGATATGCATAGGGATTATGATGTTATGATGTAAGGTGATATTGACATGTTGTTGGTTTATTATGTAATGTCATGATATGTCTTTAATATTGATATGTTGATGTTATAACTTATGAGGGTATTTTAAGTGGTAATCGCATACATATTTTGTGACATACATGAGCATGCAGTTCTTTACTATTCAGAATGTGATGATTAACAATGATGTTGTGTTATCATAATGACATGCAAGAGTTGGCATATGGATTATTTCTATGATGTTATGATTATAACTAATGCATTGGATGCATGTTGAGATGTGGTGATTGGCAAGAAATCCACAAATGGGCTGAGAGGGCCAGTTTATTTGATGATCTCGTGGGAGCCCATACCTACGAGGGAGAATAAGTAACACCATATGGGCTGCGGACTAACTCAATCAACACTACATATGCCAATGGTTCCTTTGTCTTGTATATCTCTTGATGGATAGCTCTTGAAGGGTTGTGGGACCATCTTGAGGAGGCCAAGGGCCTGATATTGTAGGCCAAGTGCCTGGTATTGGATGGGAATGCCGAAGTCTAGAAGTGGGTGTAAGAATTTGATGCCTAGGACTGTGCACCTTAAGGAGCTGTGGAGGGAGTGGACCAGCCTTACGAGATGCCCAGAGTCATTGAGTACTGGGACTGGATGCTTGCCTTGGGGCAGATGAGGTCTGAGTCGGGTGCGAGCCTTGGCTAGGGACAGACTGGGGAGACTTATGCCTTGTTCCGAAAGTGGGAAAAATGACATAGATTCCTTGAGATTCCCGGGCGCTGTGATGAACTTTCGATGCCTGCTGGTTATACTAGTTCAACAGAGGGTGTTGGTCACACATGAAGTAATAAATAATAAATAATATAATATAATTTAATTAAATACTTAACTTCGAGACAAATTTCCTTGAAGAGGGAGAGTATGTAATGTCCCATAATAATTATAAAATAATAAATAATTATAAAAAATAAAAAATATATAAATAATATAATATAATTTAATAAATAAGTAAATAAATAAATAGTCAAGAGAATAATAAATAAATAATAAATAAAACGTTAAACAATAACTGGAGTTCTAAATAAAATGGTAAATAATAAACTGGAGTCTTAAAACAATAAACAATAAGTAAAGTTAAAGAAAGAATTAATTAACAAAAAGTAAATAAAATAACAAAGAGTTAAACTAAAAAACTAATAGAAAGAAAGTTAAAGAAAGAATTAATTAACAAAAGTAAATAAATTAACAAAGAGTTAAACTAAGAAACTAATAAAAAGAAAGTTAAAGTAAGAGAACACTAAATTAAGTAAAACTTAAGTTGCATGTTGACACAGTGAATGTGTGCATGTGGTTCCCATTCCATGGTTTGGTCTATTTAATAGACATTGAGGAAGGTTCAAGGCATTCATTCTTTCATCCATTCTCTGGAGAGAAAAGTATGGTGAGACAAATGATACCCTGGCAGTGGTACGTTGATTGAGGGTTCGAGGGTGGCTAGCTGTGGAAAGATTACATATCGCTGAGCCTACGGTTGGGTGGAAAGTTTTCCCAAAAAATTTGTTGCGGTCAGCAGGATTCAACTAGCATTCAACTTTGGAGTCTCAAGTAAGAAAAAACGCCATTACAAGTAAGTCGTCTGGCTCATATTTCTGAAAATTCCTTGATGATTAGTTAAACAGTTTTTGGATTGATTATTCATTGATTATGTAATATAATTAATTACATGTTTAAATGGGTGTTATTACACCAACAATAGAGAAACCTCCTTATCAACATTTCTATTCCCACTCATAATTTCGGAATCTGCCACCTGTCCATTTACCCTCATCGAAAGGCATGCCCATTATAAACCGCGGTGAAGCCCTAGCCCACACAGAGACACTCTACCTTATTACTACAGGCGTTTGTAGGTAAGGTAAGAGCAGAGTTACCGAGTCTTTGATTTTGTTACTAGATTAGTTGAACATTGAATGTGAAATTTATGGCGCGCATTAAGCCGATTTCTGAGTAGGTAACATGGACAGAGATGAGGAGATTCTGATTTTTGAGTAGGTAACATGGACAGAGATGAGGAGATTTAGTGAAAAAAACAGAGAAATTAACAATAAAATGAAAATATTTAGTGAAAAGATCATAGAAATTAACAATAAAATGAAAATGTGTCTGAGCTTGGTATCTGACGCTCCGGCTACGCCTGCCATGGCTGAGACGATGCTTGTATTTGAAGCATTTGTACAGGATTTACCTGCTCCTGTGAATCTGTTTTGTATATTATGACGCCGGCTTGCCAATGCTAAAGCAGTAGAGCGTGTATGTGTATGTGTAATGTGCCGAAATTAATATTTTTTTTTCAACGTGAAAAATACTTTGGTTTTATATAGTTTTCCAGAAACAAACGTTATCTGACCATAAAAACTTTCAAACAGTTTACAAAAACTTTCTTAGTTTCTCGCAAAGCGATCCACACAAGCACAGTCCTGAAAAGCTCCTCCTCAATTTCGTGCAGGTAAAACAGATTCATCCCTAGTTTTCTGGGAATTATTTATGTTTTACGACATGAAATACGCGGAGAACTGGTTTACAGCTCCCGAGCGATGGCTGTGGCTGGAAATAGGATTTCTGCGTGGTCCGATCGAAGGATTGGTTGAAAGATACAGTCTCTTCAGTCGGAGGCAGATATAGCGATGAGCATAATGTTCACATGTTAAATCCCCGCTGATTCGGCTACAAATTTTACACTTTGGCTTTGCATTTGCAATCTTATGGTCTTACAGGCAAAAGGTTGACGTGTTGTACAGTTCTTTGAGAGGTGTTTGATTTTTTGCGTCGGATTTTTGGGATCGTTTCTATTTTTGAACCATCTGGAGTTAAAGTTAAGTATGAGAGATAAATGTACAGAGTATACTTGAAGACAAGCGATGTATTTTTTCCGTGTTGTTTTGATTGATCTAGATGAAAAACATCTTAATTTTGGGAGATAACATGGAGATAAATTAGGAACTATACTTTAAAAGATGAGAGATCCTGATCCTGCTCAGGCTGCCATGGATGACAGTGTGCCTTTATTTTTACAAGATTTACCTGCTGTTGTCAGTGAAGGTCCTATGAATGACGCCAATACAAAGAGGTTAAAGCGTATTGGCCAATGGAAATAGATTAGTCTAATCGTCACAATTTTGGGAAAAAAAAAATAGAAAGTTTGGATGATTTTGAGAAAATTTGACGGCTGCCATGGATAGCGTGTCTTTATTTGTACAGGATTTACCTGCTGACAACGTGTTTTTATTTGTACAGGATTTGTCTTTATTTGTACAGGATTTATTTGCTGTTATCAGTATTTTTGGTGTATTATGGCACCAATATAACGAGGTTAAAGCTTATTGGCCAATAAAAGTGGATTATTTTAAAGGTTTTAATTTTGAAAAATAAAATAAAATTTTGGTATGATTTCGAGAAAATTTGATAGAAATTTTTGAAAATCTAGTTACTTAAGTTCATTTAAACACTAATACACTCAAATATTCAAATTTCAGAGCTCAAAAATTATTGATTATTGATAATGCTGAATCTATTTCAATCGTTAAAAAAATATTAAACATTACTGGGATCAAATTTCTTGAAAATAGTCTCTTCTAGATAGAAACTTGCCATCCAAAAGAATTGCCTCATCAGACAACGCCATGGGATAGTTACAGAATGGTTAGGCATCAGAGCATATCTGTAAAGGAATCTCACTTCCACGTTCCAGGGCTCCTCTGCCTGAATTTACTGCCCGTGGCATTTATTTGGTGGCTTTTGAGAGCACTTAAAAATCAATATGAATCTAAAATAAATATAATCATGTTAACTACATAAAAGGATTAAAGAGAATTGGAATACAAAATATTGAGGGATTATAAATCTCCGTGATAGTAGTTCACAAAATTATTTATTTATTTATTTTAATTTTCTAAAAAAGTATTTGAATCTTATTTTTAATGATGGAAATAGATTCAACATTAAACTTTGTAAGGCATTTAAAATTTTGAAATTTGATAGATATTTCCTAAATTTTTTGCAAAATTGTAATTTATTAGACTCTATTGATATACATATCTAAATTTATGAATATGTATATTTATTGATGTACATATTATAGAGCCATTTTTATTTATTTATTTATCTAATTTGTCACTATGGCTAGGATGGCAAGTTTAACATGTGAACTCTTCACAATCCAAGTGCTTCAAGTGTTTTTGAGGTGTCTAATCTATATATGCAATCAAAAAATCAGTTTAAATAACACAAATCAAGACTTGGCCACAATTTTTTTTGAGCACATTCCAGCTAGAAATCAACCCAATACTTCTAAAAATCACACTTAAAAACTTACTCCTTTTATTGAGTTGTTTAATTTTTTTATATGTTTAAGAGTCATTGGATGAAAATAATTTCTTTTAGATATACAGAGTAATTCTTGGTGATATTTTGACTTGTAATTTGATGAAAAAATGAAGAAGAAAAAGCAGAATGTATAATCTTTTGGCCATTGATTAAAGTACGGATCTCTCCCTACAATGAATGATATTGTAATTATTAATTTGTTTGGGTGTTGTGTACAAATGTTACAAAATAGTTTGGATGGCAGTTTTTTTTTGCTAGAATTGGTAAAAGTAATTCAAAAAATCAAGTAGTTTTAGTGTTTGAATTGTTTTTTATGGTGGAAAAGGATTCAGCACCATCCAATTTCCATTATTTTCTAAACTATTTTATGATTTTTTAGACTACGCTTTTAATTTTAATTTGCTTACAAAAAATTTATGTGATATGGAACTTTCAACAAAATTGTGTTCATTCCGAGTATTATTGTAAATTTATTAGGTTGAAGGCGTTTTTTTAAGGGAGAGGTACTCTGCAAGCTTTAGTCGTCTGTCAACAGCATATAAAGATATGCCAAGTGTCTACATTATTTTCGACTTCTGAGATCGCGAGTGTCTACTTTTTGAAGGGTTTTATGTTGGTTTTTTCTGGTCTAATTTCTTTAATATATGCAGTGAAAAAACCAGTTTAAATAATATAATTCAAGATTTTACCTCAATTTTTTTCACTGGATTCGGAGACTTGAAACTCCAAAAAATCGCACTAAAGACAAAATTAATTTGCCAATAAAATGTCGCACTGTGAGAGTCGCAATTTTGTCAGCGCCAATTTCCGGCATTATCTGCTGGTTGGAGAAATAGGCAACATAAGCCGAACAGATATAGTCCCCCGGATTAACATAGAGTCACGGAACCCACTCGCGCAGGGTGAAGAATGTGTTGTGTGATTTGATGCGGCCGTGTTCGTCCTTGAGAGCCACGACAAGCCCGACCCATCTTTTATTTTGATTGCACGCAGGGAGAATTTTTGTCTCCTTTAACACAAGAAACAATATTTTTTCTTGTTTTGAGAAGACTTGAGTTTATTTCAACCGTGTGCACTTCTCATAATATCTTGTGGC
This sequence comes from Pinus albicaulis, assembly GCA_034641835.2. Taxonomy (NCBI): domain Eukaryota; kingdom Viridiplantae; phylum Streptophyta; class Pinopsida; order Pinales; family Pinaceae; genus Pinus; species Pinus albicaulis. The sequence continues at coordinate 911,576,176 of CM076576.1, read as the reverse complement.
ATACTCTTCTCCCACCGAAAATCTCTCCTTGTCAGAGATTGATTGCCAATCTCGATTATCTTAGGTATCTCCTACAACCTCACTTTATTATTTTCCTGTCCAATTCTCCATGTTTGTTTCTTCTTCTCTAATTATGCTGGGCCCAGCTGGGAAAAGGTGTCAAAACTAGCTGGGCCCCAGCATAAATAGAGATATTCCTTGTCCATTCATTTTATGGGCGTGTTAACTACGACGCACCATTATATCAATAACGTTTGGGCAACGTGCAGATGATCTGGAAAACTTAATTCAAACGGTGGGTACCTATAACAAATTCTTTACAGCCTTTTATATTGTCCACTCTCTAACACACAACGCACCTCACCTGCCATTCTTTCAACGCGTGAACACCATGCTTAAACAACATTTTCACTAGACTGTTTGTAGGCTTAGCGCAAAACTTCCAAATCGTGCTTTCACTATTCATTGTAGGTGATTTTTGAGACTTTTATATTCAGTTATCATGGATTATATGTATTTTCATATTAAATATGGTGTTCATTATTGGTACGCCTTACTAATTAATAGAAGGTGCCTTTATTCATGATTTTTTTATAACTTGGTTGTGATAATAATGCATTGTGATTTATTGTCAAATTGTTCTCAATCATATTAAATTTAGAGTTATTTGTATTCTTATAGGTATATGTTAGGAAGTATTTCATGACATTGTTGAGATTCGTCGTTGTTGGTGCAGATTTCAACAGTGTCTAGTTGATGGAGATAATTAAATATTCAATGCTTTCAAGACTATATGTGTGATTTCTGTTGTCTTGAAATTTAACAAGAATGCTCTTGACATCCTCAACCAGCACTCGCCACAGTTCCTCCATCGGGCAAAGCTGTCGACAACTGTTGTATTTTTATTGTGCCGAGAGGGGCAATCTATAGCCCAGTGTGACTCTGATGTTGGGTATGTCATGTTCTAAAAATAATAATAAATTTTACTTTTTCAAATGTCCAAAGAATTAATCTAATCTTGAATTTTATATAACTTCAATATTTAGATTATATATAACTTTTTAAACTTATCAATGGGTTGAGATTAACTATAAAAATACAACTATGTATTATTTATATAATTTGAAAGGATAGCAAATTATATACGTGAATTTGAATGGATCATAAATTTACCTTTAGCAAAAAAATTTACCATATTGAATTTCCAAATTAAGTAAAATTTTAAACATCTTTACTCTCTACTAAAGTCAATACCATTTCCTAAATCAAAAGAAAAGAGTTAATTCAACACAAACAATCAAAATCCAAAATCTTTTAATATTTCTTCTAATTAAATATTTATAAAATGAATTTTTAAAAGGAAAACTCATATTCTATGGATAAATTAAAATATTTAAAAACATAAATATTTCCCCATCAATGTTGCAATATTGTAAAATTTAAATAAATAAAAATATAAATAAACATGAGGTATGGTAAATAAATAAAACCTATTTTTATACTTACTCTAGAGCTATCATAAATAAATAAAAATATATATAAACTAGATGTATGGTAAATAAATAAAAATTCTTTTTATATTTACTCCATAAATTTTTTTCTATTTAAAAAGACTTAAAAAAGAGGTTTTATTTAGATGAAGCCTATGGGATCAATACCATGGGACAAATTAATATTGATACCATGGGCCAAATACCATATTTATAAAATAAGTATGGTAAATAAATAAATATAAAATAGGTATAAAGAGGTATGATAAATAAATAAATATAAAATAGGTATAAAGAGGTATGTTAAATAAATAAATATAAAAGTGGTATAAAGAGGTAAGGTAAATAAATAACGATTTTTTTATTTTATTTTATTTTATTTTTTATTTTTTATTTTTATTTTTATTTATTTTTTATTTTTTATTTTTTTTGAATTTGGTAGGTCCTTACTATTTTCTATTTATCATAAAAAAGAAGGTTACATCATACACAAAGTTAGTGACGTGAACCTGGCCGAAGTAAGGTAAATAAATAACAATATATCAAATAGGATTATAAATAAAAATCTAATTATATAACAAGCCTATGGGCCAAATACCATAGTAATTAAAAGAGGTATGGTAAATAAATAAAAATATAAATGAACCAAAGGTATGGTAAGTAAGTAAAACCTCTTTTCATATTTACTCCATAATCTGCTTTATATTTGCCAATATTTTTGTTCATTACTTTATATAACTAAGAAGAAATAGTGAGAGATAGAGAGTCATAAGGGAGAGATGGAGAGAGTGTGTATGTTTAGGGGTGAGATAAAGAGACAAAGTAAGATGTGTGGAAATAAGGGGGAGAGAAGGAGAGAGGGAGAGATATAGTAATGTAGTTGGAGAGAGAGGGGCGGAAAGAGAGAGAGAAAGAAAGGGAGATGGGGGAAGAGAGAGGATTAAAGAGGGAGAGAGAGAGAGAGAGATTGGGGAAGAGAGAGGATTGGAGGGAAAAGAGAGAGGGAGGTAGGAGAGAAAGGGAGAGAGAGGAAGGATGAGAGAGAGGAGGAGAGTGATGGGGGAAGAGAGAGTATTGGGGGGAAGAGAGAGAGAGAGAGAGAGATCAGGGAAGAGAGAGGGACTTAGGAGAGAGAGAGAGAGAGAGAGAGAGGGAGAGAGAGAGGAGGAGGAGAGAAGGATCAATAGAGATATGGAGTTGGAGGGGGAGATATGTAGGAAATAATAAATATAGAGAGTGAGAAGTGGAGAGAGAGAAGGAGTGACAAGGGAGAGACGGAGAGAGAGCATGTATGTTTGGGGCTGAGATAAAGAGACAAATAAGGAGAGATGGAGATAAGGGGGGGAGAAGGAGATATAAGGAGAGAGGGAGGTGATCAGAGATCCTACTTCTTGTGGAAAAATGCTCAAAAATTTAGCTGCTCAGAATTGGTCCAAACTAGAATGACTGGAAAGAGCTCGGAAAAAAAATCCTGTAGACGTGAACGGCACTGAAAAATGACGCCGTATGAGAAAGTTATTCAGCTTTGAAGTTTGCCAATTTCAATTAAAAAATGGCTAATTTGACTTTACAAAAAATTTTATTTAAAAAAGAATATTCCACATAATATTCTGGGAGTATTTCGTAGGGCACACGAAAGGCCGCCACGTGGCCCCAAGATACAAACGAAATGGCATATCAAACTTTTATTTGGTCGCGGACAGGTTCGGCCCCAGGTCGGGGCGATGGAAATGGAGAGGCCCGACCATTGGGTCACTACAACAGTTCTTGATAAAAATCCGCGCAAAGTTTTATTTAAACTTGGAATTTGTTTCAAATGGGGCCCTAAAGGGGCCAGCCCCTCGGCATACGACCTCCCGCTCGGAACCGTGGCTTCAAATCATTGGCGCGCATACGTTGGGTATGGTCACAAGGCTAAACGCAAGGTGCAGAGTTCATTAAAAATGCGGTTTTAAACCTTATAACATGCCGTTTAAAACTCCAAGTTTTATAACTGTTGGCGTGATGGGTGCGGTCCTATGGACCCACGACCCTATCCTTTGGCACCCACGGTTGGTAGTAAAAACGGCAAAGGTGCCAAAGATAGCGCCAGACCCCATATTTGTCGGGGTTAACCGGAGTTCCACCAAATTTGGTGGAGCTTTTCTAGCCCTAACTGGGCAAACTTCAGTTAGCCATAACTTTGGCTAGGGAAGTCCAATTGAAGCGATTTTTTTTTTTATTTGGGGGTATTGAAGCATTCTGGAGCTGTTGGGACAGGTTGCAGAGCCATCAGGGCATTCTGTCAGTGATTTTATCAACGAATTTTCTTGTGGAGCCACTAGCGCTTGGTGAAAGATCAGCTGTATTGGACTATACTCATCCATTTGAGGTGAATGAATAGTCGATTTTTACTGTTTTTAGTCCTCTGTTTCTGAATTTGCAGCTATTTTAGACTTTTGAGACTTTCTTCATAGTGTAATACTTATTTTGAGCATTAATGAAAGAGGGAAAAGCCTATTTGGAGGCTTTTGGACCTAGCAGAGGTAGCCCAAGAGAGGGGTTAACTGCTTAAACAAATGCTTAGTGTTATGCTGTGCATTTTTGCTGCTATATTTCAGATTTTACTACATTAAATAGTAATTTTTAATAAGTCCACTTTTCACAATGAGACTTATATAGTGATCAAAACTCATTTGTTTCACTTCAAACCACATTACTTCCATTGCAGAATACTTGAACTTGCTTATTCACACATAAAATTTGGTTAATGAATACTTTGCAAACATAAACAAATACTTTCATTGCCAGATTGATTTAGTGTTAACTTCATATTTCTTTAGGCAGAGCCAGTAATAGGGCCAGAAGCTTTTGGTTTCATCCTTTCTAGTAAAGGTGAAATAACCAGTAAAAGCCCCTACTGTCTATCTCTGTATAAGAAATATTTTTTTCACACATTTCGGTATCGTAGGATATAGTAACATAGTAGGTGGGTGAAGGAGAGTAGATAGGAGAGAAAGAGGAAGAGAGGAAGGAAGAGAGACTATGTGAGAGAGTGAGGGAGAGAAAGAGAGAGAATTGGAGGGGAAGGGAGAGGGAGGTAAGAAGAAATACATAGAGAGAGAAAGGTGGAGAGAGAGAGAGAGAGAGTGAGTGATAAGGAAGATGGAGAGAGAGGGAGAGAGGACAAAAGGAGGAAAGAGGGATATTAGCAGGGGAGAGGGAGAGCAGGGGAAGATAGAGATATAGATGGAAGGTGAAGAGAGGGAAGAAGAGAGAGATGGGGAGAGGAGGGGATTGAAAAAGATATTGATATATATGGAGTGCGAGAGTGTGTGTGTTTAGGGGGGTGAGGTAGAGATACCGAGAAGAAGAGATGGAGGGATATATATATATGGATGGAGGGTGGAGAGAGGGAAGAATATTTCTCACACTAGATGGATTGATATAAGTGGAGATGGTGATTTATAATCCTATTTGACTATTTGCACTATATGCATCGATTTTAGTGTAGACATTTATTTCTAATGATATTTGATTACTTGCACTAGATGCATTGATTTCAGTGTAGGTGATGATTTCTAATACAATTTGATTGCTTGCATTGAATTTGTTGATTTCAATTTAGATGTCGATTTAGAATTATATTTGATTACATGCACTGGATGAATTGATTTCAATGTAGATGATTTCTAATACTATTTGATTGTTTGCACTAAATGCATTGATTTCAGTGTAGATGGTGATTTCTAATCCTATTTTATTTCTTTGAGTAAATGCATTGATTTTACCGTAGATGTTGGTTTCTAGAGAGAGAGAGAGTGAGTGATAAGGAATATGGAGAGAGAGCGAGAGAGGACAAAAGGAGGAAAGAGAGATATTAGCAGGGGAGAGGGAGAGAAGGGGAAGATAGAGATATAGATGGAAGGTGAAGAGAGGGAAGAAGAGAGAGATGGCGAGAGGGGGTGATTGACAAAGAGATTGATATATATGGAGTGTGAGAGCGCGTTTGTTTAGGGGGGTGAAATAGAGAGACAAAAAAGAATAGATGGAGGGGGATATAGATATGGATGGAGGGTGGAGAGAGGGAGCAATATTTCTCGCACTAGATGGATTGATATAAGTGGAGATGGTGATTTCTAATCCTATTTGATTATTTGCACTAGATGCATCGATTTTAATGTAGATATTTATTTCTAATGATATTTGATTACTTGCACTAGATGCATTGATTTCAGCGTAGGTGGTGATTTCTAATAAAATTTTATTGCTTGCAATGAATGTGTTTATTTCAATTTAGATGTCGATTTATAATTATATTTGATTACTTGCACTAGATGAATTGATTTCAATGTAGATAATTTCTAATCCTATTTGATTGTTTGCACTAAATGCATTGATTTCAGTGTAGATGACGATTTCTAATCCTATTTGATTTCTTTGAGCAAATGCATTGATTTCAGTGTAGATGTTGGTTTCTAGAGAGAGAGAGTGAGTGATAAGGAAGATGGAGAGAGAGAGAGAGAGGACAAAAGGAGGAAAGAGAGATATTAGCGGGGGAGAGGAAGAAAAGGGGAAGACAGAGATATAGATGGAAGGTGAAGAAAGGGAAGAAGAGAGATATGGGGAGAGGGGGTGATTGACAAAGAGAATGATATATATGGAGTGCGAGAGCGTGTGTGTTTAGGGGGGTAAGATAGAGAGACAAAAAACAAGAGATGGAGGGGGATATAGATATGGATGGAGGGTGGAGAGAGGGAAGAATATTTCTTGCACTAGATGGATTGATTTAAGTGGAGATGGTGATTTATAGTCCTATTTGATTATTTGCACTAGATGCATTGATTTTAGTGTAGATATTTATTTCTAATGATATTTGATTACTTGCACTAGATGCATTGATTTCAGTGTAGATGGTGATTTCTAATACTATTTGATTGCTTGCACTAGATGTGTTGATTTCAATTTAGACGTCGATTTATAATTATATTTGATTGCTTGCACTAGATGCATTGATTTCAATGTAGATTATTTCTAATCCTATTTGATTGTTTTGCACTAAATGCATTGATTCCAGTGTTGATCGCAATTTCTAATCCTATTTGATTGCTTTGAGTAAATGCATTGATTTTAGTGTAGATATTGGTTTCTAATCTTTTTTGATTTCTTGCATTAGGTGCTTTAATTTCAATGTAGAAGTTATTTTCTAATCTTATTTGATTGCTTGCATTAAATTCATTGATTTCAATGTATATGTTGATTTATGATTTGATGTACTTGGATATATGACGGTACATTAATTTTAAAGTGATTAGATTAACAGTATGCATTGATTTTAGTGGAAGCACAAAAAGTTATTGACAATGTACATTGATTTTTGTGTTATAGTAGTTTAACCTATTAATATTGGAGAGCAAGAGAGACAAGGTATCATGTTTACTACAACAGCTCGAGCTAAAGATTTAAATGGTTTACGATTTAAATTTTCTTTTTCATATAATCGATATGAAAATATAACAAAACTAACAAGGGTGGCAATAAGAATAGTAGAAGAAAATAGTTTGAGATTGATCACAATGAAGACTATTTGTAACATGAGTACATTCTTATTATTCACATTTTCTATCTTTCAACACTATTATTGTCACTTTGCATTCAAAAAAATATTTCATCATTTTTCATCGTTATAGTTATTAAAAATATTTATCATCTCAACGAACTCAGGTAACTAAGAAAATTTAAAATTAAAATGACCAAGTTAACCTCATAAATATTTAGCATATTTAAAATGATTATATTAATATTTGATATATTTAAATATTATTGATAAAATTAATCATATCTTCGATAGATTTTCCTTGGCAGCACATGACTGAAACCAGCCTAGATCCATCTTAACTCCGGATCTATCAAGCGCCGAGAGGGATCAAATCTCTCGAGGTGCAAACCTTTCCTCAAGTTTTGCACTCAAAAAGAGTTTTGCACCTCTAGAGATTTGATCCCTCTCGGTGCTTAATAGATCCAGAGTTAAGATGGATCTAGGCTGGTAGTTAATCTCAACCCATTAATAAGTTAAAAAAGTTATATATAATCTAAATATTGAAGTTATATAAAATTCAAGATTAGATTAATGCCTTGGACATTAGAAAAAGTAAAATTTATTATTATTTTTAGAACGTGACATACCCAAAATCAGGGTCATACCGGGCTGTAGATTGCGCCTCTCGACGCAACGAGGTAGTTTTCCTCAATGCTTTTCTCAATAGAAAAATGAAAAATTTTCCAGTAAGAGAGACTAAACATCTTAGAAAGACATAAAACTATACAATGGAAATGAAACATGACTCACGAGTGAAACCATGAGGAAAAATTCAATTGTTGTTTTAAATTCACATGGTTAGGTCCTGTCTAATCTTGAGACATTGTCTATACAAATAAACAATTAAAAAGAAATACTTTATTTCAAACAATGGTTGTAATGGTCAAAGTGGAAACATCTTCCATAGATTTAAAATTTGCAATGTCTCTTTTTAATATATATTATATATTTACATTTTATTCCTTAAGAAGTGTCAATTTAATATTTTATTTATTTATTTTAAATTTGCAATTTAAAAATTTATTTATAAAATTATTAATTTTAATAATCCATAGATTTAGTTTATTATTATTATTATTATTAAATATTTATTTAGCAAAAAGAAAGAATTATATATAATTATTATTATCCAATTTTAAAATTGGTGTATGAGACTCCCTAGTTTGTGGGACAAGGGACTCACCTCTGCTCAGTGATTTGGATGACAAATCTCTAAAGACATACATACTCTACCCCTCTGGTTTTGAACCTATGACCTCTTTGAAAGAAACACATATAAATAGAATATAAAATTTATAAATATAATAGACTTATATATAAATAGAATAAATATTTTAAATAGTATACATATTTTATCATTTAAATTGATTATTTTCTTCTTCAATTTTATTTATTTATAGTTTATTTTTTTATTTAAAAAAATTAAAAGATCAACTTATTATATCATATCTTCAAATTTATGGAAATGGTTTGTAAACACTCATAGACATATATGTCACTCTCAAATTAAAAAAAAAATCATCAAAATTAACTAAATTATAAAAAAAATAGTATATAAATTAATATATTAAAAAAACATATAATTATGGATATTCACTTTCATTTTACCTAATAATGTTTTAATACATAGTAATGAAACTGCCACCACCAATTTCAAGATTAAATTCTAGTGGTAGCAATGCCCACTAATATTTTTGTCTTTCAATATTATTATTATTATTATTATTTTTAAACACATAGGTTGCTTGGTATTCAAATAGCGATGGCTATGGCTGCAAATTGGATCTCCGTGTGGGCTGGTTGCAGAATCTAAGAACACGGTCTCGAATAAGAGGGAGCTGGCACACGGTACATTTGAAGCGTAAATTTGGGGCCATAAACATGTGTGTCAGATCAAATGGCTAACTAAAAGCTGTTTTTAATATACAAATTAATTTAGTTTCTATCAATTTTTGGAACACAGATTATAATTCAAACTTGTTTTTGCACTGAATTCTTGTTAGATTTTGATCATATATATAACCAAACAATTTCAAAACTTATAACAAATAAATTAGGTAAAGTGTTCACAAAATAGAGACAGCTTAATGATAGAACTGTTCTCTTAAATGAGGAGTCTGTGAGGAATTCTAGTCTTAATTTTCCTACTCAAACCATGTTTAGGGTTTTGGAACCTGTGGATAATCATGAGCCAAACAAACACCTACTACTCCCCCAAATGAACATGGCCTGATGATGTCTAATTTCGAAGTCTCAATACCAAACCCTAGACAAAACTCTGTCGACCCCATAAACCCAAATTCTGACCCTACTCTATCTCAGTTTTCGAACTGCACGGTTGGGGAATCTCTTGCTGTCATAATTCCCTCTGTCCACATCACAAACCCTACTACTATTCCTATTTCTTTTCAGTCGTCGACCTTTTCTGCTGAGGTATCAGCCGCTGTCTCATACCCTTCTTCCGATCTAACTAATCCTACGGCTGACCCCCCACTATTTTAGTCTACAAAGTTCTCTGTTGGGGAATCATATGCAAGGCGGCTGGAGGTGGTGTTGGGGGGGTCCCCTATGTCCGCTAAAATATCATCCGAACCGGTTGACCCTGTACTCCTCTTTGACTCCCCTAGGAACTCGATTGGGAGTGACATAGAGTCACTCATGGGTAACCCTAATTTGGACCTTGCAACTCTCACTGTTTTTGACAAGCCACCCATATCTGTTGATACTTATACCTCCCCTTCCCTGACATCCAACATTACCATCAGGAGGAAATCTAAAGCCGCAAACAAACAATTTCGGGGCAAATTAAAATCCATTTCCCTGTTTTCGGATGATGAGGAGGGTCTCACTGATATTCCCATTGCTGCATGTGATGTCTCAGGTGGGTGTTCTAGGGCGCTTAGAGCAAGCAACCCTGATGTGGTTTCCCCATGAATCATATCATTTCAATGAATATAAGGGGGTTGGGCGATGCCTCCAAGTTTCATTGCGTGTGGGATCTTATTGCATCTAAGGATCCCATCATTTTTCTGGGACAAGAAACTATTTGTGGTAGGGAGAAAGCTATTAAAGTGTTTTTAAGAATTAAAGTAGGGTGGTGTGTGACGTCTATGAATTCAAATGGGCATTCGGGGGGTATGATTGCCATGTGGAATCCAAATAGGGCAATCTTGAAGGCCTATAGGTTTTTTGGAGGCATTATTTTATCGGGTCAGCTTCGGGGTTTGGAAGGATCTTTCAACATAATAAACATCTATGCTCCATATATCAACAGGATCACCTTCTGGAATTGTATGCAGGCCTTGGGTGTTTTCTCATTACCAAATTTGATCATTATGGGAGATTTTAACTCCTCTTTGCAGGAGTATGAAATATGGGGCACTAGAGCTCGCCTGGATCCTCTATCCAATTTTTTAAATGATATGTTCAACTCTCATTGATTGGTGGATATCAGGCCGTTTCCTATGATTCCCACGTGGACAAATAGAAGGGCGGGTGATAATTTTATTGGTAAAAGATTGGATAGGGCGTTGGTAAAGGACGCTTTGTTGGATTGTTTGGGGGCTCCTAGGTCAGTTGTTTTGGCCTCGGACAGTTCGGATCACATGCCGATTTTATTGTCCTGGAACACAGGTGGGGAGATCAAGGGGAGGCCCTACAAATTCAACCGGATATGGTTGGAGGATGCTGATTATGTGAATCTCATTAAGCAGATGTGGCATGATGAAGTGGATGTGGCGGATCTCAGGGGCTGGGAGCGCTTTCATTTCAAATTACAAAATATTAAAATGGCTTCCAAAGCATGGGAGATTCGAAAGAAGAAGGCCCTCAAGGCTGAGTTACATGCCATTTCGAAGCAGATGGAGGATATTTACACAAGTTTCTTGGACCGCATCCTGGATGAAACTACATATGGTATTCTAAAACAACTGGGTATCCAAAGAAGGGAGATATTGAGAATAGAGGAAATCACATGGAAGCTTAAGAGAAGAATTTCTTGGTTAAAGGAGGGAGATCTAAATACACAGTTTTTTCACAAATGCGCAAATGATAGAAAGAACAGAAACACAATCTGGCACATTAAAAAGTCTGATGACAATTATGCTATCACAACTCCTGAGATTCAAAGAGAAGCCCTCAGCCATTTCTATTCTTTTTACCAGAAGGAGCAAAGGATCAATGCGGATAATCAGAAATGGCTGCTGGACCATATCATAAGGATGTTTGATGAAGATGCCATTAGTTCTCTAGATGAGAGCATAACAGGGAATGAAGTCCTTTCGGTCTTGAAATCTTTCTCCCATGACAAGTGTCCGGAGCCGGATGGTTGGCCTGTGGAATTTTTCATTTTCTTCTTTGATATATTGGGCGCTGAATTAACAGAGTTAGTGGAACTAATCCGAACTCGGGGATATATGCTTGCTAACCTCAACTCAACATTTATTGCTCTAATTCCTAAAGTAGCTGATCCCCAATATTTTTCTGAATTTAGGCCGATAGCACTCTGTAATGTGATATATACAGTTACCTCAAAGATCATTGCAAATCGTATAAAAGGTACTTTATCAGCCCACATTTCATTGGAACAATATGGCTTTTTACAAGGGCGATCAATCCATGATGCCATTGCAATAGCACAGGAGGTGCTTCACTCTATCCACATGGAGAAAAGGGAGGCAGTTGTGATGAAGGTCGACCTCCATAAGGCATATGACTCCCTGGACTGGTCTTAGATCAGGCTAGTTCTTCTCAAGATTGGTCTACCATTAAGGATCATTAGATGGATAATGTCCTGTATCTCCACGGTAAGATTTGTAGTCATTATTAATGGTATTCCGACTCAATTTTTTGATGCTGGCAGAGGTCTGCAACAATGTTGTGCACTCTCCCCACTCATTTTCATCCTAATCATGGATGGTTTCAGTAAGATTATGCAAAGAGCTGAGCAAAATGGATTCATCAAGGGTTTCTCTTTTTCTGACTCTGTTTCTTCATCACACTCCCTGTTTGTAGATGACTTGCTCTTATTTGGCTACCTTATTCGGAACCACTAGTTTTATATTCACTACATGCTAATAAGGTTTGAAACTGCAACTAGCTTAGGTATTAATACAAGCAAATCTTTTCTTATCTATGAAAATGATGATCTTCAGGAGATTTCTTTCATTGCGGACTTCATGAGAGTTAGTTGTAAATTGGCTGCTGATGGTTTTAGCTACCTGGGATACAAAATCAAACCTTGTGGCTCCAAGATCTGGGATTAGATGTGGTTGATTGATAGGTTCAGGACACGGATCAGTAGATGGACGCACAGATGGTTGTCTACAGGCGGTCGACTCATAATGATTCAGACGGTTTTGTCTAAGCTGATGGTTTTCTGGGGACACCTTTTTTATCTACCTGAACAGATTGTGCATTTAATCAATAGGATTATCGCCCAGTTCCTTTGGGGGGGATCTAATTTGGTGCAGAAATACCATCTCTGCAAGCTTGAAGTCTTATGTAGGCCCAAAGACCACAATGGATGGGGCATATTGAACACTCGGGTGTTCAATAAGGCTTTGCTAATCAAATCCTTTTGGAGGGCTATTAAGGGGAATAACATTTGGAACGCCATTATTAGAAGCAAATATATTGATGGTGATGTCCTCCATCAACTCATATGCTAGGAATTCTCTTTTCCTCGGTCAATCTCGATCATTTGGTCGAGTTTTAAAAAGGTTTTGGGTCATGTGGCTGACCGATTAACATGGTTACTTCGGGATGGTGGTCGTATCCCGCTGGGCATCAGGAATATGCTTACTCTTCCACAGCACACAGGTCCCTCGTCACGACTACAACATCGAATTGCACACAGGGGTATTATCTTCCTTTCGCAGACAATTCTTAACTGGTCCTTTGGTGCTCCTGTTTTCAAATCTGCACAACAATTGGGTCTTGCTGGAGATGATGCAGTCGAATGGGATCAATTTCTCAATTGTTTAAGAAGTGCTGGTCTTTGTCGGGCTCAAGGGGGTGACCAGATTATATGGGACGGGCCTATGAAAGATAGTTCGGTGATTGTGAAGGATATCTATCGGAGCATCAATAACTCTTTGTATGTGGGTCAGCCTTCAAGGATCTTCTATCCTTTCTGGCACCGAAATATTCCCACTAAGATCACTCTGTTTGGCTGGTTGATTTGGCATGGAAAGGTTCTTCCGTGGGATAATCTAATAAAGCGGGGACAATATGGACCTAATAGATGTGCTTTATGCTGTTGTGAACATGAATCCATTGCACATATGTTTTTTCGATGTTCAGTGGTTTCTAGGTTGTGGAAGCTGTTCAGTACACACATCATGGATCCTTCGTGGTCTGTAGTGGATTTTATTACTGCTGCTCTTGATTGGGATAAGCTGCAAGGAAAATTCAAATCGCTTCCCTTTTTTCTTATCTGGGAGGTCTGGCTGGAGAGAAATAGATTGATTTTTGAAAGTAGACCCTTTGAGATCACCTGAGTTTCCTCTATTGTCATGAGGTGGATTGATGAGCGACCTCTTCCTGCGGTATCTATCAAGGATGGATCTATCCGCATTAGACCACATGAGATATCTATACCAGCCATTTACTTTGATGGAGCATGTGAGGAGGGCATCACGGGGTGTGGTGCATGGATTAAGTTATCTTAGCGAGAAAGGATACACATTTTTTGGAACGGGGGGCTGGGGACTAACAACAAAGCAGAGATCATGGCCCTATGGGGGGGCCTTATGGCGGCCACCAACCTACAGCTGTAGGATGTTAACGTATATGGGGATTCCAAGTTAGTTATTGGATGGGTCACAAACGACATTACCATGATGAATCTGATTCTACAGGGCTGGCTCCAAAGGACTCAAAGATTATGGCAAAGGTTGAACTGCCTGCCTATTAGCCACATATACAGAGATATCAACACGCGGGCTGACTGACTATCTAAAAAAGGAATCAAAGCAGATTTTGGGTTTTTGCAGGTGGTCCAGTTTAGAGATGGTGTTTAGATTTGGGACACTTCCATTCCAATTCCATAATTAAGATGCCCATGATGTCAAGCGAGCCAGTTCCTTTATGCAAGTCAGGTTTTATTTTTCAGTCTACTTCTGTATACTTTTTTGATCGGGCAGTACTATACCTGCCGAGCAACACATCCTGTTGGCAAGGGAGAAGGAGAGGTGTGTGTTTTCAATCTATTCAGGCGTGGTTCTCTGGGAGCTGTTCTAGCCTTTCTTTCAAGCGAGCCTGTACAAATGGATTTGGGAATCACTGAATCTTCAAGTGCACCGACAATCTATATCCTACATATTTCATTTTCAACATTTTCATTTGGATTTGCATGATTGTCATCTTCAGTTTCTCCATAGGCCTTTTGTCTTCTTCTCTATCCGTTCATGTCTTTTCTTATATGCAGGGATGTTATGTTTTCAATTTATGATGGGGACGGGTTTATTCCCCTCAAAATTTTGTAAGCCACTGTCCTTAAAATTGCCTCTCTTGCTTAGAGGCGTATCTTACATCCAGTGGCTGTGATAGTCTGTCTTTCTCGCTGAGTATAGCTGAGAATGTGATGTTTGGGTAAATGCACTGCTATATTTAATATATAGCGTTTTTTTCTTTCTAAAAAAAAAGCAAATGATTAAATTTGTTTTTTAAACTTTTAACTATTTTTTGCTATTTAAGTTTTTAAATAATTGTTAAAAGGCTTAATAATTTTTTTTTAGTGTTTTAGAAAAAAATTAAAAAATTATTTCTTGCAGTAAGAGAACAAAATTTGGATTTAAATGGCATTAGAGTTTCCAGGTGCCCAAATTGCAGTTCTAAGGAGGACTAAAATAAAAAAGACTCATTGATTTTTGGGTGGAGAATAAAGCGAAAATAAATAAATAAATTAATTAATTAGAATACTTAGTTTTTAAATTAAATAAGGGTGGGATTGAACATCAAAATATATATTTATATTTATAATATTCAAAAAAATTACTAATAACTAAAAAACTATTTAATTAATTTGATTGGAATATTTATGTACTTAATTATCACTACCTTTGTTAATTGTTAAGATTATATATATATATTTTTAAGATTATATGTTGTTTTAATGGTTAAGATTATATATTGTCTTTGATCTAATTTTATAGTAGTTGTTGATTTCATAGATATTAAGAAAGAGATATAGTAGTTGTTGATTTCATAGGTGTTGTTCCGAAATTAAACAGAGAGTACGGATATAAGCCTACATATCCTTTCCATCCTCTCCATGGTAAATGCAAGATTTACCATAATTTGCCTCCATGCCTGATGCCATGCAAAATTTGGAAAAAATATAATGAAATGCCTACGACACTTCCTTTATAAGCATACCAAATAAAAAAACATCATCAACAAAGAAATTATGAGAAATTTCTTTTAATAACATCACTGTTAATAGTTTTGAAAATTTTCTTTACCAAAAATAACATATTTACTCAAAACAATGTTAATAGTTTTGAAAATTTTCTTTACCAAAAATAACATATTTACTCAAAACATTGTTAATAATTTTTAAAATTCAAATGATGGTTAATTTGAGCCTTTCATAATTTTTAATAATTTAATTTTAATTGTTTAATATTTTTATTTTTTAAACATTTTTTATTAATTTTGTGTATGATGTTTGAAAAAAAAATCTAAGAATAATAAATTTAAGTTGAGAGAATCTATAAAATTTATGTGTTTAAAAAAAAAATTCAATACAAAAACACTTATAGTGAGAAAACCTATTATATTGAGGACAATTATCATTGGTTGTTAATAGAGAATGCAGGTTGACTCATTACGAGCTCTTAGCCAACCAAAATAAGTTTTAAGACATACTCCAGACCCAAAAAAAAGATACATCCCAAAAAGAGTAGCTCTTAGCCAACAAGAATAAGTTTTAAGGCATACTCCAGGCCCAAAAAATTGGTGCCACAAATTCACTAGAACAACATATTCTTGCTAGAATCTGGGAAAAAAATAATAAAAATTTATGAATATTGAAGTGTTTAAATCATTTTTTGATAGTAAAAATAAATTCAACCAAAATTCTCATTATTTTTCCAAATAATTTATAAATTTTTTAAACTAAAAGCAAAACATTATCCAAATTAAAAAAAATAAAAATGATGAAATGATTATACGATTCCCTTTTTAACATCATCATCACCCTCTAGAGGGTCAAATGCATAATCTAACGAATGACAAGGTGGCATTTTTTTTGCAGAGTGAGCTCACCATTCGACGTTTTGCTCTTCGTTTGCCAACTCCAAAGGAGGGGCCCACTCTGTCAGCTCCAACAACTTCCGGCTGTTTTTGTTATGGTGAATCTGTAAACTATGGTACACAACCATACAACATGCGCCATGCATGATGATGCTTTCACTCCGATTTCAAATTTCAAATTAAGCGCCAAAATCAAAATTTGAAATAAAGCCGGAAATTTCTTGTTGGACCTGTAGCTCTTGGAGCTAGCGGAGACATTATTCTTTTCTGGTTAGACCTGTAGCTCTTGGAGCAAACACATCATTGGAAGGGTTCTTTGTGAGTCTTTATGCAGCTACATAGATAATTTTTTCAGAAATATTCTGATAATAGAAGTAAAATGTAGTGTTTTTTTATAAAAATATTATTTAATTTTATAAAAATATCAGTTATTTTTATTAAATTTGGTTTAGTGATGGTATGTTTTAAAGTTTTGGGTTAGATTTTATTAAAAAAAAATAATTAAATAGTGAATTTTATTATTTAAAATATATTTTTAAATATATATAAATAGATTTAGATAAAACAATCAAATTTGTAATTTGTAATTTCAATAACACTTTTTATTGAATTTGACACAAATTCAATTAAAAAATAGTGTTTAAAATTTAAATAAATTAATAATTATAATAAATAATTTTAATATAGTTATAATCTATTTAACATATATGAGAAAAAATATAATAAATACATAAAAATGCAATAAATATCAAGTTTTTATTAAAATTGGTAATTCATTTTATAGAAATGTACAAATAGTTAAGAAGGTGGTTGAGATTCAAATTACATGGGCATGAGAAGTGAGTTGAAGTTATCTTATATTCTTATATTATGGTTTATGAAGAAGGTTAATTTTTTTCATGTTTGCATTTTAAGTAAGATTTATTAATTTATTTTATAAGAATATATATTATCTTATTATGTTATTGAATAATATAGATATGGTTATATAAAGAAATAATGAATGTTGGATGTATGTCAACCTACTACATAATTTAAAATCAATGTCAAATTATCTTTTTCTTTATATTCCTAAGATTACTTGACAGCAACAAAACTGAAAGTCGGCCCCTAAGGAGAGCTGGTTTCATCTCGTAGCTCTGTCAGCATTTTCCGTCGAATTAACTCCGTTCACCTCCCCGTGGTCTTCCACAACTTCTTTGGTTTTATTTATCAAATTCGAGGAGTTTGACAAATAAACATAATCAACAAACTTTGGAAATTTAATTATATCTCCCGAACTTTATATTCTATCGCCAAACCTTATAACCCAGGTTTTAACCCTTCGAAACATTATATTAATACCCGACGCCTTGTTTAAACAAACAACCTTAGGCCTCGGGCCCACATGTATAATCAACGACCAATCAAATACATGCACTGTACCTTGGTTATCCTCCGGACTATTTCCGAACACGATCTCCGTTCGATGATCAGTCTCCAGATTGAACGACTCATCTCAATATCGCGCGGGCTCTGATGTCGAACGTTAGCTTGCGATGAAACACGAAAAGCCGGTTTTCGGGGTCCCACCTTATGCTATGTGTCAGTTGCTCTATGGAATCACTCCCAAATGGAAAAATACCACTTATCTCACGAAAGTGGTGCGATATGGCAGTTCGGTTTCGCAAATTCACTCGCGGTTTCAGAACAGTGATTGACCACCGGTTAATGCCTTCCTTCTTATGCTCTCCCGATTGCTAACTCAGGTCAGGCCTCGGTTCAGGATTTAATTAACAATAAACATATTTATCTCTTTATTAAGTGGGATTTCCACTATCATTAAATAGAGTTCAATGACCACGATTTTACACAGACCTCGTTTGCAGTTGGGATTTAATTCAACAGAACTTGTGCAGATAATTCAAGAGAAATAATGGACAAAGAGATACACAGACCAGTGTTCAATCGCCTCACGACTAAACAAATTCCTTCACAATATCTATTCAAGACAATTTGGTAATCACGAGAACTGAAATCTGCTCAACTGGAAGCAATTGTTCAACACACAAATTTTATTGTAGAAAAAAGTCTCTCTCCCTGAAATCTGGGGGTTACATATATACATAAAGATTTGTCTCTTCGGTTCCTCTGGGAGGACCGTTTTAGTAATTCAAAAGCCTAATTACAATTATTCAAATAACTGAAACATGACAGATGGATCGAATCCAAACCTATTCGACTTCTATGGACTCTAGCTAGTCTAAATGAAACAGTCAGCTGAGGTATTGACACCTAGCTGTTACAATTCAATAATTTTGAACTCTCCTAGCCACAACATGTGGACAAAACCTCCTACATTGTTGGCTAGTGTCTAATGCCCCTGCATCATTACTTAATTATAGTAATGAACTATTTTTTTTAATCAATATTTATATTAAAATTAATGGTTATCATTATTACATAGAATATTTACATATAAAATTAGTGTCTTCAATGGATATAATTTCTCAATTTTCAAAAATAATTAGAAGATTGAAATAAATTCCATAAGGAAATCTAATTTGGATATGATAAAAAAAAACTAAAAATTTACAATATGACAATGCAATAGAATTTTCAAGAATATTTTTAGATAAAGAAACTTACAAAACTTTTGATTTAAAGTTTTCACTACATTAAAGTGAAATGAGATATCTCATATAATAATGAGATTTGGAAAGAGATGACTTAAATTTATCAATGAAAGCAATCATTAATATGGAAAATCTTAATTCTTCTCATTATTGAATATAATTTTTTTTTTGTCAAATTTAAAATAAATGATTTATCAAAATATTACAATGACAAACATATATATATATATATATACACACACACACACACACACGTCACTAAAGAATAACAAAGTGGTCTTACTTTTGATTCCCTTTCACTAAACAAAATAAATGTGTTTCATGACCAAAAATCTTTAAACTTAAACTTCAAAATTAAGATTTAAATAGTTAAAAATCAATCATTCTATTGTATTTTAACATTCTCATTTCAAGAATCAAGAATATACTTATACAATATATTTTTTCTCGCCATCCTAACATGTGTATATGTACAATAATCCACCCAAATTTTCTACATTATGTTTTTATTTAACTGATGTCAAAATGCCATGCGAATCTTTAGATTTTTGTGCTTGTGGTTTAAACCCTATATTGTTGGATTAATATCATTTTTAATTTATTAGCAAAACCTATTGTGTCTATAAATATTTTGTTTTAGCAACAAGGCTAAAACAAACTATAGATGGGTCGCCACAAAGAACAAGAGAGTTGTCGTATTGACTAGCCACAACATAGTTTGAACAACGGAGTTACCGCAAAGTAGAAGAGAGTTGCCGCCACTACAATAGGGAGTAGTCGCAGCGTAGTTTCAAAAACGAGCAAAGTAGAAGAAAGTTTCCACCACTACAACAGGAAGTAGCCGCAGCGTAGTTTGAACAACGAACACTTGCAATTGCATTGCGACAACTGTTTGAACAAGAACACATTGAATCCTCCTCCAAAAAACTTGTTACATTACATAGCCATTCAAACTCTCTAAACAACAACATTCACACTTAAGCCCTTCCATGTTTGAAAAATGTATATGTTGGCTTAAATGTGAATATTTTTGTTCACAGAGTTTGACTGACTATGTAATGTAACAAGTTTGTCAGAGGAGGATTCATTGTGTTCTTGTTCAGGGAGTTGTCACGACACAATTGTAGTTGTTAGTTGTTGAAACTACATTCCGTCTACTCCCTGTTGTAATGGTGGCGACTCTCTTCTACTTTCCTCCTTGTTGAAACTACGTTGCGGCAACTTAGTAGTGATAAATCTCTTGTACTTTTTGGCAACCCCTATGTCGTTTGTTTTAGCCTTGTTGCTAAATCTGAGTATTTATAGACACAAACTGTGTTTTATCAATAAAAATATATAGTATAATTTTGAGAATAGTTTACAATTTTTAAAATATAATCTTTTTGAAACGTAATATCTGTTATAATTAAAAAAACATAATTAATATAGAAAATTATAATAAAAGTATACTAATCAAAACTCATCACAGACTTGAATATTTCATCATAGACTTAAATATTTTATGAACTAGAGGATGCAAGAATATATGTAGAACCAATTAGCCCATATCATAACTCTTACGCCATTGTTGAGATTGTCAAGTGACCATCCATAAATATCCATAAAGGGATTACAATGGCCAGGTTGTGTTTATAAATACTTTGTTTTAGCAACAAGGCTTAAACAAACTATAGAGGGGTTTCCACAAAGTAGAAGAGAGTTGTCACTACTAAGTAGCCGCAATATAGTTTGAACAACGGAGTTGCCGCAAAGTAAAATAGAGTTGTCACCATTACAACAGGGAGTAGCCGCAATGTAGTTTCAACAACGAGGAAAGTAGAAGATAGTTGCCACCACTACAACAAGGAGTAGCCACAACGTAGTTAAAACAACTAACACCTACAGTTGTGTTGCGACAACTCTCTGAACAAGAACATAGTGAATCCTCCTCTAGAGATGTGTTCTTGCTTAGAGAATTGTCGCAACGCAACTATAGGTGTTTGTTGTTGAAACTACGTTGTGGCTATTCTCTGTTGTAATGGTGGAAACTCTCTTCTACTTTCCTCGTTGTTGAAACTGCGCTGCAGCTATTCCTTGAAGTGGTGACAACTCTCTTCTACTTTGCGGCAACTCCATTAAAGTAAATGAAAAATTATTTAGATAAGGAAACTTACAAAACTTTTGATTTAAAGTTCTCACTACATTAAATTAAATTGAGATATCTCATATAATAATGAAATTTGGAAAGAGATGACTTAAACTCATCAATGAAAGGAATCATTAATATGGAAGATCTTAATTCTTCTCATTATTCAATATAAAAAAAATGTAAAATTAAAATAAATGATTTATCAAAATATTACAATGACTAACACACACACACACAGAGATATATATATATATATATATATTGCTAAAGAATAACAAAGTAGTCTTATTTTTCATTCCCTTTCACTAAAACTAAATAAATGTGTTTCATGACCGAAAATCTTTAAACTTAAACTTCAAAATTAAGATTTAAATAGTTAAAAATTAATCATTCCCTTTTATTTTCACATTCTCATATCAAGAATCAAGAATATACTTATAAAGTATATTTTTTCTCCTCACCCTAACATGTGTATATGTACATAAAATCCACCCAAGTTTTCTACATTATGTTTTTATTCAACGAAAGTCAAAATGCCATGTGAATCTTTAGATTTTTGTGCTTGCGGTTAAAAACCTATATTATTGGATTATTATCATTTTTAGTTTATTAGCAAAACCTATTGTGTCTATAAATATTTTGTTTAGCAACAAGGCTAAAAAAAACTATAGATGGTGTTATCACTGGAAAAGACATCATGAAATGTCAAACAGAAATATTTACAGGGTTGAAAAACATTAGAGAATTTGGAAAATTTAACTTTCTCTAAGGTCAAGAGGTAAATTTATCAACTTGCTTACAAAAGAAACAGGCAAAATGCGCTCCGCACACATTTGTATTCTAGAGAAGAAAAAATCTCCGTGGCTTTCCCCCAATAAGCCGCACGGTCCTGAGTATGGTGAAAGCTCACTATCCAGGACCACTTTGCACACTTCAGGGAGAAGATTCTCCACTTGAGGCCACCCAAGGACAGCCACCTAGAGCCACCTTGAGACTTCAAGTGAGCACACAATGGAATCAACCACCACTCTTGGGTCACTATCCACAATTGTACCAAGAGAGGGAAAACTATTTGAATTTTGCCTATAAAAGACCACAATGAGAAGAAAAATTCAGAACACATTGTTACGCTGGCCAAATTTCCAATGAGAAAACCAACAGTGTGTTGTCCAAGCAACAAGATATTGAAGGGATTCATTTGTTGGCCATCCAACATCTCAATCCCAAAGGAGAATTGCATTAGTTGTCCGTTATCCGATCACTCATTCGAGGAGAAGAGAGAGGCATGAAAACAACTTAAGGGGAAAGCCCTCCTTGCATTGAGTATTAGAGCTCCATAGCTCTAAGGACTCACTACAAGTGTTTTATCGTTCTACCTCTTTTTTACCACCAACGGCTAAAAAAAGGGGATTCGTTCTCCGTTGGTATTATTAGTTCGTTTACTCGATATTGATCTTGTGTTATATGTGTATTTGTTGTTTCTTATTTCCTCCTCTTTTTGAAGTATGCTATGTTCCATAACTAGTTTTTCTACATGTTATGATGCTTCACTAACCATCTAACAACCAATTTTTTCCCTGTGACCATTGCTTCTAGGCCAGCAATCACTCCTACCAAGCACCAGTGTTTTTCGTACATTCCTGCATTAAACACACCAACATAGATGGGTTTCCACAAAGAACAAGAGAGTTGTTGCTACTTACTAGCTGCAACGTAGTTTGAACAATGGAGTTGCTGCAAAGTAGAAAATAGTTGTCACCACTACAACAGGGAGTAGTTGCAATTTAGTTTCAATAACGAACACCTATAGTCGCGTTGCGACAATTATCTAAATAAGAACACACTGAATCCTCCTCTAAAAAACTTGTTACATCACATACTCAGTCAAGTTTGTCGCCACATACTTGAATATTTCATCACAAAATTAAATATTTTATCAACTAGAGGATGCAAGAATATATGTAGAACCAATTATTCCATATAAGAACTCTGACGCCATTGTTGAGATTATCAAGTGACCATCCATAAATATCCATTAAGGGATTAAAATGGCCAAGTTGTGTCTATAAGTACTCTATTTTAGAAACAAGGCTAAAACAAACTACAGAGGGGTTGCCACAAATTAGAAGAGAGTTGTCACTACTACGTAGCCGCAATGTAGTTTTAACAACAAAGTTGCTGCAAAGTAGAAGAGAGTTGTTGCCACTACAACAGGGAGCAGCGCATAGAAGTTTCAACAATGAGGAAAGTAGAAGAGAGTTGCCACCACTACAACAGAGAGTAGCCACAATGTAGTTCCAACAACGAACACCTACAATTGTATCGTGACAACTTTCTGAACAAGAACACATCTTTGGAGGAGGATTCACTATGTTCTTGTTCAGAGAGTTGTCACAAATGCAATTGTAGGTGTTCATTGTTGAAACTACGTTGTGGCTACTCCATGTTGTAGTGGTGTCAACTCTCTTATACTTTCCTCGTTGTTGAAACTATGTTGCGGCTACTCCCTGTTGTAGTGGCAAAAACTCTCTTCTACTTTGTGGCAACTCCATTGTTCAAGCTACATTTCGGCTACTTAGTAGTGACAACTCTTTTCTACTTTGTGCAACCCTTTGTAGTTTTTTTCAGCCTTGTTGCAAAAACAAAGTATTTATAGACACAACCTGGACATTGTAATCCCTTTATGGATATTTATGGATGGTCACTTGAAAATCTCAACAATGGCATAAGATTTCAGATATGGACAATTGGTTCTACATATATTCTTGCATCCTCTAGTTGATAAGATATTTAAGTCTGTGATGAAATATTCAAGTCTGTGATGAGTTTTGATTAGTATACATTTATTATAATTTTATATATTAATTATGTTTTTAAAATTATAGCAGATATTACATTTCAAAAATATTATATTTTAAAAATTGTAAACTATTCTCAAAATTAGACTATATATTTTTATTGATAAAACACAGGCTGTGTCTATAAATACTATGATTTAGCAACAAGGCTAAAACAAACTACAAATGGGTTGCCACAAAGTACAAGATATTTGTCACTACTAAGTTTCTGCAACGTAGTTTCAACAAGGAGGAAAGTAGAAGAGAGTTGCCACCATTACAACAGGAAGTAGGCGCAATGTAGTTTCAACAATGAACACCTACAATTGCATTGTGACAACTCTATGATAAGAACACAATGAATCCTCGTCCAAAAAACTTGTTACATTACATATTCGGTCAAAATTTGTGAACAAAAACATTCGCACTTAAGCCAACGTATACATTTTTCAAACAGGGAAGGGCTTAAGTGTGAATGTTGCTGTTTAGAGAGTTTGATCGACTATGTAATGTAACAAGTTTTTTGGAGGAGGATTTAGTGTGTTCTTGTTTAGAGAGTTGTTGCAACGCAACTGTAGGTGTTTGTTGTTGAAACTATATTGTGGCTACTCCCTGTTGTAGTGGTGGAAACTCTCTTCTACTTTTCTCATTGTTGAAAATACTTTGCGACTACTCCTTGTTGTAGTGGCGGAAACTCACTTCTACTTTGCGGCAACTTCGTTGTTCAAACTACGTTGCGGCTAGTCAGTAGCGACAACTCTCTTGTTCTTTGTGGCAACCAATCTATAGTTTGTTTTAGCCTTGTTGCTAAAACAAAATATTTATAGACACAACAAGTTTTGCTAATAAATTAAAAATGATAATAATCCAACAATATAGGGTTTAAACCACAAGCACAAAAATCTAAATATTCACATGGAATTTTGACATCCGTTGAATAAAAACATAATGTAGAAAAATTGGGTGGATTTATGTACATATACACATGTTAGGTGAGAGACAAAATATACTTTATAAGTAGATTCTTGATTTTTGAAATGAGAATGCTAAAATACAAGGGAATGATTAATTTTTAACTATTTAAATCTTAATTTTGAAGTTTAAGTTTAAAGATTTTTTGTCATGAAACACATTTATTTTGTTTTAGTGACAGGAATGAAAAGTAAGACTACTTTGTTATTCTTTAGCGATGTGTATATATATATATATATATGTGTGTGTGTGTGTGTGTGTGTGTGTTTCATTGTAATATTTTGATAAATTATTAATTTTAAAATTTACATTTTTTTTTTTTAAATTATTATATTGAATAATGAGAAGAATTAAGATCTTCCATATTAATGATTGCTTTCAATAATGAGTTTAAGTCATCTCTTTCCAAATCTCATTATTATAGGAGATATCTCATTTTACTTTAATGTAGTGAGAACTTTAAATCAAAATTTTTGTAAGTTTCCTTATTTAAAGAATTTCTTTTTTTACTTTAATGTCGTGAGAACTTTAAATCAAAAGTTTTGTAAGTTTCCTTATCTAAAGTATATTCTTGAAAATTCTATTGCATTCTTTTATTGTAAATTTTTAGTTTTTTTAGCATATCCAAATTAGATTTCCTTATGACATTTATTTCAATCTTCTAATTATTTTTGAAAATTGGGAAATTATATCCCTTTGAGGACACTAATTTTATATACAAATATTCTATGTAATAATGATAACCATTAATTTTAATATAAATATTAATGAAAAAAAAGTTGATTACTATAATTAAGTAATCTTAGGAATATAAAGAAAAATATAATTTGACATTGATTTTCAATTATGTAGTAAGTTGAGATACATCCAACATTCATTATTTCTTTATATAACCATATTTACGTTATTCAATAACATAATAAGATAATATATATTCTTATAATTTTTTTTAATAAATCTTACTTAAAATGAAAGCATGAAAAAAATTAACCTTCTTCATAAACCACAATATAAGAATATAAGATAATTGATCCACTAGTAAGTGATCCATTATAGAATGCTTCGGCCTAAAACCCACTTGTCCTTTTTCCCTCTTTTCTTTACCCACTTACTGATTCTATTTTCTACCATGCTGTTGAAAAGCTTTGCAAACAAAGGATTGATAATAATGTTTCTATAATTGGACGAATTATTAATGTCTCCACTTTTAAAAAGGGGTATTTCTAGGCTATTTGTTCAGTCTCTTGGGAATCCTTGTTGAATGATGTTGTTGAATATTTCCATGATGTGCGGTGCAAGAGTGCTCCTTCCCCATTTTAGATACTTTGCTTGAAGTTCAACCAAGTCTTTTGCCTTTCCTGTTTTCAAATTTTTAATTCCAATCTCCACCTCCTATAATGTGAAGAGCTTTGTAGTTGTGTTGAGCCTCAGGGGAGGCTCAATCTCTGATTCTTTCTCATAGAGTTGTCTTGCATATTCAAACCATTGATTAGCTGTAATATTATTTTCGATTTTCTTCTTCCTTGGTTGAAGTTCCTGCCCGAAAAGTTTTGGGTTATTCTTGCCTAAATATATTAACTCTTCTCACCTTGTTTGCATGAACTCATCTTTTTTCCTTTTTAGTATCTACTTATATAACTTTAAATTCATCTTCTCCTTGCCTGTCTTTTTCAAGGTTCTCCTTGCCGTTTTGCATTCCTCATCAAACCAAGAATTTATAGGAAAACAATTTGATTCCGATTTCCTATTTTTTTCTCTTTTGCACTTCTCAAGTTCCCTTTGAATTATATTTGTTAACTCATGACTGTTGAAGCTTTGGAAACTAGTTTTCTCTTTCTGAATTAATCTCTCTGGCATTGCCTTGAAGATAGTACAGTTTTCTTGTGTTGGAAGAATTTTGCCCCTTGGTAGTGATTGTCGAGAGCATTGGGTTTTTCCCTTACCCATGATAACTTCATATAAATTGGGTTATGGTCTAATTTTAAGTTCCAATTATGCTTTCCAATCTTAACTTCATCTATCTTTTCTATCAAATCTTGTGAACAAATCACATAATCAACGACACTTGCCCCATTGTATGTGTTGTAAGTGAAGTTCCCAGGCCTTTCCATTTGTCCAGAACATTGCAAATAATTAAGTTGAAAGCCCCACACAGTGTAAGAAATTCCTCTCCAAAATGATCGCTAACTTTGTCGTCTTCTGAATATCTCAACCATTAGGGATTCTCCTCTTCAGTGAGGCAAATAGGATTATGATCCTCTTTACAACAAAGAATACTAGCTTGATGATTTGTTGTTCTAGCATTAAGATCACCCACTAAAATCACTTCTCCCTGTTGATAGTACGCAAAAATATCTTGCTTTAAAGCTGCATACGGGTCCTTTTTGTCTAGCCCCTTATTTTTTTAAGTTTTTGGGACTTGAGGGGAAAAATAGCATGCTGCAATTCTTATGTGATTCTCATTACCTGATATTTTGAACCATAAATATTGTTTATTTTCATCTTCTTTCATCAACTGAGACCTTCCTTTTCTTTCACTAAAACTAGTATTCCCCCATACCCTTTGCTATTTTTTGCTACCTTGTTCCAAACTGCTAACTTCAAATAACTGTCAAACACAGGAGTTTTGCAACCATCATGTTCATGAGTTTCCATGAGAAAAATTATGTCTCTACCTTCCGCAATAGCCCCTAACCCAGGTCCCCTCCTCCAAGGGTAGCCTCTACAATTCCAACAAACTAAACCTAGGTAGACCTCGGTAGGATTTGACTGCTACGTAGTTTGACACATAAGACTCAAATTTGAGTCTTCGCCCCTTTCCATCCATGTTTCTCTTGTTGTTTTCCTCCCTATTATCGAATTCTCTATTTTTTCTTTACTGTCAGCTTGCTGCCCTATTTCTCCCCGAGTCTCAAACACTGCAATCACTGCTTTACCATTGTACAACCATGCCCTTTTCCCTTCATTTATTGCTGTCTTAATTTTATTCATCTCTTCCCTTCTCTCCTCTTGTTGTTTTTTGGTTAAATATTCATCTAGGAAGAAGTTTGAGCCTTTCAAGGGTTTCTTTTGGTTCAAGAGATGGTGTTTGTCTTGCACGGTTTCCATGGTGACTTTTATGGGAAGGGGCCTCTCTTCACATATCTTCCCCACCCTCCTTGCTTGGAAAATTTCCCTTTCTAATGTAGTTTCTCTTTCAGAAAGCCCCTTGTCAAATTGAGAGTACTTTCATTCCACCCATGATCTATTATTCCCCTGATAATAAAGTTTGTTTCCCTCTATTTTCTTTATTTGTGTTCTCTTTCTTGTGCTCTACGAGCACTTGCATCTCTTTCTTCCCCTGTCCTTATGTAACCATTAACGTCTTCAACTCTATCTTTGATTTCTTTTGGACCGTCATCCATATTGTTCTTTTTTGTCTTCTCTTTTGAAAGATCTGTTGGTTGAGATACTTGAGTATCTACCTGAGTTGCTTTAGAAATTATCACATCCTTGTTTGTTTCCCTTGATCCTGTCATGGTTTGCCACGATGTCTTCATTCTTTTCCATTCTTGTTTTCCTGTCTCTAGAGCCTCTTGTAACATTGTTACCCGTTATTTTAAAATTCTATTACCTTCCATTAAACAATGGTTTGCAAATGTGATCTCTGAAATTTTGTGGTCCCTTTCCTGTTCTTTGG
This sequence comes from Pinus albicaulis, assembly GCA_034641835.2. Taxonomy (NCBI): domain Eukaryota; kingdom Viridiplantae; phylum Streptophyta; class Pinopsida; order Pinales; family Pinaceae; genus Pinus; species Pinus albicaulis. Next base: position 911,547,619 of record CM076576.1, on the reverse strand, counting down.
CTTCCAAAATCTCTAGCCTTGTCCTAGCCCTCGTCAGTTCTTCGACATAGAGATCTAATGACCAAGTGAGAGGTGTGGATGTGGGACTGTAGATGGTTGACCCCTTTTTATTTTTGTTGCTAATATTTATTTTCTTTCTCTGGCATTGTTTTCCTTTTCTTTGTCTTTGTCCTTGTTCCCATTTGAGGCGAGGAAGCCTACGCCTTAAAATGCCCTGATATTGCTTTGCATTTACCCAAATCCACTTCCCTGTTTTGTCTATTGAAACAATTTTGACTTGACCTAAATAATTGGTTTCCACAGAACCTGATATTTCCTTACCATTTTCAACATTTGCTATTGATTTTATTTCCATTTTAAGATGAGAAAATCCTCGGGAGAAAAAATTATGTATGCTTGTAAGTCTGTGTAGACCGACAGTCTGTTCTTAGGAATTTGTTATAGGGTCTATGTTATTTTTCTCCATAGTCGTTAATCACTTTTGATTTTTAGATTCAAGAATGTGTTATGTTTTTATTGCTTTGTGTTTATACAAGTATTTCTTTTGTGTATATCCCTGGATCAATTAACAAGGCTTCTCAATTTCATGCTTTAAGCAATAACATTTTATGTTGAATTAACTTGTAATTTCATTCATTAAAGGCATTTTGTTTGCACTAAGCCACATTAGAATTTCTGGCTCAAACATGTCACTGTTATTTTATCATAATATAACCTAATTTTAGACAATTTTCCATAAAATATGTTTCCTAAGGGTGCTTGAGTAGAACCATTTTAGTTGTAAATTCATAACGTAACTTGGTGACTTACTATGGTGAATATATATCGACCTACCACTGGACCATAACCCAGCTTAAAAAACAAAATTGTGTGAACCCACCCTGCAGTTTCTCTATTTGGATGGGTTTTCTTGTGGCCATACTTCTAGCTTCTTCATTACATGTAATTTACTATATTTCTAGCATAAAGTGCTACAACAAAAAATGGATTGTATATATTAAATCTGAATCAAATTAAGATGCCATGTTTTTACAAATTGATTAAATTGATTCCCCATTTGATTCAAACTTGTATTTTATACTAGTATGGGTCCTTTGGGTTGGAATCTTCCTTAACATAAGTGTAAAGCTAAAGGTTACAAAATATTTTTATGTGTTTGAATTTGATCACACAAAGGGAGTATCTAAGAAAATGGAACTCCTTCTTGCTCCAGTGAGGAATGATAATATTTTGCATGTTTTCCATTTGTTGGCCATTTTGCTCAGATAAACAGGTTTCTTAAAGTTTTTGGGACTATTTGGTACTTTTTTCTCATGTAAACAAGTTTTCAATTTTTTTTTTGATTAAATGAGTATATTTGGTGGAATAAATACCTTCAACCACACTTGACACCTTAGTTGAAGAGTTATTCCTTCAATTCCACCCAACTAAACTTTATCATAATATTCACAAAGTTAAGAAACATGCTTACCACGTCAGAGCTTTTTTTCTTTGATAAATAAACTCTTCTCCCTTGCCTTACGCCATCAAGAATAGCTCATTTTTAACATGTTTGTTGCATTCTTTGTTGTTTGGACTTCATGCAAACAACAAATTTTCTTTTCTTATTATTTGTTTCATTTCAACATGTAATCCTTTGAAATTGAAATCAAAACTTTATTAATCTCTTCCCATGTACAAAAGCAGTCAATTGGACCAAGAGACAAATTAGGAATTTAGGATGCAAGTAAAACAATATGGAAGTGCTTGATTCATAGTTCATAACAAGGAGAAATGATGGCACCATTATATATGTATTGAATGAAGATTTTCCCCATGTCATTGTTGTGATGATGAATTTCAGAGTCAGCAACATACTTACATTTTTCACTCGAGTATAATCCTTCAACAAGCTAGATAGTGGAAGAGTTTCCATGGCCTTACATGCATGGGGGTTAACACAAAGCACATGCCCCTAGGCAGATTTTATATGTGGTGAGAAGCTTGAAAAGGCACCCCCCCCACCATATTGAACCATTACCCCACTAGAATTATAACTAAGTTTTATTTTAATTCTCAATATAAAATGATTTCAAGTCAACCTATAAAATCGTTTAGGTTGTTGAACCATAAACATTAACATTATCCTGTATCCATATTGTGCATCCATGTTACATATATGTTGCATTTTGGCGGGTCGTGATAAAATATGGGTAATCACTTTTACATCTGAGTAATTTTTTGATTTTGGCAAGGTAAATTGGCTACAGTTTTTTCTATACGATTAACAATTTTTTTCCTTATCTCCTTACAATGTTAACATTATGCCATTCAATAAATTTGGGGATAGGGACACAACTTAATTATGATTTACATCATTTGAAAATTATGATTTGTTTTCTATGTTTAGGTGTTATGATTGGATTTGAAAGCATGGCCACTATTGTACCAATTTCCATTTTTTTATAGTTTTTTTTATGGTCTATTTGTGCTTTCAGATGGTTGGGTGTTGCAAAAACACATTTATTTGTTGGAGTTGGCAAGGGAAGATCCTCATATTTTTTTCCTTAGAAATTATTTAAGTATCATAATAAAAAATAAAAAGAATAATGTTATCACTTAAAAAGGTTTAGGTATGTTTCCAGTGAACCAAAAACACTAGGTATTATGATCTAATTTTGGTTGAATGTACCTATAGTTCTTGTGTTTTTCTTCGGGAAATTCAACCAAATCTTCAATACTTATGTAGCAATCATCTCTGATATGCACTTTCCCAAGGCATGGCCTTTATTCTACAATGTTTTTGAATTTAGATGATTAGAAATGAACCTATGCACATTGCATACCACATAAATTTGTGGTAACAAAGTCCATCACTATACTGGTAGACAAAGGTTAGCAGTAGTTGAATGGAATATTTGTGGGTTCAAAATTTGTGATTCATTTTAGTGAGGGAAATGTAAGATTTTTACAGCAATGAAACTACGCTTCTTATAAGCAAAGTGACGAGAATAACTTGACTAAGAGTTGGCATGACAATCTAAAACTCGAGTTTAGTAGGAAATTTTATGATATGGCATTGCAGGGCCTATTCACCTTATTAATCTTCTAGCTCAGAGGTTTTCTTTTAAATTTTATTTTTTATATTACTGTCATTTTGCATAGCAGTCTATTGCACATTTCGAAAGCTATTGCTAAGAGACTCAAGAGGGTACTGTCTAGACACATTTCATATGAGTAGTCGGGTTTTTTAAAGGATAGGTCCATTCATGATGCGGTTGGATCAACTCAAGAAGTTATTCATTCCATCCATTCTAAGAAATTACAGGCTATGGTCATGAAGATTGACCTGTGTAAGGCATACGATCGGGTTGATTAGGGATTACTAAGAATGGTTTTATCCAAGATTGGACTCGACAGGGTGTCGGTTAATTGGATCATGGGGTGTGTGACTAATACATCCATGTCAGTTATCATAAATGGAGTTGCTTCTACTTCTTCCGGCCTGGGCGTGGTCTGAGACAGGGATGTGCTCTCTCACCGCTTCTCTTCATCTTGGTCATGGATACTTTAAGTACTAAAATTAAGGGAGTCGTTTTTTCGGGCCACATTAAGGGCATAAATCTGTCTTTCTCGAGGGGAGATTAGTCACAACTTTTTTGTGGACGATGTTTTAATTTTCGGGATGATTATTCGATCTGTTTGGTTGAATTTCCATGTGATTTTTTCCAGATTCTGTGCGGTCTCTGGTATGATGTCAAACAACAGTAAATCATGTATTTACTACGGGGAGGATGCTGATGAGCTGGTTACTGATATCAAAGCTTTATTCAATTTCAATACTGCGCCTCTGAATCTGGGTTTCAATTATTTGGGGTTTTATTTGAAACCAAATAACTATGTCAACGAGGACTGGAAGTGGATGGTGGAAAAAGCTGAGAAGAGGATCAAGGGCTGGTCAACCAAATGGCTATCTATGGGAGGTAGATTTATTTTGATCCAGGTTGTTCTACAACAAATAATGGTATACTGGGCTCACATTTTTGTTATTCCAAAAAAGATCATGAACAACATTAGAAGTATCATGATGCAATTTCTATGGAATGGCAGAGTGATGAAGGGGAAGTATCATTTGGCGAGCTGGGGAATGATTATGAAGCCTAAGGAATGTGGCGGTTGGGGTTTGAAGGATTTGGACACTTTCGGGAAAGCTCTCTTGATGAAATCCATGTGGAGGGGCTTGATGTCAAATGGAATTTGGAATGATATTATCAGGTTCAAATATCTTCATAAATCTGGTTTGGAGGAACTTATGCAGCTGGGGTGGAAGAAGAAAGGGGGGGCGTCCACCATTTGGAATGGTTTCAAACAGAACTGGCCGGGTTTTGCTTCATTCTTGTGGTGGAAGTTTGGGAATGGGGGTAGGATCTTAATTGGACAACCTGGAATCTGGGGGGATTCACACCTACCTATCTGCAGCTATCATCTTTTAAACTACCTCAATGGAAAGGGCCTTTTGAATTTAAGCCAAATCATTCAAAAATGGATCAATGGTATCCCTCATTGGTTTTCAGCGGAGACCCTTCGGCTTCCTGCACATCTCATTGAGGAGTGGGGTGTATTTATGGAGGATTTGAGAAGCCGAGGTCTCTTTTGGAAAAGGGGTGGTGACAGGGTGACCTGGAATGGACCAGTTGAGAATGGTAATTTGAATGTGAAAGATTTATATTTTAAGCTACATTCACATTCTTTCCAGGAGGAGGATTACAGTTACCTCAAGGGCATATGGGAGACAACGACTCAACTTAAGATGAAACTGTTCTTATGGCTAGTTCTTTATAGCAGAAACCTTACATGGGACAATTTGATGAGGAAAGGGAAGATTGGGCCCGATATTTGTAACTTATGTTGCATGGCGGGAGAAGATAATCCTCATCTTTTCTACAAACGCTTTTATGCTAAGAAGGTATTAAGGGAGTTGGGTATTTATTTCAAGTTGAATATCCCAAACTTTGATACCACTAAGGACTTTATAACATGGGGACAAAAGAAAAACCAAAATCTCAGAATTCTTCCAGCACTGTTTCATTGGGACATTTGGTGTTGTCGGAACAAAATGATATTTGAAGAGATTAGATGTAGCCTAGAGGGGAATGCTTATAGTATTATTCAACTTTGGGACAATCTGAAAACTGTGCAGAAGCCACCAATGGACCTATCTAAGCATTTGCGGCCTTTTGAGATTCACTATCCTATCGGTTTCTTTGACGACGCTTCTCAACATTCTAGATGTGGATGTGGTGCTTGGCTGTTGTTATCGCCTCTATGTCTATATAAGATCCACTGGTTTGGAGGAGTCAATACTAATATGAGGGCGGAAGTGTTGGCTGTGTATTGACAAATTATTAGTATTCGGTGACTTGCTGGTCCTCATCGAGCATCTCAACAAGGGTAACAATCTTTTTCCTGGTCATCTTGTGACCTGGTTAGATCGCATTAAATTTCTGAGGGATACTTACAAGGAATTAACCTTCCAGCACATATTCCGGGAGAAAAATTCTCAAGCAGATAGATTATCTAAGAAAGGTTTGCAAGGAAATTTTGGTATCATGCATTATGAAATGGTGGATGAAGAGGGCAAGAAGCAGTGGGTTCAATTACTTTTTCCTGACTTTAAATCTTTCTCTTTTTTATGTGACTATGTTATGTCTCTCAGTTTTTGGACTGGTCTTCGTACATCAGAACAAGAGTGTTCTCTCTGGGATTTTGGCTTATCCTTTTTTATTTTCTGTTTTCGGATGCCGATGACCAATTGTGGATGGAGACGGCAGTAACACAATGTTTGTGGATTGCACCAGGGTGGCCATCCTTTTTTGACCTTGGGTTTTGTTCTCTTTAGACAGAGCCACAATACTGACTGTGATCTCCAGAAGAATATATTGTTTTTTACAAATTTCTTTTCGAGATCACTGATTTTCTCTTGAAGAAAGAAAAGATATGATTACATGGCATATATATTGAAAGTGGCCTTGTTTTCCTACTGAAAAGTTATGTTAAACTATTAGTTTTAAGCTTTTGAACTGGCACATTATATAAGCCAGAGGTTTTTTTCTCTCTGAAAAAAAAGCAAATGGCCATGTAAAACTGACTAATTTAACAACATTGTATATGGATTTGGCACTTTACCTATTCATCTCATCTAAGGAATGTTGTTATTAGCTTGTATATATAGAATTTTGCCATATTCTGGATTATATTTGTAAATTAAAAATGGAATATTTTTGGGGTGTATGATATGGAGTATCTTACACAACTGGCTTTGATCTTATAATCACTCTTCAGTCACTCAAGGTTATGTTTAAGCCAATGTTCTTAATCATTTTCAGCCACTCAAATCGAAATTGAACAGAAATTGATGTTCAAGGCAATTTTTTAAATAATTTTCCTCCATCTTTGTTCACTGTATATTCTCTGTTATTCCTAAAATTTTTCTTGAGGATTATGCATACAAGTTTCTTTGGTTCTAACCTGCATGTGGTTTTTTTGTACTCTTTCTTCTGGAGTCAAAAATTTAGTTATGGTGGCTTGCAGGTCCCCCAGGATTAGGGACATGTACTTAATCTCCATTAATTAAGGATGAATATTTCGTATTCCACTTGGCTACAGGAAGTATTATGCTAAGAGTTGCAGTGGCTACCAAGACTCCTTTATGCATAAAATCTGAGGCTATCGATAAGGTAAAGTCTAATACTGGATTGGGAGTGTTAAATCATTAATCATCAACTCTTTGAGCTATTTCGACTATGTTTTATTAATTTAGTTTCAATTATTTGAATACTTGTTTTAAATGTCTCCATTTCGAATGCTTTCTTATGTTTGCATCTATACCTATATATGTTATTTGAATACTTGTTTTAAATGTCTCCATTTCGAAGGCTTTCTGATGTTTGCATCTATACCTGTATATGTACATTTGCATGTTATACAGGGGGAGCCCGTCTCTCGTGACTCGGTGGTTGAAATTATTGATAAATCCATTAAAAAAAATTCATGCCAGAAAGGCTTTATTCTGGATGGTTTTCCTCGTAGTGTAGTCCAAGCTCAAAAGGTTTGACATCTATGGGTGAACGCTATATGCTACTAATAGAAATTTGGAAGTTAGAAATGGATTTGTTTTTTGTTTTATGTGATCTGTTAATAATTGAATTACTTTCTTCTTGAATTTTTCATTTGTTACTTCAGCTTTCTATATATTTTGACCTGTTGTAAGGCATTATTTTGTTTGTATGGCTTGATGAAATGTTAGAAACAAAAGGGACAAAAATTAAAAAAGTATTGAACTTTAATGTTCATGACTCAATTTTGGAGAGGAGAATTTTATTTTAAAAATAACAATTCAAAATACTTAATATAATTCACTTTATTATTATTATTATATATTTTGTTTTAGTCTTGCATCATCATAATGTTGATATTTAAAAATTATAGTAATTTTGAAATATTTTATTATTTCTTTAATTAAAAATGATCTAGATGTTGTAAGGTGATGTTATGTTATATAAATATTTTAATTTCGTCAAATTATATAGATATAGCATAGGTAAATACCCACACATATTTTCACACACACAAATAGTGTGTGTTATGTGTGTGTGTGCACGCCACACTATACAACAAGTAAGTTATGTTTTCTAAGTACAAAAAAAACAAGAGTAGTGACATCACCACCACATGGCCCTTGTTCTTATAAAATGTTCACAGTTCATGATTTTTATGCCATTCAATAATTAGTAATTCAATCAAGAAGCAACTAATCCTAACATTCGGAAATCAAGATAAAGATAATTATTATCAATCAAAAGCAAATTTGTCCTGAGGGCAAAAAGATCGAGGTTTTTTTCTCAAGACGGTGAGTGCTTGAATTAAGTTTTTGATGGTGGAAATGGATTCAACACCATCAAAAACCCTTTGGACACCCAAAATCTTGAAACTTGATAGTTGTAATCCAAATTTCCCAAAATTTGTGCGAGATTTTATCAAAATCTTGTCGAAATTTCAATTGTTTTCTGGGAAAATTTGAAGCCTCGTTAAACTAAGTGATAAAATTTGAACATTAGCGGAGATTAACCCTACCCACTGCCCAGTACATCCATGGAAACCAATATTTTTGGAGGTATAGCAATGGGGTAGTATATGCCAACCCTTGGATTTTGTACTGGCCTAAATCCAAGGGTTGGCATATACTTCCCCAGTGCATTAATGGAACTATAACTCCAAAAATACTCACCGTAAATAATGTCAAGCTAAATATATGGGACTAAACCCCACAATCACGTATTCGTCGTACCTAAACTCCAAATTTTCTATTTTTCACATTTGTTTCCTTCCTTGTAGGGGAGAGATGTCAGTAAGAGAACAAGTAGAGGTCGAAGCCACGTCATGCCATTGGGATCAGCTGAGGTGGTGTACGACCCCTGTCCTCCACATGCAGCCAGGTGTCCTCCATACATGGTTATCGATTCAGCTGGTTTACAAGCGTTTACTTGTTGGTTTACCATATTTACTTGGAGCCTTCTTGAACAAGCAAGCTTATTTTGTTCAGGCCTGTTACTTGTCCGTTTTCGCTCCCGGTACTTGTGTAGTGCTACTCCGATTTTGCTCGCATCCAGATTCGTCCTTCGCGTAGAGTTTCGTGGGTTATGGGGAATTTACGATGCTAGTTCGAGAGGTTGTGAGGTTGTTTATGCAGCGTTTGGTCTAGTTTATTGTGTTGTTTGTAGTTCCCCGTCTAGTGTATCGGCCTGGGTATTTGTCTACATTCGTCCGTGTGGCGGATATAGCTTGGCTTGGTGGCAGGTATGGTGGTTTCGTGTTCCAAAGGGTTTTTTCGGGTTAATGTTGTTCTTTTATCAAAATTTTGACATTTTTTTCTTGTTTTATGCATGATTCTCTGGCACTGTTTGGTCTCAGGCATTTTTTGATTGTTTGCAGGTCAATGTGCAATTCGCAATTGGTTCTTGATGAGCGTCTAGGGTTCGTATGGTGCGTTTGGGATTTTTGGAGCGTATGGGGTTCCTATGGCGTGTTGGCATGGAGGAACCCGAGGAGAGTTGGAAGGTAGGAATTCGTCCTACTAGCCTGACTTCTACATGTGTTTTTAAACACATTTAACTTGATGGATTATTGTTCCTCTGTTCAACTTATCTTCCTGTGTTTTTAAACACTTTCAGCTGTCGTTTTTGTGTAAATTTGACAGTTTTTTCATGGGTTGTTTGTCAATTACATAATACAAATAGGTTTGGTTAGAAAGTGGGTTAATATTTGTTAATTATGGGCATAATTGTTAATTGAAGTCATAATGATAGGGTTTTTTCTTGATATGTCGGGTTTCATCTTCGGTCTTGCTTGTTATATTATGGGCTTAATGGTGAGCTTAATTGTGTTAATTTGTGTTATATTCCGGGCTTAATTGTGTTAAATTGTGTTAATTATGGGCATAATTGTTAATTGAAGGCATAATTCTAGGGTTTCATCTTTGGTCTTGCTTGCTATATTCTGGTATTAATTGTGTTAATTTGTGTTATATTATGGGATTAATTGTGTTAATTTTTGTTAATTATGGGCATATTGTTAATTGAAGGCATAATGCTAGAGTTTCATGTTTATATGTTGGGTTTCGTCTTCGGTCTTGTTTGTTATATTATGGGCTTAATTGTGTTAATTGTGAGCTTAATTATGTTAATTTGGGTTATATTTTGGGCTTAATTGTGTCATAGTCTCAGGCATTGTTTGTTGGCTGATGGGTTTTGTCTTGATATGTTGGGTTTCATCTTTGGGCTACTTCTGATGGCACTGGTCCATTATTGACCACTGAGGGGATGTATTAATATTTTTTTTTGGTCTTAGGCACTGTTTTTTGGATTCTGGGTTTCGTCTTTGGGCAACTTCTGATGGCACCGGTCCATTATTGACCATTGAGGGATGTATTTATTATTGTTTTTGGTGTCAGACATTATTTTTTGGATTCCATGAGGACATGGCAGATTAACAAAGACATCTACGTAATGGTCATTTTATATTTTTAAGTGATGTGTTTCTATGGTTAAATGTTTGTGGTAAATGAATATGTGTTTTGCTATGAATTTAGCGGTATGGTATTTATTATTTTTGTCTGATTCATTGTCTTGTGGATCCCATGAGGGAATGGCAGAATAACAGAGGTGTCTAAATCTTAAGACCTTATTGGACTTGAAATGGATCAAAGTTAGTCCATTTCATATTTGGGATACTTAATGTAACTGTGTAGAAGAGAATGGTATTTTTATCATTTGCAATCATCAATATGATGAACTCGGTTTATTCTATGATATATTTGGTTTTGTCTTTGGTTTAATTCTGATGGCACTGGTCCATTATTGACCATTGAGGGGATGTATTTATTATTGTTTTTGGTCTCAGGAACTATTTGTTGGATTCCATGAGGGCATGGCAGATTAACAGAGGTGGCTAAGTACTGGTCATTTTATATTTTCAAGCAGTGTGTTTCAGTGGTTGAATGTTTGTGGTAAATGAATATGTGTTTTTCTTTGAATTTAGTGGTATGGTATTTACTATTTTTGTTTGAGTCACTATATGGTGGATCCCATGAGGGCATGGCAGAATAACAGAGGTGGCAAAATTCTTGTCATTTTATTTTTGAAGTAACAAAGGTGGGTAAATCATAAGACCTTAATGGACTTGAAATGGATCAAATTTAGTCCATTTATTCCATTTCAGTTGATTAAATTATTCCAACAGAGTTCAATTATCTACAAATCATATTATCCCAACATAGTTCAAATTCTTGAATTCAGTTGATCCAAAATTGTTCTTTGTCCATCACACGGACCATTAACAAGCATTCTCAAATCAAGTAAACTTGGACGTAATTGTGTAGAAGAGAATGGTATTTTTATCATTTTCAATCCTCAATATGATGAACTGGATAATCCTTGACTGTGTAGAAGTTTAGCTTATACTATGAAAATATCAACATATTGCATCCTTACCAAAATCATATTGTGATGTGGTTACAAAAAATAAGTGATGGCACCCCTATGTTTGATGGCCTCCATTTCCTGCATTGCCCAAAATTGTTGAGTTTCCTGCCTGACCAAAGTATGGTGGTCTACCCAAGATTGGTTGATTAGGATGTGCCTTATTGTTGCCATATGCTTGAATCCAATTTTCTCATTGTAGCCATGGAGAGAATGAGTAGCCCAATTGTCCACTTGTGTTACTAACACCAGCATTGAGTGTGGGTGTCATATAAACATAGTTAGGATTTAAACCTACACGGGTAGGGGTATAATAGGTGGGAACAACCCTTGGCTGATAGTGGGTGACTTGGATGTTAATCTGGTCTTGGTATGATGGTGTGTGCTCTGCAATGTGGTCCAGTGTGTTGGACAACATCCTATTTGCCTCAAACTGGCTTGGACTGTGGTCTTCCCTGCTTGTCACCCTTCCTCCTTTTTCCAACACTTGTTGAACCTTTCTTGCCTCTCTCTCTTGCCTTGCCAATTATTTTTTATGTTCCTTATCTTCCCTTGTGTTTTGTCTTTCCAACATTTCCTTTTCTCGAGCTTCTGTTGCTGCAATATTTGCGGCTCTCTTTTCCTTGGCTAACTCATTCTTTCTCTTTTTAGATTCCTGAATTTCATTATTTTTATGTTCAGACTCAAACATTAAATTCATATAATCTTCAGATGTGAGAAATTGTGAGAACTCCCCAAACGAAGACAATCAGATGTTGAGTTTCTTGATGAGGCCTTCACTCTATCTATTGGTAGCTTTAGGAATACACCAAGTACTATTTACTTTTTTGTCCCATGCTCCAAAGGACCTGACACTTGGCTTTCAACCTCTTGGAAAAATGATTGGCCCCCATTGTTGTCTTCTTCAGCGACTTCATGTTGAATAGGCTCCTCTTCCAGTGATCCATTGTCCACGAAATAATGAACCAGTTTGGTGCTCAACTCTAATGGTTGTGAAGGCATGTCCATGCTTTCCTCATTGGTGGTAGACACATTATTTCCAGTGATATTCATCACGACCTCTGCCAATCATGATGGTGGGCCTACTTGGGTTTTCATGCTCAATTTCTCATTGTTTAATTTTGTTGAATTTTCATTCCCTTGATCAACTGCCCCATATGGAATATCACATGCATAATTGGCAGGTGGTTTAGTGGGTGTGATAGCCTCAATGATATTGAAATTTGGTTCATGACCAAATTGTCTTTCACTGACATGTTCATCATCATCACCATAGAAGTGCCCTTCAGAAAGGGACATTATACCTTCAGCAATAGCTACATCTTCTTGGGCACTAGCATGGTCTTGTAAGTTCTCTGCTTCTTGACCTTCCACGTCAAATGCTTGGCTACAACCAGTATCATGCATAAGAGCATCAACATTAAGTGTCCATATACTAGTTATCCTAAATCTAGCCTTGATATTATAAGGTGTGTGAGCCATTTTAAATGTTTTTCTTGCAAGTTCATCTAGCTCAAACCTCTTTACTTACACCCCTGGATTCTTTGCCATCTACGAAGCTTGCTTGACCCTGAAATATTTCTTGAAATGCCCAAACATGCTAACATCAAGGGGTTGCAAATTGTGAGTGGTATGAGCTGGCAATGTTAACATGTGAATGCCCAAATTGTTGGCCTCCTCTATTGTCTTCACAACCATGTGGCTTCCATGGCCATCTAAAACTGGTAGGTGTCTGTTTTCAGGCGAGACATCGCTTGGTACAGATGCAACAAAGTGACAAAGCCAATTCAAGAATAGTTCCTTTGTCATCCATGCATGTGGATGTGCAGCCATGCATGCATCTGGTTCACAATTCTATATAAGTTTTTTATTTCAGTTTTACCTTTAAATAGATAAAATCCTATTGAAGAACCAATTGCATTGACACAACAAAGAATAGTGATCCACTCCTCGCTCTTAGGAAATATCTTAGGCACATTTTTTCTCCCTCTCTTGGCAATTACTCGCATACCACAATTCCTTTTTTCCTGTAAGCCTGTTTCATCACAGTTCCATATATGGTCTGAGGCATATGAGTGTTTCTCATATGCAACATAAAGAGTGTTATAGAACTTGGACACAATTGCGAGGAGTAGATTTAAAGCCTTGTCTTTGTCAAATCCCTTGGTTGTATGTAACACAAGGTCTGGATGCCTCTTTTTAAACCCACTCCACCATAATTTACATGGAAAACCATCTTTGAAGGGGTTTGGCCTCCCTTGAAAGATTTGAGCTAATGTGGATTTAAGTTGTATAAGCTCTAACGCATGTCCCAATTGGGCCATCTCATTACACCAATTGACCACCTCGTCATCCTATTTAGTCATAATTGTAAGAGACCCTTTACGCTTTGTATTAGTCAACCCATTTATCCAATAATGTATGTTAGAGGTAGAAATACCATGTTTTTTTGTAGATGCACGAACTGAATATCCCTTAAACTCAATGTCGTCAATTGCAACAAGCATTTCTTGATTTCTCCATCCTTTGATGGCACTGATTTTCTTTGTTGAACTTGCACCTTACACTATGGTTGATGGTGGGATATCATGATCTGCTACCACAGTGTTCTTTCAATGACATTGTTGGGAGCATTGGGAGCATTCACATCACCCCCCTATCCTAATTTGATGAACTGGTTTGCAATTGGGCCTCCCTCATCCCTCGCCTCCTCCTTTTCCTTGTCCGATCTGCAATATAAACTCTTGGCATGGCTGCAACAACTTGCAGATTTACCACGAAATTGTAATTTTAAAAATAAAAAATAAAAAATAAATAAATTTAAATTTAAATTAAAAAAAAAAATGTTGATTTTTCTCAATAGTTCACCAATCATTCATGAACTGGAATTATATGTATAGAGCTCTTGCAAATAAGTATAGAATTAATAATACCATATCAAAACTATATTAGAGTACAACATGAGTAAGAAATTTGATAATTGTTAGAGTAAATTGTATTTATGTATGACTTCTAATATCAACATGAGAAAGATAAGTAATATGTATTGACTGTTAACAACATGGAATCTTCTGTTGTTTATTGTGAACTCTTCCATTTGTGTAAGAAACTTGGTATTTTACTCAACAGAGTTCATGTTACAACTTGGTATTTTACTCAATAGAGTTAAGGTTGCATCTGAGTGTATATTTGTCTTATCAACAAGGATTTTATCTTAATGCTAAAACTAAACCTAGTAATCCATTCACATCAATGAAAAAATTTGTGAATTTGTTGTTAAATTATTTATGAATTTTATTCATGGCATTAAGGGAGTGTCGTCCCATTGTAGTTTAGAATCTGGGCTTCATTGTTTTGATGTGAAGATTGGTTATTCTTACAAATGTAGATACTTTTGATAGAAAACAAAGTTCTTGGTCTATACTAGTACGTTTAGGTGGTTTCTTGTCATATTTGTACATGTTTTCTTTTTCTTTTATACGAGAATAGTCAATTTTTTATTTCTTATTGGAAGAGAAATCCAAGTGGAGTAACTCACATGCTATAATATTTTTAAGTTTAAGATTGTTTGTGTATACTTGGGTTAATCTCATTGTGTTGTGGGATTTTAGGGGGTCATGTTGTGTAGGTCATTTGTGCCTTGCAACCTTACAAATCCTTTGATTGTCTAGATGTTGTTGTAATCCTAAGGGAATCCTTAGGGTTTATGTTTAGTTAGGTAGATAGGAAGTTAGGAAGTTAGTGGTTAGTGATAACTAATTTCTGAACCAATTTCTCAAGTTTTAAATGTAATCCAGTTCAATGAATATAAGGCACATAGATCGCATGTTTATTATTGAATAGTGGTATCAGAGCACACTTGAGATTCGAGGAGGCTGGTGGAAACATTGATGTTAAGGGAGTGGTTGATTTTTTTTCAACTTGCAATGTGCCCCCCTCTGTCCTCAATGCATATGTGACTCTCCATCTGTATCACAGTCGAATAAATCACTGACCAATTGGATTGCCGGTGCAGAAGAAGAACCAGACTGCGCCTAAACGAGACATTTTTTTTGGTGGAAAAGCGTTGTGGAGGAAATTTTGTCATTTGCTGGAATGACTGCCAGCGTGAACCCCGAGAGAGGATTTTGCTGGAAAAAACTGTTTTTCCAGCATCGTGTTTGATATGTAAGTTTTTCAAAAAAAACACAGTTTTTTTTTAAACGAAATATGTGCTTTGTTGAGAAAAAAAAAACAATAAAACCTCTGAATCTGCAAGTTAAAAAAAAAGTGTTCTTTAAGAGAAATACATTGCGTTTTTTTAGAGAAATGTGTGTGTGCTTGTGGTTAAAAATAGAAGCACTTCATCTATTAGTTAAAAACATATTTTTTTTGAGAAATCTCTGTCGGTGATTGCAGATTTTTTTTGTGGTTGAATCAAAATTTTTTAAGATCAGATCAGATTTTTAAGATGAATTCTGTTAGAAAATTAAATATTATAGAGCAATGCAACACATAAAATATGTGGAAAACACAAGCACACAAAACACATAAAACCAGAGAGACATAGATATACGTGGTTCACCCAGTTTGGGCTACGTCCACCCCGAACAGCCAGTCCTTCCTTTCTATTATCTAGCAAAAATGAAGAGACACAACCTACAACAGATCCGATGTAATATCCTTTGTTCTCTCTCACAGTCTCCCTATCTGTTTCTCACTCCGAGAATACACATACCATACACAGCCACAATACAATACCCTCATACAAGCGAGGGGGTGCCTTCTAGGGCAAAAAACCCTAAACTAAACATAAATTCTACCGTCAGATCATCCACCTAATGAATGGCCCAGATTGACTAGAAATTACTATACTTTTACAAGGAAAATTTACATATGTTTTTAGCTTCGGGGGCGCTGCCCCCGAAACCCCCCGCCAGGGGGGGCTCCATGAAGTCACAGCTGCCCCCCCTGGACCCCCCAGGCAACGTTTAATTACGGGCAGTGTTGCCGCCTCCATTAAGGTACAGGGGTCCAACGCTGTGATACAAAATAAACAGGATAATCAGGCTCCACACCCAACAAATTCCTTGGTATCTTTAATCGGGGCTGTTTTGAACGGAAAATAAAATTACCAGGAATGGTTTAGAAAGGTTAAAAATACTCTCATTTTTAATGATTTATGGGATGAAGTTTGTGAAGGAGAAGGAGAGAATGCACCAGAGCAGCCTGATGAGAGGAAACAACTCGCAATCTGGCAAAGTAAGGATAAGAAGGCGTTTTCCTTAATATCCACTTTAGTATTAGAAGAGGTAAGAAGATACATTAATCAGAGTAAAACAACTTAAAATGCCATAAAAAAACTAAAAGAGCTTTATGATTCACATTTTGAATTGGAGATAATTCGGTTATTGTTGAAGTTATTTAATCTGGAAATGAGTGATAATGATCCTCTAAAAATTGCCTCTGAAATTAAATCCATCAATCATGAAATTGAATGTACTGGAGTGAAATTTTATTTTCCGCTTATTGCCTTTATAAAAGCTCTTTACCCTAGTTATTCACACTTCTTGGAATCTATCCAAGCTAGTGGGCAATTAAAAGATATAGATTTTGACAAATTAGTAGGGAAAATTTCAGAAAGAGAGAAGGATTTTCGCAAGAAAGAATCATCACATAGTTCTAATACTAAAACCCTATGTCTTGCTCAAAAAGACCAAAAAACTCAAGAGGAATCTTTCAAAAATACAAAGGGTAATAGAGGTCAGGGTAGGAAGAATTATAGAGGCAGGGGGTAGAAATATTCAGGGAGATAGACACCAGAATGAAAAACAAAGAAATTTTCTAATAAACCAGCTGTAAAATGTTTTAGATGTGGAAAACTTTGACATACTGCTACAAATTGTATAATTCCCTTGGAGAAAATTAATGAAAAAAGAGAACAATTGCTTGAAAAGAAAGATCATATAATGCCAGACAGATGACAGTCTTCTGAGAATGCACGTTATGTTGTCGCACATTGTAATTTCCACATGGAAGATGTTTTTAGTACTTATTTTTCTTCATGGTATGATAGTTGGGTTCTAGACACAGGTGCCACATGTCATATGACCTTTCGAAGAGATTTTTTTGATCAATTCAGTGATAATATTGACGGAGTAGTGTATTTTGTTGATAAGTCCCAAATAAAACCATCAGGGATTGGTTCAATTCAGTTAAAAAATCCCGAACTTCCAAATTATATTTTGAATGATGTGCTTTGCATTCTGCAGTTCCAAAGAAATTCGTTATCTCTTATACAAATAAGACAGCAGGGACATTCCATTCACATATTTGATGGTAAATTAGAAATTAGAAGAGTGGCTGACAATAAAACTGTAATAACTGGTGTGGAAGAAGATAAATTATTGAAGTTGCATGATATGTCATATGTTGCAATTAACACAACTTATTTGGTTCAACAAAATGACACTCTATCCTCTTCTTTATTATGGCATGCACGCTTCGGTCATGTTAATTATGAAAGTATTCGAATTATGAAACAACATGGGATTAAGGGACTTCCAACAGTTCCCATAAAATTAACCCCATGTAATGCTTGTATATTGGGCAAGCATCACAGACAGTCTTTTCAGAATTCTAAGTCTAGAGCTACAAGAAAATTGAGCCTTATACACTCTGACTTATGTGGTCCAATGCCTGTATCAACTGCGAATGTAAATAAAAACATACTCACTTTTATTGATGATTATTCGAGGATGTGCTGGGTTTATCTCCTTAAAGAAAATTCACAAGTTTTTGATATGTTTAAGAAATTTCATCTCTTGATAACAAATGAAGCAAAACTTACTATTAGTACTATAAGGACTGATAATGGAAGAGAATATACTTCACATGCTTTTGAAACATATTTTCAAGAGAATGGCATCAAACACCAAACCACAATACTATATAATCCGCAACAAAATGGTGTTGCTGAACGAATGAACAGAACATTGCTTAATATGGTAAGGTCAATGATGTTTTTTAAGAATGTAAAATTAATGTTTTGGGGAGAAGCTGTGCTCTGTGCGGCATACATTAAAAATCGGTGTCCTTCCTCCGTCGTTAACAATAGAACTCCATATGAAATGTCGTATAGTCGTCTTCCTGTTGTTAAACATTTCCGAATTTTCGGTTCTCAATGTTATGCTTTGATTCCTAAACATCAGAGGAATAAGCTGAGTGAACAAAGAAGAAAATGTATATTTTTAGGGTATTCCATGACTTCTAAGGCATCCTGATTGTATGATGAAGAGAACAAAAAGCTTATTTTGTCCAGAGATGTAATTTTTCTTGAAACTGATAAATATTCCCTCACTGTTGATAGACAACTTAATCAAATAGAAAATTTTGTACCTCAAATTTTTTTATTATGAATCAGATAATATACTTCCCCATCCTGAAGGGGGGGTTCCTATATTAGATCAGTCTGTGGAGTTTCCTTCTCTCAATGATAAGAAATTAGTTGTGGTTGATGATGATAATTCCATTGTTGCTAATGAGGAATTAGTTGATGCAAGTGTTTCTACAGAAACAATGACAGAAATCGAAAGAGTTGATCTAGATGAAGAAGATGAGCAACTTCCTGAACAACTTCGTACACAAAATTTGCGAAGGTCAACTCGTATTCGAACATTTCCAAATAAATATGATGAGTTTAAGGCTGGAAGTTCCTCAGGTAACTATTCTCATTGTGAATTTAATTTTTCTATGGATTGTGAACCTACTTGCTTTGAAGAAGCTGTTAGTTATGAACGGTGGAAAGATGCAATGCAAAAGGAATATGATTCTCTCATAAAAAATGGTACATGGAGGCTGGTGGATCCTCCTGCTGGCATCAAACCTATTGATTGCAAATGGATTTATAAAACTAAGTATCAAGCTGATGGTTCACGATACAATCATAAAGAAAGACTTGTAGCGAAGGGATATGCATAGAAAGAGGGTATTTATAAAGATTTTCCTAATTAAATGGGGTACTATGGGTCTGACTGCTATGCCAACTCGGAGAAAGAATGGAAAAATTCATCATATGGATGTCAGCAGCCTTCTAAATGGAGAAGTTGCTGAAAAAGAAAATCTTCATGTTTGACGGTTTTTCGAACAAGGAAAAAAAGACAAAAGTTTGCAACTAATGAAATGCTGCTTGACAAACGACACCTGACATAACGCCAAAATGCTAAACATCTTCTTAAATTAAACTATAAACATTTTGACCTAGATGATGCAACTCTTTTCATTAATAAAGTTGGAAGATCAGTTGTATATGTTGATGATTTGATGATCATAGGAAAAAATGATGAATATATATCATCTATAAAGAAGGAATTGAAAAAGGTTTTTGATATGACAGATTTAGGTTTACTTCATTATTATCTTGGTATTGAAGTTGATAAAAAACCACAACATATTTTCATCTCTCAGAAGAAATATGTTGATAGGTTATTGAACATATATGGTATGAAAAAATGTAATCCTGTTGCTACTCCAATGGAGCAGAACTTGAAACTCACTTCCGAAGAAGGAAAGTCGTTTGAAGATCCAACAGAGTACAAGCAACTTGTTGGAAGTTTGATTTATTTGTCTATTACTCATCCTGATATAACCTTTGTTGTCGGAATGCTTTCTAGGTTTTTGCATCATCCTTGTGAGGGGCATTGGGTAGCAGCAAAAAGAGTTTTTAAATATTTAGAAGGAACTCAAACTTATGACATCAAATATTCCAAAGTTTTAGACTTCCATCTTGCTGGTTATTCAGATTCAGATTTTGATGGAGATAAAGAAAATGGAGTCTCAACTTTTGGATATTCGATGAATCTTGGATCAACAACCATCAGTTGGAGATCGTGCAAGTAATCTGTTCCTACTTATTCTACCACCGAAGCCAAATATGTTGCAGCAGCTCAAGCCACTAAGGAAATCATTTGGCTTCGAAAAATACTCGAAGATTTGCAGGAGAAAAAAAGAGCTTCAACTCCTCTATTTGTCGACAACTCTTCTACAATTCAGTTGGCAAGGAATCCAAAGTTTCATGATCGAACCAAACATATCAACACCAAATATCATTTGATTCGACATCATGTAGAGGCCAAAACAATTCATCTGACACATTGTCCAACTTCTGAAAAAATTGCAGATATTTTTACCAAAGAATTGCAGTGACCTATTACATACTGTTGAAAAAAGATCAGGTTTGAAGCATTGCTATTATAGTAGACTGATATTAAATTGCAAGGGTCGGATTTGAGGTTACAGTGGCATTGAAATTGGTTATAAAACTGGAAGGTATTGTTATTTTCATCTTGAGAATGATTTAAGGGTTTATCCCATCATTAATTGTGTCATATATAATTGCCAATAAGCTACATCAGTCGATGTTTCATTGGCAGTGGTACATTGAAGGACTAGTACTTTGTTGAGTTAGCATTTTGGCATTGTGGCTTTTCTCCCTAGCCTATTCAAGGATATTAAATTTCACATAGAATTTGGATTTGAGGTTATAGTTGCATTGAAATTTGTTACTAAATTGGAAGGTAGCCCTTCTTCATGACCTCTAGGTCTCACTTGTGTTAGGGCTTTATCACCTAAAATGAGTGTTTGGAGGTAACTCACTGTTATTGTTAGTCGTGGGAAGGGGTTTCAAAAAATAAAACCATAAAACTTTCCTCCAAAGAAGGATAGTGATTTGATCTACTAAGTAGGATAATTGGCCTCATTCATTCAACGAAATGTCCACTTCGAAGACATTGGTCTTAGTCGCATCAATAAGAATCCAGAAAGACTGAAGCCTTCTATATTTCTCCTTTATATGACCATAGGGTAGAATCCATAGGAAAATTTAGGAAAGGAGGCACTGGCCATAGAGAGGTTTCAAACTTTTAAAAATCCTTGAAAAAATCTGGGAAAAAAAAATAAAAAAAAATAGATGATTCAAGAAAACCTTAGCCATGTAGGCAGTCACAAATCTACTTGAGTGATGCCACTAGCCAATAATTTCAGATAAGATATAGAGTGGAGTAAGGTTACACACTCGCTATAATATGATGTTAAGATTCACAAGTGAAATTAAGAGAATAGCCTAAAAGACTGAAGCCTTATATATTTCTCCTTTAAAACTTCTAAAAAACATGGAAAAACAAATAAGATGATTCAAGAAATCTTGAGCCTTGTAGTCACAAGAGAACTTGAGTGATGCCCCTAGCCAATACTTTAAGATAAGATATAGAGTTAAGAGAGTAAGGTTACACACTTGATGTAATATTATGTTAAGACTCGCAAATGAAAGTACGAGAAAATAAGCAAGCTCATATCTAATATATGATTGTTTGTTGCATCTCATTTGTTTAATTCCTTGTAGTTATGCTCTTGCAATCCTGTAGTTAGCTTGTCTTAATTTGATAATCTAATAAATAAAAGACAATCTGTAATAAGCATATATAAGTGATAAGTAGATATAAACATTGGTATTGTTATTCATTTAAAAATGGCTTTAATTTACCTTTGTTTCTCAACTAAAATAATGATAAAGTAATCAATACGTTAGCATTATTCAATAAAAATTTGTATGTCTCCAATAGTCGATGAATAGAATGAATGTAACATTGTGCACACACTTTGTTTGTATGTCTCCAACGGTTGATGAATAGAATTAATGCGGTTGATGAATAGAATGAATGCAACATTGTCTGAACACTATGATTGTATGTGAACTCTCTAATTGTATGTGTCTAGTAGTTGATGAGTAGAATGAATGTCTCAAATGAAAAACAAAAAGAGTTGATGTTTTATAGTTTTTTGATCTAGAATTTAATTGGTATGGAAGATTGGCATGGATTGCCATCTCCCATATTCAAATGTGTGTATTGGATTGATTTGTACATTATCCAATGGTTGATAAGCTTTCATGGTTGATTAGTGTGCTTCTTGTGTTTAATTCCTTAATTGAAAGGGTTGTTGTGTTTAATACTTGAATTGAAAGGGTTGGTGTCATTTATTGCATCATCTTAACTATTTCCTGAATTGAATGGTGCAATTTATTGTCTTCAATAGGTTGAATGGTTAAACACAAATGTTGATATGGCTCACAAACATTTCACTTATTCTTGTGCACCCAATGGGATGTGTTGCTCCAATGGAAATCAATATGTGAATGTTTGATGGATAGGTGTACTCTTGGATAGAAATAGGTGGAATGTTTTGTAGTGCATTTTGACTCAACTGGTAATTCAAAGAGCTAGAGGTAGTTGGAACATTATGTCTTGTCAACTTGTGATGTAAAAATTTGGTATTTAAGAATTGTTGATCCAATCAATATATGAATTCATTTTAAACATATTTATATAACTTATATAACTTAATATAAACTATTTATGTACACATTTCATAATATAAACTATTCATATGCACATTTTTTTTACTTTATGATAATTGTTTGATGAACTTGTAAAACAAATATTATAACTAATCTCTCCACAACAATCGAAAAAAACCTCTCCCCTATCTGCATTTCTATTCCCACTTATAATTTGGGAATCTCCCACCTGTCCATTTGCCCTCATCGAGGGGCATGCCCCTTATAAACGGCGGTGAAGCGCTGGCCCACACAGGGACACTCTACCTCTTGTAGGTAAAGATAAGAGCAGGATTACCCGGTCTTTGATTCTGTTACGAGATTCGTTGGACATTGAATGTGAAATTCATGGCGCGCATTATTGTCAAGCGCATTTAACCGCTTTCGGGTTGGTAACATGGACAGAGATTAAGGAGATTTAGTTAAAAGACCAGAGAAATTAACAATAAAATGAAAATGTATCCGAGCTTGGTATCTGACGCTCCGGCTACGCCTGCCATGGCTGAGAAAATGCCTGAATTTGAAGCATTTGTACAGGATTTACATGCTCCGGTGAATCTGTTTTGTATATTATGGCGCCGGCTTGCCGATGCTAAAGCAGCAGAGTGTGTATGTGTAATGTGCCGAAATTAATATGAAGGAATGATTTGTTTTTTTTTCCGTTGACTCACGCGTGAATGATTCATCTGTTGCACAGCTCCTCCTCAATTTCGTGCAGGTAAAACAGATTCATCCTAAGTTTTCTGTAAATTATTTATTTTTTACTACATGAAATACGCGGAGAACTGGTTTACAGCTCCCGAGCAATGGTTGTGGCTGGAAATAGGATTTCCGCTTGGTCCGATTGGACGATTGCTGAAAGATATGGTCTCTTCAGTCGGAGGCGGATATGGCGACGGGCATAATGTTCACATGTTCAATCCCCGCTGATTAGGCTACAAATTTTAAGCTTTGGCTTTACATTTGCAGTCTTATGGTCCTACAGGCAAAAGGTTGAGGTGTTGTACAGTTCTTTGAGCGGTCTTTAATTTTTTGCGAAGTTCTTGGAACGTTTTGCATTTTTCTGGCCAGGAATGGACTAAAATCAAGTCTTTTACATTGTATTGGGGTATCTTAGCATTAGACATTGATTCTTTAAAGTGTTTAAGTTGGAGTGACGCTAATTTATTTTTGAACCATCTGGAGTTAAAGTTACGTATGAGAGATAAATGTATAGAGTATACTTGAAGACAGAAGCGATGTGTTTTTTCCCTGTTGTTTTGATTGATCAATTATCATAAATGTACAGAGTATACTTGAAGACAGAAGCGATGTGTTTTTTCCCTGTTGTTTTGATATATCAAGATGAAAAACATCGTAATTTTGGGAGATAACATGGAGATAAATTTGGAACTTTACTTCAAAACATGAGAGACATTAATAATAAAACGAAAGCATGTCTGACGTTGGTATCCGAGGCTTCTGCTCCTGCTCAGGCCGCTATGGCTGAGAGCGTGCCCTTATTTGTACAGGATTTACCTGCTGCTGTCAGTATCTTTGGTGTATTATGGCGCCAATATAAAGAGGTTAAAGTGCATTGGCCAATGGAAATATAAAGAGGTTAAAGCGCATTGGCCAATGGAAATATAAAGAGGTTAAAGCGCATTGGCTAACGGAAATAGATTAGTCTAACCGTCATAATTTTGGAAAAAAAAATTTAGAAATTTTGGGATGATTTTGAAAAAAATTGAATTTTTTTTTGAAAGTATGAGTTACAATTAAGTTAAGCAACACGATGATAGTTGTTCATAGTTGTTCAGCTCAATATATTTTTGCAAATTTTTTTTATTTAAACATTAGTATAATCAGATATTCAAATTTCAGAATTTTGAATGTTCAAATTTTTTTGATGATCCTGAATCTATTTCTATCATTACAAAAAATATTAATATAATTACCCTTAAATTTCTGAAAAATATTCTCTGGTTAGAAATTTGCTATCCAAATGAATTGCTGCCTCATTAGACAATGCCATGGGGTAGTTACAAAATGGTTAGGCAGAGCATAGGAGTTGTCTTTAGTTCGAATTTTTGAAGTTTCAGGGGCCGGAATTTGGTGAAATTTTTTGAGGTAAAATCTTGGTTTTTGTTATTCAAACTGGTTTTTTGACTCTATATATGGATTCGACACCCTCAAAAACCTCTAGGGCACTTTGATTGTGCAAAATTAGCAATCAAACTTCTCTTTTCAATAAATTCCTGCCAGAATTTAGAGAAATTACACCATAAAAGCCTTCAAAAAGTCGCACTAAAGACTACTCGACAGAGCATATATGTAAAGGAATCTCACTTCCACGTTCCATGACTCCTCTGCCAGAATTTCCTGCCCGTGGCACTTATTTGGCGGCTTTCGAGAGCACTTAAAAATAATATCAATCTAAAATAAATACAACCATCTTAACTACATACAATTGTATGATTAAAGAAAAGTGGAATAGAATTGAAATTCACATATTAAGTAATTACAAATCAGTGTTTTAGTTTTTTTTTAATAAATTTAATAGGAGTGTTTGAGTGTTGTTTTTAATGATGGAAATAGATTCAGTTCCATTAAAAACTTTTAAGCATTCAAAATCTTGAAACTTGATAGCTATTTCTTAAAATTTCTGCAAAATTGCAACCTCTTTAGACTATATTGATGTACCACTACTACATGTGGGGTGTTTTAAGACATTTTTTTAAGACAAAAGAAATCTTTTGTCTTAAAAATTCACTTTTAATTTTAGTTATTTTATATTAAAATTTAATATCAATTGAATTGTCTTAAAGATAAAATTTAAGACAAAAATAGTTTGAGAGAAAACTTTATATTTAAGACAAAAATGATTTGAGACAAAAACAATTCGAGACAAAAAAATTTAAGACAAAAGTATTTTAAGACAAAACATTATATTTAAGACAAAAACAGTTTGAGACAAAAACATTTTAAGACAAAACTTTATATTTAAGACAAAAGCACTTTGAGACAAAAAAAAATTTAAGACAGAAGCAATTTGAGACAAAAATATTTAAGACAATTTTTTTTATTTAAGACAAAAGCACTTTGAGACAAAAATATTTAAGACAACTTATATTTAAGACAATGGCGACTTAAGACAATGACAATTAAGACGAAACCCATTTAAGATAGTTAGCAATTAAGACAAAATCATTAGCATTCGGAAGTTTGCATTGAAATATCCATGAGTAGATAATGGATAATTATATTTTTTTATTTTTAAAAATAGATATTCAAACCACATGAAATTTGATCATGTCATGATATTTATTTCTTTTATATTATATTTTTCTTTTTTCATTAAACCACATTCTAAAAATATAATAAATAAATAGATAAAAAAATATTATTTTTTGGTTGGCCACTCAAGGGGATTTGAACTTTGAATCTCATGTTTTAACATAATATAACTTCATAACAAAGCGATTGTCAATTGAGTTACATTAATCCATGAACTAAGATTGTTTATTTTTTTAAATATGTGTAAAAATTTAAACTAGCAATTGCACTAGATGTTGCAACGGAAACACTGTAAGGCATGAAATAGAGAAGAATATTAACATATAAGAAATCACTGAATGATAAAAAATAGTAAACAAAACACCATTCAAAAAAATATTCAATGAAAAAGGCTCATTAGGTACAAGGGATGAAAATTTGGTTTTCAAATAGTAAATTGGCATTTGACATTCACCTATGAAACATTAGATTATTCAAAAAATGTTATGGGCACAATAACATAAATAGATTGTTGGGGGTATAGAAATGATGCAGTTGAGTGAGTTGTTGAGAAAGTATTGCCTGATGAAGGAGAATGCAGTGGTCCTTGAGGGAGACAAGTTGTCAGCTTCATGAGTAGGGGTTGTTGTTAGCTCACAACAAGAAAATCTCTCTTTTAGCACCATAAGTTAACACTACTTACGTTATGTGGTGTTAATGTGGTGTAAATGTTTATGTATCATATTAAAAATGGAGTATATCACCATATAAGATAGCACCACTTAAGTTATGTGGTGTTAATGTGGTGTAAATGTTTATGTATTATATTAAAAATGAAGTATATCACAATAAGTTAGCACCACTTAAGTTACGTGGTGTAAATGTTTATGTATTATATTAAAAATGAATTATATCACCATAAGTTAGCACCACTTACGTTATGTGGTGTTAATGTGGTGTAAATGTTTAAGTATCATATTAAAAATGAAGTATATAATCACCATATTTGATGGACAAGTTAGCACCATTGTTACTATGTGGTGTTAAAGTGAAATACTTTTTTATTGATCTTATTGGAAGTGGAGCATATCACCATATATTTAAAGAAGTGGTGTATGCTATATTGTCAAGTTCTATAAAGTAGGATATTTAAATTTGTATATGCCATGTTGGCATGTACAAGTGGATTTATTAATGTGAATTGCCACCATAACTATTAAAAAAATTACAAATATTTATATTGTGAATATATAAATTAGAACTAAACTCACAAATATTTATTTTATAATATTTATTTGTTTGTCATGTTTACATGTAAAACTAAAATTCAAAGTAATTGTTTTCTAAATATTATATTTCAATTATTTAATTTTTTATATTATTCTCATTTTGCACCATAAATACAACAAATTCAAATTAATTGTTTTCTAAATATTTTATTTCAATTATTTTCTTTTTATATTATTCTCATTTTGCACCATAAATACAACAAATTCAATGTAATTGTTTTCTAAATATTTTATTTCAATTATTTACTTTTTATATTATTCTCATGAGAAAATAAATACACAAAACCATAATACATAATTATTTATTTTATGAAGAGGCCTCCCCCACGGATCCTTAGGGTTTCCGCAACCTTGCAACGGAGTCGCTAGAGCTCCTCTCTGCTCTCCCAGCGGCCTTGATCTAACTCAGCTGCGCCCCTTCAAAGTTTAACTCTGACTTCTTCACATGGCAACTCCTTTGGGAGGGGCAGGATCCTCCCCCCCTGCTAAAATCCCCCTTCTGACTCAACCAGTCTGACCACTTTTGTTCAAATACCAACCCCTGACACAGCAGGAGTGCAGGTAAACTCCAATAATGCGCAAAACGACACGAAGGACTCACAAACTACATCAGATGCGCAGCCGAAAGTCTCCTCTGCTACATGCATTCCGATAGCAACATACCGCATCAAAATAGATCTTCCAAGACATCGAATCAATGGGCATATCCAGTACATGAAAGATCACGCCCTCATCAGCAAGTTTATAGGCCTCTGGCAGACCGAAAAAGGCTTCAGGGATGGATCGCTTCAAAATGGAAGCCCAAAGGACATGTTACCCTGCATTTGGGTCCAAAAGGATTCTTCACGGCCATCTTCAACTGTCTAGAGGATAGAAACCATATTTTTGATGGAGCCCCATATTTTTTCAATTCAGCAGGCCTATATCTCAGAGACTGGATTGAAATATTCAACCCAGACAAGGAAGACTTTAACTGGGCACCAGTCTGGATCCACATGTATTCTTTACCCTTGGAATACTCGGATGAGGAAACCCTAAAAGATATTGGCAATGGATTAGGGGAGTTTATCAAGATCGTGGAAGAAACCAAGCTCAGACGATATACCTCATATGTGAGTATCTGTGTCTACATGCATCTCGCCAAATCCCTCACTGACTCGGTAAGCCTCTTCCATGACGAATTTGAATGGATTCAAACTATATATTATGAACATGTCCCTTTTCGATGCAGAAAGTGCCATGAACATGGCCATATTTTCATATATTTCCCTTTTAATACCCCTCCCAAAACCACCCCTACTTTGAAAAGCACGGACGCAAAAGGCTTCACCAAAGTCCCCAGCTAGAAAAATCACACCAAAAAGTCCTCTGCAAGTCCCCAAGCAACTAACATTCCTTCCACCAGCAACAACTTTGAAATCCTAGCCACCCATCCAACCTCGGAAGGCGGACCCTCAAAACCATCTTCAGATAGCCCCGTCTCTGATATTCTTGACCCCAAAGTCAAGCCTCAAAAGATGCCCATGTCTCTCTCTCCTTATATACCCCACGCATCCAGCCCCCTGACTAACAAGGACAAAGCTATCATTATCAGAAGTTCTCATATGGAGATAGATGGCAATCTCCCCTCAGCCTCTTGGAGAGATGAAACCAAAGAAGACAAGAACATGCCTACTCATATGGAAGAGGAACTAGAGAGAATTGATCTGGGTGATGTGGACATCCTGGCCCTGGAGCTTGCTTGCCATCAAAAGGCTTAAGACAAGATTCCCCTCAGGAAAATCGACAGCCTTGAAGTCACACTCTTCTGTGCACAACAAATCAACTCATTAGGCATTCAAGCAGGCAGCCACTGGGATGGAAAAAAGATAATCAAAGATTCAAAGAAGAGAGGGCGCAAGTCAAATCTACAAAGAACAATCATAGTAGGAGAAATGCTTGTTGAATATGGGAGGTATCCCAAGTTGACTAAGTTCTATCGGCAGATCTCCCATAGTTCCCAATGAAGCTAATCTCTTCGAATTTAAGAGGTCTATAAAGCCCCTCCAAACACCGAATGATTAAAAATATGATTCAGCAATACAAGCCAACAATAGTCTTCCTTCAGGAGACCAAATGTAACAGCAATTCTCTGGATTCCATACTCACCAAGTCATGGTTGGGTTGTAGATGAGTGGTTGTTGATGCCTCTAGAACCTCAGGAGGGTTAGCCATAGTTTGGAACCCCCAAATTATTTCTCTATCTGACTTACTTGCTTCCCACAATTTCATCCAAGCCACCTTCCATTTGGTTGGCTCCAATTCCCATGGGCACCTCACTTATGTCTACTTCCCCCAAGACCCTAAAAAAAAATTGCCCTGCTTTCCACAATCATCATCCTCAACTCCTCTAGACGCTATCCTCTCTAGATTTGTGGTGGAGACTTCAATATGATCACCAAATTGGAGGAAAAAGTGGGAGGCAGAATTAGGCTTGAGACAGACAACACTTGCTTCAAAGATTTTATACAAGTCAATTGGTTGATTGATATTTCCTTCTCCAATGGTTTACATAATTGGACCAACAAGAGAGGTGGCTCACAACAAATCACCTGTAGATTGGATCACTTCCTCATCTCAGACAATGCTATCCACTTGGGGGGGGACTTTCACTCCTCAATTTTGCCCTTGGCTGGATCTGATCATTGGACAATCCTCCTGCAATGTTCTCGTCTTGGAATAGCCAACAAAATACCATTCCGTTTTGAATCCTTCTGGCTTGCCCACCCAGATTTCAAAGAGATGGTAACCACGTGCTAGAATAGCTTCTGCCCTCCTAAGGGATCCAAAATGTTTCAGTTTCAGCAAAAGCTCAAACACCTCAAATTCAAACTCAAAAAATGGAATCAAACCAGCTTTGGGAACATCTTTTCTCATCAGAAAGAACTCGAACAAAAAATGTGTGAGTTACAGCAATGCATCATCAAAGAAGGCAGAACAGATGCCTACGCAACCTTGGAAAGGATTCTCCTTACAAAACTAGAGGAGCGACATCAACAAGAGGAAATCCTTTGGCGTCAAAAGTCTCGGATCTGCTGGCTTAAAGAGGTGGATGAAAACACTATATTCTTTCATCGATCCACCATTCAAAGACGCATGCATAATAACATCGATTTCCTCAAAAAAAGTTAGGGGGGATGACTTGAGGGAACATGAGGACATAGAAGAACTCTGACTATTACCAACACATTCTTTAGGAGTAGGTGGGAATCGGAGGCAAGCCATAAATAGATATTTCATCACATCCCAAAGGCTAATCAAAGGGAACACAACTCATGTTGTAAAATCCCATGCCTTTGTATCTATTTTTTGTTCTTGTCGCCCCCAAATGGGTTCTAAAGTAGATCAGAAATCTTCAACTCAATTTACTTTGGGGTTCTACAGGGCTTAATAGAAAATGGGCTCTCGTGAAATGGATAGATGTTTGTGTATCAAATTTTAAGTTGGATTAGGAATAAGAGATCTCCACCACAATAACGCCACAATGGGAGCGCGAATATGGTGGCAGTGGCTCTCCAAAACTCATACCCCTTGGGCTCGACTTTGGGTTGCCAAATACGCCAACGACAAACCACCAGCAGATCTCATCAGACTCTCCTCATATATCTTTGGCTCTCTCATTTGGAATTCTGCCAAACAACACCGTGCCTTTATTCAAGCCCATAGCTTCTAGGAGATCAACTCTGGAAAATTTTCTCGACTTTGGGAAGATTCTTGGCAGCAACTACCAAAGTTGGCGAATCTCTTCCAAAAAATGAAATGGAAAGTTGTACTTCAACGAACAGAGAAAAATCAAGTCACCTACTTCTAGCAACATCACCCTAGTCTAGGCTATCGTCAATGGATTCCGACAACACAATGGCAAGTGAATTGGTAGGATGAAACTTATGTGGAAATTGACCAAGAGCTCAACCACAGGAAAATTCAATTTGCAACCCAAGAAGATAGGCTATGGCGGGGTTACACTCCTCAAGGATCCTTCACCACCAAAGAGGCCGATTGACTGCTCTTTCCTTCTGCGCATGCACACAAGGACAATATATGGACTCAAATATGGCAGCCAGGTATCTGGCCCAAAATTTCTACCTTCCTCTGGATCCTAAGCAAGAAGCAGATTCTCACCTGGGACAATCACCTCAAAAGGGGATTCATTGGGCCCTCAAGATGTCCTAATCGTTCCAAGCATGCAGAAGAAATTCCACATCTCTTGGACACTTGCATCATAGCTAACTTCTTGCAGGAAAAAATTAGACATATGCTGCAGAAAAACCGGACGAATCAAGGGAGATGTCATTAATACCATACAACATTGGCCCATTGAACCTTTCAATAGTAACATGCTCAACACTCTTTGGCCTCTCCCCCCTGGCTTTATTCTCTATACTGTCTGGAAAGAAAGGAATAAATGAATCTTTAAAGATGAAAGTAATCCCCCTGACATCCTTTGGACTAGCCTCTGCAGCAACCTTCAAGAAAGTATTGCTCTCCAGCCCTGGCAGGAATCTGACATTCCCACTACTCCTCTCGAAAGAATCATATGAGAAAAATGGCATCTTACCATTCCCATTATCCCCCTCCACTCCCCTGCCCCTTCCACCCATCCTGACTCTCCCTGTTCTTGGATCCCTCCTATCAACAACATTATAAAGATGAAATTTGATGGAGCCTCCAAAGGTAACCTGGGTGTCGCAGGTTTTGGAGGTATATTTCGGGATGCAGTAGGTAATTAACTCAAAATATACTATGGCTCGATTGGACGAGACTCCAACAACTCAACTGAATTAGAAGGTTTATGGCAGGGTCTCCTTGTTGCAGAGGAAAATAATTTCTTCCCCCCCGAAGTATAAGGAGACTCACAGATTCTCATCGATGCCACCACTCATCTCCAGCTGGGCACCCCTGCTTCCAGAGTGTCCACAAACTGGCGTCTCTTGACAATATTAGAACAAATCGAGCAATGGCTCAAAGATTTTCATGCCATTTCCTTCAATCATATTCACCACATTGCAAATAAGGTAGCGAACTGCTTAGCAAACAAGGGAGTTGAGCAGAATCTCATCCTCTTCAAGGGCTCTCTAACCAGTACTAATGATGCCACTCTCATTCATGATTGCACTCATCTGGTGCATAAGGATATCACAATCCCAGATGCAGGTGAGCAATAAGAATAATACGTTGGCTAGCCCAAGGCAAGACACCTGGCCAGGCCACTTGCCCACCCCAAAGGATTATACCAAGGCATTAAAGCCCCTCGGTGAACTGTGTTTGGCATTCAAATCTCCCTCTCTTCGCCTTAACTCTGCAAATTGCTCGGCGCACACATCAATGGAGATGTGTCCCATCTCCATCACTACTACTTATGCCCATCATTCTCTGGCTTTGTCTTTCACCACGACTCGACTCTTGAGCTCCATCTCTTTGCTCCATCTTTGTCTTCGGCTCACCAAATAGTCGACTAGAGCTGTTAGCCCTCCATCTACTTAGCGTGCTGCTTGCCCCTTGCCTCTCCACTGTAATCACCCCCCTCCAAGGTAGACCTCACTCCGTGCTCGCCTCACACCTCCCCTCTTCACTCTCCTTCCTTCAAGTCTGGCCGTTGTGAGAATTTGCAGTGCTTGCCTTCTTGTCTCCTGCATTCGCCCTGTGGTTCGCCCTCTTCGTCTCCTTATTAGGCCTCCATCCCCAACATGTCGTGAAGGCATCGCATGAGGTGTAGGCGTGGCGATGGCAGAGGTGTTGGCTCTCGCCCGCCCCTTCCATCCACGAAGCTACAAACAGTTACAGTTACTTGGTCTAATATACCCTTTGTCTAATAATTTTTGTAATTAAATTTTCAACTCTAGTGGTTCATGGATACTTATTCTATATGGTGCCCTGGACACTAGGGTAGTTCCTGGTACTAGTTCCATGGAAAAATCAATGTCTATTTTAGGGGGTAGATGAGGGATTTCTTCTGGGTTCAGTTTCTTTTCTCTTTCTTTCTTGGTCTTCACTTTGATGACTAGACCTGGAGGTTAATTCCCTTATAAGCCTCTCTTGCTCATTACTGGCCTGCAACAACTGTTCATTGCTAGTCCTTAGCTGAACCATTTTGTTCTGCATATTCCTTATCATTTACAGCATTTGAGAATTTGTATCTGGAGGGTCTCCTCCACCCCCAGTTATACATATAAATCTTCTTTGTTATTCATGACAACAATTGTAACTGTTTCTGCCATCAAACGGAAGTAATGCATTCCAGCCATCAACGAAAGTAGCAAGGGATGTTGATCAAGTTTGATATGGAAAATGCCTTTGACAGGGTTAACCTCTCATTTCTCTATAAAGTCCTTCTCACCTTTGGGTTCTTCTTTGATTTTTTCAACCTGATCAAGTATCATGGTAACTCCAATGGGTGTTTGGATGCATGTGTGCAACCCAATAATCCTACCATTGATAGTCAACTTCCCTTTCACCTAGAACTCAACTGGGTCTCCACTGGATCTAACATGCATGCAACTAATAATAGTAAATCCTCAGTTGCATGTGAGATCACTGATTGTGAATTAATTAATATTTAATTCACTTGATCTCTCACTAGTGTATCTTCAGTTACAACTAGCATAACTGAGTTTAACTCACTTAACTGAGTTAAACTATTTACAACTTGCATTAACTAATGCACCTTTTCACTTAGAACTCTGTTACAACTAGAATTACTCTGCATGCCTCACCAACTACCTCTAAATCAAAATCCACTAGCTAACTGAATTTATCACTTTCAGTTAACTGATTCAAGTCCACATTGAGAATTTATCCTAAACAAGAGCCTTTGAAGGTTGAAGTACTTACTGTTAGACTTCTCCTCATACTAATTTTTTCACATACTCAGAGGTTCAAACAAGGAAGCGGACAACCACGCAAACAAAGGTTGCCTCCTCCCGCAAGGAGCCTTCAACAAAAATGATGAATTCCCTTCTCAAATCCTAATTCGTTGAATTTGTAATTCTAAAGTGATGTACAACCAGTTCTTCCATGTACTCATGACATACTATTCTGTCTTCGACCTCATTTTTCAGTGAGAAGATCCTATTATGTTGTCTGTGTTGGACCATTGCTTTATGGAAGAAGAATGTGTTCTTTTGTCCTTCCCTCAACCAGTTGACTCCATATTGTTGCTTCCAGAGTATCTCCTCCTATTTTCAGCGTTCTTCTAGTTGTATTATGAGCCGCCCCTCTTATTCTACTATAAGTTTTGATCTGCCCTTTGTGATAATCTATAGTTGTACATTCTCTATCTTATTCTTTAACTTTTCCTGGTCTTTTAAGATGTTGCCAAAGTCCTCTTTGTTCCACTTCTTAATCCTTTGCTTGATCTCTTTTAGCTTGAGTTGGAATGTATGCATAATATTTCTTCCCACCACTTCGTTGTTCTTCTACCATTCTCTGAGTTGCCCCAATAGCTTAGGGTATCAAAGCCAAAATGATTCAAATCTGAAGGGATTATTTCTTGGTCCTATTTTGAGGTCAATTTCCAGTCTTACCGGCCAGTGTTCCGAGCCCATTCTGGGGAGAATGGAGGTTTCCATGTATATGTCTCTGAAGATGACCTGTTCCGAGACTAAGAACTGATCTAATCTGGACGCAATCTGATTTTGACCTCCTCCATGATTGTTTTAGGTGAAGGTTCTGTTGTTGTTTTGTAGGTCCACCATTTTGAGCTCCGATATTGCATCCCTGAACATATCCATGTCTGGGTCATGTCAGTGAATTCCTCCTTTCTTCTCTTTGAGGGACGTTATCATGTTAAATTCCCCTCCTACTATCCATAATTATTCCTGAAATTCTCTTCTCATACTGGCCAGGTTGTGGAGGAAGACCTCTTTCTCCCCTGGGGTATGAGGCCCATAAACCCTAGTAAGGAGAACCCAATCATTGGATCCTATGTGTCTAAAGCACCCTGTAAGAATTCAGGGACTACTTACTCAATCCTCAAAGACGACTTCCACCAGGTTCCACAAAATGGTTAGTCCTCCCACACTTCCTCTAGAGTCGAGTGCAATCACTTCATATGGTAGCTTGAAACTTAGAACTATCCCTTTGAGCTTAGCTTCATGGATCTTGGTTTCCCGGATGATCATAATGTTGCCCTTGTCTTTCCTCAGTCACTCCTTCAAATACCATTATTTGGCTTTACTATTAAGGCAAAAAATATTATCCATATCCTTTCCTTCCATATGATTCTTATTGGGCTGACATCACCTTAATGTCATGCCCATCAAAATCATCCACTGGTTTCTATGGTTGGTTTGTAAAACACCTGTTGGATCATAATTTCCGTTAGACCAAAACCCGCAGGCATTAGTCTCCACTACAATTGCCAGAGTTAGGATCCACGAGAGGCGGTTAGTCCATGTCGCGAAACGCACGGGGAGTGTTGAACCCAATGTCCAACAATCTCCCCCCCAACGCGAGCCGGGTGAGTTTCGAACTCGAGACTTGTCGCTCTGATACCACTTGTTGGATCACAATTGCCGTTAGACAAAAACCCGCAGGCATTAGTCTCTGCTACAATTTCCAGAGTTAGGATCCACGAGAGGTGGTTAGTCCATGTCGCGAAACGCACGGGGAGCGTTGAACCCA
The DNA here is from genome assembly GCA_034641835.2 of Pinus albicaulis. Lineage (NCBI taxonomy): Eukaryota > Viridiplantae > Streptophyta > Pinopsida > Pinales > Pinaceae > Pinus > Pinus albicaulis. The sequence goes on along the minus strand of CM076576.1, from coordinate 911,512,028 downwards.
ATATCCAACAACACCTACGAGAAAATATTCCTTGAGGGGGATATGATTATATTCACTTCCACTTGATTGAATTTTTCAGTTGTATGACATCATGTTGATGTCACTAACTATTGACTCTTTTAATTGACCTTTCCTCCTGGTTGATGTCACCATCTCATTAGGTCCAACTATCAGCACTTGTCGATGGAGGGAGGAAAAATATTCCTCGAAGGGAAGTTTTTATGGAACTTCTTTGATGCCTTTCTATACTTTAAACCCCTAACAAAAATAAATTTTAAATACTACATTGGGTCTAAAATAAAGGCCTCCTAACACTTAAATGAATTTTATACTCCTCGGAAAACCCCCTTTCCACATGGTCACCATATTCTTTTCCATATGGCACTACTATGTCATTGCATGACCCCTATTTTGGGTCCATGTTTTGTTTTCTACTTCTTCCATGCATCCTCTACTAGCATCATCAATTAACATCATCATTCCCATCAATATGGTATCATGCTTATCCATCACCATTTCTCATTAGTGTTTTCCATAGGCTAGGGGTAATGATTCTCTGAATGAACTACTCAATGGGTAAACTCCAAAATTTTGGAGGTAAACTTCCAAAACCTGACTAAAACCCTTTTTTATTCATCATTGGGTTCAAGACCCAAATGTTTTCACACTTGATTGATTTATTTCCCATGTTTTCAATGCAACTCATCTGCAACACAAGTACTCCCTACTCCACCATGTTACATGACATGTCACATCCTAGTGCTAACACTAGGGCCACATATAAACCATATAGGAGTACTGTGCCTCTCCATTCCTTGAACTTCCTCAATGCGTTATCTCTAAAACTAATCGATCCCATCAAGAAAACATTAAACCATTTATAAACTTTAATAATATTAAAAAGTCTAACATCTAACCTTTAATAACTTTAAAAAAAATTAAAACATTTATTATTAATCAAATAATATTTTTTTTATAAAACATTTATTATTAATCAAATAATATATTTTTTTTCATAATAATTATGATAATCGTAAAAGTTTTGGGATTTTCATTAAATTTCATTTCCCACCTCGCGCGTATGGCCAAGGAGGATTGGCGGGAAAAACCAGTCAAATGATAATACTCACAGGAGTTGATTATACATGATTTTCTACATTTTTCTGAATCCAGTCTTTAGGTATGCAATGATGGCAGAGTTTTCTGAGTTTTATAGGTATGCAATGCTGGCAGAGTTTTCTGAGTTTTACAGGTATGCAATGCTGGCAAAGTTTTCTGATTCCATGGAAGCTACCATCAGATTGCTTCGGCTCTGCAAGAAAATTAGTAGCTTCCGTAACATCTGTCCCCAAGTCGAAAAAATGACCCACAAGTATGTCTCGGTTTAACCTGCAAAATCTCTTTTTCTCCTCTCGTACCTACAATGCTTATAACAAGAAGACCGTAACAGGTATGGTACTAATCACTGCAGGGTCGATAGGCCAATGACGAGATTTAGGGTTCTTTCTAACTGCAAAGACCAATTTCTTTGAATGTGTGCTTCAATTCTATTGTATCATCAACTAATAGTAAACCCTAAACTAATTTGCAGGAGATTTATGTATCATCTGGCACAAATGAAGCACATTTTCCCTAAAGGATTGTTGTTGGAGAAGACCATGGCACCTAACAAGAAGACGTTGTGCATGAAGCCAGACTTTAAAATCACTCTCTTGCATGATACAATGCTAAGTAGCAAGGACAAGGCCTCCAAAGGAAACAACACATTGGGTTTTCGAAAAGCATTCTACAGCTGCTTAGTTTCATTTGTCAAGGCTTATCCCAAGGTGAGTTTACTCTTGCTATCTTGTATTATTTTTTCGGGGTTCTACCTTTTTTTGGTCAAACCTTTCAATAGCACGAGTTTTAAATTTGTATGTACATTGTATGAATTCATTGCAATACAAGGAGATGATGTTCCAGAGGAAATCCTACAAAGCCATTCAATAGAAAATGTCAGCTAACTTATCTAGTCTCCTCCCCACTTCCTCCTTTGATATGTAACAGCATTTCCCCAGCAAGAGGTGCTGCTTCTACTCTGCCTGACAATCATCAAGGAAAATCCAAACCCTCTATGACGTCTTCACTATTACCCAAAAGTTTCCAGAGGCGTTTTTCTCAGACAACCCTCACACTCCAGACATCTTTGGATTGATCATTCACTGTGCCCAAGCAAGACCCAATTCTTAAGCCTCATTCCGAGGTTCTTGAAACAATGAAAAAAAATGGTGGTGATGAGGCTTCGAGGAGGATTTAAATGCTGGCAGGGTTATAAAATACGCCTGCTTTACCATCTAACCTAGCCCTTGTGATGCAATAGAAAAATTTATAGATAGGGAAAAATTTGAATTTGCTGATCAGCTGATGCATAATTTCACTATTGGGGGCCATTATCCTTATCTTTATCATTTGGGTTCAGGGACTCATCACAACTATTTAGAGTAGAATCATAGCTTGAGGAAGAAACTGAGGCAGAGGATCTGGGTGTCTTTGGAATTTCAGAGGATAGAACCTGATTGTATCCTAGTCCATTTGGATGATTTTTATCAAACACATGATATGAATTGTCACAACTCTTACTAATTATCCTAGTGCTAGATTCCTTCCTGAAAGCCTTCCCTGCTTCTAAATTCCATATCTTTAAGAAAAAATCAGTGGGTGGGTTATTGCTAGGCATTGTCATCATATCCACTGTGTTACTAGTGTGATAACCAACAGAATAATTAGAGGACATGATCAGTGATTCTTTGGAAAGATGAGCTTTTGCTTCAAGTCTTGCATTTTCCCACTGTGCTTTGTGCCTTGTCAAAGCCAAGGCATCGTACCCCTGTGGAGCACTGGGACTGACTTCTGATTTAGGTGCATGGGTTGATGGATCGAGACCCATCTTCAACAAACGCTTCTTCAAATGGGTATTCCAAAAATTCTTGATCTCGTTGTCTGTTCTCCCTGGTAACTGTGAGGCTATTGCAGACCATCTGCAAGTACCACAGACATAAATAAAACAACTCAGTGATATAAATGAAATTGCTGATAAATGCGGATAGTTATCAAAACATTTATGTGCCATATATGAAGTACACAATTTGTAAAGCCATGGCAGGAGTGAAGGTTATGAACACAACTTTTAAGGCCAAGGCAAGAGTGAAGGTTATGGACAAAAAAAAAAAGGATTTTCGAAACAACTCTCTTTTATAACATGATCGATATAATATGTATTGCAAAATATTTTCAAATTATTAAATCTAGACTATTTAAAAACTATGAGAATTTGTAATGCCAAACCAAGAGTAAAGGTTATAAGCCAAAAAATAATTTGGAAACTCTTAAATCTAAACTATTGAAAAAAACACATTGAGAATTTGTAATGCCAAAACAGGAGTGCAATTTATACACTAGAAAATGGTTTGGAAACTCTTGGGATCATGTTATCAGATAGCATTGATGATTTTCTATGTGGTACTGTGCATCCTAAATTATGGTATCCAGTAGCAAGAATATTTGTAATTAATCAATTACATTTCATAGGGGTATGCTGCTGGGTGAGTTACAAAAGTATTGAATGCCATCAGGTGCTTAATAATGTCAATTAAAGACAACCCTGTTATGCCTTATCGATGAAAAAGGTTGTTATTCTTTATAAATGCTGCACAGAAAACCTGGTTGGCTGCCTTACACCTTTGAGCTGGGAAAAATGATCCTCACAGGTAGGTGACTCATGACCTTGGAACTTCTATCAGTGAATCATGATGGCAAGTCATATAGCCTACCTTTTAAGCCTCAGAGTAAGGAAGCAACTGTGGGCCACGCTCAAGTACCCTTGAATCCAAATTAAAAAGATAAGAGCACCCAACTATAATCGTTGGCAACCAATCAGAGACTTCAGGGTTTTCAAAAAATGAAATACTATAAAAAGTACTGCCTTGCCCTGTTTCCTTTCTTAAGGCACATAGTCCTTTGTTATGAATGTCCTGCTGGCTGTCAGTTTCAAGCCTTCAGTAGGTTGAAAGTTGACTTAGGGATAGATGGCTTCTAATATGAAAAGATGACCCTAAGAACTCCTCTCAAAGCTCTACTAGCATATACTAAGACTCTTTATTGTCTTATCCAATCACTATTTAAAATGGATGCCAACGAGCCTATCTTTTATGGCTCCTATAGTCTCTCTCAAATTACCAAGACCTGAGATTGTCTTGATTCTGCATACATGTACATCTCTGATTCCCTACCGACAGAATACCAAAAATAAAAATAAAAATAAAAATTGATAGAGGGTTGTTACAGATTTGTTCTTTGTTTTATATTCTTTTGTGCAAGGATCACCTATTGACTTAACATCACGTTGTAATTTACCCAAATATTTCTTGGTAAGAACTACAATACATGGAAGAAACATATGTTGATAATAATTGAGTACAAGTGATTGGTTGCTATTGTCCTAGGTAAAGAACTCGACCACAAGTTGTTGGTAGAGATTGGGACAAGTTTGATGAGTGGCCCAGTAGCTTGCAGCTTGGTTTTTGGACTCTAAAGGCCATTCAGAGACATATCATTTATGTGTTATGTTGCTGGTATGTATTTTACTTAGTGCCATTTTGACATATTCACCCTGACATGGTATAAAGATGAACAAACTTTGCAGATTTTGTCTCTAGTGGATTGGAATTTTAAAAGTATTTTTTTCATTAAAATTTTAATTATTTTATGTGTTTTTTTAAAAGTGGGTCCATTGTTTGATAGGTGTCTAGTTCAAAGACCAGTTCCAAGTTTTAAAAATATGATTGGGAGTATTATACCTTGATATATAGTATTGCCTATTTTTGATATCTTCATTAGAAGTCTTGTGTATTGATTAATGGATTGCCGGTACAGTTGCGTCTCATCCTCTATTTTGGTTTGCTTTTTGTAGTCTTTAATATAAAATTTGTCTATTGTTTTCATTTCCTAAGAAATTGCTAATACATTTTATTTATTTGGACTGAACAACCCTCCAGTTGCTGCAAAGTGTGTAGCACTTCTCAAACGATATCTATTTAGGTGAGTTTATTCTAGTGGTGTTTCGTATAGTTCTTGTTCTATAATAGATATATGCAATAATTGGTTCCTTTTTCTTTTTACATTACGACTCAAGTTTATATGAAAATATTCTATTTCTTCAAGTAGATACCATTAACAGATTTTTTGACTTGTAAAAAAGATGAAATGATAGATAGTTATCTTTATTGTGTTAATAGACACTTCAGTTTTGATGATACATATATTAAATATAGATATTCAAGATGTATATACAGTTTGTTGTCATATGGTTGTCACATGTGAAAATATTGCAGGTATGCTTTGTGTGTGGGTTTGTGTCCATTTTTTAATTTCTTCTGAACATATGCTGCGAAAATTAATATAAAATAAAGGATCATTATCCTCTGTCATTTTCAATTGGGTATACCGAGCCAAATATATTTGCAAAATTTCCTCTTGCTGTTTCAAAATTTGATTCTTCTGAACATACATTGCCAAAATAGTTATAAAATAAAAGATTGTTTTTTTGTGTGTCATTTTCAATAGTTAATATAGACCCAATTGCATTTGCAAAATTTCCTCTGGCTGTTTCACACATTTGATTCTCTTCCCCAAATATTTGATGGTTGATGCAGATATATACCTAGGATAGAGACTCTAGAGCAGATTGATTTGTTTTGTGTGAATCTAATTGCTGAGTGCAATGCCGTTACCAACAAGAAGGCTTCTCCATGGGTGTAGTTTGCAAACAGTCAACATGTAGCATCGACTGCATCTATCAATTCATCTTCTCCAACCTCAACATCTACAACATTTGCCTCAGGAGCTCTTGTTAAGTCATTGAATTATGTTTGTGGTTTGGTTTCACGACATATTCCAAGACATTCATTTCAGTCAGCACTGTTTACTGGAAATTCTCATGCTAAGAGGACAATCACATCCTTGAGAAGTAGATTGTTTGGTTCTCCAGTCAGTCTAGGTGGCACTGTAAGCAGAAGTTCTCCTGAGAATAAAGAGGCCACAAATTTGGATATCACGAATATATTAGGTCTGGAAACAATTAATGAGGAGAATAACAATTATATTGTTCTTGATGTTCTGAAATCAAGATGGATTGTGGATAGGCACCAGCAAAGTTGGACCCCATCTCTTGCTATGACAGATAGGTATTTCTTTCATTTAGATTTGCTTCTCTTTTTTCAGGTCCTACATGAGAAACAAGATGAACATGTAAATGAGCTAGGTGATTTTGCTGCTTCCAAGTTAATTGGGCTAGATGAAGTCAATACTTTTGTTGGTTTTTGATAATGAGATTCATCTATGTATTTCCCTTTTATTTTCTTTAAAATTCTGTGTCATTGGAGAATGTCAAAGTGCTGTGGCATCCCTATGATGAGGTTGTTGAATCCTATTGGATGATATGTTGCACCCATAGTTTTAAAAAATAGAACTGGGTTTTTGAACCGACCCATCTATCTAACCAGGTTTTGAATTAGATTAAATGAGGCAGATTTGAAAAGTAAAATACATGGCATCTTTATTAGATATCATTGACTGGCTTCACATCCATAGAGCTTGATTTGCTTTGATTAAAGGGAATTCTTTTAACAGTTTGATCCAAGATGCTTGCTATTAAGCTGGGAACAATAGAGAGATTTTAACAGTCTTAATGATGGAGATGATAGTTGTAACCACCCTTGTCTATTGTCCAGCAGTACACACCTATTGATCCTTGAGTGTATTGTATAACATTGATCCACAGTCCTCAATCATGTTTTCCAATGCATTTAGTTTATCTCCAATAATTTCTACTTGAAACACCTTAATGTATTGAATCAGAAGTAAAATTTCTACACCACATCTTAATGTAACATATGAGATTGCTTTCTTTCCCTTGTTTCTTGGTACCAGTTCTGTATGTGTGGAAATTTCCTGTTGCATGGTTATCTCCATTACAAATACCATTCCCAGTAGACTGTTTCAGATTCCATACTCAGCATATTTGGCACCTCGCTTGCTTCGAGTTCAAGTTTACTGATTGGACAATATTCAGTTTCTTAAAACATTTCGTTGCGTTTCTACTACACCAATGTAGCATTTTTTTTACTATAAAAATTGATCCTGAACATCCATCATAACTTTTAATATTTGTTCTCCATACTGCCTGCTCAGTTCCTTGTAACAATCCTTATGAGAATGAAAATAGAGGTACCTTGAAGAAAGTGCATAACAGATTTTAGGTGCATGGTCCAAGCCTCTAAAACTTCACACAAGAGCTACCACAGGTCCGAGAGCAGCCTTCAAGGTGACTGTAATTCAAGATTCTACACAGTTCAAACTTCAAACTGCTTCACATAATGCTGCCTCTGCGGCTAGAAGAGAGGGCCTTATATAAGTCCTCTTGGCCCTTAAACAATCCTCCACAGTTCTGCAATTCCGAGCCACACAGATCTGAAGAGATTACTGTAGGTCAGAGGTCTTTATTACCATAGATGGCTACCAAAATAATTTGTTGTCCAATTTTGAGAAGGAATAACCCAAACAAATAACTCTTATGTCCTCCTCACCTCGCTGTTCTGTGTTTTCCTATGCTTGTCTTAGCTAAGTGCTCACCAGGAAACCTATTCAACATGAGATCTATCCATTCAGCCATGCCATAAAGTAGGAGTTCCCTCTGTTGAACCATATACAGAAATATGTGAAATACTTCTGCTGCAATATTTAATGGTAGTCAATATTCGGTAACATTCAACAGCAGAACTACCAAATACTTTATGACAACGGGAGTACTGTCTTCTACATGACAATGAGCTTCATGCATAGGCACATATACTACTAGTCCTTGCTCAAGGTGTTGCAAAACTCTCTCGTTACTAGGAACAAATCTACAGCCACCTGCACTCCCCACATCATGGGATGGAGTTTTTTGGGTTTTAATGAGTGGTGAAAAACATCCTTACATCACTTACAAAAGACAATACATAACCATAGAGCGTACTCTAAATTCTAAAGAAGAAGAGTCTCCATGCAAGAACAGAGAAGAAGAATAGACCCCTGGCAAAGGGAAGGGAGTAGAAGAAACAACTGAAATAGAAGTGCCAGACATCGGTGACAAGGATGCCCAAGCATTTAACACCTTGCTCAGTGCATTGAATGATTTGGTCAAAGACCAAAAGGAGATGGCAAACCTGATGAAATGAATGACAAACAAAGGAGCCTCCACTGGAAAGGAACCAATAAATCGATAAGGGTCTAATAGTGCAAAATGAAGTCGTGTGCGCACTACCCCATAAAGCCACTCACGCTCGTATAATAGAGCATGTAGACCCAATATGCATCAATTCATACAAGAGACAACAGATGACCTAATATAGTAGATGAGTCAGGGGATCCCTTATGCATATTATTTGGGGAAGTATAGAGCATTGGGACATGAGTTCCAGACTATCATGAGTTTCACTTACTTTTCCCATCTTTAGTTGAAAAAGCTTAAAACAGTTCAAAAGGACTTGAAGAGCGGCTCATGTTTGAGAGAGACCTAGCACTCATGATTCCTAAAGAGGAGCAACCATCTTTGCTTTCACATTTCTGCTTGTGGCATTCGATCTAATCCGGAGGTAAATGCATTTTTGTTGCTTTTGGATTCTTACAGAATTTTGAAAGAACAAAAAAAGACGACCTTGCTGAGCCAATCATTCACGTTTCCCATTGCTCGCAAATGCCTAAGCTCTTCCATTGCGCTTTGAATTGATCACAAAAGATGATTAATTTAAAGCTCTGCCATTGCCATTTCTAAGTCCTCCGTAGTTGATAGCAGAGGAAGAGATTGCTGCAGCAGCATGAGGAGAGATGATCATGGCACGGAAGCAGAGGGTTTCAAAAAACAAATAACTAATAAGGGAAGTGGGTCATTTTTCCAGATTCTACAGTTGAAGCTTCCTGCTCACAGACATGGGGGTAAGTTCCCACGTTCCCTTTCTTGCTTTCATGCCGATATTCTAAAGTTAACAACACCCCTTTTGATCCCCATTTTGCAGTACTAGACTTGCATCAGTGACAGGGTTCTACAATTAAGGGTTAGGGTTTATAGTTTGTTTTGTGCTTTGACGCAAACTGAAAAGTTATTTAAAGACGATGCCAGGGATGAGAAGGGTGAACGGGCCAGGATGGTAAGTATCTCCTCTGATTCCCCATTTTTGTTCTTATTTCGTGTGATGGCTAGCTCGATGCTCATAGAATCCATTTCAGGATGCCAAAGAAGTTATTTATATGGCATAAGTAAGTCATTCTTATAGTTGACCTCGAAAAAAAAAATGGGCATTTCCCACTATAACTTTTGAAGGCCACTAATGTGAAGACGAGTATGTGATGCTTGTTGATGCAGGTTTCGTTTGTTGGTGGCATGGCAATAGCTGACCTTGTAAAGATCACTTTAGGACCTAAGGGGATGGTAATGCTTTATAGTTTCCCCATTTCCAATGTTGCATCATTCGATGCTTTGAAAATGCAATCTCCATACCTTGAAAGCTATAGGTGTAGAGTTTTATGTGAAAGACATCACTTTAAATATAATATTCCACATGCTAAGCATTTATGTTACACAAGCCTTTCAGATTATTGTCTTAAATATAACATCTGTAGGGCGGGTGGATTGATATTTTATGCATTTTCTATATTCTGGTGGGCCGTGCAGGACAAAATTTTGCAATCCATAGGCAGGGGACATAGTGTCACCGTTACAAATGATGGTAATCCTACTGTCAAAGTAATGGTCAGTATCCTTGTTTGAAATCTGTTTGAAAGTTCCAACATTACTCCGGGAACTGTACCGATCCTTCTAGCTGGACGCTTTAAGGGCAAACATGTTGTTTTTCTGAAACAGCTGGAGTCTAGACTTTTGCTTATTACTGGTAACGATACCTATTTCATCCCTTGAAAATGTCTGAACTTGTTTTGTTTTTTATTTTGATAGGTCTTACTCGATAAGATAAATATTTAACCGGCCTTATGACCCCTTCTTTTTGCAGAATTAAAATTTATTGTCTCTGCATATCACAATCACAATCTGAGATCAAACTATAAAATGTGAATTCATTACATGGGGTGAATGGCTTTCTGCAGATCTGGTTTCAATGGCTTGATTGCTTGTTTTACCTGCTTATGGTGCCAAGGAAAATTCTCAACCAATGAAGTAAGTCAAATTCTGTTGTGTTAAAAATAAATAATGCTCTCCTTGTGTTTGAATGTGCAATCACAATACTTCATTCAACCATTTATTTGCCCATTAAAATCATATATGCATATGTTCAAGCAAAATAACAATTACTGATACCGCTTCTCATTGATATCACTGTAATCAGGGTGAAATTAGTTAATTATAAATCTATCATGCTAGCTAATTGTCTCCACGTGTTTGGAGAGTGAAGGCTGTAGTTAATTGATCAATGTACACTGCTAGGGAAGGGTTTTGAGATACAATGGCATGTCGACCCCTACATATATCAAAACTGTGACGCTTGTTTGTTGAGTAACGAGAGTTGCGGTTTTAACAAATCGAATCAATTTCTTTGTTATTGTCCAGATGGCACATCACATCCTGAAAAATGCGATGGTATGTATTCCATAAAGCTTCAAAAAAATTGATTACAAAACTCAGGGTTTTCATTTCTTTTAATTTGTATGAATTCATGGTATAATAACCATAAATGTTAGGAGTTTTAGCCTAGCAAAGACTTAGTAAACATAAATATTAGGATTTTTAGTCTAACAGAGATTTAGCAAACACATATGCCATATTAGCTCAATTCTGATTCTTGTAATTGTGATATTTTTGATATTATATATTATTGTGAAGGAATAGTATTAGTATTTATTATAATTATTGTGAAGGAAAAGTATTAGTATTTAGTATTGTGAAGGAAAGCCTTGATTGAAGAACCATGTGACATGTCTGTCTTGAAAGTTTCCCAATGTAGCACAAGGCTAGCCTTGTTGACCATGATTGAAATGCTAAATCCCTTAGATATGGCTCTCATTATGTTTGACACAAGCTCAAGTAGCCTTGTTGACCATGATTGAAATGCTAAATCCCTTAGATAGGACTCTCATTATGTTAATCGAGACAAGCTCAAGTTAGTTTGATTTAATTTTTGCGCTAAGTTAGTTTGATGCTTATCATGTTTGGTGTTTGACTTGCATATCTCAATGAGATCCACTTATACCTTTGTCATATGCATACCAGTGTTTGACTTCTCTCAATGAGATCCACTTAGACCTTTTTCATATGCATACCAGTGTTTGACTTGTCTCAATGAGATCCACTTAGACCTTTGTCATAAGCATAACATAGTGAAACTAGGAATACATACCCATAGTGAGACTGGAAACTTACCCATAAATTAATCCCCTATAGCCATGTTAGTATTTTTCACAATGCATTATATAAGCATGCATGTAAGATTTTCAATTACATCGTTTCAGATGTAAGATTTTCAATTACATCGTTTGACTTGTTTCAATGAGATCCACTTAGACCTTTGTCATTTGCATACCAGTGTTTGACTTGTCTCAATGAGATCCACTTAGACCTTTTTCATAACCATAACATAGTGAGACTAGGAATACATACCCATAGTGAGACTGGAAACTTACATAAATTAATCCCCTATAGCCATGTTAGTATTTGTCACAATGCATTATATAAGCATGCATGTAAGATTTTCAATTACATTGTTTCAGATGAACCATCCATAATTTGTTACAAAATCATTTGCCATATGCCCAGGGACATGACCACATTGCTACAAATATTTTCACGTCGTTTTCTTGACATCATGACCTCGCAATGAAATTACGCACAGTTTCATGACCTAAGAGAGATCCTCTCTATATTGTGTTCCAATGGCTTGCTTTACTACCGGCTAACAATTTAGAACCACAGTTGGAAGCTAATACCCAACATAACAAAATGATAAAAATGATGTTTTTTTGTTTTAGGCTAACATGCCATAGTTAGCCAAAACATTCTGAATATTAACGAATGTGGCCAAAGAAATTCGATAAAACTATTTGGGAAAAGATTTTACCTGAAATCCTTGAATGATGCAACAAACCATATAAAACAGAAATGAGTTTTCATAGTCAAGATACAACAAACCCAACAAAATATACTGTACTAGCTGGATCATTAATTCTGCATGGAAATGGATATGGATTTGGATCCCTCTGAGTTTTTGAACAGTTAGGAAACGAATACAGAAACGGTATGTCAAAAATATAAATATTAAAAAACAATACAAACCAAAAACATAGAAAACTCAGATCTCTCCATATATTTTGTTTTAAGTTGGCTCTCACAAATTCATAAATGCAGACAAGCAAGATAAACTTAGATTTGTATGTTCTAGGATTTTGTTAAAGAAAAATAGTAGTATTTTGGATGTCATCCACCAGCTTAGCGTTTTCAGCAATCAAAAAGCAAATTCTCTGGCTTTTCCAAATTGAATTGAAAACATATCCAGAGAGAACCCAGGTCTGCCAAAATGTGGATCCAGTAACTTAACATGATATCAAGTGATTCAACTCAAATAACATAGCAAAGGAAACTTAAATTCATTGCTCCAAATTGAAATTTAAAGCATATCCTGAGCGGATTCAATTCTGCCAAAGGTGGAACCATTAATTTAACATGACATATAATTAATCTCAATCAACACAACAAAGAAAACTTAAATTAAAAGACATTATGACTATTTCCATAATAGGATATTGAATTATCGCACTGATACATGACATCAAACTCATAAGATGAAAAGTGAAATACATTAATGATTGGAAATGATCGTACAACAAGAAAATTGCTAGTCCTAGAATATCGTAGAATATACATTTTCAGTAAGCAGCAGGCAGTAACCCTGTACACTCTTCCTACTCAACAATATATCTAAAAGTGGAAATTTTCCCACCTAAACTGAATAGTATACAGGTGATCGGACAACAAAACACAAAGTAGATGACACATCCTGCAGCGTCATATCTGTGCAAGGTTTCAGATTATGGTATCATTGGGGACTATGCAAGGACCAAAAGGAAAATGGCAATATTATGGAAGAAGCTTTCGCACAAAGCCAGTTTATCAAGGCAATGCCATGTAAAATCAAAATCACAAAAGGGTGCAACATCAAGGAGCATAGGCAGTTCTGAGGACTTCTAAACCAAGGGGGAATGCAATTTGGTTGCCACGCACATAAACTTTACTTATTTGCACCTTTGGCTAACCAGTTGCTTTGCCTATAAATTGATAAATATAGGATCAAATGACATTGTGCATAAACTTAATTGAGAAAATCAGGCACTCCACTTTGCCTTGTTCTTGATTCCGAGAAACAACAGAGATTTAGAATGCCAGTCACGGTTAAAATCCATGGTTGAGATGAGATGATTACCATAAAATATGTGTCGGGTCACTCCTAATGTCAAGAATCATTGTAACCAGACTCTGTAAGTGCAAGAAGTATTTTTTGCACTATGGCTAGTTGGGTTTTACCATCATCATCAGCTGAATGAAGCGACTGAATCATTCTCTGGATCTTCTCTTTTTCCTGGCAGCGTTGAGCTACTCCCAAGTATTCTTGAATTTCATGTGGAAGCAACCCTGACAACAAATATGGAAAATGTTTCCAGTGAGATAATTCCATCAAACTGATACAATTGCGCACTAAGGATTCTTGTTCTTTAGTGCCCAATTCTGCAGCCTCCAGGAGAGGAAGTAGATTCTGCTCCTCTTCTTGAAAGTGTTCCATACAGTGAGCCTGCCACGCATCGTTGCACTGTTAGGCAGTGCTACAGATACAAGATGAAACTAGACCAGATAATGACTAAAGCTGAGGTTCAAAAACATAAATAAATAGTGCAATGCTATGGAGAAGAACACGCCTAGCCACAAAACAAAGATTTGATGTAGAAGAGAGAAACAACTATAATTTCCTCAGCTTCACAGAAAGCCTAAGTAGAGCTTGACTACGATCTGGGCTACTAGCTTCTAGAACTGTTAATGTTTTCAGCCATTCATAGATTCCATTCATTAGTGGAAAATATCATGCATGTTCATCATTTGCAACTTTAGTAATACCTGCAAAAAAATTCAAGAATGATTCATGTTTATTTTTTGTCCATATAAAACTGCTTGTTACCGAATCATTGAAATATATATATATATATATATATCAATACCTATTATGAAAGGAAAATGACAAACAATGTTAGGAAACTCCAATTTTACCTCTCTCGGCCCTTTCCAGAGTAAAGAAAACAATTCGCTCTTCCATTTGAGCATGTTCCTGCATCAAATCCACAAGTTGTGCATAGTTTTTCGAAAATATTTTTATTTGCATGGAAATACTTCCCTTAGTAGGATCTATAACCTTAAACCCCTCTTTCTTGGACACAGCTAATTCATCTGCAGAGCGAACGATCTTCTCCATGTGGCACAGAATGCTCTTATGTTGCAGAACTGTCAATGTCATGATTGAAGGGGGTGCCCTTTCAACCAAGGTTTTGGAAATAGAACTCAGTAGCAAGTCCATGTCGATTTGAATCAGGCGATAAAAGGGAAGGCCAACATTTTTCTGTGATAATTCTGCAGATGAGAATGTACTGGACTAATTTCAATTCCTCTGAAATGCTGCAATGGGACTACCAGATAAAGAAATGGGATAAGATATACATCTGCCATACTAAAAACATTACCAAAGAAATAAGGTCCCCTATTACTGTATTCCATAATTCCCCCATTCAATCTTGCAAATGATGTTTCAAGCTTCCTCTGTACTTCCTGCCGTGCCAGTGGATTATTGTCATAAATAATTTCTAGACTAATGGTGAGAGAATATCCCGAATATAAACAACCCAATCTAAAATTATATCAGCCATGGGTCCCTCCAGAACTAGACGTGAATTCAAAAACTTTTCTTCAATGTACTGCAACATGGCATCAGAAGAGCCAAAAATAGTGTCCAACCCATACTGAAGGATTGGCAACTTTACATCTAGTCTTATGGAAGCAAGCAATTCCAAATTCTTGTCTCTCACGTCATCGTCAGAAGTTAGCGACACAACATGCACATCAACACCTTTATAGTGCAAATAAATTGAAATACGTGATATAAATGGACATAATTCATATCCAAACAACCTAACCAAAGGTTGGCCTTTTGCAGACTGTGATGGCACAGCTGCAATACAATCACCCGTGGGAATTTGCTTTGTAAAGAAAGAACCCATCTCAGACCAGCCTGGCATCTGATGGAAATAATGGGAATCATGATTGGAGATAATATTCCAGAGTTAGTGAAACTGAGACTGTTGCCACAGTAGTCTATCAACTATGAAATATTATTAGAGCAGTAGTGCCAACATTCTGAAACTAGGAACAACACCCTTGGATTTGTCTACAGAATAACTAAACATATCTACAATCTCTGTTTACATCAAGTCTTGGATATGTTCATCATTACTTCTAGCATCCTATTGAAAGAAATTGTACAGAAAAAGCAGCGAATTCTCTAGAGGAGAATCAATTTACCATGGAGTAACAAGGTTAGGCTTGCCATGTTTCTGAATTTCTACTAGATGTGTTTTGGTATAGTAAGATCTGCAAAAAATCACTGTAAGGCTTACAACTATAAAGAAACTAAAAGTGAAGCATAAATCTAGGACTAACAACCAAGTGGGATTGATCAGAAGAATTTACTACTCATGAATAAGTTGGCATTTTATGTTTTCCTACCCATCATTTGAGGAATTGATAAATCTAGAGCAGAGTATAAAATAATAAATTCAATCAGAAAACATAGAACATTATCAAGGTTAAACATAAATTAGCTTTTCAAACCCTTCTTACCTAAAACTTATAAAAGCTCCATATGCTAATATATTTCTCTTATCGTTAGGCTAATTGAATCTTAAATCAATAAATATTAGGCTAATTGAATCTTAAATCAATAAATATTATATTTATCATGTGAAGAACCTAGAGGGTAGAAATCCAGTGACAATTCAAGGCTTTCCTTCCACTCGAGCTAGAAGACCAATAGTGGTCGTTCAAATTGTTGTGATGACTTTTGCGGTTTCTGCAAGTGGTTGAAAATTTAACTTCCTTGGATGAATTGACATGTTTTATAATACTTGGAAACACTTTAAAAGCAATGAAGTAAGATTTCTTTTAGATCCTTTAATCTAGTGAAGTAAGATTGCTTTTATATCCTTCAATCCACTGGTCAGAGGAAAAAGTTGGAGCACATTTCATGGTCTCTTTCATAATGGTAATAGGAATTCCAGGTCCAGGTTACTGAATTTACAGCAATAGGAAAGTTAATAAATGTGTCCATATAAGCACATCTAAGTAGAGGACAACCCATAGATAGCAGAAACAGAATTCTCAGAAGCAGTTTTGGATATTTCTTCCATGACTCCACCACAGGAACGGAATTGGGATTTAGAAATAGATTGTTGTAAAGCTGTTGAGAAAGTAGATAACTTCCATTGGAAAACATGTTCTCTCTGTTCATGGAATTTCTTTATGAGAATTTTAATTTACATGAGCAATTCTTGTCTCCTGGCTTGACAGGATTAGATTAGGGATTCAGACAATAAATCATTCCTCAACCATTACATGTTCCATGCTTTAGTTGCAAGAGAAAGAAACCACATTTGACCTAAATAGGTTAATAAAAGAAAATTGTTTTTATCTAACATTAAAAAGACACACTAAGAAGGGAGAAACGTGCTTTTTCTGACCTTACCGTCCATTAATGTTCAAAAGGGATCTAATACCGGCAGTTATCTGAAACACTGCCTTGTGTGTGAAGGTGTGACATCAGTCTGGAAGATCAATTACCTGCTTCAATATTTATTTTCCATTATAGGTTGCTACTGTGATTTAAGGATGAAACTTTTCATGATAATATAAAGCAGTCACGATCCCAAAACCTAAATAAAAAAGTAATAGGAGGAAAGTGATGCCATTCTTTCTGAGAATGAATTTTTGAATTATGAAGGAAAAAACAATGAATAATAGTGTTCACATACACATTAGAATTGTTAGTTGAATTTAAATTTGCTGGAAATTGCATCAACTATGTGAATTAGTGCACATTGGTGATGTTTCAATCCCTTCTAATCCCTTGGTAAATTGTTCACCCTCTTAGCTTGTTTTTTCTTTCACCTGAACATTTTCTTGAGCTTGCATTGTATATTATGTGCACCTACTATTAAAGCTCACTATGAGTCGTCTTTAAGGCTGTCAGTGCTCATAACCGATTTGTTTTGAACACGTATCAGACATCACCAACATGGAATATGGCAAGCTCGAATAGGAAGAGTTGCTGGAAACAAAGATATGTATTTGGGAACGTTCAGTAAGTACTTCTATCCTGTTTATATAAAACCCAGACTTATGCTTATGGTTTTATGGTTAATTAATTGGGTGTTCTAAGATTCGTCAATCGTTAGTGAAATAATTAAAAACCATTTTAACGAATTTGATAGGTTTAAAAGCCCTTTTAACGAATTTGATTTAATTTGATAGGAGGTTTAAAAACCATTTTAACGAATTTGATAGGAGGTTTAAAAACCCTTTTAACGAATTTGATTTAATTCGATAGGTTCATAGGAAGAGGCAGCTGATGCCTATGACATTGCTGCCATCAAATTCAGAGGTCTCAATGCTGTGACAAACTTTGATATCAACATAAACGACGTGAACAACATACTTGAAAGCAGCACATTGCCGATTGGGGGAGCTGCTGCAAAGCGCATAAAGGATGCGGAGCCATCTAATCCAAGTGTAGATGGTCATCGTACGGATGACGAAATTAGCAACACAGTCGTCAGTTCATAGATAGAAGACACCTTAACCAGTTACGACACTGCTGCTTATCCAAATAGGCACGCAAGATGGCCGATAATTGCATTTCCGCAGCAAACAAATCCACATGCAACGGCTTTTTACAATCACCGAAGGGATAGTGCAGCTGGATGGTGCAAACAGGAACACAATAGTATTCAGAATCACGACCTCCAACTGCATTTTAAATCCAGCGCACATAATTTTCTCCAACCAGCAATGGTGACATCAAATTCTAATACTGTTTTGCATAATCTCATGAACTTAGAATCTTCTGCTCAACGTGATGGGACTACCACTAACTCTAATTCAGGCCTCTTCAGTAACATTTCAAGCAACTGTCTGCAAATGGCCAATTCATCTATTCCATCTGGGATAGCAGTATCTAACAGTGCTAGAGCTCCTTTCAGTGCTGAAAATGATGGCAGTAGCACAAAAAATTATGGTTATAATGATAACATGCTATCTAATTCAGACCCTTTTTCAAGGGGCCTACATTACTTATCACAGCATTCCCCTGGCCTTGTCAAAGCCAACTATGGAAATGCAACATAAAACAATTGGATGCCACCAGCTATTCAGACTTTAGCACCAAGGCCTAATCTGACAGTTTGTCAAGCTCCTGTTTTCACTGTATGGAACGACACATAAGCAATAGAGGCCAGTATCGCAGGACCAGTCCTTGCTTGGATTAATGGACTGGATAACATTCCAAGGAATAAAAGTTGAGCTGATCTTACTGGAATTGTGAAGCGAACCCTGTAACCTATTTTTCGCAAATGGGCAATATAATGTACACCTTAGCTCCTACCTACTATGCTCATGTGAAACTTGTAGCACCTAGAGAGATCATTTCTTTGGTTGGTGTGCAGAACTTATAACATTTTGATCCTAATTGTGGTACTACAATCAAATACTCATGGAAATAGAGAAAGTTATAATGTTATGAATCTAGACTTGTTTTCATTTTATGAAAAGTTGTGAGTTCGTGACATTCATGAGGATTCAAGCATTACTCTACAATTGTTAGATAACCACCTTATTCAGTTATGCAGAAAAGAGGAAAGGAGTCAACTGGTATGACACATGATCAACTGGAAAATGTTGTAGAGAAAAAACGATTTCTAGAAGAATCATCTGATCACAAGCTTGTCTTGGAACATTTGACTTGGGTTTGTCATATAATCCCAATCACCTTTATTATAATTCATTGGAATTTGGTTGGCTTCGTTGCCTTTTGTGTCTATACTTGTGGTTTTGTATTGAGATTATTTGGGCTTGCTGTCAGTGTTTTTCACTTCTGAGAATGCTTTGTTTTTGTTTTGCTCTAATTACGTGTTGAACATTTTTTAAAAATCAATGCTTCTTATACAATTTCAAGGACTGTCATAACTCCTCACATAATTCTTTAAAGGGTGCTAGCTCATTGGAAGAGCACCTGCCATGCAGGAGGTTGGTGGTTCGATTCCACTACACCCTAACATGAATTATTCAATGATATTGTTGATTTTTTTAATTAAATATTTTTATATTGATTTATTTTAATGGTGAGATATTTTTCTGGAGTCATTGTTTTATATTGTCTCTAGAAAGACAATAGATAGGATTAAAGACATTGTCTCCATAAAGAAAATATGTCTTTAATTCCAACTATTGTCTTTGGAGAGACAAAAATGAAATTGTCTCAAGTTAAGACAATTTACCAAAAAATTGTCTTAAAACCCCCCTTTGTGTTGTAGTGCAACTATTGTCTCTGGAGAGACAAAAATGAAATTGTCTCTGGAGAGACAAAAATGCTTGTGTTATATATTGTCTTTATAGAGACAATATTTTAAGACAATTTAATTTTAAGACAATTTAATTTGAGACACCCGCTTAAAGACAATATTTAAGACAATACACAAGTTTTCTTTTGTCTCAAATTAAGACAATTTACCCAAAAATTGTCTTAAATATTGTCTTAAAACCCCCCTTTATGTTGTAGTGTACATATCTAAATTTATGAGTATGTATATATTTATTGATGTGCATACCATAAAGGTTTTTTTTTTCTTTTTGTCAATATGATTAGGATTAATGGAAATCATGAGTTTGATAGGTAAACTTTTCTTTTCTTTTCTTTTTCAGAAAGAAAAAAACGATGTCTATTATAAAGCAAACAATGTATTTCCATCATCAAATCCAACCTCCCAAAAGACTTCTCAAGAGTGGATAATTACATATCATCAAGTTCAGTTCTTCCATCCAAAAGACAGATAAAACTGCTTCAAAAATAGCTGTCAGTATTCAAAACTTAAACAAAGTCCATCAACGGAAGTCTTAATACATAATCAAAGGTTCAAAACATAACAGACATTAACAAGTGAAATCAAGCAATCCATCCTTGAAAATGACCGGCCAAATTGCCACTAGTAAGTAGTACTGACATAAACAATAATCAACTGTTGAGCCAGTGAGGTAAGATGTAAACCCCACCTCATACGAACATCCCTGATCATGCGAAAAGTGATGTGCAGGCTCGCTTGAGAAGGACACAACACCAAAGGAAAAGACTAAATATCTTGTAGTAGACCGCCTTCAGGATTTCATGATAGTCCGTCATATATTCCAGGTTTGCTTTGCAAAATGAGCAGAAACTAATGAGGGATCGACGAACCAGACATTGTTGAAATCCGCACCAAGAACAACGAATCTCAACAATGTCATGAAATATTCGTAATATATACCTATAGGAATAGGAATAACTCTAAACTCAATATGATTGAAAACAATTTGACAATAAATCACAATGCATTATTATCAAAACCAAGTTATAAAAAAATCATGAATAAAAGCACCTTCTATTAATTAGTAAGGCGTACCAATAATGAACACCATATTTAATATGAAAATACATATAATCCATGATAACTGAATATAAAAGTCTCAAAAATCACCTACAATGAATAGTGAAAGCACGATTTGGAAGTTTTGCGCGAAGCCTACAAACAATCTAGTGGAAATGTTGTTTAAGCATGGTGTTCACGCGTTGAAAGAATGGCAGGTGAGGTGCGTTGTGTGTTAGAGAGTGGACAATATAAAAAGCTGTAAAGAATTCGTTACAGGTACCACCGTTTGAATTAAGTTTTCCAGATCATCTGCACGTTGCCCAAAGGTTATTGATATAATGGTGCGTCGTAGTTAACACGCCCATAAAAGGCTCAACAGACATCAACATCAATTAAATTAATATGTGCATCTTGCACACCAGTCAAATACCACGCAGGAACTCACGGAAATGGTGTCGACGATTAATCTGTAAACCGCAACTTCACGTTAAAAGTCTGTGTCCCTTCTAATTTACTACCATCATAACTTTGTATTAAAACTTCAAATAATAATATCATCTCACTATTACATAGTCCTTAAGTTTGGGAGTTTCATGTGGAAGGTCCATTAACGTGTTATTCCTTAAGTTGTAGGAGATACCTAAGATAATCGAGATTGGCAATCAATCTCTGACAAGGAGAGATTTTCGCAGGGAGGAGAGTATGCCACAAGATATTATGAAAAGAGCACACGGTTGAAATAAACTCAAGTCTTCTCAAAACAAGAAAAAATAGTGTTTCTTGTGTTAAAGGAGACGAAAATTCTCCCTGCGTCCAATCAAAATAAAAGATGGGTCAGGCTTGTCGTGGCTCTCAAGGATGAACACGGCCGCATCAAATCACACAACACATTCTTCACCCTGCGCGAGTGGGTTCCGTGACTCTATGTTAATCCGGGGGACTATATCTGCTCGGCTTATGTTGCCTATTTCTCCAACCAGCAGATAATGCCGGAAATTGGCGCTGATAAACTTGGGACCCTCACAGTGCCAATTAATTTTGTCTTTAGTGCGATTTTTTAGAGTGTCAAGTGCCTAAATTTAGTGAAAAAAAATTGAGTTAAAATCTTGAATTATGTTATTTAAACTAGTGTTTTTACTACATATATAGATTCAACATCCTAAAAATTTATAGGGCACTTCTATTGTGCAAGGTTACCCATCAAACTTTTGTTTTCAATAAATTTCTGCTGGATTTTAAAGAAATTAAACGAGAAAAAACCAACATAAAACCCTTCAAAAAATTGCACTAAAGACTACTTGAAAATAAAATGCTCATGTCAAAGCAAATGTCATCGAACTCGTTGAAAATAATATAAACACTTGGCATATCTTTATATGTTGTAGACAGATGATGAAAGCTTGCAGAGTACCTCTCCCTTAAAAAAATGCCTTCGTCCTAATAAATTTACAATAATACTCGGAATGAACACAAAATTGTCGAAAGTTCCATATCACATAAATCTTTTGTAAGCAAATTAAAATTAAAAGCATAGTCTAAAAAATCATAAAATAGTTTAGAAAATAATGAAAATTTCGGTAAGATTATAAAAAAAGGCAATTTTTTTTATTAAACTTCTAGATTTTGGGTGCCCAAATTTTTTTGATAGTACTAAATCCTTTTCCACCATAAAAACAATTCAAACATTGCAATTATTTGATTTTTTGAATTATTTTTACCAATTTCCAAAAAAAAAAAAACTGCCAACCAAACTATTTTGTAACATCTGTACACAGCACCCAAAATAATTAATACTCACAATACACAAATTACAATATCATTCATTGCAGGGAGTGAACCTTACTTTAATACACCAAAAATACTGACAAATACACCTCGTTATATTGGTGCCATAATACACCAAAAATACTGACAAATAAGACAAATCCTGTACAAATAAAAACACGCTGTCAGCAGGTAAATGCTGTACAAATAAAGACACGCTGTCAGCCATAGCAGCCGTCAAATTTTCTCAAAACTCATACCAGACTTTTTATTTTTATTTTCCTTGTGACGGTTAGACTAATCTATTTCCATTGGCCAATACGCTTTAACCTCTTTGTATTGGCGCCATTCATAGGACCTTCTGTCCATATTCTTCCAGGCGCTCACGACCAACGTAGTATCAAATTATGATGATGTAACATCATAGTTACCAAATTCCGGGGATTGTTCAGACTCCAGAGACGCCATGGATTCGATCGTGTACAAGCTTGCATTTTTTCTTATTTTACGATGCATCCTTGCTGTCAAAACTATGGCAAATCCTGAAGGGGACGCGTTAATGGCAGTGAAAAGCGCTTTGTTAACGGGTAACTCTGTGCAGGCAGCCGTAGTTACACCCTCGGAATGTCACTGCCTGTGAGCCGAGGGCAAGTGTTTTTGGTATTTGACAGGAACCTAATAAATATTTCGGGGCAGTATAGCTGCCGGAACAGAATGTCAGGCCTGTGAGGCGAGGCCAAGTGTTTTTGGTGTGTAACAGGAAGGTAAGAAGAATTTCAGGGCATTATAGCGATTCTTGAGTACAGCATACTATTAGAGAAAGCGATATGATGCTGCTGCTTCCGGTTGCACCTGAAGGGGTTATCTAGAGGGGTGCGGAGGATATGGATGTTATAAGAGGTTTTTTTTATCAAAGACATGTATTATCAAGGATTTAGAAGATGAGGGAAATCTAAGATCTTCGGTATACAAAAACTGCCTCAATATCTTTATTAAACTGTGGGAGAGTCTCAAAGTTCAGATGTGCACAAGATGGTGGAATATTGGTAGATGCATTACGTGCTGTTGTCAGCGATAGTTTTTCTCTTTTTCTCTGGTACCTTTTTATGTTTATCAATTTTTTCTTTTGGATAGTCATCTCTCAGGGGGTCTGAAACTGGTCTGTGCAGTTCGGCTTTTCCGGTGGAAGCACAACCGGATTTTTACCACCGTATAATTTTCAAAATATCAGCCGGGAAGGCACTTTCTGACTGTGACGGCACTACGGGGACGATCCACTTTCTACCACCCTGGTATTTTGGGGGTGAATTGACGCGGAAGTACGTTAGCAGACGGTCTAGCGGTTACCCTCTTGTACTTTTATAGGCATATCCCCATATGGTGCACGGGAATATTTTAGACCTCATTAACTCTGTCCTCATCTGGAGATAGAAGGTGGGTTATTAGTTATGGCGGATCAAAAAGGTAGATCGATGACAAGGAAACTCTGATTTTTGCATTCAAGATCGTTTTAAATTCCCACGGTGTCGAGTTGGTGGGTTCTATTTACACTTGGGTGGGGTGACGTGGACTATACTTATTAGAGGAGGACCTACTTGGCGGGCAGTGTCGGTGTGCAGTGTTTGCCATGCTGGATTGGAGGTGGTCCTAGTCAGTTGTTTTTAGTAGACCACTGGGTACACAATGGCGGATTTAAACAATTTTTTAAATGACTTTGATCTGGCACTACAGGATGAGTCCTTCATGCATGCAATCAATGTGGTAGAAAGGGACTATACTTTGCAGGCTACGAGTACTCACGATCATGTTGAGGGTTCCAATGTGCCACGGGGTCTGAGGAAAGGGGGAGCGTTATCGTTTTCGGACGGCACAAACAACCCAAAATCTAGACAGGGTTTTCCTACCAAAGCTTTCTCTGCAGGACGAAAACCATCGGAGGAATGCAGGCTCTTAAGTTTAGGCAGTGATATACTATGGGAGAGGGTTGAGGGGCTGACAAAGAGATCTGTGGTAGGAAGATGGATGTTTGAAAGCCGTGGAACAACAAACTTGATGGAGTGGCTGATGCAGGCATGGGAGAAGATGCTGGGCTACAAGCCTAAGGTTAGCCGACTGGAGGAGAGCTGGTATTGCTTCCACATGGAGAAGGACGAAGACGTAGAGATGGTATTGCGAAGGACCTGGGTCATGGGTCGTTGTTTCCTCGCTCTCCACCACTAGGATGTCGGTTTTCACTTGCGACAGAATGCGCCGGTGAACCATACCTTTTGGGCAAAATTACATGGTCTACCGCTGAAGTTTTGGAATGCCAGGGTCCTTTAAGACATCAGACACTGCATTGGAAAGTGCAGATTTGTTGATCCAAAATGCCATGAAGCATATGACAAGCGTGTTGCATGGGTTTTGATTGAGATGCCATTTGTTGGAGGTTTGCCTGCGAACATCGATTTGATGTGGAACGAGGTGGTTTTATGATGGAAGATAGATTACTGGCATGTCCCATTTCGGTGCCATCTCTGTCACGAGACGAGGCACTTAATAAGACAATGTTCCAAATGGCGCAGTGATGGTATCCATCGGAAGCTCCCTATGGCGAAAGCTGTGCATGGGACGAAGAATAGCGAGGAAAACTTTCGTCATGGCAATACCTCGATAGCTCTGCCAAATAACACGGGTAAGACCATAACACTTGCTCCTTTGTCTTTTGAGGATGAAGATGTGGTTGTCACGACTCCTGGGGTTTCTGGGGATTTTTTATCTGTTAATGATCAGCCTACGCTGGGTGTCGAGGGGGGGTTATCGAACCCGAACCATATACTTGGTTGCTTTCGTATTCCCTTCGTCATTCCCTCTACCGGATGGGTAAGGGATAAACCCATTCCCTCTTGTGAAGAGATCCCCCGTGAAGATGTTGGAACCAGTCGGGTGACTGGGCTGTCCCCTAAGTCTCTACCTCTCCCCCAGACGAGTGCTGATCTCTGGCCCCGAAATTCGAATGGGAGCGACCTAGAGGCGATTTTGAAGAACTCAGAGGCGAGACTAGTTCCCATCCCAATGAACATTGACCTTATTTCCCCGGATGTCGTTATCAGCCCATCCTTGAGATTGAACGTGACCGTTCGTTGGGGGAAGGAGAAGCCAAAACGGAAAAAGAAATTGACATCATTAGCTAGTCTGAATTTAGACATCCTCGATGGCACCTTCCGTGATGTCCCTGTTTCACAGGCTATTGACCGGGTCCTTAGAGCTTTGAACCCAACCAATGAGTCTCCCTCTTGAAGATAGTTTCCTTTAATCTTCGGGGGTTGGGGAGTATGGGCAAATTATTATCCTTTAAAGATTTTGTATTTTCTGTTAAACCATCTATTTTTTTGATTCAAGAAACTATGGCGGAGGCTAATCGGTCCATTGCCTTCTGTCGTTCCTTGCAACCAGAATGGCACACAGTGGCGACAAATGCAATTGGTATGTCTGGGGGGCTCGCTGCTTGTTGGGTTTCGAGAGTTTTATCTTTAAAAGCTTTTGCGTTTTTTTGGGGATTGGTTCTAATCGGTTTCTGTAAAGGCTTCAAACAACGTATTCACATAATAAATTTATATGCTCCTTACGCTGATAGAACATCCTTCTGGGGGAAAATGGAAGGTTGCAGCTTTCTTGGGCTGCGGAATTCCATTATTGGAGGAGATTTTAACTGCACTTTGCACAGTGATGAGATCTAGGGGGAGAAAGGTAGGGCGGATCCGTTTGCTGAGGTGATCAGGACAATGCTGCTGGATGCGGATCTTGTCGATACCCCTTTTAGGACAAACTGTCCTACAAGGTTAAACGACAGAAAGGGAAGGGATTTTATAGGAAAGCGTATCAACCGCTTTGTGGTCAATATGGGATTGAGATCCAAAATGAAGGGGATTACTGCTTATGCTGAGGACCTGATAATCTCGGACCACAAGCCTATCTCTCTCCTATGGGATTTTGAGAAAAAACAAGAGGGATTCCCATTTAAATTTAACAGTACATGGCTCGAAGATGATGGTTTTAATAAGATGGTTCGAGACTTTTTAAAGAAGCATAATAGGTCAGAGGAGACGACTGTTATGGGACACCTCTCTCATACATTAAGGGGATTAAAGCAAACGGTTTGTAAATGGGAGAAGGGGAAGAAACAAATCGTTAAAGAACGGATAAAGGAAATTAAAGCAGAGAGAAGCAAGATTTTACAAAAGGTGACGGATTGAAGGCAGGATGATGACTTTTGGGAAAAGTTAAAAAATTTTGAAGTAGAATATAGATCTCATCTGATTCTTGAGGAGGAAACCTGGCGATTAAAGCGCAGAGCCACATGGCTGGCTGCAGGTGACAAAAATACCAAGTTCTTCCACAATTTTGCATTGGGGAGAAGGAGAGCAAACTCTCTATGGGAAATAGAGGACCGGGGTAAGAAAATTTGTTTAAATGAAGATATTAAAAAGCTGCGATGGAATACTATGGGAACCTTTACAAACAAAGAGATGATGTGGTAATTGAGGACCAGTTGAATATGATACAGGACTTCCCACTGATGTTCAACGAGGCAGATTTAAGAAGTTTTAACAAAAAAGTTAGCTCAGAGGAGATTAAAAGGGTTTTAAAGTCATTTGCTGCTGATAAGAGTCCAGGGCCGGATGGCTGGACCCTGGAATTCTTCCTTCATTTCTATGATGATTTCATAGCGGACCTAACGGACATGGTGGAGGAGGCCAGAGTTAAAGGCAGGATTGAAGGTGCTATAAATTCTACCTTTATAGCTTTGATACCCAAGCGAAAAGGACTCGTGAATTTCAATGACTATAGGCCCATATCTTTATGCAATACTATGTACAAAATTATTTCGAAGGTTATTGCAAAGAGGCTAAAAGGAGTGTTATCGAAATTTATCATTGCGGAACAATCGGGGTTTTTGAAAAATAGAAGCATTCATGATGTTGTCGCAGCAACGCAGGAAATCATTCATACTATTCAAGGGAAGAAGAGGGAGGCGATGGTGATGAAAATAGACTTAAACAAGGCATATGACAAAGTCGAATGGACTTTTATGAGACTGATCCTTTTCAAAATTGGTATGGACGCGGAGGCTGTGAAGTGGATAATGGGTTTCATTTGCAACATAGCTATGGCTATTATTATTAATGGAACGACAACGAAATTTTTTCATCCTAGCATGGGGTTACGACAGGGATGCTCCCTCTCCCCCCTCCTATTTATATTGATGATGGATGCACTCAGTATAAAAATTAAGAGGGTTACCGAGTTGGGTTCTTTTAAAGGCATAAATATTGAACAAAGTATGGTGGCCACTCACAGCCTTTTTGTTGATGATATATTATTTTTTGGCATGTTGCAGAAGGAAAGTTGGAGTGTCCTGAAGAATATATTACACACTTTCTGCACCGCATCTGGTATGATGACCAGTGAAGGTAAATCATGCATTTTTTATGATAAGGGGGATGAGAGGGAGATTAATGAAATTTCAAATATGTTTAATATCAATAAGGCTCTGCTGAAGGATGGGATAACATATCTGGGTTTTAGATTGAAGGCTATGAATTATTTGGCAGAGGACTGGAAGTGGCTCATTAACAAATTCAAGAAGAAGATTCAAATATGGTCTGCAAGATGGCTATCAAGGGGAGGTAGATTGATCCTTATTCAGGCTGTTTTACAACAAATCTCAGTTTTTTAGGCGCACCTATACATTCTACCAAATGGAATCTTGAGGGAAATTAGAAAGATCATCTCCAAATTTGTGTGGGGGGCAGGAACTAAGAGAAGACCCATATATATAGCAAGATGGGATTTTCTTGTTACTCCTAAAGACAAAGGTGGGTGGGGTCTTTTAAATATGGACGAATTTGGCAAATCGCTACTTATAAAATCCTTGTGGAGGTGTTTAAATGGGGTAGGCATATGGAATGAGATTGTTAAAAGAAAATATCTATGAGTGGCTGGGATGGAGGAGCTGCATATCATGGGGTGGAAGGAAAGCAGTCGATGTTCAGCTATATGGCGTGATTTTGGCAAATATGGACACTTGTAAATGAAAATCTAAATTGGCAATTTGGAAATGGGCACAAAATTATGATAGGATGTCTTTGCACATCGGTATCGGGATCTCAACAAGACGCGGAGTTAATTCAAAAATTAAACCAGAGGGTTTATTTTTACATAAAGCAGATCATTCGAGGTTGGGAACAAGATGTCCCAAGATGGAAATATTTCACAGAAAATGGTTTGGAAGCGAGATGGAAGGATGATTGGCAGGTGCTCATTAATTCCATGAGGGCTATTGGTTTATGCAGAAACGAGGAGGGAGATAAAATTTGTTGGAGGAGGAATAATCAACGAAAAGTGATTACAGTAGAGGAGACTTACACAAAGCTAATCAACAAAAAATATAGACTGGAACTTGATTGCCAGTTCAGTGTCATTTGGAAAAGTAAAGCATAGGTGAAAATGATAATATTTTTATGGCTAGTCTGGAAAGAAAAGAATTTGACTTGGAACAATCTACAACAGAAAGGTTGGCAAGGGCCGAGTATGTGCACTCTATGTGGTAAAGAAGTAGAGGATAATCAACATCTCTTCTATTTATGCCCCTTCACTTCAAAAACTTTGTCTATACTGTATGGTGGCCTCAATTTCCAACAACTTGCAGACTGTACAACTGAAGACTTCTCAAATTGGTGGTTGTGCAAAGGTAAGAATTTTCATGTTATACCTGTACTGTTTCACTGGTATATATGGTGCAATAGAAATAGGAATTTATTTGAGGGACAACAATGCACTCCTACTAAAACGACATATCAGATTTATAGCACTTGGGAAAGTTTAAAAATTGGTCAGAAGCCCCCTGGAGATCTGTCTAAAAGAATCTACCCACATGAGATTCAATATCCTGCTGGATTTTTTGATGGTGCTTGTCAACAAACCATTTGTGGATGCGGTGCATGGTTAATAATATCACCAATGTGCCAATATAAGATATTTTGGAATGGAGGTAATGGCACAAATATGAAAGAGGAATGTCTTACTCTTTGGGGGCTCTTATGGTTTGCGTGTCAGTTATATCTGGACAAGATTTGGGTTTGTGGGGATTCAAAAATCCTTATTTATCATTTGAATAACAAGGCCACTCTAAACCCTGGAATGCTATCCTATTGGATAGAAATAATCCATGCACTGAAGAGATCCTTCTCTACCATTTCCTTTACTCATGTATACAGGGAAAAGAACAACGACGCTGGTAGACTGTCAAAGAAAGGATTGGAAGGAGTGTTCAGGGAGATGCATTATGAGTTAATCAAATCTAATGGAAGTGGAGAAAGTGGAAAAATCAATATCATCTGAAATAGGGAATACCTGATAATGCTAGCATGGTAATGATAGGAGGAACTTGGCTCTAACTTTTTGGAGCCATTTCCAAAGCAAGGAATGGAAATTGATTTTGGGCCCTTTTTGTTTTAGTTTTTGAGCTATTGGTTGGGAGATGATCATAGACTCTGATCAGAAATGCAAAAAACACCATAATGTCTATTGACAGGCTACTCATGGGCAGCTTTAAACCACAGGGACCTGTCAAGCGAGCCAGAGGAAAATATAAGAATGTTGGAACAACAAGCGAACATGTTTATCCTCTTTCTATATGCGTATTTTCGAGATGTATTTTTGAAGGTTTCTGTTTACCTGATGATCCTCTATATTGCAGTTTGGATACAACTTCACTGAAAATTGACTATTTGTAATAGAGAGGAATATTAAAAGTTTTGATAAAAGGTGACCAGATTTAAAGACTGAACGTATACAAAATTGCAACTTTCGTTTATACTGTAATTGGAAAATATTATAATGGACTATTAAAATGAATGTTGAACTGTTTCTGAAAATAGTTCCTAATTTATCTCCATGTTATCTCCTAAAATTAAGATGTTTTTCATCTATATCAATAAAACAACACGGAAAAAACACATTGCTTCTGTCTTCAAGTATACTCTGTACATTTATCTCTCATACTTAACTTAACTCCAGATGGTTCAAAATAGATTAGCGTCTCTTCTATGGAACTCCAACTTCAGCACTTTAAAGAATCAATGTCTAATGCTAAGATACCCCAATACAATGTAAAAGACTTGATTTTATTCCATTCCTGGCTGGCAAAATGCAAAACGTTCTGAAAAATCCGATGCAAAAAATCAAACACCTTTCAAAGAACTGTACAACACGTCAACCTTTTTCCTGTAAGACCATAAGACTGCAAATGCAAAGCCAAAGTGTAAAATTTGTAGCCGAATCAGCGAGGTTTGAACATGTGAACATTATACCTGTCGCCATATCTGCCTCTGACTGAAGAGATTGTATCTTTCAAACAATCCTTCAATCGGACCACGCGGAAATCCTATTTCCAGCCACAGCCATCGCTCGGGAGTTGTAAATCAGTTCTCCGCGTATTTCATGTCGTAAAAAAGAAATAATTTACAGAAAACTAGGGATGAATCTGTTTTAGCTGCACGAAATTGAGGAGGAGCTTTGCATTAGATGAATCACTCACCCTTGAGTCAACGAAAACAAAAGAAATCATTCCTTCATATTAATTTCGGCACATTACACATACACATACACACTCTGTTGCTTTAGCATCGGCAAGCCGGCACCATAATATACAAAACAGATTCACAGGAGTAGGTAAATCCTGTACAAATGCTTCAAATACAGGCATCGTCTACTGAAGAGACTGAAGAGACTGTGTTTGTCTACTGAAGAGACTGTATCTTTCAAACAATCCTTCAATCCGACCACGCGGAAATCCTATTTCCAACCACAGCCATCGCTCGGGAGTTGTAAATCAGTTCTCCGCATATTTCATGTCGTAAAAAAGAAATAATTTACAGAAAACTAGGGATGAATCTGTTTTACCTGCACGAAATTGAGGAGGAGCTTCACATTAGATGAATCACTCACCCTTGAGTCAATGAAAACAAAAGAAATCATTCCTTCATATTAATTTCGGCACATTACACATACACATACACACTCTGCTGCTTTAGCATTGGCAAGACGACGCCATAATATACAAAACACATTCACAGGAGCAGGTAAATCCTGTACAAATGCTTCAAATATAGGCATCATCTCAGCCATGGCAGGCGTAGCCAGAGCGTCAGATATTAAGCTCAGACACATTTTCATTTTATTGTTAATTTCTCTGATCTTTTAACTAAATCTCCTCATCTCTGTCCATGTTACCTACCCAAAAATTGGCTTAATGCGCGCCATAAATTTCACATTCAATGTTCAACCAATCTAGTAACAGAATCAAAGACCCGGTAACTCTGCTCTTACCTTGACCTATTAACGCCCGTAGTAAAAAGGTGTAGAGTGTCCCTGTGTGGGCTAGGGCTTCACCACGGTTTATAAGGGGCATGTCTTTCGATGAGGGCAAATGGACAGGTGACAGATTCCAAAATTATGAGTGGGAATAGAAATGTTGATAGGGGAGGTTTCTCTATTGTTGGGAGGAATGGTACTAGTTATAGTACTTGTCTCACACATTTATCAAACAATGATATTAAACCATAAAAAATGTGCAAATAAATAGTTTACATTAAGTTATATAAGTTATACAAATATGTTCAAAATGAGCTCATATATTGATTGGACTAACAATTGTCAAACACCAAGTCTTTACATCAAGTTGACAAGACATACTGTTCCAACTACCTCCAACTCTAAATTACCAATTAAGTCAAAATGCACTACAAAACATTCCATTGATTTCTATTCAAGAGTACACCTATCCATCAAAAAGTCACCCACTAATTTCCATTGGAGCAACACATCCTATTTTTGGTGCACAAGAATAAGTGAAATGTTTCTGAGCCATATCTACATGTGTGTTTTAACCATTCAACCTATTGAAGACAATAAATCACAAAAAACATAGTGATCAACCATGAAAGCTTATCAACCATTGGATAATGTACAAATCCATGCCAATCTTCCATACCAATTAAATTCTAGGTCAAAAAACTATAAAACATCAACTCTTTTTGTTTTTCATTTGAGACATTCATTCTACTCATCAACTACTAGAGACATACAATTAGATCGTTCACATACAATCAAAATGTTCAGACAATGTTACATTCATTCTATTCATCAACCGCTAGAGACATACAAACATAGTGTGTGCACAATATTACATTCATTCTATTCATCAGCTACTCGCGACATACAAGTTTTTATTGAGTAATGCTATCATATTGATTACTTTATCATTATTTTAGTTGAGAAACATGGGTAAATTAAAGCCATTTTTAAATGAATAACGATACCAATGTTTATGTCTATTTATCACTTGTATATGCTTATTACAAATTATCTTTTATTTATTAGATTATCAAATTAACACAAGATTACAAGAGCATAACTACAAGGAATTAGACAAATGAGATGCAACAAATAATCATATATTAGATATGAGCTTGCTTGTTTTCTCGTACTTTCACCTGCGAGTCTTGACATCATATTACATCGAGTGTGTAACCTTACTCGCTTAACTCTATATCTTATCTGAAAGTATTGTCTAGGGGCATCACTCAAGTTCTCTTGTGACTACAAGGCTCAATATTTCTTGAATCATCTCCTTTTTTTTTTTTTCTCAGGTTTTTTAGAAGTTTTAAAGGAGAAATATATAAGGCTTCAATCTTTCAGGCTATTCTCTTAATTTGACTTGCGGATCTTAACATCATATTATAGCGAGTGTGTAACCTTACTCCACTCTATATCTTATCTAAAATTATCGGCTAGTGGCATCACTCAAGTAGATTTATGATTGCTTACATGGCTAAGGTTTTCTTGAATCATCTCTTTTTTTTTCTTTTCTTTTTTTCCAAGTTTTTTCAAGGATTTTTAGAAGTTTGAAACCTCTTTATGGCTAGTGCCTCCTTTCCTAAATTTTCCTATGGCTTCTACCCTATGGTCATATAAAGGATAAATATAGAAGGCTCCAGTCTTTCTAGATTCTTATTGATGCGACTAAGACCAATGTCTTCAAAGTGGACATTTCGTTGAATGAATGAGGCCAATTATTCTACTTAGTAGATCAAATCACTATCCTTCTTTGGAGGAAAGGTTTATGGTTGTATTTTGTGAAACCCCTTTCCACGACTAACAATAACAATGAGTTACCTCCAAACACTCATTTTAGGTGATAAAGCCCTAACACAAGTGAGACCTAGAGGTCATGAAGAAGGGCTACCTTCCAATTTAGTAACCAATTTCAATGAAACTGTAACCTCAAATCCAAATTCCACGTGAAATTTAATATCCTTGAATATGCTAGGGAGAATAGCCAGAATGCCAGAATGCTAACTCAACAAAGTACTAGTCCTTCAATGTACCACTGCCAATGAAACATTGACTGATGTAGCTTATTGACATTTATATATGACACAATTAATGATGTGATCAACCCTTAAATCATTCTCAAGATGAAAATAACAATACCTTCCAGTTTCGTAACCAATTTCAATGGCACTATAACCTCAAATCCGACCCCTGCAATTTAATATCAGTCTACTATAATAGCAATGCTTCAAACCTGATCTTTTTTCGAGAGTCTGTAATAGGTCACTGCTAGAAGTAAGCTTACAAGTGATTGAAAAAAAACACTCCGATCATCAATACCATGCAACATACCTTATAATATCCTCACAACCTAGGAAAATAAATCAAGTAAATCCCACAACCATGCAAGAGAAAGCTAGAAATTGTGTACAAAGCTGAATTCTTGACAATGAAGGCAGAGATCATAATTCCACAGATAGATAGATAGATCGACACAATTCATATGAAGATCCAAACATAGAGAATACACATGATAACAAAAAAAATACCACAATGATGCAAGGATATAACTCAAAACACTGAGCTATAATCACTAGGAAAATTGAACAAGGAAAGAACTTGGTGATGTAGAACCTATGGCAAGTAGCTTCCTATGAAAATAAGAAAGAATACATTTGTTCAATAATAAACATGTGATCTCTGTGCCTTTCATTCATTGAACTGGATTACATTTATACTTGAGAAATTGGTTCAGAAATTAGTTATCACTAACTACTAACTTCCTAACTTCCTAACTACCTAACTGAACATAAACCCTAAGGATTCCCGTAGGATTACAACATTTCCCCCCTTAATTCGAAGGGACATCTGACATACCAAGTAAAGATCTAAAATTTTCGAAATTTTCACGCCCTAATGCTTTGGAAAAAATATTTGTAATTTGGCCTCTACATGATGTTGAATCAAATAATATTTGGTGTTGATATTTTTGGTTCGATCATGAAACTTTGGATTCCTGGCCAATTGAATTGCAGAAGAATTGTCGACAAATAGAGGAGTTGAAGCTCTTTGTTTCTCCTGCAAATCTTCGAGTATTTTTCAAAGCCAAATGATTTCCTTAGTGGCTTGAGCTGCTACAACATATTCAGCTTCGGTGGTAGAATCAACAGGAATAGATTGCTTGTGTGATCTCCAACTGATGGTTGCTGATCCAAGATTCATCGAATATCTAGAAGTTAAGACTCCATTTTCTTTATCTCCATCAAAATCTGAATTTGAATAACCAGCAAGATGGAAGTCTAAAACTTTGGAATATTTGATGCCGTAAATTTGAGTTCCTTTTAAATACTTCAAAACTCTTTTTGCTGCTACCCAATGCCCCTCACAAGGATGATACATAAACCTGGAAAGTATTCCGACAACAAAGGTTATATCAGGACAAGTAATAGACAAATAAATCAAACTTCCAACAAGTTGCCTGTAATTTGTTGGATCTTCAAACGGCTTTCATTCTTCGGAAGTGAGTTTCAAGTTTTTCTCCATTGGAGTAGAAATGAGATTACATTATGTCATACTATATCTGTTCAATAACTTATCAATATATTTCTTCTGAGAGATGAAAAAATGATGTGGTTTTTTATCAACAATTCCAAGATAATAATGAAGTAAACCTAAATCTGTCATATCAAAAACCTTTTTCAATTCCTTATTTATAGATGATATATATTCATCATTGTTTCCTGTGATCATCAGATCATCAACATATACAACTGATCTGCCAACTTTCTTAACTAAAAGAGTTGCATCATCTAGGTCAAAACGTTTATAGTTTAATTTAAGAAGATGTTCAGTTAGCTTCTCATACCATGCTCGTGGCTCTTGTTTCAAGCCGTACAAAGACTTCATTGGTTTGCAAACCTTTTGTTCTTTCCCTTTTGATGGAAAAACATTTTGGCTGAAACATGTAAACATCTTCTTTGAAATCTCCATTTAAAAAGGCAGTTTTGACATCCATATGATGAATTTTCCATTCTTTATGAGCTGTAATAGCAAACAAAGATCTAATAGTGCCCCATTTAGCTATAGGAGCAAAAGTCTTTGTATAGTCGATACCCTCTTTCTGTGCATATCCCTTCGCTACAAGTCTTGCTTTGTGTTTGTCTAGTGAACCATCAACTTTATACTTAGTTTTATAAATCCATTTGCAACCAATAGGTTTGATGCCAGTAGGAGGATCCACTAGCCTCCATGTACCATTTTTTATGAGAGCATCATATTCCTTTTGCATTGCATATTTCCACTGTTCATAACTAGCAGCTTCTTCAAAGCAAATAGGTTCACAATCCACAGAAAAATTAAATTCACAATGAGAATATTTACCTGAGGAACTTATAGCCTTAAACTCATCATATTTATTTGGAAATGTTCGAATATGAGTTGACCTTCGCAAAGGTTGTGTACGAAGTTGTTCGGGAAGTTGCTCATCTTCTTCATCTGGCTCAGATCTTTCCATTTCTGTCATTGTTTCTGTAGAAACACTTGCATCAACTAATTTCTCATTAGCAACAATGGAAATATTATCATCAACCACAACCAATTTCTCATCATTGAGAGAAGGAAACTCCACAGACTGATCTAATATAGGAACCCCCCCTTCAGGATGGGGAAGTATATTATTTGATTCATAATAAAACTTTTGAGGCACAAACTTTTCTATTTGATTAAGTTGTCTATCAACAGTGAGGGAATATTTATCAGTTTCAAGAAAAATTACATATCTTGACAAAATAAACTTTTTGTTCTATTCATTATACAATTGGTATGCCTTAGAAGTCACAGAATACCCTAAAAATATACATTTTCTGCTTCGTTCACTCAGCTTATTCCTTTGATGTTTAGGAATCAAAGCATAACATTGAGAACCGAAAATTCAGAAATGTTTAACAGCAGGAAGACGATTATACCAAATTTCATATGGATTTCTGTTGTTAATAAAAAAGGAAGGACACCGATTTCTAATGTATTCCGCATAGAGCACGACTTCTCCCCAAAACATTAATTTTACATTCTTAAAAACATCATTGACCTTACCATATTAAGCAACGTTTTGTTAATTCATTCAGCAACACTGTTTTGTTGCCGATTATATGGTATTGTGGTCTGGTGTTTGATGCCATTCTCTTGCAAATATGTTTCAAAAGCATGTGAAGTATATTCTCCTCCATTATCACTCCTTATAGTATCAATAGTAAGTTGTGCTTCATTTGTTATCAAGAGATGAAATTTCTTAAACATATAAAAAACTTGTGATTTTTCTTTAAGAAGATAAACCTAGCACATCCTCGAATAATCATCAATAAAAGTGAGTATGTATTTATTTCCATTCGCAGTTGATACAGACATTGGACCACATAAGTCAAAGTGTATAAGGCTTAATTTTCTTATAGCTCTAGACTTAAAATTCTGAAAGGCTGTTTGTGATGCTTGCCCAATATACAAGCATTACATGGGGTTAATTTTCTGGGAACTGTTGGAAGTCCCTTAATCCCCTGTTGTTTCATAATTTGAATACTTTCATAATTAACACCGAATCGTGCATGCCATAATAAAGAAGAGGATAGAGTGTCATTTTGCTGAACCAAATAAGTTGTGTTAATTGTAACATACGACACACCATGCAACTTCAATTATTTATGTTCTTCCACACCAGTCATTACAGTTTTATTGTCAGTTGCTCTTCTAATTTCTACTTTACCATCAAATATGTGAATGGAATGTCCCCGCTGTCTTATTTGTATAAGCGATAAAAAATTTCTTTGGAACTGCAGAATGTAAAGAACATCATTCAAAATATAATTCGGAAGTCCAAGAATTTTTAATTGAATTGAACCAATCCCTGATGGTTTGATTTGGGACTTATCAGCAAAATACACTATTCTGTCAATATTATCACTGAATTGATCAAAAAAATCTCTTCGAAAGGTCATATGACATGTGGCACCTGTGTCTAGAACCCAATTGTCATACCATGAAGAAAAAGAAGTACTAAAAACATCTTCCATGTAGAAACTACAATGTGCGACAACATAATGTGCATTCTTAGAAGACTGTCCTCTGTCTGGCATTATATGATCTTTCTTTTCAAGCAATTGTTGTCTTTTTTCATTAATTTTCTCCCAGGGAATTCTAAAATTTGTAGCAGTATGTCCAAGTTTTCCACATCTAAAACATTTTACAGCTGGTTTATCAGGAAAATTTCTTTGTTTTTCATTCTGCTATCTATCTCCCTGAATATTTTTGCCCCCTGCCTCTATAATTCTTCCTACCCCGACCTCTATTACCCTTTGTATTTCTGAAAGATTCCTCTTGAGGTTTTTGGTCTTTTCGAGCAAGACATAGGGTTTTGGTATTAGAACTATGTGATACTTCTTTCTTGCTAAAAGCCTTCTCTCTTTATGTAATTTTCCCTACTAATTTGTCAAAATATATATCTTTTAATTGCCCACTAGCTTGGAGAGATTCTAAGTAGTGTGAATAACTAGGGTAAAGAGATTTTATAGAGGCAGTAAGCGGCAAGTAAACTTTCACTCCAGTACATTCAATTTCATGATTGATGGCTTTAATTTCAGAGACAAGTTTTAGAGGATCATTATCACTCATTTCCAGATTAAATAACTTCAACAATAACTGAATTATCTCCAATTAAGAATGTGAATCATAAAGCTCTTTTAGTTTTTTTATGACATCATAAGCTGTTTTACTTTGAGTAATGTATCTGCTTACCTCTTCTGAGACTGAAGTGGATATTAAGGCAAATGCCTTCTTATCCTTACTTTACCAGATTGCAAGATGTTTCCTCTCATCAGGCTGCTCTGGTGCATTCTCTCCTTCTCCTTCACAAACTCCATCCCATAAATCATTAAAAATGAGAGTATTTTTAGCCTTTCTAAACCATTCCTGGTAATTTTATTTTCCGTTCAAAACAAACCCAATTAAAGATACCAAGGAATTCATCTTAAAAATCTGACCTGATCTTAAAAAATTCTGATTCAACCACAAAAAAATTCTGCAATCGCCAACAGAGATTTCTCCAAAAAAATATGTTTTTAACTAACAGATTCAATGCTTCTACTTTTAACCACAAGCACACACACATTTCTCTTAAAAAAACACTCTGTATTTCTCTTAAAAAAACTTTGTTTTTAACTTGCAGATTCAGAGGTTTTTAATTTTTTTTTTTTCTCAACAAAGCACATATTTCCTTTATAAAAAAAACTATGTTTTTTTTTAAACTTACAGATCAAACATGATGATGGAAATTTTTTTTTTTTTCCAGCAAAATCCTCTCCCAGGGTTCACGCTGGAAGTCACTCCAGCAAACGAGAAACTTTCCTCCACAACGCTTGTCCACAAAAAAAAATGTCTCTTCTAGGCGTAGTCTGGTTCTTCTTCTACACCGATAATCCAATTGGTCGGTGATCTATTCGACTGTGGTACAGATGGAGAGTCACATATGCATTGAAGACAGAGGGGGACACATTTTAGGTTGAAAAATAGTCAACCACTCCCTTTACATCAATTTTGCTGCCAGCCTCCTCGAATCTCAAGTGTGCTCTGATACTACTGTTCAATAATAAACATGTGATCTCTGTGCCTTTCATTCATTGAACTGGATTACATTTATAATTGAGAAATTGGTTCAGAAATTAGTTATCACTAACTACTAACTTCCTAACTCAACAGAAACCCTAAGGATTCCCTTAGGATTACAACAACATCTAGACAATCAAAGGATTTGTAAGGTTGCAAGGCACAAACGACCTACACAACATGATCCCCTAAAATCCCACAACACAATGAGATCAACCCAAGTATACAGAAAAAATCTTAAACTTAAAAATATTATAGCATGTGAGTTAATCCACTTGGATTTCTCTTCTAATAAGAAATAAAAACTTGACTATTATCGTATAAAAGAAAAAGAAAACCTGTGCAAATATGACAAGAAACCACCTAAACGTACTAGTATAGACCAAGAACTTTGTTTTCTATCAAAAGTATATACATTTGTAATAATAACCAATTTTCACATCAAAACAATGAAGCCAAGATTGTAAACTACAATGGGACAACACTCCCTTAATGCCATGAATAAAATCCATAAATAATTTAACAAAAAATTCACAAAATTTTTCATTGATATGAATGGATTGCTAGGTTTAGTTTTAGCATTAAGATAAAATCCTTGCTGACAAGACAATATACACTTAGATGCAACCTTAACTCTGTTGAGTAAAATACCAAGTTGTAACCTGAACTCTGTTGAGTAAAATACAAAGTTTCTTACACAAATGCAAGAGTTCACAACAAATCACAGAAGATGCCATGTTGTTAACAGTCAATACGTATTGCTTATCTTTCTCACGTTGATATTAGAAGTCATACATAAATACAATTTACTCTAATACTTATCAAATTTCTTACTCATGTTGTATTCTAATATATTTTTGACATGGTATTATTAATTCTATACTTATTTGCAAGAGCTCTGTACATTTAATTCCAGTTCATGAATGATTGGTGAACTATTGAGAAAAATAAACATTAAAAAAAAATAAATCAGAATTTCATGGTAAAGTTGTAGGTTTTTGCAGCCATGCCAATAGTTTATATTGCAGATCGAACAAGGAAAAGGAGGAGGCGAGAGATGAGGGGGGCCCAGCTGCGGACCAGTTCATCAGATGAGAATAGGGGGGTGATGTGAATGCTCCAAACGCTCCCAACAAAGTCGTTGAAAAGGACACTGTGGTAGGAGATCATGATATCCCACCATCAACCACAGTGTAAGGTGCAAGTTCAACAAAGAAAATTAGTGCCATCAGAGGATGGAGAAATCAAGACATGCTTGTTGCAATTGACGACATCGAGTTTAAGGGAAATTCAGTCTGTGCATTTGCAAAAAAACATGGTATTTTTGCCTCTAACATACATTATTGGATAAATGGGTTGACTAATACAAAGCGTAGAGGGTCTGTTACAATTATGACTGAAGAGGAGGATGAAGAGGTGGTCAATTGGTGTAAGGATATGGCCCAATTGGGACATGGGTTAGAGCTTATACAACTTAAATCCAAATTAGCTCAAATATTTTAGGGGAGGCCAAACCCCTTCAAAGATGGTTTTCTTGGTAAATTATAGTGGAGTGGGTTTAAAAAGAGGCATCTAGACCTTGTGCTAAGTACAACCGAGGGATTTGACAAAGACATGGCTTTAAATATACTTCCCGCAATTGTGTCCAAGTTCTATAACACTCTTTCTGTTGCATATGAGAAACACTCATATGCTTCATACCATATATGGAACTGTGATGAAACAGGCTTATAGGCAAAAAGGAATTGTGGTATGCAAGTAATTGCCAAGAAAGGGAGCAAAAATGTGCCTAAGATATTTCCTAAGAGCGGGGAGGGGACCACTATTCTTTGTTGTGTCAATGAAATTGGTTCTTCAATACGAGAATTTTATCTATTTAAAGGTAAAACTCAAATAAA
Organism: Pinus albicaulis; assembly: GCA_034641835.2. Classification (NCBI taxonomy): domain Eukaryota; kingdom Viridiplantae; phylum Streptophyta; class Pinopsida; order Pinales; family Pinaceae; genus Pinus; species Pinus albicaulis. The sequence continues at coordinate 911,470,551 of CM076576.1, read as the reverse complement.
AAATGATATATAGAATTGTGAACCAGGTGCATGCATGGCTGCACATCCACATGCATGGATGACAAAGGAACTATTTCTGAATTGGCTTTGTCATTTCACTGCATCTGTACCAGGCGATTTCGCCTGAAAACAGACACCTACCGGTTTTAGATGGCCATGGAAGCCACATGGTTGTGTAGACAATTGAGGAATCTAAAAAGAGAAAGAAGGAGTTAGCCAAGGAAAAGAGAGCCGCAAATATTGCAGTAGCAGAAGCTCGAGCAAAGGAAATGTTGGAAAGACAAAAAAAAAGGAAGATAAGGAACATCAAAAACAATTGGCAAGGAAAGAGAGAGAGGCAAGAAAGGTTCAACAAGTGTTGGAAAAAGGAGGGGTGACAAGCAGGGAAGACCACGGTCCAAGCCGGTATGAGGCAAATAGGATGTTGTCCAACACATTGGACCACATTGCAGAGCACACACCATCATACCAAGACTTGATTAACATCCAAGTCCTCCACTATCAACCAGGGGTTATTCACACCTCTTATACCCCTACCCGTGTAATTTTAAATCCTAACTATGTTTATATGACACCCACACTCAGTGCTGGTGTTAGTAACACAAGTGGAAAATTAGGCTACTCAATCCCTCCATGGTTACAATGAGAAAATTGAGTCAAGCATATGGAAACATTAAGGCAAATCCTAATCAACCAATCTTGGGTAGTCCACCATACTTGGGTTAAGAAAGAAACTCAACAATTTTAGGTAATGCAGGAAATGGAGTTCATCAAACATAGGGGTTCCATGACTTACTTTTTGTAACCAAATCGCAATGTGATTTTGGTAAGGATGCAATATGTTGATTGGTTTCATAGTATAAGCTAAACTTATACACAGTCAAGGATTATCCAGTTCATCATATTGAAGATTAAAAATGATTAAAATACCATTCTCTTCTACACAATTACATATAGGTTTAGTTGATTTGAGAATGCTTGTTAATGGTCCGTGTGATGGATAAAGAAAAATTTTGGATCAACTGAATTCAAGAATTTGAACTATGTTGGGATAATATGATTTGTAGATAATTGAACTCTGTTGGAATAATTTGATCAACTGAAATGGACGAACTTTGATCCACTTCAGGTCCATTAAGGTCTTAAGATTTAGCCACCTCTGTTACTTCAAAAATAAAATGACAAGAATTTAGCCACCTCTGTTATTCTGCCATGCCCTCATGGGATCCACCATACAATGACTCAGACAAAAATAGTAAATAACATACCACTAAATTCAAAGAAAAACACATATTCATTTACCACAAACATCCAACCACTGAAACACACTACTTGAAAATATAAAATGACCAGTACTTAGCTGCCTCTGTTAATCTGCCATGCCCTCATGGAATCCATTAAACAGTTCCTGAGACCAAAAACAATAATAAATACATCCCCTCAATGGTCAATAATGGACCAGTGCCATCAGAAATAGACCAAAGACGAAACCAAATATATCATAGATGAAACCCAGTTCATCATATTGATTATTGTAAATGATAAAAATACCATTCTCTTCTACACAGTTACATTAAGTATCCCAAAGGTGAAATGGACTAACTTTGATCCATTTCAGGTCCATTAAGGTCTTAAGATTTAGCCACCTCTGTTATTCTGCCACGACCTCATGGGTTCCACCATATAATGACTCAGACAAAAATAATAAATACCATACCACTAAATTCATAGCAAAACACATATTCATTTACCACAAACATTCAACCACAGAAACACGCCACTTAAAAATTTAAAATGACCAGTACTTAGTTATCTCTATTAATCTGCCATGTCCTCATGGAATCCAACAAACAGTGCCTGACACCAAAAAAATAATAAATACATCCCCTCAATGGTCAATAATGGACCAGTGCCATCAGAAGTAGTCCATAGACGAAACCTAGAATCCAACAAAAAGTGCCTAAGACCAAATTTTTGTATTTATACATCCCCTCAATGGTCAATAATGGACCAGTGCCATCAAAAGTAGCCCAAAGATGAAACCCAACATATCAAGACAAAACCCATAAGCCAACAAATAGTGTGTGAGACTATAGCACAATTAAGTCCAGAATATAACACAAATTAACACAAATAAGCTCACAATTAACACAATTAAGCCCATAATATAACAAACAAGACTGAAGACGAAACCCAACATATAAACATAAAACCCTAGCATTATGCCTTCAATTAACAATATGCCTTCAATTAACAAAAATTAACACAATTAAGCCCATAATATAACACAAATTAACACAATTAAGCTCACAATTGACACAATTAATACCAAAATATAACAAGCAAGACTGAAGATGAAACCCAACATATAATGAAGAAACCCTAGCATTATGCCTTCAATTAACAATTATGCCCATAATTAACACAATTAAGCGTGGAATATAACACAAATTAACACAATTAAGCTCATAATTAACACAATTAAGCCCATAATATAACAAGCAAGACTGAAGATGAAACCCAACATATCAAGAAAAAACCTTATCATTATGCCTTCAATTAACAATTATGCCGATAACTAACAAATATTGACCCACATTCTAACCAAACCTATTTGTATTATGTAATTGACAGACAACCCATGAAAAAACCGTCAGATTTACACAAAAACCATAGGAAGATAAGTTGAATAGAGGAACAATAATCCATCAAGTTAAATGTGTTTAAAAACACATGCAAAAGTCAGGCTAGTAGGACGAAGTCCTACCTTCCAACTCTCCTCGGGTTCCTCCATGCCAGCGCGCCACAAGAACCCCATACGCTCCAAAAACCCCAATGCGCCATAGGAACCCTAGATGCTCATCAAAAACCAATTGCAAATTGCACATTGACCTGCAAACAATCAAAAAATGCTTGAGACCAAATAGTGCCAGAGAATCATGCACAAAACAAGCAAAAAATGTCAAAAATTTGATAAAAAAACAACATTAACCTTAGAAAACCTTTCGGAACATGAAACCACCATACCCGCCACCGAGCCGAGCTATATCTGCCAAAGGGATGAATGCAGACAAATACCCATACCGATACACTAGACGGGGAACTACAAACAACACAATAAACCAGACGAAACGCTGCATAAACAACCTCACAACCTCTCGAACTAGCATCATAAATTCCCCATAATCCACAAAACTCTGCACGAAGGATGAATCTAGATGCAAGCAACATCGGATCAGCACTACGCAAGTACCGGGAGCGAAAACGGACAAGTAACAGGCCTCAAAAAAATAAGTCTGCTTGTTTAAGAAGCCTCCAAGTAACTATGGTAAACCAACAAGTAAACCCTTTTAAACTAGCTGAACCGATAACCATGTATGGAGGATACCTGGCTGCATGCGGAGGACAGGGTTCGTACACCACCTCAGTTGATCCCAGTGGCATGACGTGGCTTCGACCTCCACCTATCTGCTTACTGACATCTCTCCCCTACAAGGAAGGAAACAAATGTGAAAAATAGAAAATTTGGAGTTTAGGTACGACGAATACGTGATCGTGGGGTATAGTCCCATATATTTAGCTTGACATTATTTACAGTGAGTATTTCTGGAGTTATAGTTCCATTAATGCACTAGGGAAGTATATGCCAACCCTTGGATTTAGACAAGTATAAAATCCAAGAGTTGGCATATACTAGCCCATTGCTATAACTTCAAAATATTGGTTTCCATGGATGTACTGGGCAATGGGTAGGGTTAATATCCGCTAATGTTCAAATTTTATCGCTTAGTTTAACGAGGCTTCAAATTTTCCCGGAAAACAATTGAAATTTCGACAAGATTTTGATAAAATCTCGCATAAATTTTGGGAAATTTGGGTTGCAACTGTCAAGTTTCAAGATTTTAGGTGTCCAAAGGGTTTTTGATGGTGTTGAATCCATTTCCACCATCAAAAACATAATTCAAGCACTCATTGTCTTGAAAAAAAAAACCTCGATCTTTTTGCCCTCGGGACAAATTTGCTTTTGATTGATAATAATTATCTTTATCTTGATTTGCGAATGTTAGGATTGGTTACTTCTTGAGTGAATTACTAATTATTGAATGGCATAAAAATCATGAACCATGAAAATTTTATAAGAACAAGAGCCATGTGGTGGTGATGCCACTGCTCTTGTTTTTTTTGTACTTAGAAAACATAACTTACTTGTTGTATGGTGTGGCGTGCACACACACACATCACACACAGTGTGTGTTAAAATATGTGTGCATACTTGCCTATGCTATATTTATATAATTTGACGAAATCAAAATATTTACATAACATAATATCATCTTACAACATCTAGATCATTTTTAATTAAACAAATAATAAAATAGTTTTAAAATTACTATAATTTTTAAATATCAACATTATGATGAGACTAAAACAAAATATATATTATATTAAGTATTTTTAAATATTATTTTTAAAATAAAATTCTCACCTCCAAAATTGAGTCATCGGCATTAAAGTTCAATACTTTTTAATTTTTGTCCCTTTTGTTTCAAACATTTCATCAAGCCATACAAACAAAATAATGCCTTACAAAATTACCAAATATATAGAAAACTGAAGTAACAAATGACAAATTCTAGAAGAAAGTAATTCAATTATTAACACATCACATATAACACCAAAAAAAAATCCATTTCTAATCTCCAAATTTCTATTAGTAGCATATATCGTTGACCCATAGATGTCAAACCTTTTGAGCTTGGACTACACTACGAGGAAAACCATCAAGAATAAAGCCTTTCTGGCATGAATGTTTTTTAATGGCTTCATCAATAATTCCAACGACCGAGTCACGAGAGACGAGCTCCCCCTGTATAGCATGCAAATGTACATATACAGGTGTAGATGCAAACATCAGAGAGCCTTCAAAATGAAGAAATTTAAAACACGTATTCAAATATCAGAAACTAAATTAATAAAACATAATCGAAATAACTCAAAGAGTTGATGATTAATGATTTAACACACCCAATCCAGTATTAGACTTTACCTTATCCATAGCCTCGGATTTTATGCCTAAAGGAGTCTTGGTAGCCACTGCAACTCTTAGCATATCTCCTGTAGCCAAGTGGAATAAGCAATATTCATCCTTAATTAATGGAGATTGAGTACCCGTCCCTAATCCTGGGGGACCTGCAAGCCACCATAACTAAATTTTTGACTCCAGAAGAAAGAGTACAGAAAAACCACATGCAGGTTAGAACCAAAGAAACTTGTATGCATAATCCTCAAGCACGTTTTAAGAATAACAGAGAATATACTGTGAACAATGATGGAGGAAAATGATTAAAAACATTGCCTTGAACATCAATTTGAGTGGCTGAAAATGATTAAGAACATTGGCTTAAACGTAAACTTGAGTGACTAAAAATGATTAAGAATATTGCCTTAAACATCATTAATGAACTGAAGAGTGATTATAAGATCAAAGCCAGTTGTGTAAGATACTCCAGATCATACACCCCAAAAATATTCCATTTTTAATATACAAATATAATCCAGAATATAGTCAAATTCTATATGTACAAGCTAATAACAACATTCCTTAGATGAGATGAACAGGTAAAATGCCAAACCCATATACAATGTTGTTATATTAGTCAGTTTTACATGGCCCTTTGCTATGTAAAAGGACAGTAATATAAAAACTAAAATTTAAAAGAAAACCTCTAAGCTAGAAGATTAACATGGTGAATAGGCCCTGCAATGCCATATCAGAAAATTTCCTACTAAACTCGAGTTTTAGATTGTCATGCCAACTCTTAGTCAAGTTATTCTTGTCACTTTGCTTCTAATAAGTGTAGTTTCATTGCTGTAACAATCTTACTAAATAAATCACAAATTTTGAACCCACAAAGTTCCATTTAGCTACCTCTAACCTTTGTCTGCTAGTATAGTGCCTGCTAGTATAGTGATTGACTTTGTTACCACAGATTTATGTAGTATGCAATGTGCATAGGTTCATTTATAATCATCTAAATTCAAAAACATCATAGAATAAAGGCCATGTCTTGGGAAGTGCATATCAGACATGAATGCTACATGAGTGTTGAAGATGTGGTTGAATTTTCCAAAGAAAAAAATGAGAACTGCAAGTACATTCAACCAAAATTAGATCATAATACTTGTTGTTTTTGGTTCACTGGAAACATACCTAAACCTTTTTAAGTGAGAACATTATTCTTTTCTTTTTAATTGTGAGCCTTAAATAATTTTTAAGGAAAAAAAATATGAGGATCTTCCCTTGCCAACTCCAACACAGAAATGTGTTTTTGCAACACCCAACCATTTGAAAGCACAATTAGACCATTAAAAAAAAATATAAAAATGGAAAATAATACAATAGTGGCCATGCTTTCAAATCCAATCATGACACCTAAACATAGAAAACGAATCATAATTATTAAATGATGTAAATCATAATTAAGTTGTGTCCCTATCCCCAAATTTATTGAATGGCATGATGTCAACATTGTAAGGAGATAAGGAAAAAAAACTATTAACCTTAGAGAAAAATCTGTAGCCAATTTACCTTCCAAAATAAAAAAATTACTCAGATGTAATAGTGTTTACCCATATTTTATCACCACCAGCCGCTAAAAATGCAACAGATATGTTACATGGATGCACAATATGGATACAAAATAATGTTAATATTTATGGTTCAACAACCTAAACGATTTTATAGGGTGACTTGAAATAAGTTTATATCGAGAATTAAAATAAAATTTAGTTATAATTCTAGTGGGGTACTGGTTCAATATGGTGGGAGGGGTGGTTTCTCAAGCTTCTCACCACATATACAATTTTCCCAGGGGCATGTGCTTTGTGTCAACCCCATGCATGTAAGGCCATGGAAACTTTTCCACAATCTAGCTTGTTGAAGGATCATTCTCAAGTGGAAAATGTAGGTTTGCTGCTCACTCTGAAATTCATCATCATCATAATAACATGGGAAAATTCTCATTCAATACATATATAATGGTGCAATCATTTCTCCTTGTTATGAACTATGAATCAAACACTCCCATATTGTTTTATTTGCATCCTAAATTCCTAATTTGTCTCTTGGTCTAATTGGTTGCTTTTGTACATGTGAAGAGATTAATAAAGTTTTGATTTCAATTTCAAAGGATTACAAGTTGAAATGAAACAAATAATAAGAAAAGAAAAATTGCGGTTTGCATGAAGTCAAAGAATGCAACAAACATGTTAAAAATGAGATATTTTCGATGGCGTAAGGCAAGGGAGAAGAGTTTCTTTATCAAAGAAAAAAAGCTCTGACATGGTAAGCATGTTTTCTTAACTTTGTGAGTATTATGATAAAGTTTAGTTGGGTGGCATTTAAGGAATAACTCTTCAACTAAGGTGTTGAGTGTGGGTGAAGGTATTTATTCTACCAAATATACTCATTTAATCCAAAAAAACTTTTGGAAACTTGTTTTCATGAGAAAAAGGGACCAAATAGTCCCAAAAACTTGAAGAAACCTGTTTATCCGAGCAAAATGGCCCACAAATGGAAAACATGCAAAATATAATCATTCCTTGCTGGAGCAAGGAGTTCCATCTTCTTAGACACTCCCTTAGTGTGCGAAATTTAGACACATAAAAATATGATGTAATGTTTAGCTTTACACTTATGTTAAGGAAGATTCCAACTCAAAGGACCCATACTAGTATAAAATACAAGTTTGAATAAAATGGGGAATCAATTTAATCAATTTGTAAAAACATGGCATCTTAATTTGATTTATATTTGATATATACAATCCAATTTTGGCTATATCACTTTATGCCATAAATATAGTAAATTCCATGTAGTAAAGAAGCTAGAAGTATGGCCACAAGAAAACCCATCCAAATAGAGAAAATGAAGGGTGGGTTCACACAATTTTGTTTTTGTAAGTTGGGCTATGGTCTGGTGATAGTTTGTTAGATATTCACCATAGTAAGTCACCACATTACGTTATGAATTTATAGCTAAAATGGTTCTACTCAATCGCCCTTAAGAAACATATTTTATGGCAAACTGTCTAAAAGTAGGTTATGTTATGATAAAATAACAATGACATGTTTGATCCAGAAACTCTAATGTGGCTTAGTGCAAACAAAATTCCTTTAAAGAATGAAAATTACAAGTTAATTCAAAGTAAAATGTTATTGCTTAAATCATGAAATTGAGAAGCCTTGCTAATTGATCTAGGGATATACACAAAAAAATACTTGTAAAAAACAAAGCAATAGAAACATAACACATCCTTGAATCTAAAAAGGAAAAGCGATTAGCAACTATGGAGAAAAATAACACAGAACCTATAGAACATGTATTCTTGAATACCAGAGAACAAACTCTAGAGAACACAATGAAGCGTTTAAAAAGTAAAATCGAGAAAAGAAACATTTTAGAATGAAAACCATAACAAAATCTATGATTGAGCATTGTAAAATAATTCAAATATGTTGCCCCGCATTAAAAAATCACATAGGGGCTAATTCCATGTAACCAATATTTATAGGCATCGTCTTGGAGTAATTTTTGTGACTCAACTGAACCTCCAAGGAAGACCATTGCCTTCCTCAAAGGGCCATCCTAGATGCCAGTGACCAACATTATCTTTTAAATTTTAAGCATTATGACCATGATGTGAATGCTGATTCACATTGGAAGATCGAAAAGGCCACATATAAGATAGCCAACTACACCTACCTTGGTTATATCTGCTGCTTGAACCTCAACTCTGATTTCTTCTACCTGAATTATTATAATTAGTATTCCTTCCAACTGAAACATAATTCCCAATGGATTCAACGATGAAGCTTATTTCCTAGGTTATCCAGCCATAAATGTGCCTGGGAAATAAATGCCCACCATAGGATTAAAGCAGGTACATCATCCAACGGTGGGAATTTATTTCCCAAGTGCATTTATGACTGGATAGCTTGGAAAATAAGCTTAGCCTGGATTCAACCTTAGCAAAAAAACAAAGGGGCATCATGAGATTCTCGGATATGGTGTGATCAATGGTCAATCCAATGTTCTGAAATTGGCAAGACCAAGGCCTGAGGGAAGATAGAACAATAGAGGATGATGTATGGCCTCGTGCTATGTAGCTCTCGTGGTGGCAATGGGCCTAGTCAGCTTATTTTTTTTTGAAAACCCAAGGTTTAACTTTGAAAATGATATATTTTTTTTTTAGTACTGGACAAAAATAATACCCCAACACCATCACTATATGTCACTTAGCAGTGAGATAAAACTTAGGGTGATGGAAATATGTATAAATTATTGTTTGAGTGAATTACTAATAGTTGAATGACATAACAACCAAATTCTAAAATTTAATAAGAACAACGAGGGGAGGAGAATAACTAAGGCATTTTACTTTTCACTAATATGATACATGGTTATCAACAAGTCACATCTTAAATTTATAATCATATACATAGTTACCAACGAGTCATATCTTAAATTATAATCAGATTAGGTAAACGTGAAAACATGATTATAGATTTAGAAACATAAGAAAATTTTCTTATAAACTATAAACTAGGAGAATATGCCAACATCTTTGATTCCTAATTATAAAATAAAAAAATTAAAGAAAAAATTAATGTGCAAATGAAAGGAGACACTTATCTATGTAAAAATAATCATTTTTTTTTAAATAATTATTTTTTTATATTTAAATAATGATTTAGGGGAAAGGGTAACATGCCATTTTTCTAGTTAATAATTTTTTCAAGAATCGGGAATAGTCCTAGAGTTAAGGCTTCTAATAGAAGAGAAATTTTGATTCTGCATTTAGTGAATAGTGTTTATTATTTATAATATTTAATTTACATAATAATGTTGAATAAAAAATATTGTTGTCTCATGGAATTAAGAAAAGTGTAATATTTCAAGAAAAGTGTAATATTTAAATTAGATAATAAAGTAAATGTCAAAGCACATCTCAAAAAGAGTTAAAAAGAATAAAGAAAGAAAGAAAAAGTATTAAATGAGTGACATATTTAAGGTCATGGTAGTTAGTTATTGAACCGTCTATCATGTATACTTGAAAGCTAGTTGTGGGGTGTAATATCTCTTTGGAAAATTTGTAAATAATAAGTTACTTTAGTCAAAAGACATAGCAAATATTGACTGATTTTGGAAAAGTCAAATATTAGATAAAGTTTTTTTTTTTTTTTTTGTTAATAAGAAAGTCACGTTTATAATGATTCAGGAATTATGAACAACTTTTAGGAAACATGCCTAATTATGCCTTACATGTCTGGGTGGTTAGTCAGTTATGGGTCAGGCGGTTACCTGACCATAACCTCTCCTTGAGATTTAAAAATAAAAAAAGGAACCAACAGGGTAATAGGTACTCGAGGTATCCAGAGGAGAAAAGAGGAACAACAGAAAGAAATTATGTGTTGGAAATAAAATGATGCTGAAATGTCAGGCGGATTCAAGCAACAATCAAGCTTGGAATAAGTCTGGTGAGGACCAGATAGTCCTAGAAGCTAACTGTGCAATTTTTTTGGCTTACACCCTGCTGTAAGGATAGCAGGGGGGAGACACAGTGGGCACTAGTCTCGCGGTTGGGTGGAAACAACATTGTTCCCTGAAGGGTTCTAGACTTTTAGTGAACATGAAACAAATAAGTACTCTTGATCTGTTTAATTACAAAATTTGAAGGTAAAATTATATAGATGAATATGTAGTAACAAAATTTACGATATACATTGTTGAGTAATAGAGTCCATTGTAATGTTACACCAGTCTGAAAAGATCACTGTTAAGGTCTGTGAATTTTAGTATGGTAATCTGTGGGAGTAAATTCAAAAGTATATTCGTAGGAAACATGCATTCATGGAGTCTTTTTTGTCACAGTCCAACGTTAATGATACAATAATGAGCTCATCAAATTTCATTACAGCCAGGGTTAGTTTCCTGGCCTAGCCACAGTAGTGGCCTAGTATGGTAACAATCCCTGGCCAATTAAATATTGAGAATAGAAAACCCCAAAAGAAAATATATAAAACTGTTCATTAACTATTCTGAATGCAAATTGTAGAATAACTGGAATTTATTGAAAGAAACCCATTCATAATACTATGATTCTAGAACCATAACAGAATTCTTGTAATAAATAATATACATAAAATCTAACTCAGAATAATTAATGAATGGAAGCTACAATTGGTATACAGGTAATGACGGCGAGAGTATTATGCAAATGGAAACATCTTCTATTAAGAAAACAAAGAAAAAAACATTGAGATATAGTCTCCAGACTTAAAATCCAGAAGTTCTGTTCTTGCAGTAACCAAAAATTATAGATAGAAAACCTAGAAGATAGAGTTTTGTCTATACAACATATCGGTAGAAACCCTTATCTATATTCTACAATTTCATTATGACATAGTTTAACCAACTAGTTGAGATAACCTCTCAGGCTAAAAAAAACCAGAATGCAGATAACTATTCAGCCTACGAAAACATAACAAAATTTCACTGAACTATTGCAAGAGGATTAACCCAAATACCTAGAACATGCGGGAATCGTAGTATTTGTGGAGACCCATAAGTAGTCTTTGAGAAACAGGTACCTGTAACACAAATAAAACTTAGTCAATTTCGGTGGAGTTGAATAGTGGAAAACTGAAAACATAAAAGAATTAACTCAGTAAATATGGAAAATTTACTTGTGCACCATATATCGAGCCCGTTATTTTGAACCAGATTCCAAACCCATTTTTGAGTTAAGTCATGTAGACAAAGGTGAACCAAAACCGCTATTATAAACCATACTAATCCTTCAGCAAAGGAATTCCCTACCAGGTCGGCAGTTGTTATAGGTCAATTTGGGCATCATCCCCCATGACTTGGTCAAACTGGACATCATCCCCAGGACCAATGAAATAGGGTCTATCATCCCCTTACATTTAAGTTGCTATATGCCCTAAGAGAAGAACAAACCATTCATGGCTTCTATTGTGATATTTCCAAGGTTTAAAGTATATGTTATATCACCTATTGACTCACCAACACAGTCTCTAAAGGGACTAACTACATTACATATGCAACATCCTCCATTCAAGAGTGCATTGCAATGCACTTCTCGACATTCAAGAGTGCGTTGGTCAATTGGGAGCAAAATTCTCATTGTTCCGGAATCTCCACATGGCCAGTGCCTTCTAGAAGAGTCCATACGTGTCAAACTTCGAATCCAAGTGTCCATATAACACCTTTGAGCTTGGGAACGTGTCTTGCCTATTATTAGAAATTCATTCATTGAGAAACTACCATCAGTTTCCCTATAAATTGAGCAAAAATTCTAATGCTAGGGAAGGAAGAATTTTGGTAAAGAAATGTTGTTGGATTCTCATTTGAGAGAGTGAAAGTACTGATATGCTGCTAGTGTGATGTTGGATGTGATGAGGCTGGGATGAAGCTGGAGCTGGTGGCATCAAATCGATCATTGGTTGTAACCTCCCCCTTCTACTCTTTAATAAAGATTGTTGTTCATTTTCCCATATATGTATCTGTTTATGCTTCTATTTATCATACAATGGATTCTTGAATGATATATATATGTTTCACTTTTAATCGATTTAAGTGATTAAGATAAGTAGGCATATGTATATTGAAATATGTTTGTTGTTCTTTGTTTATACTTGCAGGAAACAATCTGGCGATCTGAGTTGGATTGAAGGCGACAACAAAAGCGACAAAAGGAGAAGAAGAAGCGTTTGGATCATAAGTAGGTTCTTCTATCATTCTGTGTGTATATTTATGTTAGAGAAAGTGATAGTAAGTATTTAATATGTTGTTCTAAGTGCATAGAACCACACTTAGAGAATTTGATTTATCTGTAGATCATAATTCTACATAACAATTTGGCGACTCTGCTGGGGATCGAACCCAGAATATTTGGTTTCTCAATCACCTTGTTCATCGTACTATTATTGATGAGGGAGAATCTACGTGCATTATGTATCTAAATGGATGGAAGTCACTTGGATCACCGCGCCTATCTCAATCGCCTACGACGTTGAAGCTTTTGACGGATGTACATATAAGTCTTGCGGTATTATTAATAACCTGCATGTTGAACTAGGGGTAAAAACATTGAATGTTGAAGTTGAGGTCGTTGACGAACCCCTTGATTACAACATTTTACTGAGAAGGCCATGGGTATATGTTATGACTACGATCGTTTCTATATATTTTTGAATAATCGCCTTTCCACATAAAGGTATCATCACAGTCATCAATCAACTATCCTTCTTTGCCTCCAGTTCCCAGGTAACTGGAAGCGTTCCGTTAGTTCACGCTCGCCAACTCGCACTTCAGAACATTAGTGTGGGACTTTTAAAGGATTCCACCCTCATGGGAGCCTTTTCATTATCGCTGCTTGTGACGTCGGAAAAAATTGCAAGCATAGAGACCTGCTACATGATATCTTCCACTCCATCTGGCTTAAGGAAGATTACAGGCAATTCTGAAATTATTAATTTGGATGAGTTCTTCCCGCCCAGCCCAATTAAGCTGGCATAGCAATCAATCTACATGGCTTGGGCGGCGAATCCGAAATCATTGTCGCCGGTCGTTTGGGTTGATCATTCATTATATTATGGTACTCCATCTGATCCCTTTTCCTCAACTTTCTTGACAGATAAGAATATTCTGGAAACCATGATGTCAGAAGGAGAACCACGGGAAGGTCATCATCATCACTCCCATCTTCATTATTATGAAGAAGATAACCTTAGTGAAATATATCACCCATCGATCAAAACATTTTTTTTCGAATTATTTTCCTATGAATGTAATCAATTCCAAGCGAAATTTATCAAATATTGAAGAAACCATTTCTATTGATAATTCGACCAAACCTGACGTCGTAGAAAAAATTCATGTCGACGTGTATTTTTCTTGAATCATCAGAACTCGAAACATATCGCTCTTTCTTTCATGAATTTTGCAATGTATTTTCTTGGTCTTACGAGGAAATGCCAAGCATAGATACTAGTATCATTGAACAAACTATTAATATGTACCCTGATGTCAAGCCAATACATCAACGCCTTTGTTTTGTTCATCCAAAGAAGGTCACTGCCATTAAAGCAGAAGTTGAAAAGATTTTGTGTGTTGGTTTCATTTACCCTATTCCGCTTATTGAGTGGGTTGCCAAAATCGTTCCTGTTATGAAAAAACAAGGAACCATTAGAGTGTGCGTTGATTATCGGGATGTTAATATTGCTTGTCTAAAAGACAACTATCCTACTCCTTTTATCGACTAGATTATTGATGATTGTGTTGGATGTGAAATATTTTCGTTCATGGATGGATTTTCTGGCTACAATCAAATCAATATCCACCCAGAGGACCAATATAAGACATCATTCATCTTTCCCCAAATGTTGGAAATTTCCCCAAATTTTATCAATTTTTCGAATCCTGCCCACAACTGTCCCAATTCCGACGCTTTTTTACAAGTGTCACAATACCGACACTTAGAGGTTAGTGTCGGTATTGCGACACCTGTAGAGAAGCGTCGGAATTATGACAGTTTGGGTGAAAGTGTTGGAATTGCGACGACTAAGAGCAAAGTGTCGCTATTGCGACGGTAAGAGGCAATTGTCGCTATTGCGACGGTCTAGGAGAAAGTGTCACAATTGCGACAGTAAGAGGCAACGGTCGCTATTTTGAAAACAAGAGGCAAGTGTCGCTATTGCGACGGTAAGAGGCAAGCGTCGCTACTGCGACGGTCTGGGCGAAAGTGTGGCAATTGCGACGGATAAAAGCTGTGTGTCGCTATTGCGACGGTTTGATTTTGAGTTTTTTAGACAATATTCCTTTGTGTTTTGTTCCTAGCCATTTTTCAACAAATTCCCATAACAATTCTATAGTTATCTCATGTTTGAGTTGAATGGTAAAGGAATAATCATCAATCTCCTTTAGTTCAAACAAAAGTTTATGCGTCGTAGTTTCTTGGTATTTATTTAAAAAGTGTTTTAGGGATTTACATTGGTGACAGACCTTTGTTACAAAGAATTTATCCAACACATAATAAGGAAAAAGTAAAATATTTCCTTTAAAGCCGAAAATCCCTATGTATGAGAGTTTTTCTTGACACTTAAAAAAACCTTCCTTAGAAAGAAAGGATATAACTTCTTGAGATTATTTTTCAATGATTGAGCTAGCTAAGAGCATTTTCTTAAAACTCTATTATGAAATCGTTCGGTCGGGCGTGCCGTGTGAGGTCGCTTGACCAGGCGCGTTCAGGTCAGGCCGTTTCGTTCGAGGGCGCCCGTATCAGTTTTGCTAAGTTGTGACTGCCCGGGTGCCTCGTGCACGTTCGAGCGGCTCGTTTTCTGTTTGCTACCTTGTGGCATCGTTCGGTCGGGCGCACCGTGTCGCACCGTGTGAGGTCGCCTGTATTAGTTTTGCTAAGTTGTGACTGCCCGAGTGCCTTGTGCATGTTCGGGTGGCCCGTTTTCCATTTGCTCCCTTGTGGCATCATTCATTCAGGCACATTGTGTCGCGCTGTGTGAGGTTGCCTGACCGGGCTTATTCGGGTCGAGTCGGGCCGTTTCGTTTGAGGGCGCCCGTATCAGTTTTGCTAAGTTGTGATCACTCGGGTGCCTTGTGCACGTTCAGGTGGCCCGTTTTCCATTTTCTCCCTTGTGGCATCGTTCGGTCGGGCGCGTTGTGTCGCGCCGTGTGAGGTCGCCCTACCGGGCGCGTTTGGGTCGGGTTGGGCCATTTCGTTCGAGGGCGCCTGTATTAGTATTGCTAAGTTGTGACCACCCGGGTGCCTTGTGCACGTTCGGGTGGTCTGTTTTCCGTTTGATCCCTTGTGGCATCATGCGTTCGGGTGCGTCGTGTTGCGCCGTCTGAGGTCGCCCGACCGGGCGCGTTCGGGTCGGGTCGGGCCGTTTCGTTCGAGGGCGCCCGTATCAGTTTTGCTAAGTTGTGACCGCTCGGGTGTCTTGTGCATGTCTGGGTGGCCTATATTTCATTTGATTCCTTGTGGCATCGTTCGTTTGGGCGCACCGTGTCGCGCCGTGTGAGGTCGCCCGACTGGGCGCGTTCGGGTTGGGCCGTTTCGTTTGAGGGCGCCCATATTAGTTTTGCTAAGTTGTGACCACCCAAGTGCCTTATGCATGTTCGGGTGGCCCGTTTTCCATTTGCTCCCTTATGGCATCGTTCGTTCGGGTGCGGTGTCGTGTCGCGCCGTGTGAGGTCGCCCAAACGGGTGCGTTCGGGTCGGGTCGGGCCGTTTCGTTCGAGGGCGCCCGTATCAGGTTTGGCTAAGTTGTGACCACCTAGGTGCCTTGTGCACATTCAGGCGGCCCGTTGTCCATTTTCTCCCTTGTGGCATCGTTCAGTTGGGCGTGCCGTGTGAGGTTGTCCGATCGGGCGTGTTCGGGTCGGGTCGGGCCGTTTCATTCGAGGGCGCTCGTATTAGTTTTGCTAAGTTGTGACTGCCCAGGTATCTTGTGCATGTTCAAGTGGTCTGTTTTCCATTTTATCCCTTGTGGCATTTTTCGTTCAATCGCGCCGTGTGAGGTCGCCCGACCGGGCGTGTTCAGGTCGGGCCGTTTCGTTCGAGGGCGCCCATATCAATTTTGCTAAGTTGTGATTGCTTGGGTGCCTTGTGCACGTTCGGGCGGCCCATCTTCTATTTTCTCCATTGTGGCATCGTTCGTTCGGGTGCGCCGTGTCGTGCCGTGTGAGGTTTCCTGACCGAGCGCGTTCGGGTCGGGCCGTTTCGTTCTAGGGCGCCTGTATCAATTTTGCTAAGTTGTGGCTACCTGGATGCCTTGTGCATGTTCGGGTGGCCCGTTTTCCATTTTCTCCCTTGTGGCATCGTTCGTTCGGGCGCGTCGTGTTGCGCCGTGTGAGGTCACCCGACTGGGCGCGTTTGGGTTAGGTCGGCCTGTTTCGTTCGAGGGTGCTTGTATCAGTTTTGCTAAGTTGTGACCGCTCGGGTGCCTTATGCACATTCGGGTGGCCGGTTTGCCGTTTTATCCCTTGTGGCATCACTCGTTCGGGCGCGTCGTGTCGGGCTGTGTAAGGTCACCCGATCGGGCGTGTTCGGGTCGGGTCGGGCCATTTCCTTCAAGGGCACCCGTATCAGTTTTGCTAAGTTGTGACCACCCAAGTGTCTTGTGGCCGTTCGGGTGAATTTTTTTCCATTTTCTCCCTTGTGGCATCGTTTGTTCGGGCGCGCCGTGTCGCGTCGTGTGAGGTCGCCCGACCGTGCGCGTTCGGGTCGGGCGGTTTCGTTCGAGGGCGCCCGTATCAGTTTTTTTAAGTTGTGACTACCTGGGTCCCTTGTGCACATTCGTGTGGCCCGTTTGTCATTTTCTCCCTTATGGCATCGTTCGGTCAGGCGCGCCATGTCGCGCCGTGTGAGGTCGCCTGACCGGGCACGTTCAGGTCGGGTCGGGCCGTTTCGTTCGAGGGCGCCCATATCAATTTGCTAAGTTGTGACCGCCCGGGTGTGCATGTTCGGGTGGCATGTTTGTCATTTTATCCCTTGTGGCATCGCTCGGTTGGGTGCGTCGAGTCGTGCCGTGTGAGGTCACCCGACCGGGCGCGTTCGGGTCAGGCCATCTCGTTCGAGGGCGCCCGTATCAGTTTTGCTAAGTTGTGACCCCCCAGGCTCCTTGTTCACGTTTGGGTGCCTTGTGCACATCTGGTCAGGTGTGTCGTGTCATGAGGCCGCCCAAGGAAACATGTTCGATCCTCCCTCTCTCTTCCCCAATCTCCCTCTCTCTCTCTCTCTCTCTACCCTCCAATCCTCTCACTATATCCCTCCCTCTATCCTTCTTTCTGCCCCCCTTCCATCTTTGTGTCACTAACTCCCTCTCTTACCCTTCTGATCTACCTCTCTCACTCATCTCCCTCTCTCTCTCTCTCCATTCCTTCTCTCCCCTCTCCTTCAGTTTATCTCCATCTCTCCCTTGTGACTCCCCTTGTCCGCCTTGTTGGCAAGGTTAAAATGGTTAATCTTCGATAGAAAAAATGTAGATCAAATATTTCATCAAAAAGAGGGAACCATACCCTATCTTCCAGGCTATGCCTATCAGTCGCTTGGCCTCTTCTTGCTCTCACATGAATGTAGTCTTGCTTGACTAGTACAGAAGAAGGTTTTGCATTATCAACTATTTGTTTGGGACAACTTTTAGTTGTTTCAACACTGCTAGATTCTTCAAGCTTATCCTTTAAACCATCTTAGTCTTTTGTACTCTCTTCAACTTTGTAGTGCTTTCCATTCCTCTCAGTCACATATGTTTCCTTGGTTTGTTAAGGGACAAGGTCGACAACATTAGGATGTTTTTGCAATAAACAAGGGTATTTCCAGGACACAGTCAGGTGGAGCAAGAGTATAATTAGAGCCAAATTTCTCATAAATGTGGGACACTCGAACTTAAGATTTTCTGGAGTAGTCATGAGATGTAGTCTGGTTATTAAGACTTCATCAGATGGCCATTCTCCAGACTTAAATTGTGTGCCAACACTGTGGCTGAGTTTGAAACTGGAGATTGAACATACATTTGGTTTGATTGCAATAGACATTTTCATCAATAAATGTAAATCAATGGCTAACAAATACTATAAATTAATAAATAAAGAAGACATGGCAACAAGTAACAATACTTACAAAATTGTTACAATGAGACGCAAATAATAAGCAACTAATGTGCACAAACAGAGACCAATGAAACTATCATCTTAACCCCTAACCCCATAAACACTAATTCCCAACCCCTAACCCATTTAACCCCTAAACCTCTAAACCCCTAACCCATCTAACCCCTAAACCATAAACCTCTAAACCCTTAACCCTCAACCCTTAACCCCTAACCCATTTAACCCCCTAAACACCTAGTAAACCCCTAACCCATTTAACCCCCTAAACCCTAAACCCTAAACCTATAAACCCTTAAACCCTAAACCATTAAACCGCCCTTAACCCTAACCCCTTAAACCCTAATTCCTGACCCCTAACCCATCTAACCCCCTAAAACCTAACCCCATTAGCCCCTAACTTCTAACCCCTAAAATCCTTAACTGCTAAATCCCCTAACCCCCTAAACCCCTAACCCATTTAACCCCCTAAACCCTAAACCTTTTAACCATTAACCCCTAACCCCTTAAACCCTAAACCATTAAAACCTTAACCCTAACCCCTAACCCATCTAACCCCCTAAAACCTAACCCCATTAGCCCCTAACTTCTAACCCCTAAAATCCTTAATTGCTAAATCCCCTAACCCCCTAAACCCCTAACCCATTTAACCCCTTAAACCCTATACCTATAACCCCTTAACCCCTAACCCATTAAACCCTAATTCCCAACCCCTAACCCATTTAACCCCCTAAACCATAAACCTCTAAACCCCTAGCCCATTTAACCCCTAAACCCTAAACCTCTAAACCCTTAACCACTAACCCTTAAACCCTTAACCCCTAACCCATTTAACCCCCTAAACCCCTAAAACCCTAACCCATTTAACCCCTTAAACCCTAAACCTATAAACCCTTAACCCTTAACCCCTTAAAACCTATTTCCAAACCCTAACCCATTTAACCCCCTACCCTAACCCATTTGCTAATTTGTGACCGCATGGGTGCCTTGTGCACGTTCGTGTGCCCCGTTTGCCGTTTCGTTTGAGGGCGCACGCCCAAACCCGTTCGGGTTGGGTCGTTTCGGTTGAGGGCGCTTGCCCAAATGCATTCGGGTCGGGTCATCTCGGTTGAGGGTGCTTTCCGGCCCAAATGCGTTTGGGTCTAGTCGTTTCGGTTGAGGGCAGTACTCGTATCAAATATGCTAGGTTGTGACCGCACGGGTGCCCTATGCACGTTCGTGCGGCCCATTTGACTGTTTCTCCCTTGTGCCTTCGTTCGGTCGTGCATGTCGTGTTGAGCCATGTGAGGTTGCCCGCCCAAACGTGTGAAGGTTGGGTCATTTCATTTAATGGCGGGTGTATCAAAATTGCTCAGTTGTGACCGCACGGTTGCCTTGTGCACGTTCGTGCAGCCCGTTTGTCGTTTTCCCCCTTGTGCCTTCATTCGGTCGGGCCGTTTCGTTCGAGGGCATCCGTATAAGTTTTACTGAGTTGTGATCGCTTGGGTGCCTTATGCACGTTCGAGCGGCCCGTTTACCGTTTTCTCCCTTGTGGCATCGTTCGGTTGGGCGCGCCGTGTCGCGTCGTGCGAGGTCGCCCGACCGGGGGCGTTCGGGTTGGACAGTTTCGTTCAAGGGCGCCCATATGAGTTTTGCTAATTTGTGACCCCCTGGGTGCCTTGTGCACATTTGGGCGGCCCGTTTTCCATTTTCCATTTTCCTTGTGCACGTTCGGGTGGCCTGTTTTCTGTTTTATCCCTTGTGGCATCGTTCGTTTGGGCGCGCCGTGTTGTACCGTGTGAGGTCGCCCGTATTAGTTTTGCTAAGCTGTGACTGCTCGGGTGCCAGCTTGTGCACATTCGGGTGTCTCGTTTGCCGTTTGATCCCTTGTGGCATCGTTCACTTGGGCGCGTCATGTCGTGCCGTGTGAGGTCGCCCGACCGGGCGTGTTCGAGTCCAGTCGTTTCGTTCGAGGGAGCCCGTATCAGTTTTGCTAAGTTGTGATCACTGCCCGGGTGCCTTGTGCATGTTCAGGTGGCCCTTTTTCCGTTTTCTCCCTTGTGGCATCGTTCGTTTGGACGCGCCGTGTGAGGTCACCCAACCGGGCGCGTTCAGGTCGGGTAGTTTCGTTTGACTAGGGCGCCCGTATTAGTTTTGCTAAGTTGTGACTGTCTGGGTGCCTTGTGCACCTTTGGGTGCCCCGTTTGCTTTTTTCTCCTTTGTGGCATCGTTCATCGGTCCGTTTCGTGTCGCGCCGTGTGAGGTCGCTCGACCGGGCACGTTCGAGTCAGGTCGTTTTGTTCGAGGGTGCCCGTATCAGTTTTGCTAAGTTGTGACCACCCGGGTGCCTTGTGCACGTTCGGGCAACCTGTTTTCCATTTTCTCCCTTGTGGCATCGTTTGGTTGGGCGCGCCGTGTCGCGCCGTGTGAGATCGCCCGACCAGGCGCGTTCGAGTCGGGTTAGGCCGTTTCGTTCGAGGGCACCCATGTCAGTTTTGCTAAGTTATGACTGCCCGGGTGCCTTGTGAACGTTCGGGCGACCCGTTTGTCGTTTTATGTTTTCCTTGTGCACGTTTGGGTGGCTCGTTTTCCATTTGATCCCTTGTGGCATCGTTCATTTGGGCGCGCCGTGTCTCACCGTGTGAGATCGCCTGACCGGGCGCGTTCGGGTCGGGCCGTTTCGTTTGAGGGCGCCTGTATCAGTTTTGCTAAGTTGTGACCACTCGGGTGCCAGCTTGTGCTCATTCGGGTGGCCCGTTTTCCATTTGATCCCTTGTGACATCGTTCGTTTGGGTGCGCCGTGTCGTGCCATGTGAGGTCACCCGACCGAGCGCGTTCGGGTCGGGCCGTTTCATTCGAAGGCGCATGTATTAGTTTTGCTAAGTTGTGATCACTGCTCGGGTGCCTTGTGCATGTTTGGGTGGCCCTTTTTCCGTTTTATCCCTTGTGGCATTGTTTTTTCAAGTGCGGCGTGTCGTGTCGTGTGAGGTCGCCCGACCGGGCGCGTTCAGGTCGAGTCGTTTCGTTTGAGGGCGCCCATATCAGTTTTGCTAAGTTGTGACTGCTCGGGTGCCTTATGCACGTTCAGGTGGCCCATTTGCTGTTTTCTCCCTTGTGGCATCGTTTGTCGGTTTGTTTCGTGTCGCGCTGTGTGAGGTCGCCCGATCGGGCGCGTTCAGGTCCGGTCATTTCGTTCGAGGGCACCCGTATAAGTTTTTTTAAGTTTTGACTGCCTGGGTGCCTTGTGCACGTTCGGGCGGCCCGTTTTCCAATTTTTCCCTTGTGGCATCGTTCGGTTGGGCGCGCCGTGTCGCACTGTGTGAGGTCGCCCTACTGGGCGTGTTCGGGTCGGGTCGGGCCATTTCGTTCGAGGCCTCTCGTATTAGTTTTTCTAAGTTGTGACCGCCCGGGTGCCAGCTTGTGCACGTTTCGGTGGTCAGTTTTCAATTTCTCCCTTATGTCATCGTTCGGTCAGGCTCGCTGTGTCGCGTCGTGTGAGGTTGCTTGACCGGGTGCGTTCGGGCCAGGTCGTTTCATTCGAGGGTGACCGTATCAGTTTTGCTAAGTTGTGACCACCCGAGTGCCTTGTGCACGTTCGGGCAGCCTGTTTACTGTTTGCTCCCCTGTGGCATCGTTCGCCGTGTCGCGCCGTGATCAGGTCTTGTCGTGTGAGGCCACCCAAGGAAACACATTCATACGGGTTGGGTTGAGTCGTGTGATGGCGCCCAATTAGCTAGAAACGAGTTCGGGTTAGGTTAGGTCGGTTCGTGCCGTATTGTAATTAAGGGCACCTAAGGAAACACGTTTGGGTGGGTCGGGTCAGGTCAAGTCGTGCCATGTGAGGCCGCCCAAGGAAACGCGTAGGTAGGTAGGTAGGTAGGGTGCCCCTATCTCCCATCTCCATATAGAGTAATTTGGTCACATATTCTTTCTTCTATGATACTGGTTCCATCTCTCTCTTAAGTCCTATCTCTTTTCCTTGTTCTCTCTCCCTTTCTCTCCTTATACCTCCCTCTCTTCCCCAATCTCTCTCTTTCTCTCTCTCTACCCTCCAATCCTCTCACTATATCCTTGTTACATTGAGACGCAAAGAATAAGAAACTAATGTACACAAACAGAGACCAATGAAACTATCATCTTAACCCCTAACCCCTTAAAAACTAATTGCCAAACCCTAATCCATTTAACCCCCTAAACCTCTAAACCCCTAACCCATTTAACCCCTAAACCATTAACCTCTAAACCCTTAACCCTTAACCCATAAACCCTTAACCCCTAACCCATTTAACCCCCTAAACCCCTAGTAAACCCCTAACCCATTTAACCCCCTAAACCGACCTAAACCTATAAACCCTTAACCCCTAACCCCTTAAACCCTAAATCATTAAACCCTTAACCCTAACCCCTTAAACCCTAATTCCTAACCCCTAACCCATCTAACCCCCTAAAACCTAATCCCATTAGCCCCTAACTTCTAACCCCTAAAATTTTTAACTGCTAAATCCCCTAACCCATTTAACCCCCTAAACCCTAAACCTATAACCCCTTAACCACTAACCCATTAAACTCTAATTCCCAACCCCTAACCCATTTAACCCCCTAAACCATAAACCTCTAAATCCCTAACCCATTTAACGCCTAAGCCATAAACCTCTAAACCCTTAACCACTAACCCTTAAACCCTTAACCCCTAACCCATTTAACCCCCTAAACCCCTAAACCCCTAACCCATTTAACCCCCTAAACCCCTAAACCCGTAACCCATTTAACCCCCTAAACCCTAAACCTATAAACCCTTAACCCCTAACCCCTTAAACCCTATTTCCCAACCCTAACCCATTTAACCCCCGTTTGTCGGTTTCTCCCTTGTGCCTTCGTTCGGTCGTGCACGCCGTGTTGCACCTTGTGAGGGCGACCGACCAAATCTGTCACACTCCTTAAGTACCTCTTGTGACCGCATGGGTTCCTTGTGCACGTTTTCCCGGCTAGTTTTCTTTTTGATCCCTTGTGCCTTTGTTCGGTCGGGCGTGCCATATTGTGAGGGCGCCCGCCCAAACGCATTCAGGTCGGGTCGGGTCGTTTCATTTGAGGGTGGCCGTATCAAATTTTCTAAGTTGTGATCGTACGGGTGCCTTTTGCATGTTCATGCGGTCTATTCCATTCTCTCCCTTGTGCCTTTGTTCGATCGTGCATGCCGTGTGAGGGCGCCTGCCCAAATGCGTTCGGGTTGGGTCGTTTAGTTTGAGGGCGGCTGTATCAAATTTGCTAAGTTGTGACTGCACGGGTTCCTTGTGCACGTCCGTGCGGCTCGTTTTTCGTTTGCTCCCTTGTGCCTTCGTTCGGTCGGGCGCGCCCTCTCGTTTCGTTTAAGGGCGCCCGCCCAAACCCGTTCCCTAATCCCTAATCCCTTAACTACTAACTCATTATTCAACCCCTAACCCTAAATGCACCTAAATCCCCTAACCCCTAGCCCCCAATCCCCTAAGCCCTCCAAATTCAACGAATTAGCTTTGAAGAAGTAATTGTTTTCTGCAATATGGTTTGTAAGTTATTTAAATAGAGGTATCTTCTCTAGAGTTCTTTTTTAGATCCACAATTTCATTTACTCATTTTTGAACAAGGCGTATGGCACTCTTCATGTCTATGGGATTTTTATCTTGAAGCTCATTATCTATACGAGTATTTGTTGCTTCAAGGGTTTCCTAAACCTCTAAACCCCTAAACCTCTAAACCCCTAACCCATTTAACCCCTAAACCATAAACCTCTAAACCCTTAACCATTAACCCCTAACCCATTTAACCCCCTAAACCCTAAACATATAACCCCTTAACCCCTAACCCATTAAACCCTAATTCCCAACCCCTAACCCATTTAACCCCCTAAACCGTAAACCTCTAAACCCTTAACCTCTTTAAGAGCCCGCTTTGTAGCCTCCACAATCTTGAATGTCACAAATGCAAATCCCCTGGATTTGTTGGTATTCTTATCATATGAAACCGAACCTTCTTCTATCTCTCCATATTTGGAAAAAACTTCTAAAAGCTTATCATTGGCCGTGTCATATGAAAGACCACCAATGTAAAGTTTCTTTTGAGCCTGATCTGTAGTTTGACCAGGACCTGTGCTTGCCATGTCTGCCAGATTTCTTACAGTAATCCTCCCATCAATAGTCTTGCTAGGCTCTTTCAATGCCCTTTGAGCAGAATCCATGTGCTTAAATGTGACAAAGCCAAATCCTCGTGACTTTCCTGATGTCTTATCCATAATAAAAACACCTTCTTCAATCTCCCCATACTGTTCAAATGCATCACATAGGGTCTGTGAAGAAGTATCCCAAGCCAATCCACGCACAAACATCTTCCGATGAGCTGGATCCTTGCTTGCAACATCTTTAATTTCTTCTGCAATTGCAGGGTATGAAGAACCTGCATTGACCATCAAAGAGATCAATTGCTCTTTGTTCAGTGGCTCCAACAGCGAGTGTAGATCATCCTTATTTATTATAGAAAATGTATCTAATTTGAATGAATGAATACATAGATTACTATCATTAAAGAAAAAAAATGTAAATTTCACTTTTAAAGTAATACTTAAAAATAAGGAAAAAATAATACATAAATTATAAAGAAAAAATATTAAAAAAAAAAGAGATTAGAACTCCAAATATTTAAAATACAACATAATTTAATAGTGTAAAGTTTAAAACTCCTTTTAATAAAGTATGATGATTTAGTAGGGTAGAAGGATTACTATATGCAAAAATCAGTCCATTATTTACTCATATAATTTTAATTGCTTCTCAAAAAGATATGTTTTATTTTTTTATTGTAAATATTTTTAAACAATCGAAATAAACAAACATTTAATTATTTAGAAATTATTTTGATTATTTAGAAATTATTATAATTATTAAAAAATATATATTTTTAAATTAAGTTGAGTGGCCTTAAAAAAAAACAGGTGTTTCATTTCAAAATGTCAAAAATTTTGAAATATCAAAAGTTTTAATTTCCCTCGTTCATTTCTCGCTAGTTGGATAGTTTGTCCAGGGAAGGAGGGAGAATGCGGCCATACTGTGCTCGCCGGTTTTGAGGAAGGATGCAGCCATACTATTGCAGGTTTGGAGGAAGGATGCGGGAGATTTGTGCCCCGAGCCGTGCTCATGGATCTGGCACCATGGACAGTGTGAGGATCTCTGCATTGCTCTCAACTCCACAACTCCAAAAATAGGTACTCTTATTCTTCAATACAACAAGAATTTTGGTTGGCGTTTCAGTTCTTTTTTCAGGTTCTTGTCTCATGGGTCTGCTTGTAATTTGTTCTATTGGGACTGCAACCCATTACCAACCCGATCTGATGAAACAAATGCACAGTGGCCTCTGTGGGAGCTTATGAGCCTGATCCACATGTGTCTTTTCCTTGGATCTACCTCTCCAGGGAACCAATACCCAACTGCGATCTCGATCTGGGTTTTGATCCCTAGCTGGAACTTATATTACCTGCACTATTTTGATCCTTAGCTGGAACATCCTGTACTTGCATCATGAAGATCTTGAAAGTTTGGAAATTTCAGTAAACAATCTGTATTGGAAATATGGAAATATTGACTTGCCACTGCATAAATAGTTAATATGGAAATCATTTTTGGTTGCATCTGTAAAGAGAGTGCAAAAAATTACTTTGAGTCTTCCATTTCGTATGGACGTTCCAAATTCTTTGTTTTCCTGCGACTGCCTCACTTTTTTGGAGCTCACGGATTTTGATTTCAAACTACCTTTAGACTTTTCCGGTTTCAGATACCTTAGAACCTGTTTTCTATCAGATGTCTATATTATTGATGATATGCTCGAGCAAATTGTAGTAAAATGTACTCTTCTTGAAAATTTGAGAGTTGGATCATGTATTATGGGCCTGAACACTTTGAAAATTTCTTCTCAGCATCTCAAGTATTTTATTTTTTTGAGAAATCACCATAAAATCCCACTGACAATGAATTGCCCGAAGTTGGTGAATGTTACAATACACAACTCAATGTTGAGTTTGGAGCTAAATGCTTGCGGGGATCTGCATTTTTCCACAACAGGGCTTAATTTACCAGAAGGTCTTTGTAACAGGAACTCTCTAAGAAAAATTACCCTTTGTGGGTGGAGTATTCACATGCCTTCGCTCACAGTACTTGGCCATTTTTCCAATCATAACTCTCCATGGAAAGCAATTCTTTTGAGGCAGCAAGTCCAGCTAGAGGAAGCTTGACCCTCCCACTATTGACAAATCTCAAGAAAGTGTGTATAAGGGTTTCAGGGTTGGATGAGGAGGAAATTGCTCTGATCGGCTGCCTTTTCAGAAATTCTCCTTCTCTGCAGAGCATTAGGAGCATTATTGAAATGCAATCATGGTATAGAATGTAAATAACTTCACTTGTTAATGTCAGATGCATTTTTTCAAAAAGCAAAAGCTTGGTTTCAAAATTATTAATAAACCAAGGTGCAACAAGACCCCAATTATGTTTCAATGTTTTGGTATGTCTTTCTGTTTGATTTTAGGGCTAGACAGTTAGAGATGCACAAGCAATTTCACGTGGGACATTCATTTGTGAATATCTTGGAGAGGTCTTAAATGATCAAGAAGCAAATAAAAGAGGAGAAAGGTAAATTTTTATCTTGTATTAAATTCTGTTTTCCTATTTCTTCATCATAAATGGTTCTCTAACTGAATGCACCTATTGTTTACTACCACTGCTTTTCTTGTTTGTTCTAAATTACTACTATTCAGGTATGACAATGAAGGTTGTAGCTACCTATATGATATTGATTCCCATATTGATACAGGTGATTTGATTGATGGTGTACAACCATATGTTATTGATGCTACCAAGTATGGGAATGTTGCATGCTTTATAAATCACAGGTAACACACATCGTTCCGCTTTCTTAGTTGTTTTATAACTTTTAAGAATAAGTTTGCATACTGAACATAATATTCCTAAACTAATTTTTTCAGGGGCTGAATGTCACTTCTGTACTGGGTTTTTCTTTTTAGTGGCACCAGATTCTTTCCGCTTCAACCATGGGACTAATATCTTTTATGTTTGTGTATTCCAGTTGCTCGCCAAACCTAGTAAATTACCAAGTATTAGTGGAGAGCATGGATTGCTAGCTTGCACATATTGGCCTGTATGCGAGTGGAGATGTATGTGGTTTCTTTTGGAGTTAGTTTTTTTTTTTTGGTGTATGCCTTTATGTGTAAGTTGTGCAATTGGATTGCCTTGAATATCACATCTTCCACCGTTCTTCGTATTGAAATTTTGCTTTTGTTTAATGAAATATAGAGTGATTTTGTTCACTATAGCAGCTGAGGAAGTTTCATATTCATTAACTTAAGTTCTGGGTTGATGTCAGATTGCTTTTGGGGAAGAGCTAGCTTATGATTATCGTTACAAGCTACTACCTGGCAAGGGATGCCCCTGTAACTGTGGGGCTGGTAGTTGCCGTGGAAGGTTGTACTAGGGGGTGAGTTTGCAATTCAGCAATCATTGACTCTCTACTATTTCCTCACATAAATACTATACAAGGAAGAAGGATCAAAGCTTGTAACGCTTCAGATGGTCAATGTGCATATTTGAGTCTATAAAATTAAGGTGAGGTAAGGATCACAAGATCTTACTTTCACATATATATTGAAGTTCCCCTTCTTATGTGGTTGTTGGAACACCTAATCCTACATGGGTAGGTGTGGAATGCGAAAAGTCACAATGGAGTCCAAGTGACCTTGGAATATGAAACCAAGAGTCACACCATTTTACTATAAATGTACATCTTTGTATAATGGAAAATAAGAAAGCCTCACACTTATCCTTCATTGTGTTGAGTCTCTTGTGTGTGTGTGTTCATCCTTCTCATACACCATGTGTGTGCTTTAACATGGTATCAGAGCGGGCGATTGCTGGCCCTGCTCAACCTTGAGTGAGCCATTTGTGTTTATGGCCTGTGCATATCTTCAAAAATTCTTGGTGTTTTTGCAGCGTTTTAGAGAGATTTCTGCAGCAGTGCTTTTTGCCGCCTTCATCAGTGAAAGATTTTCTGCAGCATTCAGAAATCTTCTTTGAGAAGGAGCAGCATTCAGAAATTGGCAGCATTGGTTTTGAAGAAGGCAGCACTGCCCATCTGAAGGTTGATTTCTTCCTGCAATTTCTGCCCATTAAATTCTGTTTTGGAGAGCTGTTGGAAAATTTGTTTAAATTGGGATTCCTGAAGAATTTTATGAGTTTTTAGTGGAAAATATTTCTGAGTATTTTTAAATTCTGCTTTTTTGAGTTGCTGAGAAGGTTTTTTGAAGATATTTCTGAGTTTTCATTGAAAAATTTCTGAGATTTCTGAGTTCTCTGCAAGTCTCTAAATCTACAAATTCTCCATTTTTCTGATGCTGGAATTAATTCTGCTCTATATTTGGAAAAAGAAAAATTCTACTGCTATTTTTCAAGTGGATTTCTGCTCTCTGCTCTCTGTTGTAATTAAAAATAAAAAAATAAAAAAAATCGATTCACCTCCCATTCTTGGCCTTTTGGCCCTACTACCCATACACTCTGCGCATACACATCTCCCACCTACATCTCCTTATCGCTCCAACCCACGCTGCAATTTTCACACAGCTATGGGATTTGAACCAACACCTGCACCCCACGGCTCTCAGCTCCTCGTCCCTTCCACTTACGCACCAACGCTCTACCTTACATCTGCGTCCTTCCTCACTTGGTCGCTCAACTCCCGCACCTCACATCACCTTACGCCTACACTGCTGCACCCTCATCCAAACTCCACTCACGCGGCCATATTCATATTTAAAAACCTCGCCCCCTTCGACCGCACGCTCAACAGCTCCGCTCCCCTTCCCACTGCAACGCCGCCCTCCATTATTAAACGCTTCATAACGCCCTCTCTCCAATTTGCTTTACAACACTCGACTTCACCATACGTTACCTTACACCGCCTCTCCGGCCCCCTTCCAAAGCTGCGCTCTGCCCCTCACTCTCAACGCACAGACAACGCCTCTCCCATTCGTTCGACTACTCACAAACTCCTCCCCTCTCCTGCGCAGCCTCCTCAACTACTCCGCTCCTTCAAACGCTCAACCCGCCTCAACACGCCACTCACATTCGACTCCCCCTCCATCCATAACCAATACAACGTGCTTTCATAATCTATATCGCCCCCATCCTTTACCAATACCGCCCATCCCTTTTTAAATTCGTTTTTCATATTTTTCTAATACCGCCCATTTTAAATTTGGCCTCTTTTTAAATTCGTTTTTGAAAATTTATTATAATACCCTTCATATAATACTCCCCCCTCAATAAATTTCCCTACCCTTATAATTAAATTCCTCCTCCCCTTTTTTAAATTGGTTCCCACATTCCCATTTTTATAATCCTTTTTTAATCCCATTTTAATACATTTCCCTTTTAATTCCCCTCCCATTTTTATAAAATTCTCACCTCCTCCCTTTTTTAAATAAACCCCCCTCTCATTTTTTAAATTCCCTTCTCTCATTTAATATTCCCCCCTCCTTATAAATTTCCCTCCACTTTTATATTCCCTTCATTTTTTAATTAATCCCAAATAATTATTATTTTTAATTAAAAAAAAAACAGCAGAGAGAGAGAAAGTAAGAGATATGAACATCAGAAATGAAGGAAAGAGCATATGAAGAAAATGGACTAAAATTGCAGATTTGACATTGTGTGATTTGTGGCATATACATAAGGGTGATTTTTTTTGAAGAAATTGACATTTGAAGACAAGTTTTCCATCATTGAAAACAACTATTTGAAGGAAAATTCAGCTGCCTTAAAGGCTTCTTGCATAGTGTTTTCAGCTGCACATATTTTGCAGAGATATGTATTGAGTTGACATTGTATTGTGAGCAGACATTGCTTCTTCATAGTTGCAATCAGTACTTGAGTTGTTGAAAAATTGTTGATTGCCCTCCATCATTTGAGGAGCAGATTTTGTACTTTGAGATTTCCATAGTTGGAAATTCTTTGGAGTCATTTGTATTTGTTGTTGAATCACATTGTAAACGGGTGCATTTTTGGTTGAAGCCGACACCCTTTCATTTTTTTGAGCCTAAGTTGTTGAAAATGGCCAAAATCAATGAGGATTTAGAGTTCTTGAATAACCTCATTCATTCAAATGTTGATGATATCATAAAAATGAGCAAGAATGCTCTTTGTAATATTCAGACTTGTTTACAATATGCACAAGAGAAGATTGAGTTTTTGCAGTTGGAATCTCAGCTTCAGCAAGATGAACTTCAGCAAAAGAGTCACCATTCTGAACTTGTTTCTGTTCAGAATATTGTGAAGGACTCTCATCAGAAGAAAGAAGATAAAGTTGCAGTTGATTCCCATTCAATTTCTTGTACTAGAGCATATGTACATGTAGATGCCGCAGCTCAACTTGCACTTCCTAAGTCCATCATCAGACCTTGGGAAGAGCTTGTCCACAACAAGCACCGAACTGGTCTTGGATATGATAAGGATGTGTCCTTTCATATTCCAGACTACACAAAGCCCATCATATTTCAGAGTGCCGAATTCCTGTATGACAGTTCACCTGCAGCTGTTCCAGATCCTGTTCCACAACAACATCAGATTGTAAAATTCCAACATTGTGATCGAGTTGGCCATATGAAAGATCACTGTTTTGATCTTCATCCATGCAAGCACTGTGGTCGGCACACCCATTCTTCAGACAGATGCTTCAGAAACAAGCCTCCTGCAAGAACAAAGATTCATCTTGGATGGATCGCTTCTTGGCAATGGGCATCAACAACCAAGAAGATGTTTACGACACATGTTAGAACTTGTTCACGCATATTGAGCAAACTTGCAGTTGAGTTTTCGCCATCATCTCACCTTGTCCCTGACAGGGGGGAAAATGGTGGTCATGTACAAGCTTCAACGTCAGATCAAGCGAGCCTGAGCCACAATCTCTCATTCTATGTTCAGAGTTGTAGCCAACAGTTCAAGCGAGCCTGAGTCACAATTCGTCATTCCAGATTCAGAGATGTAGCCAGAGACACGGATGCCCATGAGCATGCCTTCGGTTGGTGGATAACCTAAAACCATCATCTTTTGTTGGTGGATAACCTAAAACCATCACAGGTATTAGACCTCCCTTCTTTTAGGTCGAAGGTCTCCCTTTCATATATGAGGAACACTTCCTCTAGCAAAAGCCTTCAGCTTAGCAGCCTTCAGCTTCTTGCCAGCTTTGGTTGAGTTCCAAGAAATTCTTCAAGCATTCCAGAGTTATTGGTAATCCTATAACCATCACAGGTAGTAGACCTCCCTTCTTTTAGGTTGAAGGTCTCCCTTTTTTATGAGGGACAATTCCTCTAGCAGAAGCCTTCAGCTTCTTGCCAGTTTTGGAAGAGTTCCGGGAACTGCAACAAGTTTTGCGTTCCAGTGTTGGTGGTCATCCTTAAACCACCTCTTTTTTCCAACATTTCAGAGAGTTGATTTAGCCCAAGTGCTGCCATGCATACTTTGCAGATTTGTATTACAACTCTTTTCTTGGACTCACACATACCCCTTCGGATTAAGGGGGGATGTTGGAACACCTAATCCTACATGGGTAGGTGTGGAATGCGAAAAGTCACAATGGAGTCAAAGTGACCTTGGAATATGAAACCAAGAGTCACACCATTGTATTATAAATGTACATCATGTATAATGGAAAAATAAGAAAGCCTCACGCTTATCTTTCATTGTGTGTTGAGTCTCTTGTGTGTGTGTTTATTCTTCCTCATACACCATGTGTGTGTTTAACATGGTGTTTAACGATCAAAACAGTAGACGAGAGCCTATGATGTAATCTTCTCATAGTTCAATGGAAGTGAATTATAATATCATCAACCTTTACAAAACAGATTTGTAAAGTGAAAATTCTGTACATCTTTCTTACAATTAGTTTCGAGAGCTCAACTCACAGGATAACATGTCAATGTGGAATAAATAACACAAGGAATTGATAGTGAGATAATGCATTAATTAAATTGACATTGAGGTGACCAATAAGTCACAAACATAGTTAGTTTTTCCTTCTTAAGCAAGCCATGTGTTACTGCTTCCATTATTGATCAAATTCGCAGAGTTATTCACTTGAGCAGTGAAACAAAACTATGCTTACCATATCTATTTAATTTTCTTGCAAGCATTGTTCTGATGGTGACCCTTTTTGGGTCGAAGTCTTTACAAAGTTGAATGCACTTGAAATGGAAATAGAAAATGTAGTTTGTCATACCACAGTGTGTCAGTGTGACAAAATAAAATAGGTTCTTGAAAATGGTTGCATGATTGGTGTAAACCCCTCTGTTGAGATTTTGTTCTTATTCATCATTCTGGAAAAATTAAAGAGTTTGCATTTATACATGGAGTATTTCCATAAGTACAGGTGTGACGGTGACAATACAATTTGCATGTTGGGAAATGTCTCACCTAAAGAAACAATGATGACGACAATACCCTTACCATTCAAATCACATGTATTTTTTGGAAAAATTGATGGAGATTGGGAATGCGGATCTTTCCATTGAGTTATCTGATATTCATATTCATGTTAATTGTTCAAATTCCCATATTTGTTTGTTGATTGGATGTTCTATGTAATTAATCATTATGGTCTCTTCTATGTGGAAAGAAATCGATATAGAAGTCCATTCTTTATTACTAATGGAGTCAAATCCCCTCTCTAACTTCAGAATTAGGTTGATTCATATGTATTTAACAAAATAGTCCACACAGATATATATATGTTATACAAATATATAAATCTATTATGATACATATATATATATATATATATATATATATATATATATATATATATATATATATATATATTATACAAATATATAAATCTATTATGATACATAATTCTAACTTCAGGAATAGATTCATATAAATTTCACTTTGGTGATTCTACTCGTTGAAATGGTTTGAAACTAGGGTATAAAAGAGTGAAAAATATGGGAAAAAAATTACTTTCAACTTTCTTTTACAATTGTCAAATAGACAAGTATCCGTTTTTGAAGCTCAATAGGACAACAAGTCTTCAGATTTATTTCTTTTAGCTCTAGGATTTATAGAAATACCTACTTCTTGCTCTTGTAGATTCATTCATGTTGAATGACAACTGAAAAAGAAAATAACATACATTAAGGGTGAATGCTATCATATAAATATGCATTTTGGTAGTAAGATTTGCTACTTGTTAGCCTATTCTTGTCTCTGCCGAAGAAAATGGTTGGTAAATTTCACATTCTATTTGCTTAAAAGCATTGATCGAATTTACTGAGTAGTTTTATCCAAGAGCTTGTTGATAAAGGTTGTCCGAGAATCATATTTGTGAAGCTGATATTATTTACACTGAACCAAACATGAAAACGAACCAGTAACTGATGCTCAAAATATGAAGTAATTTTTGGCCTTGGTATATAAGCATTAATGGATTTATTCCAAAGCATTCCAGATCTTTTCCAAAAGGTTGCTTTTGTTTTTCTTTCGCACATGTTGATTTTTCTCTGCGCATGGATTTGTCTGTGGCATTTTTCTCAAGAGAGTTTTCAATGCCCATTATATTAAGAATAAGAAATTCTGATGGAAGCCATGATCCAATCTAGATTACAGTTTCATTTTTTTTTTTTTTAAATTTAACCTGCCATCGGTATACCGACACTTTATAATCGTCGGTCTTCCGACGGCTTGAACGTTTTGCCCTTTTCGTCGGTCTTGTGATGTTCCATTTTTAAAATTTTTTTTTAAATGTTCGTCGCCATTACGACACTTCTTCTTGGCGTTAGTCTTGCGATGCTTTTGCAAAGCGTCAATATTGTGACACTTCGGCAAAGCGTCGGTCTTGCGACACTTTTGCAAAGCATCAGTATTGCGACACTTTAAAAGCATCAGTATTGTGACACTTTAATGAGCGTCGGAAGAGCGATGTTCAAAACGTTAGACCACATATCGTCGGAATTGCGACAGTTTACAAACATCGGAAGAGCGACGTTCAAAACGTTGGACCACATATCATTGGAATTGCGACAATTTACAAACGCCAGAAGAGCGATGGTTTGGAAAACATCGGAAGAGCGACGGTTGTTTGGAAACATCGGAAAAAGTGTCGGTATTGCGACACTTTGACAAAGCGTCGAAATTGCGATGTAATGGCTAACCACATTTTGTCCGGCCTCGAACTGTTGCTCTTGCGACGACTATGTGTTGGAATAGCGACGAAGTGACCGTCGGAAATTGGGCCAAATTTTCTAGTGTCACTTACTGGAAACTCCCGCTTGGTTTAAAGAACGCTGGGGCAACTTTTTAGAGAGCAATGGATTATGCTTTCAATGACATCAAGCACATTGTTCAACCCTATATAGATTATTTAACCGCGCATTCACGAAACCAGATTGATCACTCGATGCATTTGAGAGCTATATTTTTACACTGCCGACACTACAAAATACGCCTCAATCCAAAAAAATGTCTGTTTTGCGTTGGTTTTGGTCGTTTTCTAGGATTCGACGTCTCAAAAGAAGTAATTCAAATAGACCCATTGAAGGTCCAGGCCATTCTTGATTTCCTGCGCCATAAAATTTGCTTCAGTTACAGAAACCTCAAGGAAAGGCCAACTTCTTAAGGAGGTTCATACCCAAATACGCCAAAATGGTTAAAGGATTTACTCGGCTCTTGAAAAAGGGGATTCCCTTCCATTGGGATAAGGTTGCGCAAGCTTCTTTTGATGTTGTCAAGGATACACTTTTCTGGGCGTCATTAATGTATCCCCCTAATTATCAGAGTGATTATTTCTTATATATCGCCGCGACTGATACGACCATTTCTATGGTATTGGTCCAAGTAGAAAACGGGATAGAACATCTGAACTATTATTTGAGTCGTAATCTCAATGATACGAAAGTGAAGTATTCATATGTAGAAAATCTTGCCTTGGCGGCTCTTCAAGTTGTCCAAAGATTTCACAACTATATCCTATTTCGGAAGACCATTGTCATTTCAGATTGCAACCCCATGACTTACATCTTATCACGTCAATTTCTAGGGGGAAAGTATTCAAAATGGATTGTCATTTTGCAGGAATTTGATTTGGAATTCGTCAAATCCAAGTCAAATAAGTCTTTAGTTTTGGCTGAGCTTCTCTGTGACCTTCCCTCTGATAGTATTGCTACTACATTAGAACCATCTATTCTTAATGAGTCTCTGTTTCTGATCGGATCATCTGATCCTTGGTATGGGGATTTTATCATTTATCTCCACACCCATAATTTTCGGCCTGATACCTCTCGCTTTGACCAGTGACGTATTTTATACCACGCTAAAGTTTATCTGATCATTGGCGATCCACTTTATCATTGTGGTGTCGATCAATTTTAAGAAGGTGCCTCTCTCATGAGGAGGACGAAAAGGTTTTAAATGATTTTCATGCTGGGGCTTGTGGTGGACACTTGTCTAGATATGCTACCATGCAGAAGATACTCCGCGCCGGTTACTTTTGGCCTACATTATTTCACGACTGCATCCTTGCGGTCAGAAGTTGTCATGCGTGCCGGGTATTTGATCGTAAAATCTAAAAACAGCCAGTGCCAATGCATCTTGTTGTCTCTGTAGAACCATTTTCAAAATGGGGCGTTGACTTCATGACCTGTAACCCTCGTTTGTCCGGGGGTCATGGTTATATTATTGTCGTAGTAGAATCCTTTACTAAGTGGCCCGAAGCGATGCCTAAATTCAACAACGCAGGACAAACAACTACATTGTTTTTCTTTAATCATGTCATTTCATGGCTTGGGGTCCCATAGGCTATAATTATAGATCATGGATCACATTTTCACAATCATATGATGAATGATTTGAATGCCAAATTAGGACTGTCACATGATAGTTCTACTCCTTATTATCCACATTCAAATGGACAAGTTGAGGCTATTAAAAAAATTCTTAAACGAATGCTTCAATGAATGATAGGAGTTCATAAACGAAATTGGCATTTGATTGTGTACATAGTTTTGTGGGCGTACCGAACCTAGTTGAGAAACACAACCGGATTTACCGCTTTTCAATTGGTGTATGGTATGGAATCTATCTTGCTAATCCAATGTGAAATACCGTCGTTAAAACTCGCAATCGACTTGTTACCTGACACCTCTGCTGAATAAGTGCATCTTTTTAACCTCATCCATATTGATGAAACACGTCGTGAAGCCTAATTTTCCAACGAAGCGCATAAGAGACGTATAAAGGCGCAATACGACAAGCATGTCCAACCTCACATTTTCTCAGAGGGTGACCTATTCCTTCTTTATGATCAGGAAGCTGATGTAATAGGTACAGGGAAATTTGAGCCATTATGGCATGGCCCCTATATTGTCAAAAGAATTATTACTAAGGGTGCCTACGAGTTGGTAGATTATGATGGAATTCCATTTGCGTAACCTCGAAATGGGTTGTATCTGAAACGTTACTATGCTTATTCATGAGCGTAGTAATTTTTTGTATTATATTATATATATGTTGTTGATTTTCATTTACTGTCTTAGTTTGTTTTTCTAGAGTTTTCTTGAAGTTAGTAATCCGCTTTACATTTCATCATAGATGTATGAATCTTTGGAACCATTTGTTGGGTATGTTGATGGTGCTAGTCGTAGTACGAGAATCTATCCTTTGCAGCGTGGGCCATTTTCGCTCGAAACATGGAGTTAGTAAGTTTTCAAGGGATTTGTATCGGTCGATCTATGAATAATATCACTGAGTATAGTGCATTAATTGAAATTATCTCTAATGCCATTTCATTTGGTATTAACCACATCATAATTAGGTTGGACTTACAACTTGTGGTACTGCAACTTACTAGTGTTTATACCATCATAAATCCAACACTACATCGTATGTTCCTAAGAGTTTGACTTTTGGAAAGACATTTTGATTTCATTCAATATCAACACATTTCCAGAAACTTGAATACATTAACTGATTCTTTAGCGAATACATTTGTGACACATGTAAAGATACATTCACATAATTGAATAGGATTGCACAATAAACATATGAAAACATTGAAATCAAATAGATAGATAGTTATATGTTTTTATAAAATTTGTGCCCAAGACACATTGGTCATCTGACCTCAAAATGTATGCAACATGTCAAAAGTAAACTAGTGGTGCTCATGATAACATGCTATTGATCTAGCTATCCTACGCAATAACCACATCCAGGGTTAGGAACACCAATAGTATGGCGTTGTAGTCGCTTGGGTAACACTTCGATCCAGAAATATGAAATTCGGAAGGTCAATCCCTGTATGTGCTGTTGAAGATCAACAAGAGTCTTAGCCATATCCAAATTATAAAGGATTGCTCTCCCTACATCCCTCTCTGCTGGCTCATCCGCTCCATGCTCTGGCTCTCCCACTGGTCGAACTCGACCCACATTTTCATACATAAAAACTTTAATTTAGTATAGGGAAAACATAAAAATACAAAAAACATGTATAAAACTTAGAAAAAAAAAATGGTCAAAACATTCTTACCAATTGCACCCCACTGAGCGCCTTCTGGTAAAAACAAATTTGGATCTCCTCGGAAGTCGATGCCTGCATATGCATAGTCATTGATGGTGATAATCTGTCGCATGAACCAGGCGAAGAATGCAGTCGAGAACACGATGGTCGATTGACTAGCATTTCTAGCCATCATTTCTACACATCTCTGCATCCTTGGATATCTAGGGTTAGATATACCCATCGTCACATGTTGAGGCTGCATCAGTGGAATCCGCTCTAAGGAAAAATAAATGAGGATTGAACCATATGTGAAAATTTTCTTCCTTCCTCCCTTTTCCTTGCTCAGTTGTTCTTTCATTAGAGAGAGTACAACTTCAACCCAATTGAAAATTGTTGGTTCCATGCACTCTAGTCCATACTTCATATAAGATTCGTTTGATACATGGATTGTAGCGGTACCAGCAAGCTTTGCGATCATGAATAATATGGTTCTCAATGGAAAATCACAAACATCACGGATTTTTATTTTCCCATCCTTGCTAGGATCTGCCCCTGGATTGCAATACTGAAATATATAGTCTCTCACCATCTCTCCTCCAAGAGCGCACCCTGAGAGAGAAATATGTAGGCCTCTCCTCGACAACCCTATCAGAAAATATATATCCTCCACTAAAATTGGGACCACTTTTTTCCCAATTTGAAATGCCTCAATCGCTGGATCCCATGCACAAACAAGGAACTCTAAAAGTTATATCTGTTGCCTCATACCAGATAATATGAAGTACTTCAGCAACCCACAGTCTCTGAGGGCTCTTACATTACCCATATCATTTAGGGAAATCATGTTTTTTTCCTCATGTTCTCTTTCCCTCCAAGTAATTGTCATTTTGGTTCGTTGAATCCCTGAAACACAACCATAAGACTCATAAGGACACATTTCATGCAAACAAATTAGGAAAAATTTGACCACACTGTAAAGAAAAAAAATATGAAATGTGCCCAACACACCCCTGGTCAAGGGACAGTGTGTTGCAAGTGCACCTGGCCTTCAATTCGAGTGCACTGCAGCATACCTTTCGACATGCAAGGGTGCGTTGCCTTGTTTGCTAAATTAATTTACCCTAAGGGGCCCAAATCCCTAAAAAATTGAAATGAAATGAAACAAAAATACTACTGAAGGAAAGAGGAGGTTTATGGCACCAACTTGGATCAAACGACGAGGAAAACCGTCCACAGAATCGATCGCAATCAAAAGCTAAAGTTCGAGGGAAAATATAGGTTTAGAGCTCCAAAATGCAAATGGTAACTTTTAAATTGTAAAAAATGAACAGTAAAAACCTTTTAATTAGTCATTTGATTATTTTCAAATCATATTTATTGCTATGACTATGGTTTTTATTCATTTTTTATCATGAAACAAGTATTTTTAATCTGTTTGATGTTGTTCTGAACAGGTTTGCAACCGATAGTAGATTAGTCATGCATATTTATTTCGAGAATGATTTGACCACAAAGCATACTTTTATCCTTATTTTTCGAGCTTTGATAAAAATGAAAAAGGACTTGAAGCACACTTTTATCTCTTTTTGAGCTTCGATAACGGAAAAAAAGGAACCCCTGGAGTCTTCTTTTAGCTCTTTTCAGACTTCGATAATGTGAAAATATTGTTGAGAAATTGTCTTTTCGAGCTCCTAAAAGTAAATGAATTGACATCTACTCAGTATAAGTTTAACCCTTTTCTGGATTGGGATAGATTATTTAAGAAAAAGGAAAACGTTAGTAAAACATGGCTAGGAGGTTCTCTCAGATATCATTTTACACTTTTTTGGATCTGAGCGACAACTTTACGAAAAAATGACTCTTGGAGTTTTCTTTTGTCCTATTTTTCAAACTATCTAAATATGAAAAAGGACCATGCTGTCACTGTCCTTAGGCTCATTAAAACATAAAATAGTGACGAGCTTGTCGATCATGGAAAGAATCGAGTTTCATTTATCGCTAGAATCGTTAAATTATTAAATAGCGATGCATATTTTCCCGAAGGGTTGAATTATAGATCAAGCATATGTTATCCTGCTCAAGCTTGTTAAAAAATAAAGAGGTACTGGTCGAAAAATGACGGGGGAAATTTTGGTAAAGTGAACAGAACTTTACAGTAGTAGGTTGCTGTTGAACATGACACTTCACTCCATCATTGTGACTATTTGGGTTGGGTAATCTTCTTGACGGTTCATTCATACCTATGGTTCATCATACCTTCACTTTGAATTTGGGTCAATGCTGCCAACTCATCTTAGTGTCGCCAATATGTTCAATGAAGTCATCCAGTGAATACTCATGCTTCTGTAATACTCATAAAACTTCATTTCCATGACAGTCATCCCTAAACATTGCTATATCAAGTCACATTTTGTCTCTGAAATCAATAACTCTCGTTTCATGATAAAGTGGCTTCTTGTTGACATCAAATCATCATCCAGGAAGTTTACTTAGAAAAATAATCTTCCAGTACCATGAGGCTTGTTACAGTATCGAAAAAATCCTTTCTTGCAAACCTTTGACCAAAAGATTTTGTTTGGCGTTCGACATCAAATCATCTATTCACGCCTTATGAAATGTACTGCTGTACCTTGAGGGCCATTAACATCAATGGTGGTTCTCTCACATTTGTTAATAGCTCATATCATTGGCTGGTAATCAAACGATATCTTACCATGTTCGAATACAAATCATATATTCGCATGGCTA
The DNA here is from genome assembly GCA_034641835.2 of Pinus albicaulis. NCBI lineage: Eukaryota > Viridiplantae > Streptophyta > Pinopsida > Pinales > Pinaceae > Pinus > Pinus albicaulis. Next base: position 911,429,540 of record CM076576.1, on the reverse strand, counting down.
GACTTGTACTTGAACGATTGAGTGAATGAGATAAGAAGACCCCGAATCTAGTTTCAGCCATCCAGGCTGCAATTTCAGGATTGTTGTACACATCATATGTACGGTGACCTTACATACAGATCGTCATCCGAACATGGGCCTACATTAGGGGAATTTTGAGGTCTAAAATGGGCCTCCTAAGGAAATTTTAAAATAATAGTGGAAATAAAAAAGTAAGATTTGGTGACATCATCAAATTTTAGAGGGAAAAAAAGAAAAAACTAATTTTTCAACTCGTATTTTCAACTTATCTCCCAAAGTTTTTACTCAAATTTCGAGTGGGAGTACTCGTTGGATGCAAAATTTAATTCCTCATCCAAGGAGTATCCATGTTGCATACTTTCGATGGACCCTGCTACACGAAAAATGAGAGATACATGAGAAAACGAGATTGCAATCACGTTTTCTCATGTATCTCTCATTTTTCGTGTAGCAGGGTCCATCGAAAGTATGCAACATGGGTACTCCTTGGATGAGGAATTAAATTTTGCATCCAACGAGTACTCCCGCTCGAAATTTGAGTAAAAAATTTGGAAGATAAGTTGAAAATACGAGTTGAAAAAGTAGTTTTATTATTTTATTATTTTTTAATATTTTTATCATTTTACTTTAAAAATGGTGAATCATCCCACATGGTTGACATCATCATCTTGAATCCTATTGGTTCTTATAAAGTTTATTTTGGTTGTACATTTTTCTTAGGAGGCCCATTTTAGACCTAAAAATTCCCCTAGTGTATCTATGGGCATGTCTGTATTGGGAAACATTCCAATGTAGATGAATTTATGCACTATGTACATGTTATTAGATAGTTTATGTGCTGAGCATGGGAATGCCTCCCTCAACAGTTCCAACTCATCACATGTAAATCATCTCATTCAAAAATATTGTTATTATTTCGACTTCATGCTTTATGGGGAAAATGTTATATGTCAATTTGGCAATCATCCCCCATGACCTGGTCAAACTGGATATCATCCCCAGGACCAATGAAATAGGGTCTATCATCCCCTTACATTTCAATTGCTATATGCCCTAAGAGAAGAACAAATCATTCATGGCATCTATTGTGAGATTTCCAAGGTTTGAATTATATGTTATATCACCTATTGACTCACTAATGTAGCCTATAAATGGAATAAATGCGCTGCATATGCGACATCCTCCATTCAAGGGTGCACTGTAATGCACTTCCTGACATTCAAGACTGCGTTGGTCAATTGGGAGCGAAATTATCATTGTTCCAGAATCTCCACATGGACAGTGCCTTCTAGAAGAGTCCATATGTGTCAAACTTCAAATCCAAGTGTCCATCTAACACCTCTGAGCTTGGGAACATGTAGTTCCTACCCTCAGTTTCCCTATAAATTGAGCACAGATCCTAGTGCTAGGGAAGGAAGAATTTTGGTAAAGAAATGTTGTTGGATTCTCATTTGAGAGAGTGAAAGTACTGATATGCTGCTGGTGTGATGTTGGATGTGATGAGGCTGGGATGAAGTTGGAGCTAGTGAAATCAAATCAATCATTGGTTGTAACCTCCCCCTTCTACTCTTTAATAAATATTGTTGTTCATTTTCCCATATATGTATCTGTTTATGCTTCTATTTCTCATACAATGGATTCTTGAATGAAATATATGTTTCAATTTTAATCGATTTAAGCGATTAAGATAAGTAGGCATCTATATATTGCAATCTGTTTTCTATTCTCTGTTTATACTTGGAGGAAAAAATCTGGCAATCTGAGTTGGATTGTAGGCGACAGTATAACCAATAGAAGGAGAAGAAGAAGCACTTGAATAACAAGTAGGTTCTTCTATCGTTCCGTGTTTCTATTTATGTTAGAGAAAGTGATAGCAAAGTCTTTCATCTGTTGTTCTAAGTGCATAGCACCACACTTAGGGAATTTGATCTATCCATAGATGATAATTTTGCATAACAACAGTTCTGGAAATAAACAAGGAAATAAAACTATGCAAAAGTATAAGTGAAAGAACTTAACCAAGTAAACAAACCGCAGTTCTAAAAGCACATTGTATTTGCATACCTGCAAATTAGTGACGGGTTGAAATTTATGTGAGTTTACATGGGAACATATAAAAACCATTCTAAAAAGACTCCACAAGAAAAATGTTTAAAATCTGATGACAAATCCTCACAACACAGAGAGAAAATGAATTTAACTGAGGGTTTTGCTTGGCAGTTATCAAAACCTAACCTAGAGAATTCTCCACCGTAGTTAAACAACCCTAGAACTGAGCCATAGATGAATTCCGGAAACCAAGGCCGATGCCAGGTGTTAAGCCAAGGAGTAGAGTCTGGAAAATTCCCGAATTTACTATAGACTTCCTTGTTATCTATTTTTTGAGTGGTGATGTTGCTGTAGATGTCCGTGACCACTGTTGACTGCCTGATCATTTTTCCTGCCCATACAATTCTGTCTCCTGTGGGATGTAAAAAAAACCTCGCTAATCTGAGTTTGTATGTTTATGATTTGCAATCAATTGTTATCTATCTTGTTAGCCCCATTTGGACTAAATAATTCCAGATCGGGCAACCTTGTTGCCAATGTGAAATAATCTGATTTAGGAAGAAAACACCTTTGTGAAATAAAATTTGATGTAGTTGGTCATCTAGTTTTAGATCCAGTGGAGAGCCACATATGCTATCAAATCCCAGGAGGATGCTTTGGTTGTTACCAAATTCCGATGAGTCTAGTGATAAATAAATCAGACACACACAAGAAGCCCTGGAAGATATATGAGCCTGTGTTATGTGGAAAAGTTTGCAATTTGAACATATGTTGAAGATCCATTCTTTTTAAATATTTTATATGAAATATATCAGGCCAGATACCAAAGCCTGTAAATGCCCGCCAAAGGTACTTAATCAAGAGAGACTCATAAAACATTTAGATGTCAAGAAAACCCCAACCACCATAAATTTTTGGGGTTGCCAGCGTGTCCAATTTGCAGAGGTGGAACTTTTATGGGCCGCGGTATCCCGACCAAAGGAAACCTGAGACTATAGTATTTATCAAGGAAGTGATGCGAGAGGGCATTCATAAATGATGCGCCCAATAGATAGATAGTTGTTGAATGACCACTTGTATGAGGAAATATCGAACACCCAAAGAGATCCATTTGTGCGCCTAGTTGCTTAATCTTTTATTGTACTTATCTAGGAGCCAGTACCAATATTTGGTGCGGTAGCAACTTGGTTTTAACCAGAAACCTAGGTAGGTGAGGCCCTTCGTTAGGGGAGAAAGTCTCACATCAAATAACCTTGGAATGAGTTCTATATCCTCTTTTTCACTTGAGTGAGATAACAATAGTGATTTACCACATTTTATTTCAAGAGATGAGGCAACACCGTATCGAAGAAGGATGTAGTGTAGTGCAGACCACTGTGCTTGCGATATAGTTCTGAAGGCTATGATTTCATCAATGAAAAATGAATGTGTGACAACCACCCAAGGATAAATTTGTATGCCTTCAAAGATTCCATGGGTTTGTGCATATTTAATATGAATGTTGAGCCTGTCCATGATCAAAATAAAGATCATAGGTGAGAGTGAACAACCTTTGCACAATCCACGTCCATCTTGGAAAAAACCTAAAGGGAGACAATTTATGATAACTGCATACCATACTAGCGCAATGCATGCCAAAATCCAGTCCACATTAGGGGTGGGCAATTTGATCTTGTGTAGGAATAGGCGAATATATGACCAATCTACACTGTGATATGATTTGTATATATTTACCTTCATGACCCGCACTTCCATTTTTTTGTGTGTGAATAGAATGCACGCATTCCTGTGCCGTTGCAATGGAATCATGAATAAGACAACCAGGGAGGAAACTGATATGAATTAAGGCAAGAACACAACAAAATAAACATATAAACATAAATACAAAAGTGCAATAGAAATAGCACTTCATTTCATTAATATCAAAGAACTGAAATTTGTTTACAGACAGAATGGAAATAAATTAGCTAGGGCATTGGTAGCTTATCTCTGAGAAGAGATGTGGTGGCTACGAGCCTCTAAACTGTGTTACAATGAGGCTCGAGGGCCTATTTATTATTAAGAAATAATGGAAAACCCTAAACATCCAAAAGCCTAACCCTAGAAGATTGAGTTCCAAAACTATGGGCCTCGTTTGGGTAAATTGGTACATCAATTTCCCGGGGACATAACTTTGGCATACGATCTTCGTTTGATGCGCACAATACCTCGTTAGAAAGATATATCCGACGAATACATCTTTTTATGTGAATAACATTGAAGGAACTTTAATGTTGCACCCGGTTTTCCCAAAAAACTTCGTTTAGGGCCTCAAAATGGCTTTGGAAGTTAAGGACCCAAAAAGCTGTTAAAAATAGTAAACTGTGCTACGATTAAGGAAACTGAAATATTGAAACAAACAATGGTGGGGCCCCAAGTGGAATAGGCGGGTGGCCACCAATATCCACCTGGATCATTCTCCCCCCCTTAGGAAGCAATGGTCTGCATTGCATTGAGTTCCTCCATGAGATGAGGAAAAATTTGCTGAACTTGGTCCCTGGTGAACCACATGCCTTGGTGCAGGAGTTGGCTAGATTTGACAACCTGATATAGTTGGATCTTCTGCTGGCGAGTGTTCTTGATTTGCATATCCATGATACGATCCATGGTGGCCTATTACGTGCAGTTTGGGTTTAAATCTGTTGGTGTGATTTGTTCTGTAACGTCGGAGGTGTCCAGTATAGGTGTGAAGTAGGGCCAAAGGTAGTCCACATTGAACACTAGGTTGGGACTCAGGAATGGTGGAATAATTTCATATTTTCATTTTTACAGAACCAAAATATGACAGAGGGTTTAAGAACTTGGACAAAAAATTTCCATAATTTTATATATTTCTTCTATTTCCAGTGCAATTGACTATAATTTTTTGATCATTTGGTTTTTATTGTGGCGTTCCCATGTTCGTGTCCTGCACTTCAACGCACTGAGCTTCTAGGTGAAATGATAGAAAGTTGATATTCCTTGTTTATCCATAGCATTCTTCTAGGATTCCAGGACCATGGAATGAAATTTACAATCATCCAGCCAAACCCTGTTGAATTTAAAAGGGAGGCCTTTTCAAACCAGTTCCATCCGCCATTTTAGGAAAATGGGTTGGTGATTCGATAGGGTCTACTTGATAACCAAAGACTTCAAGTTTCCAAGCATTTCAATCACACTTTCATGCACCAAAAAATAGTCAATTATTTTTCCTATGTAAGCATCATTGGTCCTGTGGTTTGTCCAGGTCGAGGATAGGGGAGAGGGGAAAATATCTACGAGGTGGTGATCAAAAAATATATGTGCAAGTTTATCGGGCATAGGATCTGTGAGGCTGTGGGAGCACCAAAAAATATAAGAGGACATTATGGAATTAAAATATCCCAATATGATAAGGTTACAAATGTTTAATACATCTAAGGAATTGATGCGTGATCAAAATGCAGGTCGGTTGCGACAAGGGGCATACAGGATGATGAGGTGAAAAGAGTAAGGTAGGCCATGGATCCTGCCTGTTAGGAGAATGCATGCGAAGAAACTGAATGCACAAAAGTTTGCAAAGAGCGGATTCCACATTGTAATAAGGCCTCCAGATAGACCATTCGAGCCAACACCGACAATGTGCCAGTTGGGTCAGATGGATAGGAAGTAGGGTATGGATTTTGCTGCTGTGAACATTGTTTCTTGAAATATCACAATAAATGGAGAGGAGATTGTGAAAATGTTTTTAAGATTCAAAAATTTTGTGTGGTCGCCCAAACAAAGAATGTTTAGGGAAATTACGTGGTTCATGGGTCATTTGGGGCAGGCAAGCATTCTCTAAGTGCCCGAGAATCAAAAGACGAGATGATTGGAATATCTTGCAAGCCCTCTGAATTATCAGAAAAATATGATCGAGTCTTCTGTCTGCCCCAGAAGTTCCAACTTCTATTCTTTCCTTTTTTCCAGTCCGTTATGTTTAAGGTTGACGAAGGAGAAATACTAAGGGCAGGCTCTGGGTAATGGCCTCTATGGATGGTAAGAGCAACAAGGTCCATTTCTGGATCCAGAGGCTTATTTTTTCCAGAGGCAAGGTCAGGAGGAGGGGTAGCCGTTTCGAGTGGGGGAATGGAAGGAGAGCGGGTTACAGGGCCTATGGCTGGTGAATTAAAGTTAGGTAAAGAGTCAGGCGAAGAAATTGGGGCAAACGTGTGAACGGAAGAAATGTGCTGACCCTTTTCGATGTGCGAAGGTGGTGGACATAGACTGATGTCCATGATATGTTTCGGGGCATCCCCGAGGTTGGCATATACCTCATCAGATTGTGCAGAATTTGATGTCCAAGTGAGATAGTGTGGTGAGGGGAGTACAGAAGAGGATATAACTTGATTTACATTATGAGGAGGAGAGAAGAGAGTAGTACCTTTCCTTGTTCACCACCTGAATTATTGTAGTGTGTCACCTGGTTGAGAGTTGGATGTTTTGATGATCTTCTTCCATGAGGACATCTTTTCATCAGATGTCCAGTTTGGTGGCAAAGGAGACACCGAAACGGAAACCCTTAGTAATCCATACGTTGTCGGTGTCGAAAACTATCCCAGGATAAATCAATATTCCCTAGAAGTCCTCCAGAGAAGTGCACTTCCACTAAAATCCACACGACGCGCTTGTCGTTGGCGCCCATGCAACCCGGGTCAATGTATCTAAGCTTCCCAATTGTGGTACCAATCGCCGTCAGAGCCGCTTCGTCCAAAATTCCAGGGGAAGGCTTGGAAGTTCCACCCAAACAAGGTCTTTTTTTGGAGTTTCCATGATTGAGCTGAATCCTATGTACCATCCATGAAGTTGTAAGAAGCTTTAGTCATGGACCCAAGTTTTCCTAAGAATTTTTTTGGCATCGTTCGCATGGAGAAAATGGATACTGATACATGATTTCATGAGTCGGCTCACCTTCGGTGGGTAGCGAAGCAGAGGCCCCCACATCTTCTTAACCCATCCCTGCATATCCTTTTTTGGCATATCTGTGAAAACCCAGTGACCCACGGGCACCCTCTTCTGCAGGCTCGTCACACAACCCCATAATACGACATACCCAAAAATTAGAAGCTTGATCTCCAGAGCTAGATGTAGAATTATGTTTGACCTCTGCAATTTGTGACCTATGTTCCTTCGAAATTTAGCCTTTTGTTGTTAGAAAGGTTCTTGTTGTGTATGAGGAGCATCACGGTGAGGCCTAGGGAATGAGTCGACAATAGAGGCGTTTAGTGGGATTTGATAAGACTTCCACGTGTTGTAGGCCCACTCCACTTCTACCGTGGCTAGTATCAAATATTCATGGGATGATGTGTCAGCGTCCAAGATATCTATGCCCGATTCATTCTATGGCGATCCCAAAGTATGTATTGACACAGTTTGGCACAATATTTAATTGAGACAACTACCCCAGATATCAAACTGGACAAAGTAGGATATGCTAAATCAGGAAGGATTTCATTAAGCTAATGAGGAATAATGTCCCAAAATAGATGATGGTTATGGGGAGGCATGATAGGGTGATAGGTTTAGTGGCCAGGGAGAGTATGACTTGAGGATGTTAGGCGGGAGATGTAGGGGAGGACAAGGATACACAAGGTGTTTTATGAAAATGTCAGGGGCACAACAGTTGTCATTAAAATTGATAAGTATTCCTAGGCGAGAGAGGAGGGTAGGTGAGTTTGATTTTGGAGCAGTAGTCCAGATCACTGTTCTCAGAAAATGAGACGCCGGAATGTAGGTGGTGGCCGGGAAAATCCGTCGAAAATTGTAGAGATGGACGTTGTGGAGTAGACTAGAAAATACAATGCTAGAGATGACATCAACAACAACAAAATCTCGTGCAATGCCACTAGAAGTTTCAACATTGGAATCCAAACTCCTTATAGGGTCTTGAGATTATAAATGAATCTATCCATTTTTGCCACAAAATGCAGAATTTGGTGTATAGATTATACAAACAATACGTATACCAATGGATTCAACCTGATCATGCAATATACTAGAGAAATATACTGAATCCTTCTACAATTAATTTGCGGAAATTAAACATGATCACAGAATCACACCAAGTAAGAGAAAGAAGAAAATCAATCACACAACACAAATATTTTTCCTAGGGAAAGATTGCTGCTCAAAACCCCTCTATCTCTATTGTATAATGAACCAAGGAATCATGAAACAATACAATGGACTCTTCTCACAAGAGTCTGTTGCACTATCCTGATTGTCTCACATTGATATGGACAAAAATGGGCTAGTACTTAGCCAATTCTCAGCCTCTGCTCAGCCTGTCTTGCTTACACAATCCCTAGGCAATAAATCCATATTAAATAGGATAATTAGCCTTCCTTGGCTGCACAATACATCATGGGAATCCTATGTTGTATATAATTGTACCTGGGCAATTTGCGATAAATACAACTGATATATAACTTCCCTTTAACCTCTGTCTCAACTGGGTCTTCATCAGAAATGACATGCATGAAGCTATTAATAGTAAATAATTAGTCACTTGACACATCAATGCATGTGAATTAAATTTGATTTAATTCACTTGACCTCTCACAAGTGCAACAATCAGATACAACTAGTTAAACTGATTTTAACTCACTTAATTGAGTTAACTTATTTCTCATGCATTAAACTAATACACCAACTGCAACTTTGACTCTAAAACAAATAGAATCACTCTACATGCCTCACCAACCACCCTAAACTCGAATTTCATGAGCTAACTGAGTCTATCACACTCTGTTAACTATTACAAGTGATTATAAGATAAGATTACAATTTATTGTCCAATTTATTTAAGGGATAAATAAATTTGACACATATTTCTTTCAATTTAATTAAGAAATAATGAAATCAAAAGCCTCCATGGTAGCCATTTTTGGATGCCAATTTCACTGTTTTTTGTTGCAAATTTCAACACTCCCTCTCAACAAGAAATGAATCAATCTGTCCCGATCTGGTACCTTTGGAATGTTCTTGCATGCAACACTTCCTAGTGTTGTTCTCACATGCAACTCTCATGAAACTGAATAGCCTCCAAGAAACTGAATTAATATAATGAATTTGTCATTAGAGTCTTCTGACTACTAGTACCTACTGCACATGTCTACTGGACTTTCTGCGCTGCTGATATCTGCATCCATGCACAGTGCACTGCTGCCAACTCTGATCTGCGCTCCAGTATCCAACACTTGTCACTCTGATTTCTGTCTTCCTAACATCTGATTGCATCAATCTAACCGATCCTTCTTTCTACTACTGTACAGTGGGCTCCTCGTAGCCAGGTTTGATCCATGAGACACACCATCTCTATGGACCCTGCCCAAATTTATTCTTGGGATTAATTCTGCACATCGCTCCACCTCACACTTGGAGGTATAGTTGCATGTACTCCCTCTACCTTTCTGGCTCAAAATTCCCCCCTCCTGGAGGTCTCTGCTTGAGTGGAATCTTCCACTCGGTCTCCTCTCTGCTTCTCCAATTGTGGCTGCTCCACAACCTTCTGAGACTGCTTCTAAGGCTACATGTTGAGAGATAATTGCTCCCTCTCAACCACCAAGTCATTAACCACTGCTTTGCTCTCAAATCCTTGCATGCATCCTCAACCTCGAGAGCATACAGATTCTTGACTCTTGAACCGATCTGCTTCACCTGTCCCGTGGCTATGTGTTTAAGGAACAACTTTCCTTTTCTAAACATAACCTGAAACCACGATCTTCCAATACCACTACAGAGACAAGTTTCTTCTTTAGGTCTGGAACATGCAAAACATCTACTAGTCTGAGATGGGAGCCAGAATCCCTCTGAAAGGTAACTGTACCTATGTTGGTCGCGCTATACCTTCCGTCATCTCCAAACTCTATATTCTGCTGGAGGTCCTTCTCCTCTAAGTCACTGAAGAGATCTATATTCCCTGTCATATGAAACGAGGCACCGCTGTATAAATACCACATGAATCCCATTATAGTGCTGACCATGCATGCAATGAGAGTAAAATCAAGCTCGAATTGTGAAGCCAATGCTTCACCTGCTGCAACTGCAGGCTCCTTCTTGCTTGCCTTCTTCTGTGGACAATTCGAAGCATAGTGCCTATGCTCGTGACAATGAAAACACGTGATCTTAGACAAGTCTCTCTTGTCCTCTTCGCCTTGGGATTTCTTTCCCTTGGCCTTCTTTTTCTTACTGGCCAAGGTACAATCTTCCTCATCATTAGTCTTGGATGAGGATCCATCCCTGGTATTCTGCCTGAATTATTCTTGTACCAAATCCGACCAAAGTCACTCCCAATATGGTAAATTCTCTCTCCCATTCATCGAGTCCTGGTAACTATGCCAGCTCTTGGGAAGGCCTAGAAGTTCTAGGCTCACCAAGTCATCATCTGCTACAGTCACACCAACACTTCCAAGCTCATCTCGACCTTGAGTGAACTTCGCCAAGTATTTTGGTACCATCTCACCCTCCTCCTTCTTGATTTTACTAAGCTTGTCCTTCAGCGCCAACTTCCTTTGGTCATTGTTGTTCTAAAACAGATCTGTCAAGGCCTTCCACATTGCATATGGAGTCGCCTTGCCATGGATACTCGAGGAAATGTGATTTCGAACTCCCTCTAATAAGATCCTCCTCGCCCTTGCTACTTTCTTTTGCCCAACACCAAGAAGAGCGACGTCTGTTGCTATGGGCTTGGGAATATCATTATCAATGAATTCTTTCAACTTGTTGTCCTCCAGAACTGTGTCTATTTTGTCTTTCCATGCTATATACTACCCTCAAGTGCATATTCCAATCTTAATCCATTAAAATCCATCTTGATCCGCTTGTCGCACCAACGAAAGTATATGCAAGTTTGAATACAGTTCAACACAAACTTAATTTCTTCTCCACTGTTGTGATTCATGGTGGTCTGATACCATGTAGAAATTATACAAACAACATGTATAACAATGGATTCAATCTGATCATGCAATATACTATTCAAACTTAGTCTTGTTAAATTCAACATCTAACAGGTATCCATTTTGAAAACTTTTGATTCCACATCTAACAAGTATCTATTTTGACAAAAAAAAAGTTTTGATAAGCCTATAATGAAATAAACTAGAAATATATGCAAATTAAATTTTTTTTTTCATAGTTTTTATTTCAATTTGTAAAACTATATTATTAAGAAAATTAATGTTTTTACATTGTATTATAGATTTGTTTTCCTCTAATTGTGTTTCAATTTTAAATGTAGTGTCATTAAATTCCATATCTAACAAATATCCATTTTGAAACTTTGATAAACTATATATTTCATGATTTTTCATTATATCAATGAATCTCTCATCGTGAGTCTCTCAACATTATGCAAAGTAGGTATTCATTGGATTTAATTTTGCATTTAACAAATGGTTACACTTTAAATTTCTCTAAGGAGATAAAGCAAAGAATGTGATGAAAACTAAATAGTCTTTCTTTATTTCCATCTAAAAATATTTTCGCTTATTATACCTTCCTCAGGCATGATATTACTCATTGATTTTTTCCTTTGACTCCCTATTAGTTTGTCTTTCACAAAAAAATTATGTTTAACCTTGGGAATTTATTTTTTGTTATTTTTTATTACTAATTTTTTGTTTTTATTTTATTTTATTTTATTTAAATTTTTGATTTTTTGATTTTTTCTTTCTCTATTATTTCCATTTTCATGAATTGTAATATTTTTTTTTAGTTATATTACTTTTTTATTATTATCTTCTTCTTTGGTTTTTTTTAAGATGACAATTTCTTTTTTGTAAGCTTGGAGGAATACCTTAACAATGCACTAACAATGCACTCAATCACTGTCTATCCAAGTCCCATGGACTTAATATGACAAATTTTAAAGAGGAAAAAATATTAAAAAATCCTTTTCTAATATATATTTATTTTAAGTTTTATTACTTTTTAATTTGACACACACACACACACACACACAGACACACACACACATATATATATTTTCTATTTTTTTCTCTATTTATTCCAATTACATTAATCATAATTTTTTTTCTTGTTTACACATAGTTTTTATAATTAATATATGATAATTAGTTATTAGTTTTTATTTCTTTGCTAATTTTATTAAGACAATTTTATTGATGTATAGTTACTAATTTTTAGGATTTGTAAGCATTTTTGTCCTAAATTTGTTGAATTGGTTTTATTTAGGCATAGTTTTTATAATTTTTGTCTCAAGTATATCAAGAATTCAAGAAATTAATCTTCTTGAATTCTTGAATTTGTTTTTTTTTTAACCTTTTGTGTGTTCGAGAAGTTCCATATTCTGCTTCAAGTAGTTGAAGATTGCTAGATATTTATTGGGAGATCATCTATTTCAATTGGTTTGCTAAAATTGCTTTATCTTCTTTCCTGGAACCAAACATAGAAGATTGGTCTCAGTTACCATGAAAAAAGTCAACATGTGAATTTTGTTGAAGCTATATAGTCTATTGCAATTTTATTCCCGGTTTTATTGAAAGTGATTTATCAAATTCATCCATTTTAATACTAAATCACAAATCATAGACAGAAGTATAATATTTAGATTTTTTTTGAAAATGACTAATGATATATTTATTTTTGATGTTTTTTTTAACGATACTAAATGTTTTAGGAACTGAGTATTTTAATTAGAAACTAAGTGTTTTGATATCCATTTATAGTTACTAGTGATTTAATTTATATAACTGTGTTAGTCATAATTTAGTTGTTAAATTAATAGAAAATCATTTTTTTTGGTAACCTTGGCACGACTACATCTTCATAATGTCCAATATATCACCCCTCGGTAGGGAATTGAAAACTAGTGACTTCACATCAAGGAGTGCCTTAACAAAGTGCCCAATCACTTTGTAAATAGTGCCTTAACAAAGCACCCGCCCGTGGACAATAGTAAAACAATTGTTATTAAGAATTATTCATAAATATTAATTAACTTGTTTTTACAATTTAATTTAATACTAAATCACAAATTATAGATCATCCCAACTCTATTTTGCTAAAAAAATAAGTTCCGTTTAAAAAGAGACACCATTTGAGCGATAACATTAAATGTTTTGTTCCATATTCCCATGCCTTCACTGTCACAAACACAATTGCATTCAACTCTATGTCAATCATGTACAATTCCCATGAACTTTGTAGGAGACAATTGGTTGTGCAAAATATTTTTTTTGGAATTGACATCTCATTGAATTGAAATTAAGTTTCTCCATATCAATTTGAACCAAACCCTACCAAAGAAATAAAGTTATAAAGCTTCATTACAAACAATAAGGTAGTGCTGTCACAAAAAACAACATTTTCACTTTAATTTTTATTTTTTTATCAAAACTTTAATTGATCATCTCACATTCTCTTAACAATTCATACTCCAATTAACTATATTTAAAGTAAATGACAGGTACTAACTACTACCTAACACTTATTTTCTTAAATTATATTATTTATTTTCAAATTAATATTTATAACAATATTTTTGTTTAAGGCCTACATTTTATTGCAAATTTTTTAAATATAATTATTTTATTTTTTTCATATCTTTTATGGCCTTTTTACTTTTTACCGTCAAATAAATAGAAAAATCACCGCCGTCTTCCATAAGCAAATTAACAATGCTTATGGAAGGTCATGAAATGATTCTATTTACGTGTAGGGATTCATAAGGAAAGAAACATTACCTTTTAGGAGTTTTGAATTTGGGAAATTAGCATATTTCACTTTACCAATTATTTCAATGTAAAGGAAATTATGTTAATTTTGCTAATATCATATTTAATTTAATTTATATAATAAAAAATAAATATTTATTTTATTATATTGTAAAGACTAAATAAAATAAAGGTTAAAGTACATTTTTAAAGATATATAAAATATAGTAAAATAATTTAAAAGACTACCAAAGGAAAAAGAATTGAAAGTACCAACACAATGAGATGGTCAATAGTGAAGAATCTCAAGAAGAGGATATTTTCTAGTTGGGATTTCTTGCTTTGTGTTGGAAATATAATTTTTTTAGGGTTATGTTAATTTGACACATTCACTTATGAGGAAGGTGAAAAGCATTAAGTGAATGTCAACTCATGGGTCGTAAATATGTCCATTTATGTATATTTTGTGAATAATATTGGTATCTCATGCTTTACCTAAATCTATCTTCTATTTTCATGAGTTCCAATAGTGGTATCAAAGAAGGTGCTTTCCTAGCTCGCTAAATTATGTGAAAGGTGCAAGTTTTGTGGCCTTAACCCGGACACCCTCACTAGTATCATGCCCTTTTCTCTACATGTGAGATCTGCGATTTTGGCCTTGGTTCTATACCATTATGATTAGTTATAAGAATTTCTTCTCTATTTTGTGGCCATTTCCTTTTCCCTAAAACTTTCCTATGCCAAGAGAAATTTATGATTTTAATAGGTCTGCTTGCATCTCACCTAGGGTTTCTATATCATTATCCATCTCCGCAGGTCTAACCTCAAACAAAAATTTGCAATGTCCATTACCATAATCTGAGATATTCCATTTGATCATGGAAGCTCCCAAGCTCATGTGCTTATTAGAAACCTCTATACTCGTAACTTTTCCATGCGCATGAGTTGTCCACGATTCTTCCATTCAACAATGGCATGATACTAATGAGGATACTCACAACATCAAAGTAATGGTCCTCAAATATTGAAAGAAATGATCATGTGGTATCCATGATTGAGACTTGTAGACTCTCTGATATTCATTTTGATGTCATAATATCGAGTTGCAGAAATGTCATGAGTAACAATGACGCCACTGCCATCATCTACATTCTTCTACATCTTCTTGATAATGATATCAATTAAAATGTTATAAAGGTGTGTGTTTGATGAAACCAATAAGGCATCATCTAGTTTAACATTACAATCACATGTTTTCATATTCCATAATATTTATTTTTCGATCAAGTTGTTTGTGAAGGAGTGAGTGAAAAAATGAAGCATAATAGAAATCAATAGGCCCTGGCGAGAAAATAACCATCAAGAAGCTGCAATTTTTGTCCAATTCCCGACACCCAACTCCAATTATAGCTCTTGGCTTTTACAACCCTAAAATGGAAGGAATTGGATTTATTATCTTAGATTTCAAACACCAACTTTTCTTGAAGAATTAATTGGAGTTGATAAGTGCTCCAATTGATTTTTCACACTCATATGTATGCCAAAGCATATGATAAAGCCAACTATTAAAGATGATTCAATAATCCTACTGATATTTGCATTTTTGGTGCTAATTAAGCTGTGCATATTCTTTGCAAGTTGTGTTAACTAGTAATTCTCAACCTTTAATGTAGATTATAAAAAATCAACCTGGGTATCTATCAATTCATTTATAATGATTCAAATTCTTTGACAAGATATTCTTTACTGTGCCAGTTTTTTTCTTGTTGGTAAGAAGATTTAGGAAAGTGACAGTAAGTTTTGAAACTTAACATCATCTTAAATAGAATTGAGAACACTTTATTCTTCCCATTTTTAGTAATAGTATTGATGAGAAAATGATAGAGTTCTTGGTTCTTCAACAAATAAGAAAGTTTTTCCATATCCACATTAATCACCTCTAGCATGTTATTCTCCTGTGAAAATTGAAAAACACATTAGATTTTGGTGATAAGATGGAAACAAGAAGCCATTGAACAAGTTCCCGAGACCAAACCACTTGTGCAAGAGGTCTTGAATGCACATTCAAGGAAGCAAGGGATTGCGTCAATGTATCCATATAAATTTTCTTATCAAAAAGCTTCATGGCAGTGAAATTTTGATCAATCTGTTGTTTGTACCAAAGAGCTCGAGACATATATTTATCAGAGAGTTGTATATATGAATGAGCATTTCTAGGAGTGTATCTAGTGGCCAAATTTTGGTTTGTTCTAACACTTTATTTTGAGTTGAATCCAACACCCTTCATTTTCTAAGCTGGAATTATTAAGAAAATGGGCAAACTTGATGGATTGTTAGAGTTACTGAACACTCTAAGTAGTCTCTACTATTGATGATATAGTAAAAATCGACAAAGACACTCTCTCCAACATTCTAACCAGTTTACAAGATGCACATGTTAAGATTGAGTTTTTACAACTTGAGTCACAACCCCAACATAGTGAATTATAGTAAAAGAATCAAAATTTTGGATTAATTCTTGTTCAAAACAATATTGTTTTTGAGTTTGAGGAAGACTCTTATCATCACTCATTGCATGAACAAAATAATGATGTCATTTCAGGAGCATACTTACAGGAAAATGTAGAGGTTTCACTTTCACTTCCCAAGCCCATCATCAGACCTTCAGAAGAGGTCATCAACAACAAGCATATCACTGGTTTTGGATATGAAAAGGAAGTGTCCTTTCACCACCCAAATTAGTCCAAACCAATCTAGTTTCAGAGTGCTAGGTTTCTTTAGGACAACTCATCTTCACTTGCTCCATATCCACTTTAGATTATCAAATGCCAACATTATGATTGAGTTTACCACTTGAAAGATCAATGTTTTGATCTTAACCCTTGTGAACATTGTGGAAAAAATACTTATCATTCATACATATGTTATAGACACATGACTCTTTCAATAACAAATATTCACCTTAGATGGATTGATTCTTGGAAATGGTCTTCAATATCCAATATGATATATTGGTCATACCATAGAGTTAATTTTATAGTATTGACATGTCTTAGAGCAAGGATATCTTCATGTTCTCACCCTGTATTTGACATGAATGGAATTGATGGTGCGTTACTATACTTGAAGTCATATCGAGCAATCCTGAGCCACAACTTGAACCAATCAATTGGGAATTGATGGCCAGTTACTAGATTTTGGGAAATTAACATATTTCACTTTACCGATTAATTCAGTGTAAAGGAAATTATGTTATTTTTCTAATATTATATTATATTTAATTTATATAATAAAAAATAAAAAAAATATTTTATTATATTATAAAGAATAAATAAAATAAAGGTTAAAGTACATTCTTAAGGATATATAAAATAGAGTAAAATAATTTAAAATAATACCAAAGAAAAAAGAATTGGAAAGTACCAACACAATGAGATGACCAATAGTGAAGAATATCAAGAAGGAGGAGGTTCTCTAGTTGAGATTTCTTGCTTTGTGTTGGAGATATAATATTTTTAGGGTTATGTAAATTTGGCACATTCAATTGTGAGGAAGGCAAAAATCCTCAAGTGAATGCCAACTCAAGGGTCGTAAATATGTCTATTTATGTATAGTTTGTGAATAATATTGGTGTCTCATGCTTTACCTAAATGTATATTCTATTTTCATGATTTACAATAGCGGTATCAAAGCAGGTGCATTCCTTGCCTGCTCAATTATGTGAAAGCCACTAGCTTTGTGGCCTTAACCTAGGCGCCCTCACTAGTATCATGCCTTTTTATCTACATGTCATATCTGCCATTTTGGTCTTGGTCCTCTACCATTATGACTAGTTTTGAGCATTTATTCTCTATTTTGTGGCCATTTCCTTTGTCCACAAACCGTCTTATGCCAAGAGAAATTTATGATTTTACTAGGCCTACTTGCATCTCACCTATGGTTTCTGTATCATTATCCATCTCTGTAGGTCTAACCTCTAATATTAATTTTTAGTTTCCATTACCAGAATCTGAGATATTCCATTTGATCATGGAAGCGCCCAAGATCATGTGCTTATTAGTAACCTTTGTACTCATAAGTTTTTCATGTGCATGAGTTGTATACGATTATTCCATTCAACAATGGTTTGATATTAATGAGGATACTCAAAACATCAAAGTAATGGTCCTCAAATGTTGAAAGAAATGATCACGTGGTAACCATGATTGAGACTTATAGACTCTTTGATCTTCATTTTGAGGTCATAATATTGATTTATAGAAATGTCAAGAGCAACAATGACACCATTTCCATCTTGTACATTCTACTAAATCTTCCTGAGAATGATATCAAATAAAACATTATAAAGGTGTGAGTTTGATGAAACCAACAATGCATCATATAATTTAAGATTGCAATCACATGTTTTCATATTCCATAATATTTGATGGTCTACCAAGTTGTTTGTGAAGGAGTGAGTGCAAAAATCAAGCATAATAGAAATCAGTAGGCCCTAGCGAGAAAATAACCATCAAGAAGTTGCAATTTTCATCCAATTCCAGGCACCCAAATCCAATTATAACTCTTTGATTTTACAACCCTAGCATAGAATAAATTGGATTTATTATCTCAAATTTCAAACACTCCAACTTTTCCAGAAGAACTAATTAGAGTTCATAAATTCTCTAATCGATTTTTCACTCTCATATGTATGAAAAAGTATATGATAAACCATGATGTTAAAGATGATTCAATATTCCTATTGAGATTTTCATTTTTGGTGCCAATTGATCTCTGCATATTCTTTGCAATTTCCGTTTAGTAGTGATTCTCAACCTTTAATGCAAATTATACAAAAGAAATCTATGTATCTATAAATTCATTATATAATGATTTAAATTCTTAGACAAGATATTCTTTACTATGCCAAATTTTTTCTCTTTGATAAGAAGATTTAGGAAAATGAGAGTATAGTTTTGAAACTTAGAATCATCTGCAATATACTTGAGAACAATTTTCTTCTTCCCATTTTTAGTAATAGCGTTTATGAGAAAATAATAGAGTTCTCGATTCCTCAACAAATGAGAAATATTTTCCATATCCCCATTAATCACCTCTAGCATGTTATTTTCTTGTGAAAATTGAAAAAGGGATTATATTTTGGTGATAAGATGGAAACAAGAAGCCATTGAACATGTTTATGAGACAAAACTACTTTTTCAAGAGGTCTTGAATGCCCATTCAAGGAAGCAAGGGATTGTATCATTGTATCCATATAAATTTTCTCAGCAGAAATCTTCTTAGTGATGATATTTTGATCAATCTGATGTTTGTACCAAAGAGCTTGAGACATAGATTTATCAGAGAGTTGTATATAAGGGTGATTATTTCTAGGAATGTAACCAATGGAAATTTTTTGGCTTGTTCTAACACTTATTTTGAGTTAAACCAAATACCATTCATTTTATAAGCTTGAGTTATTGAGCAAATGGGAAGACTTGATGGATTGTTAGAGTTACTGAACACTCTACTAGTCTCTTCTGTTGACGATATGGTAAAAATCGAAAAAGCACTCTCTCCGACATTCTAACATGTTTACAAGATGCACACGAATAGATTGAGCTTTTACATCTCGAGTAACAACTTGAACGCGGTGAATTATAACAAAAGAGTAAATATTTTGAATTGGTTCTTGTTTTGAACAATTTTCTTTTTGAGTTCAAGGAAGACTGTTATCATCAGTCATCACAAGATCAGAAAACTGATTCCATTTCAAGAGAAAATTTACATTAAGTTTCAGGGGTTTCACTTATACTTCCGAAGCCCATCATCAAAAATTCGAAATAAATCATCAACGACAAGCATAAAATTAGTCTTGGATATGAAAAGGAATTATCCTTTCACCACCCAAACTACTCCAAACTAATCCAATTTCAGAGTGCTAGGTTTCTTCATGCCAACTCATATTTTCTTGAACCACATCCACTTTAGCTTTTCAAATTCCAACATTGTGATAAATTTTTCCACTTGAAAGATCAATGTTTTGATCTTCACCGTTGCAAGAATTGTGGAAAAAATACTCATCATTCAGATATATATTCCAAACACAAGACTCTTGCAAGAGCAAATATTCATTGTAGATGGACCAATTCTTGGCAATGGTCTTCAATAGCTAAGAAGATATATTGGTGATACTGCAAAGTTCATTTTCGAGTATTGACACATCTTGTAGTAGAGAGATGTTCATGTTCTCACCTTATATTTGAAAGGGGTGGAATTGATGGTCAATTTTTAGATTTGAAGTCATATCAAGCAAGCTTGAGCCACAACCTAAACCAAAGCCTAGAGTTATATTCAACCAATGTCATAGTTAGAATTGTAGCCAAAGACAGACTCATGTTCCATGAGCATGATTTGGTTGGTGGTCAACCTTAAACTACCACCAGTAGAAGACTTTGGCTTATGCTACCCATTTCATCAATTTGTTGTCATCTTTAAACAATCATCAGGGAGCATTGTGAGGGCAGTGGCCATTCTTAGCAAGGAAAGAAATAAATATGAAATAAGGAAATTGTTAGGCATAGAAGACCAAATGGCCTAGGTGAAGAGTGTGATCATTAAATTATATAATGGGTTTCATAAAATGAGATGAGCATTGTCTTAAGAAATTTAATGTATTTTCCATCAAGCTAATGGTCAGAATGGGTGATGATAGATTGGAAAGGTTTATTTAGGCAAATATTAAAGGTAATGCATCTAAGTGAAAATTGAAAATAAAATATAACATGATTGGTGAGGAGAGGAGGTGTGGAAGATACTGAATATCATATATTTATGATAGTAAGGCCTTTTTAGCAAGAACATATTCAACAATAGAAGTGCCATCAACAAAAGGAAAGCATGTGGAGCCCTTGTAACGTGGAAAGGATCCATGGTCATTGAGGATTAAAAAATGATGAGAGTGTCCCAAGCTAACTTTTTGTTTATGGTAAGTGTTGTTTCTCTATTAGTTGAAGCTTAGTGTAAAGTGTCCCATTGAAAGTGCAGTTCCTATGTCATTAATGGGTTTGAGTATAGGTATGACTTGTGCACTACATGTAATAGTGAATCCTTACATAAGAGCCTCCTATAAGAAGAATGTATTTCACAAAAAAAATATGTGAAGGAGAGCCACCAATGTATGTGATAGTGTAAGGTGATGAAATCAGGGGAAAGTAACATGCATTGAAGAAGAGTTTCCTAAAAGGGGGTTTCCTTGCTAAGGACACCTATAAGAATCTAGCATGAAGATACAAGCCTTCAAGCTATTCTAATTAATGGAGCTAGGTATTATTTGTGAAAACATCCAATCCCACTTGAAACTTTTGAGCTAAAGAGGAGTCCCTATTTTTGGATTGATAGTGAAGGCCTTCCTTGAAAGGCAAAGAGGGGTTTCATATCAATTTGATGTGTTTCAATAAATAAAATCATGTCATAGTTTCTCATCATATCATCTGAGTGTAGCGAGAAAGAGAATGAGCCACCACATTTTCACACCATTCACTAAAGTGTAGCTCTAAAAAATGGGCTAACACTATAGGGTGTAATTTTTTTTGATTATGTAGTTGGGGAGTCAAAAACTAACCCTCCATTGATCATCTACAATGAAAATTTACCATGTCATATATAGTATTTGTTTTATATGTATATATATGATTTTAATTAAATAATGGAGAGTTATGAACACAAACATGATATTAAGGAAGTACAAATACCCACTTTAACATAGGGGGAGATTTGAACGTCATACCTCTCTTAGGAAAGTTCAAATACTTCAGCGATTAGTCATGTTAGTAACCCGTAGGATTTTTTACAGGTCTTAAGGAGAACATCCAGGTGTGTTTGGATCCATAGATGCGTGAATAAGTAGTGTTACCCATTGATAAAATGTGCAACAAATACCTCCATGCGATCTCATGGATACCTTTAGGTACCAAAGAGAAATATAATTTGGAAAGTGATACATTCTAATAACTTAGGATGTGTGAAGTAGAGGAAAAATCCAAACTTGAGAAATTTTATTATTTCAAAAATAACCATTGACTTGCAAGAAACTATTTATGTTATCATATTACATGGCATATACAATCGAGATAGAGATAAGTATTGAAGCTCTTCTACCAATCATCAAAATGAGGAAAATACATTACAATATAACTGAGGAAAAAGCATGTTCACTATATGATTAAGAGTTTTTACAAAATTTATGTACAAGTGTTTAAAACAACAACAACAACAACAACAACAACAACAATGATAATAATCTTATTTAAGGTCATGACATAACTAAAATAGACATATGAGACAACCTTTTTTATGAAACAAAGGATCCTCTCAATGCAACATTTGATTGCTCAATAACGAAGGTATACATACCCTACTCCCTTCTGAATTCAAACTTGATAGCTCTATGAAGAAAACACATGTTTGTTACCATTAGTCCCACGTAGGTTGTGCCTTGATTAAGCTCAATGCATCAAATTCAATTACATAAATGGTTGCATTTCCATCATAACACCAGGCCATAGCTAGCATTCTTGGTTGTAGGCATGTGCAAAAAATGCCAAAGGGTGCAAAGGTAGAATTCAAACATATCACACAAGGTGTAGAACTATGCATGCATGGTGTTTTAGATGCTAAATTTTGTAGAGGTTGGGAGGGCACAACCCCCTTAAACATGCTTGTTGACAACAATAAGAGATTTTCAGGTGAATTACTTCAACCTTGTAATGGGAACTATTTACCATAATCTTGAGGTAAAAAGGATTCATAATCCTCTTAAACATGCTTGTTGACAACAATAAGATATTTTCAAGTAAATTACTTCAACCTTGCAATGGGAGATATTCACTTTAATCTTGAGATAAAAAGATTATTACATGCAATTGTGAAAGTGTTAAGGCAATCCATGGATTGGTCTTGCTTGTTGAATATATATGAATTTTGACCTATTCATTTCCAAAAGGGTGCTCTACAACAAAGTATAAGGGGTTGCTGATCAAAACCAACATATATTCATCTTAACACTAGATCTACCAAAAACGAGAGAAATCAAATCTCTTAATATGCAAACCTTACCTTAATTTTTTTACTAAAAAAAATTACATCTTAAAAAATTTCATCCCATTCAATATTTAATTAATCAAAAATTAAAATAATTTTATATAAATATATTAATAAAAATAATACTATCCATAATTTACCAACATCTTAAAATGTTTACTTAACAATCTTATGTTCACTTAACAACCTTAAAATATCAAATACAATTTAATAAAAGTAAACCCTAATCAATCATAAAAACACTCCATCAATTTTAATTAGGTTACAATTGTTCTTATTAGCAAAAATGCCCTTAAGAAATGTAGTATAAATATGTTTTATTTTATACGCTTAAAATGATTAAATATTTATGACGTGTAGACGAATATTACATGTAAGGAACAAAATCCTTTTCAAAGATATCATATTTATATAAATTTGTATCCTTCTGTTTTAAAATATCATGTTGTTATTATAAATATCAGAAGTAACTTGTTAATAAGAATTATTTATTTAATGAGTGGAATACAAAATTAATGTGGGAATTTAAATTCTGAATTTCATAATTTATATAACATTTAATATCATTATAATTATCAATTATTATTATTTTTGAGTGTTACATCAATATTAATTATTATTATATTAATTTTAAATTGTTTTATTAATTAATTAATTAAATTTTTAATATAGTTTTATTTTAATTATAAATTTAGTAAGATTTTAAAAGATCAAATCTTTTTAGATGCAAACCCCAAACTTTTTAAAAAATGCTAAAATTATAATTATAATTATAATTATATATATATATATATATATATATATATATATATATATATATATATATATATATATATTTGATTTTTTTTATTAGAAACCATACAATTAAATTATTAAATATTAATAAATTATAGAAGAATATTACATATAAAGAACAAAATATTTTTCAAAGATATCATATTTAAATAAATTTGTATATTTCTGTTTTAAAATTTCATGTTGTTCTTAAATATTAAAATTAATATGTTAATAAAAATTATTTATTTAATTAGCGGAATACAAATTAATGTGGGAATTTAAACTCTGAATTTCATAATTTATATAATATTTAATATCATTATAATTATTCATTATTAATATTTTTTTAATATTGACAATTATTAATTATTAATTATTATTATATTATTTTTAAATTGTTTTATCTATCAATTAATTATATTATTAATATAGTCGAATGTAAACCCCAAGTTCTTTTAAAAATGCAAGAAAAGAAAAGAAAAAAAGTTTACACCTTGAAAAACTTGATTCCTCTCTTTGTGCTTGAGAAATATGTTATATATATATATATATATATAAATTGCATTTCTAGATATATAAATGGATTCAATGTTTCAAAATTTTCTTTGTACACTTGCAATGTGTAACAAAAAATATATAACTAAACTGAAGATAGTGAGACTATTTAAAATGTTTTAACCATAAGATTTTTTGTCATTTTTTTCAATTGCTTTCCCCACACACACTATATATCTATAATAATAATAATAATAATAAACACTGAATTTTTCTAATTAGCATGGATTGTGAAATATTTTAGGTATAAACTACATTGTACACATTGAAAAAAATTCTTTATTATTAATATATTGTTAAATACATATACACATTATTTAACCTTACATATTGTTGACGGTGCTAGAAACCACCAGCATACAAGGGTCTCCTCGATGTGAAGTCCTAATTAGACATCACATTGTTTGGGGTAGGAGCCTCATCTAGAGTATTGACACAACTACCATAACTCAAAGGTTTGCCTTGGCTGCAATGAATAACATAAGAGAGTATACACATGACCTTTGAAATCAGCAAGTAAGTCGACACTATGAAACAACAATTGCAATATGTAAAAGGAGGCTTTCATGAGAGGGGAGTAAAGAGTGAGTCTCTAGAAGGAAAATAATAATACTATCCTAAGAGAGGCACATGAGATGGAGTTAAGATTCGTTAATTATCTAGCGAAGCACTTCCCATAGACACAATGATCATTAAAGCAAAAACAACACATATTCAACAAGATAAACATTAAAGCCAATGAAGTAGTTCAATTTATTTAGTACATATGACCATAACATATACTGGAAACATCCAATGAATAATAGTATAATATTCATGATACATGCATGAAAATGTGTTGGCTCAATGAGCTTTAGATAACTAAGTGAAAGATCCAAGTACAAAGTTACAATGGTGAGACACTAGCTCCAACAGTGGAAGATTAAGTCACTTCTTGATTTTCCAAAGAATGGTCTTCTCTCCTTTGCCAAGCTAGAGAAGACAAGGTTACCTCTCCAAAGTCTAAGCCTCCAAAATCCCTTTGCTTGAGTTATGAGTTTTCTTTTATAACAAGAGGAATGAACTTTCATATCCCCTATGACCTTTGAGTTATCCTCATGACTCTTGGACTCCTAAATTACCTTTGAACTTCTATTGACTCTTTGGTCCACATGCGACTTTTCATATTCCACATGTGACTCTTAGACTCCACACATTTACATCTTGTCATTTTATTTTGGATAATAGATAATTACATTCCACATCATGTGGAAAGACACATTGACACTTATGCCATTGTGATGACACTTATACAAGCCATGACTTGGCATTGATGACTTGGAACTTCATGATGATGTGGTAATGCCAAACTTCTTTCCTTGTGATTTTGTCTTCAATATTCATGAAATATTTTCTTTGTTCTTAATCCTCACCCTCCAAAGGGTATTGGATTAGTGTTAGAACCTTCTGAGTCATCATGGAATGCCAACTTTTTTTCATGGTCCTGGATCTCTTCATGTCTTCATGATGGTTATTTTTCATGATTTTTCTCTGCAAGTGGCCTTTTTTTCCCTCTCAATGACATCTTACTTTAGCATACTCTTGTAATGTCGAGGTGTACAATTGCCAATGAATTTCACTCATAACAAGGCAATATTAATATGAAATCATCTATTCTACCCCTACTTTTCTCATGGAAGAAGTTGCTTGTAATGGGACTGTGAGGATTGAGGAGGAAGGGCTTGTTGGGGATTGCACAATTGAGCTCAATAGTGACTGAGGAAGGCACCACTATTAACTATAATTGCACAATGCTCTATGAGGAGGGATTTTCTAGGGTCCAGTGCAATGGGAAATTGCAAGATATGGTGTGATGAGCTTGCTAACTGAAACTGCACTATGTGTAGGGTTGAAGGGAAAGGAAGACAATGAATACACAATTTTACTTCACATTGAATTAGAGAAAGTCTCACTATGGAATATAACTACACAATGTGCAGAGGAGGCCAAGAGAGAGAAAGGCATGATGTAGTGAGGGATTCAAGTCAACAATGAAGGTAGACTAGACACTAGAACTGCAAAATGCACAATGCATGAGGGGAAAGCTCTTATGCTTGCATATTTGAGGGCTATAATGGCTCAGACATGGACTGAATGTCTACTAGAACTTCATCCTGTGTAGAGGGAGGTTCACTAGAAGGGAATATTACGCAGTTAGCTAAGACAAGCAATAGAAGTCAAGTCACTTTTCTAAGAGGGTTCTCACTGCATTGTGAAGGAAGGAGGACCTTTACATTGAACAATTTTATTTGCAAGGGGATGGGGGCGGGTCCTTGCTATTAGCTAGAAGTGCTCCATGTGCTATGCAAGGAAGAAGTGATCAAATCTCAGTGTAGTGAGTTAGTACAAGCAACAAGGGTTAGGTTACCATGCTTTGAAGATTCTCATTATGCAATCATAGGAGATGACCTTAATAAAGACTCAGTGTACAAATTTGGAAGGTATTGTTTCATCAATGGTTATTATGAATAGAAAGTTCTCATCACCTAGAGGAGGGTTCATGTATTCACAACTTGCACTGGGTAGGGGAACCAAGAAGTGCTCCAGAATGGTTGTGTTGGATTTGTAGAGTAAGAGAGAGAAAAGCATCCAAACGAGACTCAAACATAGGTCACACACCTGAATTCCATTAATACAAGTAAGGGGAATGCACAAGACTCATGATCAACAATCACACCTTGAAATGACAACAATGCGACACTTATTTCTAAGTCGACAGTTGAAATGTAGCATTGCGACACTTAGAACACAAGTTGCGACACAAATGTCATCTATGACTAGAAAGTGCGCTAAGTTGTAGGAATGTGTTTAACATATATTATTATGATATATAGGACCATATAATGAAAAATAATGTGCTAGAGTTGGCTCTAGTGATGTGCAAAGGTGTGACACATACAAGAGTGAGAATAGTTAGAAGCAACACTTGTGACAATAAGCAAACGCGAGAATGGTTCTTGCAAAATCTGTAGAAAGTGAAAGTGACACATGCTAGAGTGAAGATAAAATGACAAAAACACTTGTTAAAGTGAAAGCAAGAAAAAACAACAACTATGGAAGTGAAAGCGACACTATGAAATAAAAGGTGCGGAAAAGTGACAATTGAAAAAGTGATTGTAAGTGAGCATTACACAAGCTCTATTTCTAGAGATTGCATAAGACTAACTCTCAAGAATTGTACAATGCCTATCTAGGCTTGCAAAAGAAAGGCGCGCTTGTGAATTCAAGAAGGATTGAGCATGTGTGAGCAAGTGACTTTGACACTTAGGATTTGAGAAGAATACTTAAACACTTTGCAAAACATTAGTCGACCACGAAGGGACCATGGGATGACAAATCACAGGATCCTTAGTAGGATTGAAAATTCAAGTGTAGGAAACATTTTGGAGGGTGTTTATCGTAGTGACAATACAAACTAAAATATTAATATTGTATACTAAAATATTTTATTTATAACTAACATTAAATTACACATCTCCTTTTTATTATACTTATTAGGAAGTAATTGATTTTTTTTACATTCAATTACTTCTCCTCTTTGTGAAATATTTTATTATTGTCAACATCGTTATTATTATTATTATCTTAATTCTCTCTATATACATAAATTGATATTAGAATAAATTAGATGAAATTGATATTCAAACACTTTATTTATTTATTTCTCTCTATATAAATATATATTAAATTGATACTAAAATAAATTAGTTCAAATTAATATTCAAACAAAATAAATTCAAGTCTTGTCCTCAAATCTAAAAAATATAAGAATGATACATTTTAACTTTCAAATGTGAAATAAAAGATTCTTTTTACTTTTAATTATTTTATTTCTCTTTAAATTTGACTCATAAAATTGTGTTACATATAAAATAATTTTTTATAGTTGAGAGTGAGAGTGAAATATTTGTACATCTCTTCTATATTAAGTTGTAATTTTATTTATTTATTTATTTTTTATGGGTAAGGGTAAGAGTGAAATATTTTTACATCTCCTCCATATTATGTTGTAATATCAACAACGTACCAAGCAATCATAGTGAGAATAAAATTATTGATGTTTTATAATGATTTTAATTAAAACTATTCAAAAATATACATTCATTTTTATATTTTTATTACAACCTACATCATTTGAAAAATTTCATCTATCTTAATATTTAATTGATCAAGAATTAAAATAAATCTATACCAATATATCCATAAAAATAATACTATCCACAATTTACTAACATCTCAATAACAAGATAAATCAAAAAACTTGAAATCGAAAAATTTACTCAACCACCTTTAAAAAAAAAAAAAAAAAAACCCCTAATCGATCATAAAAACACTTCATCAATTTTAATTAGGTTGCAATTGTTATTTCTTGGGCAAAAATTCCCCTTTTTTTATTAGAAACTTCACGTCGTTCCCTATGCTTAACATGATTAAATATTAATAACGTGTAGACGAATAGTACATGTAAAGCAACAAAATCCTTTTCAATAATATATATTTATATAAATCTGTCTCTATATGTTTTAAAATTTCACGTTCTTCTTAAATGTCAAAGTAACATGTTCGGCCTAAATAAGAATTAGTTTCAATTAGTGGAATACAAATTAATGTGGGAATTTAAACTTTCAATTTCATAATTTATATAACATTACAATCATGATTATTTTTTAAGTATGATTATATTATTTTATAAATTAATTAATTATATATTTATATTTTAATTACAAATTTAGTAAAGATGTAGAAGATCAATTTTTTTTAAGATGAAAGTGTAAATTTTTATATATATATATAATTCAAATTGTATTTTTAGATATGTAAATGAATTTAATGACTCAAAATTGTTTTTGGACATTTTAGATTTTACAACCAAAAAATATAACTAAAAAGAAGATAGTGAAACTATTTAATTATAAATAATATGTTAAATCTTTTATTTAACACAGACAATAAAATATTTTATATATAAACTGCAGTATATGCATTAAAATGTTTTCTCTATTATTAATACATTTTTAAATATATGTTAATATTATTTAACGGGGCATACTAAACTATTAATAAATATTTTATTTACAACTTACATGAAATTATTCATCTCTCTTTTATTATTCTTATTAAGAAGTAATTGAATTTTTTACATGCAATTATTTCTTTTCTTTGTGGAATATTTTACTATTGTCAACATTATTATTATTATTTAATTCTCCATATATATATAATTAAATTGGTATTCAAACAAATTTTTTTTTCTATATATTAAATTGATATTAAAATAAAATAGTTAAAATTGATATTCAAACAATTTATTTAAGTTTGGTTTTCAAAGAGATATATCTTTTTTTACTTAAATAATTATTTTATTTTTCTTTAAAGTTTATATAAAATTTTGTTACACATGAAATAATTTTTTTTTATGATTGAGAGTGAGAGTGAAATATTTTTATGTAAGTTTAGTTTTCAAAGAGATATGCCTTTTTTTAATTAAATAATTATTTTATTTTTCTTTAAAGTTTATATAAAATTTTGTTACATATGAAATAATTTTTTTTATGATTGAGAGTGAGAGTGAAATATTTTTAGTCTCATCCACACTGGCTTGTAAATTATTTATTTTTAAAGGATAAGAGTGAAAGTTTTACATCTCCTCTATACTATGTTGTAATACAAAAAATGAACCAAACTTTCACATTGAGAATAAAATTATTGATGTTTTATAATAATTCTAATTCAAATACTAGTTTAAGACAAATAACACTAAATGGCTTATGCTCAATGCTTTTCTACTGTCACTTGCCTCTTACTTTAATCCCAAAAATTTAATCTATACCAACAATGAGTTGAGATCTCCCTTAAAAATTATATACACATGTCTCTTACTTCAATCCCAAAAATTTAATCTATACCAACAATGAGTTGAGATCTCCCTTAAAGATTATATACACATGTCTAACATTCAAGTATAGGTGTTGTAAGGAGTTTGCAAACAACAATTAATATTTCCATGTTTTTAGACTTTTAGCATTTATTTCCATGCCTATGTTTTTTATACAGTTAGCGGGAAAAGCTAAGGGCTCAAATGTAATTCCATGTTGCTTAACTATGTATGTTTAGTTACGTATATTCTCACTATGGCTTGAGTGGTCCAAGCCAGTTTCAGTTTGTTTCAGAATCCTTGGTCGTAATGTTAGTACACAAACAATACAATCTCGATAACTAATCATGAAGTGACTGAAAAGGGAGTAATAATTTATCCATCATTTTTTATATATGCAAAGAACTAAGGTGGGTATAATTTAAGAAATCACTCTAGAAAGTTTAGCATATGCTCAAACTTATTTGTTTGAATCTTTTATTAAATAAAATCATCCTTTATATCGAGGATCTATTCTATTTCACAAGTTTAACCAGTGAATGCCTCATTGTCTTTATGTTGTTTTACTGGACCATGTTATTATACCTATGCATAATCTATATGTTAAATTTCTAGAAAAACTTAGAACCATTCCCTGTAAAAATTAGGAAACAGTTCACAAGAGAAGGCATGAGAATAATTGTGAGAACTTGAATTCCTTAAATTCCTACATTAAAATATTTTGTGAGCATATTTCAAATGTCCAACTCTAAGTAAAAGAAAGAAAACTGTTTGAAGTACTCACCTTGCTCAAATACAAATAAATTTTCAACATACCATATATCTCAACCATTAAACCATATAGGCATAGAAAGGTTGTTTACAATAGTCCAAAGTTATTTTCCTAGGCAATTTAACTCTATTTCGGATCACTTTTTCATACACAATTCTTAGTTTAACTCTAATTTAATGATGTTAAAAAATATTAATAAACCAACCACAAGGAAAGAGCTAGATAAGTGAAAGTAGGGATCTATTATAGTTCTACCCTTTGAACCTCAATTAGTTTCACACCGCAATGATTCATAAAAATGAAACAACATCTCTACACCAAATCTGTCTATATCAAGAGAATTGTCCAACACAATTTAAATATTTGTAAGAATTGTGGGATAACAAGCACCAACCAGTGAATTAATACATAATAGAAAGGATTGATGCAAATTTTAAACCCTAGTGCTATTCACAGACACAAAAGTATCTAGAAATTACAAAGAGCGAACCAAAATAATTGGATGACAACATCTCTCAAGGTTACAAGAAACTCATTCAATTTGGAAAGAGGAATATCAAATATTGTTCATACTCCCAAAATATTTAAGATATCACAAACATGGCAACTTGGAATAATCAACTCTCCTAGTTAGGATGGCAAAGTTTCGAGAAAATCAATCTTCCCAAGCAAGTTCAACATCAACTCCATGAACTGATAAGGTATTTGAAAGGTTATCCCTTGATATCAAGAGAAATTTTTAACTTCAACACTAAGAATGAGTGTGTAATAAAACAACCCTAATCCAAAGTGGAAAATGATTTCATCCCTGAGGCTCAACGTCATTTTGTGGCTCTTTTCTCATGGAAAGTTGCCCATGAAAGAAAATCTAAGGAAAATATAGCCTACAACTGATCAAGAAGATCTAGTTCCCCTGTATTCTATTGTTGTTGTTCAAGAAAGCAGGGGGGCAGGGGGTTGGGGCAAGGGGGTCAATTGAAGCCACAAATGTTGCGTAGAAATGCTACAACAACTTTTATTTGAGATTAATTGTCCATAATTTTAGAAGATATAAGATAAAATATATACAACCTAATGATGCACCATAATATGTTTCATAACTTACACCAAGAAATGATAACAAGTATGTGCACTCAAAATATGTGGTATCTACTATAATAAACATAAACATAAACTGGTGAATGATTAGCAGTCATAACACGCTTCTTTTGTATTTATTTCTAAATGTCCTTACCTCCTCTTGTCACATTATAGCTCGTGAAGAACCAATAACTTCAAGAGGAAGGATATTATAAGGTGAGTGTATTTCGTTCTTCTCTTGGAAATCCCTATTGGTTGCAATAATATGTTCATTAACAAAAATTTAACAAATTTAAAATTAATTATTATTTTTTATATAATATATTATTTTTTATTATAAAATTAGTTTATTTTTCATATATTTTT
The DNA here is from genome assembly GCA_034641835.2 of Pinus albicaulis. NCBI lineage: Eukaryota > Viridiplantae > Streptophyta > Pinopsida > Pinales > Pinaceae > Pinus > Pinus albicaulis. The sequence continues at coordinate 911,397,211 of CM076576.1, read as the reverse complement.
TTGAAAAGAGAAATACAATTTAAAAGAAAGTGAGGTGATGAATGCTGAAGACATGTTATAAGGTTTAATGAATGTATATAATCATTTTATTTAGTTATATTAATATAATTAGTATATCCTAAAATAATGAGTTGTTTGATTAAAAAGTAGTTATATCGAAATAAGAGTTCATCATTAAGTTAGTGGTCAAAGTTGTTAAAGTTTCTTGTAATCTAGTTGGTATCAATATGTATATAGGGGAGGGGTATCTCATTTATCTCACTCTCTCGAATGTTCTTGTTTTCACATGGTTATTCAATGTGTCTAGTCAGCTCTTGCAAGACATTTGGGACAATGGATTTATCCCTGTATGTCTATACCTGCTTAGTATTTGGATCCCTTTGTTTAGAGGAGTCTGATAATAGGAGAAGCCTTCATTGGAAGCAAAAGGGTGCATTTTTTTGGTGTGAGTTTGAGTTTCTGGTCCTCCTCTCAACTCACTCAATGGATTTTGTATACTAAAAGGCCCTCTTTGACGGTTTCACATCTTCTCTTGTCTAGGTTTTCTTTGGCTTCTTGGTTTCCCTTTATGGCCCTAAATTATTTTGATGGTTTTATTATCGTTATTATTTTTCATGTCCTTATTAATGTTCTCCCAATTTAGGGTGAAATAATTTCTCCATTCAATTCGAGTTGTGTTTGATTTAATTAAGTGTTGTAGGGAAGCTTAGTGTCTGCCACTTAAGTTAGAAAGTATGTTGTAGAATAAATTACATAAAATTTTATATTTTGCATTGGTCAATGGTAAATAATTAATAATGTTTAATAGACAACTTACAATTTTGATCTTATATACATAATGGTAGGAAGAAACTCCTCGTAAGTATATTTGTTTCAATCTTATTCCTATCATTTTTTTTAATGCAAAGATTTGATTTAATTATGGTGGGAAGTAACTGATTGTAAATATGTTATTTATCTAAGTATGAACTATTTTTAAATATTTTAATTTTGGATGGTTTTCTTGCAAAACTTAAAAATAAAAAATCACTACAAAAAAAATTATAATTCATAATTCATGAAGGAATATCACAACAATATCTAGAAATTCGAGGATAAAATATGTAAGGAAATTATCCACATGACATTATATTGTACAAAGGTTGCAATAAGACCTTCAAGTTATGGTCAAATCAAATATTGAAAATTAGTTTTTTAATAAAATTGAAAAAATATATAATTTTCAAATCAAAACATTATAAATTGGATTGGTCAATGGGGAAATAAGGCTGATGTTTTTCATGTGATAAAATGTGGTCATGTCATCAAATATGAAATTGGGATTTGAGCAAATATCCATTGCTAATATAAGCAATTATATGAACTCTAAATCAAACTTAAGTTTTTTTAAAGCATTGATAAATAGTTTAAATACTTATGCAAACCAATGAAAATATGTGTTTGGAAACTCACATGACAAGTACAAACAACCATGTCGAGGAAATCCCCGTGACAACAGAAAATTCCCAAAAAAACCAAGAATAATGACCGTTCAGAAAGAAATAGCAGACTAACCCTAATGCCTAGCTAAATAGAGAAACAACATAAAATAAAATAAAATAAAAATTAAACTATAAAATAAAAGGTTCAGAGGCTACCTAAGCCAACAAACTCATCAGATGAAGCCAAAATAAGTGAAAAACTCTAGTGCATAATCCCAATACTTCCATCTCCAACCCTAGAGCTCCATATCTCTACCTCCTACGCTGTGAGTCCCAAAACCTTACTCACACCTCTTCTTTTCAATAATAATATTAATACTTATTTTTATTTTAAAAATTATATATATATATAAACTTTCTTAACAATATTATTATTAAAATTTCAGAATGAAAAAGTAAAGAGGATAATCCTCCCCGAAAAAAAAAATAATATATAATATTTATAAACTTTATAAAATATTAGATAAATAAAAAATATACATCAACTGTCCAATTAGAATTGACATGTAATATTTTATAAAATTATTAAATATTAATTAAATAAAAAATAATAATTTTGATCATAATTTAAAGCTTAATTCAAAATCGACACATATTTATTTTAAATAAAGAAATTAGGAAAATTTAATGTATATTATTCTATACTTTAGAATATGTGAAAAAAAAACGATTTGTTTGTGCACATGATGATTTATCATCTATTAAAAATTACATAAAGAATGTGATTATTTCCTTGTAACATATATATATATATATATATATATATATATATATATATATATATATATATATATATATTTTAAGAGAAAATTAGCATCTGCATCAAGCTATATTATAATGATGGCATACTTTGTTGGTTGGGTTAAGTAAAAAGAAAATTCTAAGTAAATTATACCTTCAAATTTTTAGCTAAAGATGACTTATACACTAAACCACTATCAATTGAAAACTTTTCAAAACACTCCCAAAAGTTTACAAATTTTATATTGCATGTTAATTACATATCACGAGAAAAGATCAAAATATTTTGGATAAAGCCCATGCCTATGATTCACAACCTGTTCATTTAGATTTTGGATGAGGTGCTAAGGAGAGTTGGTTGAAGTGCTTACCAAAGAAGGCTATGAATGTTGATGACCTATAACATATTGAATATCTTCGAATTTATACTAAATGGCAGAGATTTCATCCTTTAATTTCTGTATTACAGTACGATGCTTAATCAATATTTCCATACAAGATGCCAAATTGGATACCATCTAATTATGATGGAGTTGAAGGGAAATAATATCTCCTTGCATTTTTGCAACATATCCCTACTATGGAACCTCCAATGCTCCAAAACTACTTCTTGACTTCATAGTTGCGAGGAAGATGCCAATGAACCCCTACTCAACTCCATTACATTGTAAAATTACTCGATTCTCAATTCCACCAAGGACCAAACCCCCCTAGAAACAACAAAGACATAATAATATAATAACTTGGAATGACCTAGCCCAATTATGATACTAAACTGACTTCATGCTTATGCCCAGAATAATAGAGCATGTATGCATGGAAAACACAAATACAAAATAAAGACCATAGCATATCACCATTAAAAACACTTTTTGCTATGAAAAGTTGAAATTAAAATAAAAAGAGATCCCAAACCTCTAAAAGGTTGTTGTGAAAGGAAAATAATTATTGCCTTACATTGGTTGAGATACTGATTCCAGCTTTTTCTAGACCATACTTGTTTAAAGAATGTTTCCTAGGGGCACAACTCGAGAAAAGAGGAATAGAGGAAACACCAACAACCACCCTTTGTTATCCTTGAGGGAGATCGATTCCAACTGCATAGGCTCAAACCATTATTATATTTGATGTGCCTCCATTCTACAGGGGAGTATGAACCGAGTGCCAACCAAGAATTTTTGAGAGACAATCACTTCCAAAACTAAATTCACACTCCCTTTCCACATTTGCTGCTACACACTTATAACTTGAAGATAAGTTGAACACAATGCTAGCAAAAAATTCATGTTCTTAACCCACTTTTTCCTTTGATGCAAGGTATTCCAAGTCATTTAATTTTTCCAATCCACATCATCCCAACAAAAAATTGTAGTAAGCCATTCTAAAGCTGTAAAAGAGAATAAGGGAGGGGATATATGTTGATTTTCCTTCCAATCACCATGATTAGGCTTCCACATTAATCGTGAATCATGTCGTAGTTTTGTCTCTACTCAAAAGAGGATTTTCCACAACTAAAGATTCAAATTTACACTCGCCTTGACCCTTCAAGATGATCCATTTATTGTTGATCAACATACCACTGACATTGATGGTTGGGGACTGGATTAATATCATATCCAAGAAGGCCACTTATGGTGCCTTTCCATGAATCCCATTCTTTATAAAACCCATGTTTCTTATTTGGAAATTTAACAAATGGTCCCTTTAGGGCCTTTGATTTTTGGATTCCATAAAAATATATCATGAAAGGGGGAACAAGGAGACATTCCCATTTACACTCAATTCATATATTGCCACCCCTTTATTCACCATGGAAACAAATTCTTGATTATCGAACTTTAAAACATGATAAAATTTTATGGAGATAAAAAAGGGGGGATGATACCTTTGATCTTTCTTATTACATTCTTCAAGAATCATTTATTATATGATGAATAATAAGCTTTGAATATCCAATCATGGTTAGTGAAGAGATATGTAAATTCGTTGCTAGGATTAGGCCTTGGAGCATTACATAACCTTCCACTTGATTGTTTGAAAGAGATCCCATAACCCAAGCATAAGAAAATTCTACATTTCCTATAGGGAAAATGATAACCCCCCTTCTCCTACCACCCTAAATTGTTCTTTGGGGCACCATCGAACAAAAATGTTTGAGAGGGTTAAGATTTGAGGCATCCTAAAAATTATTCCTTTGATAAGTGAAATTTCCATGCCTCCTTATAGGACATGTATTTGTAAGAGTATACATGTAAGAAAGGGGAAGAACACAAATATTTCTCTATCCATGTCATCTCAATTTCATCCAACCCTTGAGTAAAGAGATTTCTCCAGGATATATGTGACCAAAATTCATAGATAAAATAAGTGCATGAGCAACAACACTTTGGGGAAGGAGTTGTTGATCTTGAAATATTATTTTATTATGAGCTAAGCACACTTTCGAGCATATGTGTTTTAGTAAAGCTACCCATATTTTCTTGAAGAAAGAATTGTCATGAAAAGTTCTTGCATAATTATGATCCCTTGAAACAAAAATTTCACTTACAAAGAAGGAAAAATTAGCCTTACCACCAAGGAGGTCAAAATGGATTAAGGGACACTCTAGAAATAGATGTTTGAAGAAGAATAAAGAGGAAACCAAGGGAGACCACAAATTCCACACTTTTTCAAATTTTCCATAGACAAAATTTCTTCATGTACAAGAGACTAGTAGACAAATATTTACTTTTGGGGATTGCTTGGGATCCACACATTTTCCCAACACATGCAATTTGGGAAGATCTCCTTGATTAAAGAGCAAAAAATGACATCCTTTCTTAACAAAGTATTTTAATTTATACTAATAATAAGCATCTTCATCTTCCTTGTGCCTAGGGATGGAACCAACTAGATGAGATTCTAATAAGTGAGTAGCATTCCTCATAGGAAATGACATTGAATAAAGATCCCATCATGACCACTTTCCATCCTTGGTCCAATGAGCGATATTGGCCAAAATATACTTATGTTGAGATGATAACCATTCACAGAGAGGCAAGAGGGCCTAAGTTTAAGCCAAAGGAGGACACCCAAGGATCCCACAATTCCATATACTAATTAACATGCCATTTCTGGAATTCATGTTAGGTTCTCTTTAATTAGAGAGGAAACTGATGTTATGATATTTGAAATTGAAGAGTTTCCTCTGATGGGGACACCAAGTAATTCAAATATTCCCCTAAGAAATATTTTAATCTGATAACATTTTTCCACTATTCCTCTTTCTGATAGATCAATCACCATACTAGTTTTGATCCAATGGAAAAATTCAAGAGGGAGGAATTTATGGTATCTAATCCTCCTTTGAATTTTTGGGTAAAAGCATATGCCAATTTTACTAGATAATTTTTTTTTGCATTATATGTTCCTCCTTTCCCAAAAAAATTATAGATTCCTTGTGACATTTGCAAATGGCTTCCTTAAGTGGCTAACAAGGAGAAAAATTGAAACAAAGGAAGAGTAGATATTGCAACTTTGATTAGAACCACATGATTAGTAGGGTTGAGCCAATGAGCACCCCATTAATCAAATTTTGATTGAAATTTAGAAATAATTGGGACCAAGACTTATGAGAATGAGATTTCACACTAAATGGAATACCCAAATATTTAAATTATTTCAAAGAGTCGGCTACAAATAATCCTATATTTTGATTTAGATGACCTTGAATAAGTTTATTGTCATTTAAATTGTAGGTGTGACATTTCCCTTTATTTAGTAGTCCTTTAGAAGCTTGCACAAAATTTTCTGAAGTCTCGCTATAATAATTACAGATGCGCCTCCCAAAAACAAGGTACCATCAACAAGTCGGGCATGGTTAATATTTGTGATTCCTCTTCCAAATATGATGCCTAAAAGCATCTCTCTTCTCCTTTCATAATCCAATATTTTGATTATGGATTCAACCATTAAAATGTATAGGATAGCAAACAACCTTGTGTCAACCCCCTTGAAGCTTTGAAAAAAATTGTCATCCTTCAATTGACCAGTGGGGAGATCCATGGGATAGAGATGTAATACGATACCCAATGATTTATTTTTTCTTCAAAACCAAATTTATTCATGACAACAAAGAGAAACTTATGGTGAACTCAATCAAAGGTGTTGGCCATATCTAATTTAATGATAATTTATTTCTCTCCTCCAACTTTACTTGAATTAATTACTTCTTGGACAAGGATGATGTTGTTCATAATCAATCCACTACTTACAAAACCACCTTGATTTTCAAATTTATTTTTGGAAATAGGGGTTTAATTTGGAGGGTAAGTATTTTTTATATTAACTTATATGACATGTTACCTATGGAGATTGGAATAAATCGAGAAAATTAAGAAAAAATCATTTCTTTGAGTACTAATGCTAGAAAGGAGGAATTAATGTCACCCTAAATGTACATATGCTTAAAGGCATAATCTAGCATTCTACAAAGGTCAATTTTAACGATATCTCAACTTTTTTGATAAAAATGAGTTGAAAATCCATCTGGCACCAGGGATTTATTTGGGTTGAAAGTGGTTAGTAATTTCCATATCTCCTCCTTCAAAATAGGGTGCAAGATAGAATCATTATCTGCTTGAGTAACCAATTGGGAAATGTGCTCCAGAATGAAATACTTAGCTTCCTCTTCCTAATTATCGGGGTTCTCATTAAGACTGTTGAAATGTTTAACTGTTTTTTCTTTAATTTATGAAAAAAATGTAATCCCCCCATATACAAAGATATATTACTTTTACATATCCTCATTTTGGCTTGATTGTGAAAAACTTAGTGTTTGTATCCCTTGCTTGGAACAAGAAGCTTCATGTTTTTAGCCGCCAAGGTTCTTCTTCTTCCTTAATGTCTTATTATATTTTTCAAATTCATTTTTTTCCTCCAATAGAATATCCTCAAATATTATTAGGGTCTTTTTCCATTTATCGATGAAGCTTTATAATTGACTTTGACACAATAGAATCAAGTTTTTGATATCCAAATTATTTTTCTTGACCCACTGCTTCAATGCTAGTTTTGATTCTTTGATCTTTTCTCCCATATATAAATTAGGGAACCTTAGACCCATAGTCCCCATGCTTGTGAAATGAATTTCTGAAATCCTTTCTTTTGAATCCACAAGGATTAAGGCGAAAAGGAAAATGGCCATAAACCACTTTAGAACAAATTTCTAAGATGATAGGGGGGTGATCACACACACAACAAGGAAATATTTAAGGGGAGGCAAAAATATTTTGATCAATAAAGGAGTTCACAAGTAAACACTTGTCTAATTGAGCTGTAATATGACATGGGCCTACCTATCTATTGCACGAAGTGAATTTATTTGCTAGGGGATTGATAAACAACAAACATAGTTTTCAATAAGGTCTTCCATCTGATCCTGAAAAGGATCTAGAATATGAGATCCACCTTTCTTCTCCCATGGGTGGAGGGTGGTATTAGAGTCTTCTCCCATAATACAATTTTGTATCAAATTAGAATCTTCTAATGAGTGAAGAGAAGACCATCACTATTTTTTCATGATAATTAACTAGGATATAAACATTTATAAAACAACACACCTTTTGACTCAGGAGGTTCAAAAGTTGAATAGCTAGTGAACACCCTGTATTTTGATGAGAGAGTAGTCAAAAGGGAGAAGAGGACCATGGTATGCATAGACCCCCTTAGGTGCCATGTGAACTAACTACTTGGACTTCACAACCATTCCACAAATTAGAACATTTTATGAGGGATTCCTTTCCCCACAATTTAGTGTCCTGGAGGAATATGATCAAAGGTTTTTCTTTATTTACCTTACCTTTTAATTCTATCACTATATTTTATGATCCCAATCCTCTACAATTCTAGGAGAGAATTTTCACTCCTCACATCCCTATGGACTTTCACCCTACATTCCTATGACTTTTTTTGTTGTTTTCTTTTTTCCCTTCAGTTTTTTTAACTGTAGAATGAAGAATGGAGGTCCATGTTGATTCTTTGGATTTTATGGTGAATGGAAGACTTATTCATTATACGATTCCTCCTCCTCTTCCATCCTTTCTATTGTAGAAATGCCCTAGAGCAGTGGAATTTTTACATTTTGTCCTGTAGAGATCGTTTGGCGGTGGTGGTGGGGGGGAGGGGGAGCGGGAATCTTTAAGGGTGTTTTCTTGGGATTTTGGTTCATGGATATCCCCTTCTTCATTTGTTTGATTTAAGATTTCATATTTGTTACCTTGGGATCTCGATCCTTTGTTTTTATTGGAGGAGGATCCGTCAACCATTATAGTCATTTTTTTATGATGAGGGGCCATTTGGGGTAGATCCATTATCTTCAAGAGTTTTACAACTGAAATTTTCCAAGAAATACCCTTCATACACTTTGGTTCTTGCCATTGATCTTCTTTTTCATGGCTCTTATGGACTTTTCCATTGTTTTTTCAAGGGGAGTTGGTCAAAATCAACTTCCTGGTAGTGAGTCCAATTCCATCTGCAAATTTGTTGCTATCGACAAACCCTTGTTTAGATCCACTTCCACACATACTTTGCCCCATGATTGCGTCGCCTCTAATGGCTTAGCTTGATCAATATATGTACCTAAAGCATTACCAATGTTTTGAAAGGTCTCTTCATTCCAACAATGTAAGGGAAAGTGGGGAAATTTCACTCATACTGACACTTTTGAAGGAACATCATTTTCTAAGTTGAAATATGGGCTCCAATGATTCAAATTGAGACATTTGGTGGCCATCCAGTAGGGCCCACTATGAAAAGTGAGATCTAGGTCTAATTTGTTTTCAAACAAAAAATAAGAAAACCGTGTCCAAAAAATGAGATTGAGGATTTCCTATCAATGAGATGTATCCAATTTTTATTGACCTAAAGGTTCAACAATATCGACGTTCGCTAAATTCTTGTAAATTGCCTGATTAATCCTATTATTAGAAGGGCCATCACACGAGATTAATAGGAATGGAAAAAAAAGGGATATGATCCACCTTCTTGACAAAATGAGTCATCTTGGAACATTAGAATCTAGAGCCACCAACAACAGATGCATTGAAGGTAGCAATGTTAGAGGCCAACAAAGGAGGCGGAAGGGCATACGCTCTCGAGCATGAAGCCGTCATAAAGTAATAACACAACTAGAGTTTCACTCAGCAACCTCAAAGCTCTAACAACTTGGTTTTTGATATTATATTGATAATCCATTAAAATTTCAGAACTTTAATAAGTTTTTAGGAAAGACACAATGCCGTGTTTCATTTACAAATACAAAATTTTATTTAGACTTCTTATTCAAATGTCCAATTATTTTTGAAACTTCATGAACATCACTAAAGAGATTAAATTGAGAGGGGCAATCTTGAGTATGAGCATTATCATAGTCGTGTATATCAACACTTCATGAAGCTCAATAGATGTTGCTGAGTACCCTCCCCATACGCTCTTCTTTCTTTCAACATTTGTGTTGCTCCCTTTTGTCTCCCTTAACGACTCCTCTGTATTGTTCGGTCATATTTCTCATTCATCTCTCTTTGGCACAAGCAATATCTCTACAATTAGAGCGATTGAATAGGATTGACAAGATTGTGCTACGTCGAGGAAATACAGAAGTATGATTATTGTGATTCCACCAATAAGAAATATCGGTGTGACTGAAATGTAATACTAAGGGAGTGGCCCCTTGCCCTATATGTTTGTCTATTGAGAGAGAAAGCATCTAAAATTTTTGAATTCAGTTAGGTATTGAATTTAATTACAAGTTTTTCCTTGCTGTAACTATTAAATTTGAATTAGCCCTCTCTCAAAAGATAGTTTTTTGTTTGATTGAGACTTCTTTCTGCGGGAATTATAATTATGGTGCAGCTCGGATTTACTTGGGCTTTGTTGGTTTGAATCAACCTAAAATTGTAGCCCAGAATGGCTCAATCTCGTGGAATACTGTTGTGTGGTTTTAGATGAACCATAGTAATTTCCACTCCATTATTACATTTGGGAAACGATTCATGGAAATGATTAAAGCAATGGACGGGGAAATGTAATGGTGGAAACTCCAATGCAGTTCATGATCGTGTCATTTTTTTTTTGAGTGGATATGAGAGTTTTATTGAAAATAAGGATGGGATTTGGCCCATAACTATTACAATTTGTCAAAATTACTAATATTCTTTAAGGGTTTGAGGTATGGAGGAGTACTCCATGATACACAAATTTTGTTCTCTTTCTAGTTTAAAAAAGTTCTAGAATCATCTCAAGATCCAAATACATCTATATTCCATTTTTCACTACTTTTTGGTTTGATATTGATTGACTTTTTGTTTTTCTTGGAAAAATAAATTTTCTCTTCTTCCCAACTTGAATCCAAGTCCTGTTTTCTACAACATACAATGGGTCACCCCTCTGTGAGTGAATGCTACTTCCTTTAGGTTCTTCCTCATATTTGCTTTACCAACTTTATTACTTGAAGATTTAGTAGGGGATTGAACTTTCAGAAAGGTTTGCTACATATCTAGTGCCGCTGATTTTGTAGGGTCTTCATTGTCATTCACTTCTTCTTGAATGATTTTCTTTGATAAGAACTTATTCCTTATTGTCTTTTGCTTCCCACAAATCATCTTTGCCTTCTTCCCAATTTTCTTTTTCTTCCTCCATATCCTAAATTTCTTCTTCCTTATGTACAATAAAATGTTTGTATTGATCACCTTCCCACCATTTGGGCTTCTGATTGTTTTTTTTACTGCTATTATTCTGTGGCCTCTTGGGAGAATTATTGATTGCATGCCATATCATAACACTCATGGAATTGACTTGAAAAAATTTCATAATCAAGCTTCTATACCCATACATAATATGGTGTCATTAGATTTATCTGGCCAACAAAACCCATGTTAAAATCCATCTACACACATATTCGAGCATAAATGGTTTTAGGGAAATCCTTAGATCCTGGGTTGCAACGGTAATATTTGACTATTGCATTTCTAATAATAGCAAACGTAGATAAACTCCAAATATGCAGGGGAGGTTTGGAAGCCTTACCCATATTGAACCCGTGGAGATAGTCATCGTAACTAAATCAAAGAAAGGGGACCAAGGCTGCATGAAGATATCAACACTACTCGAAACTAGGGCCTAGATTTCTAGATGATCTTCTTATCCTCATGGTTAATAAAAAGTACAACACAAAACTCATGCCATAGGGAAAATATTCATGTCTTGAAATAAGAGGGGTTTCAATGTATTGGAGATCCACTTATGCAGATCAATTAACCACAACCGAAACCTATTAAATCGACAGACCAAATTTTGAAAAATATTCCACACTGCTAACAAATTCATCCTTGAGAGAGACATTAAAATCACGAGCTTCGTGGACAATTTGGGAAGTAGATCCGTATTTCAACATAGAACTATAGGAAACACTAGCTTAATATTCCTAAGAAGAACGATTAGTAGAACAAACTACCATTCCTTCAAGATTCATCAATTTCTCCACTGAGATGCATGAATGCACCATTATTGATTGTGGAATCTCGTTGCAAGGTGGACAGGGCCATGGAAGGCGTACGACTAGAACAAAACCCTAGCCACTGCAGGGTCTCCTATTGTGATGAATGTGTCAATTATTATACCAACTATTGCAGTGAGTTTGGTGTAGCTAAATTAATGAGTTTGGTATAGTATTTACAGTAACCTATTCATCCATAACAACACTTAATGAGTTGGCCATGAGGTGCGAATAAGCTTTGCAAAAAGTGAAACGAAAAACCATACGAGAGGAATCATGCAAGGACAAGTATTATAAAAAGGTTTATCTGAGGCAAAATATCTACCTGATTTTTTGTAGATCAAATAGTGGAGCACTTTGTAGGTCAATTTTGGTAGCCAAGCAACAAGAATGCTCTAATATCAGTTTCAAGGATTTGTGCTATTGTGCTAGAACATACCACAACTCGATATATCTATTAGTAATATGTAAAATTTAAAATTTAAACAAATTAGCAATATTTATGTACCTATGTTTTAAAATTTATACTATTTTACTATGATTATGATTGTTGAATGTAGTATTTCAAAATTTACAATTTTACAATATGGACTTGTGAGCTACCATGCTCGAACATACCACATTCTGTTACAAATTTCTCACAAGATATCCTAATAAAATAAATGTGCACAACTAATTACTAGAATATCATGCCAACTCCATGATAATGTAAACGACCCTTAATTTTCCATACTTCTACAAAGACACAAAATTGGGCGCCACTAGAAACATGCATGGTGCTCGGGTTTCTTCTATAAATAAATATTCGAATATATTTCATTTCTGTTTGAGTTTGTAAGAGCATGCAGGCCCATATGATTATAAACATTTGATTTAATTCTACTTTTTCTCAATTTTGAAATCAGTCAAGTGTCGTTGATTAATAGTTTGTAGAGAAAAGAAGAAATGTAGGAATATTGACTGTCATCGTAGAAGAAAAACCATTTACAGATAATTATGTCATGGAGTCTCCATTATTGATTAAGTATATTTCAAAATTTTAATTATTAAATTAAAAATTTAAAACTATGATATACTATTTTCATTGTATCTGATTTTTGTTTTTGTTTTCTATAAATTTTGTTCGAGGAAAATCAACCGAATTCCCATAAGAAATAATTCAGTTCTACCCTACTAAGCTACTATACTTTCCAATAAATAACATGTGCTCTAGATTTGTTTTGCATTGTATCCATTTCACCTAAAAATAATATATTTATGCAACAATGAGCAGTACACATGGGAAAAATGAACCTTAATTTTGTGAACTATTATTAAATAATTAAGTTTATTATAATACTAATTAAATTTTATTATAATATTATTAGGTCTACAATGATGAAGTTTATTATAATATTTTTAGGTTTATAACGATATTTATTATAATATTATTAGGTTTATAATAATTAAGTTTTATTATAATATTATGTTTATAATAATTAGAGTTATTATAATTTTATTAATTATTATAATAATTATAGTCAATATGATATGATGACATAATCAAACCACGGACACTCATAATAAATGTTTAATATTAGGTTTAATGTTATATATAAGTGTGGTTCATATATATATTGGCGTGGTTCGCTATCGATACTAGCTACAATCACGGAAATTCCATTTTTTTCAAGGTGAGCTAGTTATTTTTCAAGTAGAAATTATTCTAAAGGCGCAAGCTTGTCAAAATCGGTGGGGCGAGAACTTGGTTGGGGAGGATAATAGTGACTCCTCTGGGCTACCACGCAAGTTACACTCAATTGAAAATATTAAGTTTAATATTGGGGGTTTATAATATTGGGTTTAATATTAAGTTTATAATATTAGGGTTTATAATATCGGGTTTAATAGTTTGGCATTAAAATGGTACAATAATATATCCAACATTGTGGCACACATTGTCATAATGTGATAATCATTGTCACAATTCTATATTACATTGCAATTTATTCAACGTCGCATTGCAATATTACAAAATTATGGTTTAATATTATGGTTTACAATATTGGGTTTAATATTGTGACATTGGAGTGATATATGAATTTATCCAACATCACATTGTGAGATACATTGTCACAATGTAAGAATCAATGTGACAATCATTGTCACAATGTTACATTACATTGCAATTTATTCAACATCACATTGTGAGATTACAAAAATATGGTTTAATACTAGGGTTTATAATTTTGGGTTTAATATTATCTAGTCTAAGACTGGGTTTAATATTAGAGTTTAAGATTGGGTTTATTATTAGGGTTTATTTAATATTGGGTTTATTATTGGGTTTAATATTGTGATTTAAAATATGGGTTTAATATTAGAGTTTATAATTTTTGTGTTTAATATTAGGATTTATAATATTGGGTTGATGATATTAAGGTTTATAATATTGGGTTTATTATTAGAGTTAATAACATTAGGTTTAATATTAGGGCTTATAATGTTAGGCTTTATAATGTTAAGGTTTATAATATTAGGATTTATAATATTGGGTTTAATGTTAGGCTTTAATATTGTGATGTTGGGAATTTATACAAAAATCTATCTAATGTCGCAGTGTGATAAACATTGTCACAATGTGACAATTAATGAGATAGTCACTATAAAAATGTTACATTACAATGCAATTTATTCAATGTCGCATTGTGACATTACAAAATTAGGGTTTAATACTAGGGTTTATAATATTGGGTTTAAGATTAGAGTTTAAAATTGTGTTCTTGGAATGGTACAAAATATGTCCAACATCATATTCTGACAACATTGTTGCAATGTGAGAAACAATGAGATAATAATTGTCATAATGTTGCATTACATTTTAATTTATTCAACGTCACTTTACAATATTACAAAATTATGGTTTAATACTAGGGTTTATAATATTGGGTTTAATAACTGGTTTATAATATTAGAGTTTAAAGTATTAGATTTAGTATTAGGATTTATAATATTGAGTTTAATATTAGGGTTTACAATTTTGGGTATAATATTAGGGTTTATAATTTTGTGTATAATATTAGGGTTTATAATATTTTAGTTTAATATTAGGGTTTATAATATTGGATTTAATATTATGGTTTATAAATATTTAATTTAATAGGGTTTATAATATTAGGGTTTATAATATGGAGTTGATTAGAGTGGTTTATAATATTAAGGTTTATAATATTGGGTTTAATATTAAGTTTATAATAGTGGGTTAATATTAAGTTTATAATATTGGATTTAATATCAAAGTTTATAATATTGGAGTTTAAATATTGGGTTAATAATATTTGGGTTTAATACTGGGTTCAATTTAGGATTTATAATATTGAGTTTAATATTATAGTTTATAATATTAGGTTTAATACAAAGGTTTATGCTATTGAGTTTAATATTGTGTTTATAATATTAAATTTAGTAACAAGTTTATAATATTGGATTTAATATTAGTGTTTATAATATTTGGTTTAATATTAATGTTTATAATATTATATAATAATTAATATTATGATCTTAATAATATTAACATTAACATGCACACATCTCGACTCAGTGGTCTTTGGTCTTCTCTTAACAAATGATCATCTATGGCATATCATCGAGCTCTGGATCATTATTTGTTACAACAATAATTAGAGTTACAAGAAAAATCAATGTTATAAAGAAAGATTAAGATTAAAACTAGGGTTTTAATATTAATTAAAACTTACTCACTTAATTGAATACTTAACTTATGTTGACTTATATTAAATCCATAATATTAAAACTCAATAATCAAACCCTAATATTAAAGCCCAAAATTAAAACCCAATATTTTAAACCTAATATTATAAAACCTAATTATTACTCATATAATTATTATAATTATATATTAATTAATATTAATATTAAATCTTTACAATGTACACCTAATAATTATTAACGTGGTTGATAGCCCATGGAGCGGGGACTTGTTGATAATTGAGTATTTTGTTAAGGCACTCGTTTGTAAAGGTCATTGGTTCAAACCCTGTGGGTGATACTGTTAGGGGTAATTATGACTTACTTCAAGCCTGGTATAGTTTGCAAGTTATTATGCCGAGTTAGGAGGTTTTCCAGACAACATCGTGATGTGATTGTGAGTGGCAGCTATGATTGTATCATTCTCATTACCGATTTCCCTCCTTAAAAAAAATGCCCCAAGTGTTAGCTCAATTGGCCGAGTTCCTGTTGTTAAAACACCTTGCTAAATGGGAGGTCACAAGGTCAATTCTCTGCGATGCTCTTGGGGTTATGCTTAGCTAATGATCCAATGAGAAATAATCCCTTCAGGTGGATCTGCCCTGATAGTTTCCATGGACGTAGCAGTCACTAATTTTCGTTTTCCAAGAACCACACATAATTTTTTTTTAATTAATGTGGTTGATATACGCCTATCAGTGTATATCAACCACATTTAGAAAATGTGGTTTTGCATGTGCTTGATATACGTGTATTGGTGCATATTATAATATTGCATTATAATAATGAGTTTAATATTACGGTTTATAGTATTGTGTTTATAATATTAGGGTTTATAGTATTGGGTTTAATATTAAGATTTATAATATTGGGTGTAATATTGAGTTTTTAATATTGTGTTTATAATGTTGGTTTTAATATTAGAGTTTACAATATTGAGTTTATAATATTAGGGTTTATAATATTGAATTTAATATCAATGTTTATAATATTGGGTTTATAATATTGAGTTTATAACATTGGGTGTGATATTGAGGTTTACAATATTGATTTTATAATATTGGGTTAATATTAAGTTTTATGATATTGGGTTTAATATTGGGGTTTATAATATTAAGTTTTATATATTATATAATAATTAATATTGATGTTAGGGTTTTGATGATATTAGCATTAACATGCACTCATATTAATAAAGTCATCTTTGGTCTTCTCTTACAAATGATCAAATATGACGTATTCATCAAGATATGGATCATTGTTTATTACAAGAATAATTTGAGTTACATGAATGAAAAACCAAATTAAAAAAAAAATTAAAGTTAAAAATTAAGGTTTGAATAATAATTAAAACTTAGTTGAATAATTAACTTATACTTACTTATATTAAAACCCTAAAATTAAAATCTTATACTAAAACCCAAAAATAAAATCGCAATGTTAAAGCCCAATATTTTAAATTTAATATGATTAAACATAATTATTATAATTATATAATAACTAATATTAATATTAAATCTTTACTATAATTATTACTGTGGTTGATATACACTTATTGACGTATATCAATCATATTTACTAATATCATTGTGCATGTGCATGATATATGACTATTAACGAATATCAACCACATTTATTAATATAATCAAATTATGTTAAATTTCATTATTTTTAAAATATAAAATATATAACAAACGTTTCGGAAGTTATAGTTAAGTATAGAACTAGAAATTGCATCGAAAGGTGCAAAGGAACACCAACAGGAAGAGCCTAGAATGTGGATGGCAACTATTTTCGTGTGCGAAATGTCATCCTATGGGATGAAAAATGCCACACTGAAGGGGAAAATATTTCTAACCTCTAGAACTCATCATTTTCCTACCTTTTTTATGGTCAAAATATGGGCTAACTTGGAAAAGAAAACATTTCATATCTTCATAAAAAAATATAAATGGAAATTCCACCCTTTTCTAGATTGAAAGCTTTGACTTGGTGGAAAATTTGAAACATTGCCTTGAAAATAGGTTGGACATCTCTAAAAATTCTTAATGCATGTTATTCAAAGGGATGCTACAAAACTCCTTTAAGATTAAATATTACTACATCTCATGGAACTCTACCATTAAAAGGATAAAAATCTTTTTTTGAAATTTTAGAATTCCAAATATTTAAAATATTAAATCCATCTTTTATAGATTTAAAATCTATAAGTATTAATATTAATATTATTTTAAAAACATTTATAATATCACTATATTATTAACCCATAAAAATTAAATCCACTCCCATTATCTTATTTCTAATTTATTAGATTTTAAAATTATTTTTAATTTATTAGTTTTTAAAAATAGAATAACAAAATGAAATTGTTTTTTAATTGAATAATTTATTTGTTTATTATTGTATTTTTTTTTTAATTAATTTTTTATAAATAATTATTTAACTCAGTGTAAAATCAACTTCTCTATTATTGTTAATAAAAATAGGAATTTAAACTCAATATTATTCATCAAATTAATAATTACATTAAAACTATGACATATATTATTATATTATAAGAATGTCTATTTTAGAATAGATTTTTTATAATTTTAATTTAATTATCAATAATTATTAGATGGGTGACCGCGATTTAATCTTTACAAAATATTTTAGAATATTTTACTAGTAAGAGTAGATTAAAGGTTGAAATTTATTTCAAAAGTAGTTATGTTCGTCCACCCTTTTAATGAAATGGATTAATTGAAAAATTGTCATATAAACATGAGTTATGGTTTTTTGAGCATGTGGTATTAATAAGTCATGATATTGGACCAACATATTATAACAAAGCCTATTTACACTTTAAGAATATCAATGGTAAAATTGGGTTGAATCTCCACGATTAAGAATCTAGTTACATGTTATTTCAAATATATATTTGTGTGTGTATTTAACTCATGTGTTAATTCATTTTATAATTAATATAATAATTTAAAATAAATATATAATTTAGTTAACTTTTATAAATTTTTAAAATCTTGGCAGTGTGGGATGTATCATGAGATAAATGGTTTGATGTTTATCATAGTTTTCCACCCATTTAATTTATATGGCTACCCTAATACACGAAGTAGAGTAACTTGTTTATTATGGAGAAATTTCGTAGTATATCTTAATTTAATGATCCTAAAAAATTAAAACCAATTTTATGTATATAAACACTAGAATTATATTCATATTCAAAATGTTTATAATACCACCATATTTATAATATGTTAATCCATAAGCCACCTTAAGTGGCTTCCTTGTTGACTCCACCTTATCCATGTTTGCATGTACCTATGTGCCTTATATAGAGCCCTATCCTCTCAGCTCCATTGACTGGGATACCACCCCTAGTGTCTCTCCGATCTGGTCCCTGTAAAACCTAGTTGCTTCCTCTCGTGTTATCCACAGTTACCACCTTGCAACCTCTCACACCTCATCATTTGTAAATATGCCTTAGGAACATTTTTCAACGGGAGGAAGACGTGGGCATTGAGAACTATTTTCTCCATCAACTTATTTTGATTATAAGATTGTATCATCCTCCCAATGTAGGGCCCAAGCCTAATTGCATAATGCCTCTGTGTGATTCCAAGAAATGTACTTGAGCTAGTTCATAGGAAAATTGAAAATATTGAAGCATATTAGGTGCATTATAGCAAGTGTTTCATTCTTGAACCACATGTGGATAATTCTACTAGAGGTTGGATATCAGACACAAGACCCTCCTATGGTTCCTGGTTCTCATTGTACATGTAGGATATCAATGTCTACTGGCACACCAAAATCCTTATGGGTAGAGTCTTGATTGATCCTGATGATACACAATAAGAATGCAATTATAATCGTGAAAAAAAGGCACGAGTTAGATTGCATAGACCACAAGCTCACCATCCTAGCTAGATGATTAGTAAACATTTTCTTCTTGTTAGATGGTGACAAAGAGTAGATGCAACCATCGATGGGTGGTAAACTCCACAGTGACAACTATGATCCATAGTTAGTTTGTCCTTGTATTTATCTTTTATGATGTTTGTCATCTTTTAAATCTACCATACATATCAGCCTAGAAAAATCAATTGCATCTTATGTTATTTTGGTTATGTGATAAACTTATCATGAGATGTCTCAACAACCTCAAAATTTTGAATCTCTGCTACTGGTCTAGTTTATCTTCATGCAAACGAACAAAAAGACATTTTGGACTAAATAATATTTTAGTGTCAAATGAAAAGTGCCTAGTCATATATATATATATATATATATATATATATATATATATATATATATATGAACAATTATTTTATGTTTAATGCATTAAATTTTAATTTTTTTTCTTTATTAAAATTTTATAAATCATAATTTATATTTATGGAAAGTACAATTATCTTCTTTATAATCATTGTTGAAAAGATAATAGTTTCAAATTATTATCATTCATCAAGTTAGTATTTAGATCATAAATTTACATGTATTATATATATTATTATTGAAATTTGTTGACCATCAAAATGAGGGTGTATATGGTGAATTCCTTCATTATAAACTATTTACTCATTAAAATATATCCCCTTTTACTAATTATAATATATATTTAATATCTTGCTAAAAATACAACCACCTTTTCCGTTATCATCATTAATAACATTATTATTTTTATCGTCCCTAATTATATATATATTTTTAAGTGTTATTGTAAATGTGGATTACCAAATAACTTAGTGTATAACTATACACAACCTTGCTTTAAATTCTAACATCAATTGAAATTATTTTGGCTAGTTGATGGAATGATTATAATTTTCTTTACCTATGATAAAAAATCCATTAATATCATAATAAGATTTGGTGTCTTAATGGTTATTGTTATAATCCAACAACATCATTCTTACCTTTAAATAGAGAGAATTATACCAATGACAATAATAATAACAATCCAAGGTTAAGGTCATGGCTAATCTAGACACCAAATTGGCCCACCTCCACACAACAATTTGTCTGCTATAGTCGATGAAGGAAAGTATACTTAGGATCACAAAGCACACAGAGAGATGGTGGTGTCTAAAGACACCGTTGTTTATTTCTTAGTGGCCACCAAGACAATTCAACACCGATATTCTAGGCTTTAAATGGGATTTATCAGAGATGAATACTATGGGAAAAAACCATTAGTGTTCATATACCTAGAGCTGGAATACCACCAATAACTTGACCGATTCAAGGTTACTCGAACAACGCTAAAAATCCACCCTTTAAACTTGACACCGGGTGATTGAACTGGTCCCATTCATCAACCTTCTCATCTAAGTTCTCACACCCCCCCCCCCCCCCCCCCCCCCTTGTCAAGCCAGGATACCAGTATACATGTCACCCTGGTATCTCTCCGAGTGGTCCATTCCACAACTTGATAACTCCATGTTCCAGTTGCATTGCATATATGCTTGAGCATGCTCTTAAGGCCTTACAACTATGTACGCTCCATGCAACATCTCTCCCTAAATTTCATAAGGAAATTCCTTGGACCATAACACTTCAAGTGTTCACTTCACACATTAACTCCTTCACTAAACGTTATCACCATTTACACCATATCCATCTTTTTTCATCCATCCTACCATTATCTCAGTTTTTTTCCTTGCTCGACCTATG
This sequence comes from Pinus albicaulis, assembly GCA_034641835.2. NCBI lineage: Eukaryota > Viridiplantae > Streptophyta > Pinopsida > Pinales > Pinaceae > Pinus > Pinus albicaulis. Next base: position 911,376,034 of record CM076576.1, on the reverse strand, counting down.
CTTTGACTATATCTTGCCTAATCCTGACCTTTTAACAGTATTTATACTTGCAAGCTCCAACCATTATTCAATATATGATCTTTAATAATTACTATAAAATTTAAATTTTAATTACCCATAATTGGAGAGTAAATTTCATTCTTTATGCACATGCATTGAATAGTGAACTATGTTTGTGGTGAGATGATATCCCCAAATATTCTATTTCTTCGGTTTTCTTTTGCACCTATGGGTGTAAAGGGCATGCCGACGACATTAAACAGAGGGTGAGTGACAGCGATAAATGGTGGAGGGTGAGTGATAGGGTTAAACTACAGAGGGTGACTGAGAACATTAAACCAAATCTTTATAGTACCAAGGCCTACGAATCTGCTGACAATGTTAAATGGAGGGTGAGTGACAGCGATAAATGATAGAGGGTGAGTGACAGCGTTAAAAAGCGGAGGGTGACTGAAAACATTAAAAAAAATCTCTATAGTACCAAGGCCTACAAATCTATACAGTGTTACTAAGTGGAACCTCAAAATAAAAACGCCTTCTACGTAAACACTTCAATTTTAATTTTTCTCTAATAAATATTTAAATGTAAAATAAAATTTAAAAATTAAATCCCATCAACACAAGTTTTATAATAAATATTATACTTATATACTATTATCCATTTTCTCAATTAATTATTATGGACAAATATTATATTATTTATCACTATTATTTTTTAAGTAGTCATTATCAATAAATATCATATCACTACCTTTTTTTAACTAATAATAAGTTGTTGCATAATTTCACACGATAAAATAACATAATTGTAAGATAAAATTTATTATCATTAATAAAGAACAACTAATAACCATGAAAATTGTCCCTCTATCAGGGTGTGACCTTGGGACATGCCTCTCTCATTTTAATTAATGAAGGAAAATGTGAAGGACAACCCCATCTGCCTCCACGCGTCGCAAGGTTGGCAGGTCAGCCACATGCATTAAGGTAGAGGGTGGCAGCAGGTTTAAACATTTAAGGCATATGTTATTATGCATGCATTTCATTGGTGGCGAGGCTCTAGTTCAACCTCGAACGAAGGTGGTGAATGGTGGCAGCAGCTGCGGAGAACGATCGGCGTAGGTGTGACTCCATCAAACCTTAACGTTGGTATTCTGGTACGTAGCCCAATTCTTCTTCTCTGTCGCCATGAAGAGTGGCCTCTGGGTCTCGATTTTGAGGCAGTGTAGTTCTAAGTCGTGGGTTATTGTCATTGAAGGGTTGAGTCCCGCTCGAATTCTACATGTGTCGGTCTTAATAGTTGTTGGGACTCAGTTTGTGTCTATATTAAATCAAAAAATCATGGTTGGTTTTATTATCTTTGGGGTCTGGATGTCTCAAAGGGGTTTAATACATGGTTGTTTTGATTACGCTTGGGTTGGGGAAACCATTTTCTCTGGGTCCTGTAATCATCTCAGGTTGAGCTTGACCGGCTTTGGGATTGCTGTGAGTTGTCATGGCCGTTGGGTTGTGGGAACTTTGGGTGGAGTTGAGAAGGCGACAAAACTTTGGACCTTCCCACTGTGTTTAGACCTGTGTCGTGTGAGCTTCCTCCTATTTTTGGGTCGCACAACTATAAACCTCGTAGATTATTCATTCACTGGTTCAGGGTGTTGTTATTCCACTGGCCTCGGGATAAGTTGAGGAAACCCTTGTTTGTCTTGGGGAATTTGGGTACTATTTTAGATGGAAAAAGGATGGTCAAATCGCTTTGTGTTTTGGTTTTGCGTTTTCATGTTGGTCCATGGACAGGTGGGCACACAAGTAATGCGACCCGAGAGCTCGAGCATAGTGGGCTTCGTCTTCTTGTACGCACTCTGCCAATTGGCATATCCCCTGATTGTAAGATTTCAACCATGGGTTGTGTTGGTACTCCGTCTCACAGACCTGCCCTGAGGGGTCAGGGCAAGAGTAATAAAGGCAGCCAGAATGAGGGTCAGTCTAGTGCGCCCAGTGGCAAGCCTAGAGCCCCGAAACCCACCAGGAATATCATCAAGGAAGTTGTAGAAGTATACCAGGAAATCAATGAGGATGAATTTTGTCAATTGATTGAGGATTGGGAGGAGAGTCTTAATTGCCATGCAGAGTCAATGGACATTGATGCGAGGACTCGAGGGACTTGGTGCTTGACCTTGGGCAAACCCGAGGATGCCTGACTCAATTTAAACACACTCTCTTCCTATACTGGTCCATGAAAGAAATCATGGGCAAGGCCCTGGAACATGTAGCCATAAGTATGTCCACCGTTGTACATGAATTCCCACATTACAAAAATGAATTCGAAAAAATCCAGTTTCAACTCCAGAAGCAAGATGGGCGTCTACGCTGCATTGAAAATCACTTATCATGCATTTTCTCTTCAACTAAACGCCCGGGGTATACTACTCAAGACCCGACCCGATGGAATCTGCCTCAGCTCAAGAAGCTGAGTAGTCATTATGTTGTTTCCTTTTGCAATTTTTGATGATGTTTATAAACATGCGTATAGCATTTACTTTTAACTGTGTAGACAGTCACACAAGTAGGCAAGTAAATCATAGAATTTGTATAAGCATACATTTATATTTGGCGTGGCTAGTAACACTTAAACGATATTGTTTTTGGATGGCTTACAATATTGTTAGGTGACCAACTTGGTTTCCCACGGGGCAAGTTGTGGCCACCCAACAATCTCATTATCTGGCTGTAATTTGTTGTTTTAATTAATAGAATAAAAGGGATCTACCAAGCTTACACAAAAAATAACCATGTCAATTGCGTTCTTTTGTGGCAATTTTCCTTCTAATCAAGATGCTTAATTAAATAAATATCCTTTACCACTGATAAGGTTCCCATTGTGAGTTGTTCTTTTTCAATCTAATAAAAAACTAGCCCAAGCCTACACTAGAGTCAACAAAATAAATAAAATAATAAAAAATCTTTTACCAATAATAAAAGATAATATTAACTTTTTCAAAATTCGTTTTTTTTTTAATAAAATTAAATTAATAAACGAAATTTTATAAATATCCAAAAACATTCAAAATTATTAAAAAAATCTACTCATTTTGATTTTTAATAGAAAGCTATATTCTGAGGACCAATAAAAATGACACTTTTACAATAAAAAAAACCTATTACCAATTCCTTTTTCCTGCCCAAAAAATTGATCATAATGAATACATAGATTAAAGATTGCTCATTTATTTTTATTTTAAATTCCTCCTTCCTCTTCCCAAATATTGGCATTGGAGATAAGCCCACAATCCTATTTTAAAATTCATTATCAGTCATTTATTTTTATTTTAAATTCCTCCCTCCTCTTCCCATATATGCTAAATTGCATTAACGAAATACCATAAAAAATGCACTGTTAAGGATATTGCTTGTGAGGGCTTCATATATGTCATGTGGTAACTCGAATGTTATGTAATCATTAATTTTTCTCCATAAATGGAAGTGATTATTGATTAATCAAATCTTAAATAAAGATATTCCTAATATTAATATCAGTTATCATCGAAACTCGTTGTTTAAGCTTATTTCTCGTAGAGTCAAATGAATTATAAAAATATTCAAGTTCTATTGTTTGGTATTTAGCTTGTTCGACTTGGAGAAAAAACATCATGTCCCTTAGCTCTGTTGCATAATCCAACTATTGTTATGAAGCTATTAGAAAGAAAATAATGTTTTTAGTATTGACTTCAATTATAAATTATATAAATTAGGTGTGAAACTAGTTTGTATTAGAATTGACTTTAATTATAAATTAGATGTGAAACTTATTATTATTATTATTATGTTGTTGTTGTTGTGGTGTTTCTGTAGTCACCGGAATTGAAGAAAGGCTTAAAATAAATTTAATTTTGTCGAAAAAGTCATTTTTTTGTTTTTTTTTAATTTCATACTTTTTATGACATTTATGCATATATAATATATAATAAAATATATTAAGAAAATTTATTAATCGAATGGTTTCCGTTTAGAAAGGATAAACAACATTCAAATTGACAATTAGGTGGTACGCACAAGGTTGTCTTTGTCTGTCTCTTCTTTCCTTTTACATGTGTCAAAATATAATTAGTTAAAAAAGCAATAATAAAATTTTATTATCAGATAAAATGAACAATGTTTACCCACCCAATATTATTAGATAAAATGAACAATGTTTACCCACCGAATCTCATAAATAAAAAACCTATTAGTGCTATAGAGACAATATGTTCTCATGAACGAACTTTTGAGTATGTGTTAACAATATGAAATGAGACATCACGGTACTTGCTGTTCGTAACACGTCAAAAACAAGGAATATTGAATATATTGGAGGTAGTACGTATGATTCTTTATCCATATTGTTGTATCCCAAAAAAATGGCAACGGTCATCATTTGTGAGTTATGAGGGTAATGATTTTGTTAAAAAGAGAATGGAATAATGATGATTTTAAAAAGGGAATGAAATAATTATTTGGATATTTTTTGGTATTCTATAATTGTATTTGTTGAAAAACACTCGGATTTTATAACTTAAATTTATCATTTATGGAAATTTCAAAAAAATCATTAAAATATTAAATAATTAAAATTAAAGTATTAAATTTTTTAAATTAATTATTAATTAAATTTTAAAGATGTAAGTTTGTTTATTAATTTAATATTAAAAATGTAAATTTGTTTTTTTTAATAAAGTCATATAGCTAGAGTTTTTTGTCATTTAGTTTAATTATTGAACTTTCAAAAGTATGAACCAACTCTTATATTTGAACTAGCACCACAAAGTAGCTATTCCAGTTTAGTTTAAATATAGTTAAAACAAAGTAAAAAATGTTACGCTCTCTCTCACTGGAGTTATTTTTGGAAACCACTGCAGTAAATTCTAGAAACCAATTGCAGTGATTTCCTTAATTTATGGAAACCAACTGCAGTAATTTCCTTAAATTATGGAAATCAATTGTAGTTCATTAATTTCTTGTTGGGAGCTTCTGAAGTGGTCCATTACTCCCACTGCAGTTCTCTACCATGATCAGTGGAACATTTGACACATAGCCAACAAAAGCTTGATGGAAGCTTGGCTATAAACTCTTCTGTTTGGTCCCCAAGCTCACTAACTCAATCCCTTTCAGTTTTACACCATCAAGCTATGAATGAGCAAAGCTTGGAAGACTTTTCAGATTTTCTGCTTGCACGAAGATTACTGCTGAGTGGGTAAGACAGGCTTGTAACAGGGCTGTCACTGAACAAGCCTTGTCTCTCTTGCGGGCTATCGCAATACTCTCACTTGAATCTCCAGAACCTGCAGTTATTTTATTGACTCTCTCATATATGATTTTCTGAGCACGTGAATTTCATAAGTGGATTTATCATGTAAGAAGCTAGTCGTTAAAATCTGCCAATTTTTAATTACTGGAGTTCAAGACTGAATCTGAAAATCGTTTTAGCACAAATGGCTGGAGATTTTATCAAATAACATATCATAAAGGAGAGATAAAGAGGGTTGTGAGGTAAAAAGGCAGCTCATATTTTGGTGAGAAAAGGAGTAGCTTCAAGCTTCAATTGTGGTGTGCAAAGCATAAGGGATTTTTCTTCATTTTTTCATATATTGTGAGCCACCAATGGCTCGAGGTATTTAAAATTTTCTGGGCAATTTTTTTTTATTTTTATTATTCGATTCTTTTTAAGTTTTATTTATTCCGCATTTTATAGAATCGATATTCAGCTTCAACTTACATTACTGGGCATTACATTTTTATATTCCGCATTAAAGAATCGTTATTAAGTTTTTATTAAAGCTTGCATATCATTAAAATTGTTTAAAGTTTTTACATTTGATATGTTTTTACTGGGCATAAAATTGCTTACATTTGGTATCGGAGAAAATTTTTATCTCTACCTTGGTAATTATAGACATAGTTTGGCTAAATGTTTTATTTTTTAAAATTTTCCGAATTAAAACATTTATTTGGAAATATCTCTGCTCAATTTTTATGCATATAATATTTATTTATATTGCAATTTGGAAAATTTATGCATATAATATTTATTTAGTTTAATTATATGCAATTTGGAAAAATATGCTCGTATTTAGTTTGCATGATTTAATTATTTAAGTTTTAATTAAAACATGTTATTATGAATGAGTATACAAGAACCATGGTTAAATGTTATGCATGAATGTTGTAGTTTTATTTATGCAAATTATCAATTGATTTTATGAAAATAATGTCTAGTGATCCATATAATTTTAATTAATTAGAGAATAGTCACAACATCTCTAATTAAATAAAATTATATATTATGATTGATTAGGATCACATAAAGAATAGACATTAATTGTAATTAATTATATTAAATATAATAAATTTTATCCCACATGAATTTTTATTATATTTAAGTAATTAATTAGGATAAAATATTCATAACTTACCCACAGGAGTTATGAACTAATAAGTTTTATCATAAAGTTCAAAAGATTAATTGAATCTGCTTGAATTAAAAATTTAGTCCACAGACAATTTTTATGTCATTCGATTCAATTTTTAAAGCATGATTTACATTGGTAAAACATGAAATTTTATTTATGCCTCAATTTTAACATAAGCATGTGAATTTTTATTTTATGCAGTTGTACAACCTGCAAATTTATCTGAAATTCGTACTGATATCCCTGAACTTAAGGGAGATAACTATAAGGTCTGGAAGGAGAGAGTTCTCCTTCATTTGGGGTAAATGGACATAGACTATGCTATTAGGAAAGACGAACCACCGACACTCAATAATACCAGCATTGCAGCAGACATCATGCTTTATGAACGATGGGAACGATCTAATCATCTAAGCGTGATGTTCATTAAGACTAAAATTTCAGCTGGTATTCATGGTTCCGTTGAACAACATGAAAAGGTCTGAGACTTGCTGAAAGCCATTGATGATCAATTCGTCACTTCAGACAAGGCACTAGCAAGCACTCTAATTATGAAGTTCTCATCCCTAAGGCTCACTAGTGTAAAAGGTGTGTGCGAGCACATCATGCAAATGAGAGACACTGTGGCTCAATTGAAGAAACTCGAGGTTGAAATATCAGAGTCTTTCCTGGTGCACTACATCCTGAACACCCTTCCACACCAATACGGACCCTTCAAAATCTCATACAACACACATAAGGATAAATGGTCAATTAATGAACTTATGACCATGTGTGTTCAAGAGGAAGGGATACTGGTGATGGAAATGGGAGAAAATGTAATGCTGACAACGCTAGGAAAGGGAAAATCTCAAGCCAATCGAAAAGGGAAAGGTAAAATACCTCCCCAAGCCGATATCAAGAAGGATTCCAAGTGTTTCTTCTGTAAAAAGAAGGGACACATGAAGAAGGATTGCACCAAATTTCAGAAATGGCTTGCAGACAAAGGTAATCCAATCTCGTTTGTTTGTTATGAATCTAATATCCATTAATGTCAATGTTAACACCTGGTGGATTGATTCTGGATCAACAATTCACATTTCGAATTCCTTGTAGGGTTTGCAAAACCGAAGGAAGCCAGTGGGAAGTGAGCAAAGCATCTTATCAGGAAACAATATGGGCTCGCATGTGGAGGCTATAGGAACACTCTATTTAACTTTAAGTAGTGGATTTTTTTTAGAATTAGAAAAGACCTTTTATGTACCAAGTTTTTCTAGAAACTTGATTTCAGTTTCAAGGCTTGTACCTTTTGGATATTCCTTTAACTTTTTAGAAACATCTTTCTGTTTATTTTATAAATCTGATTATGTTGGGAACGGTATTCTGTCTAATGGTCTTTACTGCATTAATTTACAAAACAATGTCACTTATAATTCAATGCATGTTCACACTAGCACTAAAATATGTATTATTGATGAAAATTCCTCTAAATTATGGCACCGAAGACTAGGTCATATCTCCATAGAAAGAATTAAAATATTGGTAAATGAAGGGGTACTCAATACTTTGGATTTTACTGATTTTGAGACTTATGTGGACTGCATTAAGGGAAATCAGACCAACAAGTCAAAGAAAGGTGCCAATAGGAGTTCAGACATATTAGAGATCATACATACTGATATATGTAGTCCAGAAATGGACTCACATGGTCAGAGATACTTCATCTCTTTTATAGATGATTACTCATGATATATGTATCTCTACATGCTTCATAAAAAGAGCGAAGCATTAGATGCCTTTAAGATATTTAAGGCTAAAGTAGAGAATCAATGCAGCAAGCAAATTAAGATCGTGAGATCAGATAGAGGTGGATAATATTATGGTAGATACACAGAAGATGGACAAGCACCTGGGCCATTCGCAAAATTTCTTCAAGAGCATGGGATTGTTGCCCAATACACCATGCCTGGTTCACCCGACCAGAATGGTGTAGTAGAAAGAAGAAACCGAACATTATTGGACATGGTGCAGAGTATGCTTAGCAGCTCCAATCTTCCTAAATTATTGTGGACTGAAGCACTTAAGACGACAGTGTATATATTAAACCGAGTTCCAACCAAGGCTATTCCTAAAACGCTATTTGAATTATGGAAAGGTTGGAAACTGAGTTTGCAACATATGCGCGTTTGGGGATGCCCGTCTGAAGTGAGAATATATAATCCACAAGAGAAGAAGCTAGACCCAAGGACCATTAGTGGGTATTTCATTGGATATGCTAAAAGGTCTAAAGGTTACAAATTTTATTGTCCATCTAACAGCACTAGGATTGTGGAGTCAAGAAATGCAAAGTTTCTTGAAAATGACATGATCAGTGGGAGCGATCAAACCAGGAACATAGTTTCTGAGAAGGATCATTCAGAATCTCAACCTTCCACCTCAAGTGAAATATTGGTTATTGTTCACAGCACCCTTCAAGTACAAACTGGTGTTGAACAACCAATTGTTGAAGTTCCACAAGCTGCTCACGACATTCTAGTAGATCAGATAGTTCAAGAATTGCCAAGAATTTTTGAACAACAAGTTGAACCACATACTTCTCAGGAAGATAGTGGTACAACATTAAGAAGATCTACTAGACCAAAGAGATCAACAATTCCTGATGATTATGTTGTGTATCTGCAAGAATCTGACTACGATATTGGAGTCGAAAATGATCCTGAGTCTTTTTCACAAGCCATGAGTTGCAAAGAATCAGAAGTATGGTACGATGCCATGAAGGAAGAGATGAATTCTATGAAGAGTAACGAAGTCTGGGATCTTGTTGAGTTTCCTAATGGTGCAAAAGCCATTGGATGTAAATGGGTCTTTAAGACAAAGAAAGACTCATTGGGCAACATTGAGAGACACAAGGCTAGAATCGTTGCAAAGGGATTCACTCAGAAAGAAGGAATCGATTACAAGGAGACTTTCTCTCCCGTATCTAAGAAAGATTCCTTGTGCGTTATTATGGCATTAGTAGCCCATTTTGACTTGGAGTTGCACCAAATGGATGTGAAAACGGAATTTCTCAATGGAGATCTAGAGGAGGAGGTTTACATGAAACAACTTGAAGGATTCTCCTCTAGTGATGGTGAGCATTTGGTTTGCAAGCTCAAGAAGTCATTATAGGGATTAAAACAAGCATCCCGTCAATGGTATTTGAAATTTCATAATGTAATTTCTTCTTTTGGTTTTGTAGAAAACATTATGGATGAATGTATATACCTTAAAGTCAGTGGGAGTAAAATATGTTTTCTTGTTTTATATGTGGATGACATTTTGCTAGCAACCAATGATAAGGGTTTGCTGCATGAGGTGAAACAATTCCTCTCTAATAATTTTGATATGAAGGATATGGGTGAGGCATCTTATGTTATTGGCATTAAGATTCATAGAGACATATTTCGAGGCATCTTGGGTCTGTCTCAGGAAACCTGTATTAATAAAATTTTAGAGAGATTTCAAATGAAGGATTGTTCACCAAGTGTTGCTCCTATTGTGAAGGGTGATAGGTTCAGTTTGAACCAATGCCCGAAGAACGAATTTGAAAGGGAACAAATGAAGAACATTCCATATGCTTCTGCTGTCGGAAGCCTAATGTATGCTCAGGTTTGCACAAGACCTGACATTGCATTTTTTGTAGGAATGTTGGGACGCTATCAGAGTAATCCAGGTTTAGATCACTGGAGAGCTGCAAATAAAGTAATGAGGTACCTTCAAGGAACCAAAAAATCCATGCTTATGTATAGACGGAAGGACAATTTGGAAGTGATTGGCTACTCAAATTCTGAATTTTGCTGGATGTGTTGATTCATGCAAATCAACATCAGGAGACATTTTTATGATGGCCGGTGGAGCTGTATCATGGAGGAGTGCCAAGCAGACCTTAATTGCCACTTCTACAATGGAAGCCGAGTTCGTCTCCTATTTTGAGGCTACTTTAGATGGTGTATGGCTTAAGAATTTTATTTCTGGGCTTAGAATTATGGATTCTATCCCTAAGCCATTGAGAATATATTGTGACAATTCAGCTGCTGTTTTTATGGCTAAGAACAAAAAAAGTGGGAGTCGAAATAAACACATCGACATTAAGTATTTAGCTATAAGGGAACATGTTAAAGAAAAGAAAGTGGTCATTGAGCACATTAGCACTGAGTTGATGATCGTTGATCCTTTGACTAAGGGCATGCCACTGTTTAAATTCAAGGATCATGTAATGAATATGGGACTTGGTTCCATTATGTAGATTCTCATTGTATAAACAATGTTATTTTTAATGAAATTCTTAATTATTGTGATGTTTTTATCATATTTATGTGCACCTTAATTTGATTTGAGAGAATTCATCTGTGTAGGACCAAGAATAAACATGGGGTTTATTCATTAAGAAATTGTTACCACATAAATTTTTATAGAAATAAGTACATAGTAATACATGGAAGATAATACTCATCATTAGAGGACTTATCGCCATGATTCATGTATCTATTGCTTAATACAAATTATCAATGGGTTTTACGATGAGACATTAAGTTTGGAAGTATGGACCAAGTGGGAGAATGTTACGCTCCCTCTCCCAACTGGAGTTATTTTTGGAAACAACTGCAGTAAATTCTGGAAACCAACTGTAGTGATTTCCTTAATTTATGGAAACCAACTGCAGTAATTTCCTTAAATTATGGAAATCAACTGCAGTTCATTAATTTCTTGTTGGGAGCTTCTGAAGTGGTCCATTACTCCCACTGCAGTTCTCTACCATGATCAGTGGAACATTTGACACATAGCCAATAGAAGCTTGATGGAAGCTTGGCTATAAAATCTTTTGTTTGGTCCCCAAGCTCACTAACTCAATCCCTTTTAGTTTTACTCCATCAAGCTATGAGTGAGCAGAGCTTGGAAGACTTTTCAGATTTTCTGCTTGCATGAAGATTGTTGTTGAGTGGGTAAGACAGGCTCGTAACAGGGCTGTCACTGAGGAAGCCTTGTCTCTCTTGCGGGCTATCGCAATACTCTCACTTGAATCTCCAGAACCTGCAGTTATTTTATTGACTCTCTCATATATGATTTTCTGAGCACGTGAATTTCATAAGTTAATTTATCGTGTAAGAAGCTAGTGGTTAAAATCTGCCAATTTTTAATTACTGGAGTTCAAGACTGAATCTGAAAATCGTTTTAGCACAAATGGCTAGAGATTTTATCAAATAACATATCATAAAGGAGAGATAAAGAGGGCCATGAGGTAAACAGGCAGCTCATATTTTGGTGAGAAAAGGAGTAGCTTCAAGCTTCAATTGTGGTGTGCAAAGCATAAGGGATTTTTCTTCATTTTCGCATATATAGTGAGCCACCAATGGCTGGAGGTATTTAAAATTTTCTAGGCAATTTTTTTTTTTTAATTTTTCGATTCTTTTTAAGTCTTATTTATTCCTCAATTTATAGAATCGATATTCAACTTCAACTTACATTACTGGGCATTACAGTTTTATATTCTGCATTAAAGAATCATTATTAAGTTTTTATTAAAGCTTACATATCATTAAAATTGTTTAAAGTTTTTACATTTGATATGTTTTTACTCGGCATAAAATTGCTTACAAAAAATAATAAAGAGATATAATTTTATATTAATAAAAAATTCAATTAAAATAGCAAGATAATTCATGATTGCATTACCTCAAGAATTCTATATGTAAATAAGGTTTTTTACAAATTTTAATCTCATGTTTGTTCATTTTATTTTGTGATGAAATATTCTTACTAAATTATTGTAAGGGAGAATTGAAGGGTATTGTATCATTTTTTTCATATAATAATGAGATTTATTAACAACCATTCAAATTATTTTATCTTTCACTTTCAATAATAATAATGAAAATTTTCGAGTGTTTTTGTGAAAATTAACTACTAAATTCTGAGAAAAGAGATTTGAAATATGTTATATAATTTATTGATAAGGCTATTAAAATTAATTTGGTTTTCATTTTCAATAATATTAAAAATGTTGTATAATTTGTAAAAAAAATGTTTGTTATAATATATCATCAATTTATTGTAACATATGCATTTTACAATGTACATAAAGTTTTTCATAAGATTTATTAATAACTATTTTTTTTTCTTTCTAAATAAGAATATTCTATTAATTTGCACATAATATATAATTCAAAGCTTGCTTCCTGAGTTGCTATGCTAACCAATTCCGGAGGGAGCAAAGTTCAGAAGAAAAAAAAAATGTGACCACCTTAGATGGGGAAACTGGTCCAAAAATTGCTGCCCTGAGTAGGGAAACCAACATTAATAGAAAAATACCAAGAGTTTATCGCATGGTTCAAAAAAAAACATGATAGATGAAAGATGAAACAACACAGAGAGAGGTAACCTCTCATTTCTGAGGCTTCATGGCATGCTACTTGTCATGAGGCTGAGGCAGAGGCTCTTCGATGGTGAGACACTTGTGGTCGTCCGAAAAATCCTCATCTTTCTTCGACTGTTGCGCGTTGGGCTCAGGTGTGGTGGCGGTATGCACAAGGTTGCCTTTGCCTTCCCCCTTGTCATCAACAGAACGTTCTGGACTGCCGTTGCCGCTGCCTTCACTGGTGGAAGAGTGCACTCCCGGTTTGATCAGCAACGCCTCAGACTTCTGTGAATGCTGATGGGGAGCAGGGGAAATTGTAGATTTCCTGAGATGCTTTCTCGAACCAGAGCCAACAGAGCTGGATGGTGTTTCCTGAAAGCTCACAGTGAGGGTGGTGGTGACCTGAGGGCGGGCCAGGGTGCATTCATATTGAAACTGATACGCATTTTCCTCAGGAGGAGGGGGCGATTATCCTCATGGATTGAGATGGGCGGGCATGAGGAGTGGCCTCTGCCATGGCCTCGACGACATCTCATCCTGTGCCTCCGCGACATACCTGAGTAGGAGGGAGCGTGAGAAAGGGGAGAAGCAGTGAGTTGGTTGGTGTGCAGAGGCAACAAGGCAAGCAGAGCATGAATGTCGCAGATGATCTTGAAGGTCGTAGAGAAGCAATAAGGAGAGAGATTTGAGGGACTGAGGCTACAGGAGGCCAATGACAGTGTAGAGAGGAGAGGTGCCATGAAGTAGCTCGCAAGCTTGCGGACTGGACATGCATTAAAGCGGGAGGTAGAGACAACAATGATGACGTGAGGCGAGGAGCTAGAGGAATTAATAGCTGCAAGATGGGCACCTATGTGCCACGTTATGAGCCACCACCTCATAATGAGTTAAGCACCTTCCACATCTTAGGGGTCTATTAATACACCAAATTACGTTACCCTATCATTTATTTTCAATTATATATATATATATATATATATATATATATATATATATAAACAATAATTATTTTTTGTCCATCCATATATGTACACCAAAATAATTACAATATTTTAAATATAAATCATTTTTAAATTAAATTTAAGATAATTTTTTAATTAAAAATTTTTATATTAATTTTAAGTTTAATAGTCATAATACAATAAACTTTAATATAATGGTTTTGAATCTGACTAATAAATTTCAATAATTTTTCAAAAATCTTAATATATATTTTTCTTATATAAAAAATAATAATTCTTATAAACCATATAAATAACTATTATTAATAATTAATTATTATTATTTATATTTGTCATTTCTATTGCATTAATTTAGATTTGGATTTTAGAATTTATTAATTTAGATTTTAGTTGGCTCTTTTTAATTTTGTTTATTTATTATCTGAAAAAATTGAGGCTTAAGAATTGCTCAAACAGTTAAAATTGGTCATAATTCAAGCAAAAACAATTCAATAAATCTTGGAGTAACAATGTTTGAATCAGGTTTTGATGGTGGAAATGGATTCAATACCATCAAAAACCTTTAAGGCTCCCAAAATCTTGAAATTTGACAACTGCAACTTGGGTTTTCAAAAATCTCTACCATATTTTATTAAAATTTTGCTTAAATTTACATAATTTTCAAGACAAAGAAACAAGCTCATTAGACTACTACTTAATTATTTATGCATTTTTCCCTTTGGCTGATTGACTCTTCTTTCATTCATTCATTGTACTAAAAATAAATCTATTTGGAATTTGAAAGGTGGTCAAGATTCAATCTTTTTCTAAATAAATACCACAAAAACTTAAAATATAACAAAAACATGAAACTTTTATGAAACAAAATAAATTAAAAAAATCTCAATGTATTCACAATAAATTCGAAAAATAAAAATACCATAATTTAAAAAAACTTCCAAACAGAAAATACAAATAAAAAACATTGTAAAAATTTGAATCCTAAACAAAAGTAGTAGAAATTTAATAGACGTAATATATCTTCGTTCCAATGGGTAAAAGAGACCTAAATGTCACCTTTGTTAAAAATTTCATAACCTGTAACATCAATGGCAATGAAAACGAAGACCTCCACATTTGCAGTCCCAGCCCCGTTGCTGGCCTGGGTTCCATGGACGATACTCTACTATACATCCTACTAGGATTTCTATTTGTTTTCCGGATATTTTTTCGTTTTCCTGCTTATTTGTCTTTATAAGGAAAGGTGATCTCTATTAAATGAATTAAGGTGGTCACAATACTTGGAGGATTTAGTTGTTTGGCTATACATATTACCAACGTCACACATGGTTCCCAATTGTACAAGTTCGTAGAAAATACAGTTTAAGTATTTTGAAACTAATTCCAAACTATTTGATGTTAATTTTAATTTCAAAATATTGAATTTTAATTTCTAAGTGAAATTTTATAGAATAGTCTTAATTCAAGAAAAACATGTTTTCAATAATATCATTTGTTTTCTAGCTAAACCTATTTTTATTGGCATTTATTTACATGGGATGGGAAAACAAATTTTATTTGCAAAAAATACTTTTAGCTAGCTTTTTCCAAAATGACATTTGTGTCTTTGTTTTTTTTAATTTAATTAGGAAAAAGCATTAGACTACTTTGCTTGGTTGTTTATTGATATTTACCGTTACTATTTTAACAGAAATTTTATTTCTTATAACAAACAAGAAAACAATTGGATCACTTTAACATTTGCTCCAGATAAACAAACAAGAATAAAAAATAGAAAGGGGTTGTGATGATTATTAGGTATCAGGAATTTTATTATCTATGTGACAGTCCCACCCAATGTTCTCGTATGAGTTGCAATGTAAAAAGAATGTACTTATGTTGTAATATTTGGAATAACAAAAAGAAAGAAACTGAGTCTGTCGACATGGGTTCTAGAGCCAGGGATGGATAATTCTTGGTAGGGATGATACAATTTATTTTGCAAAGAAGAGACCTGAACTTGACGACGTGCATTAAAGGATGCCTGGTCGATAAAGTGAAGTGGGTTGTTAGTCAAATGCTCTGGTTACCCATGAGAAGTCTCGAGGAGCTGCTGAGAGAGTTTGTGAGAATTATGGAATAGTTGGCATGTGGCAGGTGAGGTGGGAGCCCACTATAAGGTGGCTCCGGGATTTTTTCAGATAAGAGATGCATGAGCACCTATGCCACCATGCGAGGAATTCCCTACTTGAAGGCAAAGAAGCATCGCGACATAGTAATTCCTCAATTGGGTAATGTCGTGGAACATCTTAGTATGACTTCGACATAGTGGTGAGGTGCTGATTTAGATATAGAAGTAGAATGGATCCCTAAGAGCAGGTCGTAGTTGAGAGGATTAGCTTGAGGTAGTTCATGTAGTAGAAGACCTGGTATTTAGGAAGAGTGAAAAAATCTCGAATGAAGGCTTTGCATGGCACAGAGCCAAAGAGCCATGAGGCAACCATTATTGAATAATAAGAAAGGGTGTTTACTATGGAGAAAAGGGGAGACATGCTGAATTTATAGAAAGAATTGGATAAGGCTTATCATGTTGCTGTCAGGATCGTTGGTGGGAAAGCTACTAATTGTAGTAGAGGGATTCTCCTATTGTAAGATTGGACATCGGACATGGATTATCTGTTGGGTCCAAGCAGTCAGGTAGCTAACCAAGAATATGGAAGAAGAAGTAATAGTTGCATAATACCATAAGAAAAATGGTTTCGAAAGCAGGTTAGTCAGAGGTCAGGTGGCCGGGCCATATGTGTAGTGGAAGGACGTGCGAGTGATATGTCAGACCGACTAATTTGAATGTCGAGGGTCAGGTAGTCAGAGGGAGCGCAAGTTACAAACTTAAGGATGATCCAACTGTCACGAGGTTGGGAAGTCGAGAGTCGGGAGGAACATGAATTCATGAAGTAAAACACGGGTATGCCCCAACCATTCAGCTATTTATTGTATTGGCAGGCCCGTGGTGTACTATTGCGTGTAATATACAATTGGTGATATCCATTCTCTGTGAGCGAGAAAGGAAAGGATCTAAATGGATTTTATGTATTAGATAACCTATATACTGTATTTGCCTCTAAGGAAAATATATATCAGGATCCCCCTCATCCAATCCTTTAGGTTGCTGCATAGAGTGTAAACAAATTTTTTTTTTTTTAAATTGAGTTGCCGAAAAGTTCAAGATTATTGTCCAAATTACAAGATAAATTTTTTTAATTGGTTTGGAAAATAGCTGAAGAATAAGCTTAGGTAATTGCTTGTTGCCATTATTGTTACATATGTAACCTATTTGAAACAAAGAGATGTATAGTTTAAGATTATTAAGAAACTTGATACTGAACTGACTCAATATAAAAAATAAAATAAAGAAGACGAGTGTATATGTTATGTGACACTATAAAGTATTTCTAGAATTTCAATAATTGGTTCTCAAAGACCACATTTATTTAGCTAGTTTTGTGTATAATAACTCTTCTGTTGGAACTCTAGGCACACCCAGTATGGAACCCAGGTTCAACATGGAATTTTTTGTCATGTTGAGCTTCATCTCATAGGCATAATTGTTTTCATGGACATAATGATGCACATACATTAAAAGAAACAATAATGCTGCAAAAACTAATGGAATGTACCTTCTTGGGGAAACTTGTACAACAATGCTGAAAAGAATAGTAACTCCACTGTGCCATATACAATTATAAACATTATAACAAGAAATAGATGATTATGCTATATTATAAGCATTACCAATGTGAACAGGGATCAAGGCACAATTATGACTGCAAGAATTGATATGCTTGCATCCAACTTACATTATAAGGATTTGTTGATAGGTGGAAACAATCCTCTTGCAAAAAGTTAATATTTGGCCAATCAAAGTCCCATTTTTTATTTATTTCTATTTGGTATGGTTATATACCCGTTGTAACAAAGGTCTGGTTGTTTATCTAAACTTAAAATTAAATTAAAATCTACAGTTCAATCCAGACATTGATGGCTATCAATATAATATTTTGCAACATAACCAAAATTCTGCATGTGGACATTTTCAGCCACTCTTGTTACATAGCACAATAAATATTGTAGCTTCAATAGATAAATAAATTGGCTCATGCATTTGTCCATACCAATTCTCACTTGGAAACTTTGACATATTGTTAATTGAGCAATTTTACTTAAACAAGGCTTGTTGATCTATTGACAAAATATCAATGCCTACTATGGCTCTTTGTTTGATTCTATTTGTATACTTGCACCATCGTTGTTATGTCTAATAAAACAATCACACAATTTTTTTATAATTGTTTAATTTGCAATGAAAATAGAGCTACCAATTACTTTAAACAACATGTGAATGCTAGAAACATTGAACAAGAGCAATGTATCAATAATTTACAAGTTTATATTATAAACTTATTAATGTGATATGCATATGGACATATATAGGGAAAAAATTTTGCAATACAATGGATATGTGAACTACTTGATGTTAACATATATATATTTTGAATACAAAAACAACAGATATTTTCTTGAGATTCTATTCATCAAACACTTGCTCCAAAGTCGTGTACCTTATGCATGGACTTAAATCCACATCACATGCACAATTAACCAATAATTTAACTAATCTAAATAGAAAAAATTCAAGGATTTAAATGAGCATAACACCACACATAATTTCATGAGATTTAAAATCCTAATTGGAATTGAATTTAGTAAATTGTACAAAAAAATTTTGGCTGAATATTTAAATAGAAACTTGAAAAATATTTTCAGGTTTTCACACTATTCAAACGTATTTTTTTGTATTTTATGGAATATCTTCACATGCACAATTTAAAGTAAATAAATAACAAATTCTATCTCCTAGAGGAGAGGAAATGTGCTTATATTTGAATATTGGATTGTAATGATCAAATAGAAATAAGTAAATCTACACTTTTTTAATTCCTTATCAGAAAAAGATGTAAATTGAAAAATTGTCATAAGGAATCTGAAACAAAATTATTAAATATTCAATAAGAATCAAACAACGTGAGTCACAGAGTACTTCAAAATGGTTTTAAAAAAAGTTGGTACTTCAAAATTGATTAAAAACATCCAAGTGTGTAGTCTTCACTGATTCTGGACCCTTCGCACCAACCCATAAAGGTCTATAAATACTAAAAAATAATAAAATAGGTCTTGAAACATGAAAAACGACAGATTTTATGAAACTAAATACTCAATTCTAAAAATATGTTTGTTCAATTGATGGATGACATGCAAGCATAAATCCTTTCCTCGTCTTAGAATCTTCATAATTGACACTAAGTAGCATGTGAGGTGCATGTACTTGGATATAAGTTTCCCATTTTGAATATATCTCGTGTGGTGCAGAGAAATAAATGGAAGGAAACCGATTTATGTTGATCTGACAGTTGGAAATTAATCCTTGTACCTTTTTCTTCTTCTGATATTTGACTTTAAACTTGAAAATAAGCTTGATTTGTTCAAAAGGCAGTTGGAGAAATTTTTGGAAACTTTGTTGTTTCCAAGTTTTAATGTTTTTTATTTCTACTTGGTCCTTGGAAACATGATCTTCCGTAGACTGTTTCAATTCTCCTAGAACTACTTCCTTTAATGATTTTCCACCTGATAGGTCAAATTATTTTATAAAGTTTGTTCCTTTTTCCAAAATTGATAAAAATTTCTCATATGTCGTTTGACATGCTCTGATTTCTTTTTTCCTCTTTCTCCCCACAACTTAAGGATGCAAGCATCAATCTTTTACCTCTTCTAGACACTTTTGAAATTTCAATAGATTGAAATTCATTTTCCTAGTCAAGAATATACAATATTTTTTTAAATTGATTTATCTTCTTCTACCAATGAATCAATTCTTTCATTTAAATCTGTAATTTATTGATAAAATCTTGAGATTTTATCCATGTTTTTAAAGAAGTTTGATTGATTCTTCCTTAAAATTAGACAAATTTGTAAAGCTTTATCCTTGAAAACTTTGAGACTCTGTGTTACATGTTGATTCTCATTGAGTTGATATTTAATATATTCAATTTTCTCTTTCAAAACTGTGACCATAATTTTAGAATTGTTTTCTGCTTCTTGCTTCTAGATGCAGGTTTGATCTTCATGTAATTTTCTCATTTCCTGAATCTCTTATTAATGTTATGAATTTGTTTCTTTCAATTATTTCTGAAAATTCTTCTGCAGGTTTTCTCTTTCTACAACAAATCCTTGAACTGAAGTGGCAGAATTTCGCTGCGAGTTTTCTTCATTGAACAATTCATTTTTCTTCGTTTCTTCCTCCAAAACTTTAAAAGTTTATGCAAATTGTCATCATATGAAGCTGCAATATCATTCAAATGATATTTATTGTAATTAAAAAAAGCTCCTAAAGCTTGAGAATATTCTCCAGCTTTTTCTTTTACATCTCCTTGAGCCTTCCAGATGAATTCAAATACAACGTCCAAAGTATCATGTTTCCTTTTTTTTGTTCTTGTGACAACATATTTTGTTTGAGTATTAAAATAATAATATGTCAAAGAAGGGATAGTATCTACAAATGGCTCTAACTTAGAAACATGTGTAATCAAGAATGAGTCCCAAGGAATCTTAGTAGAAATTAGTGTTACTAATGAATGAGGAGATACGACAGATATAGTATCCAACTTGTTATATGATTCCGTTTTTTCCTCATTTTCCTTGGTGTTCGTTTCAATAGATGCATGTTTTTCTTTCTCCTTATCTACTTCCATTTCTTTGAATTTTGTACTTTCTTGTTTCTTTTGCTATGTTTTCTCAAGAGAATTAGTGACAATAATCTCTTGTTCAACTATTTTTTATTTTTTTGGAGTCTTTTCTCTTCCTGTACTTTCTTACTCTTCTTTCAAATTTTTTATTGACGTGACTTCAACTTCTTTACCTATATGATAACATAATTTTTTTTTTCAATTTCTACCCCTTTCCCTTTTGAGAAACAATAGAAGCTTCTAAAGTGAGTTCATTGAAATTAAACTAAAAAAATTAAGTAGACCTTGACTATTCCAATGAAATGTTGAAGTGGAGATCCTTTTCCTTTAGGAAATTCTCGAACAATTTCTCCCTAAATTCTTACAATTGTTTTCTTGTAAGACCCGAATATATGTTGAAGTGGAGATCCTCTTCCTTTAGGAAATTCTCGAACAATTTCTCCCTAAATTCTTACAACTGATGTCTTGTAAGACCTGGATATATCCATCTTAAGTACGGATATGATCCGAGAGGGATCAATTTTCTTCACGTGCAAACTAGAGTGCAAAATACAATGTGTTATTTTTTATTGTTTAAATTGTATTTTTGAATGTTTTCACTATATATATATATATATATATATATATATATATATGAAGTTGATATTGACATAAATTAGTTAACATATATCTTCAAATAGATTATTTAAATCTCTTGTTGAAATATTTTTGAAATCTGATTTACACATTTTTTTACTTCTAATTACTTTACTTTAAATCATATTCATTTTTTAAAATTATAACTGGGATTATTTTTATATTTAGAACATTATTTTTTATTTCAACTTATACATCCCCTCATACTAGGTTGTAGAATGAACTTCTCGGCTCAATTAAAAAAACCATAAAGATTAATTTAACTGTAACTTTATTTTAAATTATTTCCTCGATTTGTAGGGCACACTTACAAAGTGCAAGAGGGGAGAGGAGGGGGATTGGCCTGTAGCCATAACCTTGCTCCATAGGGGGGAGGCAAGGCCATCCCACCCTCCACCTAACCACCACATTTAACATCCATGCAGTGCTAGGTATGGAATCCACCCAAGGTACCTACTTTGAGATAGTAATGTTAACTATGTTATTAATAAGTGGCCTATATCTAGCCAGGTGACTAGTATTCATGGGCTTGGCAACAGTGTTGTGGACTATTGTTTCACCACATTTAACATTCATGCAGTGCAAGGTATGAAATCCACCCAAGGTACCTACTTTGAGATAGTAATGTTAACTATGTTATTAATAAGTGGCCTACATCTAGCAAGGTGACTAGTATTCATGGGCTTGGTAACAATGTTGTGGACTATTGATTTTGACCTTCTAGATGACCATAATACTGATTTTAAGCATAAACCTCTATCCTTATCCCTAAACTTGGATATACACACCAACCACATGCAAAAGAACAGTGAGAGCCAAAGGCACACTAAATAGGTCTCTTCTTAAAAGATCTAACAAGGGATCTCGACAATGCATAAAGTTGTGTTACACATTTTACAAAGTGAAGACTAAAATTTGATATAAGTATGGCCTTGAGATGACCAAGTGATTTTCACATTAAGATGTTATCCCTACACCCGGTTTCAAATTCCATTGAGGACACTATAACTAATCATAGTAAAACTAGAAGGATAAGTGTCTCTAGAGATCTTGGTTGGTCATTGGACTTCTAAAGCTTGAAGTTGTCTTCCCAGGCAACATAATAGCTCGGACTGCAGGGTTTTGCCAGAATCCGGTTCAGTAAAATTCAAAAAATGAGGTAGTTGCAGTGTTTGGAATCCATTTTTGATAGTGGAAATGTATTCAGTACTATCAAAAACATTAATAACACCCAAAATATTGAAGTTTAACAACTGTAAACAAGATTCTGATAAAATCTTCGCCAAAATTTTTCAAAATCTCTCCCAAATTCTAAGTCATTATGTTACTTTTTTAGACTACGTTACTTTTTTTAAAGATTACGACCTAAAGCTTTATCACAAAATCACGAGCGGGTAGTAATTACACTACACTACATCCACATCGTCATAAATTTGAAAATGAGTGGACACGTCGTTACAAGTTACCATGATTGCTGCCACGAGGGCTGCTGATCAATCTGGACAAAAGGAATTCGAATTGGATGCTAATATTATTGCACAGTCCATTTTTGCGCCTCCATATTTTCATGTGCATCATCAGGTAAATCCTGCTGGGAGGAATTTGAAAGGGCCCAAGGTTGGTATGACCCGCAGTGGCAGGCACAAATAGAATAAGGATCGACTAGCCTACTTCAAGCCTGCTGTGGATATCAAAGAAGTGGTGCTGGAACATGAGGATCTATGGGGGTGGGTCATTAGTCTGCAGAAGCGTGCATTAATCGGGCGCTGGACGTTTGCCGATGGACAGGAGATAGACATGATGGAATGGGAAAAGAAATTTTGGAGCCCCATTGTTGGATATGCCCCGAAAGTCAGCCTGCTCCTAAATAATTGGTATAATATTCACCTTATGAACAAAAAAGATGTTGCCTTGATTGTTAACAAGCCATGGGTTCATGGAAAGAGTTTCTTGCAACTTCTGCCCTGGTACCTCAGTTTTAACCCAATTATGGAGGTTCCTAAGAATAGGATAGTGTGGGTAAAGCTCCCAGGCCTTCCGTTGGAGTTCTAGACGGTTAAAGCATTAAGGGCCATTGGAAATTCCATTGAATGCACGAAATATATCGACTCTAGTATGCTTGGTGCCAGTGACAAACACATTTCCTGGTTATTAGTCGAAGTGTTCTTCTCTGGAGGCTTTCCCGGGGATGTTGATCTCATTTGGGGTTCGAGAAGACATGGGCAAAGGGTGGATTATTGGGGCATACCTTTCCGCTGCTTGGTTTTTCACTGCACTGGCCATTTGAAGGGCAACTGCCCCTGGCAGCATTGGGGGCCCCGTAGGGGCAATCAAAGGTCTGATGGTGCAAATAGGGCGCTGACTTCAAATGAACAACATAATGTCTCCCCATCAGGTATTCCTCCCTTTGTGGCCTCTGGTTTTGATTTATCTGCTAATAATAGTGCACAATGTGGGGAGTTATCTCCACCATACAAGGAGTTTATCCTGTCTGATGAATCTGGACTGTCGACGACACCTACTAATTCTAAAGACAAAAATGTTTTTACTTCCCCGGTGAATTCCGGTTCGCCCATTCACTTAGAATTCGAAGTAAACCTTGGATCCACTATCAAGACGAAGGATAAAATGCCTTATGTCTCTACTGCTCTTGCTCATCTCCATCAAACCTGCCCCATCTCTGCGCCATTATATACCTCCCCATCCATGCCGCCCCTTGAATGCGCATCGCCTCCCCCCTCTCCACATTATATTGAGAATGTGGACTTATTGGACTCACCTAATGTCTCTACTACTCTTGCTGACCACCATCAAATCTGCCCCACACCTACTTCATTATATCCCTCCCCGTCCATGCCTCCCCTTGAATGTGCATCCTCTCCCCCCTCTCCTCCCTCTCCACATAATATTGAGAATGTGGACCTATCGGACTCACCCATAAATACTGTTGGATGTGATTTTGAATCCCTATTAAACAACCCGAACCTTGACTTGGCCGCCCTCACTATATTTGATAATATCCCTAGGAACCCTGATATTGTCATCTTGTCAGTTTCGGGTTGCAATATTACGGTGAGGAAAAAAATGAAGTCTGCATCCAGCCACTTCAGAGGGAGGACGAAAACAAGATCCCTTTTCCGGGATGAACTCCTTGACCTCAAGGAGGTTCCTATTTTTTCAGCAGATGATCTCAGGGGGCTAGGAGCTGGCGACCCACCAGGGGTCTCCAAATGACTTTCATTCTCTCCTTCTTAAGGGGCATGGGCGAATCCTCTAAACTACTTCGCCTAAGTGATTTGCTGAGGGTGACGACGCTGGAGTTCGTTTTTTACATGAGACTTTATATGATTGTATCATGCCCATTTTTTTTGTTTCATCTATATATATGCCCCGGTTCGTTTGCCGCTACGGTAAATGTCGTGGGACGTGCTGGGGGTTTATTGGCATTATGGGATCCTGCCTGTGCAAAGTTCTATGCGTACTACATGTTTGAAGATATGGCGATCCCATTGTCTTATTGTGCTGGGCTTCTGGCTTTTCGGTGGAGTTATATGTGTCTGTGCGCTACCTCATATTTATCTTTCATCCAATTGCAAGCGAGCCTGTATATACTGGATCAGTGATGGGCTGTGGATATTGTGGATTTTTGGCCTGTTTTTCTTTTTTCACTTTTCGACTTCCCTGTCAGCATCAAGCGAGCCTGTGTTTTTTGTGGACCTACATGGACTGTGGATTCTGATGGTTTTTTTCTACTCGACAAATCAGTCTCCCCATATGCGGATATGGTGGATCCTTCATTTCTACTCTTTGATTTGGCGAGTAGGGGTTCACTTCTACGTAGGTGGACTGTCCCCATGATGAGTATATGAATCTCATATTCTCTCCATGCTTCTTTTGATACATTTTTTCTAACTGGCAATTAGGGGATCCTTTTTATATTTTAGTCTCATCTGTTGGGTATGTTTTGCCAGATCACAATATTTCTGCTTATAGGGGCAATGTTGATTTAAATTTGAAAGTGTTTTACACTTACACTTCTTACGCTGTATAATGCACTGTTGAAACAGCTTTTTTTTCTTTCTAGAATTTTTTTTTTGAAAATGAGTGGATGGGACTAAACGCCATCATGTTCTCGTCGTCCCTCAACTCCAAATTTTCCATTTTTTACATTTGTTTTTTTCTTTCTATCGACGTTTCTATTCTCTCTCATAATTTCTGCATCTGCCACCTCTGCATTTTACCTCCTCGGGAGGCATGCCCCTTACTCACGGCGGTGAAACCCTGGTCCACACGGGGACACTACCTTTTAACTTCAGGCGTTCATAGGTAAAGGTAAGAGCAGAGTTACCCGGTCTTCTTTGATCTGTTACCAGATTCATTGGACATTAGTACAGGAGTTACCTGCTCCTCTCAATCTGCTTTGTTTTTTATGGTTCCGCCTTCCAGGGCTAAAGCAGCAGAGTGTGCATGTGTAATGTGCCGAAATTAATATGAATGAATGATTTGTTTTGGTAGACTTACGGGTGGCTGATTCATGTGATACGAAGCTCCTCAATTTCGTGCAGGTAAAACAGATTCATTCCAAGTTTTCTGTAAATTATTTATTGTTTATGACGTGAAATAAGCGGAGAACTAGTTTAGAGCTCCCGAACGATGGCTGTGGCTGGAAATGGGATTTCCGCGTGGTCGGATTGGAGGATTTCTTGAAAGATACGGTCTCTTCAGTCCGAGACGGATCTGGCGACGGGCATGGTTGCATGTTGAATCCCCTCTGATTCCGCTACAAATTTCGTTCTTTGGCTTTGCATTTGCAGTCTTATGGTTTTACAGGCAAAAGGTTGAGGTATTGTACAGTTCTTTGAGCGGTCGTTGAATTTTTGCTCGGATTTGACGGAACATTTTGCATTTTACCAGCCAGGAATGGACTTAAATCAAGTCTTTTTGCAGTGTATTGAGGTATCCTAGCATTAGACATTGATTCTTTAAAGTGTTTAAGTTGGAGTTCCAACATATAAATATTTATCTAAAGTTTCTGGAGTTGGAGCTACATAGAAGAGACACACTAATTTTTTTCTGAAAGTATTTGGAGTTAAAGCTACATATGAGAGATAAATCTACAGAGCATACTCAAAGACATCAGGGATGTGTTTTTTCAGTGTTGTTTTGACTCATTTGAACTGAATTTATAAATGCAGTAAAAAAAAATCGGGAAATTCCAATAAGAAGTTACACAGCGCCATTCTTAACTTTTCAGGGCTTTTGTAGGCGAAGGTAAGAGCAGAGTTAATTGGCATTTGATTCTGTTACGAGATTCGTTGGACACTGAATGCGAAATTTATGGCGCTGATAAGTGTGAAGCGTTCGACTGTAAACTAAAAAACGTCCGAATTCTGGTAGATAACAAGAAGACAAATTAGGAAATTTACTTTAAACAGTCAGAGAAATTAACAATAAAACGAAAACATGGTTGAGCTTGGTATCCGATGCTCCTGCTCCGCCTGCCATGGCTGACAGCGTGCCTTTATTTCTACAGGATTTACCTCCTGCTGCTGCCGCCAGTGCGCTTCGTGTATTATGGCGCCAATATAAAGAGGGTAAAGCCCATTGGCCCAAGTGAAGGAATAGGAAATAGTTATAGAATGGTTAGGCAGCAGAGAGTATCTGTATAGTAATCTCACTTCCACGTTCCAGGGCGTTCCAGGGCTCCTCTGGCAGAATTTACAGCCCAGGGTACTTATTTTGGCGGTTTTTGAGAGCACTTAAAAGTCTTTATGAAACTAAAATAAAGTATAACCATCTTAACTTCGAGGATTAAATAGAATTGGAATACAAATATGAAATATATATATGGGTGTGTGACAGAGAGCGCTTGTTAGTGTAAATTTTTATATGTTAAATAGAATAATTTGTTGAGGATGAACTTTTTTAACAAGGTAACTTAAATCTTAGGAAGTGGTTCTGCTTTGTGATGGGTTAAGAGACATGCTAAAAAATCTAGTTAGCTAAGAGTTGGTGTAGTCTAGGTGCGAAGGTTCTTATAATTTGTCAGATTGGCAAGACCAAATAGACAAGGGTAACATCAAACCAATTTTGGAGTCCTAGGACCTAGTCTTTCTGGACTCAGAGAGTTCTCTCTATATTTGTATAAAAGATATGACTTGATTGATTTAAGATGCTGATTTTAAGCTAGTTAAAATGATAGGGTTTGTTTGTTTTGTTTTGTTTGGTTGGGTTGCTTGTTAAGTAGAACATATAGAGTAAGAGAAATTCAAACCATTGGGCTATGGGGTCTATGGAAGGCTTGAAAAGTACAACAATAAATCAAGGGTGTTTCATAGGGCAAGTTAACAAAGCCAAATGGATCTTAATAGCTTAGGTGGGTGTGAAATGAACATTAAGTTGTGAGTGTAGTAGGTCTAAAGGGCAATTAAGAATCCTTTAGCATATACTAGAACAAGAAGGGTCTTTAAGATCACTATGCTTAAGAAAAACCAAAGGACAGAGCGCACCATAAACTTCTTTGGCCTAGCTTTATCAAGTAAACTTTAAAAAAGAAATCCAGCAAACCCTAGAGAGCAGGGAACTCTTAAATTCTCTAGCTATTTGCCTTCAGAGAAAGAAAACATTTAAGATAACAAACAAGTGATGATTAAAGAGCAAGGAACTCCTAAATTCCTCAATCAGACTATAAAAGACCTTCCAAGTGACTATTCAAGATGGACTAAAGGACAAGGCAAACCATAAACTTCTTCAGCCAAACCCTAATAAATAAAATTCAAAGAAAATGACTTAAAAACAACGTTTCAAGCTACACCAAAGGACAGGGCATACCATAAACTTCTTTGGCTTGACTCCATTAAATCATTTTCAAGATAACAAGCTAAGTGGAACCAGAGAGCAACTAAGAATTCTCCAATCAGACCCAGCAGAGAAAAAAATTTGAACAATAGAAGACAGACATACTTAAAATGCATTTAACATCATATTTTAACCTAAATTTTCTGCTTTATTGCAAGAGAAAAGATGAACAATATGGAAAACATAACGAAACAAATAAAAGATCAGAACAACATCACCATTTAAATAAGTTCATGAATCCTATGAATATGCTTGCTCCATTGATGTTCAGTCCAAGACAGTCACCAAACTCCAAAGCCAACTTATTCACAACTCAAAATCTATATCATATTGAGCTTAACAACCAACCAACAACAACTATGAACCATACATGCAGTATTTATCTGCAAAATGAGAAGGTAAACCCTAGCTAGGGTTTCAAAATATCATTTATTACATAGTTAAGGCACTTTGACCTTTGAGACCATGCAAGGCCCAAGGCAAAATATCTAAAACTCATTTATGGCCAAAATAACTTCTAACATAACTATTTCAATTAATTTTGGGAAAAAGTTGACTTTAAGGCTCCAAAATATCTTTTGCAATTACCCCTGGTAAGGGTGCAGCTCCAAGGTACAAGGGTGTAACGCCAGTGCAAACACGCAGCGCCAAGACTCGGAAAATGACCTGTTTTACAGCTAACTTTTGGAGGCCTTCTCGGTGTCCAAATGAGCTCCATGATAGCTCATTAGAAAGCCTGTTCTGTCTAGTTTCCAAATCTGCTTCTACTTTCTAGAATGGTTCCCATTTTCCTTGTCAAAAACCACTTCTCCCAAGACTGCTAAACACGTAGTACCAGTGCTAAAAAGAAGGCAGAAAGGTGATTTTTTGGTAGTTTTTAGCCCTTTTGAGGGACCATTTTTTCTCCAAATGGTCTAATTTTTTTTGAGAATGATGTCCTTAGCATGAGGAACATGAATATGTTGACTTTTTTCCATTTGAGTGCCCCAAAAAAGAGCGCAACGCCAGTGGCACTGCGCGTTTGGCCCAAGTTTCTGCAAGCCAAACTGTCAAAATTTCAAAATTTGCACCAAAGTGCCAAAAATGGATTTTGTTTTCCTGATCATGTTTGGGAGGCTTGGAGGGACACATGAGCAAATATTTCAAGCTTATGTTTCTCTTTTGCCTCATTTAGAGCCTGAATCTTTGCATGGGCTCGTTTGAGCTTGGCCCTTGCAATCCTGTTTCTCATGGCATAATGTCTTGCCATCTTACTCTACATGTCAGTGTCTCTTTTGGCTTTCTCTAACTAACCCTCTAGGTGCAAGTTTTCCCTCTTAAGCCAAGATTCTCTATCTTTGCTAATTTCTATGGCAAGCAGCTCACTTGGAGTGAGTTGCTCTGCCAATTTTTCCTCTTTCTCTCTTTCCCGAGTTAAATCCATCTTCAGCCCAATTGTCATTGGTATTTGCCTAGGAAGTTGTTCTTCCTCATCCTCAATGTCATCAAAAGTGCCCAAGGTCTCATCTAGCAAAGCCTTCGCCTTTCCGGCCTCTTTCTGAGCTTTGATTTCCCTGACCTCACTGATGGCCTACTTTGTTTTCAATTGTTGATTTTCTAACTTAAGGAAGTTGATCACATTATTTGCCCTACCAAGATTAGCTTGAAGCTCACTAATATTGACATCCTTGATTTTGAGGAACATATTTTTAATCCTCTCCTCATCCTCATCCTCAAGGTCAATTAGTTGAAACTCCTGCTCAGTTTCATGTCTATCCTCTTCTTCAACAATGACCTTATTTGTAACCTTTTCCTTGCATTTATCAAGCTGTTTTGCTGGTGAAGAAGGCATGGCCCCTTTCACCTCAAGTGCAGAAAACACATGCCTGTAGCCCCTTCGGTATGTCAAAGGAAAAGGCCCTATGTCACTCATTTTAGTGCCATATGTCTCAATGTTCCCATCACTACTTGATGCTCTGTCATCATGATATGAGGGTGAAGGGTTGTGGAAAGGTGATGTGGAAGGGTCATCATGAGGTGAGGGAATGTGAGTGAGTGGAGATGTATGAACATCGAGATGTGATGGAGAAGTGAATATGGGAGGATGAGAAGATGAAGGAATATCTTGCTAATGATGGCCATGTGGAGTAGTGAAAACCTCATGGGAAATGAAGGTATCCCATGGAATGTTTTTCTCCTGGAGCTGGTGCATAACCACCATCTTGATAAGTGAATGATGAAATAAGCTCTGCATTTTCTGATTGTAGTCTCTCTTTTGCACTATGTCGGCCATTTTTTCAATGCTACGGAAAATATAATATGGTATATGCAACATCCTAACTCTGGTGAAATGCATAAGAAGACGGATGTGGTAAGGGTAGAGGCGAGAAAACCTTCCCTCACATGTGAAATACTTCATTATTATCTTCATCATGGGTGCATATCTATCAAGAATATGATAAAAATGGAAGACGAACTTGTGGTAATCTTTATGCCTAGGTTTAAGGTATGGTTCAAAATAACTCATATCTCGGTTTTCCTGCCTGAACCAATTCTCTCCCACACTAGGTATTCCTGTAGAATCTGCAATGGCATTGGTGGACATCTCAAATCTAACCCCGACAAGATTGACCTTCTTGTCATGTAGGTTAATGATGAATAGTCTTGTTAGCTTTGGGTGATTTTGGACTTGCTGCACCTTCTCACAAATTCAAAGCAACCCACATGTTTAAAACAAGATACAGTGAGAGGAGAGGCCATAAGCTCCCTTATGGTGATAGGTTCAAATCTGTTTATCTTCCCTCCCTTGTGATCATGTCTCCTTGGAATTTCTACCTCACCACCATTGTCTTCACCCTCAGACATTTTTAAACTCTATTTTGGAAACCCTAGGGCTGATGTGAAATGAATGAGGGGAAGAAATGAAATGATAGCTTTGCAAATGAAAGGAATGAGTGAGAATGAAGGGAATGGACCTAGGGAATGGGTGTTGTGACAAGAAAGATGAACGACAGCCCTCAAGCAATGTAATTTCCCTTGTTTATGACTGACCTTCTTTATAGGAGGATGAAGTAATGGTAAAATAGTGATTTCAAGATTAAAACTTAGGGTTTCTTCTAGGGTTTCATTTAGTTCAATAAAGAGTGGTCAAATAATTTCAAAGCAAGGTTGATGTGATGTACTTACCCCTCAAGAGTGTTGTGGATGACCTTGGAGGAAATTTTAAGAAGTTTGACGTGATTTGAGTGGTTGGAGGACTTAGAAAACCTCTATGTCCAAGCGCGCAACGCCAGTAGCTGAGGGTGCAACGGCAAGCTAAGCATGCAGCACCAAGGAAATCCAACACAGGGTCTCTCTGGCAAGGGCGTAGCGCCTTCAGAATTTTCATGGAGGAAAAATAGCAAAGGCGAATGCCAAGCCAAACCCGCAGCGCCAAGAAAATTTTCTTGAATTCTGCTTGCAAACTCACAAAATTTTCCTTGCTAAGCGCTCTTGATATTTTGAAAGGAAACAATGATTCGTTTTGAAGTGTGAAATGGGATTTTATGGATTTAATTTAACTTTGAAAACCCACTTTCTAATGTTTG
This sequence comes from Pinus albicaulis, assembly GCA_034641835.2. Lineage (NCBI taxonomy): Eukaryota > Viridiplantae > Streptophyta > Pinopsida > Pinales > Pinaceae > Pinus > Pinus albicaulis. The sequence goes on along the minus strand of CM076576.1, from coordinate 911,344,420 downwards.
AAACCCCTTTTGCTTTTCTCACTGATATTCTTTTACACTTTTTTCTTGCAGGTTTCTGAAGTCATGAAGTTGAATTTTCTTTTGCTCATTTGGGGCTTTGACATGTTCACTAGACCACTTTGGGGTTTAATCACATATTAGCATCTTCAAAATCCTCTGTAGTCTCCACCATGAAGTTCAAATCATCTTTTCCACCTTCTCTAGCCTTCCTTTTCAAAACCCTAGGTGTCTGAAGTTCTTTACAACAATCACCAGTGTTGTCTTCTAAGTTCTCTATAGCCCTTTCAAGTTCATTCATTTATGTCCAATTCACCTCACCTTTTTCTATATTCCATCAATCTTCTCTGATAGAATTTCTTCATGTTTGGCCTTGTGTGCTTTCTCCATGTCATTTTCTGTAAGTGATCACTACTTTGGCACTCAAATGGACTAAATAGTTCATAACCCTCGTCATCTACAAGACCAAGTGTTTCCTCTTTCCCTTGTTGTAATTTGTTTTCATTCAGGAGTAGACAGTCTACATCATTAGTACTTTCTGCTGATAAATATTTCAACACTCCTGCAGAAGTGCTAAAATTTTTCCATTTTTCTCACTTGCAGACTCTGAACTGAGAAGATAATCCTCCTTGGAAGTTTCAGGTCTTTCTTGAATAACCATGTCTTGACTTTATATTACATCTAAGGCAGATTCCAGCAAAGTAAAAGTAGTGCCTGAACAATCTAAGGATGACCTTGAAAAATATAAAACCCTAATGACCTAATGGGAGTGTCCTTTGAACTGATTTTGACTGAAACTTGACTTAGAAACCTTCAAGTGAAAACACAACATTGTTATAGGTTATTATTCCCAAAGCGACATGGGAATGAGTTGGCAGCAAGAGACCCTAGAGGGAGGGTTGAGTTTATTGACAGGGGAAAATAGGGCAATGAGGTTATGGGCAGGAAAGAAGGATGAAAATAGGAGGCATAAGCCCATAATGAGTCTTTTAAGAGAAACATGGTGACTTTGAGAAGACCAACTGAGGAATAGTGAATATAGGTTTACAAGGATAATGAAGGCAGTGAGATTTCTGAAACTCAAGATATTCAAGGAATATTTTTTTTCAGAAAACTCTAACCATCCTATAGTCATCTAAAGATAATGAAAAATACTGATGACTAACACGATGCCTATTTAGATGACCCTTGATTGCAACTCTTGCCACAAGTCAAGCCTAGAAAACCACACGCAACTTGAAATACAAAAATAATGAGAATGTTGCTAACTCTTGACGAGTAATTTGATAAAAAATGAAGAAAAAAAAACAGTATATGATCTTCTTAACCATTAGGCCCACTTAAATTATATTAATTAAGCTGATAAAAAAACAAAAAATATCGTCCTCCAACTTGGTAAATTGGTTGATTCATATTGAGCATCTAAAACAATCCTTCAAATATTTTTTTTCAAGGAGTTAAATAGAGTGGCAAATAGGATGTCTAAGAAAGCCCTGCCTCGATGCTTAAAATATGATGGTAGGGTGATGCCTCTATGTTGATATTTTTTGAGTAAGGATGGTGGATTTCTCTTGATTTTTCATTTTTGTGTCTTTGTTCTCTTTATATGGATATATATGAACCTTAAAATGTCCAATAGAGGGTTTTTAGGATTGTTGAAATTAGATATGCTCCATGTTGAGGTAGAGGGTATAAGTTTTTGTATTTTTGAGATTGAAGTATTTATATTAACATACGTTGAAAGTGATTGGTTATATATAAATTAGTTTTTACATTTATTTAAGTTATTAGTGGTTTTTTTGGGAAAAAAAAAATATTTTACAATTGCAGATTTTGTAAAGAATATTGTCTAGCTATTATATGTTTTGAAATTTTTAGTTCTAATTTAACCAAATATATATTTTTTTAATTGAAAATTTTTATTATTTAAAATATATTTTTCAATATATAAATTTTAGATTCCATTACATCCTTTAAAACACTCTAATTATATAAAGTATTCATAATTCAAATCTAGACAAATTTGATTAAAATAATATTACTGGACAAGTTCTAAAAGCTATAACAAACAGATTACAGGCTTTGTAAAATGGTTGTGAAAAATATCCCGGATTTCTATAACAAATAGATTACAGGTTTTGTAAAATGGTTGTGAAAAATATCCCCGATTTATTTTAGGTTTCGTAAAATAGGTTTGAATGCGTGGATAGGTTTGAATATGTTGGTTGATCTTGTCGAGGTAAAATTAAGAGAGGACAATTTGATCTTATTAAACTTTTTAACAATTATTTTATTTTTAATGAAAGTCTAAAAAATTTGATCAGCGACGTCTTGAATATACGAGAACAAAATTTGGGTTAAGCAAAATGAAACTTATTAACTGTTAAGTGAAGAATAGTGAAAAAAAGATCATTAATTTGAGAAACAGAATAAGTGAAGTGGGTTTTTTTTTTTTAATTTCAGTGTTACAAGGTGAAATCCAACATTTCAAATAATGTTGGATAAAAAGAAAAATTAGAATACTTAATTTGATTTTTAAATTAAGTGATGGGATTGTACGATTTAAAAAAATTATTTTTACAAAAACCATTTTTAATGATAAGAATATTTATATATTTAATTATTATTGGGTTTGTAAATTTTTAAGATTTTATGTTGTTTTTATTTGCTAGTTTAATTAATAGAAGAAATTATTTTCTTTTATTGTTTTTGTAGGTTAACTTTGTTTAAAATTTACTCTAGATTTAAAAAGAAGAAGTTTAAGTTGTTTAATTTGCAAAGATCTAGTATCTCAAGATATTTTCAGAGTGTTGAATCCATTTATGTACTCAAAAGTCTAAGTTAAAAGAATAAAAAATCACAATATCCTCCATCAAAAAATCCATTTCGTCTACTAGTTACATTATACCTTCTTTATGTCATTCCTTCTATTTAATATTTGATTTAATTTTATAAATTTTACCAATCATATAATTAATACCAAAGAAAAGTAATGATTAAGGCAAACAAAATAAATCCTACATAAAATAATTAAGTCATACATCTTGTCATTCTAGGTATAAAGGTCTCCTAAATCACTTTAAATATAAAAAGCTAATAGAGTCCTCTCCTCTTCCTAAGCCTAAGAATGCCATTTTTCATTATTGAGATAAATGATATTTTTCTTCCCAACCAATCATCAATAATGATATGTCCATGAGGTCTTCGATAAATAGTGATCGTGTGCGATGTTAAGGAACTCCTAGATGTTAAGTCACCAGTTCAATTTCCCGCCCTAATCGGGTGTTATTCTTAGACTGACCATGATGTAGCCTAATTGTTTCCAAGCTTACAAAAAAAAACATCGACAATGATCTTATGAGTTGTGTTGAAATCCTTTTAAGGATCTTATGGATCCCTAACCCATATTAGAATTATTGGACAATATATATGCAAATTTGATAGCATGGGAGTAATGGATCACATAATTGACATAACCTTATCCAATTTTGTTTAAATTAAAACAAAGAAATTCAATTTTATAATTTTGGTATTAATTCAAGGATTTGTGTATTTTTTATAGTTTTTTTTATTAAATGAAAACTAGAAACGTTTGAGTCAAAGGATCTTAATGCATGTGGTATAGTCAAGAATTTGTTTTCTAAGTTGTGTGGGTCCAAGTCTCTGGAAACATGTTGTAACTTGTCTACTTGTAGCATTTATGTAATAGTTGTATCTAGTGTAATAGTGGAAAATATTTCAATCAAAGGATCTTTATTCATCCCAAAATATTAAAAAAAAACAACATAATTTTTAAAAATCCTTAAATTGTCACAAGAAGAAATTTGGCTTTTTCCCTTTCAATAGCATTGTTTTATGATTGGTAACATTATCTATTTCTTTTTCCAAGGAAAAAATCGTAATATTCATTTATGAGAGAAAATTACATGTTGTATCAGCAACATAATCATCTATGAAAAATTAAAAAATCACTTACACTCATATAGTTCATATGATCATAAATAACATTTAGTAACAATACTGTGCATATCAAATTAATATCTACATAATCACTTGTGAAATATAAAATCCGGCCAAAAGCCCTACCAAAAACTAGCCAAAATCCGATAGCCTAATTAGACTACCACCTGACCCTCTACATCCTCTATGAAGGGTCTATGGTAATATTGATACTCGTTCTGTCCATCCTGTTTGATAATGAACCAATGACCCCAATCTAGTTGTGATGCTTCTTTGGATAGTTGATCAGCCACCTGGTTCCGTTGCTTGTAAATGTGAGTAACAATAATGGAATAAAAAAAGGTTTTTACAGCCATAACCTCATCCAACAATGCTATAAGAGTATGAACATGACATCGGGCTTCATTGTTGGACCAGTTAATAATAATTTTGGAATCCCCAAATATTTGAATCCTGTTGAAACTCTTCTCTCGGGCGAAGGTAAGGAAGAGTTTGAAGCTGTAGAGCTCAACATATTTGTTTGAACTCGGGCCTAATCCCATTTTGATCTTATAACAATGAGTTTCGGAAAGATAGAGAGTAGACCCCCCTCCATAGCCATGGATGTTTGATGCCCCATCGAAATAGGCCCAAGGGTAGGATTTGTCAATAGCCTCTGGAATGAGTATTCTACCTTGAGCATCGGGCTCATCGTTTGGAATTGAGAGGAAAAGCACCACAATAGCGTTACTTATGCGAGGCCAGTTAATCAAAACACTTTGAAATATAGACTGATTAAGGGCCAACCAAATGCCCCGGGATATCAAGAGGGGGAGATTTCGATCTTTTAGGCAGACAACTGATTGCCACCAATTTTTCCAAGCCTCAGAGACAGAGAAGCCATGCCAATTATAGGTGATTCCCATGGCAACAATGGTGAGTTGCCAGATCATTTTTCTAGTTGGGAAAGTGAGGAAGAGATGATCCACGTCCTCAGACTGAGTTTTGCAGAGACAACATCTGGAGGGGCCATGGAAGGATCACCTGATGAGGTTGTCCTTAGTAGGGGCGCAATTGGTGAGTATGCATCACATGAAAATTTTAATACTTTTGAGCTTGATAGAGTGTAAGGATTCCTGGGCAGTACCTATAGCTTCATGAATTTGTCTTTGGTTAAGGAAGGCAAATTGTTCCTTGGATATGTGAAAAGATAACATGGGCTTGATGTGATTGGCATTGATTTTGGATATGATCTTGTAGATAAATTTGCAGAGGGATATGGGCCGATAGTCATTAAAGGTTAAGGGTTTATCGATCTTAGGTATGAGGGCTATGAAAGTTGCATTGAATCCATCATATATACGACCAATCGTCCTGCTCCCTTCGATGACTTGTATGAGGTCCCCCTCAATGTCTTCAAAGAAAGTGTGATAGACTTCAATGGGCCAACCATCCAGACCAGGGCTATTGTCCATCTTAAACCATTTTAATACCACTTCAACTTCCCCTAAAGTAACAGGTGCATTTAAGATTTCAATGTTGTCTTCCTCCACATATCTGTGCATGGTCCTAGCTATTTGAAGTAATTATGATAAGTTGGCAACGTTGGGATCACTGTAGAGATGAGAGAAATTTCTAATACAGATATCAGCAAGTTGTGCATGGTTATTGGTGACCCTTCCAGCTTGGCCCTTCAGTTCCCATATTTTGTTGATTCTCTTTCTGCCTTTTGCACATTGTTGGAAGAATTTTGTGTTGTCATCTCTCACTTTGATCCAGATGGCCCTACTTTTGAGCCTCCACGATTCCTCCTGTTGCATTAACAATTTGGATTTCTCCATTTCCAATTGAATGAGGTGGTTCTTGGCCTCTGTGGATTGAAAGCCAAGGCAGTTTGATCCTAGCAGAAACTCTAACTCAATCTCAATATTTTTAAGTGTTGCTTCATCCTGTATTTTCTTCTCTCTAGCCCATTTTATTTTACTGTCTTTTAATCTGGTCATGTTGTTGTAGAATACATGGGCCGGCTCGCAGTCAGGCATCTGATCACAGTGTGTCTAGGAAATTTTTACAATGAGGTGGAAAGCAGGATCCTCCAACCAGCATGAGTTGAATTTAAAGGGGGAGTGAGGTTTGATGCTTCCCCAACGTATTTCAAAGTATATGGGAGAGTGAACAGATGATACTTCTGACCCCACCCATTGTCTGGCCTTGTCAATTCTATTAGCTAGCCTGGTCTTGATCAGAAATCAGTGTAGTCTTCACGCCAGGGCAACATCACCAGTCCTTCTATTGCACCGTGTGGGGAATTTTTTGGGCATGGCCAAATCCATTATATCAGCATCATCTATAAGTTGTTCGAAGTATTCCGACAAGGTGTCTGGTGCTACATTAGGCCCCCATGATTGAGTTAGGCCAATGGAGAAGTTTAAATCTCCACCGATGATAATATGATCCCCCTTCATGATGTTTAAAGCCATCATCTTATCCCAATAGTCCTCTCTGTTGTGACACGGGCTGTAGACATTGATCAAACAAATGGGCATATGAGGTGAGGTGAGGTGAGAAATTTGTGGATATAATATCCATCCCCCAAAGTTTCTTAAAGAAGAAGGGCGTCCACTCTCACAAAATCCAACAACCTTCTTAGTGTCGAGATTGGCTAATCCCCTGCAGTTAAATGAGAGGCATATCATGGATCACCCATGTCAGGGGTGTCCTTTGCTCTAAGAACCCTATCGATAGAAGATTGTTTACTTGATGCTACCTCCATAACATCCCGGAGGATAGCCTTAGATAGAGATGATGGTCTGCCCCTAGCAGCTTTTGATTGGGATCCTATGGAGTCAGTGCTTAGACCATAGGCATGGGGCACAGAGGCCTTAGACGAGGATCTAAGGTTGTAATGATGGCCAAAAATATTGTTTGAGAGTTCAGTAAGTGATTGGGAGATAGTATCTCCCACTAGGGTATGAGAGTTTGGCCAGAAAATGGAGGGAGGGGTGGTTGTATCAGGATAGATAGTGGGATCCATATTGCGATTAAAATCAGAATTGAAGACATAAGGAGTAGTGAGAGGAGTAACCAGGATCAGAGCAGCCTCCTCCTCACGGGGATGAGAGTTGCAAGCCTGAGGAGCTAGTGGCGCTTGAATGGGTGGCATATTCCTGGGGGTACGCAATGACATAGGCTTCATCGAGGGTCTCTCCTAAGTAGAGTCTGGTTTGCGAAATCCAAGAGCTTGGGTCCCTGCGTGCACCAAAACTTTTGCAGGTTCAGTATTTGCCTCGGTGATAAGTGAACATTCCCTGTATAAATTCCCCACTTCATGACAATGATGACACCAGAATGGTACCCCTTAATAATCCAAAATATGGCATCTTGAGATATCTCTAAACTACAAGTTGTAGCTCTCCACCAAACCTTCCCGAGTGTCCAAGTGGACAAGAATCTGAGCTACTGAGATATTTCCTGTCTCTAGGTAGGACCTATCATGGTGTAGATAAATTCCTAAGTCTTCTCTAATGAATCGAATTGCTTTGTCTATCCACAATTGCAGTGGGAGTCTCGCAAGCTGCACCTAGATAGGTTCTGCTCCCATCTTTTCCTTATCAAGATCAAACAGGGGAGTCCATCGCTTGAGCAGAACTCTTGTCATTTCAATATGCCCGTATTTGGTAAGTACCCAATTCGCCATCTTAGGATGGGGGAAAATTAGGGAAAACCATCCTTTGTTCATCATGAACTCCCTAGGAAGTTGCTCCAGAATGTTTCCCCAAAATTCAATGATCCATATCTTGAGTCTGGTAGTAGTGTAGTTCCTCCCTTGAACACGTCCGACCAGGACCATTTGTGAGGTTTCCTCCAACTTATCCATTCCAATAACTTCATTGAAGACCAAGTTCCTCTTTTGTTCTCGAATCTTTATGCACCTATGTTTCTTATTGCCAGTCCTGTGGGTATTCCTGTCTCGGATATGAACCTCTCGTTCTGGTATTGCGTCATCTGAATCGAACATCATTATGTCCTCCGTCAGTGGAATCTCCTGGTTAATGCCTTCTAAGCAGCTAGACACCGCCAAAAAATGGGGGCTCCCCTAGATTGTCTGTAGGTGTGTTGCCATCCACTGCATGGTTTATACCTAAATTTTTGAATCTAAAGGACCCCTCTAAGTTATCGACATTTTCCCCCAACCCTTCCGTTATTAGACCCAAAACATTCGGAGTTACTTGAGCTTGTTGCTCCCATATCCTGAGTACTAATGGCGAGGGTATTGAGTAAACCGGTGAAGCCAATGCCACTGAGAAGGGTTCAAAATAAGTAGTTTCAGATGCTTGATAGGGTTCCTTAGAGACCTGATAAGCTTGTGATTACTTGCCTAGCTCCATCTCCACTTGTTCTTTCTCTGCTAGGTTAGCTCCTTGAGTCATACCACCTATCTACTGAGGTGTAAAACTTGTCCATATCTATGATGGTTCCAGATTGTCAGAAGAGTAATCCAGCTCAACCTCTTCCATACCGCCATTCCGAGAAGTTCTCCTTCGTTTTCGAGAGTTCTTGAGAGTTGTTGTGAAGCCCTTGTCTATTCCAAGGAGATAGCTCAGAGACTGTGACTGTCAGTCGTAATAATTGGGGTCCAGAGTATATGCGAATGGTAAAAAATAATTACCCACTTTTGGGTTGTCGGGGCCATTGAGAAACGGCAAAGGCGTGCAACTGTCAGTTGTCAAATGTGGATTCTGTGACCATTGGTGCCAAACCTAATTTAATCCCGAGTATTGTGCTTCCCCTTAAAATGATTGTAATATCTTCTGCACAATGTCGAATAAAATATTTAGGGTCTCATGTCGCCAGGATAGGGTAATTTTGTTCGCTATCCTGAACAATTTTGTGCACCACCATGAGCAGATCATACTCCCATGGTGTCCATCGTAGATTAGGGTTTGATCAAGCCAAAGTTTCTGTCATCGTTCCATCGCCAGAGCTCCCTCCTCATTTAGGTAACATTCTCTCTTATAAGTGCCTCAAAGTACTATAAAAAATTATAGATATTATCTTATTAATGCACAGGAGTTTCCTAAGACCATCTTCAATTTCATGATAAAGATATAAATATGTTCATGCTCACTACACGTGGTTGTTATAAACCTTATAGTAAATTAGACCATATTAGTAACTTCTATAATTTCATATGGGTGTATATGGTAATTTTCTAATTAAATTTATTAGCTTTCAAATATTGGTGAGCGTTATTGGGCTTTGAAATTATTTATAAAGAGGCACATTAGGGGGAATAGATTGAATGAAGATTGATTGAAAAATGTATATAGTGTAGTTAAACATTTGACATATTTCAATCAATTATTCTTGGAATATCATAGTCAGTTTGAGTATATATTTAAAACTTGGAATTTTGTAGTAAGTTTGAATGAGATATTTTAGCTATTATGAGTTTAAATATTTGATGGCATCATCATGTCTGAAATTAGTTTTGTAGCTCTAATTATTTTGATGTGAAAATTATTGACCCCAAAAAAGTTAAAACCACATTAGGCATTTCAAAAATTATTAGCAAACTCTATAATGTGAAACATCAAATTTCAAAGACATTTACAAAAAAATAAAATAAAACAACTTACCAATAACTTTCTAGATGGGTTGGGGAATAATAGAGGCCAATAACCAACTCGTTAAGGTTTAGTAATAATCAAGGCTCTCACTCCCTTTCTTTTGAGGCACCATGATTCTCAAGTAGCATCTCTAGACTTGAAGTCATATTATTTATTAAATTATTCATTTTCATCTAACTTGTGATGAGGTGGTCACGATTACGTTATTATGCAGATAGCCATTTTATTATGAAGTTATTCATGGTGACATTGTCGAGATTCGTCGTCCAACAGTTGTCCCGAATCTCAATAGTGTCGCCTTTACACCCACCACATGAAAAATCAAGGATTAAGTACCTTGACGCCCTGCCTCGCTTGATTTGGGTGCTCTCCTTTGCCTGAAGCTGGTTCCACACACTTTTCCAAGTGCAGTTAACCAACCGTATCCCATCTCTATGAAGGCATAGCCATTAGTAGCAAAGAATACTAACTATTCATTTTTTAGCAGCACAACCATTGACAGAGGAAACCTATCAATTAAGCTTTTCACTGGAGCTGGTAAAGGATTTTTCCACTAAACTATCTGGCATTTTCTCTGTGCTCCAAATCCTTCTTAATGTCCAACTTGAACACTTCTGGAGCATCGGCGCAGGGAGGTGTAGACATAGACTCAAGCGAAGGAAGTAGTAAGGGATTTGAGAAATCCATACAAAGTACATAAAGGAGTTGTTGGGGAAGAAGAAGAAATGGGATATGATGAAATTTTTGCAGAGGGTCAGATATTGGGAGTAAATACAGCTTCTCATCATTATGATGATTACCCACCCAAATTGTCCCGCTAATGCACATCATCTGGATACCCACTAATGGACATCGCCTGGATACAAGGCCAAACAAGATTGTGTTGTTTACTGAGTACGAGTAAGGCATGGTGGGAAGAAGAGGCTAGTGCAAAAGGTATTTTTTATGGGAAGCTGGTATCACCCAACTCAAGTTCCAAATACTAATCTCATATTTTGACATTTGCCTCTTACCAGTTTTTTTTTTTTTCTTCTATAAACCCCTTACAAATGAAATAGACTCATTTGATACACCATTTGGTTCTCCCCATAATCCTTTCTTCTATTCAAAGAAATAAGTTGATAAGAGAAAAAATAGTTACATTAATAGGTTGATAACATATAACCTCCAAAATAAAGGGTTCGTTAGAAGACTGACAAGCAACAGGATAATATGAGTGTCAAGTAAGTAATAATATGATCAACTAGGTCAGTTAAGGAGTTAAATATTTGAGTCTTTGCATTGTAATTTTATCCCCAATAATTATTGAAAGATATATGTTGTTTTAAGCATTCAAATTTGCATGATTTTTGTACATATTATCAATATTATGTGTTTGTAGATGAATATACTCTATAAATATTAATTTGATTGATGTTTTCAATTTTAAGAAAATATAGAATTTACATTAACTTCCCGAGTGCAAAATTTTCTTATCACATGCTTATCAATTTCATTAATTATCTTCCTAATTGGTACTTGACCCTTCTCTCCTACCAAGAGACCAGGGAATTCTCATGCCTAATCGTGTACCCGCTTAGTCTGAAATTATAACATTGATTCTCCATTGTTCAACTGTAAAATGACAGGGCCCCAGGTTTCTTGTCTCATTCTCAACCCTCTATGTCATCGATTAGCTGAGATCTCAAGTGAGAATTGAGCTTCAAAAATTATTTTCCAATTTGACTGCTCGCTCCTACACTCTCAAGGAGGGATGCTAGCAATATTGATTTTCCCACCATGAATGCTTTGGCTGCAACAAGTCGTAATTTCAAGCAAGCATGTCGGTTTCAGGCTTTGAATACCAAGCTTGAAAAAATTTTGCTCATTCCTTTTCGAGAGATCAAGGTAATTGGCATCAAAATTTGGTTCTAGTTATTTGCTTAGATTTGAATTTTTCATCTATAATCTAGTTGGTGGGTTTTGGATCAGGAGATCATAAATTTTGCTCAAAATTCAAAGTTATAGGATTGGATTGAAACCATGATGGTTATGTAGATCTCGTCTTCTTATTCTGGCGTTATGAATAGTTCGAAAAATCGATGTCGTATGAGGAAGATATTGCGTTATGATCGAAAATGGCAGGACTCGGGTGTTATTGAATTGTGATTCTATCAACAAAGATCAGTGCAGTCAAAATGAACAATGGAGATTAGATAGTAGAAACAGCAATGGGAGATCAACAGTGGATGATAAATCGTGATTTCACATTTCGAAAATAATAGCAGATACCGTTAAGAGTTCGCACGATATGTTAAATGGGTTGTGATGCGATGCGATAAAGTTGAAATATGCGATGCGATGAGGGGTGCCACGTGTTGGCATTGCGCACGAGCGCACATCATATAATTATGGTTTCAGCATTATCGGTACCAAGTTAAACTTGCGGAAAAGCGATTTGTGATGCGCTGTGATTGGTTGCGTGTTTTGGGACCCAAGAACCCTATTCTGCATGTATGTAAGCTATTTAAGGCTATGTTTGATCTGTTTAAAATGTAAGCACTACTTGATCGCTTCACATATGTATGTTATTTAACTCTGAATTGTATTCCGCTGTTTTTTCTAATGTATAAGCCACTTAACGGTTGGGGGTGCTCATGTGGCCACCACCCTAACCGTAACACTAAATGCATGGATTAATAGGTGGAGTGGATAAGGGTCAGCTCTAATTTAACTCCAATTAACTAGATTTCTCCACATTTAGTGGAGTTTTCCTAGGAGATATTGGGAAAAAGAGAAAGAGGCTCAAATTTTGACCATTATGAGTGAATGAAGAGTCATTTTTGACTAATTGGACAATTTTGAAGCCATTGGTGCAGATAAAACAAACATTAGAGCATTTTAATTACATGTAATAGCAAAATTTAAGGCATAATGAAAGATGGAGAAGCCATTGGGAGTTGGACCAACAGATGTAGCCCACGAGGGGTGAATTGCTTCATCATGCCTACTGTGTAAACTTCATGTGGTGACTTATTTCTTTGTTTTACACTGTTGTTCAGTGTTATTTAGGCTTATTTTATGCTTCTAATTCACTAAATTTGATCTATAATTCATGGAAAAACTCCTTAATCCTTATGCAAAATAATGAACCAATTATGCAAATGTTTTTAAAACTGAAAAACCCTTAGCACAACAAAAATAATACAGTCATTTCAGACCATATGGTATTAGAGCTGTAGTTTTTCTCTGGTTTTGTTTAGTGTAAAGAATTTTTCATCTGTTTGAAAGTTTTAGATGCTTAAAAGGCTCAAGCTCAAAAGGGGGGAAGACAAACTAGTGGAAGGAGGAGGGTCTCAAAAAGAGGCAAAGAAAATGAGAGAAATATTGCCACAATCTCCACCACCTAGTTCACCCCCTAAAGAAGTAGAAGTTCCATTAAGTATGCCTCATGAGGAAGGAGAAATTCATGACGAAGTTGACCCTAAGGAAGAAGAAAGAGTGTTTTGGAAAGCATTTCTTGACATGACTGAGATGGTTAGAATTCTTTATCAAGAAAAGAATGAGAGAATGGAAGGAGAAGGATCTAAAGTCCAAAAGGATATTTATGAGGTCAACATGATGAAGACAAGTCAAAGAAGGGAAATGGAGGAAATGGAGGCATTGGAGATCCACCACCTTCACCCTCATCATCATCATCATCATCATCATCGTCTACCTCTTCTTCAGTACATCAGCCGCACAAGTCCAAGAGAAATGATAAATATCCTTTATTAAAACTTGATGTTAAGTTCAAATTGTTAATGTTTAATGGTGAAGTAAATGAAGACAAGCTAGATAATTGGATTCGACAATTGGAGGTCTATTTAAGAATAAAAAACCTTCAAGATGATGATACAAAAATTCAATTAGCTTCTTTGAGAATGGAAGATGCAACACTTGTTTGGTGGGAAGCCAAGACATGGGAGGAAATCAAGAAATATGGTAAGATTATTCTATCATGGTTATATTTTATTGCTGTTATTAAATGACAGTTTTATCCATTAGCTCATATGCAAAAAGCCATAATGGACAGTTTTATCCATTAGCTCATATGCAAAAAGCCATAATGGACTGGCAGAACTTTAGGTAGTTAAAGGGACAAAATGTGCAAGAATACACCCATGAATTTATGAGAAGAGCTCTTTTATTAGGGGTGGATTTGCAGATCCAAGACACTTTACTAAAGTACATAGGAGGCTTAAATAACTACCTAAAATATACTATTCTCATGTTTAAACCCACTAGTCTAGATGAAGTTTGTGTTCAGGCCACACATCTAGAAGCTAGAGGGAAGAACATTCCTGAAGAGGGTAGAAAGAAACCTTTTAAGGGTAAAGTCAAGGAAAGGACCCCAAAAGGTAAAAACAAAAAGAATGCATATGTTAAGAAAGAGGGAGAGAAAATTATTTGTAAACATTGTTCAAAAGAAGGCCATGATGAAAGTCATTGTTGGAAATTACATCCAGGATTGAGGCCAAAGAAACCCAACAACAAAGGGAAATAGAAAATGGCTGCTACAACTCAACATGACTTAGGGTCTAATTCAGGTGATGAGACTAAAATTACAGCCACGGGATTGAAGAACATGAAGGGAAAAGAAATTGAAACTAAACCTAGTACCAGTACATCAAACTTTCACATAAACATCAAATGAAGAAGAAATAATAGAACTGTTTCATGTGAGGGTCATTTCAAAGCATACCAAGATTGACACACTGTTTTACAGTGGGTCACAAGAAAACTTAATCTCTGAATATTTGGTCAAAAAAATTAACCTTGAGACCATACCACATCATAAACCATATCCATTGGGTTGGATTTGTAAGGATGCAAATCTACAGGTTACAAGGAAATGTATATTGAGTTCTACAGTCACTGCAAGCTTTGTTGACACAGTTCAATTAGTTGTGGTTCCACTTGACATAACTAGTATTGTATTAGTTATTCCTTAATTTTATGACAGGAAGCAATCTTATATCGCCATGAGAACAAGTATCATTTATTCAAATATGGAAAGGATTTCATTATTAGAGCACACCGCAAGAAGACACATATTTCTTTGGTAAATGATGGACAGGTAAAGAGGCTGGTAAATTTAGGTAATAATTTTGTTCTTCCTATGATTAAACCCAAATATGATATTAATCATGAATATTTTAAGGGATGTGATCCTAAGTTTAAATAAAAATTATATTATGTGGTTAATGGACATCATGAGATGTTTCAAGAGCCAACATGATTGCCTCCAAAAAGGGAAATTCAACATGAGATTCAGTTGCAGTAGGATTGTCCTCTTCCAAACATCGGTATGTATCGCATGCTGATAATGGAGAATGCTTAAATAAAGCGGCAACACAAAGAGATGTTGGATAAAGGTATCATAAGGCCAAGCACTCACCATGTAGTTCACCCATAGTCTTAATACCAAAGAAAGATGGGACTTGGCGCATGTGTGTAGATTTTCGAGCTTTGAACAAAATTACGGTAAAGAATAGTTACCCACTCCCAAGAATAGATGATTTTCTTGATCAGCTGAAAGAAGCAACATTTTTCACTAAGTTAGATTTACGAAGTGGATATCATCAATTAAGAATTGTAGAAAGTGATATATGGAAAACTGCATTCAAAACCAAACAAGGACTCTTTGAGTGGCTAGTTATGCCTTTTGGTTTATGTAATGCATCGAAAAATTTTATGCGGGTGATGGATAATGTTTTATGACCATTCCTTGATGAATTTTTTCTTGTGTACTTAAATGGAATTTTTATTTTCAGCAAAACAAGAGAAGATCATGTCCTGTATGTAAATAGAGTGCTTGATTTTTTGAAGAAAGAAAAATTGTTTCTTAAGATGTCAAAATGTGATTTTGGAAAGACTTCTTTGGTCTATTTGGGACATGTTGTAGGAGGAGGAGAATTAAGGATTGATCCTTCTAAAGTGGAGGCCATTGTGAATTGGCCCACACCCAAAACAGTTACCGAGGTAAGAAGTTTCTTAGGTGCAACTCAATATTGGAGGAAATTCACTACTAACTTTTCTTCCATCGCAACTCCTATGCATGCAGTGACAAGTGTGAAGAAATGCTTCTAATGGGGAGGAAAACATCAAAAATATTTCAAAGCTTTAAAATACAATATTAGTTCAACTCCAGTCCTCGCACTACCAAATTTGAGAAAACCATTCGAGATACAAACTGATGCTAGTGACTATGCCATGGGCACAGTCCTTTTGTAGCATGGTAAGCCTATCGCCTTTCATTCAGAAACTTTTAATGGTGTTGTGATTAATTATCCTACATATGACAAAGAACTGTATGAGTTGATACAAAGTGTCAAGAAGTGGAAACACTACTTGATGGGTAAAGAGACTATTGTACACACCGATCACCAACCATTACAATACTTGCAGTCGCAAACAAAATTGCAGCAATCAAGACATTTCAGGTGGATGGGATTTCTTCAACTATTTCACTTGGTTATAAGGTAAAAAAAAGGTATATTCAATAAATTTTCAGATATGATTTCGATACCAATCATTAGTGCTTCTACTTTACTAAAAAATTATTATGTTGTACATGAGAGTTACATAGAACAATATGCACATGAAGTTGATTTCAAAAATGTGTATGGTGGTTTGAGTGAAGGGAATCAAGTTGAAGAAAGAGATTATCACATGCATAAAAATTTGTTGTTTCATTTGGGAAAGCTATGTATTCTACAAGGAGAGAGGCTAAGTGTCATGAGAGCAGCTCATTCTTCTCTTATTGTTGGACACTTTGGGGTAAGAAAAACAATGGCGCATCTACAGAGGTATTGTTATTGGCCTCGCATGATAGATAGTGTGTCATGTTTTATAAGAGGTTGTTCTATGTGTGCAACAAGTAAGCCTATTAATGGAATCTTGGATTGTACACGCCACTATTGGTACCATCAAGGCCATGGGAGAGTGTCTCCATGGAATTTGTTGGAGGTCTACCTATGTCAAGAAAGCAACATGATTATCTTTTTGTAGTTGTGGATAGATTCAGTAAAATTTGTATACTTATGCCATGTAAGAAGACCATTACTGTTGAACATACTGATGAAATTTATTTTAAAAATGTTTGGGTTGATTTTGGATTGCCCACTTCTATTGTTAGTGACAGGGATTCTAGGTTCATTGGGAATTTTTTGGACAAATCTATGGAGAATGATGGACACAAAATTGAAAAAGAGTACCACTTTTCATTCACAAACAAATGGACAAACCGAAGTGGTGAAAAGAACAATTGTGCATCTATTGAGAGGATATTGCAGCAAACATCCCAAGTTGTGGGATGAACAACTGTATTACATTCATCACACTTACAGCTGGGCAAAGAAATATTCAACACAAACCTCACCTTTTGAAGCATGCTTTGGGTATTTTCCAAAATCACCATTAGACTTCATCTTTGGGAAGGATGTTGCAATTTATGGCCATAGAGATATTGATAAGGCTCGAAAGTCCATTGAGAAAATTCAGAGGATACATCAACAAGTTCAAGAACAACTTGAGAAAAGTCAAAGCAAATAAAAAGAAAGGCATGAAAAACACTGGGTTGATCATAAGTTTCAAGAGGGAGATGAGGAATGGTTGCACATTAGCAAAGAAAGGATGCAAGGGGAAGGTAAAAAAACTCAAATCCATTCGCTATGGTCCTTTCAAGATCATAAAAAAAGTTGGTAATAATGCATTCCAACTTGATTTGCCTTCATACATGAAAATGTATTCAGTTTTTAATGTTGAAAACTTATGCTTGTATGAGCCTCCTTTGATTGATGATCAAGGAAGTGATGTTCAACTACCTTATATTGAATATTTCTCACTGGAATTTCTGGATGAGCTCAAAGAAGATACAATTCTTGACAGGAGGACAAGAGCATCAAAGAGGGGAAGTGTTGACTACCTTTGAGTTGGGCTCAAAGGCACTAAACCAAGTAAGGCAAAATAGATGGAGATTGGAAATATGAAGGAGTTGTACCCTCATCTATTGAACAGGTAATCAAGTATTTTGGGGTCCAAAAGCTTCCCAATGGGGAGGAATGATCAGGAGTTCATAAATTTTACTCAAAATTCGAAGTTATAGGATTGGATTGAAACTAGGATGGTTGTGTAGATCTCGTCTTCCTGATTTTGGCGCTGTGAACAGTTTGAAAAAAACGATGTCTTATGAGGAAGATATTGCGTTCTGATCGAAAATGGCAGGATGCAAGTGTTATTGAATTGTGATTCTGTCAACAGAGATCAGTGCAGGTGGAATGAACGGTGGAGATTAGATAGCAGAAGTAGCAGTGGGAGATCAACGATGGATGATGAATCACGATTTCACTTTTATAAAATAATAGCGGATACCGTTAAAATTTTGCATGGTATGTTAAATGGGTTGCAATGCAATGTGGTAAAGTTGAAATATGCGATACGATGAGGGGAGCCACGTGCAGACATTGCGCACGAGCGCACAACGCATAAATTATGGTTTCAGCGTTATCGGTACCAAGTTAAACTTGCGGAAAAGTGATTTGCGATGTACTGTGATTGGTAGCGTGTTGTGGGACCCAAGAACCTTGTTCCGCATGTATGTAAGTTGTTTAAGGCTATGTGTGATCTTTTTAAAATGTAAGTGCTGTTTGATCGCTTAACGTATGTATGTTATTTAACTCCGAATTGTATTCCACTATTTACGCTAACGTATAAGCCACTTAATGGTTGGGAGTGTGCATGTGGCCACCACCCTAACCATAACACTAACTGTGCAGATTAACTGGCAGAGAAGATAAGGTTCAACCCTAATTTAACTCCAGTTAACTGGAGTTCTCCACATTTAGTGGAGTTTTCCTAGGAGATATTGGGAAAAAGAGCAGGAGGCTCAATTTTTGACCATTCTGAGTGAATGAAGAGTCATTTTTGACTAATTGTAGTATTCCTAAGCCATTGGTGTAGAGAAAACAACCATTAGAGCACTTTAACTACATGTAATAGCAAAATTTTGAGAATAATGAAAGATGGACAAGCCATTGGTAGTTGGACCAGTAGATGTAGCCCATGAGGGGTGAACTAATTCATCATGCATGTTGTGTAAACTTCATGTGGTGACTTATTTGTCTATTTTACACTATTGTTCAGTGTTATTTGTGCTTATTTTATGCTTCTAATTCACTAAAGTTCATCTATAATTCGTGGAAAAACTCCTTAATCCTTATTCAAACTAATGAACCAATTATGCACATGTTATTAAAACTGAAATACCCTTAGCACAACAAAACTAATACATTCATTTCAGATCGGCCTCTAGTTCTTTTATTTTCGCAATTTTTAGTATGAATCCTTTGTCGAAGTGTACGAAAAAGGACCACTTTAGCTACGCATAACTAATAGCCCTAACAAAAAAAGTGGCTGCCAATATCTTCAGATCTATGGTTAGTTGAACATAAAAGAGCTGCAAAAACCAGATCTATGCATGGAAAGACATTAAGCAGAAAAATTAAGGGTTTGCTCCATATACCAATAGATAAGACAAGAACAATTTTTGAAAGAATTTTTGTATTAATCGGGCACCTGGGAGGAAAACAAGAAGGCGTATCCAATTCTCCTCAGTGGGATGGGTTCTTGGAAGTCCTCAGCACTTCAGATCTAAAATCTCTCTCTCTTGTTGGTGTAAAAAACCCACACAAAGAATGGAACTCAAAGGGAGCTCACACAGCAAATGGCAGAAAATGGTGACCAAGTGTATAGATCCAGAGTGATCTAATAGGCAACAAAAGGTGAAGAATGGTAGAAAAAACCCTCCTATTTATAACAAAATATTGGGTCATTCTAGATCTTGGTGCATGATTAAAATAATGTTAACCAAATCTAGATCCACCTTTTATGGAATATTTTATTATATTTGTTGGGGGGAAAAAGTATTTGACTTGGGTCAAATCCCTTTATTTGTTAATAATAAATAAATAAATGATTTATTTATCTTTTTAAGGAAGTGGTTGAAGGATAATTAAATAAGTAATGATTTATTTAATTATTTGTGGGTGATTTGGTCATATTTAACAAGGAATATTATCTAAATAAGATTTAAATAATTATTCCTAGAAAATAATAAGATAAATAAAGGTTTATCTAATTAATTTCTTTGTTTTTGGGTTAAATATGACTAGGAATAATAATTAAATTATGGTTTAATTAATTATTCCATGAGGAAAATTAAACAAAATAGGTTTGTTTAATATTTCCTTTTGGGTTTTCCTGTTTAGACCATAAACAACCTAATAAATGTGGTTTATTAAGTTATTTTACATAGTGAAAGCAATTTTACTTAGGGTAAAATTGGTATTACATGGTGTACTTGGGTCCATCTAATGATAATAGGTTAGATGACCAAAAAATGGTGTAACAATAATGGTCTTTATATTTCGAAGTAGATTAACTATCTATCCCTTAATGTAATCACAACTAACTGATTAATCTCAATCATGATCACTAGCAAGGTCATGAAGGTTAGTATGATTTAGATTTTATATGTTCAACATTTTAACTTTTGAAACTTTTTTGAATCCCAACTAGTGACCTCAGTGGTTCCACCATGTTTTTTGGGGAATAAGTTGCCTAAAACTATATTCTCAAGTGGTGGAATTTGATGATCCTCATGAGTTGAGTCTTTTTCTACGTCTCGCATATGCTTTGCGGTGTCATTATTGCCCATTGCTTGTATTTTCAGAAAGTAGCATGGTGACCATTGATCATTTTGAGGTGAAGTTTTGTGATTGTAATTCCAAGGTAGATTCCCTTGGTTGTATTGATTGACGTAAGGTGTTAACGATTCTAAAAATTGCCACTAACTTCAATTCTAAGATGATGTCCACAATTTTGATTAATATAATCTTCCTGAACGTTGATGCAAGTTAAATTAGGTTATCTTAACATAAAGGTCATTGAAGAAACCCCAAGTCAAATTTATATTTGGTTAGTGGTGGGATGAATGGTGAGTAAAAGGATTTCTCTGTGTAGATCAACAATATTGGTGTATAGATATTTGTTATTTTCCAATTTTGGGGAGAATATAAAGCAAGAAAGGGGTTTTCTAGCATGTAACTATGCTGAGAACATTTTTTAGATGTAGTGTATTTAAAAACTGCCATGTGAAGATATATGGATGCCTTTTAGGGTATGAATGATATTTCAATGCCGCTCAAACCACTGGTTAACTCTATGACCTGGACTCTATTTGATAACTTTGGTTTATTCATCTCTCATAAGATCAAGGGAATTTTCATTTCATCTAAATCCATGGTCTTCATTGGGCATAAATATTTCTTCTTTAGCTCTGTAGGAGTGGGTTTGATCTGGTAGTTGATGGCTATGTGTGCTAATTGGTAGTTACAGGACTCTGATTGTTGCATCATTTGCAGATGCAACATAGCATAAACAATACTTGAAATGGTTTGGTTGAGGTACTCAAACTTAATGTGGATCCTTTGGTTCAGATCTTCTTTAAATATCCCTTTTAGGATGAACTTTTCAACTTCATAGTTGAATTTCTTATCTATTATTGCATGGATATTAACAAATTATCTTATCCTTTTTCATAATAGGGAACCACTCTGATTTGTGCTTCCATAGAAATTGAGATCTTAGTTATGTATTATGGTTACATTTGTTGTGTATGAAGTCCATATACAATAGTCCATGTAATTGTTGCAACTCATAGATTGAACTTATGATACCTCAATGTGATAAGTACAATCATAATCTATACATGGCGGGACGCTACACCCTTATTGTTTTAACACATATAAAATCTATCATTTCTTTCACTAATTGAACTAATTTGTATTATGTGAATCACATTATCCATATCTCTGTTTTTTATTTCTTGAAATTCTGGGCTCTACATATCCTTTCAAGGAATTTTTTTTGTTTCATCCTAGCTCATTTTCTTGCTTTTGGAATTTTGAGGGTTTTTAAAGTGATTATTTTGACTGATTTTATCATTTGTAAACTGGACCTCAAGTTGAGTGCACCATTCCTAAAGATGATGGAAATTTAGTCTCATATGTAGGCTTTAGGGTGCAACATGATAATGCCTGAGGAACCATGAAGGAGGGATACGCTACCATCCAGAGGTGAGTTTATGATTGATGATATGTAGTAACTGTTAATAATTGGCAATATCTGCACGTGAGATCTTTTATGTCTCTCCTAGTGAGGAAGCTACATCTATCGTTGAGTTACGTGATGTTACATCTATCTCTATTTTTATGTTTTGGAAACTTATATGGTTGTGTGTCCACTGAAATTTCTATAGTGGAAACCTAATATTTTTACAGTAATTTTTCTAATTCTAAAGGCAACTTTATTCTTATTTAACATCGAGCAATATGGGAATTATAAAGCACAAGAAAAAAATTGAATTTTAATTCCTTTTTAAGATAGTAGTACTTTAAGCTATTAACATAACCATTTTTGCAATTCATCCAGTTTGAAACAATCATTTCAGATAATGGTATAAATAATCTATTTGTCGCTGGGGTATGCAGGTTGATCTAGATGAGGTAAATGCCTAAGAGAAACTAATGACATGGAAGAATTTTGTAGCTAACATAACATATGGGGAAGAAAAGGGTGGTATTGGTTGTGACCCATGGAGTTTAAGTTTCAGTGAGTTAGAAAGGCTTACTCTTGTCTTTACTCAAAAGATCCATGATTTGATTGGAGTCCACATAGATGTTCCAACACCTAACATGGGAACTAATTCACAAGTATTTTCCATGATTCCAATGCAAAGTGTTAGATTTATTAGCTCCGAGATTTAATACATATTTCTTCAATATCCACTATGCTTACACAGTTGATGTGAATAAACAATGGCCTAGATATTAGATAAGTATTCAAAATTCCATGGATACTCACCTGCAATTATTACTAGAAAACCTGTTGTAAGTATATAAAAATTTATTCCAAAATACCTCACCAACCTCTTGAGTGTGTTATAATTTACATAAATTTTTGATGTTATAAATATTGTTTTGTGATGAGTAGGATCTAGGTGGATCCCTTGGCAGGGATGCAGCAACTGGTAGAGGTGTTATGTATGTAACAAAATATTTGTTAGCTAAGTATGGTTAAAACATCTTAGGTTAATGTTTTGTAATCCAGGTAGATTGTTTTTCTCTTCAACCTTTATTGTGAATGTAAATCAAGCCGCATAAACAAAACAACATCTTGCTTGCCTTTCTTTGAATTTACTGCTTGCAATAATTGCATCAAGGAAACTGATCATTACCATGATTTTGCTTTACTCGAAGGATATCTATGGACACTAAATGAAATAAAATTGGTTGCATTAATATGGAAATAACATCAATTCAAGGGGATTGGAACCATTATATACTGAAATACATTATTCTTGAACCAAAACCTCTCTGGACTTTTCAGGGTTTTGGAAATGTCGGTTCCTGAGCAGCTAAAATTATCCATGAAAATGGTGGAAAGATTGTAGCAGTGAGTGAAATTACAGGAGCTCTTAAGAACAAAAATTTCCTTGAAATTCCATATTTAATGAAGCGCACAAAGACTAATGGTGTTGTTAAAGGATTTGAAGCAGCATATTCAATTGATCCCAAAACCCTCTTGCTTGAATATTGTGATGTGCTCATCCATGTAAACTCATTCAGAATTAAAGTTTGATTCACCTTCAAATGGCAAGAAGATTTCAGCAACAAATCTCATGGAAAATGGGTGGGAAAAATATGCAAATTAAGGCTTTGTTGAAATCAACCTTAACTATGTTGTGAATAAGCTTTTCATATTGATGCCACCAAGCTCAGGTGAATGCTACATCTCCAAGTTCATTTATTGATCACAATGTGAAAATGAAATTACATCAATCAAAACTTCAATTCAAAAGGCTTAATGTCTATGAAATTTCACTTCTTCACATTAGTTAGGTAACTAAAGAAAACACTTATATTCTTAAGCCGTTTTTCCACAACTATATTTCATTTGAAGACAATGGTGAAATATGTATTTCAACTCTCTCTATCAGCGTAAAATGGAAAAAATATTCACATTGCCTATGAGCTAGTTGTGCAAAATCACCTTTAGCATCATCATCCTCATAAGGGGCATTGGAAGATGGTTTTTGAGAGTTGGAAATCAAAATTTGTTGTGGTAAAGGAGACACTGAGGCTGTAGCGTCATGTTTTTCAAGCGCGCTTTACAATTCATCATTTAATAAAATACCTTGCCGAAGAAGCTCGTCATCTGTATGGTCATAATCAATAATATATTGTCAATAAATAAAATTAAAATTTCCTAGAAACAAACTTGAAGAACTCAAAAAACTTCATACAATGTCTCAAGACCCATATGTTTTCAAGCCCACCTCTTAATAAAATTTCTATGTAATACATTCATTCCAATAACTAAATAAAAAATATATAATACTTATTTCATGGAATTGAATGTAAAGGGCATAAAACAAAAAAATAACGCATTCAAAATAAGATTAGCTTTTTAGAGAAGTTGAGATTGACATCAAACAAATATTTCAATGGGTGTGCCATAAAAAATAGTACTCATGATGTGAGTACGGACCTTAATCCAGTTTATGATACAAAGGCGATTTTCATTCCAGATTATAAGTCTATATGGAGTTGACATTAATAACAGAGCAAAATAATAATATCAAAAACTAATAACTAATGATAGAATATGCTCATATAGTATAAAAAAATTCAATTAATGTTGATGATGCACAAATATTAAAAGTAAATAAACTCAAATCTTAACTGATAATGCACTATGTGATATAAATTTTGAATTAAGACAACATATGATCTCTCCACCTCAACTAAGACCCGCCAGTGCTAAAAAACAGAGATGTAATAACACCAATGCAGGTGCATATGAGCGGATTCAATGGTTGACCCTACGAAGCCAGAGTTTGGAACATGTTGGAAACAATTTGTTGAGATTGAAAATACCCTTTCAAGCTCTTCAAAGAGTCGATCAAATTTCGTCTTCCAATCTCTAATTTAGGTGCACAACTTGGGGTTGTGGAGGGAACAACAACCGAGACACCATCGCTGTTTCTTGGCACAAATAATTAAGTCATCAACCTCTCAAAGGGCATGGCACATTCTTTCTAACATTTTTGGATGGTCCTCGTGAGCATTCTCTATTTCTCTTGGAATTTAATTCAATTTAAATATGGCGTAAAAAAATCTCCAAATGGGTGATGTGAGTATCGAGATCACCAATCTCATGATTGAAGCCTAATCCAATGAAACAAATATAAGGCTTACTGTTTAAGGTGAGCTTCTGAACATTGAATTTTCTTAGAGTATAGAACATATATTACTACATTTGGAATGAAAAATATAGTAGGCTACAATATCTTGGTTGTCTCAACTGAATTTCAGATAGACTCATATGTCAGAGCACTGCAAAATTAAATAAAACAAGGAATAATAAGTTTCTTAAGAGTGACTTGGGAGCAACTTTAAGAGAGTGTTGAAATTTGTAAAACTTTGGTTTACTTGACATTTCTCCTAACTATCAACATTAACCGAATTCTATGCAATGTATATCTTATCGTGGAGGAACCTATTTGCACATACAAAATCAAGGTGCATTCTACAACCTGGGTGAGTGTGGCGATACATAAAATCTTTGAACTTGTGAAATAATTCATTTAATTTTTTTGGTACAATGGGCACTATTGAATATGCACACAAACCTAGACACATATAAACCCATATTGAATAAGCAACATGTGAAACTTGATTTTAAATCTCTTGAGTTTGTACCAACCAATGGACATTGAGCTCATACGAACAAATAACTGATATATCAAATACTGTAACTCAGGTATGCAACCTAAAGGTGCATATTAGATTCAGGATTATATGGTTCTTGGTTAGATTAATTCACTTTCCTACTTCAGAATCCAGCTTCCTGAAGTGGAATTGTAACTCCTTCACAAATTTTTTATTTTATTTTTGAGTTGACTCAGCTCGGGGCTCAAACAAAGCTCATGGTTATTAGGCATCCAAATTATCCCCATAGCTTGAGGGGCCCACATCTATGATTTAATAATAGATCTTAAAAAAGTCATGAAAGTATAGATCTCAAATTGATCAACCAAAACAAAGGTGTAGTCTTTAAAATTCAAGTTCAGTTTTCCGGGGTTTAAATTGAACACAGGAGATGTTTAAAATATTGGCCCACAAATTATGATCAAACAAGGTCGATATTTTGAAAGCCTGGCATGTGAGGGAATTCAAATCCATTTAAGGAATAAAAAATCACAAAATTTTGCAAGAAAACCAATGGAATGAAATAAATGTTGTTAATTTTGCAAGTGCGTTCACCTTTCAACGATTGAAGGGTGAAATTCAAATCCATATTAAGGATTAAAAATCCAAAATTTAATAAAAATATTGGAGGAAAACAACTGCCATGCAATCTAGATTCTCTATTGTTAAATTCATAAGCACATTCACGATTAAGGGATTCATGGGTGAAATTCAAATCCATATTAAGGATTAAAATGCCCAAATAAATAAACATATTGGAAGAAAACAAATGGCATGCAAGAAATTCTCTTAAATTCACAAGCATATTCACCCTTCATCCTGAGAAAGTACATTAAAATAGTAGAATAAAAGAGGAACAAAAGCATGTCATCCTGATTTGGATCCTTTTCATTAGATGCATTGAAAATAAATATACAATGCATTTGTACAAATACTTCTATCGGCATGTCTTTGCACCCTTTTGTGCAAATTGTAGTTCTAATCTCTTTAATGTTGTAGCCTTATGATTTCAAAAGAACATGCTTTATCTAGAGTTATGATGGTAGAAAAAAAAAAAAAAAAACTCAATGCCAAGTTACATAATTTTATGAATATCCCATTAATGGTAAAGCAATATATGGTATTACTTGATCACATGTAGCATCAAATATATTTGTGACTTTTTTTTTCTTTCCTAAGTTCAAACATAGGAAACAACATGAGTAATGAACCTCATTTTGAGACGAGGTTAAAAAATATTAAAAGGTTTTATTGTAGAGATAATTTTTTTACATATTATTGTTAATAGGTTTACTTTGAATTGTTGGGAGGAATTTGTGATCCTCTCCACCTAGATTCAATTCCCAGAAGTAACATGATTAGATTTGATATAATGGCTTTGAGCCTTGTTGCTGAGAATGAATAGCCCCTCGAGGATAAGAATATGTATATCCTTCATATGGAATATAAAGATATTTTCCATGTGAATAATACTAACAATATTAATTTACATACTCTCCAATGAGAAAATTTGGGTAAATAGATAATATATGATTAGATTTGCATGTCAAGTAATAGAAAAGACAACCACTTGATTCTTATATTCTCAGCATAAAGGGTGATTACTAATAAGTAAAACTACAACAAAATATATAAATTAAAGAAATTTTGAGGTAAAAAATAGACCTAAAAACAAATAAATATAATTATATCAATATCAAGCACGAAAGGGGTTTTCTAGCATGTAACTGTGCTGAGAACATTTTTCATATGTAGTGTATTTACAAATTTCCATGTGAAGAAATATGGATGCCTTTTAGGGTATGAATGATATTTCAATGCTACTCAAACCACTGGTTAACTCTATGACTTGGACTCTATCTAATAACTTTGGTTTACTCGTCTCTCATAAGATCAAGGGAATTTTCAATTCATCTAAATCCATGGTCTTCATCGGGCATAAATATTTCTTCTTTAGCTCTGTGGAAGTGGGTTTGATTTGGTAGTTCATGGCTATGTGTGCTAATTGGTAGTTACAGGACTCTGATTGTTGTATCCTTTGCAGATGAAACATAGCATAAACAATACTTTAAATGGTTTGGTTGAGGTGCTCAAGCTTAATGTGGATCCTTTGGTTCAGATCTTCTTTAAATATCCCTTTTAGGATGAAAGTTTCAACTTCATAGTTGATTTTCTTATATCTATTATTGCATGGATATTAACAAATTATCTTCTCCTTTTTCATAATAGGGAACCACTCTGATTTGTGCTTCCATAGAAATTGAGATCTTAGTTATGTATTGTGGTTACATTTGTTGTGTACGAGGTCCATATACAATAGTCCATGTAATTGCTGCAACTCGTATATTGAACTTATGATACCTCAGTGTGATAAGTACAATCATAAGCTATACATGGTGGGACACTACACCCTTATTATTTTAACACATATAAAATCCACCCTTTCTTTCATTAATTGAACAAATTTGTATTATGTGAATCAAATTATCCATATCTCTATTTTCTATTGCTTGAAATTCTGGACTCTACATATCCTTTCAAGGAATTTTTTTTGTTTCATCCTAGCTCATTTTCTTGCTTTTGGAATTTTGAGGGTTTTTAAAGTGACTATTTTGAGTGATTTTCTCATTTGTAAACTAGACCTCAGGTTGAGTGCATCATTCCTAAAGATGATGGAAATTTAGCCTCATATGTAGGCTTTAGGGTGCAACATGATAATGGCCAAGGAACCATGAACGAGGGATACGCTACCATCCAGAGGTGAGTTTATGATCGATGATATGTAGTAACTATTAACAATTGGCAATATCTGCATGTGAGATCTTTTATGTCTCTCCTAGTGAGGAAACTACAGATATAGTTGAGTTACTTGATGTTACATATATCTCTAGTTTGATGTTTTGGAGACTTATATGGTTGTGTGTCCACTAAAATTGCTATAGTCGAAACCTAATTTTGTTATAGTAATTTTTCCGATTCTAAAGCTGGCTTTATTCTTGTTTAACATCGAGCAATATGGGAATTATAAAGCACAAGAAAAATTTTGAATTTTAATTCCTTTTTAAGATAGTAGTACTTTAATCTATTAACATAACCCTTTTTGCAATTCATCCAGTTTGACACAATCATTTCAGAGAATGCTATGATTAATATATTTATCTCTGGGGTATGTAGGTTGATCCAGATGAGGTAAATGCCTAAGAGCAACTAATGATATGGAAGAATTTTGTAGCTAACATAACATATGGGGAAGAAAAGTGTGGTATTGGTTGTGACCCATGGAGTTTAAGTTTTAGTGAGCTATAAAGGCTTACTCTAATCTTTACTCAGAAGATCCATGATTTGATTGGAATCCACATAGATGTTCCAACACCTAAAATGGGAACTAATTCACAAGTATTTTCCCTGATTCCTATAAAAAGAGTTTGATTTATTAGCTCCTCGATTCCTATGTAAAGTGGATTGTGAATCCATCCTGCCCAGGAGCCTTATCTTAGGTAGGAGCCTTATCTCGATTCCATTGCCCATATGACCTTGATGATTTCTTTCTTCGACAAAGGTTTCAAGTAATGCCCGATTATTCTCATGGGTGACAAGGTGGGGATATTGGAGAGAGATTCTGTCTTCTATGTTGCCTTCATTCCCTGACCATAGAGATTTTGAAATGATTTTCATTTGTTTTAATTTGGTCAAATTTGTTGCACATCTATCCTCTTTTCATTCTTGATCTCTGATGTGGTTTCGAGATGTGGCTGTGAACTAGCTATGGCATGACCAACTGTTTCGATCTCCTCGCCTTGAGCCATAGATCGTGAAATTTGAGCCTCCAAAGATTTTCTTCCCATCTCAATGCTTGATGGGTATTTCTTTGATAAGCTGCCTCTTGTTTAATATTTCGTGGGTAATGTGGAGACCTTCCATCTCCAATTTGCAAAGTTTCCAACTTCAAACTTTACTAGCTCCCCTGATTCCTATAAAAAGAGTTTGATTTATTAGCTCCGATATTTAATACATATTTCTTCAATATCCACTATGCTTACACCGTTGATGTGAACAGACAATGGCCTGGATAATAGACAAGTATTCAAAATTCCATAGATACTCACCTGCAATTGTTACTAGAAAACCTGTTGTAAGTATACAAAATTTATTCCAAAATAAATGATCAACCTCTTGAGTGTGTTATAATTTACATAACTTTTTGATGTTATAAATATTCTTTTGTGATGGGTAGGATCTAGGTGGATCCCTTGGCAGGGATGCTGCAACTGGTAGAGGTGTTATGTATGTAACAGAAGATTTGTTAGCTGAGTATGGTAAAAAATCTCAGGTTAATGTTTTGTAATCTAGGTAGACTGTTTTTCTCTTCAACATTTATTTTGAATGTAAATCAAGTCACATAAATAAAACAACATCTCGCCTTTCTTTGAATTTACTGCTTGTAATAATTGCATCAATGAAACTCATTACCATGTTTTCTCTTTACTCGAAGGATATATATGGACACTAAATGAAATAAAATTGGTTGCATTAATATGGAAATAACATCAATTCAAGGGGATTGGAACCATTATATACTGAAATACATTATTCTTGAACCAAAACCTCTCTAGCCTTTTCAAGGATTTGGAAATGTCGGTTCTTGAGCAGCTGACATTATCCATGAAAATGGTGGAAATATTGTAGCAGTGAGTGACATTACAGGAGCTCTTAAGAACAAAAATCACCTTGAAATTCCATATTTAATGAAGCAAAAAAAGAATAATGGTGTTGTTAAAGGATTTTAAGCAGCATATTCAATTGATCCCAAAACCCTCTTCCTTGAAGATTGTGACCTGCTCATCCATGTAAACTCATTCAGAATGAAAGTTTGATTTACCTTCAAATGGGAAGAAGATTTGAGCAACAAATCTCATGGAAAATGGGTGGGGAAAAAATGCAGATTAAGGCTCTGTTGAAATCAACCTTAACTATGTTGTGAATCAGCTTTTCATATTGATGCCACCAAGCTCAGGTGAATGCTACATCTCCAAGTTATTTTAATGATCACAATGTGAAAATGAAATTACATCAATCAAAACTTCATTTCAAAAGGCTTAATGTCTATGAAATTTCACTTCTTCACATTATTTAGGTAAGTAAAGAAAATACTTATATTCTTAAGACATTTTTCCACAACTATATTTCATTTGAAGACAACGGTGAAATATGCATTTCAAATCTCTCTATCAGCATAAAATAGAAAAAATATTCACATTTCCTATGAGCTAGTTGTGCAAAATCACCTTTCGCATCATCTTCCTCATAAGGGGCACTGGAAGATGGTGTTTGAGAGTTGGAAATCAAAATTTTTTGTGGTAAAGGAGACACTGAGGCTGTAGCGTCATGTTTTGCAAGCGCGATTTACAATTCATCATTTAATAAAATACCTTGCCGAAGAATCTTGTCATTTGTCTGGTCATAATCAATAATATATTTTCAATAAATAAAATTAAAATTTCCTAGAAACAAACTTGAAGAACTCAAAAAATTTCATACAATGTCTCAAGACCCATATGTTTTCAAGCCCGCCTCTTAATAAAATTTCTATGCACTACATTCATTCCAATAACTAAATGAAGAATATATAATACTCATTTCATGGACTTGAATGTAAAGGGCATAAAACAAAAAAATAACCCATTCAGAAAAAGAATAGCTTTTCGAAGAAGTTGAGATTGATATCAAACAAAGATTTCAATGGGTGTGGCATAAAAAATAGTACTCATGATGGGAGTATGAACCTTAATCTAGTTTATGATACAAAGGCCATTTTCATTCCAGATTATAAGTCTACATGGAGTTGACATTAATAACAAAAGAAAATAATATTATTAAAAACTAATAACTAACGATAGAATATGCTCATATAGTCTAAAGAAATTCAATTAATGTTGATGGTGCACAAATATTAAAAGTAAATAAACTCAAATATTAACTGATAATGCACTATGTACTAACACCAATGCAGGTGCATATGAGTGGATTCAATGGTTGACCCTACAAAGCTGGAGTCTGGAACATGTTGGAAACAATCTGTTGAGTATTCGTTGAGATTGAAAATACCCTTTCAAGCTCTTCAAAGAATCGATCAAATTTCATCTTCCAATCTCTAATTTAGGTGCAAAACTTGGGGTTGTGGAGGGAACAACAACCGAGACACCATGGCTATTTCTTGGCACAAATAATCAAGTCATAAACCTCTCAAAGGGCATGGTGCATTCTTTCTAACATTTTTGGATGGTCCCTGTGAGCATTCTTTGTTGCTCTTGGAATTTAATTCAATTTAAATATGGCGTAAAAAAATCTCCAAATGGGTGATGTCAGTATCGAGATCACCAAGCTCATGATTGAAGCCTAATCCACTGAAAAAAATCTAAGGCTTACTGTTTAAGGTGAGCTTCTGAACATTGAATTTTCTTAGAGTCTAGAACATATATTACTACATTTGGAATGAAAAATACAGTAGGCTACAAGATCTTGGTTGTCTCAACTGAATTTAAAATAGACTGATATGTCAGAGCACTAAAAAAAATTAAATAAAACAAGGAATAATAAGTTTCTTAAGAGTGAATTGGGAGCAACCTTAAGAAAGTGTTGAAATTTGTAAAACTTTGGTTTACTTGAAATTTCTCCTAACTATCAACATTAACTGAATTCTATGCAATGTATATCTTATCCTAGAGGAGCCTATTTGCACATACAAAATCAAGGTGCATTCTACAACTTGAGAGAGTGTGGCGATATAATAAAATATTTGAACTTGTGAAATAATTCATTTAATTTTTATGGTATAATGGGCACTATTGAATATGCACACAAACCTAGACACATCTAAACCCATATTCAATAAGCAACATGTGAAGCTTGATTTTAAATCTCTTGAGTTTGTACCAACCAATGGATCTTGAGCTCATACAAACAAATAACTGATATATCAAATACTGTAACTCAGGTATGCAACCTAAAGGTGCATATTAGATCCAGGATTATATGGTTCTAGGTTAGATTAATTCCCTGTCCTACTTTAGAATCCAACTTCCTGAAGTGGAATTGTAACTCCTTGACAGTTTTTTTTTTTAAATTTTGAGTTGACTCAGCTCGGGGCTCAAACACAACTCATGCTTATTAGGCATCCAAATTATCACCATAGATTGAGGGGCCCACATCTATGATTTAATAATATATCTTAAAAAATCATGAAAGTATAGATCTCAAATTGATCAACCGAAACAAAGGTGCAGTCTTTAAAACTAAAATTCATTTTTCCGGGGTTTAAATTGAACACAGGAGCTATTTAAAATATTAGCCCACAAATTATGATAAAAAAAGGTCAATATTTTGAAAGCCTGGCATGTGAGGGAATTCAAATCCATTTAAGGAATAAAAAATCCCAAAATTTTGCAAGAAAACCAATGGAATGAAATAAATGTTGTTAAATTTGCAAGCGCGTTCACGTTTCAATGATTGAAGGGTGAAATTCAAATCCATATTAAGGATTAAAAAGCCCAAAATTAATAAAAATATTGGAGGAAAACAACTTCCATGCAGTCTAGATTCTCTACTGTTAATTTCATAATCACATTCACGATTAAGGGATTCAAGGGTGAAATTCAAATCCATATTAAGGATTAAAAAGCCCAAAATAAATAAACATGTTGGAAGAAAACAAATGGCATGCAAGAAATTCTCTTAAATTCACAAGAATATTCGCCCTTCATCTTGAGAAAGTACATTAAAATAGTAGAATAAAAGAGGAGCAAAAGCATGTCATCCTGATTTGGATCCTTTTTCATTAGATGCACTGAAAAGAAATATACAACGCATTTGTACAAAGACTTCTATCGACATGTCTTTGCACCCTTTTGGTGCAACTTATAGTTCTAATCTCTTTAATGTTGCAGCCTTATGATTTCAAAAGAACATGCTTTATCTAGAGTTATGATGGTAGAAATAAATTTAAAAAAAAATAACTCAATGCCAAGTTATATAATTTTATGAATATCCCATTAATGGTAAAGCAGTATATGGTATTACTTGATCACGTATAGCATAAAATAAATTTGTAACTTCTTTTTTTCCTAAGTTCAAACATAGGAAACAACATGAGTAATGAACCTCATTTTTAGATGAGGTCAAAACATATTAAAAGGTTTTATTGTAGAGATAATTTTTTTACATATTATTATTAATGGGTTTACTTTGAATTGTTGGGAGGAATTTGTGACGCTCTCCACCTAGATTCAATTCCCAGAATTAACATGATGAAATTTGATATAATGGCTTTGAGCCTTGTTTCTGAGAATGAATAGCCCCTCAAGGATAAGAATATGTATATTCGTCATATGGAATATAAGGATATTTTCCATATGAATAATACTAACAATAATAATTTACATACTCTCCAATGAGAAAATTTGGGTAAATAGATAATATATGATTAGATTTGCATGTCAAGTAATAGAAAAGACAACCACTTGATTCTTATATTCTCATCCTAAAGGGTGATTACTAATAAGTAAAACTACAACAAAATATATAAATTAAAGAAATTTTGAGTTAAAAACTAGACCTAAAAACAAATAAATAAAATTATATCAATATCAACTTCAAAGGAATAAATAGGAATTAATATGATGATGTCAAAAAGGGAAAATAAGTTTGGGGGTGAATTTAAAAAAATAAAAATAAAAAATTGTTGTTTTCATCATGTTTTTGACTAATCTCCTAATAGGTTTACTCAAATTTCAATTGTAGGCATTCATTGGATGCATAATTAAATTTTTCATATGAGGAATACTCAATATACATACTTTTGATAGACCCATGGTATGATGCATTGAAAATATATGGAAAAAATATAAAAAGAAACACATTTTTTCATATATTTCCAATTCTCTCATTGTGGGCATATGGAAAGTATGCAAAGTATGCAAAGTCAGTACTTGGCGAATGAATAATTGAACAAATTACTACACTTAAAATTCGAGCACACCTATAAGAAGATAAGTCTATAATATGATGTCGAAAAATGTTTATTTTTTATTTATTTGAAAATTCATCACTCTATTTTTTTTTTTTTTTTTTTTTTTTAACCGTATTTGGAGTATGGTTGGGCCGAAACCTAATCAACCATCATTACACAGCGTTTCCTTGCATCTAAATGCTTCTTGTTCAATTTTTTCGCTTGAGTTAAGGAATACAATATGGGATAGAGCTTTTATCATTGATGTTGAGAACTCCCGATGCTAAGAGACATCCTTTGTTTGCCATTTCATCCGCCTCACTATTCAAACTTCTGAGAATGTGATATATTTTGAAGGAAGTGAAATCCTGCAGAATGATCTTTATCCTTTTCAAAGACTTGTTGAGAATGGCGTTGTTGAATTGGTCATCCGAGGTGATCTTCTTAATGAGGATTTCAGAATCTCCGAATGCTTGGCGTTCTTTGATGCCTTTATCACAGACAATTTGGTAGGGTTTTGTGAGACCAAGGAGCTCTCCCTGGTTGTTTGTACGAATACCAAGCCCCCAGCAGAAGCGGACTTTTCTGGAGTTGTCTGAGAAGTAGATGACTCCACCAGCGCCCGCAGCCCCAGGGTTTCCCTTGGAGGCACCATCGAAAAAGATTGAAGTTGTGTTTTGGGTCTTCCACCAAGCTTGAAAGGAAGCTTCAGGTTCTCTAATTTTCCAAGATGGATTGGGGAGGGGAAGGGGGAGGGAATGGGCTTTGCTTTTGGGGTGAGGGCTATGAAGATTCAGCCTTGCCTTTTCGATGGGGAGGAGGGAGGAGTCTAGTTTTTGAGAATGCAGGAGGACAGATTCAAGAAGAAGAGCTTTTGCAATAGAGACGGATTTTGCAGGAGAGCGAGTAGAGTTGTTGAAGATCGAGTCATTCTGGGCAAGCCAGATTTCCCAACATACAAATTTGGGGATGGAAAGCCAAATGTGGAACTAGAGTGAATTGTTGGGGATATTATGAGGATACCTTTGAAACCAGTCAGAAAAGAGATCTGCCACTGAACTGTGCTTGGGAGGGGAGGCCTGCAATCCAAGTAGAGTTAATTTCCAGACTTCTTTGGCAAAATCACATTCAATGAACAGATGAGAGGCTGTTTCACCAGAGTTTCTGCCATTGCGCATCTGTGTGGCCCAACAATATTTCTTTTTAACAGATTGTCCCCTGTGAGCTGTTTATTCTGCATAAGAATCCAAAAAAAAGAAGTTGACTTTGGGTAACCCATTGGTGTTCCAAACCTGTTTCCATATGGCTGGTGATTGAAGTCTGTCTTTTTTGCGCTGCAGGGCAATGTAACCCGATGCTGAAGAATAAGATCCGGAGTCACCCCACCCCCATCTGTCTGTGCTGTTGCGATGGACCGGCGCTGCGTTTGAGAGTAGCGTTTTGAGCAGTGCGAGTTGGTAGTGTAGCTGCGCCGACACGAGAGGGAATTCCCAGTCAACCCAGTTCCCTTTACTGTCCCATGCGGAGATGTCATTCAACTTCCGTAAACCTGCGCTGTGGAGCCATTCTCTTAGCTCGCGAATTTCTTCGTGGGAATTAAGGGGGGGCTGTTCATAATGCAGTCTTTCCATAGTAATTTTTTTTTCCCGTTACCAGGTATGCGATACAAATGTTTCCTGAAGCTACTGATACATTTTCTAAAGAGATTCCAAGTTTGTGTGCCTGCGGGAGTATTGTTCTCTGATAGATGCCTGAGAGAGATCCCCTGCGCATATTTGGAGGTGAGCGTTTCGCTGACAGGATGTGAGGGGTCTACATAGATTTTCCAAAGGAGCTTGCATCCAAGTGCCAGGTTAGATAAAGCAGGGTCTCTAATCTGTAGACCTTCGTCCAATGTTGGCCGCTTGACAAGATCCCAGTTTGCCAAATGCAATTTACTATGATTGCCTCTGCCTCCTTTCCAGAGAAAATCTCTCAGGAACAAGAGATATGCTCCATTGTGTGTTTCGGAGCAAGGAGGAAAGAGGCTTGATAAATGGGGAGAGCAGATAAAACAGATTTAGGTAAGATAATTTTCCCTCCCTTGGTGAGCCAGTAACCTCCCCAGGAGGTGATCTTGGCTTTAATTTTGTTGATGATGCCATGCCACAGAGATCTGTTATTGACTCCAGATGTGAGAGGTAAGCCGAGGTATTTGATGCAGTCCCAATGGGCAAAGCACTCAAAACCAAGAATCTGAGCTATGGTGTTGAGATTGTGTTGGCTTACATTCCATCCATAGATCGAACTCTTTCTATCATTTATCACAGCTCCTGAGGCTCTGCAATAACTTTTTAGAACAGAGTCGAAATTAGCTGCTATTCTAATAGAGGCTCCACCTAGAAGTAGGGAATCTTCTGCAAAGAGAGCATGATTTATAGGCTTAAGAGCATTTGCAGTTCGAATTCCTGGGAGTCCACCAGTGTTCATTTCTGCAGCCAACTTCCTGCTGAGAGAATCTGCCATGAGTATATACAGAAATGGCGAGAGCGGACAACCTTGCCTTAGTCCACGATGGGCTTGGAAGAAGGATGTTGGGCGGCCATTAACCATGGGAGCTATCCAAGGGTTTGAGATGCATGCTTTAATGAGATTGATAAACTGAGTAGGGAAGCCGAAGGATCGAAGAACTTGGAGAAGGAAGGAGTGGTTGACTCTATCGAAGGCATTAGCCATGTCGAGCTTGATCAGCATCCCCTTCTCTTTCCTCTGTTTACTAGAGTGGATAGCTTCCTGCACTTGAATGACGTTGTCCAAGAAGTGTTTGCCTTTGACGAACCCCCCTTGGGAACTGGATATTAGTTTGTCAAGCAGGGGTTTGATTCTGTTTGCAATGATTTTGGACAAGATTTTGTAAGAGGCGTTACATAGAGAGATGGGCCTGAACCTACCGAAAGTTTCCAGGTTAGCCTCTTTTGGAATTAAAGCAAGAAAGGTGGAGTTGATGCCTCCCCCAACCTTGGCTTTTCCAAAAAAACCTTGTATCATTTTCAGCAGATCTGTTTGATGATGTCCCAACAGACTTTGTAGAAGTGGATTGTGAATCCGTCTGGCCCAGGAGCCTTATCTGATTCCATTGCCCATATGACCTTGATGATTTCTTCTTCAGATAAAGGTTTAAGTAATGCCTGATTGTCCTCATGGGTGACAAGGTGGGGGATATTGGAGAGGAGATCTTCGGTGTCTTCTATGATGCCTTCATTCCCTGGACCATAGAGATTTTTGAAATGATTTTCAGCTGCTGTTTTAATTTGGTCAAATTTGTCGCAGATCTGTCCTTCTTCATTCTTGATCTCGGTGATGTGGTTTCGAGATAGGCAGGCTTTATACTGGCGATGGAAGAACGAAGTGTTTCGATCTCCTACCTTGAGCCATAGACTGTGAGATTTGAACCTCCAGTACTCTTCTTCCCGTCTGAATGCTTGATGGGTATTTATTTGATAAGCTGCCTCTTTGTTTAATATTTCAGGGGTAATGTGGAGACCTTCCATTCCAATTTGCAAAGTTTCCAACTGCTGAACTTCATCTTTTCTCTGCTGAGAAGGGGGATTGGGGAGATTTCTTAGCCACTCTTTTAAGGCTTTTTTGGTGGCTTTTAATTTTTTCTCCCACACATAGCTTGGGGATCCGTTGATGGGGATATCCCAAGCTGATTGGATAGTGTCTAGAAAACCTTCTTTTTCAATCCAGAGGGGACTGAATTTAAAGGGGATTGGGCCAAGATCTTCCTCAGGGGCCATAATGAGTTGAATTGGCTTATGGTCCGAGGAGAGTTTGGGGAGAATTTTTGTTGAAATAAGGAGGTTTTCCAGCAGCAGGGAGCTTTGGATCAGGAATCTATCCAACCGGGCAGCAATGTGATCAGACCCCATTCTGTTATTGGTCCAAGTATATTTGCCTCTCACCGGGGCAAAATCTAGCAGGTCCCTCTGCTGCATTAATTCATCAACCAAAGGCAACAGTTGATCTCTGCTACTATTTCCCCCCTTTTTTCCTTTGGCTTCATGACTAAGTTGAGATCTCCTCCCAGGATGATGTTGTTTAGGGAGTGGAGATCTAAGAAATCAGAGAGAGTATTCCAGCATTCTCTTTTTTCAGCATAAATGACAGGAACATAGATATTGAATAAGGCTATAGTTAACTTACTTTCAAGATGCTTGAGCTCAGTGTAGATCCAGTGTTGGGTCTCGTGGGAGTTCAACAGATGGAACTGGTCTTCAGACCAGAGAGTTGCAACGCCTCCTGAAGTTCCCCTTGAGCTGACTGCTATACCTTCGTTCTTCTTCCAATTAGACTTGCTGATATCCATAAGGGCTTGCCCTTCGATTTTGGTCTCTTGGAGCAAGAGGATATCTGAGGGCTCTATTTTCATCAAATCTTTGACCGCTTCAATTTTTGGTTGGGTCCCCAGGCCTCTGCAATTCCAAGAGACTATACGCATTATTTACCTGGCGAGGGGTTTGGGATTCCTCCCTTGGTGGATCTTCCTCTTGTATTTCTACCGATAGTCATCTCTATTGTGGACTGGCTGCCTTGCATTTTTAGGCGTTCAGCCTCCTCTTCCCTGACTACTTTGTGGGTCTTCCTGCATGCTTTCTTCGAGGGCCTCTCATAGGTCTCATCCTCTGAGGAGTCTGAGGGCTCTGGCACTTTTTTCTTCTTTGTTATGTCTGCATACGAAGGCATGGAGGGGCTGCCCTGAGGAGAACCAGACGAGGCAGCTCTGCCTCCATCTTTATTTGCTTGTGGAACTTCGACCTGTGCTGGAGTAGTCAGATCAGTTTCTGGGGGATCTGATGGAGAGGTTCCTTTGGGGTTTGGGATCTCATCCAGGTCCTAAGGGGTTCTATTATCATTACCAGGTTCTTCTTGGTTATTCCCCTTTGTGGATCCTTTCCCGGCTGCTTTTGCATGGCCATTTTTCTGGAATGAGGTCCATTGGTCTCCCTTGGGATTGTAACTCTGCTCTTCAGCTTTTTTCTTGCAGTATTTTGCAAAGTGTCCATAGCCATGGCAGTGTCTGCATTTAAAGGGATCTACTCGTAATCCAGCTCTTGAATATGGGACCTTCCAGCAACCGTGAGTTTTATTTCTTCAGGTAATCCTTCTTCCAGATCTACTTCCACGCATATTCGGGCACAGGAGTACTGATCTTTCCTTACAGCCTGATCAATGTATTTACCAAGGGAGTTGCCGATGATTTGGAGAGATTTCCGGCTCCAGTAGTGCAGGGGAAGAAGGGGAAGCCGCACCCATACTGGAACTGCAGTAGGTACATCCTGGGTCGGATCAAAATCTGGGGACCATTTATTTAAATATAACCCCTGCGGCCCCATGAAATAGGGCCCGTTCCTGAAGATGAGACTCCGATCTTCTGCAGATTCAAACACGAATACAAAGAAGCCTTTACCTACAAAATATGATTTGATTCCTTCCTTGATCAGAGGGGACCAGTTTCTCTTGATCCAATCTTCTACTGATTTGGGCAATGGCCAGAGGCTGGTAAACTGCCCAATGAGCCCTCT
This sequence comes from Pinus albicaulis, assembly GCA_034641835.2. Taxonomy (NCBI): domain Eukaryota; kingdom Viridiplantae; phylum Streptophyta; class Pinopsida; order Pinales; family Pinaceae; genus Pinus; species Pinus albicaulis. The sequence continues at coordinate 911,304,432 of CM076576.1, read as the reverse complement.
ATCAGCTAGATTCAATGCAGAGCGACAAGTTTCTTCCACAGGGAGGGCCACCGTGGGAATGCAGTCTTTTTTCTTGACAAATTTCTGTTGTTGTGCAGAGAGGGGATGTTTGCTGCATGCATCCACCATTTTTTGGAAGTCGAGGACTTCAGGAGGGAGAGGGGGGGGGGGGGGGTTCCGAACCCGCTGGAGATTAATGGCCGCCAGAAGGCCACAACGTCAGAGCACGTGCGCAGCCGCTGGCGCAGCCGCGTAAGCTCCTGGGAGCTAGTCACGCAAAGGCTAGTATTATTTTCCTTATAGAAACTTTCTATTTTTCTAGTTCATTCGTGACTTGAAGAATTAAATTTTGACTATAAAATTACGACTTAAGGGCATCTAATCCATCAAAATCATTCGGTGATCGCACCTATCTTGAGCCACATCAACATTTAACATGGATATATTTTTTGTAACTACAAGGTTTAGAACGAGTAACCTTTAAAGAAGGAGTTCGTTGATAAAATACCGTATAATTAACAACTCCACCTCTCATAAATTTTATATAAACCATTTTAAAACTCAAAATTTATTTAATCTAACTTTACTACAAATTAATATAAAATAATACATTATCATTATATATATATATATATATATATATATATATATGAAAAATATAAATATATTTAAATTCCTTTGATATTATAATCTCAACCAACATCCACTAAATTAATCTGCTATATAATTATAGCTTTAAGTGATAAAATAAAACCCCCAATGTGGGTGAAATTTCGGGCGTTAATGAGGCCTCCTTTTAAGGAGTTCCCTCTTTCTAGGTGTCTCTCTTCTCATTATCGCGTGGCGAACGAATACATAACAACGTTGGGGGTGTATTACATGCTAGGGAATTTTAAATGATGGTTTATTGCTTTAGGGTGGTAGAGGTTTGTATCTCGTGGAAATGGAGGAGAGGTGGTGCCCTCGTCTTCCTTAACCTAATATTGCTTTATCTTCTTGCTAGTTGTGGGTAATTTATATGTTTGTGCGATTAGATTCCTTCTAGTTCTGGCATCCATCTCTTCACTTTTGTTTGGTTAGGAATCATTGCTCAACTATAGTGAGGTATTTTATCTTGTGTTTTAACTATTGTCTCTAATTACTGTTACTTTTCTTTTGTTTTAGTTTGTTCTTTTATCTAGCAAGGTTAGCGTATGGTATGCTATTATTTGACATTTCAAAAGTGTTTTATGGGGTTTTAGATGGTGCACACTTTGGGTTTCTTTGAGTCTTTAACAATTTTGTTTAATTATTGGAAGGTTAGTGTCTCTATTTTGTATTTTTTTGGTTTTAATTTGGTTCTATTCTGGGAATTATTTGTCCCATAGCTCATTCTAGGAAATCCCTCGATAATTTGGTTGCTTCTATAATTTCTTGGGTTGATCATTGTTGTGGGGAAGGGAAGTGATCTTATTGAGTCTTTAGGTACTAGGATCTCTCTCTATTTTATATTTCCCTAGGTGTTTTGGCATATTATGTCATTTCTTTTCCTTGAACTAGGGTATTTGGTTGAGTTTTTCCTCTAGTGTGGAGCTGGGGAGACGATTTACTGGGTTTGTAGTCAGGATTGCAAAGACTTTTTGTTCATCCGAATTCTTCTTTCGTTGGATGTGGATTGTGTACATGCATTTATTTTTCTCCTATTAGATTCATTATGGCTCCTCATGTAGAAAATATACAAACAAGATTCAAACTTATCTTGTAATGTACTAAAACAAAATATTGAATCCTTCTACGATTTGCGGAAACCAAATATGATCGCACAATCTCATAACAAGTAAGAGAAAGAAGTAAATAAATCACACAACACAAGATGTATATGGGGAAAGCGATTGCTCCAAACCCCTCTATCTATATATTGCATATGGTCAAGATCATGAAATAATATAATGTTCTTTCTCTTCATGAGAAAACTTTGCACTCTCCTGACTATCTCACTCTTATCTGGCTCGGATTTGGCTTGTGATCTAAGATAAATTGATCAAGTATTTAACCTTTTTCTTGCCCCTTCTTGACCTATGTTCCTTACACATTATTGGGCTAATTAAGCCCCTATTAATTAGGAAATACCAATTAATTATTGCGCAATCCTTCAAGGCCTTCCTGATTACCTGTACTAATTTCTAATAGTACAACTGATAGATCTCTTCCCTTTAACCTCAGTCTCAACTAGGCCTTCCTTAGAAATAACATGCAAAAAATATTTATAGTGAGTTATCAGTTAACTGATTGATCACTACCTATGAATTAAATCATATTTAATTCACTTAACCTCTCACTAGCGCATCACTCAGTTAGAACCAGTTAAACTGATTTTTACTCAATTTCTTTATTTAACTAATTACAACTCACAAATAACTGTAACTAGACCCCCTAAAATCATAGAATAAATATACATGCCTCATCTTTGACCTCTAACTAAAATTTCCTAAGCTGACTAAGTCTTCCAGACTCAGTTAACTAATGCAAGTCATTAGATGAAATTACAATTTTTCTTCCAATTTAATTAAGGGAAAATTAAATCAGAAGCCTCGTATGGGTGCTATTTTCTGGATTCCATTTCTGGTTACCATTTTCAATGTTTCTTGTTGCAAATTTCAACACTCCTCTCAACAAGAAATGAATTCAATCTATGTTGATCTGGTACCTTTTGAATTTTCTGCATGCAACACTTCTCTAATGTTTCTACTCCTGCAACTTGTGAAACTGAATAGCCTCCATAAAAAACTAAATCGATATGATGCATCTGTCATCAGAGTCTTTGACTGTTGCTAGCTACTGCACTATCTACTGGAAACTTTGCGTTGATGCTAACTCTGCATCTATGCCCTCTGGACTGCTACCAAATCTGATTTGTTTTCTAGTATCTGACATTTGTCACCCTGATTTTTGTATTCCTGACATTTGACTGCATTAATCCTACTAATCCTTCCTTCTATTGTTTACTGTGGGCTTCTCATAAGGAGGTACGATCCATGAGACAAGCCATCTAAATCGATCCTACCTAAATTTCTTCTCTTAGGATTATATCTGCACATCGCCCCAACTCTCACCTGGAGATATGTTTGCATGTGTTCCCTCTGCCCATATGGCTTGAAATTACCCCTCCTAGAGGTCTTTGCTTGAGTGGACGCCTCCACTCGATCTCATTTATGCTTCTCCAATTGTGCCTACTCCACAATTTTCTGAGATTAGTTCTAAGGCTGCATTTTGAGAGGTAATTTATGCTCCCTCTCAATCACCAAGTCACTAACCTATGCTTTTCTCCTCAAATATTTTCATGCATCTTCGACCTTGAGAGCACATAGGTTCTTGACTCTTACATTGATCTTTTTTACCCATCCCGTGGCGATGTGTCTAAGGAACACCTTTCATCTTCTAAATATGAAATCATAACCACAACCTTCCAGTAACTCTACAGAGACAAGATTCTTCCTTAGTCCTGGAACATACAAAACATTTTTCAGTCTAAGAGGGGATCTAGACTCCCTCTGAAAGGTAACTGTAACTATGTCGGTCGCGCTATACCTCCCATCATCTCCAAACCCTATGTTCTATTGGAGGTCCTTCTCCTCAAAGTACCTGAAGATATCTCTATTCCCTGTCATATGGAAAGAGGCATCGTTGTCTAGATACCACATGCACCCCATTACAATGCTGGCCATGCATGCAATGAGAGTAAAATCAAGCTCGAACTGTGAAGCTAGAGCTTCACCCGTTGCTGCACCTATAGGCTCCTTCTTTCTTTCCTTCTTCTATGGACAATTTGAGGCATATTTCTCGTGCTCTTGACAGTGAAAAAACTTTAACTTGGAGAAGTCTCTCTTGCCCTCTTCACCTTGGGAATTCTTTCCCTTGTCTTTCTTTCCTTTTCCTGACCAAAGAAAAATCTTCTTCTTTGCAGGAGGTCTCGTCTCTCTTCTTCTTTGCATGAGGTCCCATATTTTGTGCTCCACCTTATTTCTTCTTGTACCAAGTAAAACCATAATCACTCCTAGTCTAGTAACTTCTCCCTCCCATTCACTGATTCCTAGCAACTATGCCAAATATTGGGAAGGCCTAGAAGTGCTAGGCTCACCAAATCATCATGAAAAATAGTCACCCCAACACTTCCAAGCTCATCTCTACACCAAGTGACCTTTGTCAAGTATTTATGGATTGTGTCACCCTCCTCCAACTTGACCTTTTTGAGCTTGTATTTCAGTGCCAACTTCTTGTGGCCGTTATTATTCTGAAATAGATCTGTCAAGACCTTCCACATAGCATACGAAGTCACCTTTCCATGGAGACTTGAGACAATATGATCTCGAACTCCCTCTAACAATATCCTTCTCACCTTTGCTACCTTCTTCTTCCATGCATCACTACTACATTTGGCGGAAATTCCGACACTTGGTTCCGACGCTTTTGACCAAATGTCGGAAATTTCCCCAAATTTTTTCCATCCAGCCCGAAACCGTCGCTATACCGAAGTTTATAGAAAAGTGTCGCAATACCGACACTTAGAAAAGTGTCGCAATTGCGACTATTAGAGGAAGACGTCGCAATTGCGACACTATGGCCCAAAGCGTCGCTATTGCGACGACTGCCTCCAAACGTCGCAAGTGTGACACAATGTCTAAGTGTCGCAATTGCGACGTTTGGAGGCCTTCGTCGCAATAGCGACGCCTTTTCCGCCTTCAGTATAACGAAACTTATATGCGCGCTACATAAAAATACGAAACTTATATGTGTGCTACATAAAAATGATTTTATTGTTTTGTATCCATCGCAATAGCTACATTAACGTCTGATATCACGCACGCATTCGCCCTCCGCTCTTGCAGAACAACATTCGCCCTCCACATTCTCCCTCAGCTCTTGCAGAACAGCATTCGCCCTCATCTCTTGCAAAATGGTAAGTTCTTACTGCAGGCCCTTCCTCCTATAGTAGGGTTGACTCTATTTGGGTTTTTTTGGTCAATTCCATTGGATTGTGTTAGGCTGTAGGGTTCTCTGTAGATGTCAAGAGTCAAGATTCGATACCCTCTATTATCTTCATCACCCAATACAAGATTTAAATTTTTCCCAAAGAAACGCTTATTAATTTGGCAGCCATTATTTCTCCCTGCTTTAAAAACCCTACATTTAAATGAAAACAAGCATTGCATTTCAACTAAAAAAATATATTAGTGTTCAAATGTACATGTGTGCTACATTAACGTCTAATATCACGAGCGCATTCGCCCTCCGCTCTTGTAGAACAACATTCACCCTCAGCTCTTGCAGAACAGCATTCGCCCTTAGCATTTGCCCTGAGCTCTTGCAGAACAGCATTTGCCCTCAGCATTCGCCCTGAGCTCTTGCAGAACAGCATTCACCCTGCATTCGCCCTCAGCTCTTGCAGAACAGCATTCGCCCTACATTCGCCCTCAGCTCTTGCAGAACAACATTCGCCCTTAGCTCTTGCAGAACAGCATTCGCCCTCAGCTCTTGCAAAATGGAAAGTTCTTACTGCAGGCCCTTCCTATAGAAGGGTTGACTCTATTTGGGTTTTTTTGGTCAATTCCATTAGATTGTGTTAGGCTGTAGGGTTCTCTCTAGATGTCAAGAATCAAGATTCAATACCCTCTATTATCTTCACCACCCAATACAAGATTTAAATTTTTCCCAAAGAAATGCTTATTAATTTGGCAGCCATTATTTCTCCCTGCTTTAAAAATCCTACATTTAAATGAAAACAAGCATTGCATTTCAACTACAAAAATCTATTAGTGTTCAAATGTACATGTGTGCATCACTTGTGTAGGGTATTCCTTTTCCACTTTCACAATATCCAAGAATGTGTGCAGTATAGTTCATATTTTTTGTGATTTATATTATCTTGAAAAAGGAAAGGTAAATTATTTCCCATGGAAAAAGAAGGTTTTCCCTTTTTACTACTGGAAATGGTACAACAAAGTTCCATTTCTACCCGAAACTCCTATGAAATAGGAACCAAATAAAGGCCATGTCCTCAATGGACATCATTTGGCTTTGAAAGTGGCCATTGCACCGTGTTGTTTCTTATATTACATCACGATAGTTTCTTAGGTCATTTCTTGTTTCTTGAGATGAAAAACAACCAAAGAAATTGTGAAGATCCTTTAAAGAAATAAATGACCATTTCTCAATCATATCTCAACTATTTTTTATTTTATTCATTGGTTGCTTACTTTGAGAGAAATTTGACACTTTTATAAGGAATATAACATAAAAACACAAAATGGGAAGGAATTGATGAGGTAGATGACCTTTAGTTGTTGTCAATTAAGAATTGATAATACACGATGCATGTTCTGTACTACAAACTAGATTCCTTCCTGGAGTTAGGACACAGAGTATTGAATCAAAGTTGTAGTTTATAACTTCTTGTATTGGTTCATCAATCTTGAAATTCGGACATTGCATGTCTTCATTGCTTCATGTTTGAATAATTTGCATCATATCGTACAATAGGAAATTAGTAATTATGATTATTATTACTTTATGGATCTGTTAAGTTAGTTTTAAGTTTGCATGGTTTAGTGTGAAATTATTCTAGTGTGCCCCTAGGCCCAGGTGAAGGAATGCCAAGGACTGAGAACCCTAGTTTTTAAATGGTATTGTTTCTTATGCCCAAAAACCCCTCAACATCACTTCTTATTAGTTCTTAACAATAGTGTTGTAAACAATTTGAGAATTGATATAGCAAAATCTCGCACTTCTCAAGATAAAGTCCTAAAGCTAAAGTGTGATACCATGTGTAATTCAATAGCCCCATTGTCACCTCACCAACCTCTTTTCACTTGGGCTAGCTCTCCTCCAACTCAAGGGGGGTTCTCCCTATTAGATGTTAGGGATCTAATGGCCCAACCAAACCAAGTCAAGAGCCCCCTAACTCTCTATGTTTACTACTATCAATCAAAATATTGAACAATAGGGTCAGACATGCATCCTGAAGATAAAATTGCCAGGTTATTTTTGGGTAATTTCAAAGGGAAAGTCCCCAAACACATATAATCAAGGAATTATAACGTGATTTCAAACATTAAATATCAAAAAAATCATTTAAAGGATATTGAAAGGAAAAAGGTGATGGAAGATAGAAAGTGCCTTACTTAAATGCTCTACGGATTTTTCAATAGTTGCTCCAAAAGCTTCACTTCAAGGCCCTTCAAGATCATCTCCAATAATGCTATACCATCAGCTTCAACAATGTTGCTCCAAAAATGTCCTCAAGGTCTTCACAACAAGTTTACTAGAAGTTGCTCCAACAATATATTCAATAAGGTCTTCATTGTCAACTCGTCTCTTGTTTGGGTGCCTTAATGTGCAGTGACATGTTTCCAGGACTGAATTCAATGCAAGGCATATTTGAAACTCTAACTTTGTCGTCCGGTGTCTTATTAGAAATTATTTCAGTTTTCATTTTGTGTTTTTAAGTTAGATATTGTTTTCAAGTTTTACATTTATAATTTTATTGCAATGTGGCAGACTGATGAGAGCAGTGCAGGAACAACCCAGAGACGAGATGATCGCGGAAAGAGGCCAGCGGAAGAACATGTAAAGTGCCAGCATTGCTCTATCTTCAGGTATTTTAGTTATTTACATAATTGAAATAATATTAATTTTGTTCAAATATGCAGACACCTAGCCATGGTACGCCTGATGATTCCCTCTTTGAGGAAGATCTTTCTTCATCCCTATCTCCAGTGTTCTTGTTGTGAAAAAAGGCACGAGATGCAAGGTCAGAATTTAATACTTTGATAGACGCACCTCAAACACCTGAAACAGAAGAGAGGATAAAACAACTTATGAGCCAGCTAGAAACATATCAAGTAATAGTAAAAAGTCAAAAGGATATTTTTTTTGTTCTGCATTAGATGAATTGTGATAGTTTGATTTTTAATTTTTACATTGACTAAACTAAAAAAAATTTCTTTTGTATGTAGTGTTTTCTGGCACTTGATGAATCCGGTGTTGGTGGTAGTGGGACACAAGGGCATAGATTTCCCAACAACCCTCTCGTACACCTTCTACTCTTTTAGGTTCCAGCCAAGAAACACACCCTGCCCAAGCAGACACCCAGCCAATCGCTGAACGTGTTGGCAATGATGAGGCTGATATGGCCAGCTACATTATTGTGTTTCCTGGAGCTACACGTGTCAGCTCCACAGGGACCATTAATGGCACGTTGTTGGTGAACGATGAGGGTGTCCCTATAAAGCATGTACAACTCCCAAGTAAATTTTAATATTTTAACTATTTCATGTACTTTATCTAAAACATATTTATCATGATTTTTATTTTTAAATTAATGATAATATCTTCTTCTTTTTTCTATGTAGAAAACAATGAGTTCTACAGGTATTTGGAGAGCCATGTGTTGGTATTTTTTGGCCCAACCATACGCACAAGGTGGAATTCCCAAAGTTCCAACCTGAAAAAAGAACTTCTAGATTATCTAGAAGCCCTTTTTGGGGTCGGCACATTTGACAGAACAGCGGTGGCTCGGGTAGCTGGCAAATATTTGAAATATACCAGGGACACCTATAGGACGCAATTGAAATTTAACCCTAGATATGAGCGTCCTCTCACAGTTCCAGAGAGTGAGTGGAGAGCACTCATCCATGACGGAAAAGAGAAAAGGGAAAAGAAAGAAGGAAAAATGCCAACTGGACCCGCAAGGTAAATTACAACTTTAATTCAATAGCTTTAATTTTATCTATGTCTAAAATAAAAGTGTGCTACGTCATATCTGACTTTAATATTTTGATGCTAGGTTGCCTGACACCTCAAAGGCAACCAAAGCTAGGATTGAAAAAAAGGGCCATCACAAGCTAGGCTAGGGCGGCTACTTGAAATTGGCCGCAAGAATTGTAATTAAGTAGCTAAACATCTTATAATTAATTGTATCGCCTTCCAACGTTTTTGTAATCCTATCAAATATTATTAAAAATACACAATCATATGTAATGTAGGGTGATGACTTCGGAACAGAAACTACAGAGGAAGATAAAAATATCGCTTTCCATTTCGGCTATCAAGCCGTAGTTGAACGTCGCATAAGCTTGGGGCAGGTCCCAAGATCGAGAATGCCTGATAAGGTAAAACATTAACCTTTCAATTTGTTTGTTTTCATCCATAAATTTAATGTCTAACAAATTTGTTTAAAGCAGGGGAGAAACACTATCGATGATGCAAATAACCCAGTTTTAGAGCCAAATGTAGATGATCCTCACATGCAACCTGATCATTGTAGTAGGGACCAGGCCGACAATGCTACTATCAGTGAGGGCCGTGACGGTAATTAATTTCCAGTTATAATTTTTTCTAATTATACCTTGATGGTTGTCTTTATAACGTTTTTTGTTTAAATGACAGAGAATGTTTCCCTTGAGGATCTTACCACCAGAGAGGAAGACAGGGCAACAGTCGCAACGGCGACAACTGGTGCACCAGGTAAATAATTTCATTGCAATTTTTTTTTTTAATATTACCGAACTAGTTCAATGATATTTAAAAACTGACAATTAAAATTTAATATTATATGTTTTTTTAAGCGATGCCCCATCACTGGATGAGACCAGACATCGTGACTACGCAACTAGGTCAGCGGCGACAACTGGTGCACCAGGTAAATAATCTCATTGCAATTTTTATTTATTAATATTACCGAACTAGTTCAATGATATTTAAAAACTGACAATTAAAATTTAATATTATCCGTTTTTGTAGGCGATGCCCCGTCACTGGATGAGACCAGACATCGTGACTACGCAACTAGGTCAGCGGCGACAACTGGTGCACCAGGTAAATAATCTCATTGCAATTTTTTTTATTAATATTATCGAACTAGTTCAATGATATTTAAAAACTAACAATTAAAATTTAATATTATCTGTTTTTGTAGGCGATGCCCCGTCACTGGATGAGACCAGACATCGTGACTACGCAACTAGGTCAGCAGTGCGGGTCGAAAGGCACGAAACAGGAGCAGAGCATGATGATATTGATGATGTAATTAGGAGCTTTAAAATAGGAAGAAGAAAAAGAAAATTCGATAATGTAAAATATTGTATTATTATAAGACAAACGTTACCATACTTGGAACGTTTTTTGCGTTATATAAAAAACTCATTTATCATACTATTTTTATGTCAAGCATTAATTGCAATGTTTCCTTGCATAATTTTTGTTGAATTGTTTTTTATTAGTTATTGAATATTTTTTTTTATGCTCATGAAAGTAAAAAATGAAATATAGATTGGGTATTGGGGAATTGAGGGTGATGTGAGGGGGGGTGAGGGGCCATAAGAGCTTCCACCTTCACATGGTTGGCCCTGTTTAGTAGAGAATAATTTATTGGAGCGATTTAATCTTGGAGAAAACCTCCCTCGATCCAGTGTAGCAACAAAAAAGTCACTGTTGACTTAGTTGCTACTCTTTCAGATCGTGGGAGGCTTCTTCCAAGTTCATGCGACTCCAATAAATTGTTCTTGAAACGAAGAGGAGCTTATTTAGGTATGTTTTGACATTTTCAACATATGTTCTAACATTATCATAAGAATGCATCTTAGAGTAAAAAATACTACATCAATTACTTATATTTATTGTATAGATAATGATGGATTTTAATTGACTTGGCAGTGCAGGTACAAATCCTCTTGCATCATGAGCAATACAACTTGTCAACCAGGGTCATGTCCAGGATATTTTTTCTTGTGCGCTTGACCAGGTTCGTAATGTCACATTTTGTAAGTTTCTTTACAGTTCATAATTCAATATTAAGCTTGTTCATGATTATTATCTAGTTTTTTTGTATGTGTTTTTTCATCTATTTTATTGTAAGCAACTCTGCATGTTTCCTGTTGTTCACTATGATTTCTCCCACTACCACTCCCAGGATGAATCCGAATTTATTGTTACATAGGTTACTTTATTGTTACTATGATTTCTCCATTTACGATTTCATAGGTTACATCATGTAAAGTTGTCAATCTCGGGTTGGTGATGAGCTTTAGTTCTCCAGATTTGGGGCTTTTCTAATATTTTCTCCCTCATGTCATTCCTGCATCACCTCGTTGTTTGAGCATGCCAATTTTATACCACTTGTACCAATTGGCACATGTCAATCTCTGAGTGGTGCCACATTTCACCTATTTTCAGTGAGAGTTTAGGGTTTCTCTAACATAGCTTCAGAAATCCGATTCAGTGCCTGCTTGAATATTGTCACATAATACTCATGGTTTGGATTGATGAGCATGTTATTAATGGTTGGTTGATTCATAAGAACCACCCATATAGTCATCTTGAGATATTTCAGAAGTTTTCTCGGGTTTCCTTTTTGACCGTTTCTAGTGGGTGGGATGGTGTGGGGTGATCCATCAATACTGGTGCTCTTGTAGTAGGGAATTTGTTTTTGGGGATATAAAAGAGCATTTGATGTAGATATCCCATTGGATGCATTCATAGATGGGCACGAGAGGTCAAGAATTTAAATTAAAAATATGCAACCTCTAGCATGGCAACCTGAAGGCCGCGAGAGACATTGGTTAAAGGTTGTTTTGTGCTGGCCTTAATATAGTCGTGATTTCTTTCTATTATCTTAATGCAAATATATAGTCCGGTCTCATTAAAATGAGGATTTTGGTTGTATTTCTCTTTGGTTGTTTCTCTCTTAATGCTCCAGAAGTTGCCAAAAGTTGCGATAGTTGTTTAGTTTGCCTGTTACAACTTAAAATTGGTTTTTAGCAATGGGAGTCATGTTTTTTAAGGTTCATACTAATATGAAGATCTTGTAATTCTATATTCAGCATAAGAGAAGATGGCCTCTACTTTGGGCGGTATGACAACAATTGCCACATCTACCTCATTGGGTAACAATGGAAAGGGGAAGAAGTTGGGTGCAATGTTTGATAATTATGGCAGACAATTGTCTTCTCTTTCAGTTTTTTCACCCATTTCCTTTAATCGCTCAAGCAAAAGAGGGACTCTGAGATTACACGATAGAGAGAAGGTAGTTAATACAAGAGCTATGGAAAAGGAGTTGTACTTCAACAAGGATGGCTCAGTGACAAAAACATTGTAGGTCAGAGAAAAAATTATGTTTAAAGGAAGGTCACCTGCACGTGAAACTTCACTGCGGTGGATCTTTCCTTGTCCACTTATATTCGATTTTAATGTGTTATTTTAATTTTTCATGGAGGGTTGTTTTGGCATATGGTCTGGCATTCAATTGCACACTTACTGAAATCATTGTCAATTTGTCTTGCAAGCGGTGTGAACAAACTTGCTGATCTTGTTGGAGTCACCCTTGGGGCGAAAGGCAAAATGTTGTCTTGGAGAGCAAGCATGGTTCTCCGAAAATAGTTAATGATGGTGTGACAGTAGCTAAGGAGGTAATTTGTAGATGTGTGCTCTAGTTTTCTTTTTAACGTTTTATTAATTCCCCCTCTTAAATGTCTTAGATTTGGTAGGCATAATTTGAAAACTCAAAGGTGAAAGGAAACATATTTGTTACCCAGTGGTCTACTTGGCCTATGGACTAGCCACATTAGAGTAATACATAAAGCTTTTCACAACAATAAAAGGAAAGGGTTATGGCTAAGTCAAATTTTATTGTTATTGACAGTGTAATGAAATGTATCTCAATGCTATGGTTTTGGCCTTTTTATTGGTTGAATTAGAGGACCCAGTTGAAAATATTGGGGCCAAGTAGGCTGGTTTTCCTTTTTGTTGATGGTTTGGTGTATCTAATTGAATTAGTTTCCTAAGGTATTTTTGGTTGCAAACTCCTTTTCATTTTTCATACAGTATTGGCCTTGTGGAATACATTTGATTGTGTGGTCTTGTTAGATCTACAACATTTGTAGTTGTTTATTCTTATGGCCGAGGTGCACTTTTATTATGGAAATAGTTGATGCAATATTCTCATTTAATCCTTACTGCAGGGTAGCATGTTGAGAAGTTTCTTGTGAAACATTTGGTATTCAAAATGACACTTGATCCTATACAGCATCATGCACTTGACTTCAAAATTCATATTCAAAGTGTGCCAGAAAATTCTTGCAAAATTTAAAATATTTATGTTGTTTTAAACCATTATCTTTTTCATGTATTGGATGCTGAAAATGTGAAAAAGACTTTGGTATGAAACCAACTGGTGAATAATTTCCAGCAAAACAACCACTTCCAAGACATGATTTAGAAGTAGAACATATGTACTTATGAAGCATAGAAAGATATCCTCGATGCATTTTCAATGTTTGGCTAGGGTTATTTTTGGAGAAAATAACTCCTTATTCCTAGAATAGTGATCTTCAATACAAGTAAATGCCAGAGAAGAGAGATCATCATGTGACGCAACAAAACTGAAATTGGACCCCTAAGGAGAGTTGGTGTGTCTACAATCGCTCTGTCAGCATTTTCCCTTGGTTTACCCCATTCTTTTCCTCCAACCTGAGTCTTAATTGACTTCTTCTTTCTTCGAGTTTATTTATCAAATTCGTAGAATTTGATAAATAAATACTATCCACAATGGTTGGACTTTAATTTATATTCCCGACTTTATATTATCTCCAAGCCTTATAACCAATGTTTAACTTTCAACACTTTGTATTTATACTCCACGTTTCTTTTTAAATAAATAAATTGTAATGAACTTTTGGCTCTATATTTCACCACCTAGCCTTACAACAATCACGCTCCAGACTTATGCTAAATATCCGCCAATCGTTTAATTAAACAATTTCATTATACTCCGGCCCCACCTATATATATCAATAACCAATCAAACACTCGTATCGTACCTGGCTATCCTCCGCACACCTTAGTTAACCTCCGGGCAAGTTCAACGTACGACCACCGTCCGATGGCCCTTCTCCAAATCAATGACTCTTGGAAATGTCTCTCGGCTTCCAATGTCGAGCTTTAACGTGCGATGGCACGGGTTAAACGGTGGTTTTTCGGGGGTCACTTCGCCACGTGTCGCATGCCCTATGGAATCGCTCGCGAATAGGAAATACCGCCTACTCCGCAAAAGCGGTGCGATATGGGCAACCCGCTTTTGTGATTCCACTTGTGGTTTTGGTACAGGGCTTGACCACGGGTGCAAGTCTGGTTCCGCTATCCTTTTGTTTGTTAACTCATGTCCAATCCTCGGGTCAGGTTCTGAAAGCACAACAATCTTGTCTCTTTATTAAGTGGGATTTTTATATTTGAACAGTGTTCACGACCCCGGTTCTCTACACAGACCTCGCCTTCGGGTGGGGTGAGTTCACAGGGTTATCCAAAAATTTACGGGAATTCAAAGACAGAAGAATGGAATTATCAGTACCCAATCGCCTCACAGTTAAACAATTCTTCACAATTAGCAGTTCGAGATAATTCAATGGCAACTAAGCTTGGAAAACATTTAACTAGAAACAATTGTTCACACACAGAGGTTTATTGCATAAATCCCCTCTCTAATCTCCTCTTCCCTCTCTACTTTTATTCATCCGAGGAATTACAATTTATATACATAACATATGGTTCTTCGGTTCCTCTGAGAGGACTGTTCTAGAAATCAAAAGGTCTAATTATAATAATTCAACTAACTAAAACTGTTCAACTCCTACAACTCTAACTAGTGTAAGTAATACAGTCAGCTGAGGTATTGACACCTAGCTGTTACAACTCAAATGTTTTCGAACCCTCCTAGCCACAACATGTGGACAAAACCTCCTACATTGCTGGCTAGTGCCTAATTCCCCTGCATCATTGTGTGACATAAACCTATTAACAAAATTGAACAGGGAATGATTATTAATTATGGCATACTAAGTTGTCAGTGATTTTGACTATTTGTCTTTAACATGTAAAAATGTTAAATTTCAAACTTACATCATCATGGTTTGGCATCATGAGCTTGACTAATTGTCCACCATGCTCATAACTTCATTGTTGTATCCATAGCTATAAACAACGTTTCAAATAATAATAATAAAGTTCTATAAGAAAAATCCAGACCTCCATGCTGCTGCTCCTTGTGAGACAAAGTGAAAATTGCATTACACAATCTGACACACAAGAATCTCCTATATCTCGGTGGTATGTATCCAAACTCTTATAATAGTGTCTTCAAGACTTATGTTGACATTGCCAATGAGATATTTAAGCAATGAAAGATGGAGCTTTCTTCATTGTTGTATATGTAACAGTCTTTTATTAATATAAAGATTGATGGTTTTGTCTTTCTGAAAATGAAATGTAAAAATAATTTATTGTGGTCAATTGAAAAGTTTTTTTTTAAAAGCTTTTCATTATGGAAGGGTGACATAGATATATGCCCTTCTAATTGAAATCCGGACCTGCCCTTCAAATTTGATCACTGTGTGGGACCTTAAAAAACAATAAAACTATTCCGCCGCACGTTATATAAAACATATAACAAAAACTTTGTCAAAACTTCAAACGAACCCTTTAGCCATGGGTATTTCATCATGAATTGATCATTTTACCATGTACCTTCTTCTAGAGGAATATTCTTCCACTTGATTAGGTACTTCATAATGGTTATATGTCAAAGAGATACATAATGTTTATCTATAACTTTTTGTGGTTCAAGAATCAACTTTCATTCTTCATCTAATTTTGGAAGTTCTATTTACATTGGCATATTTTTTTCCAAAACCTTTTTTAGGCAAGATACATGAAAAACCTTATGAATGCAAGAAGAAGGAAAATATAACTTCTATACCACTTGTGCAATCCTATGAATAATTATTTAGGGCCATAATAGTTTTGCAGTGTGGAAAAAGTCGGCAAAAAGTCCCGACTTTTTGAAAAAATCCCGAATTTTTCCCGGAGCCGACTTTATTGGCCGACTTTTTGCCGACTTTTTCATCCCTGAAAAAGTCGCGATTTTATCCTCGAAGTCCCGACTTTTTGCCGACTTTTTCGAAAAAATCTTGAGTGAGGTAGTTTCTTTAATAATTTTTTAATTTTTTTTGAAAAAATTAGGATTTTTTCCAAAAATGAATATTTTTGTATTTTTTTAGTTTTGCCGACTTTTTGCCGACTTTTTCAAAAAACTCCCGACTTTATCGAGTATTTCAACTTTTGGACCCTTGCGATTTAATTCCTACTTCGACTTTTTCCACATTGCATTTTTGAGCTAATTCTTTATTCTTCTTTTTCTTGAATGAAGATTGCTTATAATGCTATAATCTAAAAAATACCCAATTACCCTCCTCAAATTATCTTTCACTTCAATGTTGTTCCCCTTGTTGTTTTATCATGTTTCATGTCATTTGAAGGTTTTCCATAATAGTTTTCAAAGTTTCTTTAGTATTTTCCATATGTGACTCTGTTTCCTATACTTTGGACTTATCTTGCAAAAAGTATGAGATACTAGGAGTTGGATATCCATAAAGGGCCTTAAATGGGGAAATTTTAGTAGATGTGTGATAGGTAGTATGATAGTATCATATTACCATTCTTCCTTGAAGAACCCACTTCATCCATTAAGATTGCTTTTCTAAAGAGTAACATCGTAGATAACCTTAAAAACATTTCTTAACTATTTTTGTTTGACCATTTGATTGTGTTTGATATGTAGAACTCATGGCAGCTAGTGTTTCTCCACTCAAATTAAATAATTATTTCCAAAAGTTTCTTGTTACTATTACTTTAGGAAAACCATGAAGACTATGAATTTCTTTCACGGACACTTTTGCCACTTGGCTTGTTGTTTATGTACTTTGAGCTCTACAAAAAAAATCTACAAAATTTGTCTATATAAATGACCACAAAAATGTAATACTTACCTTTATATTTCAGTAACCCTGTAATAAATTCTATTGATATATCTTCTAGTCTTTGAATTTGTATGTGGAATGGTTGAAGTAACCCTAGATATTTTACTATCTCTCTTTTATTTATTATGCAAACCTGACCTTCTCTTACAAAATTTTAAATATCTTTCTTCATTCCTTCCAAAAATATATTTTTTGATCCTTTGAGATGTTTTAAGGAACCCTGCGTCCTACCATCAGAGAGACATGGGACTCCCTGAATATTTTTTTATTCAAATATGCTTGCGTGCATAAAAATATTCTACATTTGCACCAAAGTATATCTCTTTCACTCCCAATGCTCCATAGAGTTCATCCCATCCTTTATAAATTTTAGTTTTTGTTTAGTACTATTGTCATTTTTCCATTATGGCAAGCTTATTCTAGCCACCTAGGAATAGAAAATGTAATTGGATATAAATTTGAGGCCTCTTCTATTTTAGAAAGAGCATCATGTACTAAATTTTCCTTACCCCTTTTGCAGATTATCTCAAAATTAAAACTTTGCATTTTTTCTCCTCATTTTTGTTAATCTTCCAATGAAATCCATAGCTTCAAAAAATACTTTATGCTATCATGGTATATCTTGACTTTAAAGTACCTCCAAGTGATATACTATCCCCATGTTTTATTGCATGTAATATTGCTTCCATTTATTTTTCATACGTAGATTTCACCAAATATTTTCTTTGAATTCCTTGCTTTTAAAAGCCAATGATATCCCTTATTGTGTTAATGTTACGTAAACTCCTTTTCCTAGTGCCTCACACTCTACTATGAATGTTTTACCAAAAGTAGGTGCAACCGATGTTGGTTTAGAAGACATGGCATCCATTAAACGAGAGAATGCCAAAGTAGCCTCATCATTCCATATAAATGATATTTTCTTCAAGAGATATGTGAGTGGACTTGAAATGCATGCATAATTCTTAACAAATGATCAATAATATCATGTAAGTCTAAAAAATCTTCTAAGAACCTTGATTTTCTTAGGAATAGGTCATTTTGCAATAGCTTGCATCTTTTGAGGCTCCAACTTCACTCCTTCCTTTAAAACAATATGAACCAAATACTCGATTTCTTATTTCCCAAAAGCACATTTGGATATTTTTACATAAAAATGATTGTTCTCAATAATTATTTATATAACTTTTCCACATGTTTAGTGTGGTATTCCCATGATTTATTATAAATATGTGTATTATCAAAGAAAACTAACACAAATTTTATAAGATGGGATCAAACAAAATTGTTCTTAAGTCGAGCCCGCCAGACTTCAAATGGCGATAAACCATAATTCAAACCAAATTCGCGTTCCAAAATAGCTTGCTGACGTCGGCCAATTTTGTGACGCGAAAACCAAATAAATTCCGCCCTAATATTTTTCGGGTCTAAAGTTGGGCTGGCGTACAGAGGGAGAGTTGTGACGCGAATTTCTTATCAAATTCGCCCTAATCTTTTTTGGGTCTGGACTTCCACTACGCGAGCGGCCCAAACAAAGATCTGCTCCTATCCATCTGTGACGAAACCATCGTACATGTTGACGTCATCAATCAAAACCTGCCACCCTTTTGAATTTGTAAATAAAACAAATTGCGTCTGCGTCATTTTCATTGTTCCGTGCGCTAGCCAGTATTCCATGCAACAAAATTCAAAAACCAACTGTTAACGCTTGCTGACCGTTACGTTGCTGAACATAATTGAAGCTGAGTATTTCAGGGTTTTTTTGTCATAACCAGCGCCTGTTTAAACATGTTTCATTTCCCGTAAACAGGTATTTATTCCAATTCCCCACTAAACTCTGTAAAAAATTCTGGTTTTAGTTTTAATTTTTCACTAAGGTCTGAAAAGAAGTTCAGTTTTGTCTTTTTCGTTCCCAGAACTGCAATTATATTCCCAAAACTGGTAATTATGCCCCTTTTCCACAAAAACCCGAAATTCCATTTCTGAATCCACAAGAACCAGAAATGGAAGTTCCTGTAGCTCTGAATGTTGTTGCCATTAATGCCCCTCACAAGGACTTGGATTATTTGCCTTTAGCCGATATGGATTTTCAAATTAAGGACTTGCGTCTCAGTGAGAATCCTCTTCGAATATTTTGCCGCTGTAGAGACAATTATTTGAATGGTTCTGACATCTTTGGACTTTGGGAATCAAATCTTCCTATGTACCTTCTCCCCTCAGTCCATATTTTTCCTGAGTTAATCCATTATTGCTACGCAAATTATGATCCCAACCAACGAACAGTTTTATCCCCAAGTCAAAATGTCCTTTTCCCAGTAACTGCTCAGTCCATAAATGAAATGCTACAATTCCAACCTATTCAAGCTCTCACTCCCCTGTCCATGGCTGAATTACTTGAGAAATCTACTAAGTTATCCCATGAAGAGTTAAACCACCTATGCCAAACCTTCATGTTACCAGAGCATCAGCCTAAAAACCCTCCCCCTTATGGTTATACTTTCTTTACTGATGAGGGTAGACTTATTTTAAACATGATATATTCCATAATGGGCTTCAATACTAGTGAGTATGTTGATCAGTTAACCCTAGTATTGTTATCCATTTTTACCCCTGGACAGCCTCCTGCTGTCAAGTACGATTTTGCATCTTATATTGCTGACAAAATCCATGATCAGTTCATGAGATTTGAGAATGAGAGAGTATTTAAGTATTCTTCTGTCATATATCATCTCATGATTTACTTTCAGTCAGAAAATTTTCCTTTTTATGTTAAGAAACTTGATGCCAAAGGGAATCCTAGGTCAGTCATCTTTTGGTCTGCCATTACTCACAATTCCTCTGATTCTCCTTATTCCTATAATGAGTTTTTCAACCTTTTTGTTCATCCTACAACTACCTTGTTGACAGGAGTCTCTCCTCCTAGAATTAACAATGAAATCAAGAAAATCCTTCAGCTCTCAAAGCAGTACAAGATAGGTGACTAGTACCTATATCAAAACTACACAGAGATCAGGATATATGGATGTGAATTATACCCATTCAAACTGCCCAAGTATGTCCCAATGAGACTCTTTGCATTAGAATATTTCAGGCAGATGAATAATTCAGATATAATTCATTTTTGCAATGCAAAGAAAAAGGCTCAACTCAGGATCAAGAGCTAATTAGGTCCCTTCATTTGTAACTCTAGGGAAGCTGGAAAGGAAGCCGAAAGGATTTTAGAAGACTATCTCAGACTACAAAAGAGTTTCTACTGGGTGCCTTATGATCCAAACAACTTTATTTGTGATAGAAGAATGAAAAATAAACTGTCACCATACATCCATCAAAGAATCCCAGAAATAGAACAATATGCTAATATGGATGAATGGACAGAAGGGACATTGGTTGAAAAAGATAGTGAGCAGGTCAATGTTGAAAATGTAATGAAAGATCTTGAAAAGATACTTGACTTAGAATCTTTTGGACAGGTGCAGGGATCTTCTTCAGCCAGGACTTTACAACAAAATTTGCAGGAGATTAGTACAGTAGCAGTAGAATATAAAGGAAAAGAAAAGGAGCCTGATATACAAATAATTGAAAAATTCATAATGACAGAGCAACCAGAGACTTCTAAAGAACAAGGTCAAGGACAAATTCCTCCTAATCAGATCAGTGAGCCAGAAATTTCTATTTTACAAACTCCTCTGAATATAGAAAAGGGAAAAAAGAGAGAGGCTGAAACAACTACTCCTATTGGTGGCTCTTCTGAATAGAAAGATGTTAAAAGGCAGAAATTAACTCCCCTTCCAGAAGATGAATCATTTCAGGAAATCCCTGACAGCCAAGGAAGAGAAGACAGTCAGCAAACAGGTACAGGTAGTGGGACTTCCACTAATTTTCAAAAACATGAAATACATAGGCAACAAAGTGAAAAAATATCTTCTTTCAAACCTCCAGTAAAAACTGCCTGGGACATCAAAAGAACATTCATCAATATAAAGGCCAGGAACGATCCACTTAGACTTCAAGTGTACAACCAATTTTTGAAGATGGCTCCGAAAAATCAAGAAAGATTGATGTCAGCTTATGACATCCAATAGGGTAAGATGTTAATGAGCCATTTCAAGCCCAAGGTGCAGCAGCCTCAGACAGCTGCAGATTACGTTAGGACTAATTTTGAAGTCTTAGCAAAGGATATCCATCCTTTAGATCAAATTGAGCTACACAAGCAAATAGGTGAGATGATTTATTCTACTTTGACGGATAAATCAATGATGACCCATAAGTTGCAGGATTCTTTGGATAATACTAATACACAATTGTAGGTTGAAAAAGCCTCCTCCCAGGCTAAGGATAATAGAATCAAAACTTTAGAGGAAATAATCATTGGTTTGGGTCATAATCCTAAATATGTGAAAGGTATTGAAGCTTTGATCAAGAGAAAAGATGATAATATTGTAGCTCTGAGAAAACAATTAAAGTTACCGGCCTCAAGACATCCACAGACTGCAGAAATCATCAAACAAAATTCTGAGGAAGAACTAATGGATTTTCTCTTAAAATTGAATGAGCAACTTACTGCAGCTAAAAAAGAGCTTGAGAATGCATTAAAAGATAAGCAGGGAAATATTCCAGTATCTACAGCAGGAGTAGTGAAAGGTACAGCAACAACAGGTCAGCCAGCAGAATTGTCACATAGCAACACTGCAAATTTGAACACTGATGAATTAACAAAGTCAATGGAAGATATGAAACTTCAGGCCATAGAGCTTCACAAAACAAAGGAACAATTGGCCACTCTAGAACATAAATATGATCTTTCAAAAATGAGTGTTGCTGATAAAATAAGAGAAGTGAACAAATTAGAAAAAATAGTCAAAGCATTGGAAAAGGATCTCACATTGGAGAAACCTTTAAAAGAAATAAATGATATTATTTGGGATAATATCATTCAATCAATAAAGGATGTTTGGTCCTCAATTCAAATAATGGATGAACAGAATAACTTAGTTATATTGGCTCTGGATGAGATTGGGAGATCAAGACAAGAGTTGGGAAATATGCCAGAAGAGGCCAATAGACTTATACATTTTTTGAGTACTCAGACTAAGAATCAACTTGCAAAAATTGGTATTCAGGATAGGACCGGAACAATTCTGGAAATAAAGAGAGTTTTTACTAAAAGAACTCTGGTACAGAATTTAGAACGAAGGTGCTCAGATATGCAAGAAGAAATCATTGCCTTCAGAGAAAGATTGAATATTTTGTTAAATAGAGGATTGCCCAGTCCTATAGTTGCAGAAGATAAGCTAATGGACCTTGATAGTTATGTTGAAAAATTGGACAAATATGCTAATAATCAAGCTAGTTCTTCAACCAGTTCATCAACAGCAGCATAGCCTACAGGGAAAAACCTTCATGACAGATTGGAGAATTTATTTTATCTTGAGCATGAAGTAAATCATTTGTTCCCAAATCAGCCTGATTTCTTCAGATATACTGAGGCTGATGAAACACTAAGAAAGTTGCAAAGGACCAGAGTGCCAAAAGTTCAATGGTGGGAAGAAATGATGGAAATTTTGTAAAAAATTATCCTTACATAAATTTTTTCCTATTTACCACAGTATATCATGATAAAAAGGATAAAAGGATGAACAAAGGTCAAAGAGTATCAGAGCAGTTAAAGAGTATCAGTGAAATGAAATAATCAACATAGAATTACTGAAGAGGACAGCAGCAAGCCAAGATATAGGGCCTGCCTCCAGCACATTCTTAAAAGAAGGAAAAAACACAACATCAGTTATCATTTTTCTTATCTACGATACCATCTGTCTCTATATTGTTGTAAAATACTTATTAGTTATCCTAGATAATATCTTAATTTGTTATGAGATATTTTGTATAAATACTCCATCAATTGGAGTAGTAAGTGTGGATTCATATACTTTGCAGGAACATTGACTTTTTCGGAATAAAGTGCTGCTGGAGAAATTTCTTTGTGGCTTGCTGGATGATGAATTGATGCTAGAGAGTTTTTACAGGATTCATGTGTCTGTAAAACAACGTTTTTCATGGACTGTTTTACTTCATATAATATATTCAAAACTGCGTTTTTTCTCTTGTGAAAAAAAATGATTAATTTTTATCACTCTGCCTTCAAAACTAGCGATGCTGGTCTATGTTGCTGGTTTATTGATATGCTCTGATGGTCTTTTTATATTTTGGACATATCACACTCCTCACATGATTAGCGTTTTTCTCTGTTCAAGGATTTTGGGTACTTTAATTTGTATTTGGAACAATGGACATTGGTACGTACTCTATCTGTTGCTTTACTATTCTACATACTGCTATTTCACTTTCTTATAGATGCCTCGGGCATATTTGGATGCTTTCTCAGATTGTCGATAATCTCCATGTGGACCGTTACTGGGTTTTATATCAAGTCCCTGTATGTGACATGGGGTATTTTTCTATCACTGTCTGGGGTGGGACTTCCACATTTCTAGATGGATATTTGGGTTCCAATCTTCAGATGTGAAAATGTAATGACTTCATGGACTGTTTTACTTCATATAATATATTCAAAACAACATTTTTGCTCTTGTGAAAAAAAAATGATTAATGTTTATCACTCTGCCTTCAAAACTAGAGATGTTGGTCTATGTTGCTGGTTTATTGATATGGTCTCATGGTATTTTTATATTTGGGACATATCACACTCCTCACATGATTAGCGTTTTTCTCTGTTCAAGGATTTTGGGTACTTTAATTTGTATTTGGAACAATGGACTTCGATACTCTATCTGTTGTTTTACTATTCTACATACTGCTATTTCACTTTCTTATAGATGCCTCGGGCATATTTGGATGCTTTCTCAGATTTGTCGATAATCTCCATGTGGACCGTTACTCGATTTTATATCAAGTCCCTGTATGTGACATGGGGTATTTTTCTATCACCGTCTGGGGTGAGACTTCCACTTTTCTGGATGGATATTTGGGTTCCAATCTTCAGATGTGAAAATGTAATGACTTCATGGACTGCTTTGCTTCATATAATATATTCAAAACAACATTTTTTCTCTTGTGAAAAAAAAATGATTAATGCTTATCACTCTTCCTTCAAAACTAGCTATGCTGGTCTATGTTGCTGGTTTATTGATATGGTCTCATGGTATTTTTATATTTTGGACATATCACACTCCTCACATGATTAGCGTTTTTCTCTGTTCAAGGATTTTGGGTACTTTAATTTGTATTTGGAACAATGGACGTCGGTACTCTATCTGTTGCTTTACTATTCTACATACTGCTATTTCATTTTCTTATAGATGCCTCGGGCATATTTGGATGCTTTCTCAGATTGTCGATAATCTCCATGTGGACCGTTACTGGGTTTTATATCATGTCCCCGTATGTGACATGGGGTATTTTTCTATCATTGTCTGGGGTGGGACTTCCACTTTTCTGGATGGATATTTGGGTTCCAATCTTTAGATGTGAAAATGTAATGACTTCATGGACTGTTTTACTTCATATAATATATTCAAAACAACGTTTTTCCTCTTTTAAAGTTTCATTTTTTTTAAAAAAATTGAACCTGCCATTGCTATACCGACACCTTGTAAGCGTTGGAATTGTGACAGATTAGAAACATCGGAAGAGCGACCGTATAAAAACATCAGACGAGCGACGTTCAAAATGTCGGACCACATTTTGTCGGAATTGCGACAGTTTACAAACGTCGGAAGAGCGATGTCTAAAACGTTGGACCACATTTCGTCGGAATTGTGGCAATTTACAACCGTCGGAAGAGCGACGTCCAAAACGTCGAATCACACTGCATCGGAATTGCGACAGTTTACAAACGTCGGAAGACCGACGTTCAAAATGTCGGACCACATTTCGTCGTAATTGTGAGAGTTTACAGACGTCGGAAGAGCGATGTTCAAAACGTCGGACCACATTTTGTCGGAAGTGCGACAGTTTACAAAGGTCGGAAGTGCGACGGATTGGGAAATGTCGGAAGAGTGACGCTTATTTGGAAGCGACGGAAAAAGTTTCGATAGTGCAACACTTTTTAATTGCGTCAGAACTGCGACGGTATGGTAAACCACGTTTTTCCCGCCCTCGAACTGTCGCTCTTGCGACGACTATGTGTCAGAATAGCGACGAATTGGCCGTCGGAATTTCTTCCAAATTTTCTAGTGCATCAAGAAGTTGATCATCTGCTATTGCAGGCTGGGGAATATTACTGTCTATGAATTCCTTTAGTCCGTTGTCCTTGAGCACTATCTCCATCCTGTCCTTCCATGCTATGTAATTTGAATCTCCCTTAAGAGAATATTCGAGTAAACTAATTAGGGGAATTTTGAGGTCTAAAATGGGCCTCCTAAAGAAATTATAAAATAATAGTGGAAATAATAAAATAAAATTAGCTTACATCATCAAATTTTAGAGGGAAAAACAAAAAGCTATTTTTTCAACTCATATTTTCAACTCATATTTTCAACTTATATCCCTATGGGTTTACTCAAATTTCGAGTGGTAAGATTCATTGGATGAAGAATTTGATTCCTAATCCTAGGAGTGCCCATGTTCCATACTTTCGATGGACCCTGCTACACAAAAAATGAGAAATACATGAAAAACGTGATTGCAATAATTTTTTTCATGTATTTCTTATTTTTCGTGTAGTAGGGTCCATTGAAAGTATGCAACATGGGTAATCCTTAGCTGAGGAATTCAATTTTTCATCCAATGAATACTCCCGCTCGAAACTTGGGTAAAAAATAAGGGAGATAATTTGAAGATACAAGTTGAAAAAGTAGTTTTATTATTTTATTATTTTTTACTCTTTTTACTTTTTTACCCCAAAAATGGTGAATCATTCCCCATGGTTGACATCATCATCTTGAATCCTAGTAGTTATTATAAAGTTTATTTTGGTTTTACATTTTTCTTAGGAGGACCATTTTAGACCTCAAAATTTCTCTAATGCAAGCCATTGAAAGACATCTTGATCTCCTGCTGGATCCTAGAGAATAAATCTGCAAATTCAAACCTGTTCAAGAAAAAAATCGTTCTTCTCTTCTATTGTGATTCTCGAGGCTTCGATATAATGTATAAAATCTACAAACGAGATTCAAATTGATCTTGTAATGTACTAAAACAAAAGCTAAATCATTCTACAATTTTCGAAAACCAAATATGATCGCACAATCACATAACAAGTAAGAAAAATAAGTACAACACAAGATGTAGATGGGGAAAGAAACTGCTCAAAACCCCTCTATCTCTATATTTCATATGGTCAAGATCATGAAACAATACAATTCTCTTTCTCTTCTTGAGAAACCTCTACACTCTCCTAACTGTCTCACTCTGATCTAGCTTGGATCTGGCTTAAAATCTAAGAAAAATCAATCAAGTATTTAACCTTTTTCTTACCTCTGCCTGAACTGCCTTCCTTACGTATTATTGGGCTAATTGAGCCCCTATTAATTTAGGAAATACCAATTAATGATTACACAATCCATCAAGGCCTTCCCAATGACCTCATGCATGACATGTACAATTTTCTAATAATACAACTAACATATATCTTCCCTTTGACCATAGTCTCAACTAGGCCTTCCTTAGAACTAACATGCAACAACTATTTATAGCAAATCATCAGTTAAGTGATTGATCACTACTCATGAATTAAATTAGATTTAATTCATTTGATCTCTCACTAGCTCATCACTTAGTCAGAACTAGTTAAACTATGTTTAACTCAATTTCTTGAGTTAACTAATTACAACTCACAAATAACTATAACTCAACCCCCTAAAATCATGGGAGAAATATACATGCCTCCTATTTGAAATATAACTCAAATTTCCTAAGCTAAATAAGTCTTCCTGACTCAATTAACTAATACCAGTTGTCATGAGATGAAATTACAATTTTTTCTTCCAATTTAATTAAGGGAAAATTAAATCAGAAGCCTCATATGGTGTCATATTTGGGTGTTATTTTATGGATTCCATTTCTAGTTCCCATTTTCAATGTTTCTTGTTGAAAATTTCAACACCTCATTAGCGGATGACGAGTAGGAGGGGAGACTTAGGAAATGTTGGTTTCAAGCGAACTCAACCTTTTGCATTCGACTCTATGGGCACTTTTTTTAACATTGTTCCTCTTGAATTCAAGAGGAAAATTATTCCATTGGAGACAAAATAAATTAAAGAATTCCCCTACTATTCTGATAGTGCTCATGACCTTACCATTATCTCTTTTGACCATGATTAGTTTTTGTGCTCATATGATTTTTGTTTATATTTTGATACTTTCGTACCAACATTGTAGAGATTGTTATATGGGCTTTCCAAACTTGGATGGGGCGAGGTATATTAAGGTTTAATTGGTCTTCCTGTGCACTTGTTTTTGGGTTGGATTTATTTTCAGCCTCAACGATGATACTCATGGGATTTTGACAGTGCTTAAACTCTGCAAATCACATGTGCACATGTTGGGACAATGTTGTTTAGGGTTGATTTTTGACAGGGCTATCTATGTTGGCTCATGGTGCATAATGTTGGTTCGAGGTGGATGTCCCAACTATGTGTTAAGGGTGATTATAAGGTTGATGGTGGAGTGATATATTAGCATATTGGTTTGGGTATCTAACTATTTTGAAATTTTGGGAATGGTCCTGACACACAACCAACACTATGCATTTAGCTCTGGTTATGGACATTCTCTTGGTTCAAGTCATGCTGTTGTGTATTCTCTCTATTGTGGTCTATGTGAAACAAATTTTCATGTTTATTTTTCTCTTGTAGCCCCAATTCTTGGATATCTATGGAATGATTTAAACTAAATGTTGTTGTCACCTTGTAATCAATGGTGTCATTGTTTTGAAGAAAGTTGCTATTATGGGGAAGAGTTTTACACCCTCCTAGTTTTTTCTTTGAGATAGTATGGATTAGTGGTTGATCATTTACCTCTTCTTTTTTTACTAATGGAAATTCAATTATAGTTTGCAAAAAAAAAAGGTGATAAAATAAAAAATCTCTTCCTATAATCAATTTCCCAAATGAACTCTAGTATTCTTAATAAGAATGTGAATGAAAATTACATCTCGTATAAGAATTTAAACTTAAATTAGTATTATATGATGTACCATCTCCACCACTGAATCATAAACTCACAAAAAAATTCTAACAATGTAACATTTCAAATATGAAATTGTTATTATATTTTATTATTATAATAACTTATTTCAACCACTAAATTACTTTAAAAAATATTTAATATTTTGTTTGTTTGTTAGATAATGTGAGCCTTGAGATGACTAGAACGTGTAGCCTATGGTTTGAGTAACCTCAACCCAGGGGCATCTAAGCTGTCAAAATCACCCAGAGATTGCACCTGGCCTAGGCCACACCAACACTTAACATGGATGGATTTTTACCCACAATGTTTCGAACCAGTGACCATTTCACCATCGAGTACTTTAACAAAGCACCTTGTCACCGTCTATTTTATGCCATGTGGGAAAAAAGTACTTAATATTATAATATATTAATAAATTAAATTATATATATATATATATATAATGTAGTGGGGTTATCCATTAGAAGATATTATATTTTTAAATAGCTCCAACAAGATTTTGATTATAAGGGTTACTGGAAGCAAGTGTGAGTTGGGAGATATGGAAGCTTGGGTCTACGACTAAAGCTAAAAATTCTATAGTAGATATGTAATCTTGGCAGACTCTACTGACTCTAGGGCCTACTTAGGGGTTCTCGTTTTACAATCTGGAGCATGGGTTATTGAGTATGGAGCTAGATTTAGTTAATTAATTGGATGATATGTTAGCAAAAATGTAAATATGGGCCCAATAGGAGTAAGTAAGTGCCCATACCTTCCCATATCATGAGACATTGTCAAAGTTAGACCTAACGTCTTCTATAGGTATGTCCTCTTGTGCTCACTCCATGTCTTATTTTCATGTGATGGCTTTGCTTTTAAACCCTTTGGCAAACATGAGGGCTTCCCCCCTCCTTCCTATATTTCGACTCTACCTTATTGTTATAATACCCTCACATGTAATTCTATATCCCCCTTCACTTCTAAATAAATCTCCATTAAATATCCTATCGGTCACACTTGTGTGGTGTGCCCTCTCACAGTACGCAATTTCTCTCCCATTCTTTGCATTGGTTTATGAACCCAACATCCCCTCCTCACCCTATGGATTCCTAAAAAAATATCTAACATTTGAAATGCTCAGGGGAAACACATCCCTCTTGAGCCAGGAGACATCTGTCCAGCTAGAAGTGAAGGAGCCAACTAAGCTTAGTAAAATGTGTGAAGTGAAATGTGGTGGAAACAAATTTAGTTCTAGGGGATGGGGTAAAATTGAATGACATCTCGGAAATGGAATAAGCGGCAGTGGGTGGAATATTTGTGTGTAAGTGAACGGTAATAGAGGTAATTTGGTGATCGACTTCAAAATACTTCACCCCTTTACTGGGATATAACCCTCGGTGCTTGATTTTAGAAAGAGGTTGGATGGGGTGGATTTTGGATGCCAAATAAGACAAGGAAAAGATGTTACAACACCATTGTAGTATCTAGATAAAAAGTCTCGAATCGAGCACAAATTTGGACAGTGCACCTCCCAAAATTCGGCTAGTTGCGATATGGGCATAGAAAAGAAAGACCCCCTCCTTCCTCAGAACCAATAGGTAGAGAGATTAAATCAACAAAGAAGAAAATCAAGCAGGCTATCCCAAAAAATCGGTTGGTGGAGGAATTTGACATGGAAAATATGTATAAAATCACTTCCTCTTCTAGTATGTTTTTGATTTCTCACACTTTTGATGTTTCCTTACTAGCGAGTGTTCCATCTATTTCATATTTTCCTTCCCCTATTGATTTACCCTTTGTAATGTGTGAAATTTTTGGGCTTCAAAGTCTCTCCCTTCCCCCTTATCTTCGAAAATCCCCTCCTCTATTCTTCCCCCACCACTAGGGCCTTTATCCCTCCCCCTTGTTTCATCACCTGCCCTAGTGGGATTTCACCATTACAACCTTAGATCTCTCTTGTTTCCAGATCATAATAACCCTTATTTAGGGGGTTTTACCCCTTAACCCGATGAGGGATTGGGGGTCTTATCTGAGTTGGCCCCTCAAACACATGGAAGGGGTAGGAAATCACACATCTCGTTGGCCATCCAACAAGCTTCAATATAAATAAAATTAGGAAAGAAAAAATATGTTATCGGGGTACTTAGAGCAACGGCCCCCTTAACAAGGTTGGAATGATAAATTTTTCATATAATATAAGGGTTCTCGCTAACCCTCGAAAATCCCTAGGCCTACAACGTTTGATAAATGTGCTCTTCGCTAGGTTATTTTTCTGCAAGAAACTATGATGGAAGGCCAGAATGCCATTGCAATCCTCTTAGCTTTGTTTCCTTTCCAGTCCTTTCACAATTATGATGAAGTTGGTAGGTGGAGGGGTTAATTACCTTATGGTTGGACACTTCCATTCATTGCTACCATGTTTGGGCTTCCTAGTCGTGTTTGGAAACTTTTTTCTTTGTAACAGATTATGATTTACTTCAGGGGAATAAATGTATATGGTCCATATCACGACCAAAAAACTATTGGAAAAAATTATTCAATCTTCCCTACTTTGAGTTAGATAATATTTGCATTGGGAATTACTTCAATTTATCTGTTGGACACTCGAAAAGTTTTTGGTTGTCAACACACCTGAACACTCTGGCGCATTTCGTTGTTGATTATTTATATTCTATGGGGCTTGTAGACACCCTTCCACCAAAAATTCTTCGGACATGGAAAAAAAAAATATTCAAGGAGGCATATGTGGCTAAGAGACTAGATCACTTCCTAGTTTCAGAAAAATTCTTGGATCAAAACTTACAGTCCAGACAGTGAGTGGAACTTGGAGGGGACTCATACCATAAACCTATTATATTAAATATGGAGTCAGGGAAGTTCAAGCCAATGGGTCCTTTCAAGCTTATCTTTGGTTGGCTAGAACACCCCAAGCTTATGGAAAAAATCAAGGAAGCTTAGGTCCCTTTCTACCTTGATTTGGGATCTTCCCCACCTTTGCAATTCCAAGAAACTTAAAAAATGCCAAAAAATTTATCTCCTATTGGGCCAAGGAGGAAAAACCCTAAGATGAGAGATTATTTTTAGAAATCGAATAAAAAATTCGGTATTTTCATCGAAACGTTGATCATTCCTCCATTTTTGAGGAACAATTTAAAAAAACTAAATAATATGGAGGATAAAAGTAGCTTACTTTTAGACAAGGAGAAGGAGTGGAGGTTGAAGAGTAGAGATTTATGGCTTTGGGGAGGGGTTGAAAATACCAAGTATTTTCACATAATAACAAACCACTGGAAAGCCATAAACAAAATTTGGGAGATTACTTAATTTGATGGATTTAAAGCAACAAAATTCAAGGAAATTTCCAAGGAGGGATGCTCATATTTCAAATCCATCTTCAAGAAATCGAAACTAGCAAATATTGATAAGATCCTTAAGTTAGAAAATGTTTTCCTTAGGTTTATGGAGGATGAGGAAAATGAGGGTATGATAAAGGAATTCACCAAGGAAGAACTAGAATATGTGATGTAGAGCTTTCATAAGGATAAGATCGCTCGACCTAATAAGATCCAGATATAATTCAAGCAAGAATGCTTTGATTTTACTGGGGATGAATTGCTAGGTGTGGTATAATACTCCAAGATAAATGGCAGAGTACATGCCCCTATCAATGCCACCTTTTTGGCCTTGATTTCAAAATCGGATAAGTCCTCTTTTTTCGACTAATATAGGCCTATATTTATCTAAAATATCATATACAAAATCATCTCAAAGATTATAGCCCTTAGGCTCAAGCCTATCCTCTCTAGGTACATCTCCATGGAGCAATTTGGATTCCTTAAGGTTAGGAAAATTCATGAAGAAATTTTCCTTGCACATGAGAGTCTACACACATTACATACTCAAAAGAAAAAGTTTTTTTATTTTTAAATTTGATCATTTCTGAGGCCTTTGACAAGGTGGAGTGGTTATACATCAAGATTATCCTTCTCCACTTGGGGTTCTCCCCTCCCTTTTTGGATTAGGTCTACAATTGTATTAGTTCGTCCTCCATGGTAGTCCTCATAAATGGTTCAAAAACTCCCTTCTTCAATCCCCAGTGTGACCTAAGGCAAGGATGCCCATTATCCCCCCTTCTCTTTCTTTGGATAGTTGAAATTTTAAGTAGTGCACTCTTAGATGCGAAGAGAAGGCACATCATTGAATGAAGAAAAATTTCTCAAGCATTTTCAGTTACTCACCTACTCTTCATGGATGACATTATCATCTTCCTTTATTTTTAAATGGGAACCTTACAAACTTCCAAATACATCCTTTCCATTTTCTCCCTAGATACAAGAATAATCATAAATTAGGAAAAAAATTCCTTAATATGAAATGGGCATGAGAAGGAGGACTTAGATAAGGTGAAACATATTTTTTCAAATGTAAAATACTTTTGTTTTTTCCTAAAGCCTAACACTTACAAGAATGAATTGTGCCTAGCTAATTGCAAATATTGAAAGCATAATCATATGTTGGTGTAATAGATGGATCTCTAGGGTTGGGAGGCTCATGCTCTGCAAAGTGGTAATTGAAGCCATTCCTGTATATGGGGCCTCCTTGGCTTGGATCCTAAATGGATTCTAAAAAAAATCAAGAAAATTTCATGAAGGTATAAATGGGCATGGAAGCACGACCGCAAACCTTTTGCACTTACTTCTTGGTATTCCATCTTAATCCCAAAATATTTTGGGGGTTGGGGTATAAAGAACCTATCTTTGTTCTCCATGGCGTTGGCTTCAAAGGGTGCATGGAAGCTTGTTAAATGGCATGATCTATGGGAAAATTTCATGGAAGCTCTCCCCTCTCCCCATGCAATGGCTTAGATTTCCAAGGAAGGTTGTCAATAATGGTTCAATTGTTTGGAGGGATATTATAAATACGATGTAAGTCATACTAAAAGGGATCAGATGGAGAGTCATGGATGGATTCAAAGTCTTTATTATAAAGGATCCATGGGTCGGTAGCAAAAACTTAAAATCTACTCAAGCCTCTAATGCATATATTATAATGTGAAAGGGTTCTTCTACTTATCCCAAATCTCTAGAAGACTGTGGGAAGGCCTAGGTTTGTTGAGCCACAATCGTGACTACAACACAAACACTAAAATTGGAAGGAAATTAGGGCAATGAATGGGAGCACTATACCACAACCATGTCTCATAGCTTAGTTTCTCTTTCACCTGTTGAGGACAAATTGGTCTGATCACTGGCTCCACATGGTTCTTGCATGCCAAAATTTGGATACTTTTTATTTGTTCAAAACCACATATTGGATTTTCCTCCTCCTTAGTGGGAAAAAAAACTATGCAAACTTAACTTCTCTTCAAAATTCAATATTTTTATGTTGCTTCTTCTTAAAAAGAAAGAACCCTCATGGGACATTTTACAAAGGAGGTATTTCCAAGGACCCAACTGATGCTCTCTCTATCTCTTTGAGGTAGATCCATAAATCACCTTTTCATCCATTTCCATTTTGCAAAAAGTGTTCGGTCTCAAATAAATAAGAATATTGGAAATGATCATGGATACAAAGGCCCATAATTCGAGGATTTCTTGAAGACGTGGCAATTTCATAAACCAAAAGACCCCATAAAGGCACTTCCCCTCGTGTTATGTTGGGATATATGGTTGGAATGAAATGGGGCTATTTTTTAGGACCAAGGTCAGTCTTTCTTAAGAGTGGCTTTGAACAACTTATCCATTAAGATATCTTTCACTCAGAAGGACATATACACAAAACAAGCTTCTCGCACAACACAGGAAATATAAAAAGACAAGTCAGTGGGGGAAGATTTTATATATTTGATACACACTTTTTATGTTTCTCATGTGGTATTGGAAACTCCTCTAACAACTATGTTGATCTATTTTCACTTAAGCTTCTTTTACAACGTGTTGAACATCTACAAATTTCTGAGATCAATGTTTAAGGAGATTCCATGAACGTTATAAACTGGTTGAGTGGGAAAACTCGCCTAAAGAAAAACATACTTCTACTAGTATATCAAAACATTTTGAATTGAATAAGGAATTTTTCTTATATATATTTTGCATATGTATACATTGAAAATACCAGGAAGCTGATGACATTTCGAAAAGAGGATTGGCGTTGGATCAAGGTCAGTAGAAAATTAGAGGACAAAGAAGGTATGCTTAGCCTTCTCCAATTAAGTCCTTGGGCATAACTACTAAACATATGGTTTGTATCTTCATAATTTAAATCAATAATTATTTTTTAATATTGCTTTACTAGGTGGTGACTTATAGTATGGAAATATGAGTTTTATTTTTTCCTCATTTGCATGTCTATCATATTATATGAAGCCAAATTTTTTGAATTGCAAGACTGGAATATAATATATAGTCTTGTCTATAACACAGTTGAAGAACTTGGGGCCGACTCCATTTCAAAAATATATTCAGATTATGTATAGCTATATTTTAGTGATCACTTGATTTGTGAATTTTTACAGTAAAATGATAACCTATTCTGTGTATATTGGAAAATTTTTTTGGGACTATAATGTCATTAAATGCTACAAGAATTTGCGAATGTATTTTATTTTTTAATCAAAATGAAATAATAATTAGCTGAATTTTGAGGTCTAAAATTGGCCTCCTAAGGAAATTATAAAATAATAGTGGAAATAATAAAATAAGATTCGATCACATCTTCAAATTTTGGAGAGAAAAAAGAAAAACTACTATTTGAACTCGTATTTTGAACTTATCTCCCAAAGTTTTTACTCAAATTTTGAGCAGGAGTACTCATTGGATGCAAAATTTAATTCCTCATCCAATGAGTACCCTTGTTGCAAACTTTCGATGGATCCTACTCCATGAAAAATGAGAAATACATGAAAAAAGTGATTGCAATCACGTTTTTTCATGTATTTCTCATTTTTCGTGTAGCAAGGTCCATCAAAAGTATGCAATATGGGTACTCCTTGGATGAGAAATTAAATTTTGCATCCAACGAGTACTCATGCTCAAAATTCGAGTAAAAACTTTGGGAGATACGTTGAAAATACGAGTTGAAAAAGTAGTTTTAATATTCTTTAATTATTTTTTAATCTTTTTACCCTTTTACTTATAAAATGGAAAATCATCCCCCATGGTTGACATAATCATCTTGAATCCTATTGGTTCTTATAAAGTTTATTTTGGTTGTACATTTTTCTTAGGAGGCCCATTTTAGAACTCAAAATTACCCTAATGCAAGTTTTTTTTTCTTTGGGAAAAAAACTATAAAACATAATTTTGAGAATTTAATATAATATGTAATAATATATATATATATATATATATATACTCCTCTTCATTTTCCTTCCCTTTTATTTGGAGTCTATTAAATGAGTTGAGAGCTAAGAAACCATATTCGTTGTAAGAGGGCCATGTGTCCTGAATCTGCCGAATCAAACATGATTCGTATGGATTCGTATTCGTAGAGGACACGATCGTGTCCTGATATGCAAAAGTGTCAGATGGGTTATAAAACTATGCTTTTGCTTCATTTTCTTCACTTTGTGTTTGCTTTGAGTGAAGAGAGGAGGAAGGAGGAAGGAGGAAGGCGTAGCAAGGAGAAAAGGAGAATTTTCAAGGAGATTCAAGCAACAGGTAAGTCCATTGTCTCTCTTTTTTTTTCATTCGGTTTGCATGTGTATATGTTTTACAAATTTGGGCATTTTTTGTTTAAGTTTTACAACATTCATGTCTCAATCAAGGGTAGCAAGGAAGGGGCAAAGGAAGGGGAAGAATGTCCCCATTGGAGATTCCCCTCCCGTTCCTATTTCATCAGTGTCGGCAAGTGTTCCATCTATTGGAAGTGGGGCTGCAACAATATTTTCAAATGTTGAGGGAATATAAAAACCTCAAGACCACAAATATCCATTGTGGAAATATGCCACAAGAGAGGTAGGGCCATGCAAAAAGATGAAGGAAGGAGGAAATGTTTCTTGGAAATGTAGTTATTGCCACAACCATTTCATGAGCACATATTACCACGTGAAATATCATTTGTTGGCTTTACCAAGTTGTGGAATTTCAGCTTGTACACAAGTGTCTTTAGTAAAGAGGAAGGAAATGGAAAGTGAATAATTTGTTGGTGTGGAAAATGTGGCTGCAAAAACAAAACAAAACAAGAATGATGACCCCTTCCATTCTTGAGGAAAATCAGCAACAAGTTCCCATTTGAGAGTTCTAGTGGATCACAAGCAGTAAAAAGAAAGGAAATTGCACAAGGTCTAGTGGACAAGATTTTCCAGAAGGAGAAGAGGGAAGAGCTTGATCTCACCATTTTTTTTCTATCAGAACTTCATATCCTTCAATGTTGCACACTAACATCTATTTATTGAGACGTGCCTAGCTCTAATTCAAAAAAAATTCATCAAGGTATGTGCCTCCTGGGTCAGAAAAGATTAGAACCACATTGTTGACAAAGGAAAAGAAAGAGGTGGAAAAAATGCTTGAGCCTATTAAACCATCATTGCCAACATCTGGGGTTAGCATTGTTTTTGATGGATGGAAAAATCCAGCACAACACCGACTCACAAAATTCATGGTGTCTTCCTTGAATGGTCTAGTTTTCTTGAAATCACTTGATGCACTTAGAAAATACAAATATGCATAATATATGGGTGATTTGTTTATTAAAGTTATTGAACATGTAGGTGTTGATTATTGTGTGCAAATCATTAAAAATAATGCACTTGTTTGCAAGGTTTTTAGCATGATTGTGGAAGCTAAATATCCACAAGTATTTTGGACACCTTGCATTGTCCATTCATTGAATTTAGCACTGAAATATATTTCCTCTGATGTGCTTTGGATTGGAATCATTATTGAGGATGCACGACATATCTGCAACTTTTTACAAAGCCATACTAATGCCCTCAATATCTATAAGGAGTACACCAATCTATCATTATTGAATATTGCAAATACACAGTTTTCCTCTTCATTCATCATGTTGAAGAGGTTGAGGGAGGTTAAGTCTGCTCTTGGGGACATGAATATTTCAGAGTTTTGTTCTTTTTGGAGAAAGACAGAGCAAGCGACCTCAAAAAGAGTGAAGGACATAGTGTTAGATGATTCCTGGCGGGAGAGGGTAGATCTACTTATTTAGATAATGGAACCTATCATTTCCTTGCTTCAATACGCAGATAAAGAGCAACCCATCCAAGGAGAGGTTTATGAGGATGGGATTCCATGACGCTACAAGGGAAATACCCTCTAGCGGAGGTTACAAAGGAGGTTTTTAGTGTTATAAAATTGGACAACATTGTCAAAAAAACATTTGCTACAACGTCCATTTTTGGTAACGGGGGTTTTGGCGAAGCTTCTAATGGAACTTCAATGCACCTAAAAAAATGGGTGGCCAGATGTTTTTACGGATGCTTTTCTCATTGGTGCGCTCATCATGTGTGAACACATCGGTGTGTTTTACCATGTATGCACCAGTACAATAAACATACCAAGCACCGAGATGGAAAACAAATTTTGGATGCCTCGGTCCGTTTATCAATGTGTCGGTGTGTGTCACCCATAAAGATGCACCGGGCCGATGGAAGGTGCATGCACCGACGCCATTAAGGTGTAAAAACACATAGGGCCATTTAGGTGTCAAAACGCATTGGGTCGTTAAGTTATAAAAACGCACCAGCGCGTTAAAGGAAAATTGTACCGGTGCATGCAACACCTATCCGATCGCCTAGGTGGTAGTCATCCATAAAGCGCATCGGGTGTTATAATTGGTATTGGTATTTGTTCAGTCCAAATAGGTTGTAGAAATGCACCAGTGTGCAATATCATACAAATGCACTAGTGCGCAGTAACTAACACACATTGGTGTTCATTTTCTATTTTTTAGAAACATCGACCTGTGACAGTGCAATTATTGTGATTTTTTAAAATTCATTATTCTTCAAAAGTCAACACATATCTTATAATAGTATTCATATCAATTGAATTTTTATTAGTGCATTTGAATGTGATGTTTGGATTAATTTGTTATATCATATCATCAGATTTCGTATCTCTTCATTAAAATATTTAATCATCCATATATTTAATCAGTGGTGTAACATTTAACAATGACAATGGAGAACATAATTGAATAAATTAAAATGTATTTTGTTATATATATATGAATAATACACTCTTTGTCATACAAAATGGGACAATTATTGGTATCCCTTTGTCTTTCAATTGGGACACTAGGTCCATTACATTAAACAAAATGTTTGATTTCACAGACAAATATTTCAAAAAACACAACGCCTTGCTTTGATATCCAAACATATTGATCATGATTCTTCGCTGGAACTACTGTCACTGCTCGAGCTACTTTCATGACTTGGGTTATTTGGAGGAATGTTTTGTTCATTGTGTTGATTGTTTTCTTCTTCTTCAAGTTCCATCTACAAACATAAATATAAAGTGTAATGAGTTTATATACATTGGTGAGAATAATGAAAATTGAAATATTAAATAATATACATCAATGTAAATAAAAAAAGAAATGTACCATAGCAAGAATTGATTCATGAACTATACACATTCTTTCAAAATCAAATTTCATGCCATCTCTCAACAATTCATTTGTTGGCGCAATTCCATACTTTGTTTCCTGCAAGTTTTATACCCCATAACAAATCATAGATTTAATATAAAAGATTTTTTTGTTCTATTAATTATAGATGGAGCTAAGTAAAATAGGATAGATGCTTACAAATTCCACAATTAATTTCTGATATGCCAACATATACTGACAGCCCATATTTAACCCAATTTCAATCAATTCTTATAATGTTTCTTCTTGTATGTTAGCACATGTTTGAAGACATTCAATAATGATTGTTGTAAAACAACTTAAAATATACAAAAATTAAATCTAGTTAAGTTATTATAAGGAAGTGACAATTACTCACAAACATAGATATCAACCCTTTTCTTCCTTGTCGTCCTATTTTATGTGTTGAATGAGTTCCATTTTCTTTTCTTTCCTGCAAGAAAATACTTGAAAATTAATGTTTAATGCTAAATTGTTTATTTATTGTACCTAATAGAAAAATTCAATGATTAGATATTACATTTGAAGCACGTTATTGTTGAGATGGCTCCTCATGCGATGCAATTATGTCCATTCATTTGACCATGTCATTATACACGTCTTTGGACATTCCTACTGGCATATTTCTGACATCGGCTCATTCATATTTTTAGATTTTCATAATCTTCCTGAAAATGTAACATGACAATAAACTATTTAATTTAAAGTGATATTTTTAAATGATTTCTTTGTATATAATATTAATATATACATATAATT